>JAIOJX010000003.1:157389605-158872938 GCA_022376925.1 Tragulus kanchil
GCATTCTTGTTTAGCTTCTCTATTTCCTAACTGAAAATTTGCCCTTATGGCTTCTCATCTCTGAAAGGCAGGCTTTGGGCAGGTAAGGAGGAAGGATCTTGCCATTTATACAGCCTCCTTCTTACCCTAGGTCTCCTCAAAGACTCACTCCACTGTCCTCAAGCTCCTCCTTCTCTGGCGGATAGTCTCTTCCTGTGGAGTCGTGACTGAGACGGTGGGTACATGCGAGGGCGCTCATCAAATCCTGGAACACTAAGAGCTTGAGAAGAGTCGGGGTACTGGTCCTACCAAGGACGCCTCGTGTGACACAGGGAGCGTGAATACAGTGTGTTTGTAGCAGTAACAAGTGGCGTAGCTGACAGTGTAATTCTGCTCCGTGGCATGTGGGATCTCCCGGGCCAGGGATTGAACTGGTAGTCCTTGCACGGCAAGGCAGACTCTTTACCCACTGGACCACCAGGGAAGCCTCCACTTAAACATTTTTCTTTTCTGACGTGGACCGGTTTTAAAATCTTTGTTGAATTTGTTAGTGTATTGTTTCTGTATTATGTATTGGTTTTTGGCCATGAGGCGTGTGGGCTCTTAGCTCCCTGACTAGGGATTGAATCTGCATTCCTTGCACGGAAAGGTGACGTCTTAACCACTGGACCACTAGAGAAGTCGTTACATCACTTTAAAAAATTTTGGGGGAGCTGTGCAGCATGCTGGGATCTTAGCTCCCAGACCACAGATCTAACCAGTGCCTCCTGCATTGGGAGCTAACAGTCTTAGCCACTGGACCACCAGGGAAATTACACATCGCTTTTTAAAATGTGCACATAAAACACTGGGCTTAGTTTTTACCACGTGGAGACAAGGGATTTGGACTTGGGCATGGCCAGATTTCCTTCAGAGCATCCCTTCTCCTTGAATGCTTTATTGCATCAGGGAGCGAGGCAGCTGAGTCAGCACAAGGGCTGGTGCTGTGGAGGAGGTGGGAGGGAGAGGAGGAGAAAGAGGGTCAGGCGTGTTCCTGCCTGCGCTTCCCTCCTGGGACTGGCGTCCCGTGGGAGGTGCCCCAGTGCCCCGGCTCCTCGGGCTCCCTTTGCCCCTGGCCTGGCTCCTCTGGAAGGGGTCGGGACTGCTTATTGGTTTTCTGCTGAGTCACTGATCAGTCTTTAGGTGTCATCAAGGAAAGCTCTGGAATGATCAACTTCCTAAGAAGCACTTTTTTTTTAAACATGTGTATCATTTTATTAGCAACTACAATGGGACGTGTCTGTACCTCACAGTAGTGATTGATGGGAGATTTGTGATCCTCAGGTCCAGTGGTGGCAGACAGCTTTTGGAAAGTAACTTGTCAAGAAATGTAATTTCTTCCTTTTTTTGGCCTCTAAGTCATCGTTTATTTTTCATCCACCTTTTTATTCTTTGGCCTGTGTGGGCTTTGCATCACAGTGGCCTCTCTCATTGTAGAGCACTGGTTCTGGGCACATGCACTGCAGAGCGCTGGCTCATAATTGGACACACCAGCCCAGCTGCTCTGCAGCACGTGGGATCTTCCTGGACCAGGGATCGAACCGGTGCCCCTGGCACTGCAAGGTGGACTCTTTACCCAATGGACCACCAGGGAAGTTCAAGAAATGTAATTTCTTAATCATAAGGAAGACTATATAATGACTGTAGGAAATTTGGAAGGTCTAGAAGACTATAGGAAGAAAATAAAAATCCTCTTTAATTTCCTTAGCCAGAAATAACAATCACTAAAATTATTTTATGCATTTTCTTTGTCTTTAAAGTACATACACATACACACACACTTAATTTCTTATTACAAATCATATAACTTTAAGTGCATTACAGCATAAAGCAAAAGTTTCCAAATATAAAAATATATGTATTTTTTACCTACTCTGAGGCAACCGAAAGGCTTCCCTGGCGGCTCAGATGGTAAACACTCAGCCTGCAGTGCAGGAGACCAGGGCTTGGTGCCTGGGTGGGGAAGATCCCCTGGAGGAGGGCATGGTGACCCACTCCAGTATTTTTGCCTGGAGAATCGCTCGGACAGAGGAGCCTAGCGGACTACAGTCCATGGGGTCACAAAGAGTCGGACACAATTTAGTGACTAAACAACAGCAACAAGGCAACTTGATCTTGTATTCCTCTTAGAAAAAATTTAGTTATTTCCTTACTGACATTCAGCTAGTCTCTATTTTTTCTGTTATAAATAATACTACTATGGACATTTTTATATACTAACCACTAACCTTATCTGTAATTATTTCTTTAAGAAAGATTTCTAAAAGCTATGTTACTGGGTTGAAGGAGATGAATATTAAAAAGGTAACATATTGCTAAAGTATTTCCTAGAAGAGCAGACCAATTTACGTTCCTATCAGTGTGTTGAAATTCTTATTTTTTACTAGATAATATGGAAAGGTTGAAATTTGTTTCTTACATGTGATCCTTTTGTCCTCTAAGAATTATATAAGAAAAGAAAATGATCAACTCTTTTATCTGCACAGATATTTAAACAACTGAATGTGAAGTCAGCAGATCACATAGCTCTGTTACCGGATGAATTCAAGCCCAGTCATTAATGGATTACTATGTTTGTTTTTTATTTCGTTTTAGTGTCACATCCAGATGTACTCCACACTGCCCATTTTCAAGAGTAATTGAGCTCTTTTTGGTTAGGCAAAGGTAGGCTTTCACTCTTTGACCTTTATATCCAAAATGAATGTAAGGACAGTGGTCAAACCCTTCTTTCCTTTTAACTAAAACAAATAATTCTGAGGTCCAGAGGAGGTAAATTTGTTGTCAGTGTTTAAAATCCCATGAGAAGTGGAGTGTGGGTCAGGATCAACTCCAAGATGATTTTTTCCTCCCACCATGTCTCCTGCCTTATCTCTACATTCATCAACCAAATCTACATGGCTTGATATGAATTTTCTGCTTGGATCATGCAAATCATACACTAACCTTAAAAAAAAGTGCATTACAGCATAAAGCAAAAGTTTCCAAATATAAAAATATATGTATTTTTTACCTACTCTGAGGCAACCGAAAGGCTTCCCTGGCGGCTCAGATGGTAAACACTCAGCCTGCAGTGCAGGAGACCAGGGCTTGGTGCCTGGGTGGGGAAGATCCCCTGGAGGAGGGCATGGTGACCCACTCCAGTATTTTTGCCTGGAGAATCGCTCGGACAGAGGAGCCTAGCGGACTACAGTCCATGGGGTCACAAAGAGTCGGACACAATTTAGTGACTAAACAACAGCAACAAGGCAACTTGATCTTGTATTCCTCTTAGAAAAAATTTAGTTATTTCCTTACTGACATTCAGCTAGTCTCTATTTTTTCTGTTATAAATAATACTACTATGGACATTTTTATATACTAACCACTAACCTTATCTGTAATTATTTCTTTAAGAAAGATTTCTAAAAGCTATGTTACTGGGTTGAAGGAGATGAATATTAAAAAGGTAACATATTGCTAAAGTATTTCCTAGAAGAGCAGACCAATTTACGTTCCTATCAGTGTGTTGAAATTCTTATTTTTTACTAGATAATATGGAAAGGTTGAAATTTGTTTCTTACATGTGATCCTTTTGTCCTCTAAGAATTATATAAGAAAAGAAAATGATCAACTCTTTTATCTGCACAGATATTTAAACAACTGAATGTGAAGTCAGCAGATCACATAGCTCTGTTACCGGATGAATTCAAGCCCAGTCATTAATGGATTACTATGTTTGTTTTTTATTTCGTTTTAGTGTCACATCCAGATGTACTCCACACTGCCCATTTTCAAGAGTAATTGAGCTCTTTTTGGTTAGGCAAAGGTAGGCTTTCACTCTTTGACCTTTATATCCAAAATGAATGTAAGGACAGTGGTCAAACCCTTCTTTCCTTTTAACTAAAACAAATAATTCTGAGGTCCAGAGGAGGTAAATTTGTTGTCAGTGTTTAAAATCCCATGAGAAGTGGAGTGTGGGTCAGGATCAACTCCAAGATGATTTTTTCCTCCCACCATGTCTCCTGCCTTATCTCTACATTCATCAACCAAATCTACATGGCTTGATATGAATTTTCTGCTTGGATCATGCCTTCTCACATGGTAGTAAGGATTTTAAAGCCAAATCTGCCACTTACACCATCTGGTTATCTGTGGTATTGGGAGTCCTGATCCTTTTTCACTTAGTTTGTTCTTTTTTCCTCTTAAGTTTGCCTCTTGGTAGAATTTCATGCAAATTCATGTAAATTTCTCCTAGATGGGACTCTAGGTTTCTCAAACAGTACAAGATGATAAGAAGAAAAGCACGGAAGCATGTTAAGCTGCTGAATTCTCAAAAAGGACATAGTTAGGGTTGAGGATTATGAATCTGGGGCTTTGAAAACTGTTTTTTCCCTCTCTCAGTGAGAAAGTCTAAAGTAAAGTTGCCTTATCTTTCCTGACTCAGTTTCTCCACCTGCAAAAAGGTGATCACAGTGCTCGGTGACTGGGGGAGGCTTTATTGTATGATTTCTGTTTCAAACACATATGGTTCGGGTTAGTCCTCTGTGGTCCAAGGGAGCTGTCATATGCACTGGTGAGAATCACACTGACCGGTGGGAATAAAAACAACACTTGAGGGCTTCCCTGGTGGTCCAGTGGGTAGAGAGTCCGCCTTGCAGTGCAAGGGACGCCGGGTTTGATCCTTGGCCTAGGAAGACCCCACATGCCACGGAGCGACTAGACGGATGTGTCTAATTACGAGCCAGCACTCTGAGTGCATGCGCCCAGAGCCGTGCTCAGAAACAAGAGAGGCCACTGCAATGGGAGGCACACAGGCCAAAGAACAAAGATGCATGCATATAGATAAATGAAAGACCAATAAGAGAGGTCAAGAAATGAAAAAGAAAAAAAACCACTTGATTATTTGTAGGTATTGAGTGAGAGTATTCAAGAATTTGTGGCTGAAATTCATCTTCTTGGAAGAGAAGTCAAAGAGGAGAAAAGGATTCTAAGCGAATCCCCTTTTTTTTGAGGTCCAGAGGAGGTAAATTTGTTGTCAGTGTTTAAAATCCCATGAGAAGTGGAGTGTGGGTCAGGATCAACTCCAAGATGATTTTTTCCTCCCACCATGTCTCCTGCCTTATCTCTACATTCATCAACCAAATCTACATGGCTTGATATGAATTTTCTGCTTGGATCATGCCTTCTCACATGGTAGTAAGGATTTTAAAGCCAAATCTGCCACTTACACCATCTGGTTATCTGTGGTATTGGGAGTCCTGATCCTTTTTCACTTAGTTTGTTCTTTTTTCCTCTTAAGTTTGCCTCTTGGTAGAATTTCATGCAAATTCATGTAAATTTCTCCTAGATGGGACTCTAGGTTTCTCAAACAGTACAAGATGATAAGAAGAAAAGCACGGAAGCATGTTAAGCTGCTGAATTCTCAAAAAGGACATAGTTAGGGTTGAGGATTATGAATCTGGGGCTTTGAAAACTGTTTTTTCCCTCTCTCAGTGAGAAAGTCTAAAGTAAAGTTGCCTTATCTTTCCTGACTCAGTTTCTCCACCTGCAAAAAGGTGATCACAGTGCTCGGTGACTGGGGGAGGCTTTATTGTATGATTTCTGTTTCAAACACATATGGTTCGGGTTAGTCCTCTGTGGTCCAAGGGAGCTGTCATATGCACTGGTGAGAATCACACTGACCGGTGGGAATAAAAACAACACTTGAGGGCTTCCCTGGTGGTCCAGTGGGTAGAGAGTCCGCCTTGCAGTGCAAGGGACGCCGGGTTTGATCCTTGGCCTAGGAAGACCCCACATGCCACGGAGCGACTAGACGGATGTGTCTAATTACGAGCCAGCACTCTGGAGTGCATGCGCCCAGAGCCGTGCTCTGAAACAAGAGAGGCCACTGCAATGGGAGGCACACAGGCCAAAGAACAAAGATGCATGCATATAGATAAATGAAAGACCAATAAGAGAGGTCAAGAAATTAAAAAGAAAAAAAACCACTTGATTATTTGTAGGTATTGAGTGAGAGTATTCAAGAATTTGTGGCTGAAATTCATCTTCTTGGAAGAGAAGTCAAAGAGGAGAAAAGGATTCTAAGCGTGCTCTAACAAAGCTCCTTTGAGCTGTTCCAGGGAGTGGCTGGGTGTGGGCAGGCCGTCCCTAATCAGAACGCTGAGTAGTCAGGTTATAATATAATATTTGCAATGTTTCAACCTACAGGTAAGAAAAAGCACCACCAAAACAGTCTCCTAGGTTATTAAATATTTGAGTGGATGACTATTTTTGCTGAAGTAGAGGAGACTATTGCTGGATAAAATTATACAATGAACAAATGCTGTATTTCTTCTCTCCACCCCTCTAAAATCTACTCTTTTAAATACAAAGTCAACAACAAGCTTTTTGTGGCAAATAAAGGAGAGAGAAGAAAATTGTGGATTATTGGGACATCCCTGGTGATCCAGTGGTTAAGACTCTGTGCTTTCAAGGCAGGGAGCACAGGTTTGATCCCAAGTAGGGGAAGTTCCACATGCTGTGTGGAATGGCCAGAAAAAAGAAAGTTATAGATTATTTTTGGAATTATAAAGCCAATGTTTCTTCCTACAGACAAGTATATCACTTTCCACTAAATTTTTTTTTTTACAGATTAAAAAAAAAATTTTTTTTTAACTTTTCACCAAATATTTTTAAAGAAACATTGATTTCCAAGAATTAGAGTTACATTTGGGCTTTCCTAGGTACTGCTGAATTCCTGTCTTTGGAAGTGTTTTTGCCCAGGTTAGACAACATCCGAACAGGAGTGTTGTAGAGGGAATTCAGACATAAAACTAGAGAGTGGGCAAAGATTTCTGATTTAAATGCAAGTCTCTTGAAACCTTTGGGTCACAGGAGTAGGCCGGTGGGCTTCCTTGGTGGTTCAGTGATAAAGAATCTGCCTGCCAGTGAAGCAGATGCAGGTTCGATCCTTGGGCAGGGAGAACAGCCCAGAGCAGGGAGCGGCAACAAACTCCAGTATTCTTGCCTGGGAAAATCTGTGGACAGAGGAACCTGGTGGGCTACTCTCCATGGGGTCACAAAGAGTTGGACATGACTGAAGCTACCGAACACCTGCAACAAAGCAAGTAGGCTGCAGGTATTTGATAAATTACCATAGTGACCTAAACGTAGACCGTACAATCAGGGTAAGAGGAGAAAAGGATTCTAAGCGTGCTCTAACAAAGCTCCTTTGAGCTGTTCCAGGGAGTGGCTGGGTGTGGGCAGGCCGTCCCTAATCAGAACGCTGAGTAGTCAGGTTATAATATAATATTTGCAATGTTTCAACCTACAGGTAAGAAAAAGCACCACCAAAACAGTCTCCTAGGTTATTAAATATTTGAGTGGATGACTATTTTTGCTGAAGTAGAGGAGACTATTGCTGGATAAAATTATACAATGAACAAATGCTGTATTTCTTCTCTCCACCCCTCTAAAATCTACTCTTTTAAATACAAAGTCAACAACAAGCTTTTTGTGGCAAATAAAGGAGAGAGAAGAAAATTGTGGATTATTGGGACATCCCTGGTGATCCAGTGGTTAAGACTCTGTGCTTTCAAGGCAGGGAGCACAGGTTTGATCCCAAGTAGGGGAAGTTCCACATGCTGTGTGGAATGGCCAGAAAAAAGAAAGTTATAGATTATTTTTGGAATTATAAAGCAAATGTTTCTTCCTACAGACAAGTATATCACTTTCCACTAAATTTTTTTTTTTACAGATTAAAAAAAAAATTTTTTTTTAACTTTTCACCAAATATTTTTAAAGAAACATTGATTTCCAAGAATTAGAGTTACATTTGGGCTTTCCTAGGTACTGCTGAATTCCTGTCTTTGGAAGTGTTTTTGCCCAGGTTAGACAACATCCGAACAGGAGTGTTGTAGAGGGAATTCAGACATAAAACTAGAGAGTGGGCAAAGATTTCTGATTTAAATGCAAGTCTCTTGAAACCTTTGGGTCACAGGAGTAGGCCGGTGGGCTTCCTTGGTGGTTCAGTGATAAAGAATCTGCCTGCCAGTGAAGCAGATGCAGGTTCGATCCTTGGGCAGGGAGAACAGCCCAGAGCAGGGAGCGGCAACAAACTCCAGTATTCTTGCCTGGGAAAATCTGTGGACAGAGGAACCTGGTGGGCTACTCTCCATGGGGTCACAAAGAGTTGGACATGACTGAAGCTACCGAACACCTGCAACAAAGCAAGTAGGCTGCAGGTATTTGATAAATTACCATAGTGACCTAAACGTGAGTATCCCGTGCCAGCCTTTTGGTAATCATGATTCTTCCCCGAGTCTGCGTCTTGCTAGGCAACGTGCTGATCAGAACCACAGACTAGGTGCCAAACACTTCCCATGTATTGGCTTTTCATGTACCAGTGAGTCTCATTTAACAGATAAGGAAACTGAGGCTAATGAGGCTAAGCACTTTGCCTAGGATTTCTCAAACAACCACTCGTAGAGTCATTTTCCAAATTTATGAGTTGACCCTTAAATCCACGTTTCCCCACCACAGCTGGATGTTGTCATTTTCCAGGGGCATCGGGCCAACATCACTGTCTTATGACCTTGCCTCTGCTTGTTCCCCTGATGCCTGGAATTCTACTTTCAGAGTTCAACTCATTTAGTGTATGACTTTGATCATACACTAATAAAATAGTATGATAATAAAATATCATAATAAAACACCAAGGGCGTGGGCAGAAGGTCACTCTTAGTTTAGCAAAACTAGTGGTTCTCATTCATTAGGCAGCAAGCATTAATTGGCTGTGCATCTATCAAGACCATATGAAGTGCTGGCATTACAAGAAGGAATGAGGCTTGGTCCTTACCTTCAAGATTCTCACAGTGAGATAGAGGAGATCGTACAATAAAATAGATGATAATGAGACAATGTGATAAATGAACAACAGAGAATATTAAATGAGCACAGCAGGCAAGCAATTGGCTCAGATTGAAGCCCTACCCTGAGAACAGATTTGGTAGGAGTAGGTCCCCAAAGAACGCTGCAGGAAGGCAAAGCAAACAGATTTCAGAGCAAAGGCATGGAGCCTCACCAAGTCTCTTGAAACCTTTGGGTCACAGGGTAGGGTGGGCTTCCTTGGTGGTTCAGTGATAAAGAATCTGCCTGCCAGTGAAGCAGATGCAGGTTCGATCCTTGGGCAGGGAGAACAGCCCAGAGCAGGGAGCGGCAACAAACTCCAGTATTCTTGCCTGGGAAAATCTGTGGACAGAGGAACCTGGTGGGCTACTCTCCATGGGGTCACAAAGAGTTGGACATGACTGAAGCTACCGAACACCTGCAACAAAGCAAGTAGGCTGCAGGTATTTGATAAATTACCATAGTGACCTAAACGTGAGTATCCCGTGCCAGCCTTTTGGTAATCATGATTCTTCCCCGAGTCTGCGTCTTGCTAGGCAACGTGCTGATCAGAACCACAGACTAGGTGCCAAACACTTCCCATGTATTGGCTTTTCATGTACCAGTGAGTCTCATTTAACAGATAAGGAAACTGAGGCTAATGAGGCTAAGCACTTTGCCTAGGATTTCTCAAACAACCACTCGTAGAGTCATTTTCCAAATTTATGAGTTGACCCTTAAATCCACGTTTCCCCACCACAGCTGGATGTTGTCATTTTCCAGGGGCATCGGGCCAACATCACTGTCTTATGACCTTGCCTCTGCTTGTTCCCCTGATGCCTGGAATTCTACTTTCAGAGTTCAACTCATTTAGTGTATGACTTTGATCATACACTAATAAAATAGTATGATAATAAAATATCATAATAAAACACCAAGGGCGTGGGCAGAAGGTCACTCTTAGTTTAGCAAAACTAGTGGTTCTCATTCATTAGGCAGCAAGCATTAATTGGCTGTGCATCTATCAAGACCATATGAAGTGCTGGCATTACAAGAAGGAATGAGGCTTGGTCCTTACCTTCAAGATTCTCACAGTGAGATAGAGGAGATCGTACAATAAAATAGATGATAATGAGACAATGTGATAAATGAACAACAGAGAATATTAAATGAGCACAGCAGGCAAGCAATTGGCTCAGATTGAAGCCCTACCCTGAGAACAGATTTGGTAGGGAGTAGGTCCCCGCAAAAGAACGCGCTGCAGGAAGGCAAGAACATTCTGGAAAATGCAAACAGATTTCAGAGCAAAGCTGGGTAATCCTAATCTCCATATTCTATTGGGAGCCTCACCAACAATTCCTCCCATCAATCTGGTATTACATATTTTTGCTAAGCATAATGTATTTATAGATTCTCTTCTTTCTTTGTGATCACCTTTCTGTTTAATGGGTAGCTACCTGTTTGGCATCTAGTCGAATGAGCGGTGGAGGTGAGGGTACCTTCTGTGGCACGACCGTATTTGAAGAGTATGAGGTATTACGACCATCCCATATTCCTTCTGTTTTATATAATATTTCACCTTCCGGTACCACGTGGGCTGCTGGGGTTGCCCTTGTATATGTATGCATGTATTCTGCCCAAGGCAGGAACCACCAACAGACTCGTCCTGTCTGAGCATGTTGGAGGCCTTTAGACGCTGTGCAGACAACAGCAGCTCCAGCCTGAATCATTTTTTTTCTTTTTTTCCTCAATCATGGACAAGCTGCCAAGAGGCCTGAGTAAGAGCCGCCGCCCGAGTGGGCGGGGTGGAGGGCGGGCGGGCTGGGCGTGGTCCCGCTGGGCGTGGCCCTGGTCGTGTTCAGGTGAGCCAGCAGGCTGCTTCTGGACCTTCCACAAGATCTTTCTGCGCCTGGCTTTCCTTTTCCCTGACCGTGCGTTTCCCAGGATCACTCTAACTTCAGGTAAGTCAAGCACAGGTGGTAGGGCTGGTGGCTTCCCTCTTTTTGACGAGTCTTAAACTAGTTCTTTGAGTCGATTTGAGATGGTGAGCAACGTGAACAGAGTGGCTTGATTTCGAGGGTAGGCTGTCGGCTGCAGTACGATCGTCACCACCTACACGGGCAGCATTTCCAGCTCCTTCTTTGGTAGCCAGGCGTGCTGCGTACGGGCAAACCATACAAGGTCAGACGATGAAGAAACAGCGTGGCCGGGAGGTTTCGGTGTGTGTATCTGTGGATAGCGGAGCGGGGATGGGGGCAGGGCTGGAAACGGTGACTTGCGGAGGAGAAAGTATTTCTGAGCACGTTTTCAGCCCTACCTTGGACCTCAGAATGAGTTTGGCAGTGCTGGTTACAGGAAGGGTGTGGTACGCTAACCTGGAGAAAGTGGAGACTTCCCAGATTGTCTGGCTCGTCTTCCTGGTTAGCTCTCTTGGAGTGAGAGTCTGGCTTGGGAACAGAATTTCTTTTGGGCATTTTAAAGCATCCAGTTGCTGACTATTGGTTCACACCCTCGATCTTCCAGGCAGGAAGTGGACTTTCTTCCTACCTGGGTGTCAAGATATTTGAAGCAAATCACAGATTACAAATGTGTGTTCTTGGGCGACTTTTCAAATAGGTTGGTTCATAGTTTCTTCCTCATGGAAGCTTCTGTTTTGATGGTTTAAGCATGTCACACTAAACAGCCACATAACAGGCCAGGCTGTTCTGTAGGCTCATAATCAGGTGAGACTTAGGTTCACTGAACTGAGGGGTCTTACACATCCTTCCTGTCACACCGTGCCCCCCAGTCCTGTAAGGGGAGGCTGGCAGAAGAGAAG
The DNA here is from genome assembly GCA_022376925.1 of Tragulus kanchil. NCBI lineage: Eukaryota > Metazoa > Chordata > Mammalia > Artiodactyla > Tragulidae > Tragulus > Tragulus kanchil. Next base: position 157,401,286 of record JAIOJX010000003.1, read on the forward strand.
GAGCCTCTGGGGTCTCTCAGCGGATAGAGGGCAGGATGAAATGGCATCCAAGCGTTCAAACTCACAGCTCATGGCCTTTTTCAGGTCCCTGTGAGTTCGCTTTTCTTCTTTTTGGCTGCACCCTTTAGCATGTGGGATTTTAGTTCTCCAGCCAGGGCCTGAACCCGTGGCCCTTCATAGGAAATGCAGAATTTTAATCACTGGATGATCAGGGAAGTCCTACAGGAATTTTCTTAACACTTTTTCACTCCAGCATCACTGAAGAGGAGGTGACTAGAATTTGGTGCATCCAAACTTCAGTCCTAGCAGTCTGTGTGAGGGCTTGATGGGTTCCTGGGTGGGTGTAGACGTGGGAGCTTGTCTGAAGATAGGATTCTTCATACACGTTTATACCTTTGCTTTTTAGCATCTGAATTCTGCCACTTCAGTCCCTCTGGTTTGCGGGTTCAGTGTGAGGGTGTGAAGTCTCGGCAGTCGCGGTCATCCTGGTGGGGCGCGTCTGGCTCTGGTTTAAGGTCCGGCAGCAGGGAGACGGCTCGGCGGTAAAGCTCAGGCTTCTGAACGGATGGGAGCAGATACAATGGCTCAGGAGGTCAGAGCAGAGGCTTCTCTACCATCAGGAATTCAGCATCGGCCTTACTGCTTAAAGTTCCGTTGTTCCTTCCCTCTAACAAAGTGGCTTTCGTGTGTGTCTACTCACTTCATCACCTTCTTCATCCTCACACTCTCCTTTCACACGCCGGAAGCTGCCGGATCCCCTGTTTCCTTAATCTGACTCTGACTTCTTTCCCTGTGGGGTCAGAAAGCAACAGCAGAGAGGTTGGTTTTATTTTTTTATTTTTTATACATTTTTAGCTTCATTGTGCGGCATGCAGGGTCTTAGTTCCCTGCCTGGAGATCAAACCCGTGCCCCTGCATTGGAAGCTCGGAGTCTTAACCACTGGACCGCCGGGGACGTCCTGAGACTGTGTGTCTAGACATTCCATTATAGTTGCTGTAATAGGCAGAATGTCTCCAGGCATTGCCTGAGGACTGTCTCCATCGAAGGACCTTTATCTCACCCACCTGGTCTGTGAATGAAAAGTTTGGGGGCATAAGGGCTTAGATGCGTTAAAAGCTTTAGAAATCTTCTTCAGGGACTGATGAGCTGCTGTGAGTCTAGAGAAGTGAGCTCCCTGCCCGTCCTCAGACCCTGGTGCACGTGTCTCCGTTCAGGACTCTATTCATCGCCATCTCTGAACTGTCAGTTCTCTGGCGTGCATGTGTGCATGGCTCACTTGTCCTTGTTCTTCAGGACTCATCTTTAGAATGATTTCCTAGATGGGACTGTCTCTGAGGAGACCTCTCTGAGGTTCCTACTAGGAGTGTACTGTCTCCCCCAAGGGCTGCCTGGTAGCTTGTGCCCCCCGTGGAAACACCCATCACACCTACAGACATGTCATGCCATTAGGAGTCAGCTCCTTGGGGGCAAAAAACATGCTGTGTTCCCCTCTGATCTGTTAATGTCTAGCGTGGGTGCCGGACGTGTACTGTTAGGTACACAGTTGATACTTACAAAATGAAAGCAATATAATATGGATAGTTTGCAACACTATTGGAAGGCAGCTATGCTCAGCACTATACTACTAACACTGCACTGCAGCACTATTGATAGAGAACAAGAGTCTCTTCCAGTAGGAAAAAGAAGTTTTTGTTTTGATTAAAAAGAAAGAAATGATTTAAGAAAAAAGAAGAAGAAAGCATGTAAGATATCTTGATATCTCTAAAGGGGTCATTAGGACACATAGGATTTTTGGAACTCTAAAGACTGCTGAGAGAGCACATGCCAGCAAAGAAGACGTGGTTACTGGGCAGGAAGGCCATAGGTGTGGTCGGGCTGGAACACAGAAGAAGCGAGCGGCGGGTCTGGTTCGACCACTCTCCCTCCCCGCGTGGGTGGCCTGGGAGAATCGCTTCATCTCTGTCTGCTTCCCCTTCCCTCACTTGTACAGTGAAGAGGTGGGGCCAGATGGAGTCCATCCCAAGATCCTGTCTGCCTTTACAGGTCTATGACTTTAGGATATATTGCAAATAATAAAAACAAAACAGACAACTTTACAATTAAATTCTTGATGACTTTTTGTTGTTTGTTGCATTTGCATTATTACCTAAACTTCTGTCTCGTGTTTCTCTGATTAAAATAGAAATGTTTTTTAAACTTTTAAGTGACTAAAGGATGCAGTGTCTCCTGTGTTGAAGCTGTAAATGAAATTCTCCCTACTTGTTCTAATTATTAGGTCTTCATGAAAGTGAAAGACATTGCTGTAATGATGGAATAACAAAATGAAAAGATTCTGCAGAGATTCTAGCATCCTGACCAGGTCATTGGGCATTTAAATTTGCTGTGTAGGAACTGCTAATCTCTACTCTTGTACCCATAATTTTCTTTTTGGTTTGATGTTTTTATTTTATTTTTTGCTGGAGTATAATTGCTTTACAATGTCCTATTAGTTTCTGCTGTGCGATGAAGCAAATCAGCTGTATGTGTACATATATCCCCCTCTCTCTTGAGCCTCCCCCCCACCCCTCTCCCCCCATATAGGCCCTGTAGATCGCCACAGAGCAGCGAGCTCAGAGCACCGAGCTGAGCTCCCAGTGCTGTACGGCAGGCTCTTACTAGCTATCTATTTATACGGAGTATTAAATTTATGTCAAACTTAATCTCCCAATTCATCCTGCCTTCCCTACCTGACCATGTCCACACGTCTGTTCTCTGTGCCTGCATCTCTATTCCTGCCCTGGAATCTAGTTCATCATCATACATGATTTCACATACCTGCATTAGTGGTCAATACTTTTTTCTTCTTTCTGACTTACTTCACTCTGTACAACTGATCCAATTTCGTTCCGTTTTATGGTCAAGTAATATTCCACTGTATATATATATGCCATATTTTCTTTACCCATTTGTCTGTTGATGGGCACTTAACTTGCTTCCATTGCATTAAGAAACAGTGTTCGGGCTGGAACACAGAAGAAGCGGGCGGTCTGGGACGTGGGTGGCCTGGGAGAATCGCTTCATCTCTGTCTGCTTCCCCTTCCCTCACTTGTACAGTGAAGAGGTGGGGCCAGATGGAGTCCATCCCAAGATCCTGTCTGCCTTTACAGGTCTATGACTTTAGGATATATTGCAAATAATAAAAACAAAACAGACAACTTTACAATTAAATTCTTGATGACTTTTTGTTGTTTGTTGCATTTGCATTATTACCTAAACTTCTGTCTCGTGTTTCTCTGATTAAAATAGAAATGTTTTTTAAACTTTTAAGTGACTAAAGGATGCAGTGTCTCCTGTGTTGAAGCTGTAAATGAAATTCTCCCTACTTGTTCTAATTATTAGGTCTTCATGAAAGTGAAAGACATTGCTGTAATGATGGAATAACAAAATGAAAAGATTCTGCAGAGATTCTAGCATCCTGACCAGGTCATTGGGCATTTAAATTTGCTGTGTAGGAACTGCTAATCTCTACTCTTGTACCCATAATTTTCTTTTTGGTTTGATGTTTTTATTTTATTTTTTGCTGGAGTATAATTGCTTTACAATGTCCTATTAGTTTCTGCTGTGCGATGAAGCAAATCAGCTGTATGTGTACATATATCCCCCTCTCTCTTGAGCCTCCCTCCCACCCCTCTCCCCCCATATAGGCCCTGTAGATCGCCACAGAGCAGCGAGCTCAGAGCACCGAGCTGAGCTCCCAGTGCTGTACGGCAGGCTCTTACTAGCTATCTATTTATACGGAGTATTAAATTTATGTCAAACTTAATCTCCCAATTCATCCTGCCTTCCCTACCTGACCATGTCCACACGTCTGTTCTCTGTGCCTGCATCTCTATTCCTGCCCTGGAATCTAGTTCATCATCATACATGATTTCACATACCTGCATTAGTGGTCAATACTTTTTTCTTCTTTCTGACTTACTTCACTCTGTACAACTGATCCAATTTCGTTCCGTTTTATGGTCAAGTAATATTCCACTGTATATATATATGCCATATTTTCTTTACCCATTTGTCTGTTGATGGGCACTTAAGTTGCTTCCATTGTATTAATAAACAGTGTTGCAATGGACACTGGAGTACATGTATCTTTTTTTTTAAGGATTTTTTTTTGGCCACTTATGCTGGTCTTTCATCTATTTATCTTGGCCTCCCATTGCAGTGGCCTTTCTTGCTGCAGAGCACTGGCTCTGGGCACGTGCACTCCAGAGCTCCTGCTTGGTAGTTGGACACATCAGTCCAGCGACCCCACGGCACGTGGGATCCTCCCAGGCTGGGGATCAAACTGGCCTGCAAGGCGGGGGTTTTTACCCACTGGACCACCAGGAAAGCCCCTACGTGGATCTTTTCTAACTGTGGTTTTCTCAGGCTGTATACCCAGTAATGCAATTGCTGGGTCATTCGTGTGTGTATGTTAGTTGCTCAGTCGTGTCTGACTCTTTGTGGCTCCATGGACTGTAGCCTGCCTGGCTCCCCCGATCATGGGATTTTTCAGACAAGAAGACTGGAGTGGGTTGCCATCCCCTTCTTCAGGAGATCTTCCTGACCCAGGGATTGAACCCTGGTCTCCTGTATTGGAGGCAGATTCTTTACCATCTGAGCCACCAGGGAATCCTGGGTCACATGGTACATATGGTAGTTTTAATTTTATAGCATTTGCTCATGCAAAATGATTTGTGTAGGAACCTGACCCATTCTCTTGTGTGTGTTTTGCTAAAGTTGCTGAGATTTGTTTAAATGCTTCATCTTGCAGCATGAAGAGATAGCAATTGCCCATGGCCAAATGCATCCCCTGATCTATCTTGGCCCAGGTCAGTTTTTTTTTTTTTTTAATTTATTTATTTATTTATTTATTTATTTATTTATTTATTTTTGTACATGTATGTTCCCAGATCAATCAGATGCATATCCTCGGCCCTCCCCCACCCAGGTTCCTCCCCCATCCCCAGGTCAGTTTTACAGTGTTTTAGGTCTCGGGCTAATCATCAAGCAACTGATCAGATTTACCAGTTTGATTACTGAACTATTTTTGATTTACAAAAATTCAGTTTTATATGGTTTAAACCCTATATTTCGTTCCGTTATGGTCAAGTAATATTCCACTGTATATATATATGCCATATTTTCTTTACCCATTTGTCTGTTGATGGGCACTTAAGTTGCTTCCATTGTATTAATAAACAGTGTTGCAATGGACACTGGAGTACATGTATCTTTTTTTTTAAGGATTTTTTTTTGGCCACTTATGCTGGTCTTTCATCTATTTATCTTGGCCTCCCATTGCAGTGGCCTTTCTTGCTGCAGAGCACTGGCTCTGGGCACGTGCACTCCAGAGCTCCTGCTTGGTAGTTGGACACATCAGTCCAGCGACCCCACGGCACGTGGGATCCTCCCAGGCTGGGGATCAAACTGGCCTGCAAGGCGGGGTTCTTACCCACTGGACCACCAGGAAAGCCCCTACGTGGATCTTTTCTAACTGTGGTTTTCTCAGGCTGTATACCCAGTAATGCAATTGCTGGGTCATTCGTGTGTGTATGTTAGTTGCTCAGTCGTGTCTGACTCTTTGTGGCTCCATGGACTGTAGCCTGCCTGGCTCCCCCGATCATGGGATTTTTCAGACAAGAAGACTGGAGTGGGTTGCCATCCCCTTCTTCAGGAGATCTTCCTGACCCAGGGATTGAACCCTGGTCTCCTGTATTGGAGGCAGATTCTTTACCATCTGAGCCACCAGGGAATCCTGGGTCACATGGTACATATGGTAGTTTTAATTTTTATAGCATTTGCTCATGCAAAATGATTTGTGTAGGAACCTGACCCATTCTCTTGTGTGTGTTTTGCTAAAGTTGCTGAGATTTGTTTAAATGCTTCATCTTGCAGCATGAAGAGATAGCAATTGCCCATGGCCAAATGCATCCCCTGATCTATCTTGGCCCAGGTCAGTTTTTTTTTTTTTTTTTAATTTATTTATTTATTTATTTATTTATTTATTTATTTATTTTTGTACATGTATGTTCCCAGATCAATCAGATGCATATCCCTCGGCCCTCCCCCCACCCAGGTTCCTCCCCCCCATCCCCAGGTCAGTTTTACAGTGTTTTTAGGTCTCTCGGGACTAATCATCAAGCAACTGATCAGATTTACCAGTTTGATTACTGAACTATTTTTGATTTACAAAAAATTCAGTTTTATATGGTTTAAACTAAATCCTAATTGAAACAATATGGGCAAATAAATCAACTGATTTTGATCAGTGTTGGTGATGGTTTTTAAAAATATTTATTTATTTATTTATTTTTGGCTATTCTGAGTTTTCCCTGCTGCCACAGGCTCTTCTCCAGTTGTAGGAATTCTGGGCTATTCTCTAGTTGAGGTGAGCAAGCTTCTTGCTGCGGTAACTTTTTCTTATTGTGGAACTCGGGCTCTAGGGCACATAGGCTTCAGCAGTTGTGGCATATGGTCTCAATAGTTACAGCTCTGAGGCTCTAGAGCACAGGCTCCATAGTTGTGGCTCATGGGCTTAGCTGCTCTGCAGCATGTGAGATTTTCCTGGATTAGGGATCGAACTTGTGTCTCCTGCACTGGCAGGCGAACTCTTTACCACTGAGCTACCAGGGAAGCCCTATCGATGGTGTTGACTACATGCAGAGAAGAGGCGTGTCCACTGGGCTCCTGACAGTAACCGTCATGGCCAAGTGGGCCTGAATTTGGAGATTTGGGGCAGAGCTGTTCCCACACAGAGGACCTCACATGCTGGACCTACAGACCTTAGGACATGCGTGCAGGAGTTTCTTCACCGCTGGCTTCTACGTTTGCATTTACTCAAAGTTCCTTCCTCTCTTCTACCCGAGAGCGTGACTTTGACTTGAATTCTTACTGTGTTGGCAGGATGCAGTTGAGAACACCTGAAAGACGCCCTAGATTTTTTTTTTTTTTTACATTTATTTATTTAGGCGGGGATGGGGGGGTGGGCCACTTCCACTGGTCTTTCATTTGTCTATTTTCATTCATCTTTGTTCTTTGGCCCGTGTGGGCCTCCCATCTCAGTGGCCTCTCTTGTTGCAGAGCACCGGCTCTGGGCGCATGCGCTCCAGAGCTCCAGCTTGGTAATTGGACACATGGGTCCAGCCGCTCCACGGCACGTGGGATCTTCCCAGGCCAGGGATCAAACCGGCGCCCCTTGCACTGCAAGGCGGTGTCCTTACTCACTGGACCACCAGGGAAGCCCTGAAAGACGCCCTAGATATAACTTCTCTTGTCCTTTGTTCCAGGCCCGCAATGGAGGCCCTGCGACTGGCAAATTCGGCTTTCGCCGTTGACCTGTACAAACAACTGTGTGAGAAGGAGCCGGCGGACAACGTCCTCTTCTCTCCGATCTGTCTCTCCACCTCTCTGTCACTTGCTCAAGTAGGCGCCAAAGGGGACACCGCAGATGAAATTGGACAGGTAGGGCCCACAGCATGTCTCTGCTTTGAGTGGAAAAGAGTAATAAAGGCCCACAGGCGGGGCCCAGGGACAAGGCAAAGGCCCTGTGGTCCCAAGTGCTCAGAGCTGAGACTTCTGCCACTTTTAGCACTCTGTCAGTTTACTTTTTAAGTGTGAAAGCTCCTCTGTCTGGCCTGCAGCCCTTGTTTCAAGCAGGCACCGGGTCGGGGTGGAGAACCCAGGAATCAGGTAGGCAACCACGGGCTCTCCACCAACAAGTGGCCTTTGGCAAGTCACGTGACATCCTTCCACCTGTAATATTGTGAGTATCAGTCAAGATGATGTTTGTTGAATGTTCCACAGCAAATACCCCAGCCAGGAAGCGTGTATACCTACACCCCCTGTCTTATGCTCAGAAATTTATTTATAGCATCATACTGCATCATATTAAGATGGAGGCTCAACTCTTTTCTACCCTATAGTATATTCTACCTTATTCTGTATCCTATTGGATAGACAGACAGCATCCCTGCATATGGCAATGGAGGGCGTACACTTGAACTCGAGTGGGCTTGAAAAGGAAATTTCCTCTGTGGGAATAGGAGCTTTATCTTCATCCACCCTCCTCGTCCAGCTCTCCCACCCCACCATCCCTACCCTGTCTCCCATTCCTCATTCCTCACCTACAATTAGAGAAGAGACAGGAAAGACCACTCCCGGCAGCGAGTCTGCTCCTCAGGAATAAATAATACAGGCCGTTTCAGTTTATTCTATTGTTCTCCTGCGGTAGCGACCTGGACACTTGAACTTTCTGGTCTGTTTGTCTGTCATTAGGTGTGACAGTAATGTACCATCTCAAACCATTGTATCTCCTGCGGTAGCACCTGAGTGTGGCATCCTTACTCACTGGACCACCAGGGAAGCCCTGAAAGACGCCCTAGATATAACTTCTCTTGTCCTTTGTTCCAGGCCCGCAATGGAGGCCCTGCGACTGGCAAATTCGGCTTTCGCCGTTGACCTGTACAAACAACTGTGTGAGAAGGAGCCGGCGGACAACGTCCTCTTCTCTCCGATCTGTCTCTCCACCTCTCTGTCACTTGCTCAAGTAGGCGCCAAAGGGGACACCGCAGATGAAATTGGACAGGTAGGGCCCACAGCATGTCTCTGCTTTGAGTGGAAAAGAGTAATAAAGGCCCACAGGCGGGGCCCAGGGACAAGGCAAAGGCCCTGTGGTCCCAAGTGCTCAGAGCTGAGACTTCTGCCACTTTTAGCACTCTGTCAGTTTACTTTTTAAGTGTGAAAGCTCCTCTGTCTGGCCTGCAGCCCTTGTTTCAAGCAGGCACCGGGTCGGGGTGGAGAACCCAGGAATCAGGTAGGCAACCACGGGCTCTCCACCAACAAGTGGCCTTTGGCAAGTCACGTGACATCCTTCCACCTGTAATATTGTGAGTATCAGTCAAGATGATGTTTGTTGAATGTTCCACAGCAAATACCCCAGCCAGGAAGCGTGTATACCTACACCCCCTGTCTTATGCTCAGAAATTTATTTATAGCATCATACTGCATCATATTAAGATGGAGGCTCAACTCTTTTCTACCCTATAGTATATTCTACCTTATTCTGTATCCTATTGGATAGACAGACAGCATCCCTGCATATGGCAATGGAGGCGACACTTGAACTCGAGTGGGCTTGAAAAGGAAATTTCCTCTGTGGGAATAGGAGCTTTATCTTCATCCACCCTCCTCGTCCAGCTCTCCCACCCCACCATCCCTACCCTGTCTCCCATTCCTCATTCCTCACCTACAATTAGAGAAGAGACAGGAAAGACCACTCCCGGCAGCGAGTCTGCTCCTCAGGAATAAATAATACAGGCCGTTTCAGTTTATTCTATTGTTCTCCTGCGGTAGCGACCTGGACACTTGAACTTTCTGGTCTGTTTGTCTGTCATTAGGTGTGACAGTAATGTACCATCTCAAACCAGCCAGTTTGACCCTGCAGTACCCAGGCTGCGTGACTCATGGGTGCAATGTGCCCATTTAGTGATGTCACCTGAGGTGTGGCATCAGGGCATGGTTATTATGGGTTAGAAAGGGGAGAGGATCACTTTATTCTGACATCATGTTTTGGGCACCATGGATCATAGAAGATGCTAGGCTATTGATTGGAACAAAAGAAAAGTGAGGAACAAAATAAAAGGATTTAAGCCTTCCAGAAATTAGCATCCTGGTTTTAAGTGCCTTTAGAATATAATCCAAAGCATAATTATTAACATTTTGAATCCATATGGCATTCTAGGTGTTTTACACATATTATCTGTTATCCTCATGGTAATACAGAAAAGTTGGTGTTGTCAGTCCATTTTATGGAGGGGAAGGTGAGCTTTAAAGAGTTGGGCAAGACATTTCTAGTAGGTTCAGGCTGGGATGAAAGGCAGGACTACCTAACTGTAGCCCATGGATGGCTTGGCAGTTGCCTGCTGGAAATGACTCATCAGCCCATCTGGCACCTGTTAGGACGATAAAGGAACTGAATAGGCTCCAGCTGGAGACATCTCCAGCCTGGAATCTGATACCTCCCTAAGGACTGTCTCTCGGTCTTAATTTCTCTTTTTTTCTCCCTAAATTGGGTAGAAATGATAACCCACTTCTCTCTTTTCCAAGTTTGGAAAAACACATAGAGGCATCATTCTGAAGAAAGGGCAAATTTTCCTTAAAGTTACATCAAGAGAAGAGGACCTTTGTGGCAGTGTTTCTCAACTGGGGACAGTTTGCCCCCTCCCCTCCCTCACCCCCTTGGGGACATTCAGCAGTGACTGGAGACACGTTCGTTGCCACAAATGGAAGAAAGAGTGATACTGGCATCTAGTAGGTCAGCAGTGTCCAGGACTGACCCCCTGTTCCCTCCACCCGGCGAATGATCCAGTTCCACTGTCCACAGCCCTGAGGTGGAGAAGCCTTGCTTCCTGGGAACAGCAGAGCACCGAGAGATCAGGACCAACCAGAGGAGGTGGAACCTGATCCTGTGTCGGCTCGGTGGGAGGAGGGGCTTCATGGTGAATGGATTTTTTTTCTCCACAGGTCCTTCACTTTGAAAATGTCAAAGATGTGCCCTTTGGATTTCAAACAGTCACCTCGGATGTCAACAAGCTTAGTTCCTTTTACTCCCTGAAACTAATCAAACGGCTCTATGTGGACAAATCTCTGAATCTTTCTACAGTAAGTGGTTTGGTGCAATTAGCAAAATTCACCCGTTTACCAGGGGTGACATTTGCTCACAGTGAGACTGATACCTTTTTCTAGGATGCTCCTTTATGATTTATTTAAAATAAATTAGTTCTGGGGGAGAAGCTGAGCATAGCGAGAATCAATGGCAGTCACATATTTTAAAATACAGGAAAGCTATGAACTTCCTTTTCCCTCTGAAACACCCACGAACCCCACCCTTCCTCTTCGCTTCCACACTGAGAGAGATGGAGAATGGAGCTATTAACTCTCCAACAAATGCATCTCCATGGATGTATGACAGGCCATGATTTGAACCTCTTTCTCCCCAAGCGGCCGGGTGTGTGGCCGGTGACAACATTTTAAGTTCTTTACCTTGTTTGTTCAGCCGTACAGTGTTCTCCTGCTGTATTTCAAAATCAATAAGAAAAATAATAATTGTATGAATGTACAGCTTTCATGATCACAAACTAGTTTTGTTAGTTTTGTCAGCTTGGTCGGGTGGGTATCTATACAAGGCAGTGTGGTCATTTCAGCTTTTTCTCGAAGGAATCTTTTTTTTTTTTAATTTTGGCCTCTTTTATTGTTTACTTATTTATTTATTTTCATCCATCTTTGTTCTTTGGCCTGTGTGGGCCTCCCATTGCAGTGGCCTCTCTCCTTGCAAAGCACTGGCTCTGGGTGCATGTGCTCCAGAGCACTGCCTTGTAATCAGGCACACAGGTCCCGCTGCTCTGCGGCACATGCAATCTTCCCCTGGCCAGGGTTCGAACCGGTGCCCCTTGCACTGCAAGGTAGGCTCTTTACCCTCTGGACCACCAGGGAAGCCCCTCAAAGGAATCTTACAAAGAATACTGAGATATCCTTAAATTGGATCCAGAGTATATCATATTATTTTTTAAAATCTGCACCTGAAACACAGAACCAGCATCTTCGACTACATAGATGTTCATTCTCTACTTTAGTAATCTTGAGTTGGTTCATTTTGTGTTTGGATGGTCAGAATTGCTTTTTACTCCTGAAACTAATCAAACGGCTCTATGTGGACAAATCTCTGAATCTTTCTACAGTAAGTGGTTTGGTGCAATTAGCAAAATTCACCCGTTTACCAGGGGTGACATTTGCTCACAGTGAGACTGATACCTTTTCTAGGATGCTCCTTTATGATTTATTTAAAATAAATTAGTTCTGGGGGAGAAGCTGAGCATAGCGAGAATCAATGGCAGTCACATATTTTAAAATACAGGAAAGCTATGAACTTCCTTTTCCCTCTGAAACACCCACGAACCCCACCCTTCCTCTTCGCTTCCACACTGAGAGAGATGGAGAATGGAGCTATTAACTCTCCAACAAATGCATCTCCATGGATGTATGACAGGCCATGATTTGAACCTCTTTCTCCCCAAGCGGCCGGGTGTGTGGCCGGTGACAACATTTTAAGTTCTTTACCTTGTTTGTTCAGCCGTACAGTGTTCTCCTGCTGTATTTCAAAATCAATAAGAAAAATAATAATTGTATGAATGTACAGCTTTCATGATCACAAACTAGTTTTGTTAGTTTTGTCAGCTTGGTCGGGTGGGTATCTATACAAGGCAGTGTGGTCATTTCAGCTTTTTCTCGAAGGAATCTTTTTTTTTTTTAATTTTGGCCTCTTTTATTGTTTACTTATTTATTTATTTTCATCCATCTTTGTTCTTTGGCCTGTGTGGGCCTCCCATTGCAGTGGCCTCTCTCCTTGCAAAGCACTGGCTCTGGGTGCATGTGCTCCAGAGCACTGCCTTGTAATCAGGCACACAGGTCCCGCTGCTCTGCGGCACATGCAATCTTCCCCTGGCCAGGGTTCGAACCGGTGCCCCTTGCACTGCAAGGTAGGCTCTTTACCCTCTGGACCACCAGGGAAGCCCCTCAAAGGAATCTTACAAAGAATACTGAGATATCCTTAAATTGGATCCAGAGTATATCATATTATTTTTTAAAATCTGCACCTGAAACACAGAACCAGCATCTTCGACTACATAGATGTTCATTCTCTACTTTAGTAATCTTGAGTTGGTTCATTTTGTGTTTGGATGGTCAGAATTTCAAGCTTTCTAAATCTAAAAGGTATACTACCAGTTAAACTTTCAGTAATAGGTGTTTGCTTTTCTGGTAAGGATCTATCGGGGACATAGATCACTAGACACTGTTGTAACTTTATTTTTATTGCTTAAAGACACATACACACATACAATCTGTTTCCGACAGTTACTTGGGGAAGTTAAAGAAATATTTAGATGTGAGTTGGGGCCTGGGCATGAGAAAAATTTAAAAGCTCCCTAGGTGGTCCTTAAGGATGCTTGGACACATTATGTTGCTGGTAGTGGAGATGGGGAGGGGACCCTTCATCTTGCTGAGTCTCTGGAATGTTCTGAGCTCTGTCAGTAAATGGTAACTCTTAGTCCCAAGTCTGGGTTGCAATGAACAGAATCAAATTGGCTAAGACTCTGATTGCTCTGAAAAACATCCAAGAAATCCTGCACTTAGAAGTGAGATGACGTGACTTTTAATCAAGCTGTGTTTCGTTTAGTTGAGCTTCCGTTCATCATTCTGAATGACTTCAAACCAGAAGGTGCAAGGAATTTAAAAAAAAAAAAAACGATTGCTTTCCATTGCTTCTGCAGGTTGTATATCATCTGGAAATTTACTAGTAACAGTACAGGCAAGTGTGGTCTGAGGAGGGCCATGAGCATCACAGCTACCTCAGTGTTGAAGCTGCAGATTCCTGGCCTTGGATCATTTGAATCAAGATCACCAGGAATGGGATTTAGGCTTTTGCTTTTTTAACAAGGATTATAATTAGAAGCGCTGCTGTTCTTTCCTGTTTCAGACTTTAATGGCGGGTGAATCACCTGGGAATCTTATCAAAACTCCAGATTCTGATTCAGTAGGTCAGGAGTGGGACCTGAGGCTCTGCATTTATTCTAAATATTTATTTATTTGGCTGCACTGGGCCTTAGTTGCTACATATGGAATCTAGTTTCCAGATGAGGGACTGAACCCGGATCCCCTGCATTGGGAGCACAGAGTTGCACCCATTGGACCACCTGAGATTCTGCATTTAAGGATCCAGGTGATGCTGCAGGTCTTGGCCCTTGGACCACACTTTGAGTAGCAAGCATCTTTAGAATCTTTATTTCAGAGTGGATAAGATTTTTCCTTCTCATGGAGTTCCCTTTTCTGTACATTTCTTTCATTTTAAGATACACATATATAAATTTACATACTAGTGTTTCTGAAATTGGAATTCATATTATCCTTGTTATTTGCATTTAGCACAGTGTTTCTTTTCTCCCTCCGAACAGATGCTAAATTAATGGAAGCATTCAATAGGTGTGTGGTCTTAGAATTGAACAAATGAGACAATACAAAGGAATTCATTGATTTTTTTTTTGCCACTTCTATTGATCTTTCATTTATTTATCTTTGTTCTTTGGCCTATGTGGGCCTCCCATTGCAGTGGCCTCTCTCGCTGCAGAGCACCGGCTCGGTAGTTGGACACATCGGTCCAGCCGCTCCGCGGCACATGGGATCTTCCCAGGCCAGGGATCGAACCGGCATCCCTTGCACTGCAAGGCGGTGTCCTTACCCACTGGACCACCAGGGAAGCCCTCATCGATCTTTTGTATGAGGTTTCAATTTATACTGTGTTACAGACTTTGAAAGGGCATCTATAGTAGTAGATACGTAGAAGTTCTTGTGCTAGAATTGGATAACAACACAATGATTTGACTACAGACTTTAAAGACTGTAATTTTTATGAACTGGACGTTTTTCAGGAGTTCATCAGCTCCACCAAAAGACCCTATGCAAAAGAGATGGAGACCGTTGATTTCAAAGATAAATTGGAAGAAACGAAAGGTCAGATCAACACCTCAATTAAGGAGCTCACAGATGGCAAGTATCCTTTACTCTTTTCTGCGATAAATCACTAGGTAAATGGACCAATTTATCAAAACTCCAGATTCTGATTCAGTAGGTCAGGAGTGGGACCTGAGGCTCTGCATTTATTCTAAATATTTATTTATTTGGCTGCACTGGGCCTTAGTTGCTACATATGGAATCTAGTTTCCAGATGAGGGACTGAACCCGGATCCCTGCATTGGGAGCACAGAGTTGCACCCATTGGACCACCTGAGATTCTGCATTTAAGGATCCAGGTGATGCTGCAGGTCTTGGCCCTTGGACCACACTTTGAGTAGCAAGCATCTTTAGAATCTTTATTTCAGAGTGGATAAGATTTTTCCTTCTCATGGAGTTCCCTTTTCTGTACATTTCTTTCATTTTAAGATACACATATATAAATTTACATACTAGTGTTTCTGAAATTGGAATTCATATTATCCTTGTTATTTGCATTTAGCACAGTGTTTCTTTTCTCCCTCCGAACAGATGCTAAATTAATGGAAGCATTCAATAGGTGTGTGGTCTTAGAATTGAACAAATGAGACAATACAAAGGAATTCATTGATTTTTTTTTTGCCACTTCTATTGATCTTTCATTTATTTATCTTTGTTCTTTGGCCTATGTGGGCCTCCCATTGCAGTGGCCTCTCTCGCTGCAGAGCACCGGCTCGGTAGTTGGACACATCGGTCCAGCCGCTCCGCGGCACATGGGATCTTCCCAGGCCAGGGATCGAACCGGCATCCCTTGCACTGCAAGGCGGTGTCCTTACCCACTGGACCACCAGGGAAGCCCTCATCGATCTTTTGTATGAGGTTTCAATTTATACTGTGTTACAGACTTTGAAAGGGCATCTATAGTAGTAGATACGTAGAAGTTCTTGTGCTAGAATTGGATAACAACACAATGATTTGACTACAGACTTTAAAGACTGTAATTTTTATGAACTGGACGTTTTTCAGGAGTTCATCAGCTCCACCAAAAGACCCTATGCAAAAGAGATGGAGACCGTTGATTTCAAAGATAAATTGGAAGAAACGAAAGGTCAGATCAACACCTCAATTAAGGAGCTCACAGATGGCAAGTATCCTTTACTCTTTTCTGCGATAAATCACTAGGTAAATGGACCATGTCTTCTCTTGAATCTAAGTGTAAAATTGAACATCTGGAGGATTCCTTGAATGCTTTTGGTGCACAAAATAAATTCTTGTCCATTGAGCCATTTCAACCAGGTGGATTTCTAGGCATTTCCTGCATCATGTCACCAGCTGGCAGGAATTCCAGATGCTTCAGTTTTAGTCTACCTTGTTGTGCTCTCCAAGGGGCTGCCATGTGCCCTCCTGGAGCTCCAGATGTGCCTCTAGCAAAACACAGCTCTGGGCGAGTTCTGAAACTGGTTTTTCAATTGGGAAATGAAAAGCTTGGACTATAACCTGATGATCCCCAAACCCACTTTCAGCTAAACGTTTGTACAAACTTATTAAGGAAAAAAGGATGAAAGGTCTTGAGTAATCAGAAAGACATGTAGGAAAAGTGGAACAAAACAAACCATGGTGAAATCTTGCCTCAACTCTCCATCCCAGTCGACCCTCTGATAGCCCCAGGTCCTGTCTCTTGCTCAGCGCTTCTCTCAGACCTCTCCCTTTCCTGGCTCCCCTCTCCATTAAAATTCTGTGTGAATTTTCTTCCTTGTTAGAAAGGAATTGGAGCTAAGATGAGCTTGGGTACAAATTGATGTTCATGTGCCCCTTGCTGGAAACATGTTTATATTTGTTTAAGGAGGGGTCTGTTGGGGACACAGTGCCTCATTATGAAAGACCAAATGGCTTCTCAGGTGCATGGTGGTCCCCGAAGTCTGGGGCAGGATGTATTTCTGCAGCAAGAGGGCCACATTACCTAAGGAGATGGCCAGAATGGGCCTCTTGCCACACTAACTCAGGAATGACGAAGCCCCTTTTGTAACTGCAGGCTAGGGCCGTGGGAAGAACTTGGGCTTGGAGTCATTCAAACCTAGATTCAAGTCCAGACACTGCTGCTTCTTAGCAGAGGTATTTGGATCTCGAGCCTCAGTTTACTGAACCATAAAACGGGACATGTATTATCTAATTTAATTTTCACACGATTGTGTGTGGATGCTAAGTTGCTCCCCCAGTGGTAGCTTGTGCTTTTCTTCTTCCTCCTCTTCCTTCTTTCCTCTCTCTTCTCCCCACTGACTTTCCTCTCCAGGTCTCTTTGGAAAGTCTGGGTGTGGCAAGATGGAAGGAGAAAAGGCGTCCTTTTGAAGTGAGATGTTCTGGGGCATATGTGGTGCAGCTCTGGTCAGAGTTAAATGCCTAGTGAGTGGACTTGCCTATGGACATAGAGGTGGTTTGAAAGACTAACCCTGTAAAATCTGTGGTTTCCTAAAACTGTCGGCAGGCCGCTTTGAGAACATTTTAGCTGACGACGGTGTAAACGACCAGACCAAAATCCTTGTGGTTAATGCTGCCTACTTTGTTGGGAAGTGGATGAAGAAATTTCCTGAATCAGAAACCAAAGAATGTCCTTTCAGAATCAACAAGGTATGTGGGCTGCGTGTAGGAGACAGAGGATTCCAACGAAATAGAAAAATTATAGCCATGCAAGGAACCTTGGAAATTCATGCCATTGAAGACAATTAAGGCTCAAGAGGATATCTTTTCTTAAGACAACAGCTGGGGCCGGGGGGGAGGGGATGTGTAGAAGAAGAGCCATACATAATCCACAAGCTCTCATTCTTTTCCTGGAATGTCCTCAGTGTCTGATCTGAGTAAGAGCTTACAAAGCTTATAACACAGGGTGTCTGTGTGTGTGTGTCTGTGTGTGTTAGTCGCTCAGTCGTGTCTGACTCTTTACAACCCCATGGATAGTAGTCCACCAGGCTCCCCTGTCCATGGGGTTCTCCAGGCAAAAATACTGGAGTGGGTTGCCATTTCCTTCTCTAGGGGTTCTTCCCGACCCAGGGATTGAACCTGGGACTCCTGTATGGCAGGAGACTCTTCACAGTGTGAGACACCAGGGAGGCCCTTTTAACACAGTGGGTACATCTAAATCACCAACCAGAAAATAGTTTCAGATACTTGGGACTGTTCATAAGAAAGGAAACAAACTAAATCGCAACATCAGAGGTCTGTGGGTCATCACAAAACAGTGACCATTTGGGAATCTTGTTCTGGGTTAATAGGCTCCTCTGTGATCTCATTTCTCACCTGTTAATAGTGAAGTAAATGGTTCTGATATTTTAATTTAAAGAATGCTTTGAGGAACTTGCTGACGGTGAAGGATAAAGCATAGCTCACTTGTCTGCCCCTCTGGGAGGCGTTATGCGGAAGAATCACAAACCTGTACTGTAGGGAAGTATGAAGTCATAGACCTGAGACTGGAAAACCGATCCATTGCTTTAGGAAGGAGGAGACAGTGAGCCTCTGGGCTGGATACCTGGTGTTTGTCTACCCCAGACACTCCCAAGTACACAGCTAGTGGCCAGAGCTGAGCTCTGCTAGAGCAGAAAGGTAAGCTGTCCACTCCTGAGGTCTAGGAAGACTTCCCCGTCTGCATAAGCGCAGGAAGACTTCTTGGGGATTGGAAAGGGAGGGGACCCCATCCCACGATAAGTGTGGACATGCACCCCTAGGTCTCTGTGGTGGGATCCATTTTAGAAAAAAAAAATTGTTCATGCATCTTGGGGAGGGTCCGTGGACCGGTCAGGTGTGAAGAGAAAAAAAGCAAGGTCATTGACCAAAGATAAACAAAGGCCCAGAAGGACTGCCTGTAGAAGTGATGTGCATCCTCTCCTTGCTGCACTCGCCCCGCTCAGGACGCCTGCACTCCTCTCCGGGCGCGTGTCTCTGCCTGGCTTCCGACACTCTGCTCTCCTCCTCGATAGAGAGGAGGCGGCGCCCTTTCTCCCGGGTGTGCGCCTCTGCCGCTGCAGAGTTAGATACACCGGTTTCCTGTGTGCTCTTCCACACACTCGCTGTGTCTCTAATAATAAACTTTGCATCTGTTTCTTAGAGTTTTTGCCTCCTTGAAACATTCTTGCTTTCAAACGGGGCAAGAGTCAGGGCTACTTTGCTTCTAGCCTCTAGCCTCTAGCCGCTGAGGATCTAGTGGCCAGCACTCTTGGTTTTCATCCAGATGTCTCAGGTTTAACTCCCGGGCAGGGAGCTACGACCTCTCTTCAGGACCGCTCACTGCTCTCCCTCTGAGATCTGATAGAGGACCTGGGGAAGCCCAGAAATGTATAGAAGGGTGTGATTTGGCCTCAGTTGATGAGATCTGGGTTGTGATTGCATCAGTTGGCACAAAAGCAGAAGGAAGTTTATTCACCCTATAGCCACTGTGATCCACTCTAGCTTTCAGGTCTCTCCTAGTACAGAGAGCTGTTCAGTCACTAAGTTGTGTCCGTCTGTGACCCCTTGGGCTGCAGCACGCCAGGCTTCCCTGTCCTTCACCGTCTCTCGGAGTTTGCTTAGACTTGTGTGCATGGAGTTGGTGTTGCTCCTGGTGCTTCTCTTACCAGCTGCAGAGCCAGCCAGCACGTCGTCAGAATCCTGTAGTTGTGAGTTCACCACGAACTCTAATGCTGATCCTGCTCAGGTCTGTGGTTTTATACTTAAGAAAATGTTACACAGGGAGGTAGGATGTGTGCTGTTCCTTTGTTCTTGTTATTAAATCATAAAGCTAGGTTATGTCAACATTCTGGAGTCTCTGACTTAAGAAAGAGAATTATTAAGGGTTTAAAATGTCAATGATCTCTCAGCGGTTCATTAAATAAAACATTATTAGGGCTGCATGGGGCTGCACCCTGCTTTTGAATGCAGAGGTTATTACGTTTCCTTTGAATTGCTTTTGTCAGCTCCTAAACTTTTCGGGTGATGCTATTAAACCTTTTCTTATGTCCTTTGCTGTTTCTTTTAAGGGCTAGACTAAACTGATGAAGTTATATTATTAAAAGTTTCATATAATACCTATCGTGACAAAGGTGAACACACATACACACATATACACATATATACTGTATTTTATGGGATGGTTGTTACTTAGTTTTGTTGTCAGATGATATGTCTTAACTTATCTTTCAGAAGATGGGATTATTGTTTCCATAGTCAGTCCTGAAAAATGAAATAGATGACAGCTCTTGGTGATCACAATTTCTGTGAATTCAAACTGCGAGTAATCTAAACTGATGAAGCCTTCTTAGACAAATCTGTGTCCTCTTTGAGAGAAATAAATGGAAGAATTACCAGTTAATTTCAAAAGTAGTATTATTTGAAATCATAATTTTTTTCTGGTTACATATAGAGTCAAAGTCTTTAATTATTTAATATCAACCAAATGTTTAGTGAGTAATTATTATGTGGTGGGATATACCGAGATACAAGACATGGCTCCTGCTTTGACTAATAATCTAGATGGGGTAGGAGCTGTCACATACACACATATTTATTTTTAAAAATATATTTTCCGGGGCTTCCCTGGTGGTCCAGTGGGTAAGGGCACTGCCTTGCAGTGCAAGGGGTGCCAGTTCGATCCCTGGCCTGAGAAGATCCCATGTGCCGCGGAGTGGCCGGACCGATGTGTCCAACTACCGAGTCGGAGCTCTGCAGTGAGAGAGGCCGCTGTGATGGGAGGCCCACATGGCCAAAGAACAAAGATGGATGAAAATAAATAAACGAAAGACAAATAGAAGTGGCCCCCCAAAATATATATATTAAACAAATATATATGTATATTTTCCTCTTTTTTGACATTTCTGTGTTAGTCACTAAGTCGTGTCTGACTTTGTTGTGACCCCATGGACTGTAGTCCACCATGTTCCTCTGTCCATGGGATTTCTCTGGCAAGAAACGAACATGATTTTGTTCTACTGTATGCTGACTTGTCCATAATATACATTTTATAAGGAAAAACTGTATAAATGAATATTTGCACTGGAATTTACTTTCGAGTGAGCTCCGCCAGGAGTGGTTTAAAGATCTTGTAATTACAGGCATCTATAATGCCTGAGTTAAAGTTTGCCTGTATTTTCCAGTCATCCTGTCTTGTTTTTAAAGTTTTATATATGCAAACACAGTACTCGATTATGTTTCGTGCCTGTAGCTATAAAGCACATGAATAACTTTTCAAAGGAAGTCATAAACTCTTGACAGTCTCTGACGGGGCGAATCCCCCCGTGGCATCTTTAAGCCATCATGACTTGAAACTGTATCAGGAACAAGTTTATGCTCTGTGTGTATATACATGTGTCTGTGTGTGTATGAAAAACAAGCAGAGAACATTTCTTTTCCTTTTACAGACGGACACCAGACCAGTGCAGATGATGAATCTGGAGGCCACGTTCTGCATGGGCAACATCGACGGTGTCAACTGTAAGATCATAGAGCTTCCCTTCCAGAACAAGCACCTCAGCATGCTCATCCTGCTGCCCAAGGATGTGGAGGACGGGTCCACGGGCCTGGAGCAGGTGAGGAGGGACGCGGAGATGCAGCGCGCAGGTGCAATGGAGCTGGGGAACCGTGTCAGCGGCCCTCGTGGGGCTGCGGAGGCACCTGCTAACCTAGCTTTACCTAGCATTCATTTGCTTAATGGTCTCCCAGGGTTTCATGATGGGCCACTGCCTTGCAGTCAGTGCCAGTGTTTAAGATCCCATGTGCGGAGTGGCCGGACCGATGTGTCCAACTACCGAGTCGGAGCTCTGCAGTGAGAGAGGCCGCTGTGATGGGAGGCCCACATGGCCAAAGAACAAAGATGGATGAAAATAAATAAACGAAAGACAAATAGAAGTGGCCCCCCAAAATATATATATTAAACAAATATATATGTATATTTTCCTCTTTTTTGACATTTCTGTGTTAGTCACTAAGTCGTGTCTGACTTTGTTGTGACCCCATGGACTGTAGTCCACCATGTTCCTCTGTCCATGGGATTTCTCTGGCAAGAAACGAACATGATTTTGTTCTACTGTATGCTGACTTGTCCATAATATACATTTTATAAGGAAAAACTGTATAAATGAATATTTGCACTGGAATTTACTTTCGAGTGAGCTCCGCCAGGAGTGGTTTAAAGATCTTGTAATTACAGGCATCTATAATGCCTGAGTTAAAGTTTGCCTGTATTTTCCAGTCATCCTGTCTTGTTTTTAAAGTTTTATATATGCAAACACAGTACTCGATTATGTTTCGTGCCTGTAGCTATAAAGCACATGAATAACTTTTCAAAGGAAGTCATAAACTCTTGACAGTCTCTGACGGGGCGAATCCCCCCGTGGCATCTTTAAGCCATCATGACTTGAAACTGTATCAGGAACAAGTTTATGCTCTGTGTGTATATACATGTGTCTGTGTGTGTATGAAAAACAAGCAGAGAACATTTCTTTTCCTTTTACAGACGGACACCAGACCAGTGCAGATGATGAATCTGGAGGCCACGTTCTGCATGGGCAACATCGACGGTGTCAACTGTAAGATCATAGAGCTTCCCTTCCAGAACAAGCACCTCAGCATGCTCATCCTGCTGCCCAAGGATGTGGAGGA
The DNA here is from genome assembly GCA_022376925.1 of Tragulus kanchil. NCBI lineage: Eukaryota > Metazoa > Chordata > Mammalia > Artiodactyla > Tragulidae > Tragulus > Tragulus kanchil. Next base: position 157,423,466 of record JAIOJX010000003.1, read on the forward strand.
CGGGTCCACGGGCCTGGAGCAGGTGAGGAGGGACGCGGAGATGCAGCGCGCAGGTGCAATGGAGCTGGGGAACCGTGTCAGCGGCCCTCGTGGGGCTGCGGGAGGGCACCTGCTAACCTAGCTTTACCTAGCATTCATTTGCTTAATGGTCTCCCAGGGTTTCATAGTGCCTTGGGGGACCTTTCTCCTCAATATTAAAAAGCTGTTATTTATTTGGTTCTGATCATGTGCTAGGAATTGTAAGGTTCCCGTGTGTATTGGCTCATCTAATTCTCACTGTGGTCGCAGGAGTTGGAAACCGTTACCACGGTACTGTGTTTAGGCACAGAGGGGTAGGCACTGGTCCATGGTCACAAACTCGTGCATGGTATGTGGAATTGGAGTGTGAACCGAGAAGGCTGGAGTCTGCATTTGTCACGTTCTTAACTCCAGGCAAGAGCCCCGATGGTTAGCATCTTAGGGTGGTGCATTTGTTACAATTGATGAGTCGATGTGAACACATTATTATTTTTTTTAAGATTTATTTATTTATTTATTTTGGGGGGTGGGGTGAGGCGGGGTATGGTGGGGCGGGAGGGGGCGGGTGGATCACTTCTATTGGTCTTTCATTTGTCTATGTTCATCCATATTTGTTCTTTGGCCCATGTGGGCCTCCCATCGCAATGGCCTCTGTTGTTGCAGAGCACCAGCTCTGGGCGCATGCACTCCAGAGCACTGGCTCGGTAATTGAACACATCGGTCCAGCTGCTCCGCGGCATGTGGGATCTTCCCAGGCCAGGGATCGAACCGGCGCTCCTTGCACTGCAAGGCGGTGTCCTTACCCACTGGACCACCAGGGAAGCCCCCAGTGAACACATTATTTATTCAAGGCCACAGCTGACTTTGGGGCTCCCACTTTGTGTTGCACATTCTATGGTTTTTGAAAAGTGCCTTTCAAGCACACATGTATATGAGAATTTATTATACTTTTATAAAGGTAGATAGAGACACAACCTTTAAACAATAGTGGTTTCACCTGCCTGTAAGTGACTTTCTAGCTTCCCTATGCTCTGTCAGCTCTTCAGAGCCCCAAGGCTCTTGGTTTTCCCTCAGTCTTGCCCTCCGGCTTCCTGGCTCCCCTCCACCTGGGCCTCCACTTTCAATCAGGAAGAAGGAGGGGCTCTTTGAATAGACCTTTAACCTGTTTATTTCCAGTTACTTGCCTGTTTCCCTCATAACTCAGTTGGGAAAGAATCTTCCTGCAATGTGGGAGTCTGTCTGCAATGCAGGGCATCCAGGTTCAATTCCTGGGTCAGGAAGATTCCCTGGAGAAGGAAAGGACAACTCTTGGTGGGTTACAGGCCGTGGGTCAGAAGAGTCAAACATGATTTAGCAACTAAACCATCACCACCTCAATTTCCGGTCACACCTCAGGTACTCCCTGACTTCCTAGGGACATCCTCCCTGGTACTTTGGTTCTCATTATGTTTTACCTATCACCGTATTAACCGAATCACAATCCCTGTCTCCATTTTTCTTCTGTTCACTCTTCTCTCTCCTTTTTATTCCATTCCTGCCTTGGTCTCATCCCCCCCCCTCCCCCCGCAACAGTTATTCAGCTGTCTCTCACTTTACTTCCTTAAAATATCCTCATACCCTTTTTTTTTCCTTACTGAAGTACAGAATGCAAGAAATGATTGAGTCTCAGAAGAGTCTATTCAAGAATACAAAGCGTCTTAGTTTGCCAGGGCTGCTGTCATTAAGTACCACCAACGGGGCACCTTCAGTAACAGAAATTTAGTGTCTCCCGCATCTGGAGGCAGACGTTCTAGGTTGGGGTGTCTGGAGGTTGGTTTCTTCAGAGGTGAGGAAGGCGCTGTTCCTCTTAGCTTCTGGAGATTTGCTGGCAGTCTTTGGCTTTTGTTGGCTTGTAGACATGTCCCTTCAATCTTTGCCTCCTCTTCCAAGGCATTCTTCTTGCGTGAGGGTGAGCCTGTGTCTATGTCAGGATTTTCCCTTCTTATAAAAACTGCACCAGGCATACTGGCTTAGGACCCACCCTAACAACTTTGCCTTAACTGAGTCTACTTACAAGAACCCTATTTCCAAATAAGAGCATATTCCAAGGCACAGTGGGTTAGGACTTCAATACATGAATTTGGGGAGGATGCACTGTAATTCATACAATTCAGGACAAAGCTTTTTTTCCTTCTTAATGAGTTTTTTGATTTATGGATACATTGTCTCATCTCGTTTCACTCTTGCGTAGTAATGGCCAAGAGAGTATACTTTGGGGTTCAAAAATTCTAGTTACTTATGACAGCCTTTTGGTCTTAAGGTGTGTGTGTGCTCAGGGCCATCTGACTCTTTGCAACCCCATGGACTGTAGCCCTCCAGGCTCTCCTGCCCATGGGATTTCCTAGGCCAGAATACTGGAGTGAGTTGCCATTTCCTCCTCTGTGGGATTTTCCCAATCCAGGGATCAAACTCACATCTCTTGTGTCTTTTGCATTGGCAGGTGGGTTCTTTGCAGCTGTGCCTCCTGGGAAGCTTTGGTCTTAATAATTTGTCTTAAATGAAACAATATCCGTTAAAAATGCTTATCATAGATGAACAGGGGAATTCAATGGTTCCTTCCTCCATTTAGGAAAAAAAAAAAACAAACTGGTGATGTGCTTGTGACCTTATCATTTCTCTGATTTTTATAGGTTTCATATGAGTGACTTCAGTGCAGGATTGCCCAATGTAGTAACAGTCGGATATTATTCTCTGTTGTACACGCATTTCTCCTCTAGCCGGTGGGGAGATTGGAAGGGCAAAGAACAATTTAAGATTTGCTCAGTGAAGACTTTTATGGCTAAGTCATTTTATGCATCATTGCATAGCTCTCGTTTTAAAAATAGCCACCTGAAATGGATGCATTCATCACCTGTGATTTAAAAGAATGATCCTAGACAGTTCAAATTTCTCATCTTAAAAAAGAGTAACTTTAACTTTGAGTTATTAAATTTGATGCCATCTGTACTGCTTCCAAAGCAGGCCCTAGATGACACTGTATGCTTTTAATCAAGCAGGGTCTCTTACAATTGGAAATAAATAACTTCCTCTGCTTTTTGTCCTTCAGGTCGAAAAACAACTCAACTCAGAGACACTCTTGCAGTGGACCAACCCCAGCACCATGGCCAATGCCAAAGTCTACTTACAAGAACCCTATTTCCAAATAAGAGCATATTCCAAGGCACAGTGGGTTAGGACTTCAATACATGAATTTGGGGAGGATGCACTGTAATTCATACAATTCAGGACAAAGCTTTTTTTCCTTCTTAATGAGTTTTTTGATTTATGGATACATTGTCTCATCTCGTTTCACTCTTGCGTAGTAATGGCCAAGAGAGTATACTTTGGGGTTCAAAAATTCTAGTTACTTATGACAGCCTTTTGGTCTTAAGGTGTGTGTGTGCTCAGGGCCATCTGACTCTTTGCAACCCCATGGACTGTAGCCCTCCAGGCTCTCCTGCCCATGGGATTTCCTAGGCCAGAATACTGGAGTGAGTTGCCATTTCCTCCTCTGTGGGATTTTCCCAATCCAGGGATCAAACTCACATCTCTTGTGTCTTTTGCATTGGCAGGTGGGTTCTTTGCAGCTGTGCCTCCTGGGAAGCTTTGGTCTTAATAATTTGTCTTAAATGAAACAATATCCGTTAAAAATGCTTATCATAGATGAACAGGGGAATTCAATGGTTCCTTCCTCCATTTAGGAAAAAAAAAAAACAAACTGGTGATGTGCTTGTGACCTTATCATTTCTCTGATTTTTATAGGTTTCATATGAGTGACTTCAGTGCAGGATTGCCCAATGTAGTAACAGTCGGATATTATTCTCTGTTGTACACGCATTTCTCCTCTAGCCGGTGGGGAGATTGGAAGGGCAAAGAACAATTTAAGATTTGCTCAGTGAAGACTTTTATGGCTAAGTCATTTTATGCATCATTGCATAGCTCTCGTTTTAAAAATAGCCACCTGAAATGGATGCATTCATCACCTGTGATTTAAAAGAATGATCCTAGACAGTTCAAATTTCTCATCTTAAAAAAGAGTAACTTTAACTTTGAGTTATTAAATTTGATGCCATCTGTACTGCTTCCAAAGCAGGCCCTAGATGACACTGTATGCTTTTTAATCAAGCAGGGTCTCTTACAATTGGAAATAAATAACTTCCTCTGCTTTTTGTCCTTCAGGTCGAAAAACAACTCAACTCAGAGACACTCTTGCAGTGGACCAACCCCAGCACCATGGCCAATGCCAAAGTCAAACTCTCCATTCCAAAATTTAAGGTGGAAGCGATGATGGATCCCAAGGCTAGTCTGGAAAACCTAGGGCTGAAGACCGTCTTTAATGAGGATGCCTCTGATTTCTCCGGGATGTCAGAGATGAAAGGAGTGGCCCTCTCCAATGTCATTCACAGAGTGTGCTTAGAGATAACTGAAGATGGTGGGGATTCCATAGAGGTGCCAGGGTCACGAATCCTGCAGCACAAGGATGAATTCAATGCCGACCACCCCTTTATTTACATCATCAGGCACAACAAAACCCGAAACATCATTTTCTTTGGCAGGTTCTGCTCTCCTTAAGTGGCAGAGCCCAGGTTAAGTCCCACCCAACTTCTCTGTAGACGCTGCCTCTAGAGAATCATTTTCTAAACAATAAATTGTTAATATGACTGTATCAGGAAGCCACGGGTACTCACACTTTAATAGACCTTTTTATCCAATCCTTTTTCGGTTTGTTGGTTCTTTCCCTCCCACTCCCTTAAAAGACAATGCTTTTAATGCAAAGGAATCACTTTAGGGGAAAAATATAGTATTCATTATTTGTCAGACGATCTAGGGTTATTGGCAGGAACATAGTCTTTCGCAAAGAAAATTCCTGTAAGGAAAGTTTGTAGGATTTTTATTACCAAAGTTTTCCCGCCTGCAGTGCGGGAGACCTGGGTTCCATCCCTGGGTTGGGAGGATCCCCCGTGGAGGAGGGCATGGCCACCCACCCCAGTATTGTTGCCTAGAACATCCCATGGGCAGAGAGGCGCCTGGTGGGCTTCAGTCTATGGGGTCGCAAAGAGTCAGACAGGACTGAACGACTAGCACTTTCACTTTCACTTGGCCTTCCTTCCCTGGGAAACAGGACGCCCAGATATTCTCTTCTCCCCGAAAGACTAGAGAAACTGGCACCTGGGTGCTGCAAAGCTTTTCTGGGACGAATAAAACCTGGGGATAGGTTCAGGCTACTGTATATTCACAGCTCCTTATGCTGAACATGAGGGACAAATATTTCCCTCAAATTCTGATTTTGGGGAGATTGTAGAAGGATAATATATTGCACATACTATGTGTCCTGGAATTCCATTGATAAGAGGCTGGAACAGTACCCTGTAAGTCAACACCTTAATATTTCTGGCATAAAATGCTGAAAGTCGGCACAAAATAAACAGACAGTAGGATAGTCCTGTATTAGGGTTTTGCTGTCAAAGGAGTGTGTCCCCTATTTATGAAAAAACTTTGTTTTCAGAGCTTTTAGAAATCTTGGAGAACTGGACTCAAGGGGAAGTTCAGATCTTATTAGACATTCACTCTAGGACAACGGTGTGTTAAGTAAAGGTCTGTGGGCTATATAGCATGTTCCTATCAGTTGTCTGTTTTATTTATTTATTTTTTTGCCTCTAAGTCATCATTTATTTTTTGTCAAACTTTATTCTTTGGCCTGTGTAGCTCTCCCATTGCAGTGGCCTCTCTCATTGCAGAGCACCGGCTCTAGGCTCATGCACTCCAGAGCATAGGTAGTTGGACACATTGGTCCAGCCTTCCGGTGGCATGTGGAATCTTCCCCGGCCAGTAATTGAACTGGTGCTCCTCGCACTGCAAGGGGAACTCTCTACCCACTGGACCACCAGGGAAGCCCTGAAGATGTCTGTTTTATAAGGAGAATCATTAGTGTATTATGGGTCAGTCTCCGTCTTCCAGTTCTTCCCACCCCACCTCTTACCCCCTTGGTATTCATACATTTGTAGGATTTTATTACCAAAGTTTTCCCGCCTGCAGTGCGGGAGACCTGGGTTCCATCCCTGGGTTGGGAGGATCCCCCGTGGAGGAGGGCATGGCCACCCACCCCAGTATTGTTGCCTAGAACATCCCATGGGCAGAGAGGCGCCTGGTGGGCTTCAGTCTATGGGGTCGCAAAGAGTCAGACAGGACTGAACGACTAGCACTTTCACTTTCACTTGGCCTTCCTTCCCTGGGAAACAGGACGCCCAGATATTCTCTTCTCCCCGAAAGACTAGAGAAACTGGCACCTGGGTGCTGCAAAGCTTTTCTGGGACGAATAAAACCTGGGGATAGGTTCAGGCTACTGTATATTCACAGCTCCTTATGCTGAACATGAGGGACAAATATTTCCCTCAAATTCTGATTTTGGGGAGATTGTAGAAGGATAATATATTGCACATACTATGTGTCCTGGAATTCCATTGATAAGAGGCTGGAACAGTACCCTGTAAGTCAACACCTTAATATTTCTGGCATAAAATGCTGAAAGTCGGCACAAAATAAACAGACAGTAGGATAGTCCTGTATTAGGGTTTTGCTGTCAAAGGAGTGTGTCCCCTATTTATGAAAAAACTTTGTTTTCAGAGCTTTTAGAAATCTTGGAGAACTGGACTCAAGGGGAAGTTCAGATCTTATTAGACATTCACTCTAGGACAACGGTGTGTTAAGTAAAGGTCTGTGGGCTATATAGCATGTTCCTATCAGTTGTCTGTTTTATTTATTTATTTTTTTGCCTCTAAGTCATCATTTATTTTTTGTCAAACTTTATTCTTTGGCCTGTGTAGCTCTCCCATTGCAGTGGCCTCTCTCATTGCAGAGCACCGGCTCTAGGCTCATGCACTCCAGAGCATAGGTAGTTGGACACATTGGTCCAGCCTTCCGGTGGCATGTGGAATCTTCCCCGGCCAGTAATTGAACTGGTGCTCCTCGCACTGCAAGGGGAACTCTCTACCCACTGGACCACCAGGGAAGCCCTGAAGATGTCTGTTTTATAAGGAGAATCATTAGTGTATTATGGGTCAGTCTCCGTCTTCCAGTTCTTCCCACCCCACCTCTTACCCCCTTGGTATTCATACATTAATCAACAATGCCATAGGGTATGTTTGAAAATCACTAAGAGAGTAGATCTTGAAAGTTCTCACCATACACATATACGCAATTATAACTGTGTGAGGTGACTGATGTGTTAACTCACCTTATTGTGATCATTTCACAATATATACAAATATTCGGCCATTATATTGTACATCTTAAACTCGTACAATATTATGTATCAATTATATCTCAATGAAGCAACCACAAAAAAGATGCAACAGATTCCTCCAAAATAAATAATTTGAAGCCTAATGTTTTTTAAAAAAATCACTTCCACTTTTGATAGAATGCCCACCTGGGTGCTGGGGTGGTGAGAGACCCCTGGCAGGGAATTCTAACCGACTCACAAGCTTGTGAATGTTTGACCACCCGGGACTTAAATGCACCCAGACTTTCACAGTAGCCAGTAAAAGACTGATACGCGTGTTGAAGGGACTTGTGTCTTTGTTGACTGTGACGTTGTGGGAAATGGGGAGGAACTTAATGCTGTAACTAAAGAGGCTCATGCTGCCTTGACGCGTGTTTTTCCTGAAGTCTATGGGTTTAGTTACCATGGACAGCTAGCCAGTACCCTACAATAGAACGCTTTTACAGATGGTTCTGAGGAGTTCCAGGGGAAACTCACTGCAAAAAGAAGGCAGTTCAGAAGCTTTGAATTGGGTGGTTGCCCTCTCTCTCTCCTCTGGCTCTGTTGTGAATAGGTTCAACTTTTCTTCTTGTCCTGAAAGTTCAATATTGAATTCCTTTTGTGCTGTTCACAATAAAATATTATTGAAGTACATGACTTCATTTTGCTCTTTTTTTTTTTTTGCCTCTAAGTCATCATTTATTTTCATCCATCTTTATTCTTTGGCATGTGTGGGCCTCCCATTGCAGTGGCCTCTCTTGTTGCAGAGCACTGGCTCTGGGCGCATGCACCAATAAAAACAACTGGACACACCGGCCCAGCCGCTCCGCAGCATATGGGATCTTCCCTGGCCAGGGATTGAACCCATGCCTCTTGCACTGCAAGGCGGACTCTTTACCCCTTGGACCACCAGGGAAGCCCAGATTTCCTATTCTGAAATAGAACCAGACTATCCATTGATAAGATGCTTTGGATATGGGGGTAAGATTGACATAGAATAAAAAGGAGTAAGAGTAATGACTGCCCTTATTTCTGGTCTTCCTTCTTTCCTGCCCATCAGCTCTTGCTTCCTCCTCTATCATCTTCCATTCTGAGAAGAAAAGGCCAAGGGAAAAGGTAGACTAACTCCCAAGTACATAAAAGTGCTTGATGAGATAGGAGCCTTGCAGGAGCCAGGGAGCTTCCCTCCAGCCTTTTCCACTGTGGGCCCTGCCTCCAAGCGGACGTTTATCAAGTAAGCTGTGTATGCCTATAATGTTTTCTTTTGTGATTAAGTACTGCCCCCACCCCCAAGGTCATGTACATTTGTTTAAAATCAACTGTGGTGTCTCTGAATCTAACATTCAACTCAGTCCTTTTCCTGTCTCTGCAGAGAGCTCAAATAGAACGTGCTCCTCATGCAAAACATGCTGAGTACAAAAAGTGACAGGTGCCCCTACATTCTAAAAAGAAAAAGCCATTTGTGTAGGATTTCTAGGCTGGCCAAAGCTGGGCTTTATCACCCTTGCCTCATTGTCCCTCTTCTCTAGATTGTGAAATAGGAACCGTGGGATGATTGTGAAAAAACTCAGTGAGTATCTAGAGGAGGCGAGAGATGAGTCACCTTTAAGAAAGGAATGAGTATCTAGAGGAGAGGAGAGATGAGGCTCCTTTAAGACACACATGTGTTCAGGGAATATTCTATGTCTCCTGGAATTTGGAGAGCATTAGCTTTGGGATTAACTCTTGCCTGGGATAGTTTAATCCAGTGACCGCATGCAGAACTGCCTGGTGATGGGTGTGTATAAAATACAGCATCCACAGGGACTTCCCTAGTGGTTGAGTGGTTGAGTCTCAGCATTGCACTGCTGGAGGCACGGGTTTGATCCCTGGTCAGGGAACTAAGATCCTGCTCAGCTGAAAAGTAGGAAAAAAAAAAGAATCTATGTGTTAACATATATGTATCCTTGGGGATGGGATTACGGAGTCATAGATTATGCAAATATTCAACATCAGGCGATACTGGCAAGTAGTTTTCCAATGCATTCTACCATTGCTCTCTATGTTTTATTGCTACATTATTACATCATTATTAGTGATTATTTTTTCCAACTATGACTCTTATCAATCTCGCTGCCATTCTTGGCGTAGTTATGAGCCGGGCACTGTGCTAACCATGATGTATAATTCAGCTTCCACAGCAGTCCTATGAGGACTTCTTTGAAGTTAAAGGAACTGAAGATCAGAGACCCCAGGAAGCTTGATGAGCACAGGAGGCTAGAAAGCTGTGTTGTTAGAACTGAAACCTCAGCTCTCTGACTCCAAAGCCTGTGCTTATAATCTCTATGCAGTTGGTTACCTTAAACAGCTTTCACTTGGTATGATACCAGATAGGTTTCCAGGTGGCTCAGTGGTAAAGAATCTGCCTGCCGAGGCAGGAGATGTGGGTTTGATCCCTAGGAGGAGAAGATTCCCTGGAGCAGGAAATGGCTACTTGCTCCTGTATAAGAATTCCTTGAACAATTCCTTGGAAATTTCCAGCCTGGAAAATTCCTTGGACAGAGGAGTCTGGTGGGCTACAGTCCACGGGGTCGCAAAGAGCTGGACACGACTAAGTGACGGAGCACACACACATGATAGGATATCACTTATATGTCAACTCTAAAAAATGATACAAGTAAGCTTATTTACAAAAACAGACTCACAGGCATAGAAAACAAACATGATCACCAAAGAGGAAACAGGGGAAGGGATAAATTAGGAGTTTGAGATTAACATATACATACTACTATAATAGGTACCCAACAAGACAAGCCCAGAAAACTAGACTCAATACCTTATAACAACCTATAATGGAAAAAAATCTGAAAAGGAACATATATAATATATATCTAAACATCTGAATCACTTTGCTGTACCGCTAAAACTAACACAATGTTGTAAATCAATGAAAATCAATAAAAAAGTAAAGTTTCTCTTTTGTTTACATGAAAATGAAATGTTATGTTAAATATAAGACAAATGAATCTAGATAAAGGGAAACCTTAGCTAAATATTTACATTATAAGCATGTCTTCAAGGGATGTTTACTTTTTAAGCACTCCTGGCAAGTAGTTTTCCAATGCATTCTACCATTGCTCTCTATGTTTTATTGCTACATTATTACATCATTATTAGTGATTATTTTTTCCAACTATGACTCTTATCAATCTCGCTGCCATTCTTGGCGTAGTTATGAGCCGGGCACTGTGCTAACCATGATGTATAATTCAGCTTCCACAGCAGTCCTATGAGGACTTCTTTGAAGTTAAAGGAACTGAAGATCAGAGACCCCAGGAAGCTTGATGAGCACAGGAGGCTAGAAAGCTGTGTTGTTAGAACTGAAACCTCAGCTCTCTGACTCCAAAGCCTGTGCTTATAATCTCTATGCAGTTGGTTACCTTAAACAGCTTTCACTTGGTATGATACCAGATAGGTTTCCAGGTGGCTCAGTGGTAAAGAATCTGCCTGCCGAGGCAGGAGATGTGGGTTTGATCCCTAGGAGGAGAAGATTCCCTGGAGCAGGAAATGGCTACTTGCTCCTGTATAAGAATTCCTTGAACAATTCCTTGGAAATTTCCAGCCTGGAAAATTCCTTGGACAGAGGAGTCTGGTGGGCTACAGTCCACGGGGTCGCAAAGAGCTGGACACGACTAAGTGACGGAGCACACACACATGATAGGATATCACTTATATGTCAACTCTAAAAAATGATACAAGTAAGCTTATTTACAAAAACAGACTCACAGGCATAGAAAACAAACATGATCACCAAAGAGGAAACAGGGGAAGGGATAAATTAGGAGTTTGAGATTAACATATACATACTACTATAATAGGTACCCAACAAGACAAGCCCAGAAAACTAGACTCAATACCTTATAACAACCTATAATGGAAAAAAATCTGAAAAGGAACATATATAATATATATCTAAACATCTGAATCACTTTGCTGTACCGCTAAAACTAACACAATGTTGTAAATCAATGAAAATCAATAAAAAAGTAAAGTTTCTCTTTTGTTTACATGAAAATGAAATGTTATGTTAAATATAAGACAAATGAATCTAGATAAAGGGAAACCTTAGCTAAATATTTACATTATAAGCATGTCTTCAAGGGATGTTTACTTTTTAAGCACTCCTGGTTGGCTAATACATTTTTTAAAAATTCTGAGCTTTTTCCTCAGGGGTCATATTCGGTCAACTGTATATGCCATTTGCTAGTAACGCTGGTTTAGTTTTAGCTCTGAGACCTGAAGCGGCTTCTACAGCATTCTTGCATTCAACTCCAGCCCCTGCCCCGGGAAGATTCAGGAAATGGGCGTTTCCCTGTTCAAAGCCCTCTGTCCCTGTGGTCTTGCTCCACCCAGAAAATAACTCCTCTGGTTTGTGAGGGCTTTCAAGGGAGGGGATCAAAGCGTTTTTAGTGACAGCGAATGACTTTACCTGACCCAGGTCCTGCCACAGGAAAGACGCCTTTATTCTCCTCTGCCAGGCTGCTCAGTCTGACTCTGCGCCACCCCACGGACTGCAGCCTGTAGCCCCCCAGGCTCCTCTGTCCATGGGATTCTCCAGGCGAGAATGCTGGAGTGGGTAGCCATTCCTTTCTCCAGGGAAGCTTCCCGGCCCAGCGATTGAACCCATGCCTTCTGCATTGCAGGCAGGTTTTCTACCAGCCAAGCCACTGGGGACGTCCTCTAGCGATGGGATAGATCTGGAAGTGTTCTGGGAACTTCTCTGAGACTTCCGGAAGCCAGGCCAGATCCATGTAGCCTGAGCTCCGGCACTGAGGCCCCCTCACTGTCGCTACCGCAGGCTCTCATGTGCCTCTCACAAATGATAAACAGCGATACATGATTTTGATTTTTGGGAAAAGAGCAGCTGCTTGGGCAGGTAACCCATGTGCTTGTGTTTTACAGCTGTCTTAAGATGTACATCCCCTCACACTCCCATTTTTATTTTATTTTGGGGTATGGTATGTGGGCCTGTGGGATCTTAGTTCCTCAACCAAGGATTGAACCTGTGCTCCAGTTGGAAGTCTGGAGTCTTCACCATTGAACTGCCAGAGAAGTCCCTGGTGGCTGTCTCTTAGACCTCATAATGTCTTCTTGGCTCACTTTAAAAAAAAAAAAAATCACTCATTATTTCTGAAAGTGAGTCTGGAGGAACTGTCCTTCTGTGGGGATGAGAAGCTGCTGTGAAAACAGGATCCATGATTAAAAAGTCTTGAGAGACCTTCCCTGGTGGTCCAGTGGTTAAGCATCTGCCTGCCAATGCAAGGCACATGGGTTTGATCCCTGGTCTGGGAAGATCTTACAGGCTGCAGAGCAACTAGGGCCATGGGCCACAAGCTCTGAGCCTGCGCTCTAGAGCCCAGGAACTGCAGCTACGGAGCCCCTGGGCCCCAACTCCTGAAGCTGAGTCCCTAGAGCCTGTGCTCCGCCACAAGAGAAGCTGCTGCAACGAGAAGCCTGCTCACTGCAACGGAGAGTGCCCTGCTTGCTGCAGCTGGAGAAAGCCCACGTGGAGCAGAGAAGACCAGCACAGCCAGACACACAAATAATCTTAAAAAGAAAGAAAAGGACTTGAGAAATTTGAGTGGAATGAAGGTAAACAGGGACTGCCGTTTTTAAGCTCTTGGTTTGTGACTCACCGGTAGAGGATGTGGAGCCTGGCTTCCTGAATTTATGGGACGTCTGGTCACACTGCATCTTGCAGGACTGCTGTTTCATGGAGCTAGTTACGGAAAGAGCAAATTTAGCAAAATCCACGTGAGGAGAAAACCTCAGTTTGTCAGGGGGCCGTGTGGATGCTGGCGTGGGAGGTGCTGGGAAACCCGAGAGCCACCTCTGAGCCACTCGGCTCTCGGGAGGCTGAGGTGCCACGTGAATACGAAGGAGGGTGTTTATCTCAATGATCTGAGATCCTTTGATTTCAAGAGTCCTCTGGGCCAAGACAAGTCCTCTCTACCCGAGCCCGTCCTCGCCCATCCCTATGTACAAAGCCGAGGCTGCCTCCGTCCCCCAGAGCCTGGTTAAGGTTCTGACGGAGCTGACGCTCCTCTCTGAGGCTGGGAGCCAGGCTTCCCTCTCCAGGGAGAAGAGGCATGATGGCCATGGGCCCCCGTTTTGGCAGGAGGCGGGCAACACCTGAGGCAGAGCCTCTCCTGAGCCAGTTCCAGGACCTCCCATCAGGGGTGACCCTACCCAGCAGGTGAGAGGGAGCTCAGCCAGGCCGGCGTTCCCTTCGGAGCAGCGCACGGGGCGAGTCTGGGGCTGTGTCTGTCTGAGGAAGGGTCGCTCCTTGTGAACTCACACTAGTGCAATTCAGGGACAGGTTTTCCCTTGGACTCCATAGGCAGGGATGTAAAATGGTGCAGCCACTAAAGAAATCAGTATGGAGGTAAAGACTGGGGCATATATCCAAAAGAACTGAAATTAGGATCTCTGAGAGATATGTGCTCTCTTATATTTATCACAACACTATTCATGATAACTAAGAGATGGAAACCACTGCAGCTTAGTGGGTGAATGGATAAAGAAAATCTGGTCCACACATGCAATGGGGTACTGTGTGCATGCGAAGTTCCTTCAGTCGTGTCCAGCTCTTTGCAATCCCTTGGACTGAAGTCCGCCAGGATACTGTAACCCTCAGAACACTAGCAGATAACTAGTGGCTTGCAGTAGCCCGTGGGATTCTTCAGGCAAGAATACTGGAGTGGGTGGCCAGGTCCTCCTCCAGAGGATCTTCCTGACCCAGGAATCGAACCTACATCTCTTATGTCTCCTGCATGGGCAGGTGGGTTCTTTACCACTAGTGCCACCTGTGAAGCCTACAGTGGAGTATTACACAACATTAAAAAGGAAGAAATCCTGCCATATGTGATATCATGGATGAATTCTGGCATTATAGTGCAATAAGCTGGTCACAAAAGGACAAATATTGCATGATTCCACTTCAATGAGGCACAGAAAATAGTCAAACTCATAGAAGCGGAGGGTTGAAGAGCAGTTGACAGGGCCTGGGGGAGGGGAGAGGGGGAGTTGTCACCGAGTCTGAAGCTCCGGCCAAGCACGATGAATGCGTTCCAGATCACAACACAGTAGTGTGCACTCCATACTTCCTCAAGGGGGTAGATTTCACATGTCAGCTGCAAACTGGCACTTGCTGTCTACCTTGAGAAGGATTTAATCAGGCACTGCTGCAGCTGCTGACCTTCAACGTGCCCTGGAAGGAGTGCAGGGTGGAGATCAGGAACGAGGCACTCGGTGCTCTGGGAAAACTGGCAGAACTGGTCTTCAGATCATTAGACGTTTTCAGGAGCTGATTTCAGGGGCCCAATTCTTACATCTCCTCAAATCTAGGAAAGCATTAAATTCCTCAATGGTGACGTCTGTTCCTTGTGACTAGCAGTAACCCTATGAGACCAGCAGAAACCTTCTGCCAAAAATATGTGCTTGACTGTATATATCCCTCCTTTACGGAAATCACATATATACTGACCTTCGCTTTCTTCTTTGGAGCAGTTCCTCAGAGCTCATCTAAAATGTTGTCTCCCAGGCTAGAGTCCTCATTTTGCCCCAAATAGAACTCAATTTGAAACTCATGCTGTGTGTGCATTTTTATAAAGTCACAACATGTTAAGAATTCTTCCCACAATTGAGAAAAAGAAGTAAATAGATTTTTAGGAGCAAGTCAGCTGCTGAGAAACAGACCATGTTCATGAGAATTTGAGTAGAGGAGCGAGGGCTGGTGGGGACCAGGGAGTCCCGGTGTGCCTTGGGTGGTGGGAGCAGCCAGGACGACCACAGCCAAGACCTGGCTCCACTCCTCGGCTTCACTGTTGCCTCCTCCTCAGACAGCCTGTGGTCCAAAAGAGGTCATTATCACCCCCACCCCTAGTCCTGGCTCTTTTATTTCAGTGTGGCCCATTTTAAAAGTCTTCAGTGAACTTGTTACAAGACTGCTACTACGTTATGTTTTGACTGATTGACTGGAAGGCATGTGGGAATCATAACTCGCTGACCAGGGATGCAGCCCACTCCTCCTGCATTGGAAGGCAACGTCCTAAGCTCTGGACCACCAGGGAAGTCTCCCAGCCCTTCCTAGGGAGGAGGCGTGGACAAAGTGAGTTCTCTGCCTGAGGACCAGAGCAGAGAACTGCCTGAGGACGTCCTGCCTGAGGACGAGAACTTGGAAGCTGCAGGAGTTGGGCACTTTGTGTCCTGCATTCAAATAAACAGGTTTCTTTCCTTTCTCAAGAGCCTGGAGTTGATGGCTGAGTTTGAGTCAACCTCGAAGGCAGGTTATGGGGAGCTGAGCTGAGCTATTTCCCCCTGTCCTCCGGGAGGCCTTATTGGAACATTGCTGGCAGGAGAGTCTTATCTGGTGAATGTGAGACCTCACTGAATGTGGTTTTCTTGGCCATAAAATTCATCCCAGTGGGAACCAATGAATGGAGTTACAATAGGCAGTGAATGCAATTTACACTCTGCTTTTCAAGAATTTTAAGCACATCAGGCTCAATAAAGAAATATTCCTTGGAGGTAAAAGTATAAAATGGGACGAAGACAGACTCTGGTGCTGGGAAAATGGGACAGCTACATACAAAAAAATGAAGCTGGAACATCCCCTAACACCATACACAAAGATAAACTCCAATCCCTAGTTGGGGAAATAAGATCCCACAAGCTGTGCAACTCTGAAGATAACTTTTGGCCATTTTGTGAAAGAGTTAAAAATGACAAATCATATTGAAGAACTACATTCTTCAGAGAAATACTAATGACAGATTTAGAGATCAGTATATTTAATATACTGCTTAAACTTCCTGACAGTAATGATTCTGCTTATATTTGTTATTTTTCAACACTTAGAGAACTTGATCCAAGGAAGGTTTTTTTTCTTATATTTGGCTTGTGTGCATAGACATTTGATGTTTTAAACTAAAATTTTATTTTTGCAAATAGTTTTCTATAGAACTCTTTCGAAAGTCACCCGTAAAATAAAGCCAGTTTGTCAAGTACCGACAAAATTGAATGTTTTTAAAATAAATGCTACTACGTTATGTTTTGACTGATTGACTGGAAGGCATGTGGGAATCATAACTCGCTGACCAGGGATGCAGCCCACTCCTCCTGCATTGGAAGGCAACGTCCTAAGCTCTGGACCACCAGGGAAGTCTCCCAGCCCTTCCTAGGGAGGAGGCGTGGACAAAGTGAGTTCTCTGCCTGAGGACCAGAGCAGAGAACTGCCTGAGGACGTCCTGCCTGAGGACGAGAACTTGGAAGCTGCAGGAGTTGGGCACTTTGTGTCCTGCATTCAAATAAACAGGTTTCTTTCCTTTCTCAAGAGCCTGGAGTTGATGGCTGAGTTTGAGTCCACCTCGAAGGCAGGTTATGGGGAGCTGAGCTGAGCTATTTCCCCCTGCCCTCCGGGAGGCCTTATTGGAACATTGCTGGCAGGAGAGTCTTATCTGGTGAATGTGAGACCTCACTGAATGTGGTTTTCTTGGCCATAAAATTCATCCCAGTGGGAACCAATGAATGGAGTTACAATAGGCAGTGAATGCAATTTACACTCTGCTTTTCAAGAATTTTAAGCACATCAGGCTCAATAAAGAAATATTCCTTGGAGGTAAAAGTATAAAATGGGACGAAGACAGACTCTGGTGCTGGGAAAATGGGACAGCTACATACAAAAAAATGAAGCTGGAACATCCCCTAACACCATACACAAAGATAAACTCCAATCCCTAGTTGGGGAAATAAGATCCCACAAGCTGTGCAACTCTGAAGATAACTTTTGGCCATTTTGTGAAAGAGTTAAAAATGACAAATCATATTGAAGAACTACATTCTTCAGAGAAATACTAATGACAGATTTAGAGATCAGTATATTTAATATACTGCTTAAACTTCCTGACAGTAATGATTCTGCTTATATTTGTTATTTTTCAACACTTAGAGAACTTGATCCAAGGAAGGTTTTTTTTCTTATATTTGGCTTGTGTGCATAGACATTTGATGTTTTAAAATAAAATTTTATTTTTGCAAATAGTTTTTCTATAGAACTCTTTCGAAAGTCACCCGTAAAATAAAGCCAGTTTGTCAAGTACCGATTTCAGATTTGTATATGTATATCTGTATTTTTATTATTTTGGCATCATTTTTACTTTCAAAAGTATCTGTTTGGAGGACTTCCTGGTGGTCCAGTGGGTAAAGAGTCTGCCTTGCTGTGCAAGGGGTACTGGTTCGGTCCCTGGCCTGGGAAGATCCCATGTCCACGAAGCGCCCAGAGCCCGTGCTCTGCATTGAGAGGCCATTTCAGTGGGAGGCCCACACAGGCCAAAGAATAAAGATGAATGAAAACAAACAAACAAACAAACAAGCCCCCCAAAAAGTGTCTGGTTTGGAAGATTAACTATATGGTCACACTGACCTATAAAAGATAATATGGGGGCGTCCCTGGTGGTGCAGTGGGTAAAGAGTATGCCTTGCAGTGTAGGAGGCACCAGTTCGATCCCTGGCCCGAGAAGATCCCACGTGCCACGGAGCAGCTGGGCCCGTGTGTCCAATTGCAAGTGGGAGCTCTGGAGCGCATGCGCCCACAGCCAGTGCTCTGCAGCGAGAGAGGCCACTGTGATGGGTGGCCCACACAGGCCAAAGAACAGATATGGATGAAAATAGATTAAAAAATCAATAAAAGAGAAGCCGAAAAAAAAAAATATGAAAAAAACTACCTGCTCCTGAAAGCACCAGTGAAGAGGGAAAAGGAAAACCCGTGTATTGTGATACAATAGTCAAAATACTGTCAGGAAAAAAGCTTTTCAATGCCCAGTGTTTCGTCTCCAGGTTGGCCTTGGGTGAGGTGCTTTTCCTTTTTGCTGAGTGAGGCGGTTTTGGTTGTTATCTCAACCCTCACTCCGTGGAGAGAGTTTGTTTATCGTCTGGGTTGATGCCAAGGAATAAAGGAGCAGCACTGCGAGGTAGAGCTGAGGATCTTCACTGGAGGAAGGTTCTGGAACCAGAAGTGTCTGAGAATTCACCTATGCCCCGGGAAGCCATTAGACATTTCACAGGGCAGGGAACCCTCATTTCATCTGGAAATTGTGAAGGTCTTAAGGGGCTGAGCGATCCCAGGGCTCCTCTGTCCTGGTTTTTTCACGGGCGGCAGTTCAGTGGATCCGACACGCCCCATACGAGTCCTTCTTCTCTCGCTGGAGAGCTGGCGTGCATTGCGGGGAAGTCCAACTTAGCCCCTGCAGCCTATGTTTCCTCTGCAAAATACTGTTTTTCAAGTTCCAGCTCCACCGAAAAAGCGGGCCTTCTCGCTTCCCCTTGCCTTCCACCAGATGGCGCTGTGAAAAGTGAACGTTTAGTCGCTCAGCCGTGGCCGACTCCTGGCGACGCCATGGACTGTCACCTGCCGGGCTTCTCTGTCCGTGGAATTCTCCAGGCATGAATACTGGAGGGGTTGCCATTTTCCACTCCGAGGGATCTTCCCAGCCCGGGGATGGAGCCCGGGTCTCCTACTTTGCAGGCAGCAACGTCTCCTACGTTACTCCATCAAGAAAACCGGTCTTGTAGGTTCTCTTTGAGCCGACCCGCTGTTCTAGCAGCGTCTTGCGCGCTGATTCTCCCTTAAGCCGGCCCGCTGCGCTGGCAGCGACTCTCCCTTCCCCACTCTAATAAACTTTACTTTCCTCTCAAAACAAAACAAAACAAAACAAAAAACACAAAAAACCTCCTGGTGGAAATGGAAGTTGGTACATCCCTTTGAATGGCAATTTAAAATATATTATTGGCTGCTGCACTCTTCCTCTGTGATGACCTACACTCTCTCTGTGGAGTGTACTTTTCTCCGAATCTGAATAAATTTACTTACCTAAAAAAAAAAAAAAAGCAAGCCGGTCTTCTGGTGCCTGTTCCTCTTGCTTTCCACCAGATGGCTCCGTATGTCACACTATCCTGTTGCTGCGCAGAGTCTCAAGCTAGAATACCCTTTTCCGCAGCTTTTCTTTAAGACACGCCCTCCCAGGCAGTGCCTTAGACTTACTGTTCTACCTCTCTGGGGATGGTCTTTTTTTTCTTTTGGGTGGGGAGCGGGTTGGGGAGGGAGGGAGGCGGGCGGGTCACTTCTATTGGTCTTCATTTATCTATTTTTCATCCATCTCTGTTCTTTGGCCTGTCTGGGGATGGTCTTGAAGTGCTTGCTTCCCCTTTCCCGCAAGACCCCAAACTCTGCAGCGTTCCCCTTCCTACCCCATTCAGTGTTAACATTCCTTATGGCTTTATTCTGGGGCCACATTTTGTTTGTGGTACAATTGCCTGGCTTCAGTCACCTGATCTCCTTGAGTTCCCATCACACATCCAATCACCCTGTGAACTTGTGACACAGATGCACTAAGTTAAGGACCCACGCAGAACTCACCTTCTCTTTTCCTCTTCTCTTTCTTTGTAAATGGTCACACCATCCACCCAGAGGTCCAAACTGAGCTCATATCATTTTCCCACAGTAGTTGCCTGCCTTCAAAGCGCACAACCAATCACTACATCCTGATCTGTTTCAAATTCACCCACTTCTCTGCTGCTACTATTCTGATCCAAGCTCTATGTCTCTTCTCTGAATAATAGAAAGAAATTCTTAAATTGCCTCCTGTTTTCCTTTTCCTCCATCCATTCATATTGCAGTCATGTGTGTGTGTGTGTGTGTGTGTGTGTGTGTATAAGCTTCCCAGATGGTGCTAGTGATAAAGAAGTCACCTGCCAATGCAGGGGGCATAAGAGACATGAGTTTGATCCTTGGGTCATGAAAATCCCCTAGGAAAGGGCACAACAACTCACTCCAGTATTCTTGCCTTGAGAATCCCATAGTTAGAGGAGCCTGATGAGCTACAGTCCGTGAGGTCACAAACAGCCGGACGCAGCTAAAGTGACTTGACAATATACATGTATACATACACACATATCAGGTACACAAATATGTCTTTTGCAGTGTCTAATACGATACATATATGTTTTTGTATAAGAGTGACTTTTCTTTTTACCTTCGATCTCTCCCAGCATCAGGGTCTTTTCCAGTGAGTCGGCTCCTCCTTATGCTAGGGTGAATCATGTTTACCTACTCAACTTGTTAACATCAGTTAAGACACTATGGGCCAACTCAGAGATTGCTATCACGCTGCTGCCTTCAAAATGGCTTACCTTCAAAGACTGGCCTTCTGCGATGGGTATCAAGCTATATCAGTCAGCAGGTGCTTATCAGGGTCCTGCAACTTGTGGAACACCTCAAGTTCACAGACTCAGGGCCTCAGGTGGCAAGTGTGTAATTAAGCAGAGTGTGTCCACAGAAGCATGATAATTAGAACAGCATCTCCACATGGGTTAGAGAGGTGGAGAATGACTTGGGAAAGCTTTTGGAGGCAGTGGACTCTGAAAGCTCAGAAACTCATTTCATATTTAGTAGACATTTCCTAATCCACCCTAATGTGACTAAAACCTAAGTTAAGGACCCACAGATCTCACCTTCTCTTTTCCTCTTCTCTTTCTTTGTAAATGGTCACACCATCCACCCAGAGGTCCAAACTGAGCTCATATCATTTTCCCACAGTAGTTGCCTGCCTTCAAAGCGCACAACCAATCACTACATCCTGATCTGTTTCAAATTCACCCACTTCTCTGCTGCTACTATTCTGATCCAAGCTCTATGTCTCTTCTCTGAATAATAGAAAGAAATTCTTAAATTGCCTCCTGTTTTCCTTTTCCTCCATCCATTCATATTGCAGTCATGTGTGTGTGTGTGTGTGTGTGTGTGTGTATAAGCTTCCCAGATGGTGCTAGTGATAAAGAAGTCACCTGCCAATGCAGGGGGCATAAGAGACATGAGTTTGATCCTTGGGTCATGAAAATCCCCTAGGAAAGGGCACAACAACTCACTCCAGTATTCTTGCCTTGAGAATCCCATAGTTAGAGGAGCCTGATGAGCTACAGTCCGTGAGGTCACAAACAGCCGGACGCAGCTAAAGTGACTTGACAATATACATGTATACATACACACATATCAGGTACACAAATATGTCTTTTGCAGTGTCTAATACGATACATATATGTTTTTGTATAAGAGTGACTTTTCTTTTTACCTTCGATCTCTCCCAGCATCAGGGTCTTTTCCAGTGAGTCGGCTCCTCCTTATGCTAGGGTGAATCATGTTTACCTACTCAACTTGTTAACATCAGTTAAGACACTATGGGCCAACTCAGAGATTGCTATCACGCTGCTGCCTTCAAAATGGCTTACCTTCAAAGACTGGCCTTCTGCGATGGGTATCAAGCTATATCAGTCAGCAGGTGCTTATCAGGGTCCTGCAACTTGTGGAACACCTCAAGTTCACAGACTCAGGGCCTCAGGTGGCAAGTGTGTAATTAAGCAGAGTGTGTCCACAGAAGCATGATAATTAGAACAGCATCTCCACATGGGTTAGAGAGGTGGAGAATGACTTGGGAAAGCTTTTGGAGGCAGTGGACTCTGAAAGCTCAGAAACTCATTTCATATTTAGTAGACATTTACTTAACATTTACTTATTTATTTAATAAACATTGCCTGGTCTCCTACCAAGTACCAGACACTGCCACAGTGTTTTGTTACAAGAAATAGAATTTCTGCTTAAGGACACACCATGTGACAGGGAAGAATTGTTCAAGCAATAATTCTTTAAAATCAGTAGCATTCCCTAAGGCACTGTAGACTTTTATCTTTCATCACAAATTTTGCAGCGCGAAGGGCACAGCAGGCTTGCCCAAGGGTGTAGGGTACTGTCAGGGGTGGCAAACCCCCAATACTAGGGAGAGTTCTGTCCATGTCTGCTGGTAATAATAAACCCATGCACACAAATAGATTTAGTATGCCCTTGGGCCTTTACTTTTCCATTGCCGTACCCATCCTGGGCTCTAAAGCTTGAAATGTCCAAGCCTTTCTTAAATTCTAGTAAACTATGGATTAGTAATTTGTACAGGGAGGAAAAACTGCTAAAGATACAGGGTTGGCCTGTAGTTTTCAAATGGTTTCAAAAATTTTACTATTAAACCCAAATAACAGCTGTTTTTTGGATGCGAAGCACAGTCTTACAATTTTGGAGGCAGCGCAGATTTCAGAGTAAGTGTGAATCACAATATTTAGAGTTCAGTGAGCTTGGGTAAGTCACTTAACCTCTGAATTTTCATTTCCTAGTCGGTAACATAGGTGTTGTTGTTTAATCACTAAGTCGTGTCCAGCTCTTTTGCAGCCCCGTGGACTGGAGGCCGCCAGGCTCCTCTTCCGTGGGCTTTCCCGGACAAGAGCACTGGCGTGGGTTGCTGTGCCCTTCTCCAGGGGGTCTTCCTGACCCAGGGATCGAAGCTCCGTCTCCTGCCTTGTTAGGCAGAGTCTTTACCCCTCGTGCCATCTAGGAAGATGAACATAGAGAAAATGGCCGCAATTTGCTATTGAGGTTACCTTTGATAAACCAAAATACTGAATTTGAGCCTGACAATAGTAAACGTTCAATAAACGTTGACTTTTTCCATTCTCCTGAATTAAATATTGTATTACATCTATTTCTAATATAAATACTTTGCAATAAAGGCCAAACGTTTAGGAAACTATTTAAAATTATTTAAATGCAAATAATCATGTATATTAAGATTTCATTGTGTGGACTGGGGAAATAATATTTAATTGTAGTTGAGAAACATTCTGATTCAAATTTGTGGCACCCAGGACATCGTGGGGGCACAGCTGGAGAACCTCCAAGGAGTGTGGCTCAGCGACGCTGCTGTTTCATCTCACAGGGTAGTCAGGGAATCACATATTCATAATTCCCATTGATTTAAAGGGTTATTTCCAACATCTTGAGAATAGTATCTTTGCAATTAATATAATCCCATTAGGTGGTGCTCAAGGCTTGTGGGGAGTTCAGCTCACATTTTTGTCCTTAATTCCTTGTAGCCTCCTGAGTTAGAGTGAAGACATCGTTTATTTGTTTATTTGCCTCGCTACGACAGGCGAAAGATTGAACCCACACCCACTGCATTAGAAAACAGACTCTTAACTATTGGACTTCTGGGGAAGCCCCTGAAGACATCGTTTTGGTGGCATATACCCTACACAGATATAGGAGTCAATTGTGTTAGCTCAATCAGCTTCCCTGCTGGCTCAGATGCTAGAGTCTGCCTGCCATGCAGGTGACCCAGATTTGATACCTGGGTTGGGGTGATCCCCTAGAGATCTCCAGTATTGTTACCTGGAGAATTCCATGGACAGAAGAGCCTGGTGGAGTATAGTCCATGGGGTTGCAAAAAGTCAGACACAACTGAGCGACTAACACACAAGAGACTTAGGAATTGCTTTTTTCTATAAAGCCTGTGTTCAGAGCTTTTACTTACTTGCTCACACTGGCCTGAGACTCTCTTTTCCTATTTGAATCATGGATATGTTAATGGTTGTCCATCAAGGCCAAGGGTGTCTAGAGAAGACCACATGTATTATAGGAAAAGTTCCACTTGGTATGAATTTATCAGACCAGCTAGTTGACACATGGTCCGCTTTAGAGGGAGTGATGGAAAGGTTGGGGCCTGACGGTGGGGCAGGGGATAAAGAATGCTGATTAGGGATGTGCATATTACCTGGTGGGCTGGGTCTATTTCTAATATAAATACTTTGCAATAAAGGCCAAACGTTTAGGAAACTATTTAAAATTATTTAAATGCAAATAATCATGTATATTAAGATTTCATTGTGTGGACTGGGGAAATAATATTTAATTGTAGTTGAGAAACATTCTGATTCAAATTTGTGGCACCCAGGACATCGTGGGGGCACAGCTGGAGAACCTCCAAGGAGTGTGGCTCAGCGACGCTGCTGTTTCATCTCACAGGGTAGTCAGGGAATCACATATTCATAATTCCCATTGATTTAAAGGGTTATTTCCAACATCTTGAGAATAGTATCTTTGCAATTAATATAATCCCATTAGGTGGTGCTCAAGGCTTGTGGGGAGTTCAGCTCACATTTTTGTCCTTAATTCCTTGTAGCCTCCTGAGTTAGAGTGAAGACATCGTTTATTTGTTTATTTGCCTCGCTACGACAGGCGAAAGATTGAACCCACACCCACTGCATTAGAAAACAGACTCTTAACTATTGGACTTCTGGGGAAGCCCCTGAAGACATCGTTTTGGTGGCATATACCCTACACAGATATAGGAGTCAATTGTGTTAGCTCAATCAGCTTCCCTGCTGGCTCAGATGCTAGAGTCTGCCTGCCATGCAGGTGACCCAGATTTGATACCTGGGTTGGGGTGATCCCCTAGAGATCTCCAGTATTCTTGCCTGGAGAATTCCATGGACAGAAGAGCCTGGTGGGTCACAGTCCATGGGGTTGCAAAAAGTAGGACACAACTGAGAGACTAACACACAAGAGACTTAGGAATTGCTTTTTTCTATAAAGCCTGTGTTCAGAGCTTTTACTTACTTGCTCACACTGGCCTGAGACTCTCTTTTCCTATTTGAATCATGGATATGTTAATGGTTGTCCATCAAGGCCAAGGGTGTCTAGAGAAGACCACATGTATTATAGGAAAAGTTCCACTTGGTATGAATTTATCAGACCAGCTAGTTGACACATGGTCCGCTTTAGAGGGAGTGATGGAAAGGTTGGGGCCTGACGGTGGGGGCAGGGGATAAAGAATGCTGATTAGGGATGTGCATATTACCTGGTGGCGTCCTGGGTTGGGTGTCCTGAGAGCAATGGGGATTTCGTAAGTGGAGCTGAAAGCCTTGGAGGGAGTTTGCCTGCTCTACAGTTTTGCCTTCCACCCCTCCCTGTGCTCATCTTAGGATCAGAGTTGTTTGAGATTAAAGGGATTGTCTCCATGGCAGATGCAAAGGATCCTTGAAGCCCAGTACAAAGCGTTTGCTAAAGGGTTGCTATTGTCAACAGCGCTGTGTTTCCTCTCAGGGCGTGTCTACACATCAGGTGGTGCCAATCCTGGCTTCGGGGTGATGTTTGAAGATCTGGGGTGATGAAAAGGAGAACAATGGCAACAACCACAATAACAGCACGAACCCCAAATCCCATCACCAGTCTTGCTTTTTAGACCAGAATATTTCTGTAGTGTGTCCGAAAACATCCCCCAGCCTGAAAAAGTTGACCTGGGTTTCCTAAGATGGTCATAGTTTAGTCAAATGCTTTCATTGGCTGGGTCTTTGTATTAAATTGCCTTATTATGGGCAGAGCATGTGCTCAGGCCCTCAGTCATATCCAGCTCTTTGTGACGCCATGAACTGTAGCCTGCCAGCCTCCTCTGCCCATGGGATTCTCCAAGCAAGAATACTGAGGTGGGTTGCCATTTCTTCTCCAGGGGATCTTCTTGACCCAAGAATCAAACCCAAGTCTCCTGAGTCTCCTGTGTTGTCAGGTGGATTTTTTTATCACTAGCACCAGGGGTTAAAAAAAAAAGTTGGCCTTAGGAGTGTTAGAAACTCTTTATAAATAAATCTCTGGTGTATAGAAAGCATTCAGTACATGTCTATGAAATGAATGAATCAAAAGCTAAGTCCTTATGGCTGAAGGTGTAGAAGAAGGTTGAATCATGACCGTGGTGTTCAATGAGGCCTTTCAACATTGACCTTTGGGTGGGGTCATCAGTCAGTCCAGCTGTCCTCCCATTCAATTCTTATGTGAATAAATATGGTACCCTTGATCCTTCCCACCAAGTCTGCCATTACAGAATGTCAGCACTGAGAGTTTATTTTATCCAGCCTCTTAATTTTACAGATAAACAGAAGCATAGTTATAATCCCTTTGAAAACACATTAATCCTGATTCCCTCGTGACTGTAATGAATGGGTGTTGATCCTCTGTGCTGATGATCCTCAGTGCTGACCCAGGGCTGGGGTTTTAGAGATTAGTTTGTGTCACTCCGTCTATAATACTGTATGTATCACTGGGATGGCCTCCGCCTCCTTTTTCACAGCATCCTCCCAACTCTTGGACTTCCCAGGCCCAAGGAATATAATCTGCAAGGATAGAATTATAGAAATCTGCAGAGGTCTGTGGGAAATACCTGTGTTTGGAGTTGGGAAGATTTTTTTTTTGCCCTAATATTTTTGTAGGTCTAAACTTTTATGGTCTTTTGAAAAAAAATATTTGGGGGGCTATGCAATAGGTTTAGATAAAGAGAATAGTACCTGCATGAGCCTGGACTGAATTCTTCAACAATCTCTCTCCTGTATATCACCTCTGGAGAAAAACTGTGAGGCGAGGTGGACCTGGGGCCATAGAGAATGCTGTGTTCTGAGTTTGGAATTATATTAACATAGGCTGTCACTTTCAGTTTTGCTTCTTGTGGACTCAATTCTATTTTTGCTTCACTATGTGATATTTCAAGTGGATAGGGCTTCTCAGGTGGCTAACGTCATAAAGAATCTGCCTGCAATGCTGGAGACAAGAGGTTTCATCCCTGGGTGGGGAAGATCCCCTGGAGGAAATGGCAACCCACTCCAGTATTCTTTCCTGGAAAATTTCATGGACAGAGGAGCCTGGCAGGCTACAAGCCCATGGTGTCACAGAGTCTGACATAGTGACTGAGCATATTTTAAGATACTGTTCTCACTAAGCTCATTTGCCTTCTAGAAAAATTCTGCATCGATACTTTCAAATTAATGTCTTTACTGGCATTCTCAGTATCTCAGTAAAGAGCAATATCCAATAAAAGGCCCAATTAAGCTTCATCAAGCTGTATGTTAGAAAGTTGGGCTTACCTTGGCCACTAAATCAGTTGTGTATTTATTGAGAACATTAAAATGTATCTTTGTGATTGGATCTGACCATATCTTCAGTTCCTAACCACAACTTTTTCTGTTTAAATGTGTATTTTTCACTTTCCAATTGATTTTGAAATTGACCTTGAAGGAATTTCAAAGTAGTTTTTTATTTTTAATTTTTATTTATTTATTTATTTTTTTGTAGGGGGGCGTGGTGGGGAGGTAGGGGAGCGGGCGGGCCACTTCTTTTGGTCTTTCATTGGTCTCTTTTCATCCATCTTTGTTCTTTGGCCCATGTGGGCCTCCCATCGCGGTGGCCTCTGTTGTCGCAGAGCACCGGCTCTGGGCGCATGCGCTCCAGAGCTCCGGCACGGCAATTGGACACATCAGTCCAGTCGCTCCGAGGCACATGGAATCTTCCCAGGCCACGGATCGAACCGGCGCCCCTTGCATTGCAAGGCGGTGTTCTTACCCACTGGACTACCAGGGAAGCCCCCAAAGTAGTTTTTTATTGCTTATTTGATAGTATTTTTCATTGCATATTTTTCTAGCTAAGACATTTTAATTAGAAAAATTCTAAATGTGATAACTGAATTTAAACTTTTTTGTAAGACTGATGCATTTATGCCTTTAAGTTATATTTAAGCATCTCTGACATAGGTCTCTCACTGTCCCCCAAACAGAAGAAACACCAAGATTCTGGTTGATTTGCATTTACATAATAAAAACTTATTCTAAAAAATAAGCCTTTAAGAGTAGTTTCAGACTGACCATTCTGCTTCCCTCTCTCATTCAAATACTAACCAGGTCCGACCCTGCTTAGCTTCCGAGAGACAAGATTGGGGTTGTTCAGGGTGGTGTGGCTGTACATTGCTTCCTCTCAATTGCTTGGTTGTAGGAGTTCATGATTTTTGTGTCATTAAAAGCAATTATGACTGATTCATGTTGATGTTTGGCAGTAAGCAACAAAACTCTGTGAAAAAAAAAACAGAAAAAAACCAACTGTAAAGTCAATAGCAATTGAGATCTGTGTTTCAGGAAGACAACTCATTGAAAAAACCTATGTGTGAGGCCTGCAGGGACTGTAAGTGAGAGGACCCTGTCTTTATGTTATGTCACCCAACCATGCCCAATTAAGCTTCATCAAGCTGTATGTTAGAAAGTTGGGCTTACCTTGGCCACTAAATCAGTTGTGTATTTATTGAGAACATTAAAATGTATCTTTGTGATTGGATCTGACCATATCTTCAGTTCCTAACCACAACTTTTTCTGTTTAAATGTGTATTTTTCACTTTCCAATTGATTTTGAAATTGACCTTGAAGGAATTTCAAAGTAGTTTTTTATTTTTAATTTTTATTTATTTATTTATTTTTTTGTAGGGGGGCGTGGTGGGGAGGTAGGGGAGCGGGCGGGCCACTTCTTTTGGTCTTTCATTGGTCTCTTTTCATCCATCTTTGTTCTTTGGCCCATGTGGGCCTCCCATCGCGGTGGCCTCTGTTGTCGCAGAGCACCGGCTCTGGGCGCATGCGCTCCAGAGCTCCGGCACGGCAATTGGACACATCAGTCCAGTCGCTCCGAGGCACATGGAATCTTCCCAGGCCACGGATCGAACCGGCGCCCCTTGCATTGCAAGGCGGTGTTCTTACCCACTGGACTACCAGGGAAGCCCCCAAAGTAGTTTTTATTGCTTATTTGATAGTATTTTTCATTGCATATTTTTCTAGCTAAGACATTTTAATTAGAAAAATTCTAAATGTGATAACTGAATTTAAACTTTTTTGTAAGACTGATGCATTTATGCCTTTAAGTTATATTTAAGCATCTCTGACATAGGTCTCTCACTGTCCCCCAAACAGAAGAAACACCAAGATTCTGGTTGATTTGCATTTACATAATAAAAACTTATTCTAAAAAATAAGCCTTTAAGAGTAGTTTCAGACTGACCATTCTGCTTCCCTCTCTCATTCAAATACTAACCAGGTCCGACCCTGCTTAGCTTCCGAGAGACAAGATTGGGGTTGTTCAGGGTGGTGTGGCTGTACATTGCTTCCCTCTCAATTGCTTGGTTGTAGGAGTTCATGATTTTTTGTGTCATTAAAAGCAATTATGACTGATTCATGTTGATGTTTGGCAGTAAGCAACAAAACTCTGTGAAAAAAAAAAAAAACAGAAAAAAAAACCAACTGTAAAGTCAATAGCAATTGAGATCTGTGTTTCAGGAAGACAACTCATTGAAAAAACCTATGTGTGAGGCCTGCAGGGACTGTAAGTGAGAGGACCCTGTCTTTTTTATGTTATGTCCAACCTGCCTTACTGTACCATCAATGACACAAAGAGATCAGATTTTTCCACATTATATTTCACAGAGTTGTCCTGGCCATGAACTTTCTTGAAAAAACATGGTATTAGCCAGCACAGAAGAGCTAGACTTTGCTAATTTTGATTACAATTATGTTCTGAGGATTAAATCTAATGGAATATGAAAGACCTTGGGATTCACATGTTTTTTTCTTCTTCTTTTTCTCCCAGAGAAACCCAGCCAAGTAAAATCTCCAGTCATTTGTACTCATTCATATTCTAATGTGGTGATTCTGTGGGTCAGTAGAACTTGTCTTTTGAGTTGCTTTTCCAGGAGTGGTGAGGTGCTGCAATAGCACAATAGCATGCTGGACTCACTGGCTTCCTTGGGCGCAATGACTGGGTGGCTGGAGAAGGCGAGTGCCTGTGATGAAACTTGTTTGGAAACTGAAACCACAAAAGATGGATTCATTCACATTATGGAGCCAATGTCTCAAAAATGACAAGCTTTTTCCTGAACAAAATTTGGAGAAGAGGTTGAAAGCAGGATATAGACAAGCTAGGTTCAATCTTTCTTTCTTTCTTTCTTTAATGATTTACTGATTTTGAGAATGGCTTCTGACAATACTAACCTACAAATGTAGAAGGAATGATGATTAGAAAATCATTATTTTGAAACAGGGATAGTCATTATCAGTTCAAGCAAGGATCATCAATGATGCTGAAATGTGAAAATGTTTGATGAAGGCGAAGATGTGTTGTAGCCTGCCAGGCTCTTCTGTGTATGGAATCTTCCAGGCAAGAATATGGGAGCAGGTTGCTATTTCCTCCTCCAGGAGATCTTCCTGACCCAGGGATCGAAAATGCATCTCTGTGTCTCCTGCATTGGCAAGCAGATTCTTTACCACTGAGCTACCCAGGAAGACCTATGGTTTCAAAATACCTCCCTCTTATTTTATAACATAAAAGGGACAATGAAGAAATCTAGAGAATGTCACTCAACTAAATGACCAAAGTTAAAATCACTCGTCATAGGATATTAAGTGTTTCTGATATGATGCCCTGAGAAGGACACAGTATTGCTTAGGTGTCATTCTTGTTAAAATTGCATAACTTTAATCATGAAGACACTTGAATGATCATGAACTGAGAGACATTTTACAAAATAATGTGCTCTTCAAAATGTTAATTCCATGAAAGCCCAAGAAAGGCAGGAAAACTGGTTTGAATAAGAAGAGAGAGAAGGCTTCCCTGGTGGCTTAGTGGTAAAGAATCTGCCTGCCAATGCAGGAGACGAGGGTTCAGTCCCAGGTCTGGGAAGGTCCCACATGCTGCAGAGCAGCTAAGCCCATGTGTTGCAACTACTGAAGCCCACGTGCCCTCGAATCTGCGCCTTGCAGCAAGAGAAGCCACCGCAGTGAGGAGACCACACAGCAGCAAAGACCCAGCCAGTCAAAAGCAAACAAATAATCAAAAGAAAGAAGACAAAGAGATATGACTGCTAAATGCAGTGCATGCTCCTGGATTGAATCCTGAACTGGAATGATTCACATTATGGAGCCAAAAATGTCTCAAAAATGACAAGCTTTTTCCTGAACAAAATTTGGAGAAGAGGTTGAAAGCAGGATATAGACAAGCTAGGTTCAATCTTTCTTTCTTTCTTTCTTTAATGATTTACTGATTTTGAGAATGGCTTCTGACAATACTAACCTACAAATGTAGAAGGAATGATGATTAGAAAATCATTATTTTGAAACAGGGATAGTCATTATCAGTTCAAGCAAGGATCATCAATGATGCTGAAATGTGAAAATGTTTGATGAAGGCGAAGATGTGTTGTAGCCTGCCAGGCTCTTCTGTGTATGGAATCTTCCAGGCAAGAATATGGGAGCAGGTTGCTATTTCCTCCTCCAGGAGATCTTCCTGACCCAGGGATCGAAAATGCATCTCTGTGTCTCCTGCATTGGCAAGCAGATTCTTTACCACTGAGCTACCCAGGAAGACCTATGGTTTCAAAATACCTCCCTCTTATTTTATAACATAAAAGGGACAATGAAGAAATCTAGAGAATGTCACTCAACTAAATGACCAAAGTTAAAATCACTCGTCATAGGATATTAAGTGTTTCTGATATGATGCCCTGAGAAGGACACAGTATTGCTTAGGTGTCATTCTTGTTAAAATTGCATAACTTTAATCATGAAGACACTTGAATGATCATGAACTGAGAGACATTTTACAAAATAATGTGCTCTTCAAAATGTTAATTCCATGAAAGCCCAAGAAAGGCAGGAAAACTGGTTTGAATAAGAAGAGAGAGAAGGCTTCCCTGGTGGCTTAGTGGTAAAGAATCTGCCTGCCAATGCAGGAGACGAGGGTTCAGTCCCAGGTCTGGGAAGGTCCCACATGCTGCAGAGCAGCTAAGCCCATGTGTTGCAACTACTGAAGCCCACGTGCCCTCGAATCTGCGCCTTGCAGCAAGAGAAGCCACCGCAGTGAGGAGACCACACAGCAGCAAAGACCCAGCCAGTCAAAAGCAAACAAATAATCAAAAGAAAGAAGACAAAGAGATATGACTGCTAAATGCAGTGCATGCTCCTGGATTGAATCCTGAACTGGGAAGAGTTGCTATAAAGGATATTTTGGGGACAATGGGTGAGATTGGAATAGGAACTGTTGATTGACTATGGTATCAATATTAAAATTTCAGTAACTATACTGTGGTCATATAAGAAAACATCATTTTTCTTAGGAAATATATGACTATTTAGGAGTAAAAGGACATGATGTTTACAACTTATTTACCAATACTTCTGAAGATGTATGTGTATATATATATCTATATATATGCACACACACACACACATATGTGAAGTAGAGATGGAATTATGAAACAAATTAGACAAATGCTAATGATCAGTAAATCTGAATGAAAGATATGCAGTGATTCTTTGTAACATTCTTGCAACCTTCTGCAGGTTTGAAATAAGTCCAAATAAAAGTTAAAAAAGAAGGACGTTTTCCTAGAAAAGTCGTAAAGAAAAAGATTTGATTTAATAAATATCAAAAATGGCTATACTTTGAGAAAAATAACAATCAGATTTAAAGGTCAAAGCACAGAAATAGAACAACAATCGATGGAGTTAATACGTTATGTATAACATCAAATGAGCATCTATAAATAAATAAGAAAATATAAATGACTTAGCTTTAAAAAGTGCAATGATAGAAAGACACATGTAACACATGTAAATGCCAATGACTCTGAACAGATGATTAATTTATAACTAATCAGAGTTTAGTGGCCAAAATTAAATTTTACAAAATAATGTGCTCTTCAAAATGTTAATTCCATGAAAGCCCAAGAAAGGCAGGAAAACTGGTTTGAATAAGAAGAGAGAGAAGGCTTCCCTGGTGGCTTAGTGGTAAAGAATCTGCCTGCCAATGCAGGAGACGAGGGTTCAGTCCCAGGTCTGGGAAGGTCCCACATGCTGCAGAGCAGCTAAGCCCATGTGTTGCAACTACTGAAGCCCACGTGCCCTCGAATCTGCGCCTTGCAGCAAGAGAAGCCACCGCAGTGAGGAGACCACACAGCAGCAAAGACCCAGCCAGTCAAAAGCAAACAAATAATCAAAAGAAAGAAGACAAAGAGATATGACTGCTAAATGCAGTGCATGCTCCTGGATTGAATCCTGAACTGGGAAGAGTTGCTATAAAGGATATTTTGGGGACAATGGGTGAGATTGGAATAGGAACTGTTGATTGACTATGGTATCAATATTAAAATTTCAGTAACTATACTGTGGTCATATAAGAAAACATCATTTTTCTTAGGAAATATATGACTATTTAGGAGTAAAAGGACATGATGTTTACAACTTATTTACCAATACTTCTGAAGATGTATGTGTATATATATATCTATATATATGCACACACACACACACATATGTGAAGTAGAGATGGAATTATGAAACAAATTAGACAAATGCTAATGATCAGTAAATCTGAATGAAAGATATGCAGTGATTCTTTGTAACATTCTTGCAACCTTCTGCAGGTTTGAAATAAGTCCAAATAAAAGTTAAAAAAGAAGGACGTTTTCCTAGAAAAGTCGTAAAGAAAAAGATTTGATTTAATAAATATCAAAAATGGCTATACTTTGAGAAAAATAACAATCAGATTTAAAGGTCAAAGCACAGAAATAGAACAACAATCGATGGAGTTAATACGTTATGTATAACATCAAATGAGCATCTATAAATAAATAAGAAAATATAAATGACTTAGCTTTAAAAAGTGCAATGATAGAAAGACACATGTAACACATGTAAATGCCAATGACTCTGAACAGATGATTAATTTATAACTAATCAGAGTAGTGCAAATTAAATTAAAGCAAGAGTAATTCTATTTTTATTATTTTGGGCACATTTTATATAAAATTAAAAATCATTATTGGAGTATAATTGATTTAAAGAGCTGTGTTTGTTTCAGAAGTACAGCAAAGTGAATCAGTTGTACATATACATATGTCCACCATTCTGGGCAAAGTTTTAAAAAACTGATGATGTTAAGAGAAATTGGGAGCTTCTGCAGATGCACTAACTCATTCACCTCTTTTTTTTTTTAAAGATTTATTTATTTATTTATTTTAGTGGGGGTGGGGAGGGAGGGGAGCAGGTGGGTCACTTCTATTGGTCTTTCATTTGTCCATTTTCATCCATCTCTGTTCTTTGGCCCGTGTGGGCCTCCCATCGCGGTGGCCTCTGTTGTCGCAGAGCACCGGCTCTGGGCGCATGCGCTCCAGAGCTCCGGCTCGGTAATTGGACATATCAGTCCAGCCGCTCCGTGGCACGTGGGATCTTCCCAGGCCAGGGATTGAACCGGCGCCCCTTGCATTGCAAGGCGGTGTGCTTACCCACTGGACCACCAGGGAAGCCCCATTCACCTCTTCTTATTACTGACCGCTCCACCCAGTGGTGATTAGTGGGAACCTGATCTTCACTGGACTAGGAAAACCATAGTCTTTTTTTTAAAAAAAAAAAAAAAAAAACATATATTATGCTATGTTTGTTTGTTTGTTTGTTTGTTTTTCTTTTGCTCTTTTGATTTTATAGAGTTCTGTTGTTTACAGATATGTATGATTCCAGATTAGTCACATGTATATCCCATTCCCCTATCCCACCCCTCCAGGCCATCACATAGTCCCCATTTACGATTCTTTAGTCCCACAGTGCATTGACAATAGTTATCTCTTTTACATAAGATAGTATAGGGTTCCGTGTTGCTCTTTCCATATCTCTCACCCACTTTTCCCACTCCCCAATGTCCGTAGGTCTGTTCTCTATTTGACTGTTTTTCCGCCGATGGTCTGTGTGTGTATTTATAAATAAATAAGAAAATATAAATGACTTAGCTTTAAAAAGTGCAATGATAGAAAGACACATGTAACACATGTAAATGCCAATGACTCTGAACAGATGATTAATTTATAACTAATCAGAGTAGTGCAAATTAAATTAAAGCAAGAGTAATTCTATTTTTATTATTTTGGGCACATTTTATATAAAATTAAAAATCATTATTGGAGTATAATTGATTTAAAGAGCTGTGTTTGTTTCAGAAGTACAGCAAAGTGAATCAGTTGTACATATACATATGTCCACCATTCTGGGCAAAGTTTTAAAAAACTGATGATGTTAAGAGAAATTGGGAGCTTCTGCAGATGCACTAACTCATTCACCTCTTTTTTTTTTTTTAATATTTATTTATTTATTTATTTTGGGGGGGGTGGGGAGGGAGGGGAGCAGGTGGGTCACTTCTATTGGTCTTTCATTTGTCCATTTTCATCCATCTCTGTTCTTTGGCCCGTGTGGGCCTCCCATCGCGGTGGCCTCTGTTGTCGCAGAGCACCGGCTCTGGGCGCATGCGCTCCAGAGCTCCGGCTCGGTAATTGGACATATCAGTCCAGCCGCTCCGTGGCACGTGGGATCTTCCCAGGCCAGGGATTGAACCGGCGCCCCTTGCATTGCAAGGCGGTGTGCTTACCCACTGGACCACCAGGGAAGCCCCATTCACCTCTTCTTATTACTGACCGCTCCACCCAGTGGTGATTAGTGGGAACCTGATCTTCACTGGACTAGGAAAACCATAGTCTTTTTTTTAAAAAAAAAAAAACATATATTATGCTATGTTTGTTTGTTTGTTTGTTTGTTTTTCTTTTGCTCTTTTGATTTTATAGAGTTCTGTTGTTTACAGATATGTATGATTCCAGATTAGTCACATGTATATCCCATTCCCCTATCCCACCCCTCCAGGCCATCACATAGTCCCCATTTACGATTCTTTAGTCCCACAGTGCATTGACAATAGTTATCTCTTTTACATAAGATAGTATAGGGTTCCGTGTTGCTCTTTCCATATCTCTCACCCACTTTTCCCACTCCCCAATGTCCGTAGGTCTGTTCTCTATTTGACTGTTTTTCCGCCGATGGTCTGTGTGTGTATTTATCAGTGTCAACTTGTCTTGTTCATTTCTAAAAGCATCCTCTTTAGTGTACCACAGGTGTTTAATGCCAGTCCAGTTCAGTCGCTCAGTCATGTCTGATGCTTTGTGACCTCATGGACTGCAGAATGCCAGGCTTCCCTGTCCTTCACTGCCTCCCAGAGTCTGCTCTAACTTGTGTCCATCCAACCATCTTGCCCTCTGTCAATCCCTTCGCCTTCTACCTTCTATTTTTCCCAACATCAGGGTCTTTTCCAATGAGTTGTCTCTTCACATCAAGTGATCAAAATATTGGAGAATGGTGTTTTAGGATAAAAGCAACATGCAACCAAAGCATGGAAGAATGAAAAAACTTCAATAACTTGGACTTCTTTTGGATGTCTTGATCTACTGAAAGTAATATTTCAAATACCATTAAAAAACAGCTTTATTGAGATGTAATTCACCTGTGATCAAATTCACCCTCTTAAAAGTATATGCTCAGTGCTCATGCATGCTCAGTAGTGTTACACTCTTTGTGACCCCATGGACTGTAGTAGCCCTCCAGGCTCCTCTGTCCATGGGATTCTACAGGCAAGAATATTGGAGTGGGTTGCCACTCCCTTCTCCAGGGGATCTTCCTGACCCAGGGATCGAACCCAGCTCTCTTAGGTCTCTTGCATTGGCAGGCAGGTTCTTAGGATTGGCCTATTTGGAACACTTCATGTAAGTGGAATCACACAATGTGTAGCTTTTTGTGACTTTCTTTGAATAGCATAATGTTTTCAAGGTACCTCTATGCTCGAGTAAATATTAATAATTCATTATTTTTTAAGGTCAACTAAAATTCGATTGTGTGGACAAACCTCATTTTGTTTCTCCGCTTATCAGCTGGTGGACATCTGAGTCAGTTACACTTTCAGGCTATTATAAATAATATGGCTATGACCATTTCAGTATGAGGCTTTGTGTGTACACATGTCTTCATTTCTCTTGCATATATACATAGGAGTGAATTTGCTGGATCCTATGGTAACTCTGGGTTTCAGATTTTGAGAAACTGCCAGACTGTTTTCCAAAGCGGCTGCGTCGTTTTGCATTCTAATCAGCGTACGAGGGTTCCAGTTTTTCCACATCTTCAGCAACACCTGCCACTGTCTCTTATTTTTATTATAACCATCCTAATGGGTATGAATCAATATGTCATTGTGGTTTTGATTTGCATCTCCCTAATGACTAATAATATGATTTATTGGCCATATGAAAATCTCCTTCAGAGAAATTTCTTTTGAAGTTATTTGCTCACTTGAAAATCGAGTTATCTGTCTTTTAATTATTGAGTCGTACGTTCTGAATACCCTGAATACAAGTTCCTTATCTGACACGTACCTTGCAAATATCTTCCATTTAGTGGGTTGTCTTTTTAGCTTCTTGTTGATGTCTTTTGCCATTCTAAAGTTTTTACTTTTGATAAATTTCAATTTAGCTATTTTTTCCTTCTGGTGCTGTCTTTTTGGTGTCATATCTAAGAAACCATTGTCTAACCTGAAGTTATAAAGATTTATCTCTATGTTTTTCCTTTTCCTAAAAATTTTTTAGTCTTAGATTTTATATCAGTTTGAGTTAATTTTTGTGTGTGATGTTAGGTACAGTCCAATTTTACTCTTTTTTTTGTGTAATCAGCATAGTGAACTACTGACATGAAGACTGACTGACAGATCAATGAAGTAGAACTGAGGCTCTAGAAATAGACTCTTAATTTATGGCGAATTGATTTACTTTTTACAAGAGCGCCAAGACAACTCAATGGAGAAAAAAGAACTCTTCCACAAATGGTGCTGGGATAATTGATAGATTTTTAAATTGTCCTTGAGGACAAATGAATCTCTTAGGTGGATGAACTCTTTAAAGGACAAGTCTTAAATGTTGTCACTAGTGGGGCATAGCAATGAGTTAATCTTAATATAATGAACAAACACTTATCAAGGCATGGTGGACCATTTCAGGCTATTATAAATAATATGGCTATGACCATTTCAGTATGAGGCTTTGTGTGTACACATGTCTTCATTTCTCTTGCATATATACATAGGAGTGAATTTGCTGGATCCTATGGTAACTCTGGGTTTCAGATTTTGAGAAACTGCCAGACTGTTTTCCAAAGCGGCTGCGTCGTTTTGCATTCTAATCAGCGTACGAGGGTTCCAGTTTTTCCACATCTTCAGCAACACCTGCCACTGTCTCTTATTTTTATTATAACCATCCTAATGGGTATGAATCAATATGTCATTGTGGTTTTGATTTGCATCTCCCTAATGACTAATAATATGATTTATTGGCCATATGAAAATCTCCTTCAGAGAAATTTCTTTTGAAGTTATTTGCTCACTTGAAAATCGAGTTATCTGTCTTTTAATTATTGAGTCGTACGTTCTGAATACCCTGAATACAAGTTCCTTATCTGACACGTACCTTGCAAATATCTTCCATTTAGTGGGTTGTCTTTTTAGCTTCTTGTTGATGTCTTTTGCCATTCTAAAGTTTTTACTTTTGATAAATTTCAATTTAGCTATTTTTTCCTTCTGGTGCTGTCTTTTTGGTGTCATATCTAAGAAACCATTGTCTAACCTGAAGTTATAAAGATTTATCTCTATGTTTTTCCTTTTCCTAAAAATTTTTTAGTCTTAGATTTTATATCAGTTTGAGTTAATTTTTGTGTGTGATGTTAGGTACAGTCCAATTTTACTCTTTTTTTTGTGTAATCAGCATAGTGAACTACTGACATGAAGACTGACTGACAGATCAATGAAGTAGAACTGAGGCTCTAGAAATAGACTCTTAATTTATGGCGAATTGATTTACTTTTTACAAGAGCGCCAAGACAACTCAATGGAGAAAAAAGAACTCTTCCACAAATGGTGCTGGGATAATTGATAGATTTTTAAATTGTCCTTGAGGACAAATGAATCTCTTAGGTGGATGAACTCTTTAAAGGACAAGTCTTAAATGTTGTCACTAGTGGGGCATAGCAATGAGTTAATCTTAATATAATGAACAAACACATAAAAGAAGGAAAATCAATACTCTGGGTTTAACTGTAATAGGAAAGAATCTAATTGGTATGATAGAAGCCCTAAGAATATGAGTTCAAATGAGAGGAATGCAAGGGCAGTGGATGAATGAACCATGGATTTTCTAAGGAGCTTTTTTGAGATGTATACCCTTTCAAATGATTATTCTTTAAAATTTATTTAAAAATTTTTGGGCTGCACTGGTTTTCATCGCAACACACAGACCTCTCTAGTTGTGCCATGCAGTTGCCCTGAAGCAAGCAGGATCTTAGTTCCCCAACCAGGAATTGAACCTATGTCCCCTGCGTTGGAAGGAGGATCTTAACCACTGGACCCCCAGGGAAGTCTCTGAGCATAATTATTAAATTGGACTGAAACACGTATTCTGTTCTTGGGGTCCTATGCATAACCATGTGCCCTTAGCTTTACTGGGTGACACCTGGGGAACCTCATAATATCTGAAACAAGAGTTCCCTTGTGGCAAACTAAGGGAGGCAAATCCCCTGACTTGGTATGTAGTGCTTTACTCTTTCCTCAAAGGCCCAAGGTAACTGGATGAAATTTCATAGGAATGAATTGTCCTTGAAATTCCCCCATTTATTTCTGGTATACAGACTTCCACCTGAGTTGTCTGAAAGTACCACTTGTTCTCTCCATGAAAAAGGAAACTAAGATTTGATATTTATCAGAGTCATTTCCTCTTTCCTGGCATTGGTTCCTCTTTATGATCATTATTGTTGTTGTTTAGTCACTAAGTCATGTCTGACTCTTTGCATACTCATGGACTGTAGCCCACCACGCTCCTCTGTTCATGGGCTACCCAAGGCAAGAATACTGGAGTGGGTTGCCATTTCTTCCTTCAGGGAATCTTCCTGAGCCAGAGATTGAACCCATGCATCCTGTGTTTCCTACATTGGCAGGAAGCTTCTTTACCACTGGCTCCAGTAAGCCCTTGTTGGTTATCTATTTTATATATAGTAGTGTGTATATTTTAAACCTAAATTGCTCTTTGCCCTGATTTCCCCTTTGGTAACCATAAATTTGTTTTCTACATCTGTGAGTCTATTTCTGTTTTACAAGTAAGTTTATTGCATCATATTTTTGGATTCTACATATAAATGATATCATATGATATTTGTCTTTGCCTGACTTTCTTCACTTAGTATTATAATCTCTAGGTTAATCTATGTCCCTGCAAAAAGCATGATTTCATTCTTTTTTAAGGCTAATATTCCATTGTACATATATACCACACTTTTATTTATCCATTCAACATTTAGGTTACTTCCATATCTTGGTTATTGTAAATAGTGTTGCTATGAAATTGGCATGCATGGGCCTTTTCAGATTTTAGTTTTTTTCTGGATATATCCCCAAATGTGGGGTTGCAGGACCAAGAGTGTAGGAGGGTCTCTTTTTCTCAACACCCCTTCCAGCCTTTATTATTTATAGACTATTTGAGGATGGCCATTCAGACTGCTGTGAGGTGGTCCTTTTTGTTTTGATTTTGATCTCTTACATAACCAGCTAAATCACATTTGAGATTTGTCTTCTAAGTTTTTCAATAGCGTATCCTATTGGCGCAGCTGAGGTAAGTCAATGTTGGGTCAGTGGAAAAACTCAGTACCTGGACATAGAGAATTGCAACAGGATTGGAGTCACAGGGAAGAGTATGAGAAAGGAGTTCCCTTAAGAATACTATGGTCACACCCTGTCCCTGCCCCAGAGAGATTAGTTGAAGCAGGCTCCAAATCTGACCTCAGAGCATCAGAGACGCTCTCAGCAGCCAGCCATCCAGCTGTGCAGTGATTAATGGAAGAGGAGTCATGAAGAAG
Organism: Tragulus kanchil; assembly: GCA_022376925.1. Taxonomy (NCBI): domain Eukaryota; kingdom Metazoa; phylum Chordata; class Mammalia; order Artiodactyla; family Tragulidae; genus Tragulus; species Tragulus kanchil. The sequence continues at coordinate 157,464,277 of JAIOJX010000003.1, forward strand.
GCTGACTCTTCTCATTCCTCTCTCAGGGCCCGTTCTTGGGAGATGAAGATTTGCTGTCCAGGTTTTAGAGGACGAAAAACTGGTTAATTAGTAACAGTAGAAAGGGAACCTCTACTCGGCACTACTGGTGGGATTTTTCTGGAGTACATTTGACATGATGTAGTCAAGCCCAAAAATGTTCATAAATATTAGCCATTAATTTGGACCTAGACCTCTATGCTAAAGAAACCATCTGAGAGTCCAACAAAAAGGTTGAAACCACAGATTAAATAAATATATATATCTGTTTATTTATTTATTGGCTGCACCGGGTCTTTGTTATCGTGCACAGGCTTCCTCTGGCTGCGGCGAGCAGGAGCTGCACTCTAGCAGTGGTGCTCTGGCTTCTCTCCTCGCAGCGGCTTCTCTTGTTGTGGAGAAGAGCTCTGGGGTATACAGGCTCTGTAGCTGTGGCAAACTGGCTTAGTTGCCTGGAGGCACATGGGCAACTTCCTGGGCCAGGGATTGAACTCTTGTCCCCTGCATTGGCAGGCAAATTCCCAACCACTGGACCACCAGGGAAGTCCGACCAGAGATTTTTTTAAAAAATTTTGGCCTCTTCTATTGGCCCTCTATTCGTTTTTCATCCATCTCCATTCCCAGGCCTGTGTGGGTCTCCCATTGCAGTGGCCTCTCTCGCTGCAGAGCACAAGCTCTGGGCTCATGTGCCCCAGAGCGCCGGCTCGCAATGGGACACACCGGTTCAGCCGCTCCACGGCACGTGGGATCTTCCCGGGCCAGGGATCGAACCAGTGCCCCCTGAGCTGAAAGGCAGACTGTTCCACCCACTGGACTACCAGGGAAGCCGCTCGACCAAAGATCTTTAACAGCACTCTTTATATAAATGGAAACCACCTAAATGTTTAATTAATAAGGGAAGAGGTGAGTTATTTATGGCACTTTCACAGAACCATTACAAGAATTCGTATAAACAGAGAATTCTGTAATATGGACCCTTAAGAATCAGCAGTGAAATTAGTTGAAGCAGGCTCCAAATCTGACCTCAGAGCATCAGAGACGCTCTCAGAAGCCAGCCATCCAGCTGTGCAGTGATTAATGGAAGAGGAGTCATGAAGAAGGCTGACTCTTCTCATTCCTCTCTCAGGGCCCGTTCTTGGGAGATGAAGATTTGCTGTCCAGGTTTTAGAGGACGAAAAACTGGTTAATTAGTAACAGTAGAAAGGGAACCTCTACTCGGCACTACTGGTGGGATTTTTCTGGAGTACATTTGACATGATGTAGTCAAGCCCAAAAATGTTCATAAATATTAGCCATTAATTTGGACCTAGACCTCTATGCTAAAGAAACCATCTGAGAGTCCAACAAAAAGGTTGAAACCACAGATTAAATAAATATATATATCTGTTTATTTATTTATTGGCTGCACCGGGTCTTTGTTATCGTGCACAGGCTTCCTCTGGCTGCGGCGAGCAGGAGCTGCACTCTAGCAGTGGTGCTCGGGCTTCTCTCCTGCAGCGGCTTCTCTTGTTGTGGAGAAGAGCTCTGGGGTATACAGGCTCTGTAGCTGTGGCAAACTGGCTTAGTTGCCTGGAGGCACATGGGCAACTTCCTGGGCCAGGGATTGAACTCTTGTCCCCTGCATTGGCAGGCAAATTCCCAACCACTGGACCACCAGGGAAGTCCGACCAGAGATTTTTTTAAAAAATTTTGGCCTCTTCTATTGGCCCTCTATTCGTTTTTCATCCATCTCCATTCCCAGGCCTGTGTGGGTCTCCCATTGCAGTGGCCTCTCTCGCTGCAGAGCACAAGCTCTGGGCTCATGTGCCCCAGAGCGCCGGCTCGCAATGGGACACACCGGTTCAGCCGCTCCACGGCACGTGGGATCTTCCCGGGCCAGGGATCGAACCAGTGCCCCCTGAGCTGAAAGGCAGACTGTTCCACCCACTGGACTACCAGGGAAGCCGCTCGACCAAAGATCTTTAACAGCACTCTTTATATAAATGGAAACCACCTAAATGTTTAATTAATAAGGGAAGAGGTGAGTTATTTATGGCACTTTCACAGAACCATTACAAGAATTCGTATAAACAGAGAATTCTGTAATATGGATAAATATTTATTTCAAAGTATTGAATGAGAAAAAGAATGCACAACTACAAAGGTAGTGTGAGCTCAACTATGTAAGCAGAGAGCATATGGAAAAAAAGGAAATTGTGAATTTTGATGGACTTGTTAATTATCTTTATTATTTATTTATTTTATTAAATATCTTTAATGTTCTCAAATGACATGTTTCATGGAGTTATAGTCATGGCTGAGTCTGTCACAGAGGTGCCGAGAAGATAGTGTGCAATACTATGCTTCTTTCTCAGTTACACTTTACTTTGCTTCACACTTATTAATACTTGAAACCATAGAGTTTTGTCACGGCTCAATCCATTTGCTGGGAGTGGATTGGGACAAGCTATGAAAAGCATTCCTTTTGGGTTTTGCATATTCCATTTACAAACTGTGAACTTATGAGGTTTCACAGTGTTTCAGGACTCTGTAAGGTCTCTCGGAAGACTAAAGAACAGAGAGAGAAAGTCCAGTAAAGAAGAGGTGGCATAGATGTACAATGGAATATTACTCAGCCATAAAAAAGAATGAAATAATGCCATTTGCAGCAATAGGGATGGACCTAGAGATTATCATACCCAAGTTAAGTAAGTCAGAAAGAGAAAGACAAATATCATATAATATCACTTATACGTGAACTCTAAAATATAAAACACAAGAACTTATCTATGAAACCAAAAGAGACTTCCAGACATAGAGAACAGACTCTTGGTTGCCAAGACTCATGGTGGTAAGGAAGGGATGGTTTGGCAGTTTGGGATTAGCAGAGGCAAACTGTTATATATAGAATGGATCAGCAACAAGGTTCTAGTCTATAGCAAAAGGAGCTAAGTTCATTATCCCGTGATAAACTGTAATGGAAAGGAACATGAAGAAGAAGGTATATATATATATGTATAGTTAGGCAAAAAATTCGTTCAGATTTTTCCATAACATGTAATGGAAAAACCCTAATGAACTTTTTTGCTCTCTATCACTCTGCTGTACCACTGGAAATGAACAGAGTTTTATAAATCAACTGTGCTTCAATAAAGAGAGAGAGAGAATGTCTAGGCTTTCAACAGCTGTTTATAAAGACTCTCTGTAGTGTGTGGTTTCCAGGAATGACAGGCTGTGGAAGAGTGTGAAAAGAGAGGCTGTGTTAGTGGAATGTTCTATTCTGAAGGAGTGATAACACAGAATTAGAGATACTTACTTTAATTTAAAACTCATTGAGCTAATGACCACAATGTATGTCTCCCCCTGCTGTCTTACGAGTTAATGATTCTGATTCACTATTTAAAACACCTAAGAGTTACTTGCTCAACACCTATCCTTACCTGTTTCTACGGGCTGTAGGACTTGGCTGTTCCCTGCTCGGCCTGGCCTTGAACTGACTGCTTCAGAGCACAGACTTCCGCTGGAGGCCATCCTGGCACGCTTCCAGGCATGTGCTGGGGTGGGACAAGCCTCTGATGGCAGAGGTGTCTTTCGGGGCTGGCTGTCTTGGTATTGAAGCTCTGTGTGCTGCAGATCTTTCTTTTTAGAATCAGAGCGGCAGGGAGGTGATAATACCATCCTATTTTCCAGCATCATGATTGTGAGTAGCTTCACTTGCCTGAATTCTAGCTTCCCCATTTGTCACCTTGAGATGACAGTATCTCCCTCCTTGACTATTGGAAGGACTCAGTGAGATCACGGGCTTGGAAGGCCCTCCAGGGTTATGTCCTGCATGTAGACACGTGTCACACAGCCCCCTCACCATTCGCCTGAAACTAGCACAGCATGATTAATTGGCTACACACCAGCACAAAATGTTTGTGGGTAAAAAAACCTTACCTTCTAAGAATGTTTTCACTTGTTGCACTTATATACCAGCCTAAGTAGCTTATATTCTCCATGGAAGTTTACATACACGTAGAATATATTTAAAAGCTTATATTCTCCTTCAAGACAATGTCCTCACTTGAAGAAGTTTTCTTTTGACCTTCTCTGTATTTAATACAATAATTGCATTTGCTGGGTTGAAGCTCGCGTAGTACTGTTGCCTGACGAGAAGTTAGAAAAGGAAGACAAAGCTGTCCAAAAACAGAACCAGACCATAGAGGAGTCCTTATTTTGTCCCTAGCTTATGTTGATTGTGAAGTTTTTATTGATCTTCTCTTCTAGCTGCGAAGAGCCTTTGTGCCCTGTTCACAGGTCCCCACATTTATTGTCATGAACAAATCAGGACCATGGAATGTTAGCACTCACATCAGAAGTTATTTGTTTCAGCTTTGAAACTGTTGCTTTTTCAGTTGTGGAATATATTTGTCTAACGAAAGCTTCATTTTTTCAGTAAGTATGAAAAAGAGAAAGGAAGGAAAGAATGGAGGGATGAAAGAAGGAAAGAAAAGGAAGGAAGTGGGAGTATCTGGTCTCTCAAATCCTTTGAGGGAATAAGCATAAAATACATGAACAGGTCAGAGTGCAGGAAGGGAACTGCACAGGTTTTCTGGAGATATTGGTCAGTCTTTGGTTCTTCGCTGATCAGTTCTTTTCTAGAAAGTCCCTCTGCCACCCCACCCTGGTCTCTGTCTGTTGGTCTTGACAGTTTTCATCCTCTGGTTGTTATTCAACTTTTCTAGTAGATAAATTAAATAGCAACCTCCCAAACCTCACCCCAAAGGTAGCTGCAGCAGAAAATCCCCAAAACTTTGAAAATTGCTTAAAACATATTTTGCAAGTCCTTTTGTAATAATAATAATAATAATAATAATAATAATAATAATAATAATAATAATAATAAAAAATTTAAAATAAACTATGGACATTCAAGTATAAGAGAATGTCCAAGACATGGGTGTAAAGTAAACACTTCTTTGCATCTTTATTTAATATAAGGATTTGGGTAAGGTATCAGTCAGGTATTACTGAGGTCTCTATAAAGAGATCTAACTGGAAAGATCGAAGAAAATATAACCACAGTAAGATAAATACTTAATTTAGTTGAAGGCACACAGCATGAGAATTTGTTTGAAAATAGGGGACCCCCATTCCTTTTTTCTTTTTCATTTTTGTCATTAACCAGTGACAATTGTAGGTCGAATTCCAAAAACATTTGCTGGGTTGAAGCTCGCGTAGTACTGTTGCCTGACGAGAAGTTAGAAAAGGAAGACAAAGCTGTCCAAAAACAGAACCAGACCATAGAGGAGTCCTTATTTTGTCCCTAGCTTATGTTGATTGTGAAGTTTTTATTGATCTTCTCTTCTAGCTGCGAAGAGCCTTTGTGCCCTGTTCACAGGTCCCCACATTTATTGTCATGAACAAATCAGGACCATGGAATGTTAGCACTCACATCAGAAGTTATTTGTTTCAGCTTTGAAACTGTTGCTTTTCAGTTGTGGAATATATTTGTCTAACGAAAGCTTCATTTTTTCAGTAAGTATGAAAAAGAGAAAGGAAGGAAAGAATGGAGGGATGAAAGAAGGAAAGAAAAGGAAGGAAGTGGGAGTATCTGGTCTCTCAAATCCTTTGAGGGAATAAGCATAAAATACATGAACAGGTCAGAGTGCAGGAAGGGAACTGCACAGGTTTTCTGGAGATATTGGTCAGTCTTTGGTTCTTCGCTGATCAGTTCTTTTCTAGAAAGTCCCTCTGCCACCCCACCCTGGTCTCTGTCTGTTGGTCTTGACAGTTTTCATCCTCTGGTTGTTATTCAACTTTTCTAGTAGATAAATTAAATAGCAACCTCCAATCCTCACCCCAAAGGTAGCTGCAGCAGAAAATCCCCAAAACTTTGAAAATTGCTTAAAACATATTTTGCAAGTCCTTTTGTAATAATAATAATAATAATAATAATAATAATAATAATAATAATAATAATAATAAAAAATTTAAAATAAACTATGGACATTCAAGTATAAGAGAATGTCCAAGACATGGGTGTAAAGTAAACACTTCTTTGCATCTTTATTTAATATAAGGATTTGGGTAAGGTATCAGTCAGGTATTACTGAGGTCTCTATAAAGAGATCTAACTGGAAAGATCGAAGAAAATATAACCACAGTAAGATAAATACTTAATTTAGTTGAAGGCACACAGCATGAGAATTTGTTTGAAAATAGGGGACCCCCATTCCTTTTTTCTTTTTCATTTTTGTCATTAACCAGTGACAATTGTAGGTCGAATTCCAAAAAAACACTTGGAAAAATGCCAGTGTGGGAGGGGCAGAGCTCATATATTTCCATTCCTGACAGGGTGTGGAGTGAAACGTACCGGCCAGCTGTTAGGAGCAGCTCTGAAGGCAAAAAGGTAAATTCTCAGTTACTTTTCTTAATGAATGTTGCACTGAAATTTTACTTTAAATGACAGAAACCCAAAGGAGACTAAATCAAAGGCTATGCCACTTTAATTTTTTTTTATTAAATCAAATGTCTTTGAAAACAGAGCAATTTGTTTTATGATATTTTAACTTTTTGAAAATGTGGCAATACCTGTACCTTTCACAAGTATATCTTGGTTTATAAGTATTATTTATCCCTTTGTTAATTGTAACCAGGTTTTATATTTATTCCAGTAGAATCGGATCACCTGTCTGAACCTAGAATTTCATTCTTGGGTTATTAATAGCTTTGTGGAAATTATAAGTCATGAAATACTTTTGGGATATGTATTTTTTCCTTCTATTCTATAGAGGTAAGAATAATGTCACTAAGATGTTTTGGGTTATTAGAAAAATCTGTTTAGTCTAAACTTCTAAGTTTTCGCTTTAAAGGAAACCACATTTTAACAAGTGAATAATTGCCAATATAGTAGGAAATTAATCCAAAGTTGATTCTACTATATAATATCTCTAATGAGTATAGGTGCCTGAAGAATGTACACAGTTAATATGAAATAATTATCTATTATTTCAAGCGTTAGAATTATTTACGATGAAAAAGAAGCACATGATAGTGAATAAAGCCGTAAAAACAAGTGCTGATATAGGCCACCATTCTTTATGATGGAATACAAAGGTAAATAAAATACACAGAATCAACCTTCAGGAGAATTATGCTTTGGAAGCAAAGATGTGCTCAGTTTGCAGTCAGTTGCTCAGTCTTGCCTGACTCTTTGTGACCCCGTGGACTGTAGCCCGCCAGGCTCCTCTGTCCGTGGATTTCCCAGGCACGAATACTGGAGTGGGCTGCCATTTCCTCCTCCAGAGGATCTACCCCACCCAGGATCAAGCCCATGTATCCTGCATTACAGGTAGAGTCTTTACCACTGAGTCACCAGGGAAGGCCCTAAATAAATAGGTATATGTATATATGTAACTGAATCACTTTTCTGAACTTCTGAAACTAACACAACATTGCAAATCAATTGTATTTCAATGAAAATTAAACAAAAATAAGAAAAAAAAGCTCAGAATTTACTGTACAGATGGAAGAACCTCATTCCTTATATTCTGCCATCTGCACAAAAAGTCTGAATGTGAGAATCAAGGTTCTTCTTTTACCTCATTAGAAGTTAAATAATAAGTCACTTACCTGTGAAATATTATAGGGAAAGATATGATAATTTGTTTGATATCAAAGTGATCTTTTTTTTCCTGAATAAAATTTGCCCGTTAGTGCCAGGTATGGCTGGCTTCCTTGGTGGCTCAGCAGTAAAGAATCTGACCGCCAATGCAGGAGACATGGGTTGTATCCCTGGGTGGAAGATTCCCTGGAGGAGGAAATGGCAGCCCACTCCAGGATTCTTGCCTGGGAAATCCCATGGACAGAGGAGCCTGGTGGTCTACAGTCCATAGGTTCGCAGAGTTGGACCTGACTTTGCTACTAAACACCACCACTATGGCCAGTAGGAGGCGCTACTGGGATTCAAATAGGAAATACTCCTAAATCCCAATTTGAAATAAAGTGTTTGCAGTCTGGCAATTCTAGTCTATAATTATGATACATTTGCACAGATTTCAATGCAATGTGGAAAAGATTTTCAAGCAAAGATTCAATCTAGAGGAGAACTCCTCGGTAGATCACAGGAGTCTTGGAAGAGCACACAGAGTGATGCTTGTGCTCTCCAGAGGCAGAGAGGTGGTTCAGGGCAACCCTGATGGGTGCCAGACTGGGGGGTCCTTTCTGCAGCCCAGCTCCCTCCTCAGAGACATCAAAAAAACACGTACGTGCAGGAGGCATCTTCCTGCCCTACAGCTGTGTGCTAGTCCCTCAGAGTGTGACCATTTTTTAAAAATAATTGTTTTTCACTGGAGTTTAGTTGGTTTACAATGCTGTGTTAGGTTCTGGTGGACAGCCAAGTGAGCCAGTTATACTGTACATATATCTATTCTTTTTTAGATTCTCTCCCTTTAGAGAGTATTAAGTTGTGTTCTGGAGCAGGAGTGTTATCTGCTTCCGCGGGCAGCGTGGTGCAGGAAGAGAGAGGGTGGGGCTTGAACTTGGGCTGAATGGACTGGCTTGCACACGAGTTGCATCACTTAATGGTTGAAGTGCATCACTTCATGGTTCATCACTTAATGAAGATGCTGTCTAAACTGACAGGATTTTTTGAGAATAAGAAACGATATTTGTGAAATGCCAATCACATCGTAGGCTCGCATGAAGTGGTAACCCTTACTGCAAAGTCGTCGTGGGTGAGGGCAGTGTTAATTTCTCCAGCGGAATAGATTTTTGAAGCGTCTTTCTTAAAAGGTTACGTCAGGGGCTTCCCTGTTGCTCCAGGGGGTGAAGAGTCCGCCTTGCAGTGCAAGGGGCTCGATCCCTAGCCTGGGAAGATCCCATGTGCCGCAGAGCTGCTGGGCGGGTGTGTCCAATTACAGAGCCAGCGCTCTGGCGCGCATGTGTCATTAGGTTCTCTGCAGGGAGGGAGGCCACTGCAGTGGGAGGCCCACACATGCCAATAAAAACGAATAAAGATGGATGAAAATAAATAAATAAAAAACCAATAAAAGAGGTCAAAAATTAAAAAAAAAAGTTAGTTCAAGTCTGAAGGTAATGATGACTGAAGTAAATTAAGTACAAGTTTTTCAAGTTGTAGCTTATTAAAAGGCAGCTTACATTAGTAATCAGCCTTTAGATTTAGACTTAGCTAAACAGGAGCTTCTTGTGTGGTGGATCTGTTCTAGATTAGATATAAAGTCCTTCCTGTTAATGTTTGGGGAACATGTCCTTTGTGGATCTGGAGCCAAATTTAATTGTGATAAGTTACTCTTGAAGTTTCAAGATAATCTTAGCTCTTGTGTTAAACACAAACTTGCAGTGCCTTAAAATTAACTGCCATGTTTAGTATAGCATATTTTAAAATTATGTATAACTTAGAAAAGTTTCTTAAAAAATCATAGCAAAAATAATTGTTTTTCACTGGAGTTTAGTTGGTTTACAATGCTGTGTTAGGTTCTGGTGGACAGCCAAGTGAGCCAGTTATACTGTACACATATCTATTCTTTTAGATTCTCTCCCTTTAGAGAGTATTAAGTTGTGTTCTGGAGCAGGAGTGTTATCTGCTTCCGCGGGCAGCGTGGTGCAGGAAGAGAGAGGGTGGGGCTTGAACTTGGGCTGAATGGACTGGCTTGCACACGAGTTGCATCACTTAATGGTTGAAGTGCATCACTTCATGGTTCATCACTTAATGAAGATGCTGTCTAAACTGACAGGATTTTTTGAGAATAAGAAACGATATTTGTGAAATGCCAATCACATCGTAGGCTCGCATGAAGTGGTAACCCTTACTGCAAAGTCGTCGTGGGTGAGGGCAGTGTTAATTTCTCCAGCGGAATAGATTTTTGAAGCGTCTTTCTTAAAAGGTTACGTCAGGGGCTTCCCTGTTGCTCCAGGGGGTGAAGAGTCCGCCTTGCAGTGCAAGGGGCTCGATCCCTAGCCTGGGAAGATCCCATGTGCCGCAGAGCTGCTGGGCGGGTGTGTCCAATTACAGAGCCAGCGCTCTGGCGCGCATGTGTCATTAGGTTCTCTGCAGGGAGGGAGGCCACTGCAGTGGGAGGCCCACACATGCCAATAAAAACGAATAAAGATGGATGAAAATAAATAAATAAAAAACCAATAAAAGAGGTCAAAAATTAAAAAAAAAAGTTAGTTCAAGTCTGAAGGTAATGATGACTGAAGTAAATTAAGTACAAGTTTTTCAAGTTGTAGCTTATTAAAAGGCAGCTTACATTAGTAATCAGCCTTTAGATTTAGACTTAGCTAAACAGGAGCTTCTTGTGTGGTGGATCTGTTCTAGATTAGATATAAAGTCCTTCCTGTTAATGTTTGGGGAACATGTCCTTTGTGGATCTGGAGCCAAATTTAATTGTGATAAGTTACTCTTGAAGTTTCAAGATAATCTTAGCTCTTGTGTTAAACACAAACTTGCAGTGCCTTAAAATTAACTGCCATGTTTAGTATAGCATATTTTAAAATTATGTATAACTTAGAAAAGTTATATATAACTTTAGAAAACATGTATACCCAGTACTATATATAAAACAGACAACCAACAAGGGCCTACTCTGTAGCACAGGGAACTGTGCTATATTTTATGGTAACCTTTAAGAGAATAGAATCTGAAAAAAGAATATGTATAGATGTATAGCTGAATTATTGTGCCATGAAATCAACACCACATTCTCCAGGCAAGAATACTGGAGTGGGTAGCTATTCCCTTCTCCAGGGGGTCATCCTGACCCAGGGATCAAAACTAGTCTTCCCTAAGAAGCTTTAAATGTTCAAGTGTTACGTTTTTAAATTGTTGACTAAAATCTGTATTATTAGAATAGCTACACTCTGATGAATGCTGTTGAAAAAATCTTGTGTAATACTCCTTTGCCGTTTCCATTTTGTTTTACAAATTAATATCTTACTCCTCTGGGTTCCGTCTACTCTCTGCCTGTGCTGGTTGTATTGTAGCACCTGTTCTTCTAATGAATGTGTGCTCAAGTCACTAAATCGTGTTTGACTCCTTGCAAGGCCAGGGACTGTAGCCCTCCAGGCTCCTCTGTCCATGGGATTCTCCAGGCAAGAATACCAGAGTGGGTTGCCAATTCCTTCTCCAGGGAATCTTCCCAGCCCAGAGATTGAACCTGAGTCTCCTGAATTGCAAGGCAGATTCTTAACCACTGGGCCACCAGGGAAGCCCCACATATTTTGTTCTTTATGCACAAATGAGCAGAGGGAGTTTGGTGGTGGTGTTGGGGCGGGGTGCTCTGCAGCTCACAGAGGAAGGATAGTTCCAGAATGAGAAATGAGTGAGAGAAGCAGTACTTTCAGCAGACAGCAGGCAAGGGCTTGGGGAGGTCTCATTTTTCTCTCAGTCAGTGTGTCACTGTGTACAAGTTCCCTTCCCCTCTGCTGGCCTAAGTTTTTTTGTTGTTGTTGTTTCTAATCTTAAGAAGAAGGGAGTGGCTGGCATGAACAATCCTGCTCTCTTAAAAGCAGGTAAGATGCTAATTGTTGAGGTCTGTGCGTTGTCACGCCAGAAAGCAACACCCTTTTTCTCTGGTTCCAGGGCCACATCCACCCCAGGGAAAAAGGTGACGCTGTGCAAACAGCGGGGAGCCTAGGCCCGGGTTGGGAATCGTTCAGTCTTTTAATCCAAATCCATTTTTCTCTTCAATATTGTCTGTCTCGTCTTTTTTGTTTTAAATTAAGTTAGCAGTTGGTCACTTTTTTTTTTTTTTTTTAACTTTTATTTATTTATTTTTGGCTGTGCTGGGTCTTTGTTGATGTGTGGGTTTAGCTGCTCTGCGGTATGTGGGTTCTTCCCAGATCCGGGCTTGAACCTGTGTCTCCTGCATTGGCAGACGGGTTCTTACCCACTGAGCCACAAGGGAAGCCCAGTTGGTCACTTTTATTTATTTATTTATTTTAAAATTTTGGCCTCTTTTATTATTTTTTATTTATTTATTTTCATCTATCTTTGTTCTTTGGCCTGTGTGGGCCTCCCATTGCAGTGGCCTCTCTCGTTGCAGGGCACCGTCTCTGGGCGCATACGCTCCAGAGCTCTGGCTGGGTAATTGGACACATGGGTGCAGCCGCTCCGCGGCACGTGGGATCTTCCCAGGCCAGGGATCCAACCGGTGCCCCTTGCACTGCAAGGTGACTCTACCCACTGGACCACCAGGGAAGCCCTTAAGTCTTCTTTTAATAGCAGGGAATAAACAGCCGGAAGGTCCATGGTCTTCTCCTTTAAAATTAATTTTTTTTTTTTTGATCACGCCACGTAGCACATGGGATCTTCGTTCCCTGACCAGGGATGGAAACCACGGCCCCTGCATTGGGAGTGCAGAGTCTTAACCACTGGACCACCAGGGAAGTTATAATACTAAAGATTTTAATCAAATATCATCATTGGTTGTACAGACAAGGCTTTAAGAAATATTAGGCTACTTTTTATCCAAAACGTTATGACTTCACCAAAGCCTGTGGAATCCCCTCAACTCAGATATTTTTGGGAGGGAGGGAGGGGGCGGGCGGGCCACTTCTTTTGGTCTTTCATTTATCTATTTTCAGCCATCTTTGTGCTTTGGCCCGTGTGGGCCTCCCTTCGCAGTGACCTCTGTCATCGCAGAGCACTGGCTCTGGGCACATGCGCTCCAGAGCTCTGGCTCCGTAATTGGACACATTGGTCCAGTCGCTCCGCGGCACATGGGATCTTCCCAGGCCAGGGATCAAACTGGCGCCCCTTGCACTGCAAGGCGGTGTCCTTACCCACTGGACCACCAGGGAAGCCCTAACTCAGATAATTTTTAATTTATTTGATTTCTCTACTTCCTTAGTTAACTGGTTACTATATGGTTAACTGTTATAGACAATGCGTTGGAAGTGAGGATATTTTACAGTACAAACAAGTGTAACTTTCTGAGGTGTGAATTGAATTTCCAGATGTATAGAAACATGTTTCTTGGAAAACATCTTACCTGAACCCAGTTTTTAATAGCACAAAATGATAAATACAATTATGTGCAAATTTGGCAGAAAAGAATGTGATATTAAAAATGGACCAAGGGGCTTCCCTGGTAGCCCAGTGGTAAAGAGTCTGCCTGCCAATGCAGGAGACACGAGTTCAATCCCTGATCCAGGAAGACCCCACATGCTGCGGAGCAACTAAGCCCGTGAGCCACAATGATAGAGCCCGTGCTCTAGAGCCCCGGAGCCGCAACTATGGAGCCTGTGTGCCCTAGATCCCGAGTTCCACAACAAGAGAAGTCACCTCAACAAGAAGCCTGCTCACCTCAACTCGAGAGTAGCCCTCACTTCCTGCAACTAGAGAAGAGCCTGCTGCAGCAGCGAAAACCCAAAATAGCCAAAAATAAATACATAAATAAGGAAAATGCTTTTCTTTAAAAAAAAACAAAAAGGACCAAAAGATAAAGCAAGAGGAGAAAGCCTCTGTATGTAGCAGGCATGTGACGCATCCGGGGAGCCTGTGCCGAGGGGCAAGCTAGTGGAAATAGCACACACGGCAGGAAGAGCACTTAATCTGCATAAGTACGAGTGGAATTTAAAAAGAGTTAATTGATTAATTTGGGCTGTGCTGGGTCTTCGTGGCTGTGTGCAGGCTTTCTCTAGCTGTGGACTGTGGGGGCTCGTGGCTGTGCGGGCTGCTCATTGCGGTCGTGTGTTTGGTTGTGGAGCCCAGGTTCCAGGAGCCGAGGCTCAGCAGCTGTGTCCTGTGGGCCGAGCTGCTCCAAGACGTGTGGGATCTCCCCAGACCAGGAACTGAACTCGTGTCCCCTGCACTGGCAGATTTCTTAACTACTTGGACTACCAGGGAAGCCCCCAAGGATCTGACTCCACGGTTTTATCATCTGTAGAAAAAGGAGTGATAATATCTACCTTGAAGAGTGGGATTACAGTTACTATACATACATACATACATACATACATACATATATATATAAAACATGAATACCCTTGGTTTATAGAGACATGTCTCTCTCTATATATATGTACTATATATAAAACACACACCTGACACATTTTTTAAAAGTTACCTCATGTTATCTTTTTGAATTAGGTTTTATAATCTAAAAGGGTCTATACTTGGGACTTCCTTGACAGTCCTGTGGTTGGGATTCTGCACTTCCTGTGGACAGGGCTCAGTTTCGATCCCTGGTTGGAGATCTCCTGCATGCCACATGGTGCGGTCAAATAATAAAAATGCAAAAAGAGAGAGAGAGAGAGAAAAGGTCTAAACTGGGAAGATACTAAAGCCAGTGCACTCCATTCTATTCAATGCAGTCACTATTTCTTAAGGCTTACTATGGCCTCAGGTCTAGTGATAACAACCCAAATAAAAGGGCTTGCATTTCCATCTTGGAACACCACCGTATCCACAGGCAAGAAAACAGAAGAACGTACCTCTTGTTTGAGAGGGATAGGTCCTAGGTAAGGGCTAGTTGATACTTCTGGAATAGATTTATGGTGGGGAAGGTTTAGAACCACGAATGAATGCTAGACCTCCAAGATCTTTCAAGGCTTATTATCTCTTGAACAATAGCCACGACTGGCTTCAGAGCCTCGGGTCTCGTAGGCTGCACATGGAATAAGTCAGAAGGAGGTGAGAAAGCTACAGAGGCCATGGCCCTGGACAACTGACTGGGCATTTCTGAGTTACAGAGCTCGGAGGGGAGAGCACAGGGGACTCAGAAGGAGGAGGTAGAATGACGTTTCCTTGGTTGTCAGCCTGACCTGGGGGAAATGGTAGCCTTTGACCTTAGTTACCTGATGAAAGGCAGTTGTACAACAAAGTAAGTAGAACTGTGCTTCCCTAAAGGTATGTTTAAACTCAAATCCCCGGTACCCGTGAACGAGACCTTATAAGTAAGGTCTTTGCAGATATAATCAAGTGAACGTGAGGCCGTGTGGGATTCCCAATGACGAGTGTCCTTATATATAAAATAAGAAGTTTGGACACATACACGCAGAAGACCCAGGGAAGAATACGATTAGAAGACGGAGGCAGAGATTAGAGTGATGTCCCTACAAGCCAAGCACTGCTGTCAAGGGTGGCTGGGAGAGAGGCATGGACAGATTTTTCCTGAGAATCTCCAGAAAGAAGCAATTCTGCCAACACCTTGATTTTGGACTTCGGACCTCCAGAACTGTGGGGAAATCCACTTTTGTTGTTGAGCCACCCGGTTTGTAATGATCTGTTATGGCAGCCCGTGTACACTGAATCACAGCACTTAATGAAAATAGATCTCTATCGGAATCAATATCAGTGTCTACATCTCCATAAACCACAAGGATGACGACTTCAGTTTTCCAGTTTTTCATAACACTTTGACTAATCACATACGGTTATGTCTTGGGTATTTAAAACAAAAACTGTTTACCTACTATGCTTTGATCATTGTTTTTTTTCCTCTTTCTTTTTTGTTTTCTTGTTTGTTTCAGAGTGTTATCAGATTCACGATGGAGTCACTCATTGCAGCAAATACCAAGTTTTGCTTTGATCTTTTCTGGAAGATCAGCAAAGATGATAGTCGTAAGAACATCTTCTTCTGCCCTCTGAGCCTCTCGGCCGCCCTCGGCATGGTCCGCCTGGGGGCCAGAAGTGACAGTGCCCACCAGATCGACCAGGTGCAGATCCAGTGCTCTGGGGCCAGGAGCGGAGTCAGAGGCCATGGCCCTGGACAACTGACTGGGCATTTCTGAGTTACAGAGCTCGGAGGGGAGAGCACAGGGGACTCAGAAGGAGGAGGTAGAATGACGTTTCCTTGGTTGTCAGCCTGACCTGGGGGAAATGGTAGCCTTTGACCTTAGTTACCTGATGAAAGGCAGTTGTACAACAAAGTAAGTAGAACTGTGCTTCCCTAAAGGTATGTTTAAACTCAAATCCCCGGTACCCGTGAACGAGACCTTATAAGTAAGGTCTTTGCAGATATAATCAAGTGAACGTGAGGCCGTGTGGGATTCCCAATGACGAGTGTCCTTATATATAAAATAAGAAGTTTGGACACATACACGCAGAAGACCCAGGGAAGAATACGATTAGAAGACGGAGGCAGAGATTAGAGTGATGTCCCTACAAGCCAAGCACTGCTGTCAAGGGTGGCTGGGAGAGAGAGGCATGGACAGATTTTTCCTGAGAATCTCCAGAAAGAAGCAATTCTGCCAACACCTTGATTTTGGACTTCGGACCTCCAGAACTGTGGGGAAATCCACTTTTGTTGTTGAGCCACCCGGTTTGTAATGATCTGTTATGGCAGCCCGTGTACACTGAATCACAGCACTTAATGAAAATAGATCTCTATCGGAATCAATATCAGTGTCTACATCTCCATAAACCACAAGGATGACGACTTCAGTTTTCCAGTTTTTCATAACACTTTGACTAATCACATACGGTTATGTCTTGGGTATTTAAAACAAAAACTGTTTACCTACTATGCTTTGATCATTGTTTTTTTTCCTCTTTCTTTTTTGTTTTCTTGTTTGTTTCAGAGTGTTATCAGATTCACGATGGAGTCACTCATTGCAGCAAATACCAAGTTTTGCTTTGATCTTTTCTGGAAGATCAGCAAAGATGATAGTCGTAAGAACATCTTCTTCTGCCCTCTGAGCCTCTCGGCCGCCCTCGGCATGGTCCGCCTGGGGGCCAGAAGTGACAGTGCCCACCAGATCGACCAGGTGCAGATCCAGTGCTCTGGGGCCAGGAGCGGAGTCAGACCCTAATCCCTTGGCAAGCCTGGCTGTTCACTGTTCCCTGGGCTTGCTGGAAACTGTATCCGCCCTGAGATTCATTTGTGGTCCCCGCCCTGCTTTCTCTTCAATCCAACCATACTCCCAGGCCCAGTGGGGCCTCCAGCTGCTTGAAGACGCCGGCCCCCCTCAGCAATCTAACAGCTGTTCTCATCATTTCTGTCTCTGTCTGTCTGCATGCCTGATGATTTTTCTCTATGGCGCTCGTGGTAAGGAAGCTGCCTGCCAATGCAGGAGATGTAAGAGATGCAGGTTCGATTCCTGGGTCGGGAAGATCCCCTGGAGGAAGTCAGGGCAACCCACTCCAGTATTCTTGCTTAGAAAATTCCATGAGCAGAGGAGCCTGGTGGGCTACAGTCCGTGTGGTCTCAGAGAGTCAGACACGACTGAGCACACACACACGCACACATATACACACACATGCTTCACGAGCCAATCTTGTCTAGAGTGCGGTTGGCCTCCTCCAAGTCAGGTTTCAGGTGGGTACCAGGCACTTGGGTGTCTCCTGCCAGTCGACCTACCCTGACTGAGGCTAGATGTCCCCCCACCCCCCAATCTCCCATCTTTCTGTAAAGCTCTGGATAACGTATCTTCTGCTCAAATGATTTGAAGCTCTAGATCAAGACAGTCTAACACAAATACAATCTGAGCCATCTATGTTATTAAAAATTTTTAGTAGCCATGCTAAGAAAGTAAAAATAGGTGAGACTGATTTTAATAGTATCTATTATTTAACCAAATCCCTTGAGACTATTATTATATCAACGTGCAGTTGGTTAAAACATTTAAATGAGATGTGTTACATTCATTCTTTTTTTTTCCATATCAAGCCTTCAGCATCTGTTGTGTATTTTACACTCTTAAAATACCCAATTTTAAAGTACGCGACAGTCAGTTCAGGCTGTGTCATAGCCACATGTGGTTTGTGAATGCCTTGATATTCTTTTAGTTTGGCTATATTCTTACTTTCTGATAAAGACATTGTTTATGTTTTTATTTATTTTTGACTGTGCTGGGTGCATGGGCTTCTCCGGCGGTGGGTTCTCTTGTTTTGAGCGGTTCTGGGACGTTCAGAATGCACTAGTTGGGGCTGCTGGGCTCTTGAGCAGAGGCTGCATAGTTGTGGCACACAGGTTCAGTTGCTCCCCAGCATGCAGGATCTTCCCAGATCAGGGATCAAACCAGTGTCTCCTGTGTTGAGGAGTTGGATTCCTTACCACTGGGCCACCAGGGAAAACCCCTACATTCTTTCTTTTTTAAAAAAAAAAAAATTGTTTATTTATTTATTTATTTATTTTGGCTCTTCTGGGTTTTCGCTGCTGCTGCAGGCTCTTCTCTAGTTGCAGGGAGCGGGGGCTCCTCTCGAGTTGAGGTGAGCAGGCTTCTTGTTGTGGTGACTTCTCTTGTAGAACTCGGGATCTAGGGCACACAGGCTCAACAGTCGCAGCTCTGAGGCTCTAGAGCACAGGCTCTATTATTGTGGCTCATGGGCTTAGTTGTTCCGCAGCATGTGGGATCTTCCTGGATCAAGGATTGAACCCGTGTCTCCTGCATTGGCAGGTGGATTCTTTACCACTGAGCTACCAGGGAAGCCCCCTATATTCTTTCTTAAATGCGATCCCAGGGGAGCGGCATTCTGTTTACTTCCCCTCCATCCCTTCTCACAGCCTGAGTCAAAAGAAACACCCCCCTTTCTTTGAAGTGTTATTGTAACTGTTGATGTTGTTTTTCTGGGGGGGAGGGGGGCGGGTGGGTGACTTCTATTGGTCTTTCATTTATCTATTTTCATTCATCTTTGTTCCTCGGCCAGTGTGGGCCTCCCATCGCGGTGGCCTCTGTCGTTGCAGAGCACCGGCTCTGGGCGCATGCGCTCCAGAGCTCCGGCTCGGTGATTGGACACATCGGTCCAGCCGCTCCGCGGCATGTGGGATCTTCCCAGGCCAGGGATCGAACCGGCGCCCCTTGCACTGCAAGGCGGTGTCCTTACCCACTGGACCACCAGGGAAGCCCTGTTGGTGTTGTTTTATTTGACTTGGTCACCATCGTCATTGCCATGTAGTAAACTGTTTCTGAAGCTGTTGAGACATCCTGCCGTTGGTGCTGTCTGAAAGACCCCCTACTGTTCTCATGCAGGTACTGCACTTCAGTGAATTTTCCCAGAATAAAGGGAAAGAACTGGACCTCTGTCTGAAACGAGAAGAGCAAGAAGCGCATGCTGAGAGCCCTCAGGAAGGACAGAAGGAGGTGACCCTGCAGGTGGGCCACCACCAGCTCCTGCCCCTCCGTGGAAACTGCTCCTTCGGGCTGCCCTCTGTGGGGTCACACAGAGTTGTGTATCCTTCAGCATGAGATCCTGGCTGTTGTCAACAGCAACATCCACAGTCACAATCCCAGATGACCTCCCATTCCTTTTTGATTATGCATCTTATGTGTCCTTGGCTGTAAAGAATAGGGTCTAGAATCTTCTGCTCATGATAAAGAAACTCAGATCGTAACCCCAGGGCTCACCTAGGTTTACAAGCCAAGGATTCCCAGGAGGGAGAATGGCTGAGGATGAAGGGCAATGAGGTGGGGGACGTGGCTACCCCCAACTCCCTCTCTCCGCTTTTGCCTTTTCTATTTCATGCTGATATCTGTACTGAGACCCAAGACTTTCAGGGGTTGTCTGGTACCTGGAGCAGATATCTAAAGATTTCCTCCCCTTTATAGACCCCCAACGTCAGGATGTTTAAGAGGATCAGGACGTTTAAGATTCTTTCCTGACTCTTTTTGAAAACAGAAAAACAGGGCACACTGATCTAAAATATAGCGTGCATCCTGGAGTCTCTATTTACGTATTTCCTGTCTGATCTTGATACCGACCTGGGAGCCAGGACAGGGCACACGTCTCACCCGCCATCGCTCTCTTTTCCTCCGCTCGCGCCCCCATCTAGTAACAAGGGTGAAACGACCACTTGCTTTATGGTGCCTGAGCTCCTGATCTAGGTTTCTTTCTTCTTTTATTAGGCCAAGACTTCAAAGGATGAGAGCCAATTGCTCAGCTGTTACTTTGGGCAGCTTCTTTCCAAATTAGACAGGATCAAAGTCGATTACACCCTGAGTATTGCCAACAGGCTCTATGGAGAGCAAGAATTGCCCATCTGTCCGGTGAGTGAGGCCTGACTGCTGAGTCAAAAGACTTCAGGACTTGCTATTTCCACATCAGGGAGGAGCTGGATTACTCACCCGCTGTCTGGAGCACAAGCCTCGGACCCGAGGCTGTGACGCCCAGGACCTACTTCTCTCCCCCACACCTTCTGCAGCTCTCCTCCTAGTTTTCAAGCTGAACAGTTCAGGAGACCCCTTGATGGAATGGGGGTGGGGTCGGGAGGAGGGGTCACGTGACCAAGAGCCTCCGCAGGACGTGTGGGCTTGGTGTTCCCTCCCTTGACCTTGACGGTCTTTCCCATTCAAGGTGCCAGGTAGACGCACGGGCAGCTACTCTTCCAACTGGTCCCTTCCTCCCCGCTCAAGGGACTTCTCTAAATCGCTTTTTATGCCACGACCAGGCCACCTGCCTATGAAATTGTGCTTATTTAAGATGCGGTGTGGCGTCACCACAGTAGACTGTTTGGAGAGGTATCTCTTGCGGCAGAAGGCTTTGCACGTAGAGCAAGATGCTGCTGACTCCAGGCGTCAGCGCGCCTTCTCGCCACTAGGGGAAGCCACATAACTAGCAATAAACGTGAGGGGGTGTGACTGGCGGCAAAGGGTGGGGGACTGAGGGTGAGGTGGTCTATTTAAGGGGCGGGGGACCGCGTACTTCGACGTCAAATTTGTATATTCTCTTATAATGGAAATAAGATTTTATATGCTGTTTTTTAAACTAGCTTTATTGAAATATAAATTCTTATAGCAAACAACTCACTTATTAGAAATGCTCATAACAATGAGCTTGGAGTATGACATTACAAAAATTTTAAAAATTGTGGTTAAGGATCTGTAGCATGCAAATTGCCACTTTAACCGTTTCTAAGTATATAATTCAGTGGCATTAATTGCATTTACAGTGTCGTAAGGATCACCCTATTTCAAACCTTTGTCATCACGGTGAATAGAAACGCGCAGCCCATTGAGCAGGCCAAGACTTCAAAGGATGAGAGCCAATTGCTCAGCTGTTACTTTGGGCAGCTTCTTTCCAAATTAGACAGGATCAAAGTCGATTACACCCTGAGTATTGCCAACAGGCTCTATGGAGAGCAAGAATTGCCCATCTGTCCGGTGAGTGAGGCCTGACTGCTGAGTCAAAAGACTTCAGGACTTGCTATTTCCACATCAGGGAGGAGCTGGATTACTCACCCGCTGTCTGGAGCACAAGCCTCGGACCCGAGGCTGTGACGCCCAGGACCTACTTCTCTCCCCCACACCTTCTGCAGCTCTCCTCCTAGTTTTCAAGCTGAACAGTTCAGGAGACCCCTTGATGGAATGGGGGTGGGGTCGGGGAGGGAGGGGGTCACGTGACCAAGAGCCTCCGCAGGACGTGTGGGCTTGGTGTTCCCTCCCTTGACCTTGACGGTCTTTCCCATTCAAGGTGCCAGGTAGACGCACGGGCAGCTACTCTTCCAACTGGTCCCTTCCTCCCCGCTCAAGGGACTTCTCTAAATCGCTTTTTATGCCACGACCAGGCCACCTGCCTATGAAATTGTGCTTATTTAAGATGCGGTGTGGCGTCACCACAGTAGACTGTTTGGAGAGGTATCTCTTGCGGCAGAAGGCTTTGCACGTAGAGCAAGATGCTGCTGACTCCAGGCGTCAGCGCGCCTTCTCGCCACTAGGGGAAGCCACATAACTAGCAATAAACGTGAGGGGGTGTGACTGGCGGCAAAGGGTGGGGGACTGAGGGTGAGGTGGTCTATTTAAGGGGCGGGGGACCGCGTACTTCGACGTCAAATTTGTATATTCTCTTATAATGGAAATAAGATTTTATATGCTGTTTTTTAAACTAGCTTTATTGAAATATAAATTCTTATAGCAAACAACTCACTTATTAGAAATGCTCATAACAATGAGCTTGGAGTATGACATTACAAAAATTTTAAAAATTGTGGTTAAGGATCTGTAGCATGCAAATTGCCACTTTAACCGTTTCTAAGTATATAATTCAGTGGCATTAATTGCATTTACAGTGTCGTGTAAGGATCACCCTATTTCAAACCTTTGTCATCACGGTGAATAGAAACGCTGCGCAGCACCATTGAGCAGGATTCTAAATGCTTAAAAACTTGAAGCGCTCTGCAGCGGAGTTTCTAAAGTTGCTGTTTGTCTTGTGAAGTCTCCAAAAAAGGAATGTCCAACTCTGGTAGGAAAAGCTTGTGTCGTTGTTAACTATGGACAGCTCCATATACAAGCATTCTGTACCCTAAATTAACACTACAATCAATGAACTGTCTCTGGCTAATTAAGACTGGGGGTAGATAGCGACCCCATGCACCCAGTATAAATGACGAAATACTTCTTTCTCATTAGGCTTCTCATGACTGTCTCACTCCTAACTATTAGCATAATTACATGATTTTATGTCACTATTTCCATTTATTCCAATTTATCAGGAATACTCTGATAGCGTGATTCAATTTTACCACACAACAGTTGAAAGTGTGGATTTCCGGAAAGACGCTGAGAAATCCAGGCAAGAGATTAACTTCTGGGTAGAATCTCAATCCCAAGGTAAGAAAGACCCAGCACATCGGAGGTGGTCTTCTTTCAAATATCAAGCTGTTGGCCCTTTTTTTGGGGGGGGGGGTTAGTTTTCTTGGATTGGGGCTTCCCTAGTGGCTTCGTCAGTAAAGAATCTGCCAGCAAAACAGGAGACCTGAGCTTGATCCGTGGGCTTGGAAGAGCTCCTGGGGAAGAAACTGGTAACCCACTCCAGTATGCTTGCTCGGGAAACCCCATGGACAGAGGAGCCTGGCGGGCTTCAGTCCACGGAGTTGCAAGAATTGGACACGACTTAGCAACTAAACCAACTAGTTTTCTTGGATTAGTTCTTGAATAAGACATATTCTAGTCTTGGGGATGTTAAACTGCATCTAAAAAAAATCTGTCTGCTTGAATACTTGGGCTACAATTCCTATTTAGGATAGTCTCTGGAATTTTTTTTTTTTAAAGCTTTTATTTTACTTTTAACTTTTACAGAGTTTTGTTGTTTACAGATTGGAATTTTTTTTTTTTTTAAGGTAAAATCAAGGAACTCTTCAGCAAGGACAGTATCAACAGTGCGACCGTGCTGGTGCTGGTAAATGCCGTTGTCTTCAAGGCCAAGTGGGAGAAATATTTTGACTGTGAAAACACAGTCGATGCCCTTTTCTCCCTGAGTGAGGTACAGGAGCACAATTTCCTCGATATTTGCTCACAATTTCCACTGAATGATGGGTAGGATGTGTACTTACATCTAAAACGTAGGTCTCTGGGTTATGACTTAATTTACAAGAGCATTCGGTTATTAATAAAACCAGTGCCTAAAGTTTATGATACCTTTTTGTGCCAGGTGCTGCACTGAACATTTTACCTCCTTGGTTCATTTTTTCCACATAATTACATCGTACAAATAGGTGTTATTATTAGTCTCATTTAGGAATCAAAAGTGAAAAAAATGCAAAGGTTACTTAGCCAATTTCATGTTTTAGGATTCACATCTGTGAGTATTTGCCTCAAAAACCTGTGTTCATTACTATGAAAATGTAAATATATTATGCATAGTATGTTATATATAACTTACAAGAACTATGTGTGTTTATTATGCATGTATAGAAAGAAATCCAATAGGGAACATATATTTATCTGTTAACATAAGAAGATACCCTGGAAAAGGAAATGGCAACCCACTCCAGTATTCTTGTCTGGAAAGTTCCCTGGACAGGCCAGCCTGGCCGGCTACAGTCCATGAGATCGTGAGTCAGACACGATGTAGTGACTAAACCACCACAACACAGGCAGAGAGAGCTGGTGCTTACATTTCTTATTTTTCTGTGTTTTCTGACTCTTCACCTTGCATAAGTGCTGCTTCCACAATAGTGAATGTTGGTTTGGAGAAAACAAAACAAAACAGAACAATGCCTGCGGGCTGTAGGATGAGAGGAACAGAGGTTGGGCTCTAGCCTGGCATTCAGCTGTGTTATTCTCTTAAGCACTGCACAGCCTCCTCTGTAGGCTGATGATCTCCCACATACTATGAGGTTATCATGAGGTTTACGGTGCCTTGGGGGTGCCTTTTCCTCTGGCAGAGGCCTATGGGACAGGAGTTGTTATTTAGTATCTAGAAACTTAGCATTTGACCAAGGCTCCCACTGATGCTTCCATGGGGCCGTCCAGGCCAGTAGGGGTAGGGGGTTGTGGGAGGCCAACCCCCTCCCTCGGGTGGGGCAGGCATGGAAGAGGGAGCTGGCAGGGCTGGTTTCAGCTGGCGAGGGCTGTGGGTAGAGGCCTGGATGGACACCCTACTAACAAGTGGTCTTGGGAGCTGTAGAGCCAACTAAAACTATGGGAAGAAGGGGTGTTGGCAAGGTAAGGGCCACCTGGTCAGTGGGAAGACGGGGTCGTCAGGCTGGGATCTCTGTGGCTCTGAAATTTGGGGGAAGACCTTTCTCATCTTGATGGAGCCCTGTTTTCAGGGAAGCTGGGGACCATGTGGGTTTGTGAGCTTATGGTGGCCATGCTGTGACTTTCTCCCTTGTCCGCTACAGAATGAAAAGAAGAATGTGAAGATGATGAATCAAAACGGGCTGTTTAGAATCGGCTTCATAGAGGAGCCGAAGGTGCAGATCCTGGAGCTGCAGTACACCAAGGGGAAGCTCAGCATGCTTGTACTGCTGCCGTTCGGCTCCGAGGACCACCTGAAGACCCTGGAGGAGGTAAGTCTTCATTTGCACATCTCTACAACATATTCAGGGCTCCCCTGTGACTCAGACAGGAAAGGATCCTCCTGCCAATGCAGGAAATCCAAGAGACGTGGATTTGATCCCTGGGTTGGGAAGATCCTCTGGAGTAGGAAATGGCAACCCACTCCAGTATTCTTGCCTGGAAAGCTCCATGACAGACCAGCCTCGTGGACTACAGTTCAGGGGGTCACAAAGAGTCAGATGCGACTGAGGACACCAGCACTGTGGGAAGTACCTTACATGCATTATTTTGTTTAAGGCTTGCAGAACTCTAATGGTATTACCTCTGTTTTACAGGAGGCTGAACGTCAGAATATTAAGGGCAGGTGAAGCTCACACTTAATCATATGAGCTTTGCTGGGCTTTAAACTCTAGCTTTTCAGACACCAAAGAACACAGGAATCCAAAATTTCTGGTCACTTTTAAAGAGGAAACCCTGGACGAGGCCTGCCTTGGGGTGCCTTTTCCTCTGGCAGAGGCCTATGGGACAGGAGTTGTTATTTAGTATCTAGAAACTTAGCATTTGACCAAGGCTCCCACTGATGCTTCCATGGGGCCGTCCAGGCCAGTAGGGGTAGGGGGTTGTGGGAGGCCAACCCCCTCCCTCGGGTGGGGCAGGCATGGAAGAGGGAGCTGGCAGGGCTGGTTTCAGCTGGCGAGGGCTGTGGGTAGAGGCCTGGATGGACACCCTACTAACAAGTGGTCTTGGGAGCTGTAGAGCCAACTAAAACTATGGGAAGAAGGGGTGTTGGCAAGGTAAGGGCCACCTGGTCAGTGGGAAGACGGGGTCGTCAGGCTGGGATCTCTGTGGCTCTGAAATTTGGGGGAAGACCTTTCTCATCTTGATGGAGCCCTGTTTTCAGGGAAGCTGGGGACCATGTGGGTTTGTGAGCTTATGGTGGCCATGCTGTGACTTTCTCCCTTGTCCGCTACAGAATGAAAAGAAGAATGTGAAGATGATGAATCAAAACGGGCTGTTTAGAATCGGCTTCATAGAGGAGCCGAAGGTGCAGATCCTGGAGCTGCAGTACACCAAGGGGAAGCTCAGCATGCTTGTACTGCTGCCGTTCGGCTCCGAGGACCACCTGAAGACCCTGGAGGAGGTAAGTCTTCATTTGCACATCTCTACAACATATTCAGGGCTCCCCTGTGACTCAGACAGGAAAGGATCCTCCTGCCAATGCAGGAAATCCAAGAGACGTGGATTTGATCCCTGGGTTGGGAAGATCCTCTGGAGTAGGAAATGGCAACCCACTCCAGTATTCTTGCCTGGAAAGCTCCATGACAGACCAGCCTCGTGGACTACAGTTCAGGGGGTCACAAAGAGTCAGATGCGACTGAGGACACCAGCACTGTGGGAAGTACCTTACATGCATTATTTTGTTTAAGGCTTGCAGAACTCTAATGGTATTACCTCTGTTTTACAGGAGGCTGAACGTCAGAATATTAAGGGCAGGTGAAGCTCACACTTAATCATATGAGCTTTGCTGGGCTTTAAACTCTAGCTTTTCAGACACCAAAGAACACAGGAATCCAAAATTTCTGGTCACTTTTAAAGAGGAAAGAGTTTCACTTGGAAGACTTTTAAATAAAATCAGCGGATTTTGAGGCTCTGGGAAAGACCTTGAGGATTGTTACCAGGGGCAGAAATAGACTCAGGCCTTTGGAAGTACGTGGGGCTTCCTTTTCAAGCTTGTCATCTGATCTTGAACATGATTTCCTTCTTCTTGTAGCTTGAGAGGAGTATCACCTACGAAAAACTCGTGGCCTGGAGCAGTGCAGAAAATATGTCAGAAAAAAGAGTAGCCGTCTCCTTCCCCAAGTTCACCCTGGAAGACAGTTACGATCTTAACACTATTCTGCGAGACATGGGGATCGTGGATATCTTTGATGAAACAAAGGCTGACCTTACTGGAATCTCTCTAACTCCCAATTTGTACCTGTCAAAAGTTGTCCATAAAACCTTTGTGGAGGTGGATGAAAACGGCACCCAGGCTGTTGCGGCCACTGGGGTTGTCGGCACGGAAAAGTCCTTACCATCCTGGGAGACGTTTAATGCTAACCACCCCTTTCTCTTTTTCATCAGGCACAACAAAACCCAGACCATTCTCTTCTGTGGCAGGGTCTGCTCTCCTTGAAAGGAGCACACTGTCTAGTGCTCAGAGCTGGAAGAAAATGGCGATACCATTCTGCCCTGGTACCTCCCAGTACCCCATGCCCATTTATGGGCATGTTTGCTAATGTCTAAAGCTGACCAAATTCCATCACGACTTCATGCTCCCTTCCTCCAGCCATTGATTCTCACTCCCCCTGACCTTTCTCTCACCCTAGAGCAGGTTCTCATTGAAGTCCTTTGGTATCTAAGAGCCTTTACTCCCTCCCTAAGCTTTCGGCACCCTAAGCTTTCAAGCATATAAATTTTCCTTCCGTTACCTGAAGGTCAGCATAATTGAGGATGATATTAATTTTAAGTTACCGACCTCCTTATAAAGGAATCCTGAAAGTTCAAGTCATCAGGTCACTTCTAGGAAATGGCAGGCTCAAAAAGCACTTTGCCATGGGTGGCAGGAGCTTATTGAGCTTTGCTGGGCTTTAAACTCTAGCTTTTCAGACACCAAAGAACACAGGAATCCAAAATTTCTGGTCACTTTTAAAGAGGAAAGAGTTTCACTTGGAAGACTTTTAAATAAAATCAGCGGATTTTGAGGCTCTGGGAAAGACCTTGAGGATTGTTACCAGGGGCAGAAATAGACTCAGGCCTTTGGAAGTACGTGGGGCTTCCTTTTCAAGCTTGTCATCTGATCTTGAACATGATTTCCTTCTTCTTGTAGCTTGAGAGGAGTATCACCTACGAAAAACTCGTGGCCTGGAGCAGTGCAGAAAATATGTCAGAAAAAAGAGTAGCCGTCTCCTTCCCCAAGTTCACCCTGGAAGACAGTTACGATCTTAACACTATTCTGCGAGACATGGGGATCGTGGATATCTTTGATGAAACAAAGGCTGACCTTACTGGAATCTCTCTAACTCCCAATTTGTACCTGTCAAAAGTTGTCCATAAAACCTTTGTGGAGGTGGATGAAAACGGCACCCAGGCTGTTGCGGCCACTGGGGTTGTCGGCACGGAAAAGTCCTTACCATCCTGGGAGACGTTTAATGCTAACCACCCCTTTCTCTTTTTCATCAGGCACAACAAAACCCAGACCATTCTCTTCTGTGGCAGGGTCTGCTCTCCTTGAAAGGAGCACACTGTCTAGTGCTCAGAGCTGGAAGAAAATGGCGATACCATTCTGCCCTGGTACCTCCCAGTACCCCATGCCCATTTATGGGCATGTTTGCTAATGTCTAAAGCTGACCAAATTCCATCACGACTTCATGCTCCCTTCCTCCAGCCATTGATTCTCACTCCCCCTGACCTTTCTCTCACCCTAGAGCAGGTTCTCATTGAAGTCCTTTGGTATCTAAGAGCCTTTACTCCCTCCCTAAGCTTTCGGCACCCTAAGCTTTCAAGCATATAAATTTTCCTTCCGTTACCTGAAGGTCAGCATAATTGAGGATGA
The DNA here is from genome assembly GCA_022376925.1 of Tragulus kanchil. Classification (NCBI taxonomy): domain Eukaryota; kingdom Metazoa; phylum Chordata; class Mammalia; order Artiodactyla; family Tragulidae; genus Tragulus; species Tragulus kanchil. The sequence goes on from JAIOJX010000003.1 coordinate 157,492,535, forward strand.
TATTAATTTTAAGTTACCGACCTCCTTATAAAGGAATCCTGAAAGTTCAAGTCATCAGGTCACTTCTAGGAAATGGCAGGCTCAAAAAGCACTTTGCCATGGGTGGCAGGAGCAGTTTCCAGCGGGACTGGTTTTGGAAACTCAGCTCTGTTTCCGAGGCGGCTGCAGTCCTGGTGCCTCACTGGGGCGGAATGCCGGCCTCTTCCTCTTCTGTTTTCTGCTGCCTGGAGGGATTCCCGTGTGGTGCTTCTCACTTGGGAGAGAGTGGGGCTTGGGGATGGGTTTGGTGACAGCTCAAGGGTGTAAGAGTCCCTCCAGCAGCATGCATTTTGCAGAGAGTAGGATGGTGTTTGTCTTGTGAGTCTGAAATGGATTAAGGAGAGGGGCCAGTGCATTGAAAAGAGATGCAGCTCAGTTTTCCTCATGGAGCCATCATCACGAAGCACTTCCTCTGTCCCTTCTTCATGGTTGTCCTCAGAGACTTGTCCTTTGTAGTTGCTTCTGAATACTCAGTATGTTGGGGGGAGGGGGAGGCGGGAGGGAAGCATTGCTCTCACTGTGGGCTCCCCATTCCCCTCTCTCTGTCCTCAACCCAAGTGGACCAATCTCTCCTCCCAGGGACCTGGGAATGATGCTCGTGGAAACCCTTTCCCTTCTTCAAGACCCCAGGACCTTTGTTCTCAGACGTGTTGGTCTGAGTTCTTGATCTCTGCTTCAGCTGTACCTTCTGGAATGACCACTGACACACTCTCCCGTAAAGGTGAATTTTCCAGTCTTCACTGCAGTGTGACTGTCCTCCTCTCTGTGGGCCCTGTGTTGGTGACGTGTGGCTGTCGCAGTTTTTGTAGGAGAAGGTGGGTTAACGTCACCTGCCCTCCCCGCGGACTCTTCTCCTAGGTCTCTCGAGTGGTTTCTAGGTGCTGGAAAAGACACATTCATGTTTTTTATGCGGGTGCCTTGTGGTCAGAGCTTGCTCATGGTATTAAAAAACTTCTCATTGCTAATATGAGGCTATTTTTCCAAATCCTTTACCCAGAATGCCTGTCCTGAAGGTCAAATTTATCTCCTATAATCAAAACCATAGTCTCTTCTGTGGCTTCTCCATGGGGTAAGGTTTCCAAGGCTGACCCCCATGCTTTTTACCTAGCAAACGCATCAAGGTCACTTCTAGGAAATGGCAGGCTCAAAAGCACTTTGCCATGGGTGGCAGGAGCAGTTTCAGCGGGACTGGTTTTGGAAACTCAGCTCTGTTTCCGAGGCGGCTGCAGTCCTGGTGCCTCACTGGGGCGGAATGCCGGCCTCTTCCTCTTCTGTTTTCTGCTGCCTGGAGGGATTCCCGTGTGGTGCTTCTCACTTGGGAGAGAGTGGGGCTTGGGGATGGGTTTGGTGACAGCTCAAGGGTGTAAGAGTCCCTCCAGCAGCATGCATTTTGCAGAGAGTAGGATGGTGTTTGTCTTGTGAGTCTGAAATGGATTAAGGAGAGGGGCCAGTGCATTGAAAAGAGATGCAGCTCAGTTTTCCTCATGGAGCCATCATCACGAAGCACTTCCTCTGTCCCTTCTTCATGGTTGTCCTCAGAGACTTGTCCTTTGTAGTTGCTTCTGAATACTCAGTATGTTGGGGGGAGGGGGAGGCGGGAGGGAAGCATTGCTCTCACTGTGGGCTCCCCATTCCCCTCTCTCTGTCCTCAACCCAAGTGGACCAATCTCTCCTCCCAGGGACCTGGGAATGATGCTCGTGGAAACCCTTTCCCTTCTTCAAGACCCCAGGACCTTTGTTCTCAGACGTGTTGGTCTGAGTTCTTGATCTCTGCTTCAGCTGTACCTTCTGGAATGACCACTGACACACTCTCCCGTAAAGGTGAATTTTCCAGTCTTCACTGCAGTGTGACTGTCCTCCTCTCTGTGGGCCCTGTGTTGGTGACGTGTGGCTGTCGCAGTTTTTGTAGGAGAAGGTGGGTTAACGTCACCTGCCCTCCTGCGGACTCTTCTCCTAGGTCTCTCGCGAGTGGTTTCTAGGTGCTGGAAAAGACACATTCATGTTTTTTATGCGGGTGCCTTGTGGTCAGAGCTTGCTCATGGTATTAAAAAACTTCTCATTGCTAATATGAGGCTATTTTTCCAAATCCTTTACCCAGAATGCCTGTCCTGAAGGTCAAATTTATCTCCTATAATCAAAACCATAGTCTCTTCTGTGGCTTCTCCATGGGGTAAGGTTTCCAAGGCTGACCCCATGCTGACCTAGCACGCATTTGTACACTGACCATGACCTAGATTATGGGTCTGGCATTGCTTTTGTTCTTATTCTTTTCCTTGATATGCATATTTTCTCATTGGCATTGGGATTTTTCAGAATTTTAATCATAAGGGGAAAATGCATATTTATCATAAAGAGAAGAGCGTGATTCTTAGATCTTTCTGTAAGTCAGTAAACACCATCTTTACTGATCTTTCGTTGATTAAAATGTTTCCTAGTGAATAAAGCACTTTTGTCATTCAAATGTGTATGTGTTACTGACTGATTTTTTTTAGTGACATAGATACTTTGAAGTTCTTCATCCAAAAATGCAGAAATACATACTCTATAGAGCTAAGACATCTTCTCAGTTATATAGGAATAATATATCGTGTGCTGGTAATATTTTTTCCCACTTTCCACCATAATTACATATGAAGGCATACAAAAAAAGAGGTGAAAACTCACAACCATTGTACAACCTAAGAGTGATGACTCATGGGTTGTTAGAATAAGGGAGACATGTCTGCTGATTGCTAGCTGATGGGGCTGGATGGAAAGGCGTGGCTGAGCAGTGACCTGATGAGGCCTCTGGTGTGTCCACTTGCCTTATTTTCTTCCCACAACTGCCATGCTCTGAGTTCTGAAACACAAGATCCCTGCCAGTCTAAACCAAGACACCCGTCTCCCTACTTCTTATTTATTGCTGTCTTCCAGGCTGTATCTGTTTGGAATGGGTATGTACACAATGCTACTTTTTAAAGTGGATCTCCAGCAAGGACTGCTGTCCAGCACAGGGAGCTCTGCTGAGTGTTATGTGGCAGCCTGGATGGGAGGGGAGTTTGGGAGGAGAACGGATTTACATGTATATGTATGACTCAGTCCCTTTGTTGTTTACCTGGAACCATCACGACCTTGTTCATCTGCTACACCTCAAAACAAAATAGAAAGTTAAAAAAAAAATCTGTTTTTTTTCTGCAACCACCGAAAATGGAAACTCCCCAAGTTCGACTCAGAGGAAGGTCAGGAAAAGTGGTGGTACTTTCCCTTCTAGGCAGTGTCGTCATGACAAGTGAAGTCCTTCCTGTGGGACGAGAATAGAAAGTGCCTTGGTGGAGCTAGTCTTGGGTTTGTATAGGTCATGCACCCTCTCTGTTTTGAGTGACAGAGAGTCAGGTGGTCCATAAAGGAGAGGATTCTAATTCAGTCCCACAGAACCACAGTAGACGGCAGCCCATGTGACACTGGGAATTAGGCTCAAGATTAGACGCCCTTTGGCTCTTCTATCTATTCGCAAACCAGCAAGACTGATCCTTCAATATGGCAGCCAAGACTCAACCTTCAGTATGGCAGCAAGACTGATCCTTTAGTGTGATAGCCATAGCCAGAGGCAGACAGAGCTTGCCAGTCGATGGGCAGCTGTGATGGCTAGACAACCACCCAGAGCAGGCAAATGAGGAGAGTGAGATCTGTCCTTTCTAGTTCAAGGTTTGTTCCATCCAGCAATGCTGACAGGTTGAGCAAATGAAACCTGGTTAAAAAAGCAATGTATTCATTTATGTCAGCTCAAAATATTCTGGTAAGAGAATCACAGATGGATACTACCTAACAGGCTCTTTGCTAGTTTCCACCTAGCAGGCTCTGTTTGTTCTGTTTTATCGTGACTCAAGTTCTCCTTGACTTCATATATTTTCTCTTAACAAATTTTCCCCTCCGACTGCTCTTCAGTGTTCCTCTGAACTGGGGCAAGCCAGAGCATGTATTGCTTCATGCCTGATGACTGTTCACGTCTTTTGTGTATGTGACATTTAATAAAACTACAGTGTCATTAACCTGTGTTGCAAGTCCTGTAACTGGGGCGGTAGGGCAAGGAAGATCTGCAGTTACCTCCAAGGATTTCATTGCTCCAAGGCTGAATGCCAGCTTCAAAGGTATTTTTTATTCACATTATTAAGGTTGTATTCTTGTTTTTACCAAATCTACTGGCTTATTCTTTTCTTTTTACTCAATAAAAAACCCCCACCAAATTGATCCCTGTATTTGTGCACCTCTCACCAATATATTCTCTGTATTTAGGACTTAATTTACAACAAGATCTATTTTGCTTATAAGTAATGATATCCAAAAACAGAAGATAATGTGGCAGTGTCGTCATGACAAGTGAAGTCCTTCCTGTGGGACGAGAATAGAAAGTGCCTTGGTGGAGCTAGTCTTGGGTTTGTATAGGTCATGCACCCTCTCTGTTTTGAGTGACAGAGAGTCAGGTGGTCCATAAAGGAGAGGATTCTAATTCAGTCCCACAGAACCACAGTAGACGGCAGCCCATGTGACACTGGGAATTAGGCTCAAGATTAGACGCCCTTTGGCTCTTCTATCTATTCGCAAACCAGCAAGACTGATCCTTCAATATGGCAGCCAAGACTCAACCTTCAGTATGGCAGCAAGACTGATCCTTTAGTGTGATAGCCATAGCCAGAGGCAGACAGAGCTTGCCAGTCGATGGGCAGCTGTGATGGCTAGACAACCACCCAGAGCAGGCAAATGAGGAGAGTGAGATCTGTCCTTTCTAGTTCAAGGTTTGTTCCATCCAGCAATGCTGACAGGTTGAGCAAATGAAACCTGGTTAAAAAAGCAATGTATTCATTTATGTCAGCTCAAAATATTCTGGTAAGAGAATCACAGATGGATACTACCTAACAGGCTCTTTGCTAGTTTCCACCTAGCAGGCTCTGTTTGTTCTGTTTTATCGTGACTCAAGTTCTCCTTGACTTCATATATTTTCTCTTAACAAATTTTCCCCTCCGACTGCTCTTCAGTGTTCCTCTGAACTGGGGCAAGCCAGAGCATGTATTGCTTCATGCCTGATGACTGTTCACGTCTTTTGTGTATGTGACATTTAATAAAACTACAGTGTCATTAACCTGTGTTGCAAGTCCTGTAACTGGGGCGGTAGGGCAAGGAAGATCTGCAGTTACCTCCAAGGATTTCATTGCTCCAAGGCTGAATGCCAGCTTCAAAGGTATTTTTTATTCACATTATTAAGGTTGTATTCTTGTTTTTACCAAATCTACTGGCTTATTCTTTTCTTTTTACTCAATAAAAAACCCCCACCAAATTGATCCCTGTATTTGTGCACCTCTCACCAATATATTCTCTGTATTTAGGACTTAATTTACAAAGTCTTATACTCTGATACACTATTTTGCTTATAAGTAATGATATCCATAATATACAGAAGATAATGTATCACCCACAGATGGGTGAACAGGATTTAAGAAGCAATCAACTGAATGACAGTGGGGCTGAAGGAAATACACATGACTTTTGTTGACAGACAGAGGTTCTGAATAAATCAACCTATGTCCAAAGCTGAAAAATGGGGAAAAGCCCATAGGGTTATAGAAAAAAGTAGTGCCCACTAAGGAAGGGGTACATCATTCTATGAGACTTCAGAAAATGATTTATGGCAAGATCCAGAGAGAGGTGTAGACAACTTTTTGGCATGATCAATCAGATTTAAGAAGGCATTACATTTATGACTTTCCCAGGTGGCTCAGTGGGTAAAGATTCGCTTGCCAATGCAGGCGACCCAAGAGATCCAAGTTCGATCCCTGAGTCAGGAAGATCCCCTGGAGGAGGACGTGGCAACTCACTCCCCAGTATTCTTGCCTTGGAAAACCCGTGGACAAAGGAGCCTGATGGGCCAAGTCAGGGGTTGCAAAGAGTCAGACATGACTGAACAACTAACACTTACATTTATGGAATTGGAGCTGAAATCAATTGTGATAAGATGTGACAGCACTGAATGGACGATAAGAAGACGACTAGGAAGCTAAAAATGCAATGTGTGTTTTAGTCTCTCAGTTGTGTCTGAATCTTTGCTACCCCATGAACTGTAAACCCACCAGGCTCATCTGTCTATAGGATTCTCCAACCAAGAATTCTGGAGTGGGTAGCCAATTCCTCCTCCAGGGGATCTTCATGACCCAGGGATCTAACCTGGGTCTCCTGCATTGTAGATAGATTCTTTACCAACTGAAACATATAAGAGAAGCATTTAAATAGATTTTAGAGGCAGTCAAGAGGCCCTTAGATGACTGCTAATGCCAAAGAACATTAAAGAACTAGGAGCTATGAGCTCCTAGTACCCTTGTCTGGAAGCACATGCAGCTCCTCCCACTCCTAAACTGCCAAAGCAGGAGATGGCAGCTGCAAAGCAGCATTGGTACACACTGCAACAAGGCGTCTGAAATACAGAGGTGAACACATAACTGAGGTCACCAAATATTTGGAGGAAATAACCACTTGGAATAACAATTCAATCTCAAAAGAGTTAATAGGTTGAACGAAAGAATTAAAAATACAAAATATGAACAAGGAATTATTAATGTCTTCATTTAGAGGTCTTGGGGATTACAGTCATCACTGCAAAAGATCAATAAACTGAGTGAGTAGCCAGAGGAAGACAGCTGAAAAGTCAGTCAGCAGATTTGAACCGAGGAATTCTACGAAACTATAGAGTAAAAAGACGAGAAGATACAAAGTCCTTAGAAATGTTAAGAGTCATGCAAGGTAGTTGAAGAAATTTCAGCATTTGTTAGTAAGCATTTCAGGAACAGAGAGAGATGAGGAGAGAATGTACTCAAGGACCGTCAGAAAGGAACTATAAGAATTAAAAGCAAAGTCATGTAGACTGAAAATGTAGGCGTCCACTATGGTAGAATTACAGAAGATCAAGGGAAAGATCACAGAAAAAAAGAAAGGGTTCTAGAAGCATTGTGAGTTAGAAGAAATGTAATTCATAAAATGGAAAAGGAATCTGTTGAGTTTAGGATTCTTTTTGGCTCTGCAAGAAGTCAGAGTGATACTTTTGAGGTTCTGAGAGAAGAAAATGAAAGAAACAAAGATGTGTATGACTGAGGACCTTAGGTCTGTGTGCGTGTGTTAAGTCGCTTCAATTTTGTTTGACTCTTTGCGACCTCATGGACTGTAGCTCACCAGGCTCCTCTATCCGTGGAATTCTCCAGGCAAGAATATTGGAGTAGGTTGCCATTTCCTTCTCTGGGAGATCTTCCCAGCCCAGGGATTGAACCCGAGTCTTTCAAATTGGCAGGCGAGTTCTTTACCGTTGTGCCACCAGAGAAGCCGCTTTTTTTTTTTTTTTTTAAACAGGACTTAGGTTTTTATTATTTTTAAGTGATATCTTCTGACTGTCTTCTATTACCTGGGGAATAATCAATGGATGTCAATGGACTTATTCTATCTTCATATTTTTTCCTATTATCTTCTCACACTTTTAGTCATGTTATTTCTGCTTTTGGTGGAATGAACACAAAGTTTATAGCTTACTTTTCCACTTTTATTCCTTTTTTAGTCCTACAATTTCAATAAAATATGTTCATGCTTTCTCTACCAGTCTTCTGCTGAATTCCGGCCCCCCACCCTGCCTTTTTTGTTGTTGTTTTGGATGACTCCAAAATGTGCCAGTTCTGAAAAGTCCTGATCTAAGTTCCCAGCGGATTTTTCTTAAGTCTTGATAAACGGATTCAGAATTTATCTAAAAGAAAATACATGTAAGATTTCTCAAGGAATTTGGGGAATCAAACACAGGGAGAGCACTTGGCTAGATACAAAGACATATCTGTCTTAGGTGAGCTGTTTCACAGGTAGAACCAAAGACAGAGATTCTTGTTCAGGTCCTTTTGAGGGGGAGTGAGCAGAGAGACTTTCAGAACAGGACAGGGTGAGGGGAAAGTTCATCCACCATGAGGTCTCAGCAGGAGTGTGAGCCTAAGGGGAGCTCCGGAGGTCAGGTTGCCCTAGAAAACTGGTCTTACTCTGATGCAAGGGACCAGCCTGTCCTTTTTACCTTTCTGCCAGTTAGTCACACCTGAGATGTGGCTTGGCTGGTGGTGGAGTGCTGTGTTATTTCCCAGGCAGGTGGCTTCCCTTTAGCTGTAAGCCATTTGACGGACAAAAGGGTGGTTTATCAGCCAGCTTCACCCAGCAGAGGAGGGTGAAGGGCTCTGACTGGGACCCCAGCAGGATTCACTACAGCATCATAATGAAGACGAATAATCCCATAGGCAGTGTCAGTAACAGACATACAGAAGTTGTGTCAAAACGTGGATCGGGGTGAGGAAGCCATCAGTACTCCGGTTTGAGGAATGGGAAATGGCACCCACTCTGGCATTCTTGCCTGAGAAATCCCATGGACAGAGGAGCCCGGTGGGCTACAGTCCATGGGGTTGCAAAAGGGTCAGATATGATTTAGCAACTAGAATAATAATTAGTATCTGGTACATGCTAAACTCTCAATAAATGTTCGGTAAATGAACTAAAATGAGACATTTCGTAATGAATGGACAGAATCCTTGAGAACAAGAGGGCTGTGTGTGTGCTGCCTGCTCAAACGTTTCACACTGTCTTTTCTCTTTCTTTTCTAGAAAGTTGGTCTTCCTACCTTCTTTTTTTGTTTGTTTGTTTGTTTGCATTTGGTAGCCCCAAGTCACGCAACTGCAAAGTTGACTTTATTCAAGAGTCTGATCTTGTCTGGACACGGCTCGGTATGTCTGTGGTTAGGAAAGTATGCTTTCATTTAGATGTTCGCCCAGGCTATAAAACAGTGCTTCCCAACCTTCGCTGCACATCGTAATCACTCGAGGTGATAAAAATTCTGACGCCTGTTCTTGCCTTGGGGATGCTGACTCACTCGTCTGGTGGTGGGAGGTGGGGGCGGGTACTTGGACGTGGATTTTCTTTTTAAGTTTCCCAGGAGATTTTACGGTGCATCCAAGGTGATGAACCAGCAGTCTGAATGGTTCATTTCAGAGGCCCCCCTCTATGACGAGGAAGGAAGACCCTCTCCTCATCGTCTGCCTGCCAGCTTGAGATATAATTCATTTCGCTTGGCCATTCCAGTCCCTTCAGTCTTGGGTTGGGTGCCTTCTTTCAGTCTTAGTTTGTGGTCTGGTTGATTCAGATCTCTTTATGCATGGACTCCCAAAAGACTGTCTGAGAGATTTTGGAGAAGTGAGAATTGAAACTTTATTCCTCTGTGTCGAGGTGTGTACTCTTCACAGCACAACTGCTGACAAGTTCATGTGCAGAAGAGCTTTGCAATCACGAAGGAAAGAAACAGAAAAGTCCGTCCTCAGCTTTGTTGTAATCCTGGCATGCTAATTTTATTAGGGAGCTAGCCATTGAGAAACTGAAGCTTGTTTCACGGGAAGGGCAAGCCATGGTGACGAGGGAGAGGCAAAGCAAGCTATAAATTAAAGACTTCAACTTCTCATGTACTTCCAGGTTCCTTGCCCTGTCACTTCTCTTTTTCCAGAAGCCAGGTAAGTTCTCCCTTCTGCACCAATGTAAGATTTCCGTGTTTTGAGAACCCTCATGCTTGTTGATCTGAAAGAAGTACTTTTCTTGTACTTAACTTGCCTTGGGGTGGTTTTGTTCACTTCAGTGCTTATCTAACTGTGACAATGTATCTTACTCGTCTTGGCTGACAGGAAGTTAATTCATGTTATTTACTTATTTATTTATTTTTAACCTTTTTTTTTTTGCCACTTCTGTTGGTCTTTCCTTTATCTATTTTCATCCATTTTTGTTCTTTGGCTCCTGTGGGCCTCCCATCGTGGTGGCGTCTGTCGTCGCAGAGCACCTGCTCTGGGCGCATGAGCTCCAGAGCTCCAGCTCGGTAGTTGGACACATTGGTCCAGCCGCTCCGCGGCACATGGGATCTTCCCAGGCTAGGGATCAAACCGGCGCCCCTGTACTGCAAGGCGATGTCCTTACCCAGTGGACCACCAGGGAAGCCTATTCATGTTATTTTTGAGTGAACCTGCAAGAAATCCTTGCAAGGAAGCATGGGATTGAAATGGCAGTTTAAACAGCAGATTTAAAATTCCTTAGCAAAAAAAAAAATTCCTTAGCAAAAATTGATAGCAAAAACCTTTTGGAGTAGGCTTTTGATTGGCTTTAATCTCTTTTCTTGTTTTAGGATATTTTCTTTATTAACTAGTTGTAATTTAGCTGGTGAAAGTCAAAGTGTTAGTCGCTCAGTCGTGTCTCTTTTCAACTCGATGGATTGTAGCTGGCGAGGCTCCTCGTTCTGTCCATGGAATTCTCCAGACAAGAATACTGGAGTAGGTTGCCATTCTGTTCTCTGGGGAATCTTCCCAACCCAGGGATCGAACCCAGGCCTCTTGCACTGCAGGCAGATTTAACTGGTGATGAAGAAAACACAAAACATGTTCCATTTGTGTATTTTTGGTAAATGTCAATTGCTCTTTAAAAATTAATTTTTTGTGAGATAAAAGCAGTATGAACTCACTGTATAAGCCTGAAATAACATAGAAAACTATAAAAATAAAATGCTTTGCCCTGTCACTTCTCTTTTTCCAGAAGCCAGGTAAGTTCTCCCTTCTGCACCAATGTAAGATTTCCGTGTTTTGAGAACCCTCATGCTTGTTGATCTGAAAGAAGTACTTTTCTTGTACTTAACTTGCCTTGGGGTGGTTTTGTTCACTTCAGTGCTTATCTAACTGTGACAATGTATCTTACTCGTCTTGGCTGACAGGAAGTTAATTCATGTTATTTACTTATTTATTTATTTTTAACCTTTTTTTTTTTGCCACTTCTGTTGGTCTTTCCTTTATCTATTTTCATCCATTTTTGTTCTTTGGCTCCTGTGGGCCTCCCATCGTGGTGGCGTCTGTCGTCGCAGAGCACCTGCTCTGGGCGCATGAGCTCCAGAGCTCCAGCTCGGTAGTTGGACACATTGGTCCAGCCGCTCCGCGGCACATGGGATCTTCCCAGGCTAGGGATCAAACCGGCGCCCCTGTACTGCAAGGCGATGTCCTTACCCAGTGGACCACCAGGGAAGCCTATTCATGTTATTTTTGAGTGAACCTGCAAGAAATCCTTGCAAGGAAGCATGGGATTGAAATGGCAGTTTAAACAGCAGATTTAAAATTCCTTAGCAAAAAAAAAAATTCCTTAGCAAAAATTGATAGCAAAAACCTTTTGGAGTAGGCTTTTGATTGGCTTTAATCTCTTTTCTTGTTTTAGGATATTTTCTTTATTAACTAGTTGTAATTTAGCTGGTGAAAGTCAAAGTGTTAGTCGCTCAGTCGTGTCTCTTTTCAACTCGATGGATTGTAGCTGGCGAGGCTCCTCGTTCTGTCCATGGAATTCTCCAGACAAGAATACTGGAGTAGGTTGCCATTCTGTTCTCTGGGGAATCTTCCCAACCCAGGGATCGAACCCAGGCCTCTTGCACTGCAGGCAGATTTAACTGGTGATGAAGAAAACACAAAACATGTTCCATTTGTGTATTTTTGGTAAATGTCAATTGCTCTTTAAAAATTAATTTTTTGTGAGATAAAAGCAGTATGAACTCACTGTATAAGCCTGAAATAACATAGAAAACTATAAAAATAAAAATGCTTTGCCCTCAGTTAATATTCCATGACCAGAGATTCATCATTGCCCTTTAAGAAACATTTAGCTCAGGGTCAGGTTTATAGGCAGTTAGGGTCTGAGGTTTAAGAGAATTCATCTCCCTGGCAGCTTTGCACTGGATCTGAATCAACTGAGAAATACAAAGCATCAAAGAAGGACCCTTTGCTCCTGTCGAGGCTGGATCTGAGGACTCTGCTTGGGCCTAGGGCCCGTGGGGCTTCCTAGCCAGCCCCTTGCCTGGTTCCAGGCCAGCTGCTGGAAATGCCGGGTACTGGAGAACCAGGGCTGGGCCAGCCTTGCGGGAGAAGGTGGCAGGGAGGTGGATGCTGATACCAGCAGGTTCTGACAGGGAAGGAGAGAGAGAAAAACCATCTGTGGCATTAAGCTTGCTCCCTGGGGACAGGAGAACCGAGACCCGTGAGGGGATGCCAAGTGATTGTTGTGAGGCGCGCTCAGTGAAGCACCCAACTCCGCTCGTGGTAGATGGAAAAGAGGTTTATTAAGCTGGCGCCAGTGACCACCCGCAAGGAACTAGGTTTCCTGCGAGGGCCCCGACTGAAGGAAAAGGGGGGTTTTTAAAGGCTGGTCCAATCAATGGTGCAAGACTCTCCCCTTAGATTGGGATTGGCCACACATGCTCATTCCTTTTTACAATCAACAGCATAGTCTAGGGGCTTCTTCGTCAATTGCAGTCAGTTACCATCAATAAAGATTAACAGTAAACAATGCTAACAGAGTAATCTAACAGATGAGTCACTAACCAGTAACCATCAGTAAACCATTTTGCACTCCCTTTTATATTCTCCCCTTGAGATGTTACTTGAGTTAATTCTTTAATTCATCTGCGCTTCGTATTACTCCTAATTGATTAACATAGAAGCAGACTTCTCCTAGAGTCATAAATTACAAAGATCAAATTCAAAAACAGGCTGCCTGTCCCTACTATAAGTTGATGCTATTATCCCTGTGCATAGAGGAAGAGTCCTGAACAAGCCTTATCTTTAATGGGTCTTGTCCTTCGTATGGCGTCGTTCGAGGTAATAAGGTGGTGGGATATCAGCATCTTCTGGAGGAGCCTGGAGAACTGGTTTTTTTTTTGTTAAGAGTTTCCCTGGAAACAAGGATAGAAGCTTTGGAAAAGTTCCGGGCTGGGGCCCCCTTCATCCAAGAAGGGGGATCCTCAACTAGGAGTCTCAGGCCACAATATAGGGGATTTGGTCAGAGTGGCCTGGTTCCCTGAAAATAACATCCTGGACCTGAATGACAGTAGCTGGATCAAAGGAGCCCTCAGGAGGTCATTCTACACCAAATGTGGGCCACTCTAAGGAACAGAAAATAGTTTTTCTTTATGGACCCAATACCCGGTCTGGCGAGCTGCATCCTGGAAATCTTTGAAATGGCCCAGAATTAGTTGTAAAGGGGTCGAAAGATCAGAACAAGCTTGACCCATGATAACAGAGATAATACACGGGCAAAAACACTATTGGAACAAAGAAACAATTCAGGGAACCAAGTTATAGGACGTAACTGGGTCCTGTCCAGGGAAAGCAGGGAGTATGTCAGCAGGGAAAGACAGTTTTAGAAGCTTACAAATGTTAGGTCGAGAAAAAAAACAGAAACCACTTTTAGCAGAAAGGGGTGAAGACGTCAGTCTCCTGTGATCACCATGGCAGAGTGCAGATGGTCATCCTTGGGGCCCTGGAAGTTCTTCAGGGCGCGCGTCCCCAAAGGAAAGACCAATTTCCCCGTGCTAATTCAGGTCGTGTCTGAGTTCCAGATGCCAGAGGGTCTCTAATCTAACAAAGACTACTCTTAGCAGGAAAAAGCAATATTAGGCAGCTGGGTCAAAAGGTCTTTACAGCCGCCTGCCTATTCGCAAAGAGTCCCTAGAAAAGAGGAGGAAGTAAAACAGGAAGGAAAAGAACAATTGTCCCGATATACCTGAAAACACCAAACGTGTGGTTCTCAGGGTGTAAGGTGACAGGAACAAAAACAGGCTCGCCTTAACCAGATACAGAGGAACCGAGCGACGTCTCGCGTTGGGACCTGGGGTCGGGGACGGATGCCGCGTCTGGCTCCCCCAGCTCCCAAACAGGCGTGCACACCAGAAACAGACTAGACAGAAGTACACACCGGGAAACAGATTCACCTCCGGAGGGATTACAGATACCAGAAACCTCACAACCACGGCATATGGCGTTGTAGTCTCAGCAAGAGCCTTTGGATACTGCTCTCACCAAGATCCTCCCAGCCGGGGCAAGAAGCCTCATCATGGCCGCCCAGGAAGGTTGGCCTCCTTTAGTCCCAAAGCCTCTGAGAATCCAAGGCCGACTGGGGCAGTTTAACAGGACTGAGCGCGTAAGGTCCCGGACGAGTCCCTAAATTTTGTGAGGTGCGCTCAGTGAAGCACCCAACTCCGCTCGTGGTAAATGGAAAAGAGGTTTATTAAGCTGGCGCCAGCGACCACCCGCAAGGAACTAGGTTTCCTGCGAGGGCCCCGACTGGAGGAAAAGGGGGGTTTTTAAAGGCTGGTCCAATCAATGGCGCAAGACCCTCCCCTTAGATTGGGATTGGCCACACATGCTCATTCCTTCTTACAATCAACAGCATAGTCTAGGGGCTTCTTCGTCAATTGCAGTCAGTTACCATCAATAAAGATTAACAGTAAACAATGAGTCACTAACCAGTAACCATCAGTAAACGATTTTGCACTCCCTTTTACATGATTCCCATCCCCTGTCAAGCGCAGGGCTGAGAAGCTGAGAGCATGACCTTTCACAGTAAGGGTGAACGTCCATAAGTCCTGGATGCCTGCAGGAAAAGGAAAAGCAGGAGAGGGTGACCCCGACAAAGCCAGGCTGGTTGACTTTGGATGGTTGTTGTTCCAGATCCTGTAGGAATCATCATGGACTCGCTGGTCCCAGCCAAGCCTTGGTTTGGGTTTGGTCTTTTCAAAGAGCGGAGTCAAACGGACAGTGGCAACGTCTTGTTCTCCCCCGTGGGCCTCTCAACCACCATCGGGATGCTCCCTCCGGGGGCACGAGGAGTCACTGCCGCCCAGCTGCAGAAGGTAGGCCAGGCCTCCCGTGCTTTCCAGGCTCAGATGCGCCCCTGGGGGCCCCTGCTTCCCTTGATCTGGGGGTCAGGAAAGAGAACACACCTGCAATTTCTGGTCTATTGGGGAAGTCCTTTCCCTCTTCAAATACCATCGTGCCTTCGGCTCCCAGCTGCTGGAGGTTCCTTTGGGCCAGTGTCCTTGTCCAAAGTAAGCAATCTCCTGATTAAAGAGGGCAAGAAGGACAAAACCTGCAGGGAGACATGGCATAATCCCCTCTGAGGTGTAAATGACACATCAAGGATGAATGAGTGAAGGGATTAACCAGCAAAGGTGAGATTAGTGGGCAACCCAGAGCTTCTCATGATTGTTCAAGGACAGGGCTGTAAACTTTGTATGACTGAGGTTTCTTGAAAGTGGAAGTGAAGTTGCTCAGTTGTGTCTGACTCTTTGCGACCCATGGACGAGCCGTGGACTTTTCCAAGCAAGAATACTGGAGTGGGCAGCCTTTTCCTTCTCTAGGGAATGTTTCCAACCCAGGGATCGAACCGAGGTCTCCCACATTGCAGCCGGATTCTTTACCAACTGAGCCGATAGGCAAGCCCAAGAATACTGGAATGGGTAGCCTATCCCTTTTCCAGGGGAACTTCCTGACCCAGGAATCAAACCGGGGTCTCCTGCATTGCAGGCAGATTCTTTACCAGCTGAGCTACAAGGAAATCCCCCACTGAGGTTTCTTTAACAGACATCCATTTTTTCCCCGACTGAATTTGTGTGAGCTCTTCTCTGCTCTGATCATCTTCATCTCCATAGTACTGTTTTTTTTTTTTTTTCCTTTTTCCCTAGATGCCTTTTTCTGAAAAAGACACAGAAAGCTCAAACATGAAAGCTGAAGAGAAACAGGTGGGGAGACATGGGCTTTTCTGGTGGCTCAGTGGTAAAGAACTTGTCCGCCAATGCAGGATATGCAAATTCAGTCCCTGGGTCAGGAAGATCCCTGGAGAAGGAAATGACAACCTGCTTCAGTTGCCTGGAGAATCCCATGGACAGAGTAGCCTGGCGGGTTATAGTCCATGGGGTCTCAAAAGAGCAACTTAGTGACTAAACAAGAAACACATGTCTTACAGTGTCCAGTGATGGCGCTGTAGATTTGGGTTCCCTGGGGAAACGTGGAGAAGAAGGGATATTTATTGTTAAGCAATAATAACCACAGACAAACAATGTGGCTTGGAGTGTAGGTTTCCTCTTCAAATACCATCGTGCCTTCGGCTCCCAGCTGCTGGAGGTTCCTTTGGGCCAGTGTCCTTGTCCAAAGTAAGCAATCTCCTGATTAAAGAGGGCAAGAAGGACAAAACCTGCAGGGAGACATGGCATAATCCCCTCTGAGGTGTAAATGACACATCAAGGATGAATGAGTGAAGGGATTAACCAGCAAAGGTGAGATTAGTGGGCAACCCAGAGCTTCTCATGATTGTTCAAGGACAGGGCTGTAAACTTTGTATGACTGAGGTTTCTTGAAAGTGGAAGTGAAGTTGCTCAGTTGTGTCTGACTCTTTGCGACCCATGGACGAGCCGTGGACTTTTCCAAGCAAGAATACTGGAGTGGGCAGCCTTTTCCTTCTCTAGGGAATGTTTCCAACCCAGGGATCGAACCGAGGTCTCCCACATTGCAGCCGGATTCTTTACCAACTGAGCCGATAGGCAAGCCCAAGAATACTGGAATGGGTAGCCTATCCCTTTTCCAGGGGAACTTCCTGACCCAGGAATCAAACCGGGGTCTCCTGCATTGCAGGCAGATTCTTTACCAGCTGAGCTACAAGGAAATCCCCCACTGAGGTTTCTTTAACAGACATCCATTTTTCCCTGACTGAATCTGTGTGAGCTCTTCTCTGCTCTGATCATCTTCATCTCCATAGTACTGTTTTTTTTTTTTTTTCCTTTTTCCCTAGATGCCTTTTTCTGAAAAAGACACAGAAAGCTCAAACATGAAAGCTGAAGAGAAACAGGTGGGGAGACATGGGCTTTTCTGGTGGCTCAGTGGTAAAGAACTTGTCCGCCAATGCAGGATATGCAAATTCAGTCCCTGGGTCAGGAAGATCCCTGGAGAAGGAAATGACAACCTGCTTCAGTTGCCTGGAGAATCCCATGGACAGAGTAGCCTGGCGGGTTATAGTCCATGGGGTCTCAAAAGAGCAACTTAGTGACTAAACAAGAAACACATGTCTTACAGTGTCCAGTGATGGCGCTGTAGATTTGGGTTCCCTGGGGAAACGTGGAGAAGAAGGGATATTTATTGTTAAGCAATAATAACCACAGACAAACAATGTGGCTTGGAGTGTAGGATCAGACAATAATAAACCGTGGTGTTAAGAGGAGGCCTCAACTTTAATGCTCACTAACCACTAGAATATATATCTGTAAAGGCTAATAGACTGAAGAGTCCTTGCAGCAGAGTGAATGTGTTTTGAAACTGGCACGTGTGGGTGCTACGTCACTTCAGTTGTGTCCAGCTCTTTGTGACCTCGTGGACGGTCGCCCGCCAGGCTCTTCTGTCCGTGGGTTTCTCCAGGCAAGAAGACTGGAGTGGGTTGCCCAGCCCTCCTCCAGGGGATCTTCCTGAACCTGGGAGTGAACTTGCATCTCTCTTGGCTCCTGCTTTGCAGCCTGAGTCTTTCCTGCTGAGCCCCAGGGAAGTGCTCAGGTTTGTTCTCCTAATTGAAGAGGTTTGCTGGTTTCCACTCGGGCCCACCCTATGGTGTCTGCATATGGGGCTGCAGATTCTGGTGGAGGTTGATTGCCTTGGCTCTCAGCAGCCAAGCTGGTGCCTGTACCTGTTGGCACTTGGATTCAGGCCAGACAGAAGCCAGTCCCTTGGACAGCCTCAGAAAAGTCAGAATGTTGGACACACATTCCCCTCTCTGTTTCTCTCCTCAGGAAGAAGCTGAGGGTTGGGAGTTTCTCCCCATCCCACCATGCGGTATCAGAGGGGAGAATGAGTGAATGTCATGAATTTTCCCACTGGACTTTGATGCAGTCTCCTGCTGGGCTTCAGGCTCCTTTGGGGTACAGGAATCTCTGGGCTTGTTTCTGGACTTCTTCCAAAGGCATTCGGTCCTTGTACCATTGTTACGCAAGGGTCTCCAGAGGGGAAAGAAGGACATTCAGAGCCTCCACCAAACTCACAGATCATCCTCAAGGCTGCCATGTCCTCTTGGGGAAGCGGGTGTGAATCTAAGCTTCCTTTTTTCCAGATAACTCACTGAATTTCTGTTTTGATTTTGAAGCTGGAGAAGACAGAAGAGATGCACCACCAGTTGCAAAAGTTTTTGAATGAGATAAGCAAACCCAATGAAGATTATGAACTGAAAATTGCCAATAGGCTATTTGGAGAAAAGACATACCTCTTCCTTCAAGTAAGTTTTGTTGTGTTCACATGCATGACTAGTATTTGTGCATGGCCGTGTGACCCTGTGAAGACTGGGATCTTGGGAGCAAGCTGCCTAATTGGACTGCCTGACTCAGCCCCCATCACTGGGTGGGTCTCACCCTCTCCCACAGCCCTCCTACGCTCCACTCCCCAAGCCCCCTCCCTGACCTCTTCTCCAGACACCAGGACCTCTGGGAGCTTCTTTTTCATCTTGACCGTCTAAGTCTGATTTCTGCCTTAACTTTATTTTACTTGCATAAACATATGCATGGAAGTACTCAAGTAATCAAGAGATCTAAAAAATCTCTTCTTACAATTTAGTTGTCGTCATGTACAGATAAATTTACTTAGAGATGATGGCAGTGGATAAGTTGAATTTTAAAGCTTTTTCTATTCCTTCCCTGTTTCTCCTAAAGAAATACTTAGATTTTGTTGAAAATCATTACCATGCTTCTCTGGAACCTGTTGATTTTGTAAATGCAGCAGATGAAAGTCGAAAGAAGATAAATTCCTGGGTTGAAAGCCAAACAAATGGTAGTGTATGGATAAACTGTTCATCATAAAAACACTTTTGAGTACCCACTGTGAGTGAAGCCCTGTGCTGGACGCTGTGTAGGAAGAGGGTGCTCAGCCTTTGGGAGGGGACCTGAGATGGGTTTTTCAGGTTGAAAAGGCAAGGCTGGGGGTGAGGAGTAGGAGAAGCCACTGCAGATGTTGGAATGGTCTCAGTAGATGTGGAGAGAGCTAAGAGAATCAGGCAGGGGACCACCGGAAGCCAACTCATGGAAACACTTCATGGAGAATTATTTGCACAGAACTGGGGGATCACGGTGACTTTGGAGTTCCTCAGCTGGGCTCGTGTCTGTCTTGAGGTCACATCTTTTATGCGGGCGCCTTTCTTTCTGAGTTTGGGTCCATAAGTAAAAATGTCATAGAGGGTTTCCTTTCTGTTTGTCCAATGAGAAACATTCAGCTGTCACCTCAAGAACTGCCTTTGCCACCAGCAGCTGGGGTTCATCCCTTCCTGAGCATCGTGTAGGCCTGGTAGCAACCTTGAGCCTCATCCACAGCTTGGAATTTGACAAAGCCCCACTTCCTGCTCCGCATCCTCACACCCTGGTATGAGGCAAACACGCTGGCGAAGTACCAGAGAGGAACGTCAGTATGCTGGAGACCACTGCTAGTGTGCCAGAAGCCATTCTCAGAGCAGAAATTAACTGCCTTACTTGGCTGTACTTGGTCTTAGTTTGGGCATGTGGAATCCTCAGTGGTCACATGCAAGATCTCCAGATGCAGCATGTGAACTCTTAGCTGCAGTCTGTGGAATCTAGTTTCCCGACCTGGTGCAATATATTTTTTGAAAAAAATTCCCGTTATCTGGGAGATAGCTCTTATTTAAGATTTGTGGTTTTTCTTCATATTTAATCCAAAGGAAGTCATTTTTAAAAAGGGATGAAAGCAGATCTATGAAAATAGTGGTTGAAGGCAGTATTCTTCAGAATTTCACGTGGAATGGACTGAGCCCAGAGATAAAACATTAGCTCCTTTGCAATAAAATAAGAGCCCTCTAAACCTCAGGTTGTAGTTGTATTAAATGGGTAAAAATAATAATAGTTAATGCTGAGTATTTAGTATGAGCCAGATAATACTCTATGTGCTTTTCTACATAGGAAATCATTGACTCCTTTCAACAAATCTATGAGGCAGGCTTTATTCGCATTTTACAGGTGTGGAAACGGAAGCACAGAGATCTTAAATAACTTACCCAAGATCCCTCAGCTGATAAGAGGCAAAACTGGATGCTAGCAGAGCCAATCTGATTCCAGAGCCTGAGGTCTTAACTGTCACACCTCATTTTATCCTGTGGGATAAACTGGTGATGGGCAAAAGGAGACCCTTCCTATGATTCTGCCAGTGAACCCTTTGTCAGCAAGGCCTTGTGCTGACCCGGCTGAGTTTTGAATGATTGGCCAAGCCCAGGTCCATTGTATCTGCCATACTTAGTATTTGTAATTTTGAGGATGGACCCATTTTGTTCTTGTGGTTCATTTGCAGAAAAAATCAAGGACCTGCTTCCAGATGGCTCTTTAAGCAGCTCCACCAAGCTGGTGGTGGTGAACGTAGTTTATTTTAAAGGGCAATGGGACAGGGCGTTTAAGAAAGAAAATACCAAGGAAGAGGAATTTTGGCTGAATAAGGTATGGTCTTTAATTAATTCATGTGGTATGCTCACAGATAGAAGGTAGAACCTGAAGTCATATTTGAGCAAATGTACATGGTATACGGGGCTTCCCAGGTGGCTCAGTGGTAAAGAATCTGCCTGCTAATGGAAGAGATGTGAATTTGATCCCTGGATTGGGAAGATCCCCTGGAGGAGGAAATGGCAACCCATTCCAGTATCCATGCCTGGAAAATTCAATGGACAGAGAAGTCTGGTGGACTACAGTCCATGGGGTCACAAGTAGTTAGCCACAACTTAGCCACTAAACAACAGCATGATATATAGCAAATGCTGATTCCTAGGTTCTGGTCATTAGCATGCTCTGAGGTTGAGTGAATTATTTTGGGGAGCCCGTAGGGGGTCTGCTGACTCTTGACACTGCGTGCCCTCTTGATTTGTTTCAGAGCACAAGCAAATCTGTGCCGATGATGACACAGCATGGATCCTTTAGCTTCAAGGTCCTGGAGGACTTGCAAGCCAAAATTCTGGGACTTCCATATAGAAACAGTGACCTCGGCATGTTTGTGCTGTTGCCCAATGACATAGATGGCCTGGAGAAGGTAAAACCTGACATTTCCCCCGGGATGCTTTCATCGCCTGGGCCTTGGCATCCCAGAGTGTGTTTCTGGGTGAGCCTGGAAATGGGGCTTCTGATTTGGAACTGGTGAAACAGAAAACATTTCTCCCTCTATGCGGCCGCTGAACACGGACATGTAAAGAGGAACATTAAATGGTGTCAGGTTTATCAAGAAGAACCAATACTGAAATGTTTAGAGACGAGATGATGTGAACATCTCTGGTCATACAGGAGTTCTGAAGGTCACCCACCATTCTGTCAGCAAGGCCTTGTGCTGACCCGGCTGAGTTTTGAATGATTGGCCAAGCCCAGGTCCATTGTATCTGCCATACTTAGTATTTGTAATTTTGAGGATGGACCCATTTTGTTCTTGTGGTTCATTTGCAGAAAAAATCAAGGACCTGCTTCCAGATGGCTCTTTAAGCAGCTCCACCAAGCTGGTGGTGGTGAACGTAGTTTATTTTAAAGGGCAATGGGACAGGGCGTTTAAGAAAGAAAATACCAAGGAAGAGGAATTTTGGCTGAATAAGGTATGGTCTTTAATTAATTCATGTGGTATGCTCACAGATAGAAGGTAGAACCTGAAGTCATATTTGAGCAAATGTACATGGTATACGGGGCTTCCCAGGTGGCTCAGTGGTAAAGAATCTGCCTGCTAATGGAAGAGATGTGAATTTGATCCCTGGATTGGGAAGATCCCCTGGAGGAGGAAATGGCAACCCATTCCAGTATCCATGCCTGGAAAATTCAATGGACAGAGAAGTCTGGTGGACTACAGTCCATGGGGTCACAAGTAGTTAGCCACAACTTAGCCACTAAACAACAGCATGATATATAGCAAATGCTGATTCCTAGGTTCTGGTCATTAGCATGCTCTGAGGTTGAGTGAATTATTTTGGGGAGCCCGTAGGGGGTCTGCTGACTCTTGACACTGCGTGCCCTCTTGATTTGTTTCAGAGCACAAGCAAATCTGTGCCGATGATGACACAGCATGGATCCTTTAGCTTCAAGGTCCTGGAGGACTTGCAAGCCAAAATTCTGGGACTTCCATATAGAAACAGTGACCTCGGCATGTTTGTGCTGTTGCCCAATGACATAGATGGCCTGGAGAAGGTAAAACCTGACATTTCCCCCGGGATGCTTTCATCGCCTGGGCCTTGGCATCCCAGAGTGTGTTTCTGGGTGAGCCTGGAAATGGGGCTTCTGATTTGGAACTGGTGAAACAGAAAACATTTCTCCCTCTATGCGGCCGCTGAACACGGACATGTAAAGAGGAACATTAAATGGTGTCAGGTTTATCAAGAAGAACCAATACTGAAATGTTTAGAGACGAGATGATGTGAACATCTCTGGTCATACAGGAGTTCTGAAGGTCACCCACCATTCTGAGAAGTGGCTGATCTCTGTGGACCCTCTTTCCCAGGAAAAAAGATCATGTATACAGTGAATTTTACATGTTATTCTATAGGCTATTGGACCTTCTGAGTTTCTTCTTTAGGGCTTTCATTTTTTAAAGGACCTTTTAAGGTCAATTTTATGTTTATAGCAGAATTGAGAGGAATGTACAGAGACGGCCAGTATACCTTGTGCCTTCACGTGCCTTCGTCTCCCTATAATCATGAGTGGTTTTCTTTTTTTTAACCAAAAATAAACCCACATTGACTATTAACAAAAGTCCATAGGACCCTTAATCATAAGTCTGTCGATTTAGTTCCACTTGCTTTACAATTAAAATATTGATCTGGTGAATATCCTGCATTTTTGAAATTTTATTGTTAATAGATACCATATCCTCAGTATCTATCAGTATCTATCATGATACTTGATACATTTTTAGATGATTGTAAGTTGAACGAAAGGATGAATGTTGAGTGGAATTTATCAACCTTATGAAAATATCTATCACTTTGAATATACTTAGAGATATGCAGTGGTGTGAAAAAGTTTACATTAGAACAAGAAAGTTGATATTCAATGTAATTGCAACTATACTAATATGAATTATATTCATTATAATATTATAGATATATCAATTATAACACTATATTAATATAGTGATATAATATCAATATATTATATTGATAATATATTAATATTAATATATTGATAATATATATTATAATATAGTGTTACAGTATATAACACTATATTAGTTATATTTATTGCATAAAATGGTATATAAATTATAATAATATACTGTAATAATATATAATATGTAGAAAAAGATGAAAGGGGAATAGTAAAAAATGAAACAATATGTATTAGATTGACAGAATAAGAGATGACTTCTCACCTTTAAAAGTTCATTTACATGGTTCTGGGGCCTTCTCGATTTGGAACTGGTGAAACAGAAAACATTTCTCTCTGCGGCCGCTGAACACGGACATGTAAAGAGGAACATTAAATGGTGTCAGGTTTATCAAGAAGAACCAATACTGAAATGTTTAGAGACGAGATGATGTGAACATCTCTGGTCATACAGGAGTTCTGAAGGTCACCCACCATTCTGAGAAGTGGCTGATCTCTGTGGACCCTCTTTCCCAGGAAAAAAGATCATGTATACAGTGAATTTTACATGTTATTCTATAGGCTATTGGACCTTCTGAGTTTCTTCTTTAGGGCTTTCATTTTTTAAAGGACCTTTTAAGGTCAATTTTATGTTTATAGCAGAATTGAGAGGAATGTACAGAGACGGCCAGTATACCTTGTGCCTTCACGTGCCTTCGTCTCCCTATAATCATGAGTGGTTTTCTTTTTTTTAACCAAAAATAAACCCACATTGACTATTAACAAAAGTCCATAGGACCCTTAATCATAAGTCTGTCGATTTAGTTCCACTTGCTTTACAATTAAAATATTGATCTGGTGAATATCCTGCATTTTTGAAATTTTATTGTTAATAGATACCATAGCCTCAGTATCTATCAGTATCTATCATGATACTTGATACATTTTTAGATGATTGTAAGTTGAACGAAAGGATGAATGTTGAGTGGAATTTATCAACCTTATGAAAATATCTATCACTTTGAATATACTTAGAGATATGCAGTGGTGTGAAAAAGTTTACATTAGAACAAGAAAGTTGATATTCAATGTAATTGCAACTATACTAATATGAATTATATTCATTATAATATTATAGATATATCAATTATAACACTATATTAATATAGTGATATAATATCAATATATTATATTGATAATATATTAATATTAATATATTGATAATATATATTATAATATAGTGTTACAGTATATAACACTATATTAGTTATATTTATTGCATAAAATGGTATATAAATTATAATAATATACTGTAATAATATATAATATGTAGAAAAAGATGAAAGGGGAATAGTAAAAAATGAAACAATATGTATTAGATTGACAGAATAAGAGATGACTTCTCACCTTTAAAAGTTCATTTACATGATATAGAGTTTTCATAGATACACACAAAATTTAAATATAGAAATACAAAATATTGAAAATACAAAAATACAAGACAAGTGCCTATAAGGCACATAAAAGATAATCGAGTGAAATAAAATTTCTACTTTCATTTGTTATTAAAACTAATATTAATAATATCTGACTGACATACATTAGTGTTACACTGGTTTGAATTTGTACCGATAACCACGCCATTCTTCCCTCTTTTTTTTTTCCTTCATAGATTATAGATAAAATAACTCCTGAGAAATTAGCAGAATGGACGAGCCCAGGGCATATGGAAGAAAGGAACGTGAGCTTGCACTTGCCCCGGTTTCAAGTGGCCGGTAGTTACGACCTGGAGGCCGTGCAGGCCGGCGCGTGGACGGAGGGCGCCTTCGGCGAGCCGCCAGCCGCCTGCCCCTCGGGAGCGTCCTCACACTCGGGGCTGCGAGCGCAAAGGCTGCTGCACAGGTCCGTCCTGGTGGTGACCGAAGAAGGCACGGAAGCTGAGGCTAGTACAACGGTGGGCTTCACCGTCAGATCAGCACCGGATTATGAACATTTTCACTGTGATCACCCTTTCCTGTTTCTCATCAGGCACAAAGTGTCTGACAACATCCTTTTCTTTGGCCGATTTTCTTCGCCTTAGTACAGTCCATGCCTTGGCGGAAACAACAGCCACCACTGGGGTTGGAGCATAAATGTTGTTCAGTTGTTAAGTCATGGGGCTCTGGAAATACCCTGTTCTTTTAAAAAATTGTTTTACTTGAATTCCAGTCTTACTATCAAATGATTCATGATGGTACTAGTGTATGTATTTACAATTCTCCCTGAAACTGAAATGTTCTTTTGTTTGTGACGTGCATATAGCAAGTCAAATCAAGTCTCCTTAATAATCTTCCACTGATTTCCTCTGAAAGTCAAGCAATGTCTTGTAGTTTTGTGCAAAAATAGAAAGAATGTCTTTGCTAAAAACCATAGACTAGTGATTTGGAGACTCCCACCAATGCTAATATTTTGGTAGATTATAATACAGAAGTGAAATAAAACAAGAGTTTACTCAGTTCATGTGTTACTGTTTTCTTTCTTAGCAGAAAGTGTGGCAAACCGAATCTAGGAAAGAGAATTTAGAAATGTATAATTTAAACATAAGTTAAAACTAGAAACCAAAATGAAATAAGACAATATATACCAGGCTGAGAGGATTCTCATATTTTCACCCTCTGTTCTCATAGTAGATTATCTGGTTTCAGTTTCATAAGCATTTTGGTATTATGAAATAAATGTGATCATGAAATAAAATCCATCCTTCTAAGCTAGAACTTGATGAGGTTTGGTAAATATGTACAGCCATGAAAACACGATCACTCCCAAAATACAGAACATTTGCATCAACCTCCAAGGTCCCTATGTTCTACTTCCTCCTAGGTTCATTTGTTTGTTGTCCCTAAACAAACTCTGCCCAGGCAAGAGCTGATCTGCCTTCGATCACTCCAGGGTAGATTTGTCATTTCTAGTTTCATTCAAATGGATTCATAGAGTATGTCCTCTTTTGTGTCTTGCTTCTTTGGCTCAGGACTGTATTTTGAGGTACATGAAAGTCATTGGGATATCAGTAATTGATTGCTTTCTACTGACAAACAGTATTCCATCATCTGGATAAACAATATTTCACTTATCTGTTTACTCAATGATGGACATTTTTATTGTTTCCAGTGTTTGGCAACTATGCATAATGCTTGCTGTTTAGTTGCTAAATTGTGTCCGACTCTTTTGCAACCCCGTGGACTGTAGCCCATCAGGTTCCTCGGTCTGTGGGATTTCCCAGGCAAGAATACTGGAATGGGGGTAGCCATTTCCTTTTGCAGGAAATCGTTCTGACCCAGAGATTGAACCTGTGTCTCCTGCATTTCAGGCCGGTTTTTTACCACTGACTCACCAGGGAAGCCCATGAGTAATGCTCCTACACACAAAAATCTTTGTGTGAACCAAATGTTTATATTTCTTTTGGGAAGATAAACAGGAGTAAAGTTGCAGGGTCAGATGGTAAGTACATGTTTAAATACAAAAGAAACAGCTAATATGTTCTCCAAAGTGGTTGTGCCATTTTCTACTCCTACAAGCAATGTATGAACATTGCAGCGGCTCCAGAGATTCACTCATGTGTGGTGTGACAGCCCTGTAGCCATTCTAGTGGGTGTGTGGGTGCTGAATGTATAATTTAAACATAAGTTAAAACTAGAAACCAAAATGAAATAAGACAATATATACCAGGCTGAGAGGATTCTCATATTTTCACCCTCTGTTCTCATAGTAGATTATCTGGTTTCAGTTTCATAAGCATTTTGGTATTATGAAATAAATGTGATCATGAAATAAAATCCATCCTTCTAAGCTAGAACTTGATGAGGTTTGGTAAATATGTACAGCCATGAAAACACGATCACTCCCAAAATACAGAACATTTGCATCAACCTCCAAGGTCCCTATGTTCTACTTCCTCCTAGGTTCATTTGTTTGTTGTCCCTAAACAAACTCTGCCCAGGCAAGAGCTGATCTGCCTTCGATCACTCCAGGGTAGATTTGTCATTTCTAGTTTCATTCAAATGGATTCATAGAGTATGTCCTCTTTTGTGTCTTGCTTCTTTGGCTCAGGACTGTATTTTGAGGTACATGAAAGTCATTGGGATATCAGTAATTGATTGCTTTCTACTGACAAACAGTATTCCATCATCTGGATAAACAATATTTCACTTATCTGTTTACTCAATGATGGACATTTTTATTGTTTCCAGTGTTTGGCAACTATGCATAATGCTTGCTGTTTAGTTGCTAAATTGTGTCCGACTCTTTTGCAACCCCGTGGACTGTAGCCCATCAGGTTCCTCGGTCTGTGGGATTTCCCAGGCAAGAATACTGGAATGGGGGTAGCCATTTCCTTTTGCAGGAAATCGTTCTGACCCAGAGATTGAACCTGTGTCTCCTGCATTTCAGGCCGGTTTTTTACCACTGACTCACCAGGGAAGCCCATGAGTAATGCTCCTACACACAAAAATCTTTGTGTGAACCAA
Source organism: Tragulus kanchil (assembly GCA_022376925.1). Lineage (NCBI taxonomy): Eukaryota > Metazoa > Chordata > Mammalia > Artiodactyla > Tragulidae > Tragulus > Tragulus kanchil. The sequence continues at coordinate 157,520,024 of JAIOJX010000003.1, forward strand.
ATGTTTATATTTCTTTTGGGAAGATAAACAGGAGTAAAGTTGCAGGGTCAGATGGTAAGTACATGTTTAAATACAAAAGAAACAGCTAATATGTTCTCCAAAGTGGTTGTGCCATTTTCTACTCCTACAAGCAATGTATGAACATTGCAGCGGCTCCAGAGATTCACTCATGTGTGGTGTGAGCAGTCTTCTTCACTGTAGCCATTCTAGTGGGTGTGTGGGTGCTGTCTCATTGGGGTTATACATTTCCCGTTCAACAAATTATGTTGAGTAGCTTTTCATGGGTCTATTGACCCCTATCTTCTTTTGTGAAATGTAATTTTTCTACTGTCTGATGAAGTTTTGTTGGGGAATTCGAGCAACTCCTCGATGAAAAGTATAGAGATGATCTGACTTCTATTTTCTCTTTAAAAAAATTTTTTTTTCTGGGGGGGACAGGTTGGGGAGGTTTGGTCCATGTGGGCCTCCCATTGCAGTGGCCTCTGTTGTCGCAGAGCACTGGCTCCAGGTTCATGCGCTCCAGAGCTCCGGCTCGGTAGATGGACACATTGGTCCAGCTGTTCCATGGCACGTGGGATCTTCCCAGGCCGGGGATCGAACTGGCACCCTTTGCACTGCAAGCCAGTGTCCTTACTCACTGGACCATCAGGGAAGCCCCGGTGATCTGACTTCTAAGGCCTCATATGATGGACCCATTTGCTGTTGGTCAGTTGTTAAGCTGTGTTGGACTCTTTTAGACCCCGTGGACTGCAGCTTGCCTGGCTTCCCTGTCCTTCACTGTCTCCTGGTGTTTGCTCAAACTCATGTGCATTGATTCGGTGATGCTATCCAACCATCTCATCCTCTGTCACCCCCTTCTCCTCCTGCCCTCAATCTTTCCCAGTACCAGAGTCTTTTCCAGTGAGTTGACTCTGCATCAGGTGGCCTACGGAGTCGTATAATTGGACTCCTCCCTCCCCTCCCCCCCCATGCTCGAGACTCTGTATTCTCAAGTAGAAACGTGAAAAAGAAAGCAGGCATACTTATTAAACCTGTAATGCTCAACTATGTAGCCACCAGCCGCATGTAGCTACATTCCATTTAAATTCATTAAAATTAAAAATTCTTTTGGGAAGATAAACAGGAGTAAAGTTGCAGGGTCAGATGGTAAGTACATGTTTAAATACAAAAGAAACAGCTAATATGTTCTCCAAAGTGGTTGTGCCATTTTCTACTCCTACAAGCAATGTATGAACATTGCAGCGGCTCCAGAGATTCACTCATGTGTGGTGTGAGCAGTCTTCTTCACTGTAGCCATTCTAGTGGGTGTGTGGGTGCTGTCTCATTGGGGTTATACATTTCCCGTTCAACAAATTATGTTGAGTAGCTTTTCATGGGTCTATTGACCCCTATCTTCTTTTGTGAAATGTAATTTTTCTACTGTCTGATGAAGTTTTGTTGGGGAATTCGAGCAACTCCTCGATGAAAAGTATAGAGATGATCTGACTTCTATTTTCTCTTTAAAAAAATTTTTTTTTCTGGGGGGGACAGGTTGGGGAGGTTTGGTCCATGTGGGCCTCCCATTGCAGTGGCCTCTGTTGTCGCAGAGCACTGGCTCCAGGTTCATGCGCTCCAGAGCTCCGGCTCGGTAGATGGACACATTGGTCCAGCTGTTCCATGGCACGTGGGATCTTCCCAGGCCGGGGATCGAACTGGCACCCTTTGCACTGCAAGCCAGTGTCCTTACTCACTGGACCATCAGGGAAGCCCCGGTGATCTGACTTCTAAGGCCTCATATGATGGACCCATTTGCTGTTGGTCAGTTGTTAAGCTGTGTTGGACTCTTTTAGACCCCGTGGACTGCAGCTTGCCTGGCTTCCCTGTCCTTCACTGTCTCCTGGTGTTTGCTCAAACTCATGTGCATTGATTCGGTGATGCTATCCAACCATCTCATCCTCTGTCACCCCCTTCTCCTCCTGCCCTCAATCTTTCCCAGTACCAGAGTCTTTTCCAGTGAGTTGACTCTGCATCAGGTGGCCTACGGAGTCGTATAATTGGACTCCTCCCTCCCCTCCCCCCCCATGCTCGAGACTCTGTATTCTCAAGTAGAAACGTGAAAAAGAAAGCAGGCATACTTATTAAACCTGTAATGCTCAACTATGTAGCCACCAGCCGCATGTAGCTACATTCCATTTAAATTCATTAAAATTAAAAATTCAGATGCTGTATTAGTTATCTACTGGTGTCCAAAAACTTACACCAAAATGTGACAGCTAAAAACAATAAGCGTTTCTGATCTCACATTTCCTGTGGGTCAGAAATCTGGGCAGAGTTTAACATTAGGTGCTAGAAGAAAGCAGGATCTTCTTTCTTCTGTCATGTGCTGTGTGTCCCATCGTGGCCGATGATTTGCAAACCCCTGGACTGCGGCCCACCAGCCTCTTCTGTCCATGAAATTTTCCAGGAAGAATACTGGGGTGGGTTGCCGTTTCCTACTCCAGAGGCTCTTCCTAACCCTGGGATGGAACACAGGTCTCCTGCATTGCAGGCAGATTCTTTTTTTTTTGATCTATTTATTTATTTATTTTGGTGGGGGTGGGGTGGGGAGAAAGAGGAACAGGTGGGCCACTTCTATTGGTCTTTTGTTTGTCCATTTTCATCCATCTTTGTTGTTTGGCCCGTGTGGGCCTCCCATCGCGGTGGCCTCTGTTGTCGCAGAGCGCCGGCTCTGGGCGCATGCGCTCCAGAGCTCCGGCTGGGTCATTGGACACATCGGGCCAGTCGCTCCGCGGCACGTGGGATCTTCCCAGGCCAGGGATGGAACCGGCGCCCCTTGCACTGCAAGGCGGTGTCCTTACCCACTGGACCACCCGGGGAAGCCCAGGCAGATTCTTTATTGCCTGAGTCAAACAAGTTTGTGTGCCCCGTGCAGAGTGATGTCAAACAAACTGAAAGGTAGGAGTTTGGAGCAGGGAAAGGTTGATTGCAGGATTAAGTAAGAGAAGATATGGCTTGTGCTAAAACAAAAACCCAAAACTAAACAAAAAGCGCACGTTGAAATCCTTCGAGATTTAGAGGGAGAAATTTTATAAGCAAAATTTGTGGCGATGGCTGCAGGGCGTGCGACTTTCTGTGAAATGGTTGCATATGAAGTGACAGGGCGGTGCTCTAGGAACACTGTGCTCAGCCAGAAGGAAGCTGACTTCCTCCCTTGGGCGGGGGCCTTTAGCTCCCAGCTCAAAGACATTATTATGTCTGTATATCCCTAGAGGGGGAACCAGGCTCCTGCTTTAAGGCTGCCCTATACAGTCTCTTATTTGTTCCTCCTTTGTTTCTACATTCCCTCTCTTGCCTGAGTAGCAACGTTTGAATCTGACCTTTGGTACTCAGGAAAACCTAGGAGGCTGAAAGCTTTTTCCTGCAAATAAGTATAGTTAATTTCTACTGTCCAACTTCCCTGTACAGTGTTGCTAGAAGGAAAGGCAGAAAAATCTTCTTTCTTCTGTCATGTGCTGTGTGTCCCATCGTGGCCGATGATTTGCAAACCCCTGGACTGCCCACCAGCCTCTTCTGTCCATGAAATTTTCCAGGAAGAATACTGGGGTGGGTTGCCGTTTCCTACTCCAGAGGCTCTTCCTAACCCTGGGATGGAACACAGGTCTCCTGCATTGCAGGCAGATTCTTTTTTTTTTGATCTATTTATTTATTTATTTTGGTGGGGGTGGGGTGGGGAGAAAGAGGAACAGGTGGGCCACTTCTATTGGTCTTTTGTTTGTCCATTTTCATCCATCTTTGTTGTTTGGCCCGTGTGGGCCTCCCATCGCGGTGGCCTCTGTTGTCGCAGAGCGCCGGCTCTGGGCGCATGCGCTCCAGAGCTCCGGCTGGGTCATTGGACACATCGGGCCAGTCGCTCCGCGGCACGTGGGATCTTCCCAGGCCAGGGATGGAACCGGCGCCCCTTGCACTGCAAGGCGGTGTCCTTACCCACTGGACCACCCGGGGAAGCCCAGGCAGATTCTTTATTGCCTGAGTCAAACAAGTTTGTGTGCCCCGTGCAGAGTGATGTCAAACAAACTGAAAGGTAGGAGTTTGGAGCAGGGAAAGGTTGATTGCAGGATTAAGTAAGAGAAGATATGGCTTGTGCTAAAACAAAAACCCAAAACTAAACAAAAAGCGCACGTTGAAATCCTTCGAGATTTAGAGGGAGAAATTTTATAAGCAAAATTTGTGGCGATGGCTGCAGGGCGTGCGACTTTCTGTGAAATGGTTGCATATGAAGTGACAGGGCGGTGCTCTAGGAACACTGTGCTCAGCCAGAAGGAAGCTGACTTCCTCCCTTGGGCGGGGGCCTTTAGCTCCCAGCTCAAAGACATTATTATGTCTGTATATCCCTAGAGGGGGAACCAGGCTCCTGCTTTAAGGCTGCCCTATACAGTCTCTTATTTGTTCCTCCTTTGTTTCTACATTCCCTCTCTTGCCTGAGTAGCAACGTTTGAATCTGACCTTTGGTACTCAGGAAAACCTAGGAGGCTGAAAGCTTTTTCCTGCAAATAAGTATAGTATAGTATTAGTTCTTCCATCTTGTTTGACTCCTTGGAGCCCATGGACCGTGGCCTGCTAGGCTTCTCTGTCCATGAAATTTTCCAGGGAAGGATCCGGGAGTGGTTTGCCATTTCTTACTCCAGGGAATCTTCCCAAGCCATGGACCGAATCCAGGTGACCTGCTTTGCAGGCAGATTCAGCCGTCTGAGGCCCTAGGGAAATCACAAATAAGAAACTGGGACACAGAATGCCTTTTGTGCCCAGGAGGGCCCCACTCAGTCTTACTTTCGCTTCCAAATTACATTTGGTACTTAGTCACTCAGTCCAATTCTTTTCGACTCCATGGACTGTAGCCCACCAGGTTCTTCTGTCCGTGGGATTTTTCAGGCAAGAATACTGGGGTTGCCATTTCCTCCTCCAGGGGATCTTCCCAACCCAGGAATTGAACCCATGTCTCCTGCATTGGCAGGTAGATTTTTTAACCACTGCACCACCTAGGAAGTCAATTACAGCAGGCATTTTCTTTTAGCTCCCATGGCGGGATTCCAGTGGGACAAAGCATATTCTTCATAATGATGGAATGTGCTGACAAATAGAATTAAAAATAAAATCTTCTTCCAATCCAGAAATCCTTTCCACAAAGAGAAAACACTTCTATTAAGCAAACATTCAACCAGACCATTACATTGGCATATAATTAAATATGGTTCAATGTTTATGAGTAAATTGAAGATCAGCCAACCCAGGTAAGAGGGGGCTTTTTGGGGAAAACCTATTTAATTAAGAAGTTTTTTCACTCAAATCATTTCAAAGACAACAGTAACCACAAACCACAAGTCTCATCCTCTTGTTGCAGCCCAAATCTTGGCGTTCTCTGCGTTCTTTACCACTGCACCACCTGGGAAGCCCACAGTGGTCTCATCCTCTTGTATCCCCACCTGTGATGTAAGAGAGGTTTTCTTCCTCCCATTTCAAAGACAACAGTAACCACAAACCACAGTCTCATCCTCTTGTTGCAGCCCAATTTGGCGTTTACACTTTGATCTGACCTTTGGTACTCAGGAAAACCTAGGAGGCTGAAAGCTTTTTCCTGCAAATAAGTATAGTATAGTATTAGTTCTTCCATCTTGTTTGACTCCTTGGAGCCCATGGACCGTGGCCTGCTAGGCTTCTCTGTCCATGAAATTTTCCAGGGAAGGATCCGGGAGTGGTTTGCCATTTCTTACTCCAGGGAATCTTCCCAAGCCATGGACCGAATCCAGGTGACCTGCTTTGCAGGCAGATTCAGCCGTCTGAGGCCCTAGGGAAATCACAAATAAGAAACTGGGACACAGAATGCCTTTTGTGCCCAGGAGGGCCCCACTCAGTCTTACTTTCGCTTCCAAATTACATTTGGTACTTAGTCACTCAGTCCAATTCTTTTCGACTCCATGGACTGTAGCCCACCAGGTTCTTCTGTCCGTGGGATTTTTCAGGCAAGAATACTGGGGTTGCCATTTCCTCCTCCAGGGGATCTTCCCAACCCAGGAATTGAACCCATGTCTCCTGCATTGGCAGGTAGATTTTTTAACCACTGCACCACCTAGGAAGTCAATTACAGCAGGCATTTTCTTTTAGCTCCCATGGCGGGATTCCAGTGGGACAAAGCATATTCTTCATAATGATGGAATGTGCTGACAAATAGAATTAAAAATAAAATCTTCTTCCAATCCAGAAATCCTTTCCACAAAGAGAAAACACTTCTATTAAGCAAACATTCAACCAGACCATTACATTGGCATATAATTAAATATGGTTCAATGTTTATGAGTAAATTGAAGATCAGCCAACCCAGGTAAGAGGGGGCTTTTTGGGGAAAACCTATTTAATTAAGAAGTTTTTTTTCACTCAAATCATTTCAAAGACAACAGTAACCACAAACCACAAGTCTCATCCTCTTGTTGCAGCCCAAATCTTGGCGTTCTCTGCGTTCTTTACCACTGCACCACCTGGGAAGCCCACAGTGGTCTCATCCTCTTGTATCCCCACCTGTGATGTAAGAGAGGTTTTCTTCCTCCCCATTCCGTCCAGTATTTGATATGACCAGTTCTTAACATGGGCTACAAAGCCTTTCCTGTAGCCCATGAAAGGCCACAGGTTCATCATGCTCTACTCTGTTTTTGAATTTTCATTTTATAAATGTATATATTTCCTAATTATCTTTTCTACATATGACAAACCACTTGCACTTTATTGAAAAGAAAGGAGAGAAGGTAAAGTCAGAAGTAGAATAAGTACTGCTTTATTGATAATGTATTTCATAAGAGTCACACATATCACTAAAATTCAAATAAATGTGGGTTTTTGACTGAGAAGGTTTGCATCACTGATATGACCTTTGAAACAGCAGGTAAGTTATTTCAAAGTTGAGGTAAAGATACAGTGTTGAAATATCCATTTACCGTATCTTGAATATTTCGTCCAAATAAAATATGGACAAAAATATTTCCCCATGGGAGTTACCATGGGGTAATAGAGTAGGTTTACATGTGTTTTAGAAAGAGAGGGAGACAGACGGACATGCTCTTTCAGTGGTTCTATTCTTAGAGATGACTGTGAGGTTGGAAAGGAAAATGAATCGAAGAGGACCTATTATATCCAGCCATCAATTTTCAGAAGCAGCTCTGGGAATGACCCTGAGCGTGGCCGCGGGCTCACAGTGTCTAAGGGGAAGAGACTCTGCCGCAGAAGAGGACGCTGTTGGTCTTGATGTGCTTGATGAAGATCAGGAAAGGGTGATCACAACGGAAACTCTCAGGCAGCGTTTCCGCTTCTGTAGTAACTTCTACGCCTGTAGCAGCTGCGGCCTCTGTGCCCTCCTCGGTCACCTCCACAAAGGACTTGTGGATGACTTTGGACACCACCAGATCATGCCCCCCGTCCATGCCCGAGAAGTCAGCAACGCCATTTCTGAAGGCGTCCACCATCCCCAGGGCTCCCAGTGGGGCCTTGAGGCCATAGCTCTCTTCCACCCTGAACCGAGGCAGGCGTAAGTCCACTTGTCTCTTCCTCATATTCTGCGCGCTCGTCCACTCTGCCAGCTTCTCAGCAGTGAACTGATCTTCAAGCTGCAACAGTGGAAAAAGGAACACCTGGCGAGATTCTCACGCACTTAGAGCCCACCTCAACGTTGGCCTAAAGTGTCTGGAAAACCTTTATTTTAATAGCAAACATGAACACAAAAGATTCAGTTTATTATACATATAAACTTTTATAAACATCATATTTATATATTACATGCCAGTATATGTTATAAACTGAATCTTCTGTAATGTATGTGTGATAAACTGAGATTCTGTGTATATACATATATATATGTGTGTGTGTGTATGTCTGTATAAAGAGCAGATTCAATAAATACACTTATTTTGAAAGCATGAACTATATATTTCATAAGTTGCCAGACTGCTACATGTTTCATTTTCAAATAGTCCTGTCTGGTTAATGGCCATTTTTATGTACTTTTTTGCATGATATAATTATAGTGTATAACCCATTTTTATTCCATTTGCTTGCTTGGTCTATTTGCCAGCTTTTCCTGTAGAGATATATTTCTTTAATCAAGTTTACATCATTACATAATACTACCTTCAAATAGAGATTCAGTGTACATGTGTTTACTTAATATTTTTAATCATTCACTCTGTGTCAGTCCCTAAGCTAAACTATTGATAATACAAACATGAACCATTGTTCCTGATTTAAAATCTTTCATTATTTTGAGCCACTTCTGTCCAAAAGCCTTTTCCTTGTTTAGACTTGTTGCTTGTCATTATAGGATAAAATCCTAGCTCTGGGATTCCCAATGTCACTGATGAATTGCTGAGCAGAAGCATAGATATTGTGGTTGGTCTTTATATGTATGGCCATATTATGTTCCCTGAGGATTTCCAGTTTCCAGCATTACTGCATATATATTTTGCGTGTGGCAAGTTCACTGAAAATTCACCATCATTGGCTATTACAGTAATTGCAGATGGTCATTTATGGAATGACCTTTATATGCCAGATATTGTTTTGTTCTTTTTTTTGGCCACTTTTATTGGTCTTTCATTTATTTATTTTCATCCATCTTTGTTTTTTGGCCTGTGTGGGCCTCCCATTGCAGTGGCCTCTCATGTAGCAGAGCACCGGCTCTGGGCACATGAGCTCCAGAACACCAGCTCGTAATTGGACACACTGGTCCAGCTGCTCTGGGGCACATGGGATCTGCTCGTGCCAGGGATTGAACCAGTGCCCCTTGCAGTGCAAGGTGGACTCTTTACCCACTGGACCACCAGGGAAGCCCCAGATATTGGTATTTTTGTGAATTATCTTGAACCAATATAACAATGGTAAAAGGAAAATTCACTTTTTAAAATTCCTAGCAATAAGCCTTCAAATTCGTCTGATAGAATATTTCTAAACAGAAAAGTATGCATCAAGATAAATCTATTTGTCTCCTATCTACAAAACCTGTGATACAGTATGCAGAATGGAACTCGTTATTATTGTGAGTTCTCATCATGAGAACAACTCATCATTGTTTTAATTTGTTTGATTTTGTTCATGAGTGAATTTGCATATATTTTCCATGAGTCATCCACATTTGACTCTTAGGCTCCCTGTCTTCAAGTGAACAGACTGGAAGAGGTGAGGTTTTGACGGTTGTAAAATATCAGTGTGGAGCCAAGCATTTTATTTTCTGAACTGATATTCTAGTTTTCTCAGAGTATTACTGGGACCTGTGAAGTTAAGATTTTCTACATACTTTTCCCTATCGCACTGGGAGGTCTATTTTTTGGAAAGTCACAGGATGCCAGATTCTCCATGATTTTCCATTAGGCTCTGCACAGAGAAGAAACGATGCACTCTAGCGTTTTTCTCTTACAACCTATCTCTAACATTCTGTGAGGACAACTTCTGCGAGCATTCCACACAAGCCCTGCCTCACTAATGATTTGAGCAATAGCAGGCAGCATGGTAGGTTCTGGGTTTTACCTTCTGGAGACCATCTACTTCATTGGGCAGCAACACCACCATGCTAAGCTCTTCGCCTTTGTACGGCACTTCCAGGATCTTGACTTGCTGGTCCTTCAGTGATGCGAAATTGAAACTATTGGTTTGTTTCATCATTTGCACAGATTTGCTTATATCCTGCAATAAATTCATGTGACAAAATAAATGGGCGTTAGTTCAAAAGAAAACATTGTTTTTCCATTGCAGTGGCCTCTCATGTAGCAGAGCGCCGGCTCTGGGCGCATGCGCCCCAGAACACCAGCTCGTAATTGGACACACTGGTCCAGCTGCTCTGGGGCACATGGGATCTGCTCGTGCCAGGGATTGAACCAGTGCCCCTTGCAGTGCAAGGTGGACTCTTACCCACTGGACCACCAGGGAAGCCCCAGATATTGGTATTTTTGTGAATTATCTTGAACCAATATAACAATGGTAAAAGGAAAATTCACTTTTTAAAATTCCTAGCAATAAGCCTTCAAATTCGTCTGATAGAATATTTCTAAACAGAAAAGTATGCATCAAGATAAATCTATTTGTCTCCTATCTACAAAACCTGTGATACAGTATGCAGAATGGAACTCGTTATTATTGTGAGTTCTCATCATGAGAACAACTCATCATTGTTTTAATTTGTTTGATTTTGTTCATGAGTGAATTTGCATATATTTTCCATGAGTCATCCACATTTGACTCTTAGGCTCCCTGTCTTCAAGTGAACAGACTGGAAGAGGTGAGGTTTTGACGGTTGTAAAATATCAGTGTGGAGCCAAGCATTTTATTTTCTGAACTGATATTCTAGTTTTCTCAGAGTATTACTGGGACCTGTGAAGTTAAGATTTTCTACATACTTTTCCCTATCGCACTGGGAGGTCTATTTTTTGGAAAGTCACAGGATGCCAGATTCTCCATGATTTTCCATTAGGCTCTGCACAGAGAAGAAACGATGCACTCTAGCGTTTTTCTCTTACAACCTATCTCTAACATTCTGTGAGGACAACTTCTGCGAGCATTCCACACAAGCCCTGCCTCACTAATGATTTGAGCAATAGCAGGCAGCATGGTAGGTTCTGGGTTTTACCTTCTGGAGACCATCTACTTCATTGGGCAGCAACACCACCATGCTAAGCTCTTCGCCTTTGTACGGCACTTCCAGGATCTTGACTTGCTGGTCCTTCAGTGATGCGAAATTGAAACTATTGGTTTGTTTCATCATTTGCACAGATTTGCTTATATCCTGCAATAAATTCATGTGACAAAATAAATGGGCGTTAGTTCAAAAGAAAAAAAGAAAAGATAATCTCACTGAAGTACCAAACTCATCCTCCTTCTAGGAGATGATCTGGGAAATCTCTGAATTAGAGATGAAAGTGTCTTCAACTATTAACAACTAAATAGAGTCAAAAAAAAAAAAAAAGACAATAAAATATAGTCCCGACAGATCCTATTAACAGTCAGCCAATGATCAAATATGTATTTAATGTTCACGTTGCACATATAGCTATGCTACATTATTACAAATTAATTACAGACAATACATTGTTTAGCCAAAATTTTTCCTCCAGAGTATTTTCTTTCTTAAATTCCTCATTCCACTGCCCTTTGAAATAAACAGCGTTCATCAGGACCAGCACAGTATGACTGTCAAAGGAGCCTTTGGGAAACAGATCCTTGATTTTTTCTGTAAAGACAGAAAATCAAAGGTTTTACATGAAAGCCACAAGTGGTTTTTCTGGAAGATGCTCTGAAAGTGACAACTGAGGATTAAATATTCACACAAGTCACACTGTGAGGGATGCCATGCCCAGTGGTTCACCAGGCGGAGCTTTCCCCACGGCCACAGCCAAATGTGGTCACCCTCACAGAGAGTCCCCTTCTGGTTGGGAAGGTGCTCAGTCTCTGCTTATGGGGACATCAGTCATCCCACAAGGAATTCTGATGGGCTTATTTAAATAAGGTTTCCACAAATCAAATTTCCGGCATTTTCCCCTCACTGCCTGCCTCTGTGTCCTCTCTTGTTTCCTCCATCCTGTGTCCATACTCCTTTTGCTTCCTTGTTTCCTGCTTCTCTGTCTTTTGAAATTTGAGCTCGAAATCCAGGCGAATCAGGCCTGGACATTCTTCTGGACGACTGACATTCATGCAATAGCATAAAATACATGTTCAGACGCCATTCCTTGGGGTGTCATCATTTTCATTCTCCCGTTTGAGTTGCTGTAGGTTTGGTTTATATTTAGGGTGGGATGTAGGATATGGCTCATGGGGTGGAGGCATTATCTAGCTGCCCACCCTGAGTGGGGAGGACACCTGTGTTGATCCACAGGCTGTGGGGAGGGGTACATGGACCAGGCACAGCCTGCTGCTGCTGGCTGTTTCTTCAAGATGTGTAGCTAAGAGGCGAGGACCTTGTTTCCTAATTAACTCGGGATAAGGGAAGCTTTGTAATATTTTCTCTTAGGGATCATAATCCAGCAGTTAAGCCTCTAATTGAAAGAAAAAGTTGCAAATCAATCTGACGTTTAAGCCGAGACTTGGCATCCACCAAGACACTGTCATCCACAGACTCAGCCGTGCCTCCAGGGAGCTGGTCCGGGGGTTGCCCCTGGCCCCCCTGTTTCTCTCCACTTTGACACGGACCACCCACCACCAGCAGGGTCGCCCCATCCTCCGGAATCTCATCTCGCCCCTGCTCCTGGCACCCCGGTTAGGGTCCAGCCCTGTGTTCCCACACAGCAGAAACTCAACGGTGATTTTTCATGAGTGACTGTCATGACTTACCATTGGTTTGGCTCTCCACCCAGGAATTAATCTTCTTTCGACTCTCTTCTGGAGCATTTCCAAAATCAGCGGATTCCACACTGGCTAGGTAAAACTTCTTAACATTATCCATATATTCCTATGATGTGGGCGGGAAGAAAGGAGGAATGAAGAGTAATTTATCAGCAATTATGTAGATATCCCCAAAGTAAATTGTGTTCAATCCTGATCAAAGTTCCTAAATTCCTGGGCCAGTCCCTAACCCCATCTCATTTGTGTGTTTTCAGGATCTTGGACACTCCAGTGTGTGGATTTGTAGTCCGGGAACCCCGCTACCCCTGGGGGAAATGCTCCCCAAGTGAGTGAGTTGCCAGGCTCCTCTGTGCCCTGCCCCATTTAGGAGACGGGGACTGAGGACCCAGGATGCAGGCTAAAGGTGTGGCAGACCAGGAAACTCACCTGCAGAAACTGAAAATCCTTTCTTCCATAGAGCCTGTTGGCGACCTTCAGCTCATAGGCATCAGTGGGCTTCTTTAATTCCGTCAGAAGCTTTTGAAACTGATGATGAACATTTCCTGATGTTTCAACCTTCAAACACCGAAAAGTGAATGTACTGGATTCTCTTGCAGTGTTAATACTGCACCCCAGAGGTCCGTGAGATTCCTGTCTAGTGTCTGGTATCCCCAGGGATGATGCTTGCTATTATTTCCCCATAATTGCTGTGATTCACTGGAAATAATCCTTCATCAACTTTACATTCAATCTTGCAGGCAATTCTCTCTCTCTGGTCTAACACATTCTACTCTTTTCTCTGTTGAACTAGAGATGTATCAGCGTTTTACCACTGGAGAATGTCTTAGTTGTCTTAAATGGTTAGGATAAGCTTCCCAACTAACCTGAAGCCCTTTGACTATTAGAACCATAGTACATCCCTAATAGGCATCAACTATGCAAGAACATGAAATCTGTATATTGACCTATATTGTAATATGATGCCCTGTTTGTGTCCTTTGAGGGAAAACCTTGTAAGACCTGTTCACTATGATCTGAGGTCCTTCATTTTCATGATCACATTTCCCAGGGTGGAGACAGTGTGTAGCAGATACACTGGTGACAGCTGTATATCTTCATCTCTAAGTCTTTAGTTCAAATCGCATGGAAACAAGAGAGCACAGAGAACTAAGTAACTTTCCCAAGGAGAGAGAGATAATTTTTGAAAACAAAACAAAATGAAACAAAAAGGCTTGTCTCAAATTCATACTCTTTCCTTTACTAACTGGGATTTGTAGATTATTTACACAGACCGTCACTTTCATTAATTTTCCAAAATATACTTGGTCATATGCTATTGTTCTTAATCTAATTTGAGTTAATTAAAAGTATATAATCGTTGGGCTTCCCTGCTGGTCCAGTGGGTAAACAGTCCACCTTGCTGTGTAAGGGCAGTGGTTTGATCCCTGGCCTGGGAAGACCCCATGTCCCTGCTGGTCCATGGATGCAGGCTAAAGGTGTGGCAGACCAGGAAACTCACCTGCAGAAACTGAAAATCCTTTCTTCCATAGAGCCTGTTGGCGACCTTCAGCTCATAGGCATCAGTGGGCTTCTTTAATTCCGTCAGAAGCTTTTGAAACTGATGATGAACATTTCCTGATGTTTCAACCTTCAAACACCGAAAAGTGAATGTACTGGATTCTCTTGCAGTGTTAATACTGCACCCCAGAGGTCCGTGAGATTCCTGTCTAGTGTCTGGTATCCCCAGGGATGATGCTTGCTATTATTTCCCCATAATTGCTGTGATTCACTGGAAATAATCCTTCATCAACTTTACATTCAATCTTGCAGGCAATTCTCTCTCTCTGGTCTAACACATTCTACTCTTTTCTCTGTTGAACTAGAGATGTATCAGCGTTTTACCACTGGAGAATGTCTTAGTTGTCTTAAATGGTTAGGATAAGCTTCCCAACTAACCTGAAGCCCTTTGACTATTAGAACCATAGTACATCCCTAATAGGCATCAACTATGCAAGAACATGAAATCTGTATATTGACCTATATTGTAATATGATGCCCTGTTTGTGTCCTTTGAGGGAAAACCTTGTAAGACCTGTTCACTATGATCTGAGGTCCTTCATTTTCATGATCACATTTCCCAGGGTGGAGACAGTGTGTAGCAGATACACTGGTGACAGCTGTATATCTTCATCTCTAAGTCTTTAGTTCAAATCGCATGGAAACAAGAGAGCACAGAGAACTAAGTAACTTTCCCAAGGAGAGAGAGATAATTTTTGAAAACAAAACAAAATGAAACAAAAAGGCTTGTCTCAAATTCATACTCTTTCCTTTACTAACTGGGATTTGTAGATTATTTACACAGACCGTCACTTTCATTAATTTTCCAAAATATACTTGGTCATATGCTATTGTTCTTAATCTAATTTGAGTTAATTAAAAGTATATAATCGTTGGGCTTCCCTGCTGGTCCAGTGGGTAAACAGTCCACCTTGCTGTGTAAGGGGCAGTGGTTTGATCCCTGGCCTGGGAAGACCCCATGTGCCACACAGCGGCTTGGCTAGTGTGTCCAATTAAGAGGCAGTGCTCTGGAGCATATGCACCCAGAGTTGGTGCTCTGCAAGCAGAGAGGCCACTGCGATGGGAGGCCCACACAGGCCAAAGAATAAAGATGGATGAAAATAAATAAATGAAAGACCAATAAAAGAGACCAACATTTAGAAAAAAACCAATATAATTGTAGCAACATATGGTGATTATTATGCTTATTTTTATTATATAATGATAATGATATGTAACCTTTATCAGGGTTTCTATTATCCCGGCCCTGCTGTCCTATATGCATGTATTTACATATTTTGCAGCAAACCTTTTCCTGCCTTTGGTTAATTGGGATGAAGTCACTGTGGCTCAGAGCAGTTGTATTTTTGCCTTGTACCTCATTCCTGTGCAACAGGTCACAATCGGAAGCTCCTTCAGGTTTCAGAGTCCTTAATTTTAAGCATATGCTTCTCTACTTTCAAAAAACCCCCAAAGACATGAAGTAAAAAAGTAAGTAATATGGGGCTTCCCTGGTGGTCCAGTGGGTAAGGACACTGCCTTGCAGTGCAAGGGGCGCTGGTTCAAGCCCTGGCCTGGGAAGATCCCACGTGCCGTGGAGCAGCTGGACTGATGTGTCCAACTACCGAGCCGGAGCTCTGGAGTGTGTGCGCCCAGAGCCGGTGCTCTGCGACAACAGAGGCCGCTGCAATGGGAGGCCCACACAGGCCAAAGCACAAAGATGGCTGAAAATGGACAAATGAAAGACCAATAGAAGTGGCCCGCCTGCTCCACTTCCTCCCCACCCCCACCTCCACCAAAATAAATTAAAAAAAAAAAAAGTAAGTAATATGAAATGAGAGGACTTCCCAGGTGGTGCTCATGGTAAAGCACGCACCTGACCATGCAGGAGACCCAGGAGACTCAGGTTCAATCCCTGGGTTGGGAAGAAGATTTCCTGCAGGAAATGGCAACCCACTCCAGTCTTCTTGCCTGGAGAATCCCATGGGCAGAGGAGCCTGGAGGGCTACAGTCCATGGGGTCTCAAACAATTGGATACAACTGATGTGACTTAACGTCCACACAGGCATGCGAAATGAGAAACCACTCTGCCGAGTTTATTTTGCTTTGCATGTCCTCTCAAAATAGATACTCCCCAGTTTATCTGAAATTCCCAGTTTAAGCTATGACCCTCTTGAATATGTGAGCTCCTTCTACATCCAGTGCTCTCTACTCACAGAATTTTCTGTAGGTCTTTTTCTTGGATCCTCTGTGATTTCACTGAAGTGAAGGACCTGGAGAAGATAGGGAAAACTTCAAAGTTCTATATATAATAGAGAAACAAATGAAGAACAAAATGAAGGACAAAAGAATCCAAATAAACAAAATTGCATACCCCCTCATCGAAAGTGCCTCCTCCCCATAAAAACATACTTGAAACAACGAAAAAGAGCACCAAAATGTTCAGTGAAAGCTTTCACTCCTTAAAAAACACCACTTGTGTGTGGGAAAGACAAAGCTGCTCGATCACTATTCACTTTAAAGAATCATGTCTCGTGTTTCATTTATTGCTGAGGAGACGTTGACAGATGCCTCCCATGGGTTTTAGTCAACCTATCACTTCTTCCTGAGCTCTTCCATCTAAGCCTCACCTCTGGTTGTTGGGCAGTTGTAGGGGTTCGTCTCAGCTCCCAAAGGAAGTCTGGACACAGGGAAGCAGGTGGGGGAGCACTGGGGGGAGGGTGTGTGCCCCCACAGCTCTGTGCCCACCCAGTCGTGGGGCTGCTCCAGCTTCCCGCTGGACCCCCAGGACAGCCAGGCCTGTGATCATCTGCGCACCAGCCAACAGACAACCCGTGCAAACATGTGAAGGGAAAGGAAGCTGCCACTTACCTTCTCTATTTCTGCTGCGGTGTTTCCTTGGGCCCCTAAGTCAGTCATGGCTAAGGCTGATGAGACACTCAAAGGGGAATAGAAGATATTTCCTGTATTTGATTGTCTGATCTTCTGGAACAGATCAATTGCAAAGTGGGTGGTAGCTTCGCTGAGGGAACTCATGGTGGCTGGTATTGTCTGGAAGACCTGGAAGAACAATGTATAATTATTTTACTGAAAGGAAGTGTACTGTGTAACAGGATTTTCTGAAAAGAAATGTCTTATACGTGGGTTGTGGATTTCTGGCAACCAACATTTTTCTTCCTCTCACTTTTCAAACCATTAAAAATGAACTTGTATACATTTCCTTATTAGAAGACTGTTGACATTAGTACTTAAAGAGAACTTTGTGAAAAAAGTTATAGAATATCTTCATCTTTTCTTCTGGGTAGAAAATGCTTTAGAACAGGCACCAAGGCAAAAACCGATGTGGTAACATCCAGCCAGCTCCCATTGGGCAGTTTCCCCTATAGAAAGACCTTATTTGCAGTTCTGGACATCCCACCCATGATCATATGTGCTTCTAAAGGAGCAAGGTTTTTTTTCTTGGTGGTTGGTGGGGATAGGGCTTCCCTGGTGGCTCAGATGATAAAGAATTCACCTGCAATGAGGGAGACCTGGGTTTGATCTGTGGGTTGGGAAGATCCCCTGGAGGAAGGCATGGCAATCCACTCTAGTATCCTTGCCCGGAGAATCCCTATGGACAGAGGAGTCTGAGAAGCTACAGTCCATGAAGTTACAAAGAGTTGGACACGGCTGAGTCACTCTGTATAAATTATCTAAAGACCTAAATCATGAGAAAAAGGTCTTTTGCTCTGGTAGAATAAGTGAAGTACCATCTTACCAAATGAAATATTAATAGATGCATGATTTAAAAAGACTATAATACTTATTATTTTCAGAAAGCATTCATGGAGCTACACAGAGTAACTGGAAGTACTTACCAGTTTTCCTGGTGGATGCAGAGGTGGACAGGCTGCCTAGAAGTCTCTGTGCTCTGAATGGTCAGTACCTGAATATATACCTCTCTCTCGCCACATCCCATGCCCCATAGCAGCTGGTATTTCAAGTAAATCAACTTCTGATTTCTTCACTGGGTACTGTCACCTTCATAAACATAAAATCTCTATGAGTAAAGACAAGATTATTGTCAATTCTTGTACCTTTTTTCATCCTCAGAAGAAATTGTGAACTTCAATGACTCGCTCATGTGAAATATCTGTAGATGCCTTTCTAAGACAAATGAGAATCCAGTTAAGTTCCAACTTCTTTATATACCTGTGTTACTATTTCCAACCAGACATATTTCTTAAAACTGTTTCTTCTCTTATGTGTTGAATAGTCTTTGAGACCACTACTAACACAAATGGTTAAATAGTTTCCGTTATGTTCTGAGAGCTGGTCTACCCCAACTGTGTCCTCAAGAATTATTCTGTATCACCAGGAAAATATTTTGAATTCTCTTGTGTGAACCTCAGAGTCACTGGGAGTGAAGACTGGATTTCATATGCTCTTTTGGGGCCATGTAAAATGTAGAAATTTCACTGTGGACATGTTTTAATTTCTTAGGCATTTACCTAACAGGGAGATCTCTGGATTACAAGAAAGTCTATGATCGATTTAGAAGAATCGCCAGACTGCCTTCCACAGCAGGTGCACCATTTTACTTTCCTGCCGGACTGTGATGGAAGCACATGTGTGTGGAGTTCTGATTCTCTGCTCGTCTCCATCCTTTGTTACTGTGCTTAACCAATTTCAACTGTGGCATGTATCCTTGCCCGGAGAATCCCTATGGACAGAGGAGTCTGAGAAGCTACAGTCCATGAAGTTACAAAGAGTTGGACACGGCTGAGTCACTCTGTATAAATTATCTAAAGACCTAAATCATGAGAAAAAGGTCTTTTGCTCTGGTAGAATAAGTGAAGTACCATCTTACCAAATGAAATATTAATAGATGCATGATTTAAAAAGACTATAATACTTATTATTTTCAGAAAGCATTCATGGAGCTACACAGAGTAACTGGAAGTACTTACCAGTTTTCCTGGTGGATGCAGAGGTGGACAGGCTGCCTAGAAGTCTCTGTGCTCTGAATGGTCAGTACCTGAATATATACCTCTCTCTCGCCACATCCCATGCCCCATAGCAGCTGGTATTTCAAGTAAATCAACTTCTGATTTCTTCACTGGGTACTGTCACCTTCATAAACATAAAATCTCTATGAGTAAAGACAAGATTATTGTCAATTCTTGTACCTTTTTTCATCCTCAGAAGAAATTGTGAACTTCAATGACTCGCTCATGTGAAATATCTGTAGATGCCTTTCTAAGACAAATGAGAATCCAGTTAAGTTCCAACTTCTTTATATACCTGTGTTACTATTTCCAACCAGACATATTTCTTAAAACTGTTTCTTCTCTTATGTGTTGAATAGTCTTTGAGACCACTACTAACACAAATGGTTAAATAGTTTCCGTTATGTTCTGAGAGCTGGTCTACCCCAACTGTGTCCTCAAGAATTATTCTGTATCACCAGGAAAATATTTTGAATTCTCTTGTGTGAACCTCAGAGTCACTGGGAGTGAAGACTGGATTTCATATGCTCTTTTGGGGCCATGTAAAATGTAGAAATTTCACTGTGGACATGTTTTAATTTCTTAGGCATTTACCTAACAGGGAGATCTCTGGATTACAAGAAAGTCTATGATCGATTTAGAAGAATCGCCAGACTGCCTTCCACAGCAGGTGCACCATTTTACTTTCCTGCCGGACTGTGATGGAAGCACATGTGTGTGGAGTTCTGATTCTCTGCTCGTCTCCATCCTTTGTTACTGTGCTTACACCTTCTTAATCCTTTTCATAGTAGACTTGGCAGTGTTAGCACGTCATGCATTCCCAGGAAGATTCACCCCCAACAAAGTCCCGGAAGCATAGGGGATGGAGGCACGTGGTGAAGGAAGAGGAGACCAGTGTTTCCAAAGCTGAAGGCTGATCTTCTGGTTCCCCAGACCTGCTGCTCTTAGGGCTCCTCTATCAATATGTGTGTCATGACCCCTGAATGGTGCTGTAGGTCAAAGATCCCTGAGCTGAGACCGGTTGGGGCTGAGTGAGGATGGAGACTTGGAGACTGATGAAGGTCCTAAGTCTTAAGAAGAAGGGAATGGCAAGAAAAAGGATCCAGCATGAAAACTGACAAATACCAGGAGCAGGAGCTTCTAGTCAAGGCTCATCATGGGGCACCTTCAGAGAGAGGGGAGCCTCCTGGGCAGGAGCTGGATGGGTGTCTTGGGGATCAAAGAGACAGGGATCTGACCCTATCGTCAGAAGCAAGAAGCTCCGCCTGGGCCTGGGGGAAGCCCTTGGGGGGAAGCAGGAAACACAGACTGAAGGGAACCACTGGCTAAGCTGACTCCTCCTGGGATGAAATTACCGAGGTCTGTCATGCAGAGGTTGACTTTGAGGAAAAGACAGATTGATAAGGGCCAGAATTTTGATTAAATTTAGAGTAAACTTGGGTTAGTGCAAATAAAGCCATGTCACATCTTTCTCCCTGTCCTTTTCAGAAGTCCATTGTTCCTGGCTTGTAGTGTGTAATAGACCAGAGTAAGACACCATGAGGTCATACTGTATCACAGGGACTCATCAATTCTCAGGTGATTTTGCAAGTTGGTACTTGCCGACGTGTCTTTGGGTATTTTCTAAATGCACTGACATCATTGGTCACGAAGCCAGGAACCCAATAAAACTGAAGAGAAAATGATATTTCAGGAACCCATCCTGCTATTTCTAACATGATTATAGGTTGGCTAAGAATAGTTCTTCTGTTTTCCTCAGCCTTACTTCCTTGTGAAGGGCGTGAAGATTTGTCAGCTTTACTATGTTGCACAAACTAGGTCCTTCTTACTAAGTATGAGGTTGTGCCAGTCGGCAGGTAAATTGGTTACTTGAGAAGATCCTTCAAGCATCCGATTATAGGATATCTGCCAGTGACAGTATACCCTACAGTTACAGAGGTAGACTGGATGATGTGAATAACATCCAAGCAGGATGCATCAGGTTTGCCCTAATGTCCCTTAGTTAGGAAATGGTCTCACGTGACCTGAGGCTCCTCTATCAATATGTGTGTCATGACCCCTGAATGGTGCTGTAGGTCAAAGATCCCTGAGCTGAGACCGGTTGGGGCTGAGTGAGGATGGAGACTTGGAGACTGATGAAGGTCCTAAGTCTTAAGAAGAAGGGAATGGCAAGAAAAAGGATCCAGCATGAAAACTGACAAATACCAGGAGCAGGAGCTTCTAGTCAAGGCTCATCATGGGGCACCTTCAGAGAGGGGAGCCTCCTGGGCAGGAGCTGGATGGGTGTCTTGGGGATCAAAGAGACAGGGATCTGACCCTATCGTCAGAAGCAAGAAGCTCCGCCTGGGCCTGGGGGAAGCCCTTGGGGGGAAGCAGGAAACACAGACTGAAGGGAACCACTGGCTAAGCTGACTCCTCCTGGGATGAAATTACCGAGGTCTGTCATGCAGAGGTTGACTTTGAGGAAAAGACAGATTGATAAGGGCCAGAATTTTGATTAAATTTAGAGTAAACTTGGGTTAGTGCAAATAAAGCCATGTCACATCTTTCTCCCTGTCCTTTTCAGAAGTCCATTGTTCCTGGCTTGTAGTGTGTAATAGACCAGAGTAAGACACCATGAGGTCATACTGTATCACAGGGACTCATCAATTCTCAGGTGATTTTGCAAGTTGGTACTTGCCGACGTGTCTTTGGGTATTTTCTAAATGCACTGACATCATTGGTCACGAAGCCAGGAACCCAATAAAACTGAAGAGAAAATGATATTTCAGGAACCCATCCTGCTATTTCTAACATGATTATAGGTTGGCTAAGAATAGTTCTTCTGTTTTCCTCAGCCTTACTTCCTTGTGAAGGGCGTGAAGATTTGTCAGCTTTACTATGTTGCACAAACTAGGTCCTTCTTACTAAGTATGAGGTTGTGCCAGTCGGCAGGTAAATTGGTTACTTGAGAAGATCCTTCAAGCATCCGATTATAGGATATCTGCCAGTGACAGTATACCCTACAGTTACAGAGGTAGACTGGATGATGTGAATAACATCCAAGCAGGATGCATCAGGTTTGCCCTAATGTTCCTTAGTTAGGAAATGGTCTCATACGTAGATCCATACCAGGTGTGTCATGGGAGATGGAGCCAATTCACACATCACTTCCCATCCTCCCATTTCCACACTTCCAGTTCCACCCAGGATGGTCATTCTACTCTTCTCTCATTGCCATCTTACCCTGTCACTTGGTGATCTCTTACAAGTCCGTCTTCCTTGTTTGATCTTGGCTTTCCTGTTCTGCTGCCAGGAGACCTGCTGTTGGGTCTCTCTTTTCCTAGGATTGTCCCTCTTCCTCCGTGCTTTATTTGAAGCATGGAGTTCCCCCATGATTATTTACCCCTTGATCCTTTCTTAGAGGCACCTCCTCATTTTCCTACTTCATACCTTGAAGCCAGAAAACAGGTTGCTCTCTTTCTCTCGTGTCCACTATCTTTTCTAATCATTGTTCTTTCGTTGTCTGGGTGGCCCTTTTCAAGTTTCTGACGTGAGGCATCTTACCATGTGTCTACCTACCATCTTGTATGTGATTCCTTAATATTCACTAATAATCGGTTGCCCTGCCCCCATTTATGATTTTTCCCACATCTGCTTTTATGGGCCTCTATAAATGTTTTGGCAAAGTGAGTGTGTCTTTGGAACAGAAAGAGAGGCTTCTCTTTGCACATCAACTACTAACCACTGATCGCTGGCTTCTTATGCTCAGATGAAGTCTTCTTGATCCCAATTGAGTATAAGGGTGGTCACACGATGTGTTTGATCATCATAGTTTTACGACTTCCTCGTGATCTCTTCTGCATATAATGGACTCGAAGCTATTTTTCTATGACTTGGCAGTGGACTTAGTGAAGGGCCAGTAGGGCCACAGGGCTAGAAACAGGGACTGAGTGAAAGGGAGGTTTGCCAAGGCTCCTTTACGTTTGGTGACAATTGACTTTCTAAGGCTCAGCCCCTGAGCCCAAACCTGAGGCCATGACAGCATCCCACACTCCCATCCTCCTGACTTCTGGAACCTACCTCTGCATCAAGGAGATGATGCTGGCTTATCATGTGTCTCCCCAGCACTGCCAGGACCAGCTGTCATCACTTCCTTCAGTTTCTCAGTGGTCCAAGCAAGATAGCATCGACTACCATGGGCACCAGTAAATATCTATTAATTGCACAAGAAACGCCTGACTCTACCTTCTTTCAGTGATTTCCTGCTTGTGTATGATGATCAGTTGATAGAACACCCTAATCACCTGCACTTTATGTAAAAGATTTGTTGCTGAATTTCAAAGTATTTCATTGAATTTTGATATACAGTATTAGTTAATTTGTATGAATGTAATTTTTTTAGACAAATATTTCTTTTTTGTGTAGATTTTGGTGTCTTTTATTATTAGTATTAGTTCTTCATGTGTTTATTTTCATCCATCTTTATCCTTTGGCTTGTGTGGGCCTCCCATTGCAGTGAGCTGTCTCGTTGCAGAGCATGGGCTCTGGGAGCATGTGCTCCAGAGTGCTGGCTCATAATTGGACGCACCTGTCCAGCCGCTCCATGGCACATGGGATTTTCCAGGGCCAGAGATAGAACCAGTGCCCCTTGCATTGCAAGGTGGACTGTTTACCCACTGGACCACCAGGGAAGCCCTGGATGTAATTTTTTGAAAATAGTTTCCTAAATTGCTGAGATACTTGAATTTTGCTCTAGTTAATTAAGGTAGTTCAGCAATTTAGGCAGTACTAGTGGGGACTTCTCTTTTGCTCTCAAGCAGTATGTCTTATTTCTAGGACTGCTGTGATGGCGTACCCAGAGCTGAGGCTTGCAACAACTGGTATTCATTCTCTCCCATTTCTGAAGGCTTGAAGTCTAAAATCATGTGTTCTCAAAACCACACTTCCTAGGAAGGCTCTAGAGGAGAATCCTTTGCCTCTTCCAGTTTCTAGAGGTTGCTAGAGTTCCTGGGCTTGTGGCTCTGTCTTTATAAGACCTTCTCTGTGTGTCTCTTCTCTACTTATAAGGCCCCTATTCATTGGATTAGGATCTATCCTAAGCCAGTATGATCTTATGTTAACTAGTTGCGTCTATGATCTATTTCCAAATAAGGTCGCACTCTCTGGTTAGACATGAATTTGCTTATGTGGAGGTGGGGCAGAAGTTTTCTTCAGTCTAGTACAATCAGCAGTCTTACCAGCCAAATTAAAAACTTGTATGAGTTTGGAGAAATCTGAGTATGTTTGGTGTGTATTATTCAATTAATGTATAAAATGTATTTCAACAATTCTGTCATATTATTTTTGGTGTGTATTATTCAATTAATTATAAAATGTATTTCAACAATTCTGTCATAATATTTTCTCCTATGATAGTGACTCTTCATTGGAGGTAGTGGTGGTTTAGTCACTAAGTCATAGTCGACTCTTGCATCTTGTAGTCCACCAGGCTCCTGTGTCCATGGGATTCTTTAGACAAGAATGCTGGAGGAGGTTGCCATTCATTTCTCCAAGGGATCTTCTCAACTGAGGGATCGAACCTGGGTCTCCCGCATTGCAGGCAGATTCTTTACCATCCGAGCCACCCAGGAGACCCTAATTATGTTCTGGTTCATCTCATTATGAGATTATATTGGAATAAAACATTGGCTTTCAGGCTTCCCTGGTGGTCCAGGGGGTAAAGAGTCCGCCTTGAAGTGCAAGGGACTTCGATCTCTGGCCTGGGAAGACCCCATGTGCCGTGGAGTGGCTGGACCAATGTGTCCAATTATAAGCCAGTGCTCTGGAATGCATGCGCCCAGAGCCAGTGCTCTGCAGTGAGAGAGGCCAATGGCAAAGAATAAAAAGTTGGATGAATATAAATGAAAGAGGCGTGATGGGGGAAAAGAAAAAAAGATTGGCATTCATGTTTAATAATTTTCATTTTTTAAAAATTCTGGCCTCTTTTATTGGTTTTCTATTTCTTTATTTTGATCCATCATTGTTCTTTGGCCTGTGTGAGCCTCCCAATCCGGTGGCCTCTCTCGGTGCAGAACGCCAACTTGTAACTGAATCCACAAGTCCAGCTGCTCCGCAGCACTCAAGATCTTCCTGGGCCAGGGATGGAACCAGTGCCCCTTGCACTGCAAGGCGAACCACCCACTGAACCACTAGGGAAGCCCTTATTTGTTTTGTATTTTCCATTTTTATGTCCCATGATCCTATTGCTCAACGTGTCTCAAAGATCTCTTTTGTATTGAGTTGTATGTACACTCACTCTTTTTCACATCTCTTGGGATAAATCAAGGCATGGAATTACTGGCTCATCTGGTCAATGTCCTTTTCACTCTGTAAGGAATGACTGATATGTGTCACTTTGTAGACATGAGAAAGACTTTCTCTAGAAAGGCATTGCTCAGCCATGGAGATTTCCAGTTTTCTGGAGACATCATCCAGACAGCAGTGTTAGGAGACCTCAGCTTCCCTTCCTCCTGAGAGATCAACAAGGAGACAGTTCTCCTTGAACAAAACTAGCTCACAGAAAAAAAGTGGTGATGTGATGTGGCAGAGCACACACTTGTGTTAGTGCAAGCTTGGGTGGTGGTGGCTTTGCAGGAAATAAGTGTCTCAGATCCACACCTCGTCCACCTTCTTACTCAGTGGTATGGGCCTATAATGTCTTAATGATGATGGAAAAAATAAGACTGCAAGACAGTTTTCCAAAGGGGTTGTGGCTTTGCATCCCTACCAGATATGTGGGAGAGTTCTGACTGATCCACAGACACTGCACATGGGGTTTGACCAGTCTTTTTAACTTTGGCCAGTCCAATGGGGGCCAGGTGGTGTCCTGGGGGAAGTATTTTGTATGAACATGAGATTTTTTTTGGGCCACTTCTATTGGTCTTTCATTCATTCATTTTCATCCATCTTCTTTCTTTTTGGCCTGGGTGGGCCTCCCATCGCAGTGGCCTCTCTCGCTACAGAGCACTGGCTCTGCACGCACTGCAGAGCTCTGGCTCAGTAGTTGGACACATCGGTCCAGTCGCTCCACGGCACGTGGGATCTTCCCAGGCCAGGGATCGAACCAGCACCCCTTGCACTGCAGGGTGGTGTTCTTACCCACTGGACCACCAGGGAAGCCCAACATGACATTCCTTATTAAACTTTTATTATCTTTATTTTTTCAATCACTTAAAATATTGACTTCCATTACTTTCCATTCAGAAAAATAACTTTATTGAGGTATGACTGATGTAGAAAGTGCTGTATGTGTTTAATGTCTGCAACTTCATGTGTTTTGAGATGAATACATATGTGTGAAACCAGCACTCTGATCTATGTAGTAAATATGTCTGTCACCCCTGAAAGATTTCTCCCACCCTAAGGAAGGCTGTGTTTTAGGAAATAAAAATGGGTAGTATTTGACATTTGTGTATTTGTTCATTACAGGGCCATATGTAGGCTTATCCTTCTTCTCGCTATGTGGTCTCCCAGTCTGATCCCATCTTTGCCTTTAGCTACAATTGCTGTATTTCTCTCAGTACCTCTAAAATTTGTATTATCTGTCTTACCTATTTAGAGAGTTGATTTGTTTCCTGTCTCCGAGTTTTAGACTCTTATATTTAAGTTCTTAACATGGGTTACAAAGTCTTTCATGTTCTGGTAAGGGTCTACCTGTTTGACCTCACGAAATGTGATTAGGGCAGAGCACACACTTGTGTTAGTGCAAGCTTGGGTGGTGGTGGCTTTGCAGGAAATAAGTGTCTCAGAAAAACGGTTCTGCAGCCCACTTGTGTAGTGCCTTGGTGTGTGGCTTGCAGGAAAAATGCTTTTTGTGGTATGGGCCTAATGATGATGGAAAATAAGACTGCAAGACAGTTTTCCAAAGGGGTTGTGGCTTTGCATCCCTACCAGATATGTGGGAGAGTTCTGACTGATCCACAGACACTGCACATGGGGTTTGACCAGTCTTTTTAACTTTGGCCAGTCCAATGGGGGCCAGGTGGTGTCCTGGGGGAAGTATTTTGTATGAACATGAGATTTTTTTTGGGCCACTTCTATTGGTCTTTCATTCATTCATTTTCATCCATCTTCTTTCTTTTTGGCCTGGGTGGGCCTCCCATCGCAGTGGCCTCTCTCGCTACAGAGCACTGGCTCTGCACGCACTGCAGAGCTCTGGCTCAGTAGTTGGACACATCGGTCCAGTCGCTCCACGGCACGTGGGATCTTCCCAGGCCAGGGATCGAACCAGCACCCCTTGCACTGCAGGGTGGTGTTCTTACCCACTGGACCACCAGGGAAGCCCAACATGACATTCCTTATTAAACTTTTATTATCTTTATTTTTTCAATCACTTAAAATATTGACTTCCATTACTTTCCATTCAGAAAAATAACTTTATTGAGGTATGACTGATGTAGAAAGTGCTGTATGTGTTTAATGTCTGCAACTTCATGTGTTTTGAGATGAATACATATGTGTGAAACCAGCACTCTGATCTATGTAGTAAATATGTCTGTCACCCCTGAAAGATTTCTCCCACCCTAAGGAAGGCTGTGTTTTAGGAAATAAAAATGGGTAGTATTTGACATTTGTGTATTTGTTCATTACAGGGCCATATGTAGGCTTATCCTTCTTCTCGCTATGTGGTCTCCCAGTCTGATCCCATCTTTGCCTTTAGCTACAATTGCTGTATTTCTCTCAGTACCTCTAAAATTTGTATTATCTGTCTTACCTATTTAGAGAGTTGATTTGTTTCCTGTCTCCGAGTTTTAGACTCTTATATTTAAGTTCTTAACATGGGTTACAAAGTCTTTCATGTTCTGGTAAGGGTCTACCTGTTTGACCTCATCATGCTCTACTATTTGAATTTTTAGATATGATAATATATTTCTAGACTATATTTTCTATGTGTGGTGTGTCACTTACGCTTTATTGAAAAGAAAAAAGGGAAAAACAACAAATGCCGTGAATAAGTCATTGTTTTATTGATCATGTGTTTCACACAATTAAAAAATTTAGACATATAAGAGCCCCACATACCATCAAAATTCAAATAAACGTAAGTGCCTATGTGAATAGTATATATAATCTTAGTGTATGTGGTTTTTGAAATACAATCTATGATATTTCAAGCTTCATAGAAGATAGAGTAAAGAAATAACCTTTTAAACTATATTGAACATTTTGTTCAAGGAGGAGTTATCCTGTGGAGATATAGTAAGTTTACATATGTTTGTAGAGAGAGAGAGACAGACATAGCAGGAATATTTCAACCAGTACATTCTCAGTGATGACTATGAGATTGGAAAGGAACATGAATCAAAGGAAGCCAGTTACATCGTAGGTTTAACATATCAGGAGGTCTGGGAACAGCTCTGGGAATGACCCTGAGCGTGGCCGGGGGCTCACGACGTCTAAGGGGAAGAGACTCTGCCACAGAAGAGGATGCTGTTGGTCTTGACGTGCTTGATGAGGAACAGGAAAGGGTGATCACAATGGAAACTCTCATAAGATGGTGCTGCTGATGTAAAACCAGTGCTTACACCAGTGGCAGCTGCAGCCTCTGTGCCCTCCTCAGTCACCTCCACAAAGGACTTGTGGACAACTTTTGACACCACCAGGCCGCGAGCCCTGGTCATGAGTGAGAAGTTAGCCTCCCTGCTGTTGAAGGCGTCTCCTATCCCCAGGGCTCTCAGTATGTCCACCAGCTCATAGCTTTCTTCCACTTTGAAATGAGGGAGGTGTAAATCCACTTGTCTCTCCACCATATTCTGTGGGTTCATCCACTCTATTAACTTCTCAGCAGTGAGCTGATCTTCAAGCTGTAACAGTGGAAAAAGGAACAACTAGCAAGATTCTCAGTGGTCATGAAACCCACTCTAACCTTGGATTGAAATGTTTGGGAAACATTTATCTAAACAGTAAGAATAAATAGAGGAGATTCCATTTATTAGGTTCTATCTGGGGAGGCAAAAATAACAGTATCCTAAGCATATATTACATGATCAAATGAATGTTCTTATATATTTGTGACTTAGCTTTTTTCCTTACATTATTTTATCCTCTTGATGAAATCCTAATAAACTAAATCTCCTGTATTCATGTTCACTGTTAAAACAGGGAGTTGGACTTGACTGGAGTGATTTTCTGACTCTTTTGCAACCCCATCGACTGTATCCCCCCAAGGCTCTTCTGTCCATGGGATTCTCCAGGCAAGAATACTGGAGTGGGTTGTCATTTCCTCCTCCAGGGGATCTTGTCAACTCAGGGACTGAACCCACGTCTCCTGCATTGGCAGGTGGATTCTTTACCACTGAGATACCAGGGAATACCCATGGAACAACATAATCATTAAATAAAATTATCTATAAAGGATGAACTATTCATTTCTTAGGCTCCTTGTCTATGGTGTACTGCACTGTCAAGTAGATTTCTCTTATCAAGGGGCTTCCCTGGTGGCTCACATGGTAAAGAATCTGACTGCAATGCAAGAGACCTGGGTTCGATCCCTGGGTGGGGGGGCAGATCCCCCAGAGAAGGGAATGGCAACCCACTCCAGTATTCTTGCCTCGAGAATTCCATGGACACAGGAGTCTGATGGGCTACAGTCCATGGGCTGCAAAGAGTTGGACCAAGCGACATTTCTCTTGTCAATGTTCTTTAGTTCATAAGTTTTTGCACAGTGCCTTTATATCATGCATCCTGCTTTTATTCTTTTTCTGGCTCCATTTATTTGTAAACTTTATGTATAGATACACACTTCTCTAAACAGGTTTTCATTGTTGCATAATACCACCAAATCAATATTTAGTATGGATATCTTTATTTCAAATTTTTAAATAGAAAGGTGTAAATCATTTTTTGGGAAAAAGCAGTGAGCTGATCTTCAAGCTGTAACAGTGGAAAAGGAACAACTAGCAAGATTCTCAGTGGTCATGAAACCCACTCTAACCTTGGATTGAAATGTTTGGGAAACATTTATCTAAACAGTAAGAATAAATAGAGGAGATTCCATTTATTAGGTTCTATCTGGGGAGGCAAAAATAACAGTATCCTAAGCATATATTACATGATCAAATGAATGTTCTTATATATTTGTGACTTAGCTTTTTTCCTTACATTATTTTATCCTCTTGATGAAATCCTAATAAACTAAATCTCCTGTATTCATGTTCACTGTTAAAACAGGGAGTTGGACTTGACTGGAGTGATTTTCTGACTCTTTGCAACCCCATCGACTGTATCCCCCCAAGGCTCTTCTGTCCATGGGATTCTCCAGGCAAGAATACTGGAGTGGGTTGTCATTTCCTCCTCCAGGGGATCTTGTCAACTCAGGGACTGAACCCACGTCTCCTGCATTGGCAGGTGGATTCTTTACCACTGAGATACCAGGGAATACCCATGGAACAACATAATCATTAAATAAAATTATCTATAAAGGATGAACTATTCATTTCTTAGGCTCCTTGTCTATGGTGTACTGCACTGTCAAGTAGATTTCTCTTATCAAGGGGCTTCCCTGGTGGCTCACATGGTAAAGAATCTGACTGCAATGCAAGAGACCTGGGTTCGATCCCTGGGTGGGGGGGCAGATCCCCCAGAGAAGGGAATGGCAACCCACTCCAGTATTCTTGCCTCGAGAATTCCATGGACACAGGAGTCTGATGGGCTACAGTCCATGGGCTGCAAAGAGTTGGACCAAGCGACATTTCTCTTGTCAATGTTCTTTAGTTCATAAGTTTTTGCACAGTGCCTTTATATCATGCATCCTGCTTTTATTCTTTTTCTGGCTCCATTTATTTGTAAACTTTATGTATAGATACACACTTCTCTAAACAGGTTTTCATTGTTGCATAATACCACCAAATCAATATTTGGTGTGGATATCTTTATTTCATTAATATTTTTGAAGTATTAACTGAATGTCAGTCCCAAACCTAAGGTAAGGTAATATAAACCTGTACCTTTGCCTCTTACTCAAAATGTTTCATTATTTTGAGCCACTTCTGTTCAAAAGTTTTCCCCTGGTTCAGGCTGGTTGTTATAGGATAAAATTCTAGGATTGGGATTCCTGATGTCCTGATAATGGGAAATTTAGAGCTGATGCCTGACTATTCTAAGAACTCTTCACATTGATTACCATACTACTATCCCTAAGGAGTTTCAACTTGCAGTGTTACCAGGTATACTTGATACCAGGTATCAAAATATCAACATGTATCACGAAAATATATTTGGGCATGGCAAGTTTACTGCTACTTCTGCATCATCATTGGCTGTTACAGTGTTTAGTACATTATGCAGTTAATACCACAGCCCATACAAGCACTGTATCCCTAGCGATAGTACACTGACTCCAAGTTCCTACAGAAAAATGTGAAGGAAAGCTTTGGAGAAGACAGAAAATCAAAGCTCTGTCATGAGAGACACTAGTGGTTTGTCTGGAAGATTCTTAGAAAGTTACAAGTGATGATTAAATATTCATACAAGTCCCCTAGGAGGGACGCCCTGCCCAGTGGTTCACTCGGTGGAGTTTTCCTCATGGCCCCAGCTTGATGGAGTTGCCCTGAGGGAGATGCCCCTTTTCCTGACTGGGAAGGTTTTCAGTCTCGGCATGTGGGGACATCAGTCATCCCACAAGAAATTCTGATAAACTGATTTCAGCTGATCTTTCCAATAATAGCAGATGGCCTTTTATGATGTGCTTGTATACCAGATATTGTTATCAGTATTTTCACATATGAACTTTATGATAACAGTGCCAAGTAGAAAATTCTATAATACCACTCTCTCCACCTCCGATGCCTTTTGTCAATGTTCTTTAGTTCATAAGTTTTGCACAGTGCCTTTATATCATGCATCCTGCTTTTATTCTTTTCTGGCTCCTTTAGAATTTAAACACACTTCTCTAAACAGGTTTTCATTGTTGCATAATACCACCAAATCAATATTTGGTGTGGATATCTTTATTTCATTAATATTTTTGAAGTATTAACTGAATGTCAGTCCCAAACCTAAGGTAAGGTAATATAAACCTGTACCTTTGCCTCTTACTCAAAATGTTTCATTATTTTGAGCCACTTCTGTTCAAAAGTTTTCCCCTGGTTCAGGCTGGTTGTTATAGGATAAAATTCTAGGATTGGGATTCCTGATGTCCTGATAATGGGAAATTTAGAGCTGATGCCTGACTATTCTAAGAACTCTTCACATTGATTACCATACTACTATCCCTAAGGAGTTTCAACTTGCAGTGTTACCAGGTATACTTGATACCAGGTATCAAAATATCAACATGTATCACGAAAATATATTTGGGCATGGCAAGTTTACTGCTACTTCTGCATCATCATTGGCTGTTACAGTGTTTAGTACATTATGCAGTTAATACCACAGCCCATACAAGCACTGTATCCCTAGCGATAGTACACTGACTCCAAGTTCCTACAGAAAAATGTGAAGGAAAGCTTTGGAGAAGACAGAAAATCAAAGCTCTGTCATGAGAGACACTAGTGGTTTGTCTGGAAGATTCTTAGAAAGTTACAAGTGATGATTAAATATTCATACAAGTCCCCTAGGAGGGACGCCCTGCCCAGTGGTTCACTCGGTGGAGTTTTCCTCATGGCCCCAGCTTGATGGAGTTGCCCTGAGGGAGATGCCCCTTTTCCTGACTGGGAAGGTTTTCAGTCTCGGCATGTGGGGACATCAGTCATCCCACAAGAAATTCTGATAAACTGATTTCAGCTGATCTTTCCAATAATAGCAGATGGCCTTTTATGATGTGCTTGTATACCAGATATTGTTATCAGTATTTTCACATATGAACTTTATGATAACAGTGCCAAGTAGAAAATTCTATAATACCACTCTCTCCACCTCCTATGCCTTTTTGAAACTCCTAGCAATTAAACTTTGAATGACTTTGAGCTCCCAGAGACAGAATGTTTCAAAGCTAAAAAGTAGACATCAAGACAAATCTATTTGGCTACAGCTTACAAAGTGACTGTGGATTCATATGAAACTTGTAACTTTTGCTGTTTTAATTTCCTTGTTTGGTTTGTCAGTGAATTTGCAAATATTTCCATGTGTACAATGTGTGTAAATTTCTTTATCTTCAAATGTGTGGCTTGGAATATATCAGAGGTTCCTATGGTTGCAGCGTACTTAATGTATTTTCTGAACTGACATGTCATAGTTTCATCAGAATAGTAACTTGACTTGTGATATCCAGATCACCCTGTGATATTTAAGATATTGATCTTATTTTCTTGTCCTATGCTGCCAGCCAGTATCACAAGTCTACAAGCAGCCACACAAGCACCATATAACTAGGAATTCAAGCAACTGCCTGATGCATTGTAGGTACCAGGCTTTACCTTCTGCAGACCATCTACTTCATTGGGTAGCAGCACCACCATGCTTAGCTCTTTCCCTGTGTATGGTATTTCCAGGATCTTGACTTGCATGTCCTCCAGTGATGCAAAATTGAAATGATTGATTTGTTTCATCATCTTCACAGGTTTGCTTGTATTCTGCAATAAATTCACGTGGCAAAAAGAATACTAATTGAGTATTAGTCCAGAAAGAAAAAAGAAGATAGTATTGAGATACCAAACTCATCCTCTTAAGAAATGATCTGGGAAGTTTGTGAATTAGAGATGAGACTTTCTTCAAGGAATTCCAACTAAATAAGTGTTTTAAAAGTCAAGAAAACAAGCCTCAACAAATTCTATCTTCTAACCATAATTATACATTAACTGCTATGTCTTTAAATTTCACATCGCATGTGCAGTTGCATTTTCTTATATACATAAATTACAGCCAGTACCTTCTTTAGCCAAAATTTTTCCTCCAGTATTTTCTTTTTAAATTTCTCATTCCACTGCCCTTTGAAATAAACAGCGTTCACCAGGACCAGGGCATGCCAAGTAGAAAATTCTATAATACCACTCTCTCCACCTCCTATGCCTTTTTGAAACTCCTAGCAATTAAACTTTGAATGACTTTGAGCTCCCAGAGACAGAATGTTTCAAAGCTAAAAAGTAGACATCAAGACAAATCTATTTGGCTACAGCTTACAAAGTGACTGTGGATTCATATGAAACTTGTAACTTTTGCTGTTTTAATTTCCTTGTTTGGTTTGTCAGTGAATTTGCAAATATTTCCATGTGTACAATGTGTGTAAATTTCTTTATCTTCAAATGTGTGGCTTGGAATATATCAGAGGTTCCTATGGTTGCAGCGTACTTAATGTATTTTCTGAACTGACATGTCATAGTTTCATCAGAATAGTAACTTGACTTGTGATATCCAGATCACCCTGTGATATTTAAGATATTGATCTTATTTTCTTGTCCTATGCTGCCAGCCAGTATCACAAGTCTACAAGCAGCCACACAAGCACCATATAACTAGGAATTCAAGCAACTGCCTGATGCATTGTAGGTACCAGGCTTTACCTTCTGCAGACCATCTACTTCATTGGGTAGCAGCACCACCATGCTTAGCTCTTTCCCTGTGTATGGTATTTCCAGGATCTTGACTTGCATGTCCTCCAGTGATGCAAAATTGAAATGATTGATTTGTTTCATCATCTTCACAGGTTTGCTTGTATTCTGCAATAAATTCACGTGGCAAAAAGAATACTAATTGAGTATTAGTCCAGAAAGAAAAAAAAAGAAGATAGTATTGAGATACCAAACTCATCCTCTTAAGAAATGATCTGGGAAGTTTGTGAATTAGAGATGAGACTTTCTTCAAGGAATTCCAACTAAATAAGTGTTTTAAAAGTCAAGAAAACAAGCCTCAACAAATTCTATCTTCTAACCATAATTATACATTAACTGCTATGTCTTTAAATTTCACATCGCATGTGCAGTTGCATTTTCTTATATACATAAATTACAGCCAGTACCTTCTTTAGCCAAAATTTTTCCTCCGCAGTATTTTCTTTTTTAAATTTCTCATTCCACTGCCCTTTGAAATAAACAGCGTTCACCAGGACCAGGGCAGTAAGGCTGTTAATAGAGCTTTGGGGAAACAGATCCTTGATTTTTCCTGTAAAGACATAAAATCGAAGATCTGTCATGAAAGGCACAAGTGTTCTGTCTGAAAGATGCTTTGAATGTTGTAACTGATGATAAAATCTTCACACAAGTCCCCCCAGGGGGGACACCATGCCCAGTGGTTCTCTAGGTGAAGCTTTCCCCATGGCCCAGCCTGACAGAGTTGCCCTCAGGGAGACGCTCCTTCTCCTGACTGGGAAGGTGTCCAGTCACTGTGTTTGGGGACATTGTCACCTCAAAGGAAATTCTGATGAACTAATTGAAGCTGATCTCTCCACTGGTCAGTTTTCTCCCTCCCTCCCCCTTCTTCCTTTGTGTTTGCTTAATAATTTTATCTCTTGTTTTCTCCATTTTTCTGTAGAGTCTTTCTATTTTATCAAATGGAACTCACTACTCAGAGCAAACGGGCCTGTTCTTTAAAATAAATGACATGAAGCCTATAATCTAGAACATGAGGCCAGACACCATTCCTTGGGGGACCTTCATCTTCATTCTCCCCGTTGAGCTGCTGTAGGTTTGGTCTACAATTAGAATGGGAGATAGGATATGGTTCATGGGATGGAGACATTACCATTACCAGCTGCCTGCAATATTTTCTCTTAGGGATCATAATCCAGCAGTTAAGCCTCTAACTGAAAGAAAAAGTTGCAAATCAACCTGACGTTTAAGCTGAGACTTGGCATCCAAGACACTGTCATCCACAGACTCAGCCGTGCCTTCAGGGAGCTGGTCCTGGGGTTGCCCCTCTGGCCCCTCTGTTTCTCTCCACTTTGACACGGACCACCCACCACCTGAAGGGTCTCCCCATCCTCCAGAATCTCATCTTGCCCCTGCTCCTGGCACCCCGGTCAGAGTCCAGCCCTGTGTTCCCACACAGCAGAAACTCAACGGTGATTTTTCATGAGTGACTCTGTCATAACCTACCATTGGTTTGGCTCTCCACCCAGGAATTAATCTTCTTTCGACTCTCTTCTGGAGCATTTCCAAAATCAGCGGATTCCACACTGGCTAGGTAAAACTTCTTAACATTATCCATATATTCCTATGATGTGGGTGGGAAGAAAGGAGGAATGAAGAGTGATTTATCAGCAACTATGTAGGTATCCCAAAGTGTATTGTGTTCAGTCCTGATCAGCAGTTTTTAAGCCAGTCCTTAATCCCACCTCACTGGTGAGTTGTCAGGGTCTGGGACACTCCAGTGTGTGGATTTGTAGTCAGGGAGCCTCCCTACCTGTGGGGGAAATGCTTCCCTTGTGGGTCACAAGGTTCTTCTGTCTCCCCCTCCCCCTCTGTCATTTAGGAGATGGGGACCGAGGACCCAGGATACAGGCTAAAGGTGTGGCAGACCAGGAAACTCGCCTGCAGAAACTGAAAATCCTTTCTTCCATAGAGCCTGTTGGCGACCTTCAGCTCATAGGCATCAGTGGGCTTCTTTAATTCCGTCAGAAGTTTTTGAAACTGATGATGAACATTTCCTGACTTTTCAACCTTCGAATGTAGAAAAGTGAATGTACTGCTTCTCTGTCAATGTAAGCACTACACCTCCATAGGTGTGTTAGATCCCAGTCTAGAGTGTGGTATCCCCAGGGATGATGTTTGCTGTTATTTCCCCTAATTGGTGCATTTTATTGGAAATAGCCTTCATAATTCTTACAGTCAATCTTCCAGTCATTCTTTCCTCCTACTCAAACACCTCCATCCACTCTTCTCTCTTTCAAACTAGACATGCAACACCATTTCACCATTGTATTGTGTTGTATTGTTTCAATGATTAGGATAAACTTCCCAGCTAAAGTTAAACTCCTTAGGGGCTAGACTCATAGTGATTCCCTAATAGTCATCCTTTGTATGAGATCATGAAATTTGTTTATTTTCCTAGATTATGATAGGAAGCCCTGTTATACTCTTTGGTGGGATGACCTTCTAGGACCTATGATCTATGGCTGTTCATTATGACGATCACACTCAGTGTAGGGACAGTGCGTGTCTGGTACACTGCTAGCAGCTGACCCCAGCATCTCTAAATCTTTAGTTCAATTCACATGATAACAAGAGGGCTCAGAGGACTCAGCAACTTCTCCAAGGAGACATAGCCAGTTTTTCAACTCAGGCTTGTCTCAATCCAGGACCTTCTACTTGCTACCTAAGAGTTTTGGACGAGTGTATAGATTATAGTCCTCAATTGATCATTTTCCATTATATATTTGGTTTTTTTGTCAAATCGAGCTATGGTATCCCATATAATTCCTATGATGTGGGTGGGAAGAAAGGAGGAATGAAGAGTGATTTATCAGCAACTATGTAGGTATCCCAAAGTGTATTGTGTTCAGTCCTGATCAGCAGTTTTTAAGCCAGTCCTTAATCCCACCTCACTGGTGAGTTGTCAGGGTCTGGGACACTCCAGTGTGTGGATTTGTAGTCAGGGAGCCTCCCTACCTGTGGAAATGCTTCCCTTGTGGGTCACAAGGTTCTTCTGTCGCCCCCTCCCCCTCTGTCATTTAGGAGATGGGGACCGAGGACCCAGGATACAGGCTAAAGGTGTGGCAGACCAGGAAACTCGCCTGCAGAAACTGAAAATCCTTTCTTCCATAGAGCCTGTTGGCGACCTTCAGCTCATAGGCATCAGTGGGCTTCTTTAATTCCGTCAGAAGTTTTTGAAACTGATGATGAACATTTCCTGACTTTTCAACCTTCGAATGTAGAAAAGTGAATGTACTGCTTCTCTGTCAATGTAAGCACTACACCTCCATAGGTGTGTTAGATCCCAGTCTAGAGTGTGGTATCCCCAGGGATGATGTTTGCTGTTATTTCCCCTAATTGGTGCATTTTATTGGAAATAGCCTTCATAATTCTTACAGTCAATCTTCCAGTCATTCTTTCCTCCTACTCAAACACCTCCATCCACTCTTCTCTCTTTCAAACTAGACATGCAACACCATTTCACCATTGTATTGTGTTGTATTGTTTCAATGATTAGGATAAACTTCCCAGCTAAAGTTAAACTCCTTAGGGGCTAGACTCATAGTGATTCCCTAATAGTCATCCTTTGTATGAGATCATGAAATTTGTTTATTTTCCTAGATTATGATAGGAAGCCCTGTTATACTCTTTGGTGGGATGACCTTCTAGGACCTATGATCTATGGCTGTTCATTATGACGATCACACTCAGTGTAGGGACAGTGCGTGTCTGGTACACTGCTAGCAGCTGACCCCAGCATCTCTAAATCTTTAGTTCAATTCACATGATAACAAGAGGGCTCAGAGGACTCAGCAACTTCTCCAAGGAGACATAGCCAGTTTTTCAACTCAGGCTTGTCTCAATCCAGGACCTTCTACTTGCTACCTAAGAGTTTTGGACGAGTGTATAGATTATAGTCCTCAATTGATCATTTTCCATTATATATTTGGATGTCTGTTTATTGGTCTTAAGGTAATCAAAATTACGAGTTAAGTATATTCTGAGTTCATTACTATTATCCAATATTAGTGAAATGTAATTACTATAATTGTTATTATTCTATAATAATAATACATAAGATTTATCAGGGTTTGTTTTCCTGACACTGCTATTCTGTTTCACAAGTATTTGCATGTATTGGAGCTGAACGTTTATGTCCCTACTTAACTGGGATGAAGTCACTGTGGCTCAGAGCAGTTGTATTTTGCCACGTTTGTCATTTCTGAGCAACAGAGCACAGTTTGAAGATCCTTTGGGTTTCAGAGCCCCTGCTATGAAGTATATGCTACTCTCTTCTCAAGAAAACAAAGATAATGAAACATATATGTAATAAGAAATGAGTAACAACCCCACCCAGTATATTTTCCCTAACATGTCCCCTAAAAATGGACTTTTCCACTTTATCTGAAATTCCCAGTTTAAGCTACAACCCTCTTGGATATAGGATCTCCTTCTAGATCCAGTGCAGTGTGACTCACAGAATCACTTGTGGCTTTTCCTCTTGTGTTCCCCGCGATTTCACTGAGGTGGAGGACCTGAAGAAGACAGAGGGTGGGACAAGGAAATGTTACCCTAAATATCTGTGCACGTCATGGTCAATGAAAAAGAAAGAGAAAAACGAAGGAAGGAAGAAGGAAGGAAAGAAAAATGCAAACAAACAAAGCACCAAACAAACAAACAAAAAGCCCCCCCAAAACAAACAGACATCCTAAACCATAGGAAACAAAGGAAAGAAGAAAGAAATGTTCAGTGAAAACCTCTTCTCCTTAGATAACACAAACAGTATGTGAAAACACTAAGCTGCTGGATCACCAGCCACTGCAGAGAATCCTGATTCACTAAGCTGCTGACAGTCGTCTGAAATCCCCAGCATCTCTAAATCTTTAGTTCAATTCACATGATAACAAGAGGGCTCAGAGGACTCAGCAACTTCTCCAAGGAGACATAGCCAGTTTTTCAACTCAGGCTTGTCTCAATCCAGGACCTTCTACTTGCTACCTAAGAGTTTTGGACGAGTGTATAGATTATAGTCCTCAATTGATCATTTTCCATTATATATTTGGATGTCTGTTTATTGGTCTTAAGGTAATCAAAATTACGAGTTAAGTATATTCTGAGTTCATTACTATTATCCAATATTAGTGAAATGTAATTACTATAATTGTTATTATTCTATAATAATAATACATAAGATTTATCAGGGTTTGTTTTCCTGACACTGCTATTCTGTTTCACAAGTATTTGCATGTATTGGAGCTGAACGTTTATGTCCCTACTTAACTGGGATGAAGTCACTGTGGCTCAGAGCAGTTGTATTTTGCCACGTTTGTCATTTCTGAGCAACAGAGCACAGTTTGAAGATCCTTTGGGTTTCAGAGCCCCTGCTATGAAGTATATGCTACTCTCTTCTCAAGAAAACAAAGATAATGAAACATATATGTAATAAGAAATGAGTAACAACCCCACCCAGTATATTTTCCCTAACATGTCCCCTAAAAATGGACTTTTCCACTTTATCTGAAATTCCCAGTTTAAGCTACAACCCTCTTGGATATAGGATCTCCTTCTAGATCCAGTGCAGTGTGACTCACAGAATCACTTGTGGCTTTTCCTCTTGTGTTCCCCGCGATTTCACTGAGGTGGAGGACCTGAAGAAGACAGAGGGTGGGACAAGGAAATGTTACCCTAAATATCTGTGCACGTCATGGTCAATGAAAAAGAAAGAGAAAAACGAAGGAAGGAAGAAGGAAGGAAAGAAAAATGCAAACAAACAAAGCACCAAACAAACAAACAAAAAGCCCCCCCAAAACAAACAGACATCCTAAACCATAGGAAACAAAGGAAAGAAGAAAGAAATGTTCAGTGAAAACCTCTTCTCCTTAGATAACACAAACAGTATGTGAAAACACTAAGCTGCTGGATCACCAGCCACTGCAGAGAATCCTGATTCATTGTTCATTAATTGCTGAGGAAACATATAAACATGTCCCCCATGGGTTTTAGTCAACCTATCACTTCTTCCTGAGCTCTTCCATCTAAGCCTCACCTCTGGTTGTTGGGCAGTCGTAGGGGTTCGTCTCAGCTCCCAAAGGAAGTCTAGGCACAGGGAAGCAGGTGGGGGAGCACTGGGGGGAGGGTGTGTGCCCCCACAGCTCTGTGCCCACCCAGTCGTGGAGCTGCTCCAGCTTCCCGCTGGACCCCCAGGACAGCCAGGCCTGTGATCATCTGCGCACCAGCCAGCAGACAACCCGTGCAAACGTGTGAAGGTAAAGGAAGCTGTCACTTACCTGCTCCATTTCTGCTGCGGTGTTTCCTTGGGCCCCTAAGTCAGTCATGGCTAGGGCTGAGGAGATACTCAAAGGGGAATAGAAGATATTTCCCGTGTTTGATTGTCTGATCTTCTGGAACAGATCAATTGCAAAGTGGGTGATGGCTTCACTGAGGGAACTCATGGTGGCTGGAAGTGACTTGGAACTCCTGGAAAAGAATGGTACATTTTATCATGGTTTTACTGAAGGGAAGGTTGCTCTGGAACAATATGTTCTTAAAAGAAATGCGTTATACATGGGTTGTAGATTTCTGGCAACTAAGATTTTCCCTCTGTATACATTTAGTGTACAAATTAATTTAGTATTGAAATGAATAATAGTGGAGTGTGTTGCCAGGCTCTCCTGCAAGGGATCTTCTCCTCCTGGGGATCAGATCCGAGTTTCTTATGTCCCCTGGGTTGGCAGGTCGGTTTATTACCACTAGTGCCACCTGGGAAGCCCTATTTAAAGAAAACTTCTTAAAAAGTCACAGAAAATCTTTATGTTATACATTTCATGATTAGAAGATGTGTCTGTATACATTTCATCATTTGAAGACTATTGAAATCTGTATTTACGGAAAACTTTTCTTAAAAGGTAATAGGATATCATTACCAGTTCTTCCTTATTAACTGTATAAGACTGAGAAAAGAATGCTTTATAACAGATTTGTTGTTGTTATTCTTGAGTCACTAAGTACTGTCCAGCTCTTTAAACCTCATGAACTAGAGCACACCAACTTCTCTGTCCTCCACTGTCTCCCAGAGTTTGCTTAACTTCTTGTTCATTGAGTCCATGAATCTATCTAACCATCTCATCCTCTGTGCCCTCTATTCTTTTTGTCTTCAATCTTTCCCAGCATCCGGGTCTTTTCCAATGAGTTTATAACAGACACCAAGGTGACCCTGATGTGGTAACATCCAGCCATCTCCCATCAGGCACCTGCTTAACTTCCTTGAAGTATATTAGACATCCTACTCCTGATACTTGTGCTCCCAAAGGAGCATGGGTTTTTTTTTTTTTGAAATAAATTATCTATGGACCAAATCAGAAGAGAAAACTGTCTCTCACTCTGGCAGAATAAATAAAATACCATCACACCAAATGAAGTATTTAATACATGCATGATAAAGCATCATAGTCATTATTATTTTCAGGAAGGATTCATGTAACTAAGCAGAATTGCTGGAAGGACTTACCTGTGTTCCTGGTGGAAGCAGAGGTGGGAAGGCAGTCTGTGAGCCTATGTGCCATGAATGGTCAGGACCTGAATATATACCTCTCTCCTGCCACATCCCATGGCCCAGAGCAGCTGGTATTTCAAGTAAATCAGCTTTTGGTTTCTTCACCAAGTACCGTCAACCTCATAAGCATAAAATCTATATGAGTAAAGACAAGATTATTGACAAATTCCTGTATGTCCTTTTCTTTTTTTTTAAAGATTTATTTATTTATTTATTTATTTATTTTGGGCGGGGGTCAGATTGGAGGGAGGGGAGCAGGCGGGCCACTTCTATTGGTCTTTCATTTCTCTATGTTCATCTGTCTTTGTTCTTTGACTCCTGTGGGCTTCCCACTGTGGTGGCGTCTGTCGTTGCAGAGCGCCGGCTCTGGGCGCATGCGCTCCAGAGCTCCGGCTCGGTAATTGGACACATCAGTCCAGCCGCTCCGCGGCACATGGGATCTTCCCAGGCCAGGGCTCGAACCGGCGCCCCTTGCACTGCAAGGCGGTGTCCTTACCCACTGGACCACCAGGGGAAGCCCTGTCCTTTTCATATGCAGAAGAAATTGTTAGCTGCAGTCCCTGGCTCATAGGAAATGCTTGTACATGCCTTTCTGACACCAATGACAATACACATAGGTCCCCACTTCTTCACATGCCCTGAGTTACTGTTCCCAACCAGAAATAACCCTTAAGAAAGCTTTCTTCTCTTACCTGTTGAAGTTTCTTTTTTTCTTGGCCACTTCTTTTGGTCTTTCATTTATCTACTTTCATCCATCTTTTTTCTTTGGCCTGTGTGGGTCTCCCATCACAGTGGCCTCTCTTGCTGCAGAACTCCGGCTCTGGGAGCATATGTTCCAGAGCTCCGGCTTGGTAGTTGGACACATTGATCCAGCTGCTCCGTGACACGTGGGATCTTCCCTGGCCAGGGACCGAACCGGCATCCCTTGCACTGTAAGCCAGTGTTTGTGCCCACTGGACCACCAGGGAAGCCCTGTTGAAGTGTCTTTAAAGTCACTTC
Organism: Tragulus kanchil; assembly: GCA_022376925.1. Taxonomy (NCBI): domain Eukaryota; kingdom Metazoa; phylum Chordata; class Mammalia; order Artiodactyla; family Tragulidae; genus Tragulus; species Tragulus kanchil. The sequence goes on from JAIOJX010000003.1 coordinate 157,562,968, forward strand.
TAACACAGACAATTAAAAGTTCACATTTTCTATTTGATGTTCTGAAATGGCTAATCCAACATGATCATCTTGTTAAAAGTATTTTTTGTAACCAGGAAAATAGCTCAAAATCTCAGTTTAAGAGATAATGGCAAAGTGTGTGAGCCTCAGGTGGAAACCAGGTCTAATTTACTTCCCGTAAAGGCTGGACCTTGGTGTGGTCCTCCCTGTGACCCCATTGACCTCGCCTTCTATCCCAGATGCTCCCTGATTTCTAAGGTCAGAAGGAAGTACATTCTTCGGCAGACCCACCTGCTCTTAGTGAGAAAAACAGCGGATACAAAGAAGACCTATGTTAAGGGGAGTTTTCTGATTCTTTGGATGCGGATTTCTCAGAAGAACAAACAGAGCTCCAGAATTACAGTGTGTGTCAACCATCCTGCTCTGTAGCATTCCTGCTTCTGGTTCATGGTCAGGACAATAGACTCAAATGTCTGTAAGTAAAAAAAGAAAACACGAGTTCTTTGAACGGCACTGTTGAGTCTCTCGTCACTGGAGCCACGTTCTCTTCCAGTGTCTGGTGTGCCCATAATAGAACAATATTAAGCACTGTTGACTATTTACTGAGGGAGTTACGTATTGTGCTTCCCTGGTGGCTCAGACAGTAAAGAATCTGCCTGCAATGTGGGAGACAGTGGTTTGATTCCTGAACCAGGAAGATCCAGTGGAGAAGGAAATGGCAACCCACTCCAGTTCCTTGCCTGGAGAATTCCACAGACAGAGGAGCCTAGTGGGGTACAGTCTACGGGGTATCAAAGATTCAGGCACGACTGAGCGACAAACACTTTACTCACTCATGTATTCACCCATTTTCTTCCTTAACACCATCTTGAGGTTGGTGAGTTTATTTCCCCCATTTCACAGATAACAGAAATGAGCCACAGGGTGACTGGACAGAAGGCAGTGACTTGCCCAGGGATCTCCCCAGGGACCAGGTTGAAGCCAGTGTTTGTGCCCACTGGACCACCAGGGAAGCCCTGTTGAAGTGTCTTTAAAGTCACTTCTAACACAGACAATTAAAAGTTCACATTTTCTATTTGATGTTCTGAAATGGCTAATCCAACATGATCATCTTGTTAAAAGTATTTTTTGTAACCAGGAAAATAGCTCAAAATCTCAGTTTAAGAGATAATGGCAAAGTGTGTGAGCCTCAGGTGGAAACCAGGTCTAATTTACTTCCCGTAAAGGCTGGACCTTGGTGTGGTCCTCCCTGTGACCCCATTGACCTCGCCTTCTATCCCAGATGCTCCCTGATTTCTAAGGTCAGAAGGAAGTACATTCTTCGGCAGACCCACCTGCTCTTAGTGAGAAAAACAGCGGATACAAAGAAGACCTATGTTAAGGGGAGTTTTCTGATTCTTTGGATGCGGATTTCTCAGAAGAACAAACAGAGCTCCAGAATTACAGTGTGTGTCAACCATCCTGCTCTGTAGCATTCCTGCTTCTGGTTCATGGTCAGGACAATAGACTCAAATGTCTGTAAGTAAAAAAAGAAAACACGAGTTCTTTGAACAGCACTGTTGAGTCTCTCGTCACTGGAGCCACGTTCTCTTCCAGTGTCTGGTGTGCCCATAATAGAACAATATTAAGCACTGTTGACTATTTACTGAGGGAGTTACGTATTGTGCTTCCCTGGTGGCTCAGACAGTAAAGAATCTGCCTGCAATGTGGGAGACAGTGGTTTGATTCCTGAACCAGGAAGATCCAGTGGAGAAGGAAATGGCAACCCACTCCAGTTCCTTGCCTGGAGAATTCCACAGACAGAGGAGCCTAGTGGGGTACAGTCTACGGGGTATCAAAGATTCAGGCACGACTGAGCGACAAACACTTTACTCACTCATGTATTCACCCATTTTCTTCCTTAACACCATCTTGAGGTTGGTGAGTTTATTTCCCCCATTTCACAGATAACAGAAATGAGCCACAGGGTGACTGGACAGAAGGCAGTGACTTGCCCAGGGGAGCTCTCCAGGCAGGTAGTGGTGTGTGTATCCACTCTGCACAGGCTGGCGTGTAGACAGAATTGGGGCTTTTCCTTGTGTTCAGATGAAAACAACCTGTGTCTTCTGCCCTCTCAAGAGACATCACATCCTTCCCCAGAATCTAAAGGGGTGGGAATGGGTCCCCAAATTCTCCTCCGTGGACCTCACAGTCATTATGAGGGAAGACTGGGTTTCAGACATTCATTTAGGGTTGTGTGAAATTCAGTAATTTCAGTATGTTTTAACTTCTTAAGCATATACCTAAGAACAAAATCTGTGTGTCAATGGTAAGTGTATAGTAGATTTATTGACTGGTTAATTCCTGGTTGAGTTTTAGCCTATGATTGATTTAGAAGAGCTACCAGATTGCCTTCCCCAGCAGCTGCAACATTTAATTTTCCCACCAGACTAGGAGAAAGTATGAGCATAAAGGCTTCCAATTCCCTTCTCGTTGTACCCCTTGGTACTTTGCTTGGTCCAAGTCTGCAGTCCCAGCCCATCATTCATTTCCAGGAAGATTTAGACACAACAAAGTCCAAGAAGCACAGGGAATGGAGACACAAAGAGAAAGGAAGAGGAGATCCATGTATCTAAACCAGGAAGTTGATCCTCTGGGCCCCCAGCCCCCAACCCTGCTGCTCATAGGGCTCCTCTATCAATACGTGTGTCATGACCCCTGAATGACACTGTAGGTCAAAGATCTCTAAGCTGAAACTGGGTGGGGCTGAGTGAGGACAGATTCTACTGGAGTTTGTTGAATGAGCTGAGGAAGAAGGAAATGACAAAAGAAAAGATTCAGAATGAAAAAAATGACAAATACAAGGAACAGGAGCTTCTAGTCGAGGCTGCATCGAGAGGCACTGTCAGAGAGGGGGGAATCTCCTGGGCAGGAGCTGGATGGGTGTCTTTGGGCTCAAAGAGACAGGGCTCTGACCCCATAGACAGAAGCCATCTGGACCTTCGGGGAGCCCTCGGGGATAAAGCAGGAGACATAGACTGACGGGAACCACTGACTAAGCTGATACCTCCCATGACTGAACTACTGAGGTTTGTCATGCAGAGGTTGATTAGAGGAAAAGGCACTAATTGATATGGATCAGGGTTTTGCTCTGGAGAAGGAAATGGCACCCCACTCTAGTATTCTTGCCTGGAAAATCCCATGGACAGAGGAGCCTCCTGGGCTACAATCGGTCCATAGGGCTTCACTCACACAACCGAGTGTGCCTGTCAAACAAAGGCTTTTGCTTACATTTAGAGTGGACTTCAGCTAGTTCAACTAAGAAACCATGTCCCATCTTTCTCTCCCTCCTTTTGAAAAGCGCTCCTGGCATATAATAGACAAAGTTAAGACACCATGATGCCACACTGTGTCACAGGAGACTCTGCGATTCTCAGATGATTTTGCAACTTGGTACTTGCCAATGTGTCTTTGGGTATTTTATAAATATGCCAACATCATTGGTCATGAATCCAGGAACCCAATAAAACTGAAGAGGAAATGACATGTCCAGGAGCCATAACACTATTTCTAACACTTGTGTAGGTTGGTTGAGAATAACTCCTCTGTTTTCCTACTTCCTTCTGAAGATTCATCAGCATTACTGATTTCTAAAGGCCCATTGGCTTTCTTCAAGTAGGTTTAGCACAACAAAGTCCAAGAAGCACAGGGAATGGAGACACAAAGAGAAAGGAAGAGGAGATCCATGTATCTAAACCAGGAAGTTGATCCTCTGGGCCCCCAGCCCCCAACCCTGCTGCTCATAGGGCTCCTCTATCAATACGTGTGTCATGACCCCTGAATGACACTGTAGGTCAAAGATCTCTAAGCTGAAACTGGGTGGGGCTGAGTGAGGACAGATTCTACTGGAGTTTGTTGAATGAGCTGAGGAAGAAGGAAATGACAAAAGAAAAGATTCAGAATGAAAAAAATGACAAATACAAGGAACAGGAGCTTCTAGTCGAGGCTGCATCGAGAGGCACTGTCAGAGAGGGGGGAATCTCCTGGGCAGGAGCTGGATGGGTGTCTTTGGGCTCAAAGAGACAGGGCTCTGACCCCATAGACAGAAGCCATCTGGACCTTCGGGGAGCCCTCGGGGATAAAGCAGGAGACATAGACTGACGGGAACCACTGACTAAGCTGATACCTCCCATGACTGAACTACTGAGGTTTGTCATGCAGAGGTTGATTAGAGGAAAAGGCACTAATTGATATGGATCAGGGTTTTGCTCTGGAGAAGGAAATGGCACCCCACTCTAGTATTCTTGCCTGGAAAATCCCATGGACAGAGGAGCCTCCTGGGCTACAATCGGTCCATAGGGCTTCACTCACACAACCGAGTGTGCCTGTCAAACAAAGGCTTTTGCTTACATTTAGAGTGGACTTCAGCTAGTTCAACTAAGAAACCATGTCCCATCTTTCTCTCCCTCCTTTTGAAAAGCGCTCCTGGCATATAATAGACAAAGTTAAGACACCATGATGCCACACTGTGTCACAGGAGACTCTGCGATTCTCAGATGATTTTGCAACTTGGTACTTGCCAATGTGTCTTTGGGTATTTTATAAATATGCCAACATCATTGGTCATGAATCCAGGAACCCAATAAAACTGAAGAGGAAATGACATGTCCAGGAGCCATAACACTATTTCTAACACTTGTGTAGGTTGGTTGAGAATAACTCCTCTGTTTTCCTACTTCCTTGTGAAGATTCATCAGCATTACTGATTTGCACCCCAGGGGGCATTTTATGTCTTCCTTCTTAATGGGTATGTGGTTATTCCCGTCTGCAGGTAAACTGGTTACTTGAGAAGATCCTTCAAACATCCTATACTAGCATATCCATCAAATACAGTATCAATGTTTCCCACAGATACAGATCTGGACCATGTAAATAATGTCTGAACAGGATGAGTCAGATTTGCCTTAATGTTCCTTAGTTAGGGAATGGTCTCATACCTAGGTGTGTCACGGAAGGTAGAGAGAATCCATTCATCACCACTCGTTCCCCTATTCCCACGCCTCCCATTCCACCTGGGACAGTCATCCTACTCTAAGCTTAGCACCATCCAACTCTCTCTCCCATCTCCCATCTCTAGAACCATTTCTATGGCCCTTCCTTTTGTTAGTTTTCAATTGACATTTAACATTCAGATTGATAGTGTGTGTGCATGCTAAGTTGCTTCAGTAGTGTCCAACTTTTTCCGACCCTGTGAACTGTAGCCTGCCAGGCTCCTCTGTCCCTAGGATTCTCCAGGCAAGTGGGTTACCATGCCCTCCTCCAGGAGATCTTCTCAACCCAGGAATAGAAATGGCATCTCTTATGTCTCCTGCATTGGTAGCCTGGTTCTTTATCTCTAGCACCACCTGGGTAGCCCCTCAAATCGATTAATACTATATATTAAGGAAGGACTAAGTCCTTAGTTAAAAATTTATTCTATAGCTTCTTATCATATCAGAGAAATAGCACTGCCTCCCACATCTGCTTTTATGAGTCTTAATTTTTCAGTAGCATGCAGAAAGAGACTTTTCTTTGTGCATCAACTAGGAACTGCTGGTTGTTGGCCTCTTACATTTGGATGAAGGCTTCTTGATTCCATCTGATTGTAGCAGTGGTCACATGATGTGCTTGATCATCATATTTTTATGTCTTCCTTGTGATCCATTTTGCATATAATTGATTTGCAGCTATTTTTCTAGGACTTGATACTGGGCTTAGTGAAGGGTGTGGACCACAGGGCTAGAAGCAGGGACTGAGTGAGTGAAAGGGAAGTTTGCCAAGGCTTCCTTTTTTTTTTTGGCCACATCTATTGGTCTTTCATTTATCTATTTTCATCCGTCTTTGTTCTTTGGCCTGTGTGGGCCTTCCATCGCAGTGGCCTCTGTCACTGCAGAGCACCAGCTCCTGGCACATGCGCTCTAGAGCTCTGGCTCAGCAGTTGGACACATCGATCCAGTCGATCTGCAGCATGTGGGACCTTCCCTGGGCAGGGATCGAACTGGTGCCCCTTGCACTGCAAGCAGGTGTTGTTATCCACTAGACCACCAGGGAAGCCCTGCCAAGGCGTTTTTACATTTGGTGACTATTGACTTCATGCGTCTCATCCCCTGCATCAAAATCTGATACCGTGGCAGCACCTTACGTTTCCCTCCTCAGGACTTCTGGAACCAGCCTCTCTACTCCAGGAAATGATGCTGGCTTATCATGTGTCTCCCCAGGACTGCCAGGACCAGCTGTCACCACTTCCTTCAGTTTCTCAGCGGTCCAAGCAAGATAACATCGACTCCCATGGGCCCCAGTAAGTATCTATTAATTGCACAAGAAATGCCTGACTCTACCTTGTTTCAGTGATTTCCTCCCTGAATTATCACCATCACTTGACAAAACATCCTAGTTACCTGGATTTCATGTAGAAGATTGGTTCCTGAACTACAGGGCATTTCATTGAATTTTGATTTACAATATTATTACAGTGAGGTTCATGTCCTTCTTTGAATGTATTCTTTTAATTGCTGAAATCGCTGATTTTTACTCTAGAAAATTATTGTAGCGTTCAGGCAAAAAAGAGGACTCCTCCTCTGCTTTCAAGGCACTTCTTTTAATTTTTCAGTAGCAGAAAGAGACTTTTCTTTGTGCATCAACTAGGAACTGCTGGTTGTTGGCCTCTTACATTTGGATGAAGGCTTCTTGATTCCATCTGATTGTAGCAGTGGTCACATGATGTGCTTGATCATCATATTTTTATGTCTTCCTTGTGATCCATTTTGCATATAATTGATTTGCAGCTATTTTTCTAGGACTTGATACTGGGCTTAGTGAAGGGTGTGGACCACAGGGCTAGAAGCAGGGACTGAGTGAGTGAAAGGGAAGTTTGCCAAGGCTTCCTTTTTTTTTTTGGCCACATCTATTGGTCTTTCATTTATCTATTTTCATCCGTCTTTGTTCTTTGGCCTGTGTGGGCCTTCCATCGCAGTGGCCTCTGTCACTGCAGAGCACCAGCTCCTGGCACATGCGCTCTAGAGCTCTGGCTCAGCAGTTGGACACATCGATCCAGTCGATCTGCAGCATGTGGGACCTTCCCTGGGCAGGGATCGAACTGGTGCCCCTTGCACTGCAAGCAGGTGTTGTTATCCACTAGACCACCAGGGAAGCCCTGCCAAGGCGTTTTTACATTTGGTGACTATTGACTTCATGCGTCTCATCCCCTGCATCAAAATCTGATACCGTGGCAGCACCTTACGTTTCCCTCCTCAGGACTTCTGGAACCAGCCTCTCTACTCCAGGAAATGATGCTGGCTTATCATGTGTCTCCCCAGGACTGCCAGGACCAGCTGTCACCACTTCCTTCAGTTTCTCAGCGGTCCAAGCAAGATAACATCGACTCCCATGGGCCCCAGTAAGTATCTATTAATTGCACAAGAAATGCCTGACTCTACCTTGTTTCAGTGATTTCCTCCCTGAATTATCACCATCACTTGACAAAACATCCTAGTTACCTGGATTTCATGTAGAAGATTGGTTCCTGAACTACAGGGCATTTCATTGAATTTTGATTTACAATATTATTACAGTGAGGTTCATGTCCTTCTTTGAATGTATTCTTTTAATTGCTGAAATCGCTGATTTTTACTCTAGAAAATTATTGTAGCTTAGCAATTCAGGCAGGAGAGTATAAGAGGGGACTCCTCCTCTGCTTTCAAGGCACTTCTTAGGTTCCTAGGACCTCTGTTGCGAGGTACACACAATGAGGTTTAAAATCACTGGTATTCATTCTCTCCCACTTTCGAAGGCTTGAAGTCTAAAATCAATGTGTTTGCAGGACCACACTTCCTCAGGAGGCTCTGGGGGAGAATTTTCTTTACCTTTTCTACCTCTTGGTGGTTCCTAGAGTTCCTGGGCTTGTGTGTGTGTGTCTTGATCCTACTGTCTTCTCTGTATCTCTTCTCTTCTAAGAGTCCCAGTCATTGGATTAGGACCCAACTGGAGTCAGGATGATCTTACTTTAGCTAGTTATGCCTAAAATCTATTTACAAATAAGGTCACACTCTAGAGACTTACAAGGTGGAGCTAGCAGTAAACAACCTGCCTGTCAATGCAGGAAACCTAAAAGATGAAGGTTCGATCCCTGGAGTGGGAAGATTCCCTGGAGGAGGGCATGGGAATCCACTCCAGTATTCTTGCCTGGGAAATCCCATGGATAGAGGCGCCTGGTGGGCTACAGTCCATCGGGTTGCAAAGAATCAGACACAACTGAAATGACTTAGAATGCCCGTACTGTGATTAGAAATAAATTGGGAGTAGGGGTCAGGGGAAGCTTTCTTTAATCCAGTACAATCAGCAATCCTATCAGCCAAACTAAAAACTTGTGAGAGTTTGGAGAGAAGTCAAGGGGGTATTTTTCCATGAGTATGAGACACTTATTGTAGCCTTGTGATCCTGAACAAGCCTGACAGCACAGATGCTGGGAGGTCCATGGCCACGAAACCGTTCTTCTTCCTGATTCTCTGTTGTGAGCGATGGGGCCAGGGAGCAGGCCTTGGTACTGAGGCGGTATATGGGAGGCCAGGGCACTGGCAGCACATGGGACATTCAGCAGGCTTGAAGGGCCACCCTGAACAGTGTGGGGTGACTCTGTGGTGACCCCTGTGGTTCTTCTCTACCCCAGGCCTCATAACAAGGTTAGGGAGAGCTGCACTCTGGCTCGTTCCTTGTTTAGGGGCCACTTCTCAGGGCAGCAGTTCAGAGAGCCTCTGGGTAAAACCCTAGTTTCAAGGGTGGAGATTGGGAGGTCAGCACAAGAAACCGACTGCCGTGTGAGTGGCCTCTCCTGAGGCCTCACCGAGGGCTGGTTCCAAAGGCCAGATGTGTTTAATGATGGAGCCCTCTGACCGAGCCCCTTGGTCAGAGGTTGTGTGTGTGGTGAGAGAGTATGGAAGGGAGAAAGGTGGAGAGGGAGACAGAGAGACTGATGCCACGGGAGTGGATGGTGGGTCCTGGAACCGTCACAGCTGACTGCCTGGTGGTGGAAGGCTTCCCCTAGCCCACACCTCTCCTAAGGCAGTGGTTTTCCTATTAGAGGAAACCCTGAGGTGCCTATGGAGACGTTACTATTGTGCGATTATGTTCAACAGCTCAAGTGCCTGTGTTCTCATCTCCAGACTTAGCTACCTGAGAAACTCCTGTTCACAAGGGCAGGTTTCCTAGCCTGCCCACGTTTCACAAAAGAAAAGTGAATGTGTTGTCTCCCTCAGATCTTCCTGACGAGAGATGCCTGGAGCAACATAGATAAAGCTGTCTTACGGATTACTCAGGCCACCCAGGCGCCCACAGGGCCTCTGCTTCCCTGCTTTATACAGATTCTGATAAGGTGTAGAGATGGGATGTCAGAAGGGTCATACTTTAGCTGATAATGACTCGCTCTAAAATGAGACAAGTAAGCCTTGTGAGAGTTTGGAGAGAAGTCAAGGGGGTATTTTTCCATGAGTATGAGACACTTATTGTAGCCTTGTGATCCTGAACAAGCCTGACAGCACAGATGCTGGGAGGTCCATGGCCACGAAACCGTTCTTCTTCCTGATTCTCTGTTGTGAGCGATGGGGCCAGGGAGCAGGCCTTGGTACTGAGGCGGTATATGGGAGGCCAGGGCACTGGCAGCACATGGGACATTCAGCAGGCTTGAAGGGCCACCCTGAACAGTGTGGGGTGACTCTGTGGTGACCCCTGTGGTTCTTCTCTACCCCAGGCCTCATAACAAGGTTAGGGAGAGCTGCACTCTGGCTCGTTCCTTGTTTAGGGGCCACTTCTCAGGGCAGCAGTTCAGAGAGCCTCTGGGTAAAACCCTAGTTTCAAGGGTGGAGATTGGGAGGTCAGCACAAGAAACCGACTGCCGTGTGAGTGGCCTCTCCTGAGGCCTCACCGAGGGCTGGTTCCAAAGGCCAGATGTGTTTAATGATGGAGCCCTCTGACCGAGCCCCTTGGTCAGAGGTTGTGTGTGTGGTGAGAGAGTATGGAAGGGAGAAAGGTGGAGAGGGAGACAGAGAGACTGATGCCACGGGAGTGGATGGTGGGTCCTGGAACCGTCACAGCTGACTGCCTGGTGGTGGAAGGCTTCCCCTAGCCCACACCTCTCCTAAGGCAGTGGTTTTCCTATTAGAGGAAACCCTGAGGTGCCTATGGAGACGTTACTATTGTGCGATTATGTTCAACAGCTCAAGTGCCTGTGTTCTCATCTCCAGACTTAGCTACCTGAGAAACTCCTGTTCACAAGGGCAGGTTTCCTAGCCTGCCCACGTTTCACAAAAGAAAAGTGAATGTGTTGTCTCCCTCAGATCTTCCTGACGAGAGATGCCTGGAGCAACATAGATAAAGCTGTCTTACGGATTACTCAGGCCACCCAGGCGCCCACAGGGCCTCTGCTTCCCTGCTTTATACAGATTCTGATAAGGTGTAGAGATGGGATGTCAGAAGGGTCATACTTTAGCTGATAATGACTCGCTCTGATTTAAGAACGTACTATACACTAAGGGAAGATGACAAGTGGAGTAATGACCATGTTTCAGTAATAGCATAACTTCTGGAATCTTTCACTATTGTTCAGATCAGGACCCAACCAGAGGAGCATCTGGAGCTCTATTAAAACTAAATGTGACTTTTCTACCCGTAAGCTTACACACGACACATTCTTTTATGTTATTCCCGATACTTACTCAGACACAAGAAACAACCCCAAATCTGGAATGTTTAATGGGTTATGTAGTTTTAAGATATATTGGATTAAACCCATGAGTAAAACCTATGAAATTTCTTGCTGATACAGTGTGGAGTATTCAATTAATAGAGAGACTTTGTGTTATTAATCCCATCACAACTGTGAAGGTGGTTCCTCATTTATGTCATCTCTAGGAATGTTTAATGATTCAGTCTGCTGTTAGCAAAAAAGTTCAAGACTGTATGTTAGATGCACAGTTACTGAGTGTTTAGCAGTGTACATCTTTAAATTAACTGAAGCAGCACAGGGAAATTATGCTGATTCATTTCCTTTAGAAATGGTCTTTCAATAAAATATGAGTTTTCATCTTTAATAATTATTTATTAATTTTTTGTTATTATATCTTATGACCATGTTGTTCTAAGTGTTTCAAATATTCTTCTGTATTGAGATGTAGCTACATTTTGTTTTCATTGTTTAGGCACTCGGTCATGTCTGATTCTTTGTGACTGCATGGACTATAGCCTGCCAGGCTCCTCTGTCCATGGCATTCTCCAGGCAAGAATACTGGAGTGAGTTTCCGTTCCCTTCTCCAGGGGGTCTTCCCAACCTAGGGATCAAACCTGTCTCCTGCATTGTTGGGCTCATTCTTTACCACTGAACCAACACCAGGGAAGCCCAAGTACATTTACTCATCGTATAAAATTGTCATATAAGTGAAGTTAATAACATGTACCCATTCTTTTCAGTTTATTGTTTGCACAGCATAGTGTGTAGGAGTTTAATCCATGTTGTTTGGTACTTTTTTCCCTTTTTTATCTCTAAGTATTCTTCTTCAATTTGTATCTTGGTTCCTGTTAAAAACTTGAGGTTTTGCCAGTTTTTGAAATAAATGTTCAATGAATATTTGCATTCTAGTCCTTTTGTGGCAGCTGTATTCATATTTCTTGGGTAAAATCAAGATGTGGAATTATTAGATCATCTGGTCAGTATCCTTTTAACTTCGTAAGAAAGTGCTCATAATGTATGACTTTGTATACTTGAGAAAGCATTGCTCAGCCAAGGGGATTTACAGTTTTCCGGAGGTTCATCACCCAGAAGGCAGAGTAGGAGACTGTAGCCTCCATCCCCCTTAGAGATCAACAGTGAGACAGCTGTCCTTGAACAAAACAGCTCACAGAAAAGAAATGGTAATATTGCGGTGAGAGGTACCAGTGCAGGCTGTACTGGGGGTCATTATGTAGAAAATAAGTATATCAGATCCACATGTTGTCCACCTTCGATTTACTCAATGTTACAGGTCAATAATATCTTGATAAAGATGGAAAAAAGATAATTGCAAGACTGTTTTCCTAAGTGGTTACAGCTTCTGTATCCCCAACAGTGGTGTTGGAGAGTTCTGCTTGATCCATGTTCTCTCCACAGGGCATTGGACCAGACTTAATCTTAATGCTCGCGGATCCAGTGGGGACGAGGTGGTGTCCTGTGGTGCTGTGCTGTTGGTGCTCAGTCTCTAAGATGTCCCACGCTTTTTAGGCCCCATGGACTGTAGCCCCACAGACTCCTCTATCCACGGGACTTCTCAGGCAAGAACACTGGAGTGGGTGGACATTGCCTTCTGCAGGGATCTTCCAAATGCAGGGACTGAACCCCTGTCACCTGCTTGGCAAGCAGGTTCCTTACCACTGAGCCACCAGGGAAGCCCATCCTGTGGTGTATGTGCATTCTTTATTAGACTTTTTCCATCTTTACTTGTAAAATCACATGCATATTTTATTGCTTTCCATTTAAAATAATGTCATTCATGTATAAATGATGTATAAGGAGCTCTCTATATTTAATGTCTACAATGACATGAGTTTTGAGGTGAGTATACATCTGTGAGACTGTCATGCCAGTCTATGTAATAACATACCCATCATCCGGATTCTGCCTAAATTTAAGGAAATCATGTGAAGTTTAATCCATGTTGTTTGGTACTTTTTTCCCTTTTTTATCTCTAAGTATTCTTCTTCAATTTGTATCTTGGTTCCTGTTAAAAACTTGAGGTTTTGCCAGTTTTTGAAATAAATGTTCAATGAATATTTGCATTCTAGTCCTTTTGTGGCAGCTGTATTCATATTTCTTGGGTAAAATCAAGATGTGGAATTATTAGATCATCTGGTCAGTATCCTTTTAACTTCGTAAGAAAGTGCTCATAATGTATGACTTTGTATACTTGAGAAAGCATTGCTCAGCCAAGGGGATTTACAGTTTTCCGGAGGTTCATCACCCAGAAGGCAGAGTAGGAGACTGTAGCCTCCATCCCCCTTAGAGATCAACAGTGAGACAGCTGTCCTTGAACAAAACAGCTCACAGAAAAGAAATGGTAATATTGCGGTGAGAGGTACCAGTGCAGGCTGTACTGGGGGTCATTATGTAGAAAATAAGTATATCAGATCCACATGTTGTCCACCTTCGATTTACTCAATGTTACAGGTCAATAATATCTTGATAAAGATGGAAAAAAGATAATTGCAAGACTGTTTTCCTAAGTGGTTACAGCTTCTGTATCCCCAACAGTGGTGTTGGAGAGTTCTGCTTGATCCATGTTCTCTCCACAGGGCATTGGACCAGACTTAATCTTAATGCTCGCGGATCCAGTGGGGACGAGGTGGTGTCCTGTGGTGCTGTGCTGTTGGTGCTCAGTCTCTAAGATGTCCCACGCTTTTTAGGCCCCATGGACTGTAGCCCCACAGACTCCTCTATCCACGGGACTTCTCAGGCAAGAACACTGGAGTGGGTGGACATTGCCTTCTGCAGGGATCTTCCAAATGCAGGGACTGAACCCCTGTCACCTGCTTGGCAAGCAGGTTCCTTACCACTGAGCCACCAGGGAAGCCCATCCTGTGGTGTATGTGCATTCTTTATTAGACTTTTTCCATCTTTACTTGTAAAATCACATGCATATTTTATTGCTTTCCATTTAAAAATAATGTCATTCATGTATAAATGATGTATAAGGAGCTCTCTATATTTAATGTCTACAATGACATGAGTTTTGAGGTGAGTATACATCTGTGAGACTGTCATGCCAGTCTATGTAATAACATACCCATCACCTCCGAATGATTCCTCCTGCCCTGAGAAAAGTTATGTTATAGGGAAAGTTGTTAATACTTCATATTTGTGTGTTTGTGGACTTCAGGGACATGTAGTGGCCCTCCCTTCTTCTCACTCTATTCTTTCCCAATCTGCCCCCATCTGTGCCTTCAGCTACAATGAGCATATTGTAATGGTCCTAAACTGAGAGTTTCTCTAAAATTTATATTATCTATCTTATATATTTAGAGATTCAATTCATATTCCATCTCTGAGTTCTAGACTGTTATATTTAAATTCTTATCATGGGTTACAAAGCCTTTCATGTTCTGGTAACAGTCCACCATTTTAATCTCATCATGCTCTACTATTTTGGCCTTTTCTATATGATAGTGTCTGTCTAGATGGTCTTTTCTATGTGTGGTGGGTTACTTTGTTGAAAAGAAAAAAGAAGAGGAAAAGCAACAAACGACATGAATAAGCCACTATTTTATTGATCATGTATTTCAGAAAATCAAAACATTCAGACCTGTAAGGGTCCCACTTACACCTGAACTCAAATGAATGTGAGTGTCAAGATTTGAGTAGGAATCCAAGTTTTGAAATAGGAGCTATGATATTTCAAACATAGATAGAGTGTGGAAACAACTCTTGAAAATACAGTGAATATTTTGTCTAAATGGGAATTATCATGAGGAAATAGAGTAGGTTTCCAAGTAGGGAGAGAGGGAGCTAGACAGACATGCTGTTTTGACAACTATGTTCTTACTGATGGCTATGAGGTTGGAAAGGAAAATGAATCACAGAGAACCCGTTACATCCAACAATCACTGTTCAGGAACAGCTCTGGGAATGTTCCCGAGTGTGGCCGCGGGCTCATGATGTCTAAGGGGAAGAAACTCTGCCACAGAAGAGGATCTTCTGCTGCTTGGACAGGAAGGGTCCGTTGATGCTGTGATGTCAAACAACACTTCACATGCATATTTTATTGCTTTCCATTTAAAAATAATGTCATTCATGTATAAATGATGTATAAGGAGCTCTCTATATTTAATGTCTACAATGACATGAGTTTTGAGGTGAGTATACATCTGTGAGACTGTCATGCCAGTCTATGTAATAACATACCCATCACCTCCGAATGATTCCTCCTGCCCTGAGAAAAGTTATGTTATAGGGAAAGTTGTTAATACTTCATATTTGTGTGTTTGTGGACTTCAGGGACATGTAGTGGCCCTCCCTTCTTCTCACTCTATTCTTTCCCAATCTGCCCCCATCTGTGCCTTCAGCTACAATGAGCATATTGTAATGGTCCTAAACTGAGAGTTTCTCTAAAATTTATATTATCTATCTTATATATTTAGAGATTCAATTCATATTCCATCTCTGAGTTCTAGACTGTTATATTTAAATTCTTATCATGGGTTACAAAGCCTTTCATGTTCTGGTAACAGTCCACCATTTTAATCTCATCATGCTCTACTATTTTGGCCTTTTCTATATGATAGTGTCTGTCTAGATGGTCTTTTCTATGTGTGGTGGGTTACTTTGTTGAAAAGAAAAAAGAAGAGGAAAAGCAACAAACGACATGAATAAGCCACTATTTTATTGATCATGTATTTCAGAAAATCAAAACATTCAGACCTGTAAGGGTCCCACTTACACCTGAACTCAAATGAATGTGAGTGTCAAGATTTGAGTAGGAATCCAAGTTTTGAAATAGGAGCTATGATATTTCAAACATAGATAGAGTGTGGAAACAACTCTTGAAAATACAGTGAATATTTTGTCTAAATGGGAATTATCATGAGGAAATAGAGTAGGTTTCCAAGTAGGGAGAGAGGGAGCTAGACAGACATGCTGTTTTGACAACTATGTTCTTACTGATGGCTATGAGGTTGGAAAGGAAAATGAATCACAGAGAACCCGTTACATCCAACAATCACTGTTCAGGAACAGCTCTGGGAATGTTCCCGAGTGTGGCCGCGGGCTCATGATGTCTAAGGGGAAGAAACTCTGCCACAGAAGAGGATGCTGTTGGTCTTGACGTGCTTGATGAGGAACAGGAAAGGGTGATCACAACGGAAACTCTCATAAGATGGTGCTGCTGATGTCAAACCAACACTTACACCAGTGGCAGCTGCAGCCTCTGTGCCCTCCTCGGTCACCTCCACAAAGGACTTGTGGACAACTTTTGACACCACCAGGTCGCGAGCCCCAGTCATGCCTGAGAAGTCAGCGACCTCGTCACTGAAGGCGTCCACCATCCCCAGGGCTCCCAGTGTGTCTGCGAGGTCATAGCTGTCTTCCACTTTGAACTGAGGCAGATGTAAAGCTACTTGTCTCTCCGCCATATTCTGTGGGCTTGTCCACTCTATTAACTTCTCAGCAGTGAGCTGATCTTCAACCTGTAACAGTGGAAAAAGGAACAACTAGCAAGATTCTCGGTGGTCACGGAGCCCACCCTAACCTTGGATTGAAATGTCTGGAATATGTAAGCAATAGCAGGAAATGTAGTAGGGATCAGGTTTTACCTCCTGCAGACCATCAACTTCACTGGGCAGCAGTATCATCATGCTTAACTCTTGGCATGTGTATGGTATTTCCAGGATCGTGGCTTGCACATCCTCCAGTGATATGAAATTGAAACGATTGGTTTGTTTCATCATCTTTACTGGTATGCTTGTATCCTGTAATAAATTCATGTGGTAAAAAATGCTAAATGGGCATACGTCAAAAACAAAGATAACCTTATGGAGGTACCAAGCACATCCTCCTTCTAAGAGACGATTTGGGAAATCTGTGAATTAGATATGAGAATTCCTCCAGCGGATCCCAACTAAATAAAGCAAAAAAGAAAAAAGACAAGAAAATAAGCCTTGACAAATACTAATACATACCTGCAGCTATATATCAGTTACTATGTATCTACATTTCACAGCGCATGTGCAGTTACATTTTGTTATATGTATAACTTGTAGATCATACCTTGTTCAACCAAAATTTATCCTCCACAGTGTGTTCTTTCTTAAATTTTTCTTGCCACTGCCCTTTGAAATAGACAGCGTTCACCAGAACCAGAATAGTAGAGCTGCCCAAAGAGTTTTCAGGAAACAGATTCTCGATTCTTTCTGCAAGAACAAATCATTGAAGGTCCGTCATTAAAGGCATGAGTGGTTTGTCTGGAAGATGCTCTGAAAATTACAAGTGATGATTAAATATTCACACAAGTCACCCTGGGAGGGACACCGTGCCCAGTGGTTCGCCAGGTGAAGCTTTCCTCAAGGCCCCAGCCTGATGGAGTCATCCTCATGGAGACGCCCCTTCTCTTGACTGGGAAGATGTTCAGTCTGAGTGGGGACTCACACTCTGAGACTGAACTCACGGTCTCAGTCATTTCACAGGAATGCTGATGAACTGATTGCAGCTGATCTTTCCCCTGGTCACTTTTCTCCCTCCTGCTCTTTGTTCCTCTCCTCCTTTTTCCCTCTCTCCCTGTCTTCTCAATAGCCCCCTCTCTTGTTTCCTCCATGTTTCTTTCTATTCTTCACTTTATTCTTTGATTTCTATTTCTTCAAAGTTGAACTTACTACTCAGAAGAAACGGGCCTGAACGTTGTTTAGGATAAATGGCACAAATGCTAACATCTAGAAAAGATGCCCTGACACCATTCCCTGGGTTGTCTTCGTCTTCATTTTCTACTTTGAGTTGCTAGGTTCGATCCATATCTAGGAAGGGGTGTAGGGTATGGCTTATGGGACGGAGACATTATCCAGCCCCCTGTCATAGGTGGGGAGGACATCTGTGACAATCCTGGCTTGGGGAAGTGAATCAGGCACCTCCTGCTGCAGATGGTCATTTCTGCAAGAAGCATGGTTTAAAGGAGAGTGCCTTGCTTCCCAATTCAAAAAGCATAAGGAAACTTTTTTCATATTTTCTCCTATGGATCATAATCCAGAAATAAAGCTTCTAATTTAAAGAAAAACTTCTGAATCAACCTGAAATTTGAGCAGAGACTTGGGATACACAAAGACACTGTCAGCTACACACTCAGCTGTGTCTCCAGGTAGCTGCTCTGGGGACACCCTCTGGGCTCCTCTTGTTTCTCTCCACATTGACATGGACCATCGAGCAGGTGGAGGCACCCCCATCCTCTGCAATCTCATCTCACTCCTGCTCTTGGCACCTGATACAGGATCCAGCACATTGTTCATACACAGTGGGGACTCAACAGTGACTTTTAATAAGTGGCTCATATAACCTACGGTTGGTTTGGCTCTCCACCCAGGAATTAATTATCTTTCGAATTTCTTCTGCAGCATTGACAAAATCGGCAGATTCCACACTGGCCAGGTAATATTTCTGAACATTATCCATGTATTCCTATGACATGGGCAGGAAGAAAGGAGGAAAGAAGCATCATTTATCAGCAACTATGTGAGTATTCCCAAAGTAAATTGTGCTCAGTCCTGATCAGAGTAAATGAAACAATCAGTAACCCCACTTTCCAGTGGATTATAGGATCTGGGACAATAATGCCCCCTGGGAGAAATGCTCCCCTTGTGGGTCCCCAGGCTCCTCTGCCTCACCCTCCCTGACTAGGAGATGGGGACAGAGGACCCAGGATACAGACTAAAGGTGTCACAGATCAGGAAACTCGCCTGAAGAAATGGAAAATCCTTTCTTCCATAGATCCTGTTGGCAACCTTCAGCTCATAGGCATCAGTGGGCTTCTTTAATTCGGTCAGAAGCTTTTGAAATTGATGATGAACATTTTCTGAGGTTTCAGCCTTCAAACACCAAAAAGTGAGATCGTTGGATTCTCTGTCAATGTAAATACTACAGCAACATAAGTTTGTTAGATCAGTAGTTAGACTTTGATGTTTCTTTGGATGACTTTTGTTATTCTTTCCCGGCATTTGGTGGATTTTACTGGAACTATTCTTCAAAATCTTACATTCAGTCTTTCAGATAATTCTTTCCTCCTGCTCTAATATACTTCCATCTTGCCTCTTTTGAACTACATGTGCAGCAACATTCCACCATTGGGTTGTGTCTTACTTGTCTTAAATATTTGTGTCTGTGTGTGTTAGTCACTCAGTCGTGTCTGACTTTTTGCAACCCCATGGACTGTGGCCCTCCAGCTCCTCTGTCCATGGAATTCTCCAAACAAGACTACAGGAGTCAGTGGCCATTTCCATCTCCAGGGGATCTTCTCAACCCCGGGATTAAACCTGGGTCTCCAGCATTGGCAGATGGGTTTCTTTACGTGCTAAGTCACCAGGGATGCATTTGTGCCTAGGATGTCCTCTAAAAATGGACTTTTCCCAGTTTATCTTAAATTCTCTGTTTAACCAATAACCCTCTTGGAAATACGATCTCCTTCTAGATCCAATGCTGTGTGACTCACAGGATCACGTGCGGCTCCTCTTGTGTTCGCTGCAATTTCACTGAAGTGAAGGACCTGGGAGAGACAGGGAGTGGGACAAGGAAACTTTAGAGATCTGTGCACATCAGAGTAAATAAAAAAGAAAGACGAAAAGCAAGGAAGAAAGAAGGAAGGAAGGAAAGAAAGAATCCAAACAAACAAATAAAAAGGTAAGCAATAACAACAAAACAAAATGACAAAATAAAGAACCGCCCTGCCCCAAAAAACCAAAGAAATATTCAATGCAAGCATTCTCTCCTTAAGAAGCACAAACTGTGTCTGAAAAACACAAAATCGTCTAATCACCAACCACTTCAGAGAATCCTGATTCACTTTTCATTAATTGCTGAGGAAACATGTAAACATGTCTCCCATGGATTTTAGTTAACGTATCACATCTTCCTGAGCTCTTCCATCTAAGCCTCACCTCTGGTTGTTGGCCAGTTGTAGGGGTTCATTCCAGCTCCCAAAGGAAGTCTAGACACAGAGAAGCTGGTGGGCGAGCACCGGGGGAGGGTGTGTGGCCCCATAGCTCTGTGCCCACCCAGTCATGAGGCTGCTTCAGCTTCTCGTGGGACCCCCCCGAACTCCCCCCTCCCACTCGCCCCGGGTCAGCCAGACCTGTGATCATCTGCACACCAGCCAGCAACAAACCAGTGCAAACATGTGAAGATAAAAGAAGCTGCCACCTACTTTCTCCATTTCTGCTGCAGTGTTTCCTTGGGCCCCTAAGTAAGTCATGGCTAAGGCTGATGAGATACTGAAAGGGGAATAGAAGATATTTCCCGTCTTTGATTGCCTGATCTGGTGGAACAGATCAATTGCAAGCCGGATGAGTGCTTCACTGAGTGAACTCATGGTAGCTGGAAGTGGTGTGGAAGTCCTGGAAAAGCATCAGATTCATTTTAAAATCACTTTACTGACGGTAAAGTTGTTAGTCTATAGTAAGATTTTCTTAGAAGAAATGTCTTATAGGTGGGCTGTGGGACTCTGTCAGCTGTGTGTGTGTGTGTGTGTGTGCTCAGTTGTTCAGCCGTGTCAGACTTTTTGGGGCACCGAGGATGGTGTGCTGCTAGGCTCCTGTGTCCATGGGATTTTCCAGACAAGACTGCTGAAGCAGGTTGCTATTTTCATTTCCAGGGCTTCTTCTTAACCCAGGGATCAAACTCAGGTCTCTCACATCTCCTGCACTGACAGGGGGATTCCTTACCACTCACCAACTGGCAACTATGGCTTCTTTCCTTTTACCTTAAAAGCTTTTCTCAATGTACGTGTATATAGTTTATAATTAGAAGGCTACCAAAAAAACTTTTGTAAGAACTCAGAATACTTTTGTCTTTTCTTCCTTACTGGCTATACTAAGAGTGGGTAGAAAATGCTTTATAAGAGATGGCAAGACAAAGACTGATGTAGTAACAACCAGATATCTATCATGAGGCACCTCTCTGCTGTTTTCTTTTTCTTTTTAATTTAACAAAACTAAAGAAAACTCCCCAAAATTGACTGCACTGGGTATTACTGGGTATTCATGTAGCGGACAGGCTTCCTCTTGATTTGGAGAGTAGTGGCCACTCTCTGGTTGAGACACATGGGCTTCTCATTGCGGTGGCTTCTCTGGTTGTAGAGCATGGGCTCTAGGGAGCCGGCTCACTAGCTGTGGTGGAGGAGCTTAGTTACTCTATGGCATCTTCCTGGACCAGGGATGGAGCCCATGTCCCCTGCATTGGCAGGCAGATTCTTATCTGCTAGGCTATCGGGGAAGTTCTGCCTTTTTTTTTTGAAGGATCTTTCTCATCATACTTTCTCCTAAGGAAGCATTTGTTTTTTTGGAAATAAATTGCCTAAAGATTAAAACAGATGAAAAAATTGTTTTACTTTGCACTGGGATAAATAATAAAATACAGTCAGACAAAATGAAATAGATAAATGACGTACAATTGTATAGTTAAATAACACATCATTGTTATTAGTTTCAGGAAGGATTCATGTAGCTAAGCAGAGTTGCTGGAAGTACTTACCTGTGTTCCTGGTGGAAGTAGAGGTGGGCAGGTAACCTGTGCGCCTAGGTGTGCTGAACGGTCAGAATTTGAATATATATATACCTCTGTCTTGATAACTTCCCTTTCTCATAGTAGCTGGTATTTCAAGAAAATCAACTTCTCATTTCTCCACCAGGCTATCCATCACCTCCATGAGCAGGAAGTCTCTATGAGTAAAGACACTTGCTATTTTCATTTCCAGGGCTTCTTCTTAACCCAGGGATCAAACTCAGGTCTCTCACATCTCCTGCACTGACAGGGGGATTCCTTACCACTCACCAACTGGCAACTATGGCTTCTTTCCTTTTACCTTAAAAGCTTTTCTCAATGTACGTGTATATAGTTTATAATTAGAAGGCTACCAAAAAAACTTTTGTAAGAACTCAGAATACTTTTGTCTTTTCTTCCTTACTGGCTATACTAAGAGTGGGTAGAAAATGCTTTATAAGAGATGGCAAGACAAAGACTGATGTAGTAACAACCAGATATCTATCATGAGGCACCTCTCTGCTGTTTTCTTTTTCTTTTTAATTTAACAAAACTAAAGAAAACTCCCCAAAATTGACTGCACTGGGTATTACTGGGTATTCATGTAGCGGACAGGCTTCCTCTTGATTTGGAGAGTAGTGGCCACTCTCTGGTTGAGACACATGGGCTTCTCATTGCGGTGGCTTCTCTGGTTGTAGAGCATGGGCTCTAGGGAGCCGGCTCACTAGCTGTGGTGGAGGAGCTTAGTTACTCTATGGCATCTTCCTGGACCAGGGATGGAGCCCATGTCCCCTGCATTGGCAGGCAGATTCTTATCTGCTAGGCTATCGGGGAAGTTCTGCCTTTTTTTTTTGAAGGATCTTTCTCATCATACTTTCTCCTAAGGAAGCATTTGTTTTTTTGGAAATAAATTGCCTAAAGATTAAAACAGATGAAAAAATTGTTTTACTTTGCACTGGGATAAATAATAAAATACAGTCAGACAAAATGAAATAGATAAATGACGTACAATTGTATAGTTAAATAACACATCATTGTTATTAGTTTCAGGAAGGATTCATGTAGCTAAGCAGAGTTGCTGGAAGTACTTACCTGTGTTCCTGGTGGAAGTAGAGGTGGGCAGGTAACCTGTGCGCCTAGGTGTGCTGAACGGTCAGAATTTGAATATATATATACCTCTGTCTTGATAACTTCCCTTTCTCATAGTAGCTGGTATTTCAAGAAAATCAACTTCTCATTTCTCCACCAGGCTATCCATCACCTCCATGAGCAGGAAGTCTCTATGAGTAAAGACACAGTTATTGTTCTATTCCTGTATGGCCTTTTCTTCTGTAGAAAAAAATTGTGACCTGTAATTCTTAGCTTGTATGAAATGCATGTAAGTGCATTTCTAAGACCAACAAGAATAAAGTTAAATTCGAGCTTCTTCATACGCCCTGAGCTACTCTTCTCAACTAGGAAGAACCTTTAAAAAATATTTTTCTTTTTCTATATGTTGAACCGTCTTTAAGGCAACTTCTAATACAATTTAAAACTTATATTTTCTATTCTGAAAGAGTTTGTCCAACATGACCATTTCCCTTACAATTATTCTGTACCATCAGGAAAATATCTCAAATTGTCAGCTTAAGGGATGCTGGCGAAGAGTCACAGCAGTAAGTGGAGGACAGGTATCTCTTGCCTCCCCCTAAAAGCCTTCGTCCTCCCTGTGACCCCTCTGGCTACCTTGCAGCCAGTCCCTGATGGCCCCTGAATTGTAAGGTCGGAAGGAAGCTCATTTCCCCGCAGAATCCCCTGCTATCAGTGAGGAGAACAATAGATATAGGTAGCGGCCATTTGAGGGTAGTTTTCTGGTGCTTACTCAAAGATATATCAGAAAAATAAATTGTTTGAGCACCAGAACCAGCACCTTTCTCTCACCGCCCTGTAGCACATCAGCATTCATGGTGAGAACAATAGAGCCAATGCTATGGGGAGATAAATTGCCTAAAGATTAAAACAGATGAAAAATTGTTTTACTTTGCACTGGGATAAATAATAAAATACAGTCAGACAAAATGAAATAGATAAATGACGTACAATTGTATAGTTAAATAACACATCATTGTTATTAGTTTCAGGAAGGATTCATGTAGCTAAGCAGAGTTGCTGGAAGTACTTACCTGTGTTCCTGGTGGAAGTAGAGGTGGGCAGGTAACCTGTGCGCCTAGGTGTGCTGAACGGTCAGAATTTGAATATATATATACCTCTGTCTTGATAACTTCCCTTTCTCATAGTAGCTGGTATTTCAAGAAAATCAACTTCTCATTTCTCCACCAGGCTATCCATCACCTCCATGAGCAGGAAGTCTCTATGAGTAAAGACACAGTTATTGTTCTATTCCTGTATGGCCTTTTCTTCTGTAGAAAAAAATTGTGACCTGTAATTCTTAGCTTGTATGAAATGCATGTAAGTGCATTTCTAAGACCAACAAGAATAAAGTTAAATTCGAGCTTCTTCATACGCCCTGAGCTACTCTTCTCAACTAGGAAGAACCTTTAAAAAATATTTTTCTTTTTCTATATGTTGAACCGTCTTTAAGGCAACTTCTAATACAATTTAAAACTTATATTTTCTATTCTGAAAGAGTTTGTCCAACATGACCATTTCCCTTACAATTATTCTGTACCATCAGGAAAATATCTCAAATTGTCAGCTTAAGGGATGCTGGCGAAGAGTCACAGCAGTAAGTGGAGGACAGGTATCTCTTGCCTCCCCCTAAAAGCCTTCGTCCTCCCTGTGACCCCTCTGGCTACCTTGCAGCCAGTCCCTGATGGCCCCTGAATTGTAAGGTCGGAAGGAAGCTCATTTCCCCGCAGAATCCCCTGCTATCAGTGAGGAGAACAATAGATATAGGTAGCGGCCATTTGAGGGTAGTTTTCTGGTGCTTACTCAAAGATATATCAGAAAAATAAATTGTTTGAGCACCAGAACCAGCACCTTTCTCAGTCAGCCTGCCCTGTAGCACATCAGCTTCTGATTCATGGTGAGAACAATAGAGCCAAATGCTGGGGAGGGGGTGGGGGAGACAAGAAAGTGGTCTTCGAATGCCATGGTTAAGTCTCATCACTGGAGCTGTATTCTCTGCTTGGGCACTGAGTTCTCACAACAGAATAATAGTAAAAACAGTTGATTTTTACTGTTGTTGTTTCGTCACTAAATCGTGTCTGACTCTTTGTGACCCCATAGCTGCAGCACACCAGGCTCCCCTGTCTTCCACTGTCTCCCGGGGTCTGCTCACACTCATGTTCATTGAGTCCACGATGGTGGCTAACCATCTCGTCCTCTGCTGCCCTCTTCTCCTTTTGTCCTCGATCTTTCCCAGCATCAGGATCTTTTCCAGTGAGTTGGCTCTCAGCATCAGGTGATTGAAGTATTAAAGCTTCAGCTTCAGCATCAGTCCTTCCGATGAATATTCCAGGTTGATTTTCATTAGGATTGACCGGTTTGATCTCCTTGCTGTCCAAGGCACTCTCAAGTGTCTTCTCCAGCACCACCGTTCAAAAACGTCAATTCTTTGGTGCTCAGTCTTTGTTTATGGTCCAACTCTTACATCTGCACATGACACAGCTGGACTGTATGGACCACTGTTGGCAAGGTGATGTCTCTGCTTTCAAAGCTGCTGTCTAGGTGTGTCATGGCTTTCTTTCCAAGGAGCAAGTGTCTTTTAATTTCATGGCTGCAGTCACCATCTGCAGCAATATTGGAGCCCAAGAAGATATGATTTTTACTGAGGGGATATGTATTCACCCATTTTCCTCTTTAGCACCTTGGTCAGGATGGTGCCTCTGTTTTCTCCATTTCACAGATATCAGAACAAAACACAGAGTGACTGAACAGAAGCCCAGATTTCTAAGGCAGTGAACTGCTCAGGTGAGCTTTACCGGAGTTGAAGGCTGTGCATGTGTCCACTCCACACAGGGACTGATGTGTCTCCTTGTGTGAGCAACCAGAAAGTGGTTCCTTTGAGGGTAGTTTTCTGGTGCTTACTCAAAGATATTTCAGAAAAATAAATTGTTTGAGCACCAGAACCAGCACCTTTCTCAGTCAGCCTGCCCTGTAGCACATCAGCTTCTGATTCATGGTGAGAACAATAGAGCCAAATGCTGGGGAGGGGGTGGGGGAGACAAGAAAGTGGTCTTCGAATGCCATGGTTAAGTCTCATCACTGGAGCTGTATTCTCTGCTTGGGCACTGAGTTCTCACAACAGAATAATAGTAAAAACAGTTGATTTTTACTGTTGTTGTTTCGTCACTAAATCGTGTCTGACTCTTTGTGACCCCATAGCTGCAGCACACCAGGCTCCCCTGTCTTCCACTGTCTCCCGGGGTCTGCTCACACTCATGTTCATTGAGTCCACGATGGTGGCTAACCATCTCGTCCTCTGCTGCCCTCTTCTCCTTTTGTCCTCGATCTTTCCCAGCATCAGGATCTTTTCCAGTGAGTTGGCTCTCAGCATCAGGTGATTGAAGTATTAAAGCTTCAGCTTCAGCATCAGTCCTTCCGATGAATATTCCAGGTTGATTTTCATTAGGATTGACCGGTTTGATCTCCTTGCTGTCCAAGGCACTCTCAAGTGTCTTCTCCAGCACCACCGTTCAAAAACGTCAATTCTTTGGTGCTCAGTCTTTGTTTATGGTCCAACTCTTACATCTGCACATGACACAGCTGGACTGTATGGACCACTGTTGGCAAGGTGATGTCTCTGCTTTCAAAGCTGCTGTCTAGGTGTGTCATGGCTTTCTTTCCAAGGAGCAAGTGTCTTTTAATTTCATGGCTGCAGTCACCATCTGCAGCAATATTGGAGCCCAAGAAGATATGATTTTTACTGAGGGGATATGTATTCACCCATTTTCCTCTTTAGCACCTTGGTCAGGATGGTGCCTCTGTTTTCTCCATTTCACAGATATCAGAACAAAACACAGAGTGACTGAACAGAAGCCCAGATTTCTAAGGCAGTGAACTGCTCAGGTGAGCTCTTCAGGCACGGAGTTGAAGGCTGTGCATGTGTCCACTCCACACAGACTGGCGTGTACTCTGGGCTTTTACTGATGTGTCTCCTTGTGTTCAGATGAACAGGATCTGTTTCTTCTGCCCTCTCAGGAGATATCCCATCCTCCCACAAAATCTGAAAGCATGGAAATGGGCCCCCACCTTCTCCCCTGTGAGCCCCACAGCCACAGGAGGGAAGGCTGGGTTTCAGCTGTTCTTTTAGGACTCCCCGTTAGAGACATCAGGAGTAGCGAGTAGGGAATGGAATTGGGGTGGTTTCCTCTGTGGGTGTGATTTAGAGAGAAGGTCAAATTGTGTTCACTCACCATTTCCTCAAACTGCTCTATCGAGCTAGGATTTAGTAGAAATGAATCACTTTGGGAAGGGAATAAAGGTGGACAAAAGAAAGTGGTTTTGTCTGGTGCACAGTGTTCCCTAAGGCACGACTGTCAACGGGGCAGCTGCATTTCCACGCCATCTGGTTCGACCTCTCTCCTTCCACAGGGTGTGGGAAGTTTGTATGGCAGACTGACTTTCAGCCTGAGATACAACTCACACACTGTCAGCCCTCCATAGCCATTGGTTCTGAACTCACTCACTCAACCAGATTGAATATATTTGGAAAAATTCCAGAAAGTTCCAAACAACAGTCCTTGAATTTTTCCCACACCAGTAACTCTTTTCCACTGTATCTGCAACTCTTCACATAGCCTTTATGTTGTATTAGGTATTATAAGAAATCGAGAGATGATTTAAAGTATAGAGGAGAATGTCTGTAGAAGGTACTTGAGTCTTCCTGTATCCTTGGGGCATCCTTGAATCAATCTCTTGTAGATCTCAGGAAATGGCTGTAGTGTAAGCTTCATCTTTTTTTTTTTTTTAATTTGGCCTCTTTTTATTTATTTATTTATTTTCATCCATCTTTATTCTTCAGCCTGTGTGGGCCTCCCATTGCAGTGACCTTTCTCATTGCAGAACACCAGCGTTGGGTGCATGCACTCCAGAGCACTGGCTTGTAATTGGACACATGGGGCCAGCTGCTCTGTGGCACATGGGATCTTCCCAGGCCAGGTCCTGTGTCACGGAGTTGAAGGCTGTGCATGTGTCCACTCCACACAGACTGGCGTGTACTCTGGGCTTTTACTGATGTGTCTCCTTGTGTTCAGATGAACAGGATCTGTTTCTTCTGCCCTCTCAGGAGATATCCCATCCTCCCACAAAATCTGAAAGCATGGAAATGGGCCCCCACCTTCTCCCCTGTGAGCCCCACAGCCACAGGAGGGAAGGCTGGGTTTCAGCTGTTCTTTTAGGACTCCCCGTTAGAGACATCAGGAGTAGCGAGTAGGGAATGGAATTGGGGTGGTTTCCTCTGTGGGTGTGATTTAGAGAGAAGGTCAAATTGTGTTCACTCACCATTTCCTCAAACTGCTCTATCGAGCTAGGATTTAGTAGAAATGAATCACTTTGGGAAGGGAATAAAGGTGGACAAAAGAAAGTGGTTTTGTCTGGTGCACAGTGTTCCCTAAGGCACGACTGTCAACGGGGCAGCTGCATTTCCACGCCATCTGGTTCGACCTCTCTCCTTCCACAGGGTGTGGGAAGTTTGTATGGCAGACTGACTTTCAGCCTGAGATACAACTCACACACTGTCAGCCCTCCATAGCCATTGGTTCTGAACTCACTCACTCAACCAGATTGAATATATTTGGAAAAATTCCAGAAAGTTCCAAACAACAGTCCTTGAATTTTTCCCACACCAGTAACTCTTTTCCACTGTATCTGCAACTCTTCACATAGCCTTTATGTTGTATTAGGTATTATAAGAAATCG
The DNA here is from genome assembly GCA_022376925.1 of Tragulus kanchil. Classification (NCBI taxonomy): domain Eukaryota; kingdom Metazoa; phylum Chordata; class Mammalia; order Artiodactyla; family Tragulidae; genus Tragulus; species Tragulus kanchil. The sequence continues at coordinate 157,591,091 of JAIOJX010000003.1, forward strand.
AGAGATGATTTAAAGTATAGAGGAGAATGTCTGTAGAAGGTACTTGAGTCTTCCTGTATCCTTGGGGCATCCTTGAATCAATCTCTTGTAGATCTCAGGAAATGGCTGTAGTGTAAGCTTCATCTTTTTTTTTTTTTTAATTTGGCCTCTTTTTATTTATTTATTTATTTTCATCCATCTTTATTCTTCAGCCTGTGTGGGCCTCCCATTGCAGTGACCTTTCTCATTGCAGAGCACGGGGCTATGGGTGCATGTGCTCCAGAGTGCTGGCTCGTAATTGGACACACTGGTCCAGCCGTTCCATGGCACGTGGGATCTTCCCAGGTCAGGGATCAAACTGGCGTCCCTTGCACAGCAAGGTGGTGTCTTTACTCACTGGACCACCAGGGAATCCCTCCATTTGGGTTTTGTGTGCTATTTTGCCAATGCGAACTCTCATGTAGAAATTTCACTATGGATATATTGCTTAGGCATTTACCTAAAAGTGACATTTCTGGGTCAATGGTAAGTCTGTGTTTGATTGATTGACCGATTGATTGATTTTTTACTCTACGACCAATTTACAAGAATTACCTGAACTTTCCACAGCAGCTGCCCCATTTTGTTTTTCCTCCAGACGAGGAGAAAGCGTGTGTGTGGAGTTCTGACTCTCTGCCCATCTCTAGCACTTGTTAGTGTCCTTGGTCTGAGTCTGCAGTCCCAGCACATAATTCATTCACAGGAAGATTCAGTCACAACAAAGTTCCAGAAGCATAAGGATGGAGACACTAGGTGAAGGAAGGGGAGACTTGTGTGTCTAAACTGGAAAGATGATTCCACTTGATTCCCCAGCCCTCAGCCCCTCTTAGGGCTCCTCTGTGGATATGTGTGTTGTGACCCCGAATGATACTGTAGGTCAAAGGGCCCTGAGCTGAGACTGGGTGAGGCTGAGTGAGTTTGATGAAGGTGCTCAGTCAAAAGAAGAAGGAAACAGAGAGAGGAAAAGTCCAGCATGAAAAAAAATGACTAACAGGAGGAGGAGGAGCTCCTAGTCAAAGCTGCATTGCTGGCACCGTCAGAGAGCAGGATGGGAGTCTTTGGGCTCAAAGAGACAGGGATCTGACCCCATAGTCAGAAGTCAGAAGCTTTGCATCAGCTTGGGGGAAGCCCTGGGGGTCAAAGTAAGATAAATTGGTCTTCAAGGAAACTTTCAACTAAAACTGAATTCTTAGAATCAGCTTTGGAAATGTGTCATAATTTTTTAATGAATTGGTAAGGACCAGGAGCTTGGTTAAATTTACAGAAATGGCAGACTAGTTCAAATAGAAACCACGTCATACTCCACTCCACCCCATCCCCGCTCATATTTGAAAAGTGCTCCTGGCATGTTATGGACAAGATTATGACACCCTGATGTGACCAAAGTGTTGCAGAAGACTCAGAAATTCTCAGAGGATTTTGCAAGTCAGTAATTTCTAATATATGTCTTTCGGAACCTAGGAACCCAATAAAGCCCCAGAAGTAATCACACTTTCAGGAACCATCTTGCTATTTCTAATATCTTTATTGGTTGGTGAAGAAGTAGCTCTTCTATTTTATAAACTACTTCCTTGTGAAGGTCTCCTTTTGTCAGTGTTACTGAGTTGCAAATCCTAGGAAGCATTTTATTTCTTCCTTCTTAGCAATATCGGTTGTACCTGTTGTAGGTAAACTGGTTAGGAGAGAGGATCCTTCAAACATTCAACAATAGGATACCTGCCAACTACTGGATTCCCTATGGGCACAGATACAGGTTGTTAGTGTCCTTGGTCTGAGTCTGCAGTCCCAGCACATAATTCATTCACAGGAAGATTCAGTCACAACAAAGTTCCAGAAGCATAAGGATGGAGACACTAGGTGAAGGAAGGGGAGACTTGTGTGTCTAAACTGGAAAGATGATTCCACTTGATTCCCCAGCCCTCAGCCCCTCTTAGGGCTCCTCTGTGGATATGTGTGTTGTGACCCCGAATGATACTGTAGGTCAAAGGGCCCTGAGCTGAGACTGGGTGAGGCTGAGTGAGTTTGATGAAGGTGCTCAGTCAAAAGAAGAAGGAAACAGAGAGAGGAAAAGTCCAGCATGAAAAAAAATGACTAACAGGAGGAGGAGGAGCTCCTAGTCAAAGCTGCATTGCTGGCACCGTCAGAGAGCAGGATGGGAGTCTTTGGGCTCAAAGAGACAGGGATCTGACCCCATAGTCAGAAGTCAGAAGCTTTGCATCAGCTTGGGGGAAGCCCTGGGGGTCAAAGTAAGATAAATTGGTCTTCAAGGAAACTTTCAACTAAAACTGAATTCTTAGAATCAGCTTTGGAAATGTGTCATAATTTTTTAATGAATTGGTAAGGACCAGGAGCTTGGTTAAATTTACAGAAATGGCAGACTAGTTCAAATAGAAACCACGTCATACTCCACTCCACCCCATCCCCGCTCATATTTGAAAAGTGCTCCTGGCATGTTATGGACAAGATTATGACACCCTGATGTGACCAAAGTGTTGCAGAAGACTCAGAAATTCTCAGAGGATTTTGCAAGTCAGTAATTTCTAATATATGTCTTTCGGAACCTAGGAACCCAATAAAGCCCCAGAAGTAATCACACTTTCAGGAACCATCTTGCTATTTCTAATATCTTTATTGGTTGGTGAAGAAGTAGCTCTTCTATTTTATAAACTACTTCCTTGTGAAGGTCTCCTTTTGTCAGTGTTACTGAGTTGCAAATCCTAGGAAGCATTTTATTTCTTCCTTCTTAGCAATATCGGTTGTACCTGTTGTAGGTAAACTGGTTAGGAGAGAGGATCCTTCAAACATTCAACAATAGGATACCTGCCAACTACTGGATTCCCTATGGGCACAGATACAGGTACATTTACAGATGCGTACACACTGAATAAGATCAGACCAGGGGTAATAAACCTTGCTGTAATTTTCTCAGGGAATACCAAGTGCAGTAAGATATAAGAAGATGTTCGTTTTGGAAGGGGTCTCCTAGGTAGGCTTATCAAGAAAGACAAAGACTCATACAACCTCTAGCCCTCCCCCCATTTCCATTCCACCCAAGATAGTCATCTATGCTTTCAATCAAGTCCAAGGCTGTTTCTTGTTGATCTCTCATAATTTCCGCCCTGGTTCACCTTGGCATTCCTGTTCTGCCACCCAGAAGCACCAGTACAGACACTCCCTTTTGGTAGGACTGTCCCTCTTTCTCTTTGCTTTATGCAAAATGTGAATTTCCCCCAGGACTGCATGTCCCTGAATCTTTTCTCAGGGGCAGCTCCTTACTACCCTCTCTTCACACTGGCACTCCAGGAAACGTAGTCTTTCTTCACTTTCTTTTTTTCCCACTGCCATTGTTCTTTCTCTGTCCCTGTGTCCTATTTTAAGTTTCTGGCCCTCCAGATATTTCAGAATGTTTCTACCTACCATCTTGTATGTTACTCCTTAATATTCACTAAGTGCTCTGTTGTCTTTTCACCCTTCAGGTTTTCTACTTCATTCCAACTGCTTCTAGTACTGGACAGGCGCAAAACATTCATTTTGTTGGCAACAGTTGAATTCATTCTTGCTTCATTTTACATCTCTTATTCTCGTTGAATCTCCTCCAAAACCAGCTTTTCTTGACCCTTGAAAAATTAGACCCATGATGCCCATGGGCTATGGGTATGCTGTGATTTTACTTTGCCTCTCCAACTTTACCCTTCACTGTCTCAACCCCCCAGGTCCCCATGAGGCAAAGATGTAGGGAGGAATAATCGGGGTTCTTGTCCTCTGGGGAGCTCTGCATCTGGCCCAGGAGAGGCAGCAAGGGCAGGCTCACAGCTGGGTGACATCGGGGTGCCCCATCACCTGAATTCCTCGCAGCCAGGTTGTCAGGGGAAGGCGACATTTCTTTACCAAAGCCCACAGATCTCGTTGAACAGATGTTTTGCAGCGTTGGCTACTTTCTCTGGATTTTGTCACCATTCCCGCTCTTGCTGCGGGTCTAGAGGCGGCACTGTCTCCCCATGGGTGCCAGCCCCGGATGCGTCTCCATCCCTTCTTGGTTTCTCTTAACCCTGAGCATATTTTGTATAGTCCCCTAATTAAACTTTCCTTGTTTGTCCATTTTAATTATGATGTTTGTTTTCTTCTAAATCTTTGATTAGTATAATAATCACATGGCTTTAGGAAGGTCATCTTTGAATGGAATTTGGGCATCGGGTTGGTTGCATGTTAAGAAGCAGGAGCTAAGAGGGGATGAGGCATGAGTAGATGTAAGGCACACATAGCACCAGATGATCAATGATGGGACACTGTGCAGGTGGAAGACAGGTGTTGCAAAATTCGTGACTGTGGTGCTTAGTTGCTATAGTGACAATATGTGGAGTCAGCTGCTTTTTGATGACAGCCATGGGAAAGTCATCCAACAGAAACCTGAAAAACAGTCATCATGGATCTTGACAAGTAAATCCTAAAAAATACATATGGGTTTACAGTAGTAAGATGCTTAATTTTTCTAGATCAGGAAAATGAGATTAATACCATGCAACACAGAGATTAATACCCCTAGTGCTGATAGTTCTTAAAAGCAAAGGATGGGTATGGTGTAGAACAAGAGAATTACTGAGACAATGCTGATGAAAATGTTAGTACAAATAACTTGGTAATACTTAGAGGTATGTGGTTAAAATTCAGCAGTTCTCTGTTTAGCCATATATCCTGTATATTTTCACATGCTGTGCTCAGGATACACGTGTTGTGAGTTAATTGCCGTACTGTCAGTAGTGGCAAAGAGTAGAAACAACTTACACATTTATTAACGGAGTAATAAAGGAAATAAATACTCCAGGTTTATATAACAGAATCTACTACAGCAATGAATATAGATGAGCCAGATATTCATCTATCAGATAGGACAGAACCTCAAACATAATATCCAGTGGAGAAAATATATATCGAGAAAGGAGGAGTAACTCCTGTTTTATCCCTCTCTCTTCCCACTCCTGTTTCCCCTTTGGTAAGCTTGTTTTGCCTATCTCTAAGTCTGTTTCTGTTTTGTAAATAAGTTTCATTTGTATCATCTTTTAAAATTGGATTCTATGTGTGAGTGATAGCATGTCGTATCATAGGTCTTTCTCTGTCTGCCTTCACTTTATTTTTCTAATTGGAGGGTAATTGCCTTACAGTGTGCGCTAGTTTCCACCACACAACAGCGTGGATCAGTCTCACGCCGCATGCCTTCCTTTCCCCTTGGGCTTCCTTCCCACCTCCCGAGTCTGCCTCCACTTCGTGTGATCATCTCCAGTCCATCCGTGTCGAAAGCAGGGGCTTATCCACAAGGGAGGTGTGCCAAGGATCCTTCACTTCTGAGTGCGAGTGACTGGCTGAGCCTCATCTCCTGAGCCAGACTCCCCACTCTATCCCAAAGAAGCACTCTGCACCTCACTGCCTCTGGGACTAGCCTCTGCATTTCTGGAAATGATTCTGCCCTTCACGATCATCTCCCAGCACTGCCGGGAAGAGTTATCATCATGTCCTTCAGTCTTCTTGTTGCCCAAGCTAGATAACATCCATCCCTCAAGGCACCAGTAATCGCCTATTATGCACAAGAAACTCCTGACCTTGAAATTACTCAGTGATGTCCTTCCTATGATACAAGGATGTCTTGTCAAAGGGCGTGATTACATTACCTACAAGAATTTTGCTGAAATTCAGGACATTAAATTATTCATTTGGTTAATATTCATTTTGATTTACAGTACTTTTCCAAGGATGTTCATGTCCTTCTCTGGAAGTACTTTGTTACTTGCTGAGATCCTTGAGTTTTGTTCTAGACAACTGAGGTCACTTAGCAATGTGGGGAGGGGCGTGTGAGAGGATAATTCTCTTCCACTCTCATGCAGCGTGTTAGACTTCTAGGACTACTATTGTGAGGTATGCAAACTGAGGCTGACAACCACAGGTATTTCTTCTCTCCCACTTGTGAAGGCTTAGAATCTAGAGTCAATGTGTTCTGAGGATCACACTTCCTAGGGAGGCTCTGGGGGAGACTTTTATTTGCCTTTTCTTCCTCCTGGTGGTTCCTAGAGTTCCTGGGCTTGTGCCTCTGTCTTTACAGGACCTTATTCTCTTTTTGTACAAGTTCCAGTCATTGGATTTGGGCCTGAGCTTGTTCAACCGTCTTAACTAGTTATGCCCCTTGCCTGCTTCTAAAGAAGCTTCTCTGCAGTTCTCAAAGGACATACTTTGTTTCTTTTTCAACTTCATGCCACGAGCTTTTTTTTTTTCTTAGTTATTTATTATTTTCATCCATCTTTATTCCTTGGCCTGTGTGGGCCTCCCATTGCAGTGGCCTCTCTCATTGCAGAGCACCAGCTCTGGGCGCATGTGCTTGAGAACGCTGGTTCATAATTGAACACACTGGTCCAGTTACTCTGTGGCACGTGGAATCTTCCTGGGCCGGGGATCAAACCGGTGGCCCTTGCACTGCAAGGCGGACTCTCTACCCACTGGACTACCAGGGCAGCCCAGGACATACATTTTTGATGGATGCTATTCAACCCAGTGACTTCCCTGGTGACGTTAGTGGTAAAGGACCCGCCTGCCAATGCAGGAGACACAGGATACACTGGTTTGATCCCTGGGTTGGGAAGATTCCCTTGGAGAAGGACATAGCAACCCACTCCAGTATTCTTGCCTGAAAAATCCCATGGCCAGAGGAACCTGATGGGCTATGGTCCACAGGGTCACAAAGAGTTGGGCATGACTGAAATGACTTAACACACACATTCAACCCACTACAAGCAGCAATCTCGTCAGTCAAGATGAATCAGTTTTAACAGTTTGAGGAGAAACCACCCAGTTATTTCCCCATAATGATGAGGTAGGTATTCGTCGGTGGGAGCCTTTGCCTTACCCACCCATCTAAAACAGCAGTCTTCCTATTAGTTTAAACCTCAAGGTGTCTACAGGGATGTTTCTACTGCATGAGCTTTTCAACATCGCAAGTACACAGATTCTTGTCTACAAACTTAGTTACCTGAGAATCTCCTGTGTTCACAGGGTCAGGTTTCCCAACCCACCCACATTTCCCAAAAGAAAAGCAAACTTGTCACCTCCCTCGTATCTTCCTGGTGAAAGATGCCCGGGAGTAACAAAGACAAAAGTCTTCTACTGATGAGTCAAGATGCACAAGCCTGGGCTTCCCTGGTGGTCCAGTGGGTAAAGAGTCTGCCTTGCAGTGTGAGGGGTACCAGTTTGATCTCTGGCTCCGGAAGATCCCACGTGCCACAGAGTGGCTGGACCAATGTGTCCAGTTACGAGCCAGCACTCTGGAGTGCATGCGCCCAGAGCCGGTGCTCTGCAGTGAGAGAGGCCCCATGCGGTGGGAGGCCCACATAGGGCAAAGAATAAAGATGGATGAAAATAAATAAATAAAAAACCAACCAAAGAGGCCAAAAAAAAAAAAAGATGCACAGGCCCACTCATAGGGTTTCCACCTTCCTCTTTGTCATACAGATTCCTGAAACATGTGAAGTGTGGGATGTCAGAATCTGGGAACTTTGCTGGCTGTCTTGTAATTAAGATTCGCCACTTCCTCAGCAGAGGGCAAGGGTTCAATCCCTGGTAAGGGAACTAAGTTCCTGCAGACCACGTGGAATGGCCAAAAAAACCACAAAAAACAAAAAGCAAAACAAAAGGAGGGTCAGTATTTTAGTTCATGTTGGCTTGTGCTGAATTAAGAATATACATCAATTAAGATAGGGGAACGGTAGGAGTGAGGACACATGTTCAATCATATTAGTCTCTTTGGAGCTTTGGTCAAGACTGAGTTCCTCTGGAGACCAGAGTAGAAGGCATCCACAAAAGCTACTGAAACCAAATACGAATTTTCTCCCAGTTAGTTTCTGTGGTGTAAGTTCTATACTGCTACTCTTGATGCTTATGTTAGGGACAAGAAAATGCCAAACTGACTGGAATCTTCTATTGGTGTGTATATTTTTAAGACTCACTGGATAAAATGTATGAAAACATTTTTCAGAAATGGTGTGCATCAGTTGAAAGGTAAAATCTAATTCAACACATCTCATCATGATTATTTTCTCTTGGGAAAGAGCTCCACATTTTACTTTATCTCCAAGTGGCTCTACCAGTTATTAAGAAAGTCCCAGACTCTGTCAGAGGCAGAACCAATGGATTATAAACAGTATGAACAGTGACCTTAAAATAAAATATGGACAATTTTGTCTTGGTTCTTACTAAGAGATACTACTCCAAGAAAAATTGGCTTTTGTTTTAATAATTATTTATCAAATTTTTAATGCATTTTTTGCAGCTTTATGATAATGGTAAATGTAGTGATAACTCAATCCAAAAGAGACCTACGAAATTTAAAGACATACGATTATAAAAAATAAGAACCTTTCATATTTTAAATTTGTAAATATTTTCACTTGAAAGTAAGGATGACAAAAGTTATCAAGAAAAGACTTTAAAATATAAAACTAGGGTAAAATTTTTTGCAGAAAGTGGAGTGGAAATATAATTTCCACGTAAGGAGGAATAGTGTAAAATATTAGAATGCTATGGGGCTTGTAGTGCCTTTTGAAAGTGGATGATAGTATCATAGGGCCGATTCTACTGGATGCATTTTAAAATGTGATATAACAATTTTAAGGTAGTGACATTCACAGTAGGACATGCATTATCCTTTATAACTTTATATAAGTTATCCTTTATACCTACTTGCATGCTGGACATATTTCAGATGTCAATCAAAACCGGTGGGGAGAGTTGAAACAGAAATGCTGAGCCATTCTTGAGTAAAGGTTTGGCCATCTCTGTTGCAGGTTCAAATTCAGGCCACTGTGCTGTGAGCTGCCGAGGGCTGTCTCTTCCTGGCCACACCATGAGTGACACCGTGTGGCAGTGACTGCAACAGCAGCTCCGCAGGACAAGACGTTCTGGGACAGCACAGATGTCTGCTGTTTTCTCTTCAAAGCAAGTATAAGGTTGATGGTCTGTCTCTATATCGCAACTTGAAACTACCCTGGGCTTCTTAAAGGTATTAGGAGAGGGAGACTCCAGGGAGAGAGAATGTGTTTTAATTGACGGGATGGTGGGTGGATTATACTTCAACTGTCATGAAGAGGAGGTGGTCTTATTCTGTATTCACTAAAAAGTTGTTGTTTTTCTTCACAAAGGAAAGCCCCGTGCTAAATGGATTTCACCGGTGAATTCTACCAGATGTTTGAAAACATAACACCAATCCTTCTCAAAGTCTTCAAACAAACTGACGAGGAGACAGAGAGGTAGCATTACCCTCATATCTTGGCATCTTTTCTCTCTCTCTCTCTCTTTTTTTTCTTTTAGCCATGAAGCATATGGGATCTTAGTTCCCTGACCGGGGATCGAACTTGCGCCCCTTGCTTTAGAGGGAAGTCCCTCTTTGCAAGTTTTAGAGTACTCCTTTGGTTGTTCCTCCTCATAGGGAGAAATTTTGGAACATGTTGATATATTTCATTAGGAAAGGGAGTAGAATACCCCCAGAATTTCATACAGGACTTATTTGGTTGGGCACAGGCAGACGTTAAAAGAAAGGAAGATTCAGATGTCAACAAGGTAGAGAGTTCAAATGGTCCAGGTGAAAACTGACCACTAACTGGTTCTAGTCCTAGTTAAACTCTAACCAAACATATCAGATTGAAGCTTCCCTTACAAACAGTCTTGTGTAAGATGAGCAGTTTGCCCTCAGTGAACTTTGAGGTGTGGTTCAGCTTTCATACGAACAAGCTGAAATCCATCCACTTCACGCTTAGTGAATTGAAGAGGAGGAGCCCCGTTTCCTTCATAAATTTCTCCCAACAGTTGAGGCAGTTGAGTTTGGGGAAGACTGAGCACAGAAACCCATTCTGGTGTCTCTCTCTGCTTGCATCACGGTCAGACTTTGACCATTTGGACATTAATTATTTATTGGTTCATTTGACTCAGCATCACTTATTAATCAAGTATGTTTTGTACTCTTTCTTGGTACCAGTTTTATCCGAGGTTCTGTAAAAGATAAAATGTAAAAAGGAGAGACAGTGTCTACCCCCGTATGGCTCAGCCACTTATTTGGAAATTTCTGCCAATAAACACACGTTCAACGATGCAAATTAAGAACGTGAGGGGCCAAGACCTATCATTTGGTTAGACTTCACAGAGAACGACACTGGTTTTCTGTGAAGCTGCCTAGGAAATCTGAGACCCTTGTTTAAGTGCAGTGAATCTCAAAGCCTTAGCCCTCTGCACTGTTTGGTTCCCACAAACAATCTCCAGCAATTCAGCAAGCTTTTGGCCTTAATACGTTGAGCAAACATGCACGACAAGTGAGGTCACCTCGTGGCTGTTCATTGTGTTGTGTCATTGGGAGAAGCAGCCCTGGTCGGCCTCTTCCCTGTGACGCAAGCAGTTAGGCAACAGAGCCGTCTTCTGACATCCCTGCCTGGGATGGTTACAGACTCTCAGGGCTCAACACTATCCAGACCTTCTTGCCTGATTCATAGCGTTAATAACAGCTGGTACTAGTAGCCACAGGGGCTTCCCTGTGGTAAAGAATCCGTCTGTAATGTGGGAGACCAAGATTCAATCCCTGGGTCTAGAGGATCCCCTGGAGAAGGGCATGGCAACCCACTCCAGGGTTCTTGCCTGGAGACCCCCATGGACAGAGGAGCCCGGTGGTCTGTAGGCCATGGGGATTGCAAAAGAGTTGGACACGACTGAGCACACACTCCGTCGTCGTCTCCTTTCCTTCCCCTCCCCTTGTCTCTCTGCTTCTGTCCCTCCACCTCGACTTTTTGGCTCCTTATTCTCTTCTTCCATTGCCTAGAGTACTTTAGAAATCTTTAGTATATTTTTGCTTATGGAATCCAGTGTTCTGTTTTGAATCTTTTTTTATTTTACAAGTGGGTGTGTTAAATATTTTATAGTTACCTCTCTCAAAAAGGAGTGTGTGTGCTAAGTTGCTTCAGTTCATGTCCAGCCCTTTGGGATTCTCCAGGCAGGCATAGTGGAGTGGGCTGCCGTATGCCTGTCGACCCATGTTTTGTACTCTTTATTGGTACCAGTTTTATCCGAGGTTCTGTAAAAGATAAAATTTAAAAAGGAGAGACAGTGTCTACCCCCGTATGGCTCAGCCACTTATTTGGAAATTTCTGCCAATAAACACACGTTCAACGATGCAAATTAAGAACGTGAGGGGCCAAGACCTATCATTTGGTTAGACTTCACAGAGAACGACACTGGTTTTCTGTGAAGCTGCCTAGGAAATCTGAGACCCTTGTTTAAGTGCAGTGAATCTCAAAGCCTTAGCCCTCTGCACTGTTTGGTTCCCACAAACAATCTCCAGCAATTCAGCAAGCTTTTGGCCTTAATACGTTGAGCAAACATGCACGACAAGTGAGGTCACCTCGTGGCTGTTCATTGTGTTGTGTCATTGGGAGAAGCAGCCCTGGTCGGCCTCTTCCCTGTGACGCAAGCAGTTAGGCAACAGAGCCGTCTTCTGACATCCCTGCCTGGGATGGTTACAGACTCTCAGGGCTCAACACTATCCAGACCTTCTTGCCTGATTCATAGCGTTAATAACAGCTGGTACTAGTAGCCACAGGGGCTTCCCTGTGGTAAAGAATCCGTCTGTAATGTGGGAGACCAAGATTCAATCCCTGGGTCTAGAGGATCCCCTGGAGAAGGGCATGGCAACCCACTCCAGGGTTCTTGCCTGGAGACCCCCATGGACAGAGGAGCCCGGTGGTCTGTAGGCCATGGGGATTGCAAAAGAGTTGGACACGACTGAGCACACACTCCGTCGTCGTCTCCTTTCCTTCCCCTCCCCTTGTCTCTCTGCTTCTGTCCCTCCACCTCGACTTTTTGGCTCCTTATTCTCTTCTTCCATTGCCTAGAGTACTTTAGAAATCTTTAGTATATTTTTGCTTATGGAATCCAGTGTTCTGTTTTGAATCTTTTTTTATTTTACAAGTGGGTGTGTTAAATATTTTATAGTTACCTCTCTCAAAAAGGAGTGTGTGTGCTAAGTTGCTTCAGTCATGTCCAGCCCTTTGGGCCGCTGTGGATCGTAGCCTGCGAGGCTCCTCTGTCTATGGGATTCTCCAGGCAGGCATAGTGGAGTGGGCTGCCATGCCCTTCCCCAGGGGATGTTCCTGACCCAGGGATCGAACCCATGTCTCTTGAGTCTCCTGCATTAGCAGGCAGATTCTTTACCATTAGCGCCACCTGAGAAGCCCCCAACAAAAGTGCATTAAATTGCTTAATGATCCTGAGCTTCCTATGTGGTTTGAATAACTACCTCCACCCCTCACTCCCCCTAGAAACAACTTCTTTTCTTCCTGCTCTGGATGCTCCCTTTTGAATCTTGGCCCTCCCTTTTGGATCTTAGATCTTACTGAAACTCTCCGAATAAGACTCTTTTGTAAACAGAAACCTCAGGTAATAGGAGCATACAAGGTTCACTGCACTCAGTATCACTCAGTACACAGGTTGGAAACCTAAAAATAACAACAGCGTGGTGCAGTAACTCCCACCCGTCTAGCTATGTATGCTCTGGGTAAGCCTTTCATGGAGAAGCTAAACTTTGCCTCCCCACCGCATAACACAAAGCCTGTGGACTGTCGTCTCTAAGGAACGTGAAATCTCAGAGGGTGGGGCTGAGCTCGGGGTTGGGGTTGAGGGGAGGTGATTTGCTGAAAGGTTGAGGACTCAGGAAGCAGATCAGCCCTGGTAAGTCAAACTTTTGCCTGGTAGGGCAAAAACTCAGGGCCCTGGGCTATGAGAGGAGGGTTCGATGGGGTTCCACAGAGGCATCAAACATCTGAGTTTTAGCACCACGATGGATGCTCCATCCCAGGGGGCTCAAGTGGTAACAAATCCGTCTGCCAATGCAGAAGACACGGGAGATGTGAGTTCAATCCCTGGATTGGGAAGATCCCCTGGAACAGGAAAGGGCAACATGCTCCAGTATGCTTGCCTGGAGAATTCCAAGGACAGAGGAACCAGGTGGGCTACAGTACATGAAGTCGCAGAGTTGGACAACGCTGAGTGACTGAACATGTCCCTCAGACCCAGTTTTCCACCTCTCTGGTAAAAGGCAGCAGTATGAAAGACCACAGTTCCAAATATAAGCTGTAGGATCTGGAGATGGAAAGAGAGTTATTTGCTAGGACCAAGGATGATTAGTAGTAGACATTAGGCAAGTGGGGGAAAAACCCTCACTTTTATAGCTGATGAAAAGGTACATTGAAAGTTTCAATTACAGATGAAAACTCAGAATTTTTGGTAGTTATTAAGTAATAAGGGTGCCTCTATTACTATTTATTTTTGTAGCAAGAGCGTCAGGAGCCTCCTGAAACAGGGGTAGAGTGACAGTAGCCAATCCTGGATGTCTCAAGATCAATATGGTCCATTTTAGCCCAGCCCAACAATTCCCACAGGGTCATTACAGTAAAGATCCCTGAAAAAGCAGGGATCTTTTGCTTGTTTTCTATTGGGGGGTTGTTATTACCTGGTATAAACAGCATTCTAGAATAATGCTGGCACCTACTTGCTGTTGTTGTTTAGTCACTAAGTTGTGTCCAACTCTTTGCAACCCCATGAACTGTAGCCTGCCAGGCGTCACTGTCCATAAGATCCCCTAAATATTGGTTGAACATCCAAGTAAGGTTTTTTGACAGATTCCTAAGGAAAAAGAGCTAGAGATGAAGACTGGGAACCACCACGTCTCCTCCTCCTTTGCTGTGTATGTTTGCCAGCTGAACATGCTCATGCCACAGGATGAAATCAGTTAATCCCTGGCTCTACTCGTAAAACTCCAAGGGAAAGAATTTTATGGTGGATAATTGAAAGGGGTGCATCTCCCCTAAGGACAGCAGCCAAGATCCTGGCAGAAGAGCCAGAGCATGAGAACAGTGTGCCCTAACAAGGTGCTTTCCGAATGTTTTGATGTGATAATTGGGGAAGGGAGACATATCTGCTCTCTATAATGCCACTGGCAGCAGAAATGAAAAAACACGGAGATGTGAGTTCAATCCCTGGATTGGGAAGATCCCCTGGAACAGGAAAGGGCAACATGCTCCAGTATGCTTGCCTGGAGAATTCCAAGGACAGAGGAACCAGGTGGGCTACAGTACATGAAGTCGCAGAGTTGGACAACGCTGAGTGACTGAACATGTCCCTCAGACCCAGTTTTCCACCTCTCTGGTAAAAGGCAGCAGTATGAAAGACCACAGTTCCAAATATAAGCTGTAGGATCTGGAGATGGAAAGAGAGTTATTTGCTAGGACCAAGGATGATTAGTAGTAGACATTAGGCAAGTGGGGGAAAAACCCTCACTTTTATAGCTGATGAAAAGGTACATTGAAAGTTTCAATTACAGATGAAAACTCAGAATTTTTGGTAGTTATTAAGTAATAAGGGTGCCTCTATTACTATTTATTTTTGTAGCAAGAGCGTCAGGAGCCTCCTGAAACAGGGGTAGAGTGACAGTAGCCAATCCTGGATGTCTCAAGATCAATATGGTCCATTTTAGCCCAGCCCAACAATTCCCACAGGGTCATTACAGTAAAGATCCCTGAAAAAGCAGGGATCTTTTGCTTGTTTTCTATTGGGGGGTTGTTATTACCTGGTATAAACAGCATTCTAGAATAATGCTGGCACCTACTTGCTGTTGTTGTTTAGTCACTAAGTTGTGTCCAACTCTTTGCAACCCCATGAACTGTAGCCTGCCAGGCGTCACTGTCCATAAGATCCCCTAAATATTGGTTGAACATCCAAGTAAGGTTTTTTGACAGATTCCTAAGGAAAAAGAGCTAGAGATGAAGACTGGGAACCACCACGTCTCCTCCTCCTTTGCTGTGTATGTTTGCCAGCTGAACATGCTCATGCCACAGGATGAAATCAGTTAATCCCTGGCTCTACTCGTAAAACTCCAAGGGAAAGAATTTTATGGTGGATAATTGAAAGGGGTGCATCTCCCCTAAGGACAGCAGCCAAGATCCTGGCAGAAGAGCCAGAGCATGAGAACAGTGTGCCCTAACAAGGTGCTTTACGAATTGATTATATAATATCTGCCACTTGCTTAGAGTCAAACATGATGGGGAAGAGAAGCAAGAGAACATATCTGCTCTCTTCCCATAGCTTTTGATTTATTTGGTCCTTTTATTTCTCTCTTGCTGAGTAGCAAATGACGGGACGCTTCCCAGGTGGTGCCAGCGGTAAGGATCTGCCTGCCAGTGCAGGAGATGGAAGAGACGTTGATTTGATCCTGGGTCAGGGAGACTGCCTGGAGGAAGAGATGGCAACTCACTCCAGTATTCTTGTCTGGAGAATTCCATGGACACAGGAGCCCAATGGGCTATTGTCCGTGGGGTTGCAGAGTTGGACATGACTGAGTGACTGAGCACACTAGCTTCCTTCTTCCCTTGCTCCAGTCTCCTTCTATTCTGCTTCTATGCCCTGAGGGAATTTACCATATATGTTACGTGTATGCAAGACATGGTCTCAGGTCTATTTTCAAGTGAGCCAGGCTAAGATACTAGTGGAGGAGGAATGACTGAAAGAGTAAAGAGAAGAACAGAGGGTTATGCTCATGAATGTCCTTCCACCTTGAAGAAAAGCTCAAAGGAAAAACAAGAACGGCCCTTCCCACTGGGATAATGATGGAGGGACAATCTAGACCAAGGATGAAAAAGACCTTCTTTGGTCAGCACAATTTTTAGCAAGAAAACCATCATTTTCTTCTTGGGTCTCAAGAGAAGAGAACAGGAACCTACTGTGCAGCACTGGGATCTTTTGAACCCCATGAACTGTAGCCTGCCAGGCGTCACTGTCCATAAGATCCCTAAATATTGGTTGAACATCCAAGTAAGGTTTTTGACAGATTCCTAAGGAAAAGCCTAGAGATGAAGACTGGGAACCACCACGTCTCCTCCTCCTTTGCTGTGTATGTTTGCCAGCTGAACATGCTCATGCCACAGGATGAAATCAGTTAATCCCTGGCTCTACTCGTAAAACTCCAAGGGAAAGAATTTTATGGTGGATAATTGAAAGGGGTGCATCTCCCCTAAGGACAGCAGCCAAGATCCTGGCAGAAGAGCCAGAGCATGAGAACAGTGTGCCCTAACAAGGTGCTTTACGAATTGATTATATAATATCTGCCACTTGCTTAGAGTCAAACATGATGGGGAAGAGAAGCAAGAGAACATATCTGCTCTCTTCCCATAGCTTTTGATTTATTTGGTCCTTTTATTTCTCTCTTGCTGAGTAGCAAATGACGGGACGCTTCCCAGGTGGTGCCAGCGGTAAAGGATCTGCCTGCCAGTGCAGGAGATGGAAGAGACGTTGATTTGATCCTGGGTCAGGGAGACTGCCTGGAGGAAGAGATGGCAACTCACTCCAGTATTCTTGTCTGGAGAATTCCATGGACACAGGAGCCCAATGGGCTATTGTCCGTGGGGTTGCAGAGTTGGACATGACTGAGTGACTGAGCACACTAGCTTCCTTCTTCCCTTGCTCCAGTCTCCTTCTATTCTGCTTCTATGCCCTGAGGGAATTTACCATATATGTTACGTGTATGCAAGACATGGTCTCAGGTCTATTTTCAAGTGAGCCAGGCTAAGATACTAGTGGAGGAGGAATGACTGAAAGAGTAAAGAGAAGAACAGAGGGTTATGCTCATGAATGTCCTTCCACCTTGAAGAAAAGCTCAAAGGAAAAACAAGAACGGCCCTTCCCACTGGGATAATGATGGAGGGACAATCTAGACCAAGGATGAAAAAGACCTTCTTTGGTCAGCACAATTTTTAGCAAGAAAACCATCATTTTCTTCTTGGGTCTCAAAAGAGAAGAGAACAGGAACCTACTGTGCAGCACTGGGATCTTTATTCAATATTTTATAATAACCTATAATGAAAAAGAATTTGGAAAAGAATATATATGTATATATATGTATATATATATATATATAAAATACCTGAGTGACTTTGCTGTACACGTCAAACTACCACAGCATCGTAAATCAACTAAACTTCAACATCCATAAAAATAGGTAAGAGCAAGATGAAGAGGTGACGAATCAGCACTAACCATGGATATGATTCCAAATGATAGAAATCCTCCCATTTGGAAGGGGTTCCCCTCAGAAGCACTTGCAGTGAGTAGAGAAAGATGAGGCTGATTTGGAACCCTTTTTAATTCTATGCAGTTGGTTGTGTGCAAGTATTTTCATGAGAATGGTATGGGCACTGTGGAGAGTGGTGCTGTAATTTTAAACCTAATGTTTCCGGTTCTGTGTGTTGTAGAAGGGTTTAATTTTGACTAGGAGAGGATGCGTGCACGCCGAGGATGAAGAGAAAAGTCCGCAGCCACGAAGAGCTTTCTCACGTCCTAAGTGTGGCTCTGCCGTTTCGCTTCAGGCAGGGGCGTCCAGGTCCGCCTGGGAGGCTGCACGGACGGGAGGCTGTGCCGCACAGACCGGGGAGCGGGGGGTTGGCAGCCCGGACTCATGGTGCCCATCCTGGTGGCTCTGCATCCCAAACATTTTTTCTGTCTTCAGCTTTCCTCCCTCATCTTTGGTCTCTCTTCCGGGGTGCTGAACCGCACCTCCTAACTCACTCGAGGTGGAGTGGCGTGCGACTCCTAGCAAGCTTTTAAACGAAAACCACAGAACAGCTCTTGCTTGAACTCATCCTTGCGTTCTCTTTCTGGGGCAGGAATGACCTGCCAGCAGACTTGGTCCCTGCAGAGCTTCTGCAGGAGAGCTCATGAATGTCCTTCCACCTTGAAGAAAAGCTCAAAGGAAAAACAAGAACGGCCCTTCCCACTGGGATAATGATGGAGGGACAATCTAGACCAAGGATGAAAAAGACCTTCTTTGGTCAGCACAATTTTTAGCAAGAAAACCATCATTTTCTTCTTGGGTCTCAAAAGAGAAGAGAACAGGAACCTACTGTGCAGCACTGGGATCTTTATTCAATATTTTATAATAACCTATAATGAAAAAGAATTTGGAAAAGAATATATATGTATATATATGTATATATATATATATATATAAAATACCTGAGTGACTTTGCTGTACACGTCAAACTACCACAGCATCGTAAATCAACTAAACTTCAACATCCATAAAAATAGGTAAGAGCAAGATGAAGAGGTGACGAATCAGCACTAACCATGGATATGATTCCAAATGATAGAAATCCTCCCATTTGGAAGGGGTTCCCCTCAGAAGCACTTGCAGTGAGTAGAGAAAGATGAGGCTGATTTGGAACCCTTTTTAATTCTATGCAGTTGGTTGTGTGCAAGTATTTTCATGAGAATGGTATGGGCACTGTGGAGAGTGGTGCTGTAATTTTAAACCTAATGTTTCCGGTTCTGTGTGTTGTAGAAGGGTTTAATTTTGACTAGGAGAGGATGCGTGCACGCCGAGGATGAAGAGAAAAGTCCGCAGCCACGAAGAGCTTTCTCACGTCCTAAGTGTGGCTCTGCCGTTTCGCTTCAGGCAGGGGCGTCCAGGTCCGCCTGGGAGGCTGCACGGACGGGAGGCTGTGCCGCACAGACCGGGGAGCGGGGGGTTGGCAGCCCGGACTCATGGTGCCCATCCTGGTGGCTCTGCATCCCAAACATTTTTTCTGTCTTCAGCTTTCCTCCCTCATCTTTGGTCTCTCTTCCGGGGTGCTGAACCGCACCTCCTAACTCACTCGAGGTGGAGTGGCGTGCGACTCCTAGCAAGCTTTTAAACGAAAACCACAGAACAGCTCTTGCTTGAACTCATCCTTGCGTTCTCTTTATGGGGCAGGAATGACCTGCCAGCAGACTGCTGAAGATCCGCACTGCCAGAGCTTCTGCAGGAGAGCTCCGGAGCGCTCAGGATGCCTCTGTCTCGGGCCAGGCAGCTCTGCCCATGGCTGGAGGGGCTCCCCTTGAGGAGTTTGACACCCTGCACGTAACTCTGGCCACCCCTCGAATGCTGACTATGGCACTGCCAACTTGAATGGGTCCAAGTGATTCTTTTGAGAAAGACAGAGGTTAGGCTTCCCTATTAGCAAAACAGAGAGAGGTGGACATGGGGGCTTGCTTTGTGTCAGGAGACACGTCTCAGGAGGGTGGCTGTCCTGAGACCCTCCCCAACACAGCTCAGGGTACCTTCCAGAAGGACTTCCTCCTCGGAGCTGTCCTTTCCACCCAGCAGGTGTTGAGTTGAATCACTAAAGGCACACTTGGGAAGGGAGGGGCGAAAAGTCAAGGCTTTATATTTCCTTTCCGGAGAGGCAGCTTGCCTCTCTCCTGCCAAACTGTCCACTTCACCACTGAAAAGCAACAAAGGTAAAGAGGAGTAGCTTTGTGCTTTATTATTTCAGCTGTGCTTCTTGTCAAAGGGGAACAGATAAAGGCAATCAATTATAGCATTTGAAATGGGATTGCCAGGAGCCAGGATGAGGGGAGGGGGAAGCTTATTGTTTAATGAGGGTGGTTTTTAATACATCCTGTAGCTGATCTGAATGTCACTGACAGTGTGCATTTTTACTTCTTGGAGGCAGGTAGAACTGATTTCAAATCCCCGATTTGTTTAGCAAAATGGAACTCTGGATATTTTCTACTTGCTCCCTAATGGCTTCTTTAGAACAGAGCTGGTCATGAGTGCCTGTGGCTTCTGCTGGATGAAACATCCTCTAGCTCCTTAGGGGATCTTAACTCCACTGGACTGCCTTTCTGATAACTTTATGTGAGGGGAAGACTTTTTCTTGTTTTCTGGGTCTCAGTTTCTTCTTAGGGCTTTAAAGTGAGTCTCTTAAGATATGGGTGCATTCTATAAACAGGTGGAAAGTCTCATGGTTTATTTTTATGCGACGGGGTGACCATTCTGAAGTTCCTTCTGCTTCTAGGATCAGTGATCACACTGTGAAATTTGCAAACTTTGAAGGACAGAGCCTGAGAGCAAAAGATTTGTCTTGATTTTGGGGAGGAAGGGGAGACGCTAGATAAGTTAAGTCTTGTGAAAATGGTTAAGAATTTACCCAGGCTCTGCCAAGTTGAAAGAACTCGGTGTCTTAGCCACCCTGGAGATGTGCTTCCCCCAGAGGGGCAGACCCAGCCCCCATGTCTGCATGCGATCTTTTTGTTGTCAATGTCACCTTCTAAAGGGTTTCCCTGGTGGCTCAGTGGTAGAGAATCCATCTGCCAATACAGGAGACGTGGGTTCGATCTCTGGGTTGGAAAGATCCCCTGGAAGAGGAAATGGCAACCCACTCCAGGATTCCTGCCTGGGAAACCCCACGGACGGGGAAGCCTGGTGGGCTACAGTTCACGAAGTCGCAAAAAGTTGGACACGCCTGAAGCGACTAAATAACAAAAGCACTCTCCTTTTATGACATGTTGTCTCCTCCTGTTTCCTGAACAAAATCCCCCTTCCTCAACTGAGAAGCGCTGAAGCTTTGGGCATCCTTTTATTTTTCTGTCTTTTCTTTTTCCTTATGGCCACTTCCAGATGACTCATCTCCTCTGCTGGGAGGGACTTTTCTTCCTAAAAGCAGATAGAAAGGTACCCCAAAGGAAAATCTCTGTAATTCTTTCTCTTTGAGGCTCAGTTTGAAGTCTTCCTACCTGCAAGCACACTTCCAACTTGCCCTCGCTGCCTGGGTGGAGCCTTCCCTCTGTGCGTGCGCGCGCGCGCGCGCGTGTGTGTGTGTGTGCATTACGTACTCAGTCCTGCCCACGACCCCGTGGACTGTAGCTCGTATCTTTGGTGGGATTGTGTGTCGTCTGTGTCCCACGGGCTCCTTTGTCCTGAACCGGACTGGGTAATAGTAGCTAGACCAGGAACTGTTCAATGTTTAGAATGTTACTGTTATTAATGCATATTGATTTCGGGGTGATTGTGCAAGACACCAATAATCTCAAAGGTAAATTTTCCCTGCTCTCAAGAAATGTTAACTCTAGTGATGCAGACTGGCGTGTGCAATGAACGAGAATCTGCAAACTCATCCACACGTACCCGTGTTCACACTGTCACCTGGGTGGAGAGGCAAGTGTTCAGTTAAGGTCACTACTTAAAATCAGCTGAAGGTAAGACTAGTACAGAGACTGCTGTGACAGACCGTCTGACTGCTGTGAAGACTGCTAGTCTAACAGCTAGAAAGGCCGAATTTTGTAAAATAGATGGAGGAAGTGGGATTCTCAAGTGTCAGGTTAACGATCGTTAAAGCTCAGGCTTGCAAATACATGTAACAGCTCACAAACTAATTCTAATTACATATTCCGAAGAATTTTTAAGAAAAACTCGAGCCTGGAGTTTTCCTTCTTGGTTCTGTACTCTACATGTTTGAAAAACAATAAGATCTAACTGAGAAGCAGGGTAAATCATGCTGTATGTATTAATCATTAATCAGATTCAGCCTATTAATGCTTTCTATCTTAAACAAATATCGTGAGTTTTCTGGTAAGATGCTATGATTATAAAATAAGAATATAAGCATAGTGCAATAAGAATAAGATCGTTTCATCTCAAACTAAAACTTACATAAATGCTACTTTGGGGCACATGGAAAAAGCAGGGGCTTCAGAAGAGAGGGACCGTATTTACATGGTGCCGCCCCCTTGCAGTGTGTGCATGCCCAAGGCCTCTCTGTCTCATCTGCAGCCGTGGGTAGCATTCCCTCTTCTGCAAGACACATTCTGAATGAGGCACCTATGGTGATGGATGCATACCTGAGCCCTGAGAGTCAGCTGTTTCCTTTACAAAAAAGAAGTCCCACCCAGGTGGGTAAGGGAGTGTGGAGAAGGCTGTGTCCCCAGGATTGTTTGTGATGCTGTGACCTGGACGCCGCTGGCTGGCTAAGGAGTGGACAGATCCCATGTGGGAAAGCACAGAACACAGTGCCCAGAAGTAATGTTTCCAGAGCAACATGGATGAATCTTCAAAAAAAAAGTATTTATTTGGCTGTGCTGGGTCTTAGTTACAGCATGGGGGATCTTTCAGTTGCTACACGCAAACTCTTTTTTTTTTTAATTATTTTTATTTTTATTTGGGGGGAGGGGTGGGGAGGGAGGGGAGCAGGCGGGCCACTTCTATTGGTCTTTCATTTGTCTATTTTCATCCATCTTTGTTCTTTGGCCCGTGTGGGCCTCCCATCGCGGTGGCCTCTGTTGTCGCAGAGCACCGGCTTGGTAATTGGACACATCGGTCCAGCCGCTCCGCGGCACGTGGGATCTTCCCAGGCCAGGGATCGAACCGGCGCCCCCTGTACTGCAAGGCGGTGTCCTTACCCAGTGGGCCACCGGCGAAGCCCTACATGCAAACTCTTAACGGAGGTGTATGGGATTCAATTCCCTGACCAAGTTTCCAGTCTGTGCCCCCTTAGCAGGCCCTGGGATCTGGGAGTCTCAGCCACTGGACTTTCAGGGAAGTCCCCATGGATGAATCCTAAAAGCATAACACTAAGTAAAAAATAAACTACTCAAAATAAGCTCATTTATGAAAGTGAAAAAATGCATATCTAAAGAAGTCAATATTATATATGAAAACCTATCTAGAAGAACGTGTTTTAAAAATTTTTTTTTGCCATCTACAGTAATGGAGGAGAAAGAGGATGTGTTGGGTTGAAGGCAATATGCAAAAGAGAACATAACCTTTGTAACCCAGTGATGGCTCATACTAAGAGCAAAGGATGTGATTACCTCAATCTTTTACACTCATGGTTAAAAGAATCAGACACAAACATACGAAATGGTTAATAAAAGAAAAGTACCTGGCACCAAGTAAGGGCTTCCTTGGTGGCTCAGTGGTGATGAATTCGTCTGCCAATGCAGGAGATACAAGTTCGATTCCTGGTCCAGGAAGATTCCCTGGAGAACAAAATGGCAACCCGCTCCAGTATTCTTGCCTCGGAAATCCCATGGACAGAGGAGCCTGGTGGGCTACAGTCCGTGGAGTCGCGAATAGTCAGACACAATTAAGTGATTGAATAACAACAACACAATAAGCAGTCTATCAGTATATTCCAAACTCTTCCTAGGGCTCCCAGTAACCGCAGTGCTACAGTAGGCTGTTTTACAATAAAAATAAAACAAAGATTTAAGAAGAATAAACTCACATTTACTTATAAATCAGAAATTGCATCCCAGAACTTGGCATTAGCCAGCACACCTTATGAAACATGTCTGGGTTGGACTTGCTTCATTATGGGATGTGGTTTCATTGTTAAAACAACTAAACAAAGAGCTTCCAGGGTTACTGTTATTATCAGGCATGTTACAGACAGCTGTACTGAAATTAACTTGAGGGACAACATCTTGTTAAAGGCACATTCTAGTATGTTCATTAGGTAAGATCAGCCAACCCTTCGTGTTACTGCTTTAAAAGACGGTCACGAGCAAAGAAGGATCTGGTCCAGGTTTGGTGTGACATAGCTGCCAGGCTCTATGACACTAGGCTGAGTGGGTCGGATGATTGGAAGCCACAGAATCTCCTTAATGATTATTTTAGGACAATGAGTTTCGGTGACAAGGGTTGTGGTCATCCTTTTACCCACATAAACATCATGGGTCGTTATTTTGAAAGTCCACGGGTGACACATACCTTCAGTCTCTCTGCCTGGTTAGTGCTCAGCTATGCGCCTCCTCCCTGCCCCAGTTCTGAGACTCTGGCCCTCGGCTCTGTGTGGCTCTCAGGCGCGCAGCCTGTGTTTTAGTGAGAAGCTCCACAGTAAACATCCCCCTGAGGATCGTTACTTTTGCGAAACGTTCCACTCGGCATACTAGGAGAAAAGAATGTGATTACCTCAATCTTTTACACTCATGGTTAAAAGAATCAGACACAAACATACGAAATGGTTAATAAAAGAAAAGTACCTGGCACCAAGTAAGGGCTTCCTTGGTGGCTCAGTGGTGATGAATTCGTCTGCCAATGCAGGAGATACAAGTTCGATTCCTGGTCCAGGAAGATTCCCTGGAGAACAAAATGGCAACCCGCTCCAGTATTCTTGCCTGGGAAATCCCATGGACAGAGGAGCCTGGTGGGCTACAGTCCGTGGAGTCGCGAATAGTCAGACACAATTAAGTGATTGAATAACAACAACACAATAAGCAGTCTATCAGTATATTCCAAACTCTTCCTAGGGCTCCCAGTAACCGCAGTGCTACAGTAGGCTGTTTTACAATAAAAATAAAACAAAGATTTAAGAAGAATAAACTCACATTTACTTATAAATCAGAAATTGCATCCCAGAACTTGGCATTAGCCAGCACACCTTATGAAACATGTCTGGGTTGGACTTGCTTCATTATGGGATGTGGTTTCATTGTTAAAACAACTAAACAAAGAGCTTCCAGGGTTACTGTTATTATCAGGCATGTTACAGACAGCTGTACTGAAATTAACTTGAGGGACAACATCTTGTTAAAGGCACATTCTAGTATGTTCATTAGGTAAGATCAGCCAACCCTTCGTGTTACTGCTTTAAAAGACGGTCACGAGCAAAGAAGGATCTGGTCCAGGTTTGGTGTGACATAGCTGCCAGGCTCTATGACACTAGGCTGAGTGGGTCGGATGATTGGAAGCCACAGAATCTCCTTAATGATTATTTTAGGACAATGAGTTTCGGTGACAAGGGTTGTGGTCATCCTTTTACCCACATAAACATCATGGGTCGTTATTTTGAAAGTCCACGGGTGACACATACCTTCAGTCTCTCTGCCTGGTTAGTGCTCAGCTATGCGCTCTCCTCCCTGCCCCAGTTCTGAGACTCTGGCCCTCGGCTCTGTGTGGCTCTCAGGGCGCGCAGCGCTGTGTTTTAGTGAGAAGCTCCATACGAATGCCTAAATCAGTAACCAGCCGGGTCACACCCCAGAGAATGCACTTCCGGCGTGCTCAGCTTAAGGGGGAATGGGTGGAAAACAAGATAAGTTCGTAATTAAAACACACACAGGTGGAGATGTAGATTGGTCACCTGTCATAATAGCTTAGAGAATATAGGCTTGGAGTTGGCTTCGCTGGTGGCTCAGATGGTAAAGAATTCACCTGCAATGATGGAGGTGTGGGTTTGATCCTTGGGTTGGGAAGATCCCCTGGAGAGAAGCTTAGCAGCCCATTCCAGAATTCTTTCCTGGAGCATCCCAGGGACAGAGGAGCCTGGCGGGCTGCAGTCCATAGCGTTGTAAAGAGTTGGACACGACTAACACGTTCACATTTTTTTTTTTAACCAATATGGAAAACAGAGTACCTCAATTGACTTAGAACAATCATGGCTTGCTCCTGAGTGGCGGGAAGCCTTCTCTGAAGGACGCTCTATGAGAAATCTGCACCTCGAAGTCCATCTCTCTGAGCACAGAACAGGGGAACGGATGGGAAGGACTGAACAGTCGGCAATGAACATTTTTTAAAAAATGTGATATCTGGGTAGGACTGAGGGTGTCTGAAAAGACGAACGGTGTGCTTGATGGAGTGACTGTGGGGAGAATTTCAGTGGTGGCTGTTAGAGCCGTTTGAGAAAGGGAGAGAGGGCAACCACTGAGAAGAAAATCAAAGTCAGGAGACAGCGAGAGCGAGAGGTCACAACGCCCACGTGACTTCCTGACCAGGCGGCCTGGAGCCCCGCCTCCATCATGAGCTCTCTCAAGTTCTCTCTGGTTTCTCCTCAATGGAGCATGCAAGGCTTCCGGGACATTTCTGCCTGTCTCCACCCCGACCAACCATCATCTCCAACCTCTTATGTCACACTCTGATGATACAAAATTTCTCTTTCAGGCCTGTGAGCCCATGCTCACGCTGTGCCCTCTGTCAGTAATGGTCTCTTCTTATGTATGCACCGGGATGACTCTTGCTTCATTCTTCAAGGAGCAGCAGACGTCACCTCCTCCAAGAAGTCTTCCTGTGACTCTTGAGTTAGCTCTGTCTCCCCACTGTGCTTCCTCAGTATTCTGTGCACATCTGTGTCTCCTAGATATGTAGGGAATTATTATTATGTTCAGGGCTGATGCTGCAATAAAGCATAAAAAGTAAACTCCTTGCTTTAATGGTGATGGTACTTTACAGAGAAGAAGATTAGACAATAGATGCATGTGTAGTGCATATATGTGCTTTAGTTACATAAATAAATATAAATATTGTTTATATAAAAATTACATACATATATAAATATTATTGTATATAATAAACAAAATATACACATTTATAGTATATATGGCAAATATATTAAACAATGTAATATAGGACAGGGAGCTTCCCTGGTGGCTCAGTGGTAAAGAATCTTCTTGCAGTGCAGGAGATGCTGGTTTGGTCCCTGGGTTAGGAAGATTCCCCTGGAGAAGGAAACCGCAACCCACTCCAGTATTCTTGCCTGGAGAATTCCATGGACAGAGGAGCCTGGGGTTGCCAACAAGTCAGCCATGCCTTTGTAACTAAACAGCAACAATCTAGAAGGCCAGGTTTGCATCCTGATGTATTACTGTGTCCATAGGTTGAGAATGTGAGAAAGATCCTGCAGAAGGGACTGAGGTGGCCCAAGAGTGGGGTGGCTGGATGAGGCAGTGACAGGGCCAGAGGGAATGACCACCAGGAAGTTGAAGGAAGAAAGTGCTTGCTGGCCTTGGAGGGTCGAAGTGAAACATTCCCGAGGGCAAGAATGCGCTCAAGCATTTCTGCACTTAGCAGTGCTCAGTAAGCGCTTGTGGGATCCGGTCAACAAGCTCCTCCTTCCTGACGTTCCCCTGTCCTTAGTGCACTCCCAGCATCTTTTCTCTCAGGTTTTCCTCCTCTAGTCCTCCATGTTTCCTGACATCATGCTGGGCTGAGGGCTTTGGCCAGTTTCTGATGGCCTAACCTGTTGGCTAGGATCCCCTTACTTTTGTGGAGGAGACAGAAACTAAGGTTCACCGAGAGACACACATGGCAGAGAGCATCATTTGGGTTCATGCTCGTGTTCGTCACCTGGCTGGGGCACAGGAGTGACCAGGACGGAGGTTGGGAAGCGGAGCAGCAGGCAGACAAATGATCTCTGTTGGCTGGACTGTGTAGCTCAAGGAGTTTCCTGTACAAATTCCAGGGTGAGGAATGCCTCCAAAGCACGGACAGTGACAGCCCAAGGATCCAATTCCTTCTGCACGTCTGCTCCGGAACAATTAGCCGTGACTTTAAAATTGTACATGAACGGTAGTAAGATAGTTCTGACCTAGTGGTTGAACAGAACAGCAAACGTTCTCTTCGCTAGAATCTGAAGCTACTGTGAGTGCTCCCCGCCCCCAGCGTGCTCCTTCTCAGACAGTGGGATACGAGGCTGCGGTTTCTTGCAAAGCAGAGCACCCCAGAAAGTATATATGGCAAATATATTAAACAATGTAATATAGGACAGGAGCTTCCTGGTGGCTCAGTGGTAAAGAATCTTCTTGCAGTGCAGGAGATGCTGGTTTGGTCCCTGGGTTAGGAAGATTCCCCTGGAGAAGGAAACCGCAACCCACTCCAGTATTCTTGCCTGGAGAATTCCATGGACAGAGGAGCCTGGGGTTGCCAACAAGTCAGCCATGCCTTTGTAACTAAACAGCAACAATCTAGAAGGCCAGGTTTGCATCCTGATGTATTACTGTGTCCATAGGTTGAGAATGTGAGAAAGATCCTGCAGAAGGGACTGAGGTGGCCCAAGAGTGGGGTGGCTGGATGAGGCAGTGACAGGGCCAGAGGGAATGACCACCAGGAAGTTGAAGGAAGAAAGTGCTTGCTGGCCTTGGAGGGTCGAAGTGAAACATTCCCGAGGGCAAGAATGCGCTCAAGCATTTCTGCACTTAGCAGTGCTCAGTAAGCGCTTGTGGGATCCGGTCAACAAGCTCCTCCTTCCTGACGTTCCCCTGTCCTTAGTGCACTCCCAGCATCTTTTCTCTCAGGTTTTCCTCCTCTAGTCCTCCATGTTTCCTGACATCATGCTGGGCTGAGGGCTTTGGCCAGTTTCTGATGGCCTAACCTGTTGGCTAGGATCCCCTTACTTTTGTGGAGGAGACAGAAACTAAGGTTCACCGAGAGACACACATGGCAGAGAGCATCATTTGGGTTCATGCTCGTGTTCGTCACCTGGCTGGGGCACAGGAGTGACCAGGACGGAGGTTGGGAAGCGGAGCAGCAGGCAGACAAATGATCTCTGTTGGCTGGACTGTGTAGCTCAAGGAGTTTCCTGTACAAATTCCAGGGTGAGGAATGCCTCCAAAGCACGGACAGTGACAGCCCAAGGATCCAATTCCTTCTGCACGTCTGCTCCGGAACAATTAGCCGTGACTTTAAAATTGTACATGAACGGTAGTAAGATAGTTCTGACCTAGTGGTTGAACAGAACAGCAAACGTTCTCTTCGCTAGAATCTGAAGCTACTGTGAGTGCTCCCCGCCCCCCAGCGCGTGCTCCCTTCTCAGACAGTGGGATACGAGGCTGCGGTTTCTTGCAAAGCAGAGCACCCAGACACCGCCATTCATGGAAAGTCATAACGGAATGTTAGATACTATCCGTGCCCCCGGCGAGCCTGAGATTTTTCCCCCTTTCTGTTCTCAGGTGGGGCTTTGCCTAAAATGGATTCCCTCAGCGCAGCAAACATCGAATTTTGTCTGGACGTGTTCAGGGAGCTGCATGGTCACCACGTGGGCGACAACGTCTTCTTCTCGCCGCTGAGCCTGCTTTACGCGCTCAGCATGATCCTCCTGGGCGCCCGGGGGGACAGCGCCGAGCAGATGCAGAAGGTACTGGAGGCTGCGGGCGCTCCGCGCAGCCCGGGGCCTTCCACGCGTCCCCCAGGGATCCGCCGACTCCCCCACGCCTCTGCACCCAGAAAACGCTGCCCTCTTGTGAAAGAAGAAACACATTTGGGCAAAGTGTGTTTCCTGGGACTAATGACTTAAATAAGGCCGTACACTATATATATCGCAAATAACACAACATGGGCCACGCCCAGTCTCTTTCTTACCACCAGCACTTTCACACACGAATGACGGAAGTTTACTTTTAGAATTTATCTTTGAATTGATTTAAACACGCGGGAGAACACATGTATGGTATTGTTCTTGCCCTCTATAATTTTAACTAACAATAAAATGAGTCTCTAGCAGAAACTAACACCGTGTTATAGAACAATTATACTCCAATTAAAAAAATAAAATAACGGAGTTAGAAAATGACCAAATTCAATTCAAGATGACTGTCTAAAAATTACCCAGTTTTTTTTGTTTTTTTTTTTTAATTTTGGCCTCTTTTACTGGTCTTTCATTTATTTATTTTCATCCATCTTTGTTCTTTGGCCTGTGTGGGCCTCCCATCGCAGTGGCCTCTCACGTCGCAGAGCACCGGCTCTGGGCGCATGCACTCCAGAACGCTGGCTCGTAATTGGACACACCGGCCCAGTCACTCTGCGGCACCTGGGATCTTCCCAGGTCAAGGATGGAACCAGTGCTCCTTGTACTGCAAGGCGGACTCTTTACCCACTGGACAACCAGGGAAGCCCACTTATCCAGTTTTCAAAAGTGTTCATTTATACGTTTGAAGTTCATACCAGCCCTGTGTGTCAACAGTAAAAATTGTTATCCCTATTTTACAGATAGGGAAACTGAGACTTAACTGAGACTAAGAGAATGGGTAACATAGGCTGATATGCAGTGGTTTTTCAACCTTATGTACATATATACATTTATATGTATATGGGCTTTCTGGGAAGCTCTAGTGGTAAAGAATCTGCCTGCCAGTGCAGGAGCTGCAGGTTCGATCCCTAGGTCAGGAAGATCCCCTGGAGGAGGGCATGGCCACCCACTCCAGTATTCTTGCCTGGAGAATCCCATGGATAGAGGAGCATACTTTTTTCTTTTGCTATGAAAAGTTTAGAAGAATGTCACTTAACAACTCCCAGGGTACTTATGGATCTTGTTGTTGTTTGTCCTTTAGTCTGTAGTTTGGAGCTCTTTCAGGGTTTTCTTGCATTTGAATAAATAACGTACTGGGAAACCATGCAACGTTCTACACAACCCCAGACAGGCACTGTTGTCGTGATGCCTGGGAGCAGTGGGAGAGGCGTGGAAGAGGCCAGCGGGCCAGAGCTCAGTGCCTGGGGCTGACAGGCAATGCAGGTCCGAGGACAAGGTGCTTAATCTCACGAACTTGATTTCCCTAACAGAAAATGGGGATCATAGGATCTACTTTAAAAGTTGTTGGGACGATTAAGATATGCAAAGGCTTGGTTCAGAACTTGGAACATAACATCAGTCAACATTAGCTCTTACCACTGATCTTTATCTGAGATGAAAAAACGTGTAACTTGTTAGGCTTTATAGACTTTCGATGCCAATCTATCTCACTTTTTTCCCCTAGGTTCTTCACTTTAATCATTATGTGGAATCATTAGGACCCGAGTTCAGGGACTCGGCGAAGGTATGATACTGTCTCTGCTGAGCTGTGAAGCGATCTTTGATAAAAGAGCACCAAGACAGTGCAGAGGCTGGGGTAGAGCCCTTCATTGACCCACAGAGAGCTGGTGATGTTTCCCCGGTCTACTCTTCTAATCTTCCTGAGGATGGCTATGGTCTACAGGGTTTAGCATAATGATAATAACAATAACAGTAAAGTCCCCCAGATTGTGGCTTCTGATTTCTTGTCATCCTTACCCAGTTTCCTGTTCTCTATGGACTGTGCCTCCCCCATGCAGGGTCAGGTTTTATCGTCCAAGAAGGGAACCGAGAAAGGACTGAATGCTTTACTTTTTAATTCTATAGCAGGAAAGCAGGGCCTGATGTCACCCAACCCACATTTTCTGGAACTGTGGTCCCTGTTCTTTCTATTAAAAGGATGACTTTTGGCATCAAGATTAAATAGAACTGCCACATGAAAATATATGTGTGTTTGTGACTGATTGAGAAAAGACATAAATGCATAGAATACTTGCTTCACAGAACCCCTTATTGTTAGGAGACTAAAGCTCCTCGTTTGGGAATGTTCACTTTATAGACATGACCCTGACAATGTCCGTGAATGCATCAAAGCCACATGCTTAATCAATTTGCTCTTGTGAGGGACAGTTGGGTGTATCGGTTCAGTTCACATCTGAGTATTTGATTAAGTGATCAAATGGAGGTGTTGAAGGGAGCAGGATAGATACAGAAGAGACATGATTCTTTAGGTCCAAAGGCAGCAGTAGAACTTGTATCATTGTCCTGAAAATTACCATCAGAACATCTGGTTTTAGATTAAACCATGGGGGCTGACAAGTCCATGTGTGTTTGCAGTGGTATACAATTCTGCACATGGTCTGTAACCAAGGTCCCAGGGTGCCAACATTACTGTGAGAGAGGAAATCTAGAGAAGGAAAAGCCTTCTAAGTCGCCAACTCCTTGTTTGTTTATATTCACTGCCTTTTTATTCAGAGGCAAACACCTTGCTGTGTAGTTATTGTTTTCACATTATTTATGCGCTCCAATGGCAAGAAATCAAGCAACTTAATACTCCATTCTGTCTTTCTTGATGCTTCAGTGCAGCCAGGCTGGAAGGATTCACTCGGAGTTAGGAGCCCTTTTCTCTCAGATCAGCCGACCAGACTCTGACTACACCCTCAGCATTGCCAGCAGACTCTATGGGACAAAGGCAGTGGCATTCCATCGGGTGAGTCCCTTTGGAAGGGTGGTCCCTAGCTTTCTTGGCATCCTGTGAATTTCACATTATAAAGTAAAATGAAAGAGGAGAAGTGTCACATGTTGTTCATCTCTCAGAGGTTCCATTTGAGCCAAGTCAGGGGTTCAATGAAAGGGTTTAAGCAAACTCCCATTTAAGGCTGTGAAATGTCACATTAAAAATGTCCCCCAAGGGCTTCCCCTGGTGGTCCAGTGGGTAAGGACACCGCCTTGCAGTGCAAGGGGCACCGGTTCCATCCCTGGCCTGGGAAGATCCCATGTGCTGAGGAGCGGCTGGACCGATGTGTCCGATTGCAGAGCCGGAGCTCTGGAGTGCACGCGCCCAGAGCCGGCACTCTGCAAAGACAGAGGCCACCGTGATGGGTGGCCCACAGGAGCCAGAGAACAAAGACGGGTGAAAATAGAGAAATGAAAGACCAACAGAAGTGGTCCATCTGTCCCCCTCCCTCCCCAACCAGCCACCCCCCCAAAAAAGAAAAAGAAAAAGTCCCCCAAATCACCAACATTGTCCAAGAGTCAAAGTCAGGGATGAAGCACAAAGCAAAGTTAGTAAGAATTATCCATTATGGACCAGAAGGAAATCAAAATACATTTCTCATCTCTTTTCAAGATCCTTAATGGCAGAGTGTTGAGGGTTAGTGGAAGGGACCCAAAAAAAATGGGGCTGACAAGTCCAAATTGAACATCTGGTTTTAGATTAAACCATGGGGGCTGACAAGTCCATGTGTGTTTGCAGTGGTATACAATTCTGCACATGGTCTGTAACCAAGGTCCCAGGGTGCCAACATTACTGTGAGAGAGGAAATCTAGAGAAGGAAAAGCCTTCTAAGTCGCCAACTCCTTGTTTGTTTATATTCACTGCCTTTTTATTCAGAGGCAAACACCTTGCTGTGTAGTTATTGTTTTCACATTATTTATGCGCTCCAATGGCAAGAAATCAAGCAACTTAATACTCCATTCTGTCTTTCTTGATGCTTCAGTGCAGCCAGGCTGGAAGGATTCACTCGGAGTTAGGAGCCCTTTTCTCTCAGATCAGCCGACCAGACTCTGACTACACCCTCAGCATTGCCAGCAGACTCTATGGGACAAAGGCAGTGGCATTCCATCGGGTGAGTCCCTTTGGAAGGGTGGTCCCTAGCTTTCTTGGCATCCTGTGAATTTCACATTATAAAGTAAAATGAAAGAGGAGAAGTGTCACATGTTGTTCATCTCTCAGAGGTTCCATTTGAGCCAAGTCAGGGGTTCAATGAAAGGGTTTAAGCAAACTCCCATTTAAGGCTGTGAAATGTCACATTAAAAATGTCCCCCAAGGGCTTCCCTGGTGGTCCAGTGGGTAAGGACACCGCCTTGCAGTGCAAGGGCACCGGTTCCATCCTGGCCTGGGAAGATCCCATGTGCTGAGGAGCGGCTGGACCGATGTGTCCGATTGCAGAGCCGGAGCTCTGGAGTGCACGCGCCCAGAGCCGGCACTCTGCAAAGACAGAGGCCACCGTGATGGGTGGCCCACAGGAGCCAGAGAACAAAGACGGGTGAAAATAGAGAAATGAAAGACCAACAGAAGTGGTCCATCTGTCCCCCTCCCTCCCCAACCAGCCACCCCCCCAAAAAAGAAAAAGAAAAAGTCCCCCAAATCACCAACATTGTCCAAGAGTCAAAGTCAGGGATGAAGCACAAAGCAAAGTTAGTAAGAATTATCCATTATGGACCAGAAGGAAATCAAAATACATTTCTCATCTCTTTTTCGAAGATCCTTAATGGCAGAGTGTTGAGGGTTAGTGGAAGGTACACAGGGCTGCAAGCCAAGAGAGCTGTTCCCATGGACACATGACTTTGGGCAAATCCCTTCTATCTGTGAAATGAGAGGATTAGACTACATTCTTTCTAGCTCCCAAGTTCTAACCCTAACGAATAATTAGCATATATAGTTTTACTAAGTGTTTCTTACGTGCGCTCACTCCACTTAATCTCATGTGATCCTTACACAGTTCTAAGATGTAGTTATAAAATTGCTATCAGTTCTCCAGTAAAGGTCACAGAGATAAAGTCGCAAGACTGGATTTGATCCATATCCAGATTCACCTTCCTGTATTTAATTGCTACATCCTCCTGCAGGGATTGAGGGGAAACACTAGCTTCGGTGACACAGCTTTGGTTTGAACAGTGTTACTTAAATCAATCAACCCTTAATACTCACTGAAAGGACTGATGCTGAAGCTCTAATATTTGGCCACCTGATGTGAAGAGCTGACTCATTGGAAATGACCTTGGTGCTGGGAAAGACAGAGGGCAGGAGGAGAAGAGGGTGACATAGTATGAGAAGGTTGGACGGCATCACCAACTCAATGGTCCTGAGTTTAAGCAAACTCTGAGAAATAGTGAAGGACAGAGAAGCCTGGCATGCTGTCGTCTATGGGGTCACAAAGATCTGGACACGACTTAACAACTGAATAACAACAACTTAAATGTCAGCTGGGTTGAGCAAGATGCAGCCCTGAATTTCTAATGTTCTTCCCTAGCCTGGTGGTGCAGGCTATGTCTTATACTCAAGGAGGTTTTGATTGTCAGAGATTTTACAACTTAGGGTGGTCCATCTTTTTATCATAGATAGTTCAGAGGTATTTCCTTCTGTGGCCCTAGGAACATACAGAGAATGTTTATGGAGAGGACCTGTGTGAGGGCATTGACAGCTGTGAGCCACTCTCTCATTCTTTTGTCTTTTGCCAAGTTTTCATGATCTGGAGATAATTGTAGATAGATGTTGATTTGAGACAGTGACGATTACATCTGACATGAGACGGTGAAGTGAGAAGATCCCCATTAGTTTCATTAGGATTTCTGAGCCTGTGTCAGAAGATACTGTGATCCCAGGATTCTGTCTGAAAAAGCACCCATCTCATGGGCTGTGAGCAAGCATGAAAGCATGTTCCAGCCACAGCTGGACCCAGCTCAGGGCAAGAATTGGGTCAAGGCCCAGATTTTGCTCTGAGTTCAGCTTTCCTTGAATTTAGGAACAAAAGAACCCAGTTAAGCAATAACTTTCTTTACACTATTTTTCTCTTGTGCATTGGCCCTTTCTTTACAGCAATACTTACACAGTTCTAAGTATTAAAATTGCTACAGTCCAGTAAAGGTCACAGAGATAAAGTCGCAAGACTGGATTTGATCCATATCCAGATTCACCTTCCTGTATTTAATTGCTACATCCTCCTGCAGGGATTGAGAAACACTAGCTTCGTGACACAGCTTTGGTTTGAACAGTGTTACTTAAATCAATCAACCCTTAATACTCACTGAAAGGACTGATGCTGAAGCTCTAATATTTGGCCACCTGATGTGAAGAGCTGACTCATTGGAAATGACCTTGGTGCTGGGAAAGACAGAGGGCAGGAGGAGAAGAGGGTGACATAGTATGAGAAGGTTGGACGGCATCACCAACTCAATGGTCCTGAGTTTAAGCAAACTCTGAGAAATAGTGAAGGACAGAGAAGCCTGGCATGCTGTCGTCTATGGGGTCACAAAGATCTGGACACGACTTAACAACTGAATAACAACAACTTAAATGTCAGCTGGGTTGAGCAAGATGCAGCCCTGAATTTCTAATGTTCTTCCCTAGCCTGGTGGTGCAGGCTATGTCTTATACTCAAGGAGGTTTTGATTGTCAGAGATTTTACAACTTAGGGTGGTCCATCTTTTTATCATAGATAGTTCAGAGGTATTTCCTTCTGTGGCCCTAGGAACATACAGAGAATGTTTATGGAGAGGACCTGTGTGAGGGCATTGACAGCTGTGAGCCACTCTCTCATTCTTTTGTCTTTTGCCAAGTTTTCATGATCTGGAGATAATTGTAGATAGATGTTGATTTGAGACAGTGACGATTACATCTGACATGAGACGGTGAAGTGAGAAGATCCCCATTAGTTTCATTAGGATTTCTGAGCCTGTGTCAGAAGATACTGTGATCCCAGGATTCTGTCTGAAAAAGCACCCATCTCATGGGCTGTGAGCAAGCATGAAAGCATGTTCCAGCCACAGCTGGACCCAGCTCAGGGCAAGAATTGGGTCAAGGCCCAGATTTTGCTCTGAGTTCAGCTTTCCTTGAATTTAGGAACAAAAGAACCCAGTTAAGCAATAACTTTCTTTACACTATTTTTTCTCTTGTGCATTGGCCCTTTCTTTTACAGCAATACTTACACTGTTCTGAGAAACTCTATCAAGCCAGGCTGCAAATGGTTGATTTTGAACAGTCTCCAGAAGAAACAAGGAAATCCATCAATGCTTGGGTTGAAAGTAAAACAGATGGTAAGGATAAGTCACCCATGTGTCTCCAAACTTGATTTGAGCTGTGTCGATAAACCCACTGATTTAATGTTAAAGAGGAAACTAGATGAGTCTGTTTAAGTTAGTGTTCTATGCCTAGAATAATGCCTGGCACATAAAAAGTCTCATAAAAGTTTTGAGTATAGATTGACTAGTGTTGTCTGTCACAGGTGTTCATTATGGATCCATGTGCTGTAATTTTTTTTTAGACGGTGACTGCTATTTTGTCCTTCATTTGTGTATTTATTTATCCATTTATTTGTATGTATATAGAAATAGTGAAAGACAAGGAAGCCTGGCATGCTGCAGTCCATGGGGTGGCAAAGAGTCGGACATGACTGAGTGACTGAACGACAGTGGCTCCGAATTTCTTGTAACTCTTCAGCTCCCTACTACTGATGAGCTCCAGTCCAAATATATTATTCTTTATTCTTTTTCTTTATTACTAGGAAAAGTCACTAACCTCTTTGGAAAGGGCACGATTGACACCTCTTGTGTCATGGTCCTGGTGAATGCCATATATTTCAAAGGACAATGGCAAAATAAATTTCAGGAAAGAGAGACGTTTAAAACCCCTTTTCAGTTAAGTAAGGTGAGTATTTCATTTTCAGGTGATCAATTTCAGAGAGCGCCATCATGCATTCAGAACAATTTAGAAAGTTTCAGTGAAAATATTCCAGTCTAGGCTTTAGTTGTATTTCTGTGAATTTCATTGTTCCTGTGACGTGAGTCACAGTAACCTTTCTCATAGGGAACCAACCTGGGTTGGGGCGGGGGGAGTGGGTTTGGACACTGGAGCTCAGAAAGAGAAGAAAGCCTGTCCTTTTCTCACTCTTCTCCTGGGTCTACATTCTTCCCAGATATGCTTGCTCTATCAAATAATTTCTCTAGCAACACAGAGAAGCTAACCGTACTGTTTTTCTCCCAGAAAGTCTCTAATCATATCCTTAAAGGAGATGATCCTATAATCTCACTTTTCCACATAATTTTTTTTTTTTCTGGAGACCTTGCCCTTATTTTGGGGAAACATGCATGCTATCATGTTTATTAGTAGGTATATTATCTGAATTATTCAGGTTGTAACAAGGACTCATTTTAAAATTTAAAAAAGCAGGGCCTCCCTGGCGGTCCAGTGGGTAAAGAGTCAGCTTTGCAGTGCAAGGGGCACCCGTTCAATCTCAGGTCCGGGAAGATCCCACGTACTGTGGAGCAGCTGGAACGGTGTGTCCAGTTTCAAGCCCGCGTTCTGGAGTGCGTGCACCTAGAGATGGTGCTCTGCAATGAGAGCGGCCACTGCAATGGGAGGCCCACACAGGCCAAAGAATAAAGATGGATGAAAAATAAATAAATGAAAAATCAATAAAAGAGGCCAAAATTTAAACAAAAAATTAAAAAAGCAGCAACTTAAAACTTTTGCAAAGGAAAGAAGGGGTGTATTTTGTAGTTCCTGTTTTACCCATGCCTTTTGAGCGTCAATTCAGGTATTCTTGTTATTCTAGGAAATTAGTACACATATCTGTACAGGCACACAGGTAACTGTCAGTTCAGTCCAGTTCAGTCGCTCAGTCATGTCGGAGTCTTTGAGACCCCACAGACTGAGGCACTCCAGCCTTCCTTGTCCTTAACCATCTCCCGGAGCTTACTCAGACTTATGTCCATTGGCTCAATGATGCCATCCAACCATCTCGTCCTCCGTCGTCCCCTTCTCCTTCTGCCTTCTCTTTTCCCCAACATCAGGGCCTTTTCCAATGAGTTGCCTCTGCATATCAGGTGGCCAAAGCACTGAAGCGTCAGTTTCAGCATCAGTCCTTCCAATGGATATTCAGGGTTGATTTCCTTTAGGATTTGCTGGTTTGAATCTGTACCATCTAATTCTCACTTCTTTTTAAACATAGGGTAAAAGTGTCACCGTGGAGATGATGTATCAGACGGGGAAGTTTAAGCTGGCCCTCATCAAGGACCCACAGATGCAGGTTCTAGAGCTGCCCTATGTTAACAACACACTAAGTATGATCATTCTGCTTCCAGTGGGCACGGCTGACCTAGACCAGGTACGGTCGTGAGGACGCTGGTGGGCAGTGGAACCATAGGTGCCCCGGATGTCGGACGAGAAGTCGAGTTGAGAGGCTGCTTGGGGAATTCTGAGCACAGATGGAAGAGCTGAATCGCCAGGCAGAGGCACAGAGAACATCCAGGGTTGAGCTTTTGACACAGTGAGGGCAAGACGTGAGAGGATGAGAGCATAGAGCAGGGGATCCCGGCTGCTCAGAAGCCAGATGGGAAACCAGCTCTTCAAGGAGATGTGATTAATACTTTGGATATGCGAGCCCCAAAGAAACAGTTGAATTCATTCAGAAAACGGGGCACAAGGACTGGAGAAGCAATACAGGGAGGTTAAGGCCGCCTACCTGCTGAGAAAATTAAGACCAACATGTGTAGGGTACACATGTGAGAAAAGCTGAATCATGGCATATCAGTGAAAAGCAGATGAGAGAAGAGGGAAAATGTGGCTGAACGTGAGAGGATTTTTTTTTTCTCAGATAGGACGCAAGCACATTTTAAAGGTAGAAGAGACATTGATGTTCAATCATTGACACGAAGAATTAGAAGACAAGTAACATTTAACATAGTTGGCAGGTGTTTAGTTCACATGGGCTCATGGGTGTTTTGTCTTTTAGGTGGAAAAGCAGATGAACTCAAAGACCTTTCACGAGTGGACCAGCCCGTCTAACATGGTGGAAAAGGACATGGAAGTGCATCTCCCACGATTCAAACTGGAGATCAAGTACGAGCTAAATGCCCTGTTAGAGTCCCTCGGGATGACAGACATCTTCAGCCAGGTCAAAGCGAACCTTTCTGGAATATCACCAGTCAAGGGTCTGTTTGTATCAAAGGTCATCCACAAGTCCTACGTGGAGGTCAACGAGGAGGGCACGGAGGCAGCCGCGGCCTCTGGCGACATGCTGGTGGTAAAAGACTTCCCATCTAATTCTCACTTCTTTTTAAACATAGGGTAAAAGTGTCACCGTGGAGATGATGTATCAGACGGAAGTTTAAGCTGGCCCTCATCAAGGACCCACAGATGCAGGTTCTAGAGCTGCCCTATGTTAACAACACACTAAGTATGATCATTCTGCTTCCAGTGGGCACGGCTGACCTAGACCAGGTACGGTCGTGAGGACGCTGGTGGGCAGTGGAACCATAGGTGCCCCGGATGTCGGACGAGAAGTCGAGTTGAGAGGCTGCTTGGGGAATTCTGAGCACAGATGGAAGAGCTGAATCGCCAGGCAGAGGCACAGAGAACATCCAGGGTTGAGCTTTTGACACAGTGAGGGCAAGACGTGAGAGGATGAGAGCATAGAGCAGGGGATCCCGGCTGCTCAGAAGCCAGATGGGAAACCAGCTCTTCAAGGAGATGTGATTAATACTTTGGATATGCGAGCCCCAAAGAAACAGTTGAATTCATTCAGAAAACGGGGCACAAGGACTGGAGAAGCAATACAGGGAGGTTAAGGCCGCCTACCTGCTGAGAAAATTAAGACCAACATGTGTAGGGTACACATGTGAGAAAAGCTGAATCATGGCATATCAGTGAAAAGCAGATGAGAGAAGAGGGAAAATGTGGCTGAACGTGAGAGGATTTTTTTTTTCTCAGATAGGACGCAAGCACATTTTAAAGGTAGAAGAGACATTGATGTTCAATCATTGACACGAAGAATTAGAAGACAAGTAACATTTAACATAGTTGGCAGGTGTTTAGTTCACATGGGCTCATGGGTGTTTTGTCTTTTAGGTGGAAAAGCAGATGAACTCAAAGACCTTTCACGAGTGGACCAGCCCGTCTAACATGGTGGAAAAGGACATGGAAGTGCATCTCCCACGATTCAAACTGGAGATCAAGTACGAGCTAAATGCCCTGTTAGAGTCCCTCGGGATGACAGACATCTTCAGCCAGGTCAAAGCGAACCTTTCTGGAATATCACCAGTCAAGGGTCTGTTTGTATCAAAGGTCATCCACAAGTCCTACGTGGAGGTCAACGAGGAGGGCACGGAGGCAGCCGCGGCCTCTGGCGACATGCTGGTGGTAAAAAGACTTCCCATCCGAGCTCAGTTCGTGGCGAACCACCCCTTCCTGTTCTTCATAAGGCACATTCACACCAACATGATTCTCTTCTGTGGCAAACTCGCCTCCCCCTGAATAGAGGATGGTGGAGCAAGGCTCAAGGTCACAGAGGAGGTGCAGCGACAAATCATAACTAAAAGCAGCTTGTACCTCACCCTCCTCCATGCCTCAGTTTGCTCCTCTGCAAAATGGGACTAGGACATCTCCCAGCTTACCCCATGTGTGGGTGAACCCTCAGGTGATGGTCATCATGGAAGAAGCTCTAATGACAAACAAGCCTCTCTGTCTCTTTTATCCTTGGGCCTTGTTTAAGTGCTGTCTGGGTGATGTGATCAGGTCAATGGGAAACAGTCTTAGAAGGTTCAATTTTCTTGATCTCCTGAAGACCAAAGTAAGGGCTTCAACTTAGACTGGATCTTAAAATCTGTTATTTTCCTTGCACGTGAATATATAACACCATAAATTCTGTTTTGACTATAATAAATACATGAAATGCCTTAAATTCTTGGAGGATTTTTAGTACTCTGCCGTATTAAAGAGACTGTGAGAAGAGACTGTGGATAAGGGGAAATTAAGTCAGTGGGCATTTTAGTGAAATCTTTGACTAAATCTTTTCCAAATTGAATTATAGGTTTTTCTTCCTCTCTCTCTCTCCCTCCATCCTTTTCTCTCCCTCAATAATGTCTAGTCGTTTAGCCATTCAACTAAGAGAGTCCCACTCTCGTGATCCCAAGGACTGTAGCCTGATAAGCTCTTCTGTCTGTGGAATTTCCCAGGAAAGAATACTGGGGTGGGTTGTCATTTCCTTCTCCAGGGGATCTTCTTAACCCAGAGATAGAACCTGCATTTCCTGCATTGGCAGGCAGATTCTTCACCACTGAGCCACCTGGAAGCCCTCCTGAAGGATGGGGCTTGCTTTACTCTGTAATAAGAAAATGTAAAGTAGCAAGCAAGCAACAATTTCTGGAGAGTATCAAATGCAAGACTGTCTCCTTAAGATAGCACCTGAAATTGCCTCCAGGCACTGGAACGGCCGCACTTGCTCTTCTAATGATCTTCTAATGATCCTTTACCAAGTGCGTTTGTCGCATGGCAGGAAGTCAAGAAGCCGACTTGGTCTAGTTCATGGGACAATCCGGCAAGTTTAATTGCAGTACAGTAAGAGTCATGGAGTCACAGAGATGGGTGTGAAACAATGAGTTGTTTCTTGGCATCTACTTTTCACTTTAAACATCCAGGAGAGACAATGCGTGACGTGCGTCTGGTGGATGCGGGGTCCTTCTCCATGGCTGCCGGCAGGCGCTGTGCAGGGGCTCAGGGGCGCCGCAGAGACCAGGCGTCGTGTGAGGGACTGTGGCCGAGCTGCAGGACCGCCGTCCCTTACAGAGCCCCAGAGCGGGCGTCCGGTCACAGCCTTCGTTCCAGAGCTCCAAAGTCCCCTGAACAGATGGGAACTGAGCAAACGGTCATCATTACAGAGAGGGCTTCCAAAGCACCCGTGGGGACTCGGCCAGCTCACAGGGAGAGACTAAGGCAGCCTCTGGGAGCGGAGAGTGGTGGGTTCATGCTCCTGAACCTCTGCAGTTTGAAGCCAGGAGCTCTTAGGGCACCCAGTGCTGGGTATGGAGAACATAGCTGATTTCACCCTTTCAAAGAACTAATGGTTTTTATTAGCGTATAGTAGTTTTACAATGTTGTGTTATTTTCTATTGTACAGAAAAGTATATGTATACGTATGTATCTCTTCCTCCTTGAATTTCCTTCCCATTTAGGCACCAAAGAGCACTGAGCAGAGTTCCCTGAGCTATACAGTCGGTTCTCATTAGCTGTATAATTTATTCATTGTAGCACAGTGTGTATCTGTCAATCCCAGTCTCCCAACCCACCCCATCCGACCTCCCTCCTGGTATCCACACCTTTGTTCTCTATAACTGGGTCCCTCTTTCTGCTTTGTGAATAAGTTTACTGATACCATTTCTCTAGATTTCACATATGTGCATTAACACATGACATTTGTGGTCAAAGAGCTGATGTTCATGTCAATTGCATTTCAGTAAATCAATGGGCAAAGGACTTAAATGCACATTTCTCCAGAGAAGACACACACCCATGGTCAACAGGTAGATGAACCGACGCGCGGCATCGTTGACTGCCGAGGACATGCACATCAGAACCACAAGGAGGTGTCACCTCGTGCCTGTTAGAATGACCGTCATCAAAAAGACAAGAGGCAAGGGGAGGCCAAAGTTTCAATGAAAGGGAGCTCTTGGTCACTGTCAGTGGTAAACAGATTCATCCCTTACTGACAATAGTATAGACATTCCTCAAAAAGATTAAAAGTAGAACTACCCTATGATCCAGCAGTCCCACCTCTGGGTACGTAGTCAAAGGAAATGGAGTGGATATCCACACTCCCGTATCCATTGCAGCATTAGTTACACCCACCAAGGCGTGAAAACAGCCTAAATGTCCACCACTTCAAGCTATGAAGCCATTTTGCGTGGCGCTGAACTGGAGGACACCTGTCATTATTGACATCTGCCCAAGTGCAGAGGATGCGAAATACAGAGGCAACCTGAGGCAAATGGTGGAATTTAGTCAACAATAAAGTAGTTAAGTCATAAAATTAACCACAATAATTAAAAGAATATAGGCTTGTGATTTGTAGCACGTGCGTCATGCTAATGGCAGTGAGAAAACTGAGGGGAGAGCTGGAGAGATCATGGAAGGTCGGTACTCTCTCTGCTCAATTTTTCTGAAACAACAACTACTGACTATTAATTAAAAACTATGAGTTTAAAAATAAAGGAAGTAGAGAAGAAAGTAGGAAGGGGTATACCCTCTACTATGCTTTCAAAAAACCCAGAAGATCTCTACTTTTTTGGGCAGGTGTTCTCTGATAGTCTTTTGTTTTCATGTCTTTTGTCTTGATTTCTTCTGATACGTAGAAGTTCTTCTGAATTTATCGATTGTCTTTCATTCCCTCTCTTGTTGCAAGAACGCTGAGCCTCTGGACGGGTGTTTGGGACGACGAGGTCAGGGTGACTCAGACAAAATCGCTGCTTGTAACACATCCACACCTCTCAGCAAGGAGTCCTGATACCATTTCTCTGAGGCATCACCCATGAAGCTTCAACAAGGAAGGATAAGCACATTTCTCCAGAGAAGACACACACCCATGGTCAACAGGTAGATGAACCGCGCGCATCGTTGACTGCCGAGGACATGCACATCAGAACCACAAGGAGGTGTCACCTCGTGCCTGTTAGAATGACCGTCATCAAAAAGACAAGAGGCAAGGGGAGGCCAAAGTTTCAATGAAAGGGAGCTCTTGGTCACTGTCAGTGGTAAACAGATTCATCCCTTACTGACAATAGTATAGACATTCCTCAAAAAGATTAAAAGTAGAACTACCCTATGATCCAGCAGTCCCACCTCTGGAGTCGTAGTCAAAGGAAATGGAGTGGATATCCACACTCCCATATCCATTGCAGCATTAGTTACACCCACCAAGGCGTGAAAACAGCCTAAATGTCCACCACTTCAAGCTATGAAGCCATTTTGCGTGGCGCTGAACTGGAGGACACCTGTCATTATTGACATCTGCCCAAGTGCAGAGGATGCGAAATACAGAGGCAACCTGAGGCAAATGGTGGAATTTAGTCAACAATAAAGTAGTTAAGTCATAAAATTAACCACAATAATTAAAAGAATATAGGCTTGTGATTTGTAGCACGTGCGTCATGCTAATGGCAGTGAGAAAACTGAGGGGAGAGCTGGAGAGATCATGGAAGGTCGGTACTCTCTCTGCTCAATTTTTCTGAAACAACAACTACTGACTATTAATTAAAAACTATGAGTTTAAAAATAAAGGAAGTAGAGAAGAAAGTAGGAAGGGGTATACCCTCTACTATGCTTTCAAAAAACCCAGAAGATCTCTACTTTTTTGGGCAGGTGTTCTCTGATAGTCTTTTGTTTTCATGTCTTTTGTCTTGATTTCTTCTGATACGTAGAAGTTCTTCTGAATTTATCGATTGTCTTTCATTCCCTCTCTTGTTGCAAGAACGCTGAGCCTCTGGACGGGTGTTTGGGACGCACGAGGTCAGGGTGACTCAGACAAAATCGCTGCTTGCGTAACACATCCACACCTCTCAGCAAGGGAGTCCTGGTACCCGCCATGGGCAGCTCACAGCCTCACACGAGTTTCTGAGTCCCGGTGCCTCCGTGGGGTACAGAAGGCCAACTTCTGCAGGGTCTCTGCTCAGGAGAGACCTCCTCTGGGTTAAACTGCTGCAAACTTAAAAGACAAAGTGATGAGAAAACAAAAACAAACCCAAACCATGATTTTGGCCAGT
Source organism: Tragulus kanchil (assembly GCA_022376925.1). Classification (NCBI taxonomy): domain Eukaryota; kingdom Metazoa; phylum Chordata; class Mammalia; order Artiodactyla; family Tragulidae; genus Tragulus; species Tragulus kanchil. The sequence goes on from JAIOJX010000003.1 coordinate 157,635,562, forward strand.
GGTACTGTGAGAGACTTTGTTTGTGTATTTACTGATAAATCCAGTTTTTTCTCTTTACTTCTGGTTCTGTCACTTTTTGTCTCCGAACATTTCAGGAGTGGAATGGAATGGCAGAAACGAAGGCTTCTTACTGGAGAAATCCCCAATGACACGCCCGCGTTTGAGGACTCGGTCTCCTTTGCCACAGGCTGTCTCTTGAGTGTCTGGGTGCGGGCGACCTTGGTCCTGGAGTGCCTGGCTCTGGGCTGACTTCCTTCTGCGGCCCTTGTGCAGGAAGGAATCGCTTCCCATTGACTCTCAGAGGTACTCCGGTTCAATGATAAGTTATACGATTTCCTTACCTGAACACTACCGTAAGTCCCCTGTATACCAACAAAGACATCATTAAGTGGGAGATCAAGGCAGGAGTCTTTCCATTAAGTGGCTTTCGTATCCATCATTTTTAGTATCCATAATCATTTTGGGAGCACAATTGTAAGTCCAATAAAGTTAGCTTAGGTACTCTCTGCTCAATTTTTCTGAAACAACAACTACTGACTATTAATTAAACTATGAGTTTAAAAATAAAGGAAGTAGAGAAGAAAGTAGGAAGGGGTATACCCTCTACTATGCTTTCAAAAAACCCAGAAGATCTCTACTTTTTTGGGCAGGTGTTCTCTGATAGTCTTTTGTTTTCATGTCTTTTGTCTTGATTTCTTCTGATACGTAGAAGTTCTTCTGAATTTATCGATTGTCTTTCATTCCCTCTCTTGTTGCAAGAACGCTGAGCCTCTGGACGGGTGTTTGGGACGCACGAGGTCAGGGTGACTCAGACAAAATCGCTGCTTGCGTAACACATCCACACCTCTCAGCAAGGGAGTCCTGGTACCCGCCATGGGCAGCTCACAGCCTCACACGAGTTTCTGAGTCCCGGTGCCTCCGTGGGGTACAGAAGGCCAACTTCTGCAGGGTCTCTGCTCAGGAGAGACCTCCTCTGGGTTAAACTGCTGCAAACTTAAAAGACAAAGTGATGAGAAAACAAAAACAAACCCAAACCATGATTTTGGCCAGTGGTACTGTGAGAGACTTTGTTTGTGTATTTACTGATAAATCCAGTTTTTTCTCTTTACTTCTGGTTCTGTCACTTTTTGTCTCCGAACATTTCAGGAGTGGAATGGAATGGCAGAAACGAAGGCTTCTTACTGGAGAAATCCCCAATGACACGCCGCGTTTGAGGACTCGGTCTCCTTTGCCACAGGCTGTCTCTTGAGTGTCTGGGTGCGGGCGACCTTGGTCCTGGAGTGCCTGGCTCTGGGCTGACTTCCTTCTGCGGCCCTTGTGCAGGAAGGAATCGCTTCCCATTGACTCTCAGAGGTACTCCGGTTCAATGATAAGTTATACGATTTCCTTACCTGAACACTACCGTAAGTCCCCTGTATACCAACAAAGACATCATTAAGTGGGAGATCAAGGCAGGAGTCTTTCCATTAAGTGGCTTTCGTATCCATCATTTTTAGTATCCATAATCATTTTGGGAGCACAATTGTAAGTCCAATAAAGTTAGCTTAGGTACTAGCCTTTTTTTTTGACTTATTAATAAGTATTTATTGAGTGTTAGATACACACGTAAATTTGTGGTGGGTATTCCAGGTTTTCAAGGTTTTGGGGGTGGGTATTTCAGGGTTTCAAGTTTTTAATTTGTTTGATCTTGAAAGGACATTTTAATAATACATTTTGACTTTTCAAATTGCAGTCATTCCATGCCTACTGTGGATGGTAAATTCTGCCCTATTATCAAGGAGTGCATGAGCCGTCAGGATCCCCTTATACTTAGATTACTCTTGGATAATGTACTAGACATTCTTGGGCTTCCCTGAAGCCCAGTGACAATTCAGGAGACCCAGGTTTGATCCCTGGGTCTGAAACAGTGTTCCAGTTCCATCCTCTGCACTACTGCTGCACATGTGTGGACGTTGGTGGAGGGGCTAGAGACCTAGGTTCTAACACTGCTTCTGCCACCGATCCTCTTAAAATGCTGTAATCTCTCTAAACGTTTTAAGAGAACAGAAACCAACCTCGCGGCTGCAGATATATTGCTGCAGTTCCCCGTATGACCACAAGATGGCAGGCTTGGTCGCAGGAGGGTGTCGGGGTGCCATGGATGGAAGGTGTTTGTCAATCTTGAATCCTACTGCTAAAACAGTTTCTGAGTTATTTTCATCAGAATTACAAATATTTGTTAAACTTCAACTTACTAAATGTTTTCAACTTGTATTTAATAGCTCCAGTTTTCCTGTTTATTTGCTCAGTACGTAGTAGTGCCTGACAAAGGAGTGAAGCCTGAAATGTAGCTGCTCATTCATGAAGCCGTCTAGAGCAAGAGCTGGCTTACAGCGGGGACTCAAAAAGTTGACATGGACATATTTTCCTTTTTATCTTCTGGATGTTTTAGTGTTTACTCTTTTCCCTTAAGACCTATTTTCCATTTGGAATTGATTTTTATGAAATAAGTCCTGTTAGATACGGGTTGGCTTGAAAGTGGAGGTCGCTCAGTCGTGTCTGACTCTTTGTGACCCATGGACGAGCCGTGGAATTCTCCAGGCAAGAATACTGGAGTGAGTAGCCTTTCCCTTCTCTAGGGGATCTTCCCAACCCAGGGATCGAACCCACGTCTCCCACATTGCAGGCGGATAAACTTCATTAAAAAATTCTGGATACGGGGCTTCCCTGGTGACCCAGTGGGCAAGGACACCGCCTTGCAGTGGAAGGGGCGCCGGTTCGATCCCTGGCCTGGGAGGATCCCACGTGCAGAGCGACTGGATCGATGTGTCCGATGACCGAGCCAGAGCTCTGGAGTGTTTGCGCCCAGAGCCGGTGCTCTGCGATGGGAGGCCCACACGGACCAAAAAACAAAGATGGATGAAAATAGATAAATGGAGGACCAATAGAAGTGGTCCACTCGACCCCTCCCTCCCCAACCCCCCCCCCATAAAATTATTTTTAAAAAAATTATGGATACCAGAACAGCTTAATGAAAAAACTTTCTCCCTGCCTTGATTCCCCACTTAATGATGCCTTTTTAAAAAACAAAGACCAAATCCGTTATCTACTCTGGCTTCCCTGTTGCATTCTATCAGTCTAAGCGTATATCTTTGCACTCTTTTTTTTTTTTTTTATTTACTTTGGGCGGGGGTCGGGTTGGGGAGGGAGGGAAGAGGGCGGGACACTTCTATTGGTCTTTCATTTGTCCATTTTCATTCGTCTTCGTTCTTTGGCTCCTGTGGGCCTCCCATCGCGGTGGCATCTGTCGTTGCAGAGCACCGGCTCTGGGCGCATGCGCTCCAGAGCTCCAGCTCAGTCATTGGACACATCAGTCCAGCCGCTCCAGGGCACGTGGGATCTTCCCAGGCCAGGGCTCGAACCGGCGCCCCTTGCACTGCAAGGCGGTGTCCTTAGCCACTGGACCACCAGGGGAAGCCCTCCTTGCACTCTTAATTACTGTAGCTTGATAGCTGGGCATCTGCTAACGTAAAGCTCCAACTTTTTTTTTTTTTTTAATATCTCAAGATTTTTCTCCTTGGCCGTCTTTATTTTTACATTACATAAATTTTATTTTATTATTTATTTATTTATTTTTTAAAACTTTTATTTATTTTTGGCTGTGCTGGGTCTTTGTTGATGTGTGGGTTTAGCTGCTCTGCAGTATGTGGGATCTTCCCGGATCAGGGATGGAACCTGTGTCTCCTGCATTGGCAGACGGGTTCTTATCCACTGAGCCACAAGGGAAGCCCCTATTTTTACATAAATTTTAGAATCAACCTGTTGATTTACAAATACATACACGTAAAAATGCTGGGTTTTGGTTGGAATAGAAAAAAAAACTCAATGAAAAATTTTGGAGAGAGTTGATATATTTTCGATATTTAGAGTTTTCCAATCCATATGTACGATCAATCCTGCTGTTTAAATTGCCTTTCATTTCTCTCAATTATATTCTTTAATATTCTACGAGAGGGCCCTGCGCATACTTTGATGTTTGAATCCCTTTTATAAATGCCATCCATATATAACATTTGCTAATTCAGCAATGCAAATGTCTGGGCAGAAAATGAGATTCAGATTTATAGTCAAATCATGAGAAGGAGAACTCATTTCTGTGTAGTCACGTCTTTGTTTTGATTTATTTGTTTTGCTTTTGTCTTCTGATGCTGGTTGTTTTTCAAAGCCTTGAAGCAGATGCCGGGTCCTCCATGGCAGGGCGTTCAACCTGTTTTGGTTGGAAAAACACTGTTTCATTTACCAATTGATAACAGGGGCATCTTGGGAATTCATTCTTTCAAAAATTTGCCAATGATGTGTTTCTAAGTAAAACTTTTAGTAACTCCTTGTTACTCACTCTAAAGACATGTCTAATTATCTCAGGAAGTCCCCCTGAGATAAGCTAGAATATAATGAGCCCTATCTTCAAAAACTCATCCGGTTACTTCTGATGTTGAAATCCTTAATGGAGGCACCAGCTCTTGACTTTGAAATTAGAGAGATGGCAAAGGAGAGTGATGCTGAGAAACAGATTCAGATTAAGAAATAATGACAAACGTCACTACTAGCTTTATGATAAAAACATTTTTTGTTAGTGGTCAGGGGGTCAAAACAGAAGGACTGCTGGGCATTTGAATGGGAGAGCACAAGGAAAAGGGTGTATGTTTCGTTATTTCCTATGTCTAGCCTTGGCAATGAATCTGATTTTTTTCAGTATCTATACTGTGTGTGTGTGTGTGTGTGTGTGTGTAGTAGGCAGATTAAGGGGGTGTCATTTCTATAAAGGATGCTGTTGTTGTCTTGTCGCTAAGTCATGTCCGACTCTTTTGCAACCCGGATTGTAGCCTGCCAAGATCCTGTCCGTGGGATTTCCTAGGCAAGAATGCTGGAGGGGGTTGCCATTTCCTTCTCCAGGGGATCTTCCTGACTTAGAGATCAAACCTGTGTCTCCTGCATTGGCAGGCAGATTCTTTACCACTGACTGAGTCACCTGTCAGGAAGTTACAATTGTGTTTAATTAAAAAGGTAAAATGACAATAATTTTGTGAGGTAGCTAGGATTTTCATTTTTTGCACAGATGATAGTGCAATATAAAACAAAAAGTTTTCTTTTTCCAAAAGATAATTTGGGTAATGCCTAGGTATTTATGAATTATGTTTAGGCTGGGGTCTAGTCAACCTAAAATACTGCTTGAACCACAGTGAATTAAGTTCATATTTACCAAGAGCTTACTAGGTGTCTTCGAGTGTGCTCAGAAATTTAAAAATAGCCTGGAAAAGGTTTTGTAGAAGTGACTTAGTAGTGACAATACAATATTCCATATCATAAAAGGAAAATTCAGTAAACCACACGATAAAAAGCATATGATCAAGAAAGAAAGAAATCAACATGGGTTCACGATAATACGGAAGATGTTGGAAATGTTGGGACCTCAGGTGGACCTTGAATAATTAGAGATAAAAAAATATAATTGGTGGAGTGCTCATACCTCCTGGCTCTCCAGGACTCTCCCAATCTATTATTGTATTAATAACTACATTTATTAAATGCCTACTGTATTTTAAGTACTTTGAATATGTTATCTACAATCCTCTCAAGCATAAATTTATTGAAATGATCCCCATGTTTTTCAGAAGAACAAATCAAGACATGAAAGATGCTAAGCAGCTTGCTGACAGTCCCATGCGTGCAAGTAGAGTAGCTGGAATTTCTGTCTTCCCCACCCCTTCTGTACTTTTGCCGCCTAAAGTGCAGCTTTCTGCCGATGCATCTTGATGCTTGGTTCAGGGTATGTACCATCCACCATGTGTGTGGATCGTCAGCACTTCTCCAGAATTGCGCACAGCCATTTGTGATTATCATGATCAAGCTTATCATTCGATCTGGAACTTGAGTCACTTAATTTTTTTTTTTTTTCAGTGAAAAGTTTATTACAGTAAGAAAGGATAGGGAAAACCTTCCAGCATCCACACTGGAAGGAGAGTAGAAGAGTATCCCCCTCTTTGCCAGTTGAGTCACTTAATCTTTAGGACACCAGTGAACCCTAGATACGGACTGAACCGGGAGCGGATAAAGTCCAAGCATTCGACCTCAGTCCTGGACGGAGGGCAAGGTGGTCTAGGTGCCGTACCCTTGACTATGACCCTGTCATTTTTTGCACAGATGATAGTGCAATATAAAACAAAAGTTTTCTTTTTCCAAAAGATAATTTGGGTAATGCCTAGGTATTTATGAATTATGTTTAGGCTGGGGTCTAGTCAACCTAAAATACTGCTTGAACCACAGTGAATTAAGTTCATATTTACCAAGAGCTTACTAGGTGTCTTCGAGTGTGCTCAGAAATTTAAAAATAGCCTGGAAAAGGTTTTGTAGAAGTGACTTAGTAGTGACAATACAATATTCCATATCATAAAAGGAAAATTCAGTAAACCACACGATAAAAAGCATATGATCAAGAAAGAAAGAAATCAACATGGGTTCACGATAATACGGAAGATGTTGGAAATGTTGGGACCTCAGGTGGACCTTGAATAATTAGAGATAAAAAAATATAATTGGTGGAGTGCTCATACCTCCTGGCTCTCCAGGACTCTCCCAATCTATTATTGTATTAATAACTACATTTATTAAATGCCTACTGTATTTTAAGTACTTTGAATATGTTATCTACAATCCTCTCAAGCATAAATTTATTGAAATGATCCCCATGTTTTTCAGAAGAACAAATCAAGACATGAAAGATGCTAAGCAGCTTGCTGACAGTCCCATGCGTGCAAGTAGAGTAGCTGGAATTTCTGTCTTCCCCACCCCTTCTGTACTTTTGCCGCCTAAAGTGCAGCTTTCTGCCGATGCATCTTGATGCTTGGTTCAGGGTATGTACCATCCACCATGTGTGTGGATCGTCAGCACTTCTCCAGAATTGCGCACAGCCATTTGTGATTATCATGATCAAGCTTATCATTCGATCTGGAACTTGAGTCATTTAAATTTTTTTTTTTTCAGTGAAAAGTTTATTACAGTAAGAAAGGATAGGGAAAACCTTCCAGCATCCACACTGGAAGGAGAGTAGAAGAGTATCCCCCTCTTTGCCAGTTGAGTCACTTAATCTTTAGGACACCAGTGAACCCTAGATACGGACTGAACCGGGAGCGGATAAAGTCCAAGCATTCGACCTCAGTCCTGGACGGAGGGCAAGGTGGTCTAGGTGCCGTACCTGCAGCTGAGCCCCTCTTGACTATGACCCTGTCTTGTGTTTATCTGCTCCCGTGTTCTGTTCTGCCGACTCTGTTTCCCCTTCTTCACCTATGACCTGTTCCACATCCAGGCATATGCAGTTTCGAAGGGAAAGTGGGAAGACCATTGTCAGACTGTTTTGCGTCTGTGGTTTGTTGGGTTTCCTTCCTCGTGATCAAGCAGTACGATGAAACACAGACTTCACGGTCCTTCCCTGTGTTTTCTGTTGTGCAGGGAGATGCCACGTGCCTCTCTGAGCTGGACCGGGAAGCCCATTTGGTGTCCTTCCATGTTTTGCCTTCTGGTCCAATCTGGACGGGGGGAAGGACTTTTCACATGTTGCTCTCTCTACTGCTGCGATTCAGCCCCAACCTCTGCCCTGAGGGTTGAGCCAGTGGGAAGCCTGGAATGTTTTCTCTGAACCGTGGCAGAGGCAAGGTGGGAGGCGCGAGGAGCCTAGGCAGGAGGAACTGGAGCTCAGCAGGGAAGGCCGAGGAACAGCGGTGGAGGAGGTAAGTGGCATATTCGTGCATGCTGGCTTCTTTTAGGTTCATAAGTGATCTCAGACTCTCTGAGATGGTGGGAGACCCCTGGAGCCAGAGAACTCTGCTTGTCATGAGGATTCAGCTGCCTTTACAGTATTATCGTTGCCTCTAGCCTCTGGGTCCTGTAGCCAGATACCCCCATATTCTCCTGTACTTCCCCGAGGGCACTGTGAGCCCCCTACTTTTGCCGCCTAAAGTGCAGCTTTCTGCCGATGCATCTTGATGCTTGGTTCAGGGTATGTACCATCCACCATGTGTGTGGATCGTCAGCACTTCTCCAGAATTGCGCACAGCCATTTGTGATTATCATGATCAAGCTTATCATTCGATCTGGAACTTGAGTCACTTAATTTTTTTTTTTTTTCAGTGAAAAGTTTATTACAGTAAGAAAGGATAGGGAAAACCTTCCAGCATCCACACTGGAAGGAGAGTAGAAGAGTATCCCCCTCTTTGCCAGTTGAGTCACTTAATCTTTAGGACACCAGTGAACCCTAGATACGGACTGAACCGGGAGCGGATAAAGTCCAAGCATTCGACCTCAGTCCTGGACGGAGGGCAAGGTGGTCTAGGTGCCGTACCTGCAGCTGAGCCCCTCTTGACTATGACCCTGTCTTGTGTTTATCTGCTCCCGTGTTCTGTTCTCCCGACTCTGTTTCCCCTTCTTCACCTATGACCTGTTCCACATCCAGGCATATGCAGTTTCGAAGGGAAAGTGGGAAGACCATTGTCAGACTGTTTTGCGTCTGTGGTTTGTTGGGTTTCCTTCCTCGTGATCAAGCAGTACGATGAAACACAGACTTCACGGTCCTTCCCTGTGTTTTCTGTTGTGCAGGGAGATGCCACGTGCCTCTCTGAGCTGGACCGGGAAGCCCATTTGGTGTCCTTCCATGTTTTGCCTTCTGGTCCAATCTGGACGGGGGGAAGGACTTTTCACATGTTGCTCTCTCTACTGCTGCGATTCAGCCCCAACCTCTGCCCTGAGGGTTGAGCCAGTGGGAAGCCTGGAATGTTTTCTCTGAACCGTGGCAGAGGCAAGGTGGGAGGCGCGAGGAGCCTAGGCGGGAGGAACTGGAGCTCAGCAGGGAAGGCCGAGGAACAGCGGTGGAGGAGGTAAGTGGCATATTCGTGCATGCTGGCTTCTTTTAGGTTCATAAGTGATCTCAGACTCTCTGAGATGGTGGGAGACCCCTGGAGCCAGAGAACTCTGCTTGTCATGAGGATTCAGCTGCCTTTACAGTATTATCGTTGCCTCTAGCCTCTGGGTCCTGTAGCCAGATACCCCCATATTCTCCTGTACTTCCCCGAGGGCACTGTGAGCCCCCCTATCCGGTCTCTGTTCTGCGCAGGAGTTTATAGGGTGGGCTCTGAGACTGGAATGGCAGTGGGTGGAGGCAGCCGTCACACTGGGTAACACAGTGGATACAGGAAAACCAGCTTTATTCTTGATCTGGATGAAAAAGGGTCATCAACAGCTGCACAAGTCCTGATGCTAATAAAAAGGGCACTGACACATTGGATATATGTAATGCTTGCCTCTGAGCTTTCTACCCTCCGGCCTCACAACAATACTGAATACAGTGTGTTCCCTACATACAAACTTTCAAGTTGTGAACTTCCAGAGATGCGACTGTGTGTGCCCGTGCCTGTACGCCGGCTGTTTTTCTATACTGTGTAATTTTTAAGGGACTGTCCTGCAGGATTAAAAATGTTTTTTTATATTTTGTTTTTAATATATACATTATTTGTAAGAAAAGTATTATAATCCTAATATAGCATGGTACTGAATAGCTGACCTTGTTAGTTGGGTACCGAAACTAACTCTGTTGGATTCAGAACAGATTGGACTAAGGAAGGTACTCATGAAATAGAACTCATTCACACGTAGAGTACTTGCTGTAAGGGCGTGTGAGTGAATGCATGGGTATTTACAAGATCATCTTTTCCCACTTTTCTTTCTTTCTTTTTTTTTTTAAGTGGGTGATTTAAAGTCCTTCAGCTTCCATGTCAAAAACAAAAGCTAGAGACTACAATATGATGATGATAATTCTGAAAAAAAAAAGAAAAAAAAGCCTGTTAGGTATTAGATGCTCCTTGTTGATGATATTTCAGTGATGAGCAATAATATTTTGCAACTTGAACATAATAGTGAGAGATTTGAATTTGTTGCTGCTATTGCTTTTAGAAATATTAGTTACTTCTGGATACTTGACCAAAGTATGATTTTTAATAAAAATCTAAGTTTCTTCCCAAATTCTAAAGCTGATTATGGTCAAGTTTTAGAATATCACTGTACTATGACTGTTTTTTTTTTTTTTTTTCTAGGATAATTTATAGCCTGGACACTTCTGCTAGTGTTTTATCACTGAATTAAAAACTAACTTTGCCTCGGGCTCTCTTATAAGGGATGGCACGACAGAGAGCAAGGGAAAGGATGATTTAAACTTGTGAGGCACTACCGCAGGTCTGGTGGTTAGAACGGAGGTGCCAACTGGAAGGAACTATAGTTGTGTCTGGAAATTTTTGATGCAAACTCAGTGGCAGAACTTTGAATACTACCATAGGAGTCGAGAAACTGATATTCATATCGATAAACAAAATCACACCGATTTCTCAGCAGGCATTAAGGAAGAACATTCTGAAAGGTTTTCTTCTGGGGAAACGAGTCTCACATTTGCCTGAAAAGCACTTAAAAGCTGGCTTACAGGGTGGAACGGGAAACCAAGTTTCATGCCAGGGAAGTGTGCTGTTTTATTCAAGTTTTGTGAGCAAAGACCAGAGTTGGGCTCGCCACAAAGCAAACACAGATTTCCTTCTTTAGTCTTTGAGAACTAATCAGATTATGCTTTCCTGTCTGAACTTGATGGGGTGGTCACAGGTTATGCTAACTCGAATACCAATGAAGAGAGGAAAGCACCACATGGGACATGTGGTAGGCCTAAGCCCTGTAGTCTCACAGTGCTCCCTAGGAAACCAGCAGAGACGCTGGTCAGAGAGCACGCTGGTCATCAGAGGGAGGCTGCAGTGAGGCGGACAGCAGGGTGGGCGATTCTGTGTCCCAGCCCGTCCCTGGAGCCCACAGGTCCTCCCTTGCTTCCCCTCTTCCTTTCAGAGGGAGTTTGAACATCGTCTCTGCAGGAAAGCCTTCTGTGATTTCCTCCCTTCACTAAAGCACTTTGTAAATATCTCCAAACATCACACACTACAGTCTAATTTTCAGATTTACCTCTAGACCATGCGTGATTCGGTAGCAGGCAGGGAAAATGTCTAATGGCTTCCTTGTGCCCAGGCAGTGTTTAAACTGAAGGAATGAACTGTGGTGGTGTTCCAGGCGATAGTTAGAGGCTTCTAATTTTTCTTCTACTTATTTTTTATTTTCTATTTAGTTTTTTATTAACTATTTTTATTTTACTTTTTGCTTTTTACAGAGCTTTTTTTGTTTACAGTTGTGCATAATCCTAGATTAGTCATATGATGGAAAACACTTTCTGTCTTCACTGCTTTTCTTAATTCCCCCTCATTTTCAATTTTATCCCCCCTGTGAACAGGTCAACAGAAACTTAGGGGTTGGAAGAGGCATAAAAAGGGATGGAAATTAGAATCAAAATAAGAATGACCTTAGTTTGTTCCTGCTAGTCCTTTTGATATGTAAGAACCCTGCTTTATGGCAGATGCTGGCATTTGCAGGTTAACTGAGCAAAATTCACCTGCAATGGCACATTGAAAGAGATGAGTTACTGAGGCAAGCTGTGCGTAGTAGTTCTGCATATTGAAGAACTTTAAAACATTTTTTATTCAATGATTGACCAGAGTTGTACTGCTTCACATATAGGAAGTATGAGTTTCTCTCTACAAAATCATTATATGGATTACCAATTCTTTATTTATTTTTTTCTTAATTTTTTTGGCTGTGCCACATGGCTTTGCAGATCTTAACTCCCCAACCAGGGATCAAACCTAGGTCCAGGCAGTGAAAGCACCGTGTCCTTATCACTGGACCACCAGGGAATCCATAGGCTTACCAATTCTTCATTACATATTACCGAAGGTGGGAACAAATAGTAACAATATTTATTGAGATACATATCAGAGATTTATGCATGAAGCTTGAAGTTTAAAAGTAGAACAATGCTTTTTTTTTCAGCCTGCAAAGATGTGTAATGAGAACATGCTTTATAGGATACAAAGTAAAGACCAGAAAGGTTTTCTCATGTTCTTACTACCTGTTTCCATCTCAAATGAGAGCTCTAGTAGCGTACCTGTCCCGTAGCATCCTGTGGGTGTGTGGAACATTTCAGCCAGTGGGTTGAGAATACCTTTTCCTGTGCATCATCCAGTGACTGGCCCTTTCTGCCTAGGGGACCCCGAGCACGAGCTTTTGAGTGGTCAGCTCCCAGTCAGCTGACAGGGTTAAGTTTCCCTGAGAGGTATCTCTGCTCCCTCTGGTACTCAATGAATTCTATTTTCTGGTTGTTCAAATAACATCCCCCTGCTTTCATGCTGCCTTGTAATTGCTCATAAATTGTCTCCCTTATCAGACTTTGAGCCTATTGAGTGCAGGGGCTATGTTTGCCAACGTAGTCTTCCTATGGCTCAGTGCGGGGTGCAGTGTCTAGTGAACCTTCAGTGAAAGTGTGCTGGATCAATGAGCAGAAGCATGAAACTACTGACTGGAGCAGGGAAAAGCCACATGAAGGATTTGAATGGGCAGATTTATTTACATAATACTCTCCTTTGGCTTTGTTGGCACCATGTCCATGAAATTTCCCTTTGAAATAAGATTCTGATGTGTTTCTCCCATCTTTGGCAATGTGATCCTTGTACTCTGATTCAGAACTTACCCACCCAAGATATTCCCCTGTAACTGAGTCTGACTTACAGATTGCTCTATGCATTGGTGTGGGTATCAGGAGGCATGAGAGCCTCCTAGACGTGCTTATGGGAGAAAGGGAATGGAAAGCAATCTTATGTACTAAGAATCTGTGCTTCCGGCACAGTCACGTAAACCTGTAGGTGCCAAGGATCCAGTTTGCATGCCCCGCCCGGCGTGGTTTTCCACTGTGTATCTTGGCGTCTCAATGGGTTCATGTGGCGGTTGGTGCCTGCATGCGAACAATTAGCCTTGTTCTCCAGCAGATCAGTGCCAACAAGGAAGCATTTTCCCTTGTAATGGCATTGTGACTTCTAATTTTCTAGAGATTTGATGGACTATAATTCTGTTGATCAATATTCAGTTAACTAAGGGATTGTACATGGGGGCTACATGATGACCTGGAGAGGTGGGAGGGGGGAATGGGATATACATGTGACTAGTCTGGGATTATACATATCTGTAAACAACAAAACTCTGTAAAATCAATAAAGCAAAATAAAAAACTTGTGATTAAAGAAGAATACTCAGTGAAAATCCAACTTTTGGGGGCAGAAACCAACAAAATTCTGTAAAGCAGCTATCGTGTCTAGAAATACCTCCTCAGAGGTTTCTGCCAGGGGGGCTTTTGAGTGGTCAGCTCCCAGTCAGCTGACAGGGTTAAGTTTCCCTGAGAGGTATCTCTGCTCCCTCTGGTACTCAATGAATTCTATTTTCTGGTTGTTCAAATAACATCCCCTGCTTTCATGCTGCCTTGTAATTGCTCATAAATTGTCTCCCTTATCAGACTTTGAGCCTATTGAGTGCAGGGGCTATGTTTGCCAACGTAGTCTTCCTATGGCTCAGTGCGGGGTGCAGTGTCTAGTGAACCTTCAGTGAAAGTGTGCTGGATCAATGAGCAGAAGCATGAAACTACTGACTGGAGCAGGGAAAAGCCACATGAAGGATTTGAATGGGCAGATTTATTTACATAATACTCTCCTTTGGCTTTGTTGGCACCATGTCCATGAAATTTCCCTTTGAAATAAGATTCTGATGTGTTTCTCCCATCTTTGGCAATGTGATCCTTGTACTCTGATTCAGAACTTACCCACCCAAGATATTCCCCTGTAACTGAGTCTGACTTACAGATTGCTCTATGCATTGGTGTGGGTATCAGGAGGCATGAGAGCCTCCTAGACGTGCTTATGGGAGAAAGGGAATGGAAAGCAATCTTATGTACTAAGAATCTGTGCTTCCGGCACAGTCACGTAAACCTGTAGGTGCCAAGGATCCAGTTTGCATGCCCCGCCCGGCGTGGTTTTCCACTGTGTATCTTGGCGTCTCAATGGGTTCATGTGGCGGTTGGTGCCTGCATGCGAACAATTAGCCTTGTTCTCCAGCAGATCAGTGCCAACAAGGAAGCATTTTCCCTTGTAATGGCATTGTGACTTCTAATTTTCTAGAGATTTGATGGACTATAATTCTGTTGATCAATATTCAGTTAACTAAGGGATTGTACATGGGGGCTACATGATGACCTGGAGAGGTGGGAGGGGGGAATGGGATATACATGTGACTAGTCTGGGATTATACATATCTGTAAACAACAAAACTCTGTAAAATCAATAAAGCAAAATAAAAAACTTGTGATTAAAGAAGAATACTCAGTGAAAATCCAACTTTTGGGGGCAGAAACCAACAAAATTCTGTAAAGCAGCTATCGTGTCTAGAAATACCTCCTCAGAGGTAGGTGGTCTTGGAATTGATAAGAAGGGGTAAGATCTCCTGAAGCAGACGTGGAAAGAGGAGAAGCATCAAAATTCAGAGTGCAAACTGGAGAGGAGGAGCCAGCGACCAAGACGGAGGGTGTGGTACAGGCTCCATTTGACTTTCATCCGTCTCAGAACAAAACATGGGTGGAGCCGGGGCAAGTACTGGTGACCAAGAGTAAGGAGGGTTTTTAAAATACCTTTGACATTTACTTTTTCTGCAGTTTGAGCATTTGCTCTCTTTACGACCAAGTTTACGAGCACTGTTACCTTTAAAAACTGGTATGTCAAATAAGGGCTTTCTTCATCTTGGCCTTTTAGAGTACAAATATTTAGGAGAAGAGTCATTTAATACAGTGACAAAATTCACTGCGTTCACCGACACATTTAGATTCATTTTTATTTCTCGATCATCGCACTATGATCCTATATGATCGTAAGAGTTTTATATATACAATAATAGAACCTTTAAAACTGAACATTGACTTATCCTCATATCCATCATAAAAACAAATATTTGTGAATTAAAAGGTTGATGAGATATATATGAGATGAAGTCATGTCCCTATTCTTAGATTACATCAGAAAATAAAAAGGGTGTGCATCCAGCTACAGAAGTCTACACTAAACAGAATCCATCACTCTGGGCTTGGGTGAACTGTGATTAATTACAGGTTGGCCTCGTAATTGTCTGTGGGAAAGAGTTGAAAGAAGGATGAAAATGGTGCTCGAGAAAGAGATAGAAAACCCTGGCTAATATCACATGAAGCTTTGCTTTTCATTATCAAAATATGGACACAATTATCCTGAACGGCTATAGGAAGTTGTTGATGCTTCTCTGTCTCCTCTATGCAAACTTGTACTTCAAGTTTCCTTGCTACTAATTTTTTTTAACAAGCAAAAATATTATGCTAACCAGTGGAAACAACTAATAAATCATCCAGAAAGTAAATTAGTGATTGGAATAAAGTGTTCTATGTTGCTATTACTTAAATATTTAAAAATATTACTTAAATATTTAAAAAATTTCAGCCTAGAATGATTTTATACTGGTCTAATTTTCAATATTTTAAAGATTAGTAAACAATGCACTTGAATTATGACCAGTTCTAAAATAGGCTTGCTTTATTTATTTTAAGAGTTTAATCTTATTAAAATATAGTTAATTTACAATGTTGTATTAATTTCTACTGTACAGAAAGGTGACTCAATTCTATATATATTCTTTTCATACTCCTTTCCATTGAAAGTGTAGTGAAAGTGTTAGTAGCTCAGTCGTGTTCAGTAGTTCAGTTTGTGACTCCATGGTCTGTAGCCCATCAGGCTCCTCTGCCCATGGAATCCTCCAGGCAAGAATACTGGAGTGGGTTGCCATTCCCTTCTCCAGGGGATCTTCCCAACCCAGGGATTGAACCTAGGTCTCCCACACTGCTGGCAGATTCTTTACCATCTCAGCCACCAGGGGAGCCTATGGGTCATTAAGTAACCCTGGTGAAGTGACAGCCAGAAGCTAATTTTGATAACGTTCAAATTCATTAGAACTTTAAAACTGAACATTGACTTATCCTCATATCCATCATAAAAACAAATATTTGTGAATTAAAAGGTTGATGAGATATATATGAGATGAAGTCATGTCCCTATTCTTAGATTACATCAGAAAATAAAAAGGGTGTGCATCCAGCTACAGAAGTCTACACTAAACAGAATCCATCACTCTGGGCTTGGGTGAACTGTGATTAATTACAGGTTGGCCTCGTAATTGTCTGTGGGAAAGAGTTGAAAGAAGGATGAAAATGGTGCTCGAGAAAGAGATAGAAAACCCTGGCTAATATCACATGAAGCTTTGCTTTTCATTATCAAAATATGGACACAATTATCCTGAACGGCTATAGGAAGTTGTTGATGCTTCTCTGTCTCCTCTATGCAAACTTGTACTTCAAGTTTCCTTGCTACTAATTTTTTTTAACAAGCAAAAATATTATGCTAACCAGTGGAAACAACTAATAAATCATCCAGAAAGTAAATTAGTGATTGGAATAAAGTGTTCTATGTTGCTATTACTTAAATATTTAAAAATATTACTTAAATATTTAAAAAATTTCAGCCTAGAATGATTTTATACTGGTCTAATTTTCAATATTTTAAAGATTAGTAAACAATGCACTTGAATTATGACCAGTTCTAAAATAGGCTTGCTTTATTTATTTTAAGAGTTTAATCTTATTAAAATATAGTTAATTTACAATGTTGTATTAATTTCTACTGTACAGAAAGGTGACTCAATTCTATATATATTCTTTTTCATACTCCTTTCCATTGAAAGTGTAGTGAAAGTGTTAGTAGCTCAGTCGTGTTCAGTAGTTCAGTTTGTGACTCCATGGTCTGTAGCCCATCAGGCTCCTCTGCCCATGGAATCCTCCAGGCAAGAATACTGGAGTGGGTTGCCATTCCCTTCTCCAGGGGATCTTCCCAACCCAGGGATTGAACCTAGGTCTCCCACACTGCTGGCAGATTCTTTACCATCTCAGCCACCAGGGGAGCCTATGGGTCATTAAGTAACCCTGGTGAAGTGACAGCCAGAAGCTAATTTTGATAACGTTCAAATTCATTAGATGTTAACCTAATGGGTGATTGTTAGCCCAAGCTGTTGATGTTCAAGTGTTACCGGAATTTAAAACATTTGTGAGGAGTACTTTAAATAATACCAAGTCAGAGAAGGAGGTTAGATGTTTATGACCCATAACGTAGGTGAACTACAGTTTTCAGTGATATCTTTGGTTTCAGTTTAGTGAGTCAGGAATTAGTGGTTACTTTCCTTTGTAAAAGATCATGTTCTTTAAATATGCACTCATGGTTACTTTTCTAAATTAAGGACTAGTGTTTGGAGGCAAATCCTAACACCTTGCCATGCCACGCTTTGAGGATTCCATGACTTGGAAATGTATTCCAGGTCAAGGAACCCAGAAAAGAACAAGTTTGACCTGTGTTTCTAAATGGGTCACTTTATATAATTGCATTATAAGACAATTACAATTGTGTAGTATTTCTCAAGTTATGAAAACAGAAACTCTGCATGTCAGTTGTGTGGTATGGACTCAATTGATGGCAGGCCTAAGAATCAAACTTACATGTTCAGGGTAAAAGAAAAGACTTCTCAGACTTGGACTCGTATCAACAATGTCTGTCTGTCTGTGTGCACTCTGTCGTGACGCCTCTGTCCATGGGATGTCCCAGGCAAGAAAACACTCACGTTACCCTAGGTTATTCCACTAATTCAATAACATTTGTTAAGGATGAATGTAATATCAGACACTATCATAAACACAGGGGAAAAAAGGGGAATAATTCTTGATTTCTGGCCCGAAGAAGTGTATGTCTCTTAGTATCTAGAATATATAGCTTTACAATAGTCTGCGCCCACATGTTAAATTTAATCAATTCTTTTTCCATATTGAAAAACTTTAAAAAAGTTGTTCAGGTAGCTGGAGAATCCAAACCTTCTGAGATTGGCAGCCATGACATCAAAGCTATGTGGGGGAAAAGAAACCGTTTTCTTGTAGATTTAGCATGAAGATAAAGCATGGGCCAAAGCAGTGTATGCACCACCAGACACTGGGAGCATCCCCTATTTGTTTATAAAAGGTACGTGGGTCATGGAAATTTTGGAGTAGAGAATGACTTTGGATATAGCTAGACCACTTCCTTTTACTTCTCATCTTTCCCTTGGGAAAAGTGGACATTTTTTATTCACTGTATATCATGCTTTTTAACAGAAGGTACAGCTAGCAGTTTATTCAGGGATCATAATATGGGAATATTATTCAGATAAAGCCTTCATAGAAAATGTTAAAGATGGAAAATTTAGTGATAATAGTCAAGAAAATGGAGATCTATTGGGGCCAAATGATAGTCTGGTAGTCCCCCCAAAGTGCCTATTTATAACTGTAATTTAATTGAGACAAGGAATCTACCAGAGGATCTTTCTTTTTTTGTGTGTGGGGGGGGGGTTGGGGAGGGAGGGGGTGGGTGAGCCACTTCCACTGGTCTTTCATTTGTGTATTTTCATCCATCTCTTGTTCTTTGGCCTGTGTGGGCCTCCCATCACAGTGGCCTCTGTTGTCGCAGAGCACTGGCTCTGGGTGCATCTGCTCCAGAACTCTGGCTCAAATTTAAAACATGTGTCAGGGTATGGACTCAATTGATGGCAGGCCTAAGAATCAAACTTACATGTTCAGGGTAAAAGAAAAGACTTCTCAGACTTGGACTCGTATCAACAATGTCTGTCTGTCTGTGTGCACTCTGTCGTGACGCCTCTGTCCATGGGATGTCCCAGGCAAGAAAACACTCACGTTACCCTAGGTTATTCCACTAATTCAATAACATTTGTTAAGGATGAATGTAATATCAGACACTATCATAAACACAGGGGAAAAAAGGGGAATAATTCTTGATTTCTGGCCCGAAGAAGTGTATGTCTCTTAGTATCTAGAATATATAGCTTTACAATAGTCTGCACCCACATGTTAAATTTAATCAATTCTTTTTCCATATTGAAAAACTTTAAAAAAGTTGTTCAGGTAGCTGGAGAATCCAAACCTTCTGAGATTGGCAGCCATGACATCAAAGCTATGTGGGGGAAAAGAAACCGTTTTCTTGTAGATTTAGCATGAAGATAAAGCATGGGCCAAAGCAGTGTATGCACCACCAGACACTGGGAGCATCCCCTATTTGTTTATAAAAGGTACGTGGGTCATGGAAATTTTGGAGTAGAGAATGACTTTGGATATAGCTAGACCACTTCCTTTTACTTCTCATCTTTCCCTTGGGAAAAGTGGACATTTTTTATTCACTGTATATCATGCTTTTTAACAGAAGGTACAGCTAGCAGTTTATTCAGGGATCATAATATGGGAATATTATTCAGATAAAGCCTTCATAGAAAATGTTAAAGATGGAAAATTTAGTGATAATAGTCAAGAAAATGGAGATCTATTGGGGCCAAATGATAGTCTGGTAGTCCCCCCAAAGTGCCTATTTATAACTGTAATTTAATTGAGACAAGGAATCTACCAGAGGATCTTTCTTTTTTTGTGTGGGGGGGGTTGGGGAGGGAGGGGGTGGGTGAGCCACTTCCACTGGTCTTTCATTTGTCTATTTTCATCCATCTCTTGTTCTTTGGCCTGTGTGGGCCTCCCATCACAGTGGCCTCTGTTGTCGCAGAACACTGGCTCTGGGTGCATGTGCTCCAGAACTCTGGCTCGGTAATTGAACACATTGGTCCAGCCTCTCCGTGGCACATGGGATCTTCCCAGGCCAGGGATCGAACCAGCGCCCCTTGCGCTGCAAGGTGGTGTCCTTACCTGCTGGACCACCGGGGAAGCCCCTACCGGAGGATCTTTATGCGTGGATATCTGTGAGTACAGTGGGCAAATGAAGGAATTCTGAAGAATCTCAGTTTTTCATCTGTTTTATCCCAAGGATAGCTTCAGGTAAGGAAACTGCTTAGATATGCTCAGGAAGATGTAGTAAGTCTCTCTGTAGGATGTCTGTCAATAAAGTAACAATGATGGAAGGGACCTTCTTCCTATTTCTTCATAGGACCAAGTGTAGGTGCTAACTTCCTGCTTGACATCTGTGAGGCCATCAGGAAAAAATGTTCTTTTAAAATATTTATTTATTTATTCATTTGACTGTGTCAGGTCTTAGTCGCAGCATGTAGGGTCTAGTTCCCTGACCAGGGATGGAACCCAGGCCCCCCACATTGGCAGCATGTGGTCTTAGCCATTGGACCAGCATGGAAATCCCAGCAGATGGTATTCTTGTTGAGGACACAGTGTTCTCCCAATGAGCATCAACAGCAGGGACAAAGGTGAGGGGTCCTCACGGTTCAGAAGGGTGTCGATGGGTGGACTGGAACAGAAGAGAAACATAGAAGGCCGTGTGCTGAGTGTAGCTGATGGTCAATCTTGTTTCCTTGAGAACTCTGAAACATTACAGCAGGTTTAAATTCTAGGTAAGTGAGGACAAATGATAATCATAGTTAAGATTATCACAATTCACGTGACCTCCATGCATACTCATGAACTGGTAAGGCCTCTGCACATTTGGGTCATCAATGTGTGGAAACGGGGAAGAGTTCATATGGCCTGCCAGTTCCCATGGCTTAGTTTCCTCCTTGGACTGATGTCACTTTGGGATAGGTTAGTTTGGAATGAACTACTGCCAACACAGTTGTGGGAGGCTTGTCTGAGTTCAAGTGAAGAAGAAAACAATGGTGAGAAGAATTTTAATTGTGGTTGGCTCTTGGATAATTCTAGGAGGATTATCCAGTCTGCATGCCACTCAGATCGCTTGCCTTTTACCTGATGGCCATTTTATCACTTGAAAGTGCTTTATCCCAACAATAGGTACATTTCAGGAATGATGTGGAATTAGAAGCATTTCAGCTTGCCCTACTCAGTTATACAGCCCGCATACAGCGGACAGGAGATGCCCTTGCAGGCTGATATTCTTCCTCTCCACAACCACCATCAGAAGAGTAACGGCAACTGCTAAATCAAAATTAAGTT
Organism: Tragulus kanchil; assembly: GCA_022376925.1. Taxonomy (NCBI): domain Eukaryota; kingdom Metazoa; phylum Chordata; class Mammalia; order Artiodactyla; family Tragulidae; genus Tragulus; species Tragulus kanchil. The sequence continues at coordinate 157,656,548 of JAIOJX010000003.1, forward strand.
TCAGGAATTTTTTGTGACTTTATTTTCTTCTGATATTATATTACTCACAAACCACCATGAAGATGAGCCCTGACCATGTATAAGCCAGAAGAAAAGAGGCAAAACTCCATAAAATTGACAGATAACCAGACAGTGATGGTGCCTTCCAATTGCTTTTACAATAGAGGACTCAGCCATTTGGACAACCACTGGCTTTACATTGGAAACTATTCACCCAGAAGAACCAGATTTGCAATTGGCATTGGCGGTAAAGAACCCACCTTCCAGGGCAGGAGACACAGGAGATGTGGGTCAGTCTCTAGGTTGGGAAGATCCTCTGGAGGAGGGTACAGCAACCCACTCTAGTACTCTCACCTGGAAAATCCATGAACAGAGCGGCCTTTTGGGCTACAGTCAATAGGGTCATACAGAGTCAGACTCTGCGATGTGATCTAGCCTGAGGTGCATGCCCCCATGTGGTGTGTTCTGATGGCCAAGGTGTCAGCAACCATCTGGTCCTAACCTACCTTTCCCCACACCTGCTTACCTTTCAAGAGAAAAGCCCACTTCAAAGAGTTCCAGCCTGTAGTCTAGCACGGAGGATCTGGGTGTTACAGATATAACTTTCCATTACCAGATCAGAAGGGTGGAGAAGAGACTGGCAGGGTGCCTAGAATGAACTAACGCCCTAAGTTTCAGCTCTTAGCTAAAGCTACTTCATTCAGGTAAGCATCTGTAGAAGCCAGGTGATGTACCAATTTGGGAAGGATTTTAACTTGGTTCTGAGTTCAAGTGAAGAAGAAAACAATGGTGAGAAGAATTTTAATTGTGGTTGGCTCTTGGATAATTCTAGGAGGATTATCCAGTCTGCATGCCACTCAGATCGCTTGCCTTTTACCTGATGGCCATTTTATCACTTGAAAGTGCTTTATCCCAACAATAGGTACATTTCAGGAATGATGTGGAATTAGAAGCATTTCAGCTTGCCCTACTCAGTTATACAGCCCGCATACAGCGGACAGGAGATGCCCTTGCAGGCTGATATTCTTCCTCTCCACAACCACCATCAGAAGAGTAACGGCAACTGCTAAATCAAAATTAAGTTTCAGGAATTTTTTGTGACTTTATTTTCTTCTGATATTATATTACTCACAAACCACCATGAAGATGAGCCCTGACCATGTATAAGCCAGAAGAAAAGAGGCAAAACTCCATAAAATTGACAGGTAACCAGACAGTGATGGTGCCTTCCAATTGCTTTTACAATAGAGGACTCAGCCATTTGGACAACCACTGGCTTTACATTGGAAACTATTCACCCAGAAGAACCAGATTTGCAATTGGCATTGGCGGTAAAGAACCCACCTTCCAGGGCAGGAGACACAGGAGATGTGGGTCAGTCTCTAGGTTGGGAAGATCCTCTGGAGGAGGGTACAGCAACCCACTCTAGTACTCTCACCTGGAAAATCCATGAACAGAGCGGCCTTTTGGGCTACAGTCAATAGGGTCATACAGAGTCAGACTCTGCGATGTGATCTAGCCTGAGGTGCATGCCCCCATGTGGTGTGTTCTGATGGCCAAGGTGTCAGCAACCATCTGGTCCTAACCTACCTTTCCCCACACCTGCTTACCTTTCAAGAGAAAAGCCCACTTCAAAGAGTTCCAGCCTGTAGTCTAGCACGGAGGATCTGGGTGTTACAGATATAACTTTCCATTACCAGATCAGAAGGGTGGAGAAGAGACTGGCAGGGTGCCTAGAATGAACTAACGCCCTAAGTTTCAGCTCTTAGCTAAAGCTACTTCATTCAGGTAAGCATCTGTAGAAGCCAGGTGAGATGATGAACCCAATGGATATGCCTCTGAAAATTCCAAACAGAGACCACTGGAAATAAGAGGAGATGGGAAGAGGTGAGATCAGTACAAAGAGAAGTTGGCCAAAATAGTTCAGGGTCCAGATGAACACTTGAGTTGTAAAGAATGATAAAAAAATATATATTAAATTCCATTTAATTCTATGCACTTTCCTAAGTGCATGGGGGAAGTATTTTGGGCTGAATATTCTAGACTCTGAATGATACAGAAACATTTTCTTTGTGAGGTGGGAAGGGGGTCAGATTCTCATCCTTGTTATTGCATACCAGGATGGCAGTGTGAGTCGCATTTTTGTCTTGCGTCTTCAAATAGGCTGCTCCTACCTCTGCTGCTGCAAGCAAGAGGTGAGCTCATGACTGAATCCCAAGAAAGATGTTGAAAATAGCTGGAGGTCACGTGCAGAGGCCTGAAATCTCCCCAGGTCGCATCTTTGGTGGATTGCCCTTTGGGGGAGTCAGCCCGTATTACCTGCAGTAAGCCTTGCTAGGTTTGGAGAGCACTGGGAACCCTGGTCTCGGCTGAGTGGGTCGTGTCGGTCTTCCTGGTCTTGTTAGTAACTCACTCTTGACCTTGGAGCCACTCTGTTTAGCCTTGGCTCGGGGTCCCAGCCCATCTTCCACCAAAGGTTGCTTTTAGCAATAGGACAACTACCTGTTACAGACAATGAGCAGTAATCCTATCTCTGAGGCATTTTCTTTTTTTATATTTTGATTGACTTTTAAAAATTTTGAAATGTAACTTGGATCCATAAAAGTGCATTCACTATATGCAAACAGAACATAATCAGGATCTCTGAAGCCTCACTCCCTCATCTCTTTAGCAGAAAAAAAAAAAAAAACAAAACAAAACAAGAAAAACCTCCTATGTTCCCACTGGGGGGAAGTAGAGGCAATTATATCTCCAAGAATGTCTGCTTACCAGTTTAAGTCAGCATCCTTAAAAAGTGGAAGAAAGTGAAAGCCTCTTAGTCGTGTCCCACTTTTCGTGAGCCCTATGGACATGAACTAACGCCCTAAGTTTCAGCTCTTAGCTAAAGCTACTTCATTCAGGTAAGCATCTGTAGAAGCCAGGTGAGATGATGAACCCAATGGATATGCCTCTGAAAATTCCAAACAGAGACCACTGGAAATAAGAGGAGATGGGAAGAGGTGAGATCAGTACAAAGAGAAGTTGGCCAAAATAGTTCAGGGTCCAGATGAACACTTGAGTTGTAAAGAATGATAAAAAAATATATATTAAATTCCATTTAATTCTATGCACTTTCCTAAGTGCATGGGGGAAGTATTTTGGGCTGAATATTCTAGACTCTGAATGATACAGAAACATTTTCTTTGTGAGGTGGGAAGGGGGTCAGATTCTCATCCTTGTTATTGCATACCAGGATGGCAGTGTGAGTCGCTTTTTTGTCTTGCGTCTTCAAATAGGCTGCTCCTACCTCTGCTGCTGCAAGCAAGAGGTGAGCTCATGACTGAATCCCAAGAAAGATGTTGAAAATAGCTGGAGGTCACGTGCAGAGGCCTGAAATCTCCCCAGGTCGCATCTTTGGTGGATTGCCCTTTGGGGGAGTCAGCCCGTATTACCTGCAGTAAGCCTTGCTAGGTTTGGAGAGCACTGGGAACCCTGGTCTCGGCTGAGTGGGTCGTGTCGGTCTTCCTGGTCTTGTTAGTAACTCACTCTTGACCTTGGAGCCACTCTGTTTAGCCTTGGCTCGGGGTCCCAGCCCATCTTCCACCAAAGGTTGCTTTTAGCAATAGGACAACTACCTGTTACAGACAATGAGCAGTAATCCTATCTCTGAGGCATTTTCTTTTTTTATATTTTGATTGACTTTTAAAAATTTTGAAATGTAACTTGGATCCATAAAAGTGCATTCACTATATGCAAACAGAACATAATCAGGATCTCTGAAGCCTCACTCCCTCATCTCTTTAGCAGAAAAAAAAAAAAAAACAAAACAAAACAAGAAAAACCTCCTATGTTCCCACTGGGGGTAAGTAGAGGCAATTATATCTCCAAGAATGTCTGCTTACCAGTTTAAGTCAGCATCCTTAAAAAGTGAAAGAAAGTGAAAGCCTCTTAGTCGTGTCCCACTTTTCGTGAGCCCTATGGACAGGAAGCCCGTTGAAATCACTACAACTAGGAGAATATTATTTACAGCGCAGCTGTAAATAATGAAGTGTAGTATGAAACACATTTCCCTGTGTAATCCTTGTTTTCTCTGGAGTTAAGCATTGTGCTTTTTTCTTATTTTTCCTTTGTATTAACGTACTCATCACTAACCTAGTCCTCTTAGGATGGAGGTAGATACTGCTGTCTGTTCAGACACATCTGTCCTTCTGACAGCATGCTCACCTTAGGGCTTCCCTGGTGGCTTAGCTAGTGAAGAATCTGCCTGCAATGCAGGAGACCTCGGTTTGATCCCTGGGTCATGGTCCCTCTGAGAGGATATTCACTTAGGAAATTTCAAATGGTCAGGATATTCCATTTAAGCATGAAAACATACATTGACGATGCGGCAGGAAGGGTCACTGCTTATAGAAATACTGTGGAAGGCAAATTCTGAAACACTATGAGGACTTCCCTGGAATTCCAGCGGTTAAGACTTCACCTTCCAATGCAGGTGGTGCAGCTTTGATCCCTGGTCGGGGAGCTAAGATTCTGCATGTTTTGCAGCCAAAAAATGAACACATGAGACAGAAGAAATATTCAAACACATTCAATAAAGATTTTAAAACTGAAAAATAGTTCACAGTCAAAAACAAACAAACAAAACCTTGAAAAAAAGAAACATGTAAAGTAAAACTCTCTTCCTCCTGGGAGAATCCATTTACCCACCTCCCCTAAACACAGCAATCCTCAGGCCCAGCCACAGAAGCACCGTCTGCTCCACTTTGTTTTCCAGCAATTTGCTTTTTTCTCTCCAGGACTACCCTGTGGCTCCTCTATGATGGTCAAATTTACACACTCCTGAATATGACTCCTCAGAGGTGAGGAATTGAACACACCTAACACAACCCAGTGAGTGAATTTCTGCATCCATACATCAAAAAAAACAAAACAAAACAAGAAAAACCTCCTATGTTCCCACTGGGGTAAGTAGAGGCAATTATATCTCCAAGAATGTCTGCTTACCAGTTTAAGTCAGCATCCTTAAAAAGTGAAAGAAAGTGAAAGCCTCTTAGTCGTGTCCCACTTTTCGTGAGCCCTATGGACAGGAAGCCCGTTGAAATCACTACAACTAGGAGAATATTATTTACAGCGCAGCTGTAAATAATGAAGTGTAGTATGAAACACATTTCCCTGTGTAATCCTTGTTTTCTCTGGAGTTAAGCATTGTGCTTTTTTCTTATTTTTCCTTTGTATTAACGTACTCATCACTAACCTAGTCCTCTTAGGATGGAGGTAGATACTGCTGTCTGTTCAGACACATCTGTCCTTCTGACAGCATGCTCACCTTAGGGCTTCCCTGGTGGCTTAGCTAGTGAAGAATCTGCCTGCAATGCAGGAGACCTCGGTTTGATCCCTGGGTCATGGTCCCTCTGAGAGGATATTCACTTAGGAAATTTCAAATGGTCAGGATATTCCATTTAAGCATGAAAACATACATTGACGATGCGGCAGGAAGGGTCACTGCTTATAGAAATACTGTGGAAGGCAAATTCTGAAACACTATGAGGACTTCCCTGGAATTCCAGCGGTTAAGACTTCACCTTCCAATGCAGGTGGTGCAGCTTTGATCCCTGGTCGGGGAGCTAAGATTCTGCATGTTTTGCAGCCAAAAAATGAACACATGAGACAGAAGAAATATTCAAACACATTCAATAAAGATTTTAAAACTGAAAAATAGTTCACAGTCAAAAACAAACAAACAAAACCTTGAAAAAAAGAAACATGTAAAGTAAAACTCTCTTCCTCCTGGGAGAATCCATTTACCCACCTCCCCTAAACACAGCAATCCTCAGGCCCAGCCACAGAAGCACCGTCTGCTCCACTTTGTTTTCCAGCAATTTGCTTTTTTCTCTCCTCCAGGACTACCCTGTGGCTCCTCTATGATGGTCAAATTTACACACTCCCTGAATATGACTCCTCAGAGGTGAGGAATTGAACACACCTAACACAACCCAGTGAGTGAATTTGACAAGTAGACCATTCCATACATCAAAATATCATTTGAACCACCGTGAATGATTATCTACATAAACCCTATGAAAAGACTGTGTTGTGTTCATAGCAAATGAAATAAAAGTTCATGCTAAACTCGGATTCATCAGAAAACAATCTGCTTTGACTGTTCTGAATTGGCTCTGAGGCGCACACTCTGTGCACTTCTTTGAATTTGTCCTGTAAAGGGCCTGGACGGCCCTCCATTTTAATGACATGATTTAAAATCATCATGGTCATCACAAAAGGAAATAGGGAGTGTCTGAGTCAGAGGCTTTATATTTCAGAGTAATGCAAGGAACTCTTTCAGACTCACCCAACCAGCAGCTAACTTCCTCTATGAAGAGAGTAAGGTAAATATTTCCAAAGCCCACACCTTAAAGTCTGGCCAGACATTTTTAATAAAGAGAGAGAGAGACAGAGAGAGGGTTGAGGGTGGGTGGAGAAGGAGAGAGAGAAAGAGGAGAGTAATGGATGCTTCTCTGTACCTGAGACTCAAAACCTCATCAAACAGTGTCAGCCCTGGGGTCGTATCTTGCTCTCGGCTTCTTTACCTTGGCGCTTGTCCACAACCGGTTTAAGGTGCTGTCCTGGGGAAAGGGGTGCGCCCCGCCTTGCAGGAGATCACAGACCATTCCAACACTTCACATTCCATCTCGAAGAAGATAAATAGCATTGGGAAATGATGTACACATCTAAATTCTATATTTCTGGTGTTCTTATTTAAGGCATTATATGTTGGAGGATGTACATTTTTGACGTTAGAATTGAATTCTGCTTTAATCGCATATCTCTGCTTATTTGATTAGGGATTTATTACACTTTTAAACCATGTTTTTGGAAAAGATGGAAAGGTTTGAAAGCATTATGTTTGACTTACATGATAACAATAAAAATTAAGCCTATGCAACAGTAGCTATTGATTTTTCTTCTATGTATACTTTCATTCAGTAAAAAGAGGTTTTTTTCCTCAGTAATGTACCAGACAATATGACTTTTTCTTGTACAAACTAAGAAGAAATAATATTTTGATTAAGTATGTAAGGCACAGAATTTATCAATGTGGTATAACAAGATGGTGGGGGTGGTTTAGTTGCTCAGTTGTGACCGACTCTTGCGACCCCATGGACCGTAGCCCACCAGGCTCTTCTCTCCGTGAGATTTTCACAGCAAGAATACTGGAGCGGGTTGCCATTGCCTTGCCTAGGGGATCCTTTTGGCCCAGGGACTGAACCTGGGTCTCCTGCACTGCAGGTGGATTCTTTACTATTTGAGGCACCTGGTGGCTCCTAATAAGCTTAGTTTTTCAACATCATTTCATGTTTTATTGAATGTGTTTGTCCCTGGTTTTTCTTATACTTTAAAATTCATTTTTCTTATTTTTCTTAGACTTTAAAAAAGCTGTATGAGAACATATTTATTCTTTTGTTTTGGCACAAATAGTATGCTAACAAAAGAAAGGAAGGAGTAAAAAATTTTTTGGATTGAAATATGCCATAAGTAAGTAAACAGACTTCAGATTTGCAGGGACCTTGACATCCTAAGTCTGCTGTTTGAAATTTAAAATGCTTCATAGGTATTTGATTCATATTAGCTTGAAAATTATAAATTAATTACGTATCTATATATGAAAGTATTTTTGGATTTTTAGTGAAGTAAAAGACTAATTTAAAGTTGAGTTCCTTTATGATTTGAAGAGAATTTTCCTTCATTGCTGCATCCAGACAGTGGTATGCTGTGGCATCATGGCGATATCTTCTTTTGTAGTTTAAAATAATTTATTTTCTTCTTCAGTTTAGTTATGTAACTAGGACCCAGATCACTGGGCGTTTGTTGTGGTTTGTATACACTTAATTAACTTTTGGGTGTCTATTTATTTATTTTTTTAATGTTGCTGGTGAAAAAAGTTATAGGAAAAGAGAAAATCACAGTGTTGGTAACATTGTTAATTCTCTAATATTAATTCTCTGTCACTTGATGGAAATGTAGTGTGTAAGACAAGTAATTTAGCTTTCAATAGTATTATCTGTTTGCTAGTGGAATTCAGATTTTATCAGATGAGAAGGCATGAAGCTTACTTTTATTTCTGGAAACTACGACACACTTGCAAAGAGGAAGAAAATAAAAACCACGACATGCAGTGGTACACACTTTTTGGCATTTATTTTCAGAGTACGAACACGTCTGTATGAGAATGTTTAAGGATGTATTATCTAGCTCTGTTTATCATTCTAAAAGTCACTTGCTTGAGAATGATAGGCATTCTTGGCTGATGTCTCTCTGTAATGATTATTTATTTAGTATGGTTTCTCTGCCATCAAATTTACCTCAGCCCTATAAATATGTACTAAATCATTTGAATGAACACCTTCCTGGGTAACATCTCTTCTCTTCAATACGATGATGGTCTTGTGAAAAGTCAGGAGACTGACTGAAAAACTGGAAACCAAATTTTGTGATTATTGCTTAGAAAATCATTTAAAGAATGATTTTTAAAAACATGGAATGACCCTTTCCCGCCCAAAGGCTAAAATAGTAAAATATGCATTTATAAAGCAACAAACATAGTTGGGGGGCTTGACTGAAGAAAAATGTCCTGAAGAGTACGTTTTGGATTATGAGACTACCAAATGGCTTCCAGACTCCCACTGGAGTATGTGGGCAGATCCCATACTGACTTTATATCAATACATTAGTGGGACCACAATGATTATTATGTGAGATTTTCTCTGTAAATATTTGGAAAGGATTATTTCGGTTTTGCTTTTGAAGTTACTTTCCTAAGAGGGATCAATTTCATTTACTCGAACTTGAAAATTATTTGGAGAGAATGTAGCACACAAGTTCTTCCTGAAATGAAGGAAATTCTTTAAAAAGATTTTATTTATTCTTACATGACAGATAACTAAGAAGCAAGTACTGCCGTTCCTTGACTAGACTGTCTAATGTTGTAATATTTGTTTTACTGGAACAGGGCTTCTGGGGCTCCCTAGCAGTCGGAACCCACCTGCCAGTGGAAGCCAGGAAAGAAAATCACAGTGTTGGTAACATTGTTAATTCTCTAATATTAATTCTCTGTCACTTGATGGAAATGTAGTGTGTAAGACAAGTAATTTAGCTTTCAATAGTATTATCTGTTTGCTAGTGGAATTCAGATTTTATCAGATGAGAAGGCATGAAGCTTACTTTTATTTCTGGAAACTACGACACACTTGCAAAGAGGAAGAAAATAAAAACCACGACATGCAGTGGTACACACTTTTTGGCATTTATTTTCAGAGTACGAACACGTCTGTATGAGAATGTTTAAGGATGTATTATCTAGCTCTGTTTATCATTCTAAAAGTCACTTGCTTGAGAATGATAGGCATTCTTGGCTGATGTCTCTCTGTAATGATTATTTATTTAGTATGGTTTCTCTGCCATCAAATTTACCTCAGCCCTATAAATATGTACTAAATCATTTGAATGAACACCTTCCTGGGTAACATCTCTTCTCTTCAATACGATGATGGTCTTGTGAAAAGTCAGGAGACTGACTGAAAAACTGGAAACCAAATTTTGTGATTATTGCTTAGAAAATCATTTAAAGAATGATTTTTAAAAACATGGAATGACCCTTTCCCGCCCAAAGGCTAAAATAGTAAAATATGCATTTATAAAGCAACAAACATAGTTGGGGGGCTTGACTGAAGAAAAATGTCCTGAAGAGTACGTTTTGGATTATGAGACTACCAAATGGCTTCCAGACTCCCACTGGAGTATGTGGGCAGATCCCATACTGACTTTATATCAATACATTAGTGGGACCACAATGATTATTATGTGAGATTTTCTCTGTAAATATTTGGAAAGGATTATTTCGGTTTTGCTTTTGAAGTTACTTTCCTAAGAGGGATCAATTTCATTTACTCGAACTTGAAAATTATTTGGAGAGAATGTAGCACACAAGTTCTTCCTGAAATGAAGGAAATTCTTTAAAAAGATTTTATTTATTCTTACATGACAGATAACTAAGAAGCAAGTACTGCCGTTCCTTGACTAGACTGTCTAATGTTGTAATATTTGTTTTACTGGAACAGGGCTTCTGGGGCTCCCAGGTGACTCGGCAGTACGGAACCCACCTGCCAGTGCAGGAAACGTGGGTTCGATCCCTGGGTGGGAAAGATCCCCTGGAGAAAGAAATGGCACCCCTCCAGTATTCTTTTTTTTTTTTTAAGATTTATTTATTTATTTATTTTGGGGGGGGGTGGTGAGGAGAGAGGGGAGCAGATGGGCTACTTCTATTGGTCTTTCATTTGTCCATTTTCATCCATCTTTGTTCTTTGGCTCCTGTGCACCTCCCATCGCAGTGGCCTCTGTCGTTGCAGAGCACCGGCTCTGGGCGTATGCGCTCCAGAGCTCCGGCTCGGTGATTGGACACATCGGTCCAGCCGCTCCGCGGCACTTGGGATCTTCCCAGGCCAGGGCTCGAACTGGCGCCCCTTGCACTGCAAGGCGGTGTCCTTACCCACTGGACCACCAGGGAAGCCCCCCCTCTAGTATTCTTACCTGGGGATCCCATGGACCGAGGAGCCTGGCGGGGTACAGACCATGGGGTCACAGAGTCAGATAGGACTGAACGACTGAATAGCAGCAGCAGCAGCAGTTCTGCTCTATTTCAGCTTAGAAATCTGGGGGGACTTGATAAATAGTAGGCCCTACGAATGTGTCTGCTTAGGAGTCAAAAGCAGAATTATCCGAAATCACAGAAGCTGGAAATGCCACCTCCAGGAGACGTGAGACTGTGCCCTGGATATGAATGTGAAAGCATAGGCAGAAACGTGGAGACAGCATGCTTAACAAGATGAACTTTTTTTTTTTTTTAAAGCATCATAATATTGTTGTCAGAGGAGAGTTTTAGAGCTATGGTAGCAAGAATGCTGGACTAAAGGAACCTTATCCTTTTGTTATGAGTTATTTCACAGCCACATCCAAGCCTGGAGAAATGAAGCCATGGATTTAAAAAATAAATGAATATAAAATCATACACAGACGCCCCGACCCTGTATAAAACAGATAGCTAGTGGGAAGCTGCCGTAGAGCACAGGAGCTCCGCTCAGGGCTCTGTGATGACCTAGAGGGGTGGAATGGGATGGGTGGAAGGCAGGCTCAAGAGGGAAGGGATCTATGTATACACAGAGCTAATTCAGGGCTTCCCAGGGGGCGCTAGTGGTAAAGAAACTGCCTGCCAACGCAGGAGAGGTAAGAGACAAGGGTTCCGTCCCTGGGTTGGAAAGACCCCCTGGAGGAGGAAACGGCAACCCCTACAGTCGTCTTGCCCGGAGAATCCCATGGACTGAGGAGCCTGGGGGGCTACAGTATAGCGTCGAAAGAGACGGACACAACTGAAGCAACTTAGCACGCACATATAGTACAGCAGAAACTAACGCAACACTGTAAAGTAATTATACTCCAGTGGAAACAAATGCACATAAATATCCACAGAAAGTGTACTTGGGACTCATTCTTTTCTCCGTCTCTAGGCTGGACTCCGCTTCACCATGGCCTCGCTCGCTGTGGCAGACGCAGACTTCTGCTTCAACCTCTTCAGAGAGCTGGACAGCAATCAAGGAAGCGGGAATGTGTTCTTTTCCTCTCTGAGCCTCTTCACTGCCCTGGCTCTGGTTCGTTTGGGTGCGTTCTTACAGACCATGGGGTCACAGAGTCAGATAGGACTGAACGACTGAATAGCAGCAGCAGCAGCAGTTCTGCTCTATTTCAGCTTAGAAATCTGGGGGGACTTGATAAATAGTAGGCCCTACGAATGTGTCTGCTTAGGAGTCAAAAGCAGAATTATCCGAAATCACAGAAGCTGGAAATGCCACCTCCAGGAGACGTGAGACTGTGCCCTGGATATGAATGTGAAAGCATAGGCAGAAACGTGGAGACAGCATGCTTAACAAGATGAACTTTTTTTTTTTTTTAAAGCATCATAATATTGTTGTCAGAGGAGAGTTTTAGAGCTATGGTAGCAAGAATGCTGGACTAAAGGAACCTTATCCTTTTGTTATGAGTTATTTCACAGCCACATCCAAGCCTGGAGAAATGAAGCCATGGATTTAAAAAATAAATGAATATAAAATCATACACAGACGCCCCGACCCTGTATAAAACAGATAGCTAGTGGGAAGCTGCCGTAGAGCACAGGAGCTCCGCTCAGGGCTCTGTGATGACCTAGAGGGGTGGAATGGGATGGGTGGAAGGCAGGCTCAAGAGGGAAGGGATCTATGTATACACAGAGCTAATTCAGGGCTTCCCAGGGGGCGCTAGTGGTAAAGAAACTGCCTGCCAACGCAGGAGAGGTAAGAGACAAGGGTTCCGTCCCTGGGTTGGAAAGACCCCCTGGAGGAGGAAACGGCAACCCCTACAGTCGTCTTGCCCGGAGAATCCCATGGACTGAGGAGCCTGGGGGGCTACAGTATAGCGTCGAAAGAGACGGACACAACTGAAGCAACTTAGCACGCACATATAGTACAGCAGAAACTAACGCAACACTGTAAAGTAATTATACTCCAGTGGAAACAAATGCACATAAATATCCACAGAAAGTGTACTTGGGACTCATTCTTTTCTCCGTCTCTAGGCTGGACTCCGCTTCACCATGGCCTCGCTCGCTGTGGCAGACGCAGACTTCTGCTTCAACCTCTTCAGAGAGCTGGACAGCAATCAAGGAAGCGGGAATGTGTTCTTTTCCTCTCTGAGCCTCTTCACTGCCCTGGCTCTGGTTCGTTTGGGTGCAAGGGGTGACTGTTCTCAGATTGATAAGGTCAGTTTCTGGTGCATCACCACCATGACTTCTGTAATTAATCATTAGGGAAAATTGTTTCTCCCAAGAAAATATTGTACTGCAGTGGTCTCATGTACAAGAAGACATCTCAGGGAACCCGCCTCCAGGTGGAAAGGAAAAGCACAGCTTGAATCACTTCTTTTTAACCTGGAATATTTCCAGAATTGCAGCTTTGATTCTTTGCCTTTGTAATGCGGATTCCCTTGTAGCTCAGCTGGTAAAGAATCTGGCTGCAATTCAGGAGATTTTGGTTTGATTCCTGGGTCAGGAAGTTCCCTGGCAGAAGAGATAGGCTACCCACTCCAGTATTCTTGGGCTTCCCTGGTGGCTCAGGTGGTAAAGAATCTGCTTGCAGTGTAGGAGACCTGGGTTTCATCCCTGGATTGAGAAGTTTCCCCAAAGAAGGAAAAGGCTACCCACTCCAGTATTCTTGCCTGAGAATTCCATGGCTTATCCATGACTCACAGAGTTGTGCCAGCATCACCTAAAGAATTTGTTAGAAATGCTAATGCTTGGGCCCCAACCCAGAACAACAGAATCAGAAACTACAGGGATGGGACGCAGCACTCGAGGTTTGACGGACTCTCCCAGTGCATACTGAAGTTGAGAACCCCTGCCTGAGCAATGGGAAGCCCATGGTGGCTCAGTGGCAAAGAATCTGTCTGTCAAAGTAGGACATGTAGGAGACCTGGGTTCAATCCTGCATCAGGAAGATCCCCTGGAGGAGGAAATAACAACCCACTCCAGTATTCTTACCTGAAAAATCCCATGGACAGAGGAAACTGGCAGGCTAACAGTGCATGGGACTGCACTGCATGGGCCTTACAAAAATATTTGAAAAAATAATCATTATAATATGTTACTTGTTTTGCTACTTCCATGAGAAGAAATAGTGGTTTTTAAATGTTCATGTGGCATGAATAGAAAGATAGAAGCCCACTGTGATGCAAGTAATTAATAGTCTCTTTCGTTAGCCTCAATTCAAATATCTTGCAATTTCTTACATTATATAAACTCATAATTTGCCTAATTTGCCTTCATTTTAATATGTCACCAATTATGAAGAAGAAAAAGTAAATTCTGATTTTCCTACTTTGGGACATATATGAAAGCAAGCATAGGACTGCCAGCATTTCAAACTGTGCTAAAAATGACTTTTGAAATTGTATTGAATACTAATCACATTTTAATATTTATTGGCATCAATATTAATCTTTAGTTATTGTTTTTATTGTTGAATGTATAATTTCTTAGAATTTTTCAAAAAATATTATATATATATATATATATATATATATATAAAACCTCAATATTGTACCAGTCCAATTTACTAAAGGCCAATTAGGAATGTCAGAAAAAACAACAAAATTAATATCAAAATGGAGTAAAAATAGAAATGATCAAAATATGATAGTAAATATTTATGCTTGTTAAAGTTTTCTTCAAAACATTAATAATAATGACTTCTGGAGAGTCATATAAATTGTATAATATTACCTGGGTTCCACAAGAGTTAGTTTGAAAAATAAAAGGCATTAGCATTTTTGAGTCCTGACCCCTTACGATGGTATTCTATGTTTCTGGTACACCTATATATTCCCAAATACTAATCTATCTAACAATGACCTTGGAGGTTTTTTGCTAAGGAACATTTTAGGAAATTTAAAAAGTTAATCTGACAGAAATTTTGGCCAAAAAGAAGGGATCATTCTTTTCTCCTTGCTAAACTTCACGTTAATTACTTGGTTGTTTAATGAAGTTGTGTCTACAACTCAAGAGATGCAGACGCCATTTAAAATGTTTTCCCACAAGGCCACGTACTATTTTCCTCAAGGTAATATTACATAGCCATCAATATGACTTCCAGAGTTTTCTGGTTAAATCTTTCTCCCTGGACTTTTTTCAAAGATCATAAAACTGGACCCTCCTAACCCTGGGCTCTTGGTTTAGAAAAACGTAAAGGGACCATCAAAATTCAAGGCCAGTGAACAAAGCTGGATGGTGCCTCTCTCTTTTCATCTCATATTGAGGTGATTGATGGTGAAGACTTCTATGTGTAGCTTTTCCTTTTTCATTTTAGTAGTACTGAGAGGTAAATTTAACCTACTTTCTAACATAAACATTTACAAGCAATAGGAATGAAACTACCATAATAACATAGTCCAAATAATAGACTCATGCTTTTGTTTCCCCTTTTTGTAATTTCAAAACAAGTAACTCCATGGGAAGGTGGTCCTTCGTGAGCCTTTCTCTCTTAATGACAAGTTCGCAATTTCTTGAAAAAAATTTTTTTTCCAGATGTGAACCATTTTTGAAGTCTTTATTGAGTTTGTTACAAGATTGTTCTGTTTAATGCTTTTTGGACACAAGACATGTGAGACTGTATTTTCCTGACCAGGGATTGAAACTGAACCTCCTGCATTGGAAGTGGGGGAGTCTTAACCACTGGACTGTCAACGAAATCTCAACAAGTTAATTTCAGTGTTTAGTGGAGGAATCGTAATCACAGTGGACTTGACCACAAAACTGTGAGGCAGATTTATAGATCCTGGCATCGTCTACTCTCCTCGATCAGCTGGGAAGAGGCAACCACAATATCTTCTAAGGCATTGAAAGCTGAGAAAGAGTGCTGATGTTCTTCCTGCCCCACAGCTGCATAGAATGAGGAGGGGAAAAATGACATCCAGGCTGCCAAGTATAGTCCTTGAGTCTGCAAAGACCGCACTTGTGCATTTTTAGTCTATGCTAATGTGTATATATCAAACTCGTCTTGTAGACTTTGCCTTCTCTCTCATTCCATCACATAGTACTATTCTAGGTGAAGAGGATGTAGAAACTGAGGTAGGTTCCAATTCTTTGTGGCCTTGGAAGACTGAGGAGATGCTAATAGCCTTTATAAATGTTCATGTCTCTTTCTGAGCTCTTCCATCCTCCCCAAGCCAATGAGATGGTGCTATAATTAGGGTCTGAGGCTCTGAGGTTGAAATGTAATTAGCCCTACACTTGCCTCCCACATCATTAAACAAAATTTTATTTTTTTATTGATTAATTTTGATTCTTTGGGTTTAATCAGTGAGCAATTATTAAACCATGCTTCAAAAATGAGCAAACAAAATTATTAAACACATTCCACTTTGTAGCCACTGATTTATGAATTCTCTCAGTTTGTGACACTTTTCTCCAGTGACCAGTCCTGTTTTAAACACGTCAGTAGGGCAGTTGCACATTTCGTTCCTGCCCTGTGAGCTAACAGACAAGTACACAAACACAGCCACCAACAGTGAAGTCTCCACTCACTTTTTTCATCAGTAACTTCTTGTTCAACACAACTTGCTAACTTCTCTCCTTGTTCCTTGTTGGCAGGTGCTTCACTTTAATGTAGAACATGGGAACTCTTCTAATACTCAGGTAAAGACTATATGTTCCTCTAGAAAAAGAGACTGTGAGACTAAATTTAGAAAAATTCATGCCTGGCTAATATATTTAATTATGCTCCCTCTCCTTTCATGCAAAGGACCATGTCTCATTCAGATGTCCATACTGTGGGTATTTCAAATACAATTCCTGATAATTTACTTGTAAATGATCGATTTAGCCAATATTTGACTTATGTCTTAGCTAGAATTTGGCAAGATAGCATGGAAATAAATGTTTGCCTTTTACCCTTTGGTATTCATAGCCAACTTACATTGATGAAGTGAATTCTTTAGTACATGGTTTAGACAAATCCTTTACCTTTTGTTAATAGTCTTATTTTAAGGTTGATTATTTATTTTAGTAGCTCCTTTAATTAACTATGATCATTGACACTATTTTGAGACAGGCTAGACAACTTTAGATGGATGTGTTATTGTTTGCTGCTTTTATAAGCATCATTAATTTTCATTTTTTTTACGATAATGTTATACAGGTTTTACTTTGTGTGTAAAAAGAGCATGCCTATCTTTGCAGCCCAAAAGTAATTTTTTCTCAATATTCTTTACAACAGCCAGAACTCCAGTCGCAACTGAAAAGGGTTCTCTCTGATATAAACACATCCCACAAGGATTATGAACTCAGCATTGTCAATGGACTTTTTGCAGAAAAAGCATTTGATATTCGAAAGGTGAGTGCAGCCTACCATGTTAGATGGTTGTTTCCATTATGAATCTGAGTCTTGTTCAATTTGTCATCTGAATAAAGGCTTGCACCTTTCCACTGAGCTTTAGAAATGTGATATTTTCTTCCTGTTGCTACTAATTATGATGCCTTCTCAATATTATCACCTTGTTTCCAAAGTACAACTTTTCTTCACCTGAGTGATTGCACATTCAGGGTCACTAGAGTGACAAGCTCTGAAACAGAAGAGAGTTTGTCCACTGGCCAGATGTGGAGCTGCAACTGGGATGGGAGGAGTAGATAGGTGCATTCAGGGTCATCTGTGGGCACTAGTGGAAAAGAACCTGCCTGTCAGTGCAGGAGATGTAAGAGGCATGGGTGCTATCCCTGGGTCAGGAAGATCCCCTGGAGGAGGGCATGGCAACCCACTCCAGAATTCTTGCCTGGAGAATCCCATGGACAGAGGAGCCTGGTGGGCTACAGTCCGTGGGGTTCCACAGAGTAGCACATGACTGAAGCAACTTAGCATGAATGATGTGGTCAGCAGAGGAACAGCCTATCCATTTTCCTTTGAGTTTTCTGTCTATTAGGTCATTGTTGAGTTTACCTCCCTTTTTCTTAACCATACGCTTTATCTCTCCTTGCAGAAATCACTTACCTTTTCAATAAGATCACTTGTAAAACAGTTCTTGGTAAGAGAGGTAGCCAAATAAGGCCAGCCTTGGCTGGTCATGTCTGGCTCTGCGACACCATGTAAACCCGCAACCCAGCAAGCCCCCCTCTCCCCTGTTCATTTCAGCTCCTTTATGCATCTTTGAGACAGGCTAGACAACTTTAGATGGATGTGTTATTGTTTGCTGCTTTTATAAGCATCATTAATTTTCATTTTTTTTACGATAATGTTATACAGGTTTTACTTTGTGTGTAAAAAGAGCATGCCTATCTTTGCAGCCCAAAAGTAATTTTTTCTCAATATTCTTTACAACAGCCAGAACTCCAGTCGCAACTGAAAAGGGTTCTCTCTGATATAAACACATCCCACAAGGATTATGAACTCAGCATTGTCAATGGACTTTTTGCAGAAAAAGCATTTGATATTCGAAAGGTGAGTGCAGCCTACCATGTTAGATGGTTGTTTCCATTATGAATCTGAGTCTTGTTCAATTTGTCATCTGAATAAAGGCTTGCACCTTTCCACTGAGCTTTAGAAATGTGATATTTTCTTCCTGTTGCTACTAATTATGATGCCTTCTCAATATTATCACCTTGTTTCCAAAGTACAACTTTTCTTCACCTGAGTGATTGCACATTCAGGGTCACTAGAGTGACAAGCTCTGAAACAGAAGAGAGTTTGTCCACTGGCCAGATGTGGAGCTGCAACTGGGATGGGAGGAGTAGATAGTGCATTCAGGGTCATCTGTGGGCACTAGTGGAAAAGAACCTGCCTGTCAGTGCAGGAGATGTAAGAGGCATGGGTGCTATCCCTGGGTCAGGAAGATCCCCTGGAGGAGGGCATGGCAACCCACTCCAGAATTCTTGCCTGGAGAATCCCATGGACAGAGGAGCCTGGTGGGCTACAGTCCGTGGGGTTCCACAGAGTAGCACATGACTGAAGCAACTTAGCATGAATGATGTGGTCAGCAGAGGAACAGCCTATCCATTTTCCTTTGAGTTTTCTGTCTATTAGGTCATTGTTGAGTTTACCTCCCTTTTTCTCAACCATACGCTTTATCTCTCCTTGCAGAAATCACTTACCTTTTCAATAAGATCACTTGTAAAACAGTTCTTGGTAAGAGAGGTAGCCAAATAAGGCCAGCCTTGGCTCGGTCATGTCTGGCTCTGCGACACCATGTACTGCAACCCAGCAAGCTTCTCTGTTCATGGGGAGTCTCCAGGCAAGAATACTGGAGTAAGTTTGCCATACCGTCCACAGGGGATCTTCCCAACCCAGGGATTGAAACCAGGTCTCCTGCATTGCAGGCAGATTCTTTACCATCTGAGCCACTAGGGAAGTCTGAGACTCAACACAGGTAGGGAATAACTTGAGGTCAGCCGACTAATATTTGGTATTCCATATGATGCCTGAATGACAAATCCATTCATCATAGACTCATGCTCATTCGAAGACCAGTGAGACCTAGAACGCACTTTACTTGGAGCTATGCTTGACCCACCCTTTAGACCCTTCGTTGCTTTGACAACCAGAAGTTGGTAGCACTGCTCAAGTAGACACAGTGGCCATGATTCTCTGGGGAAGTATGTTCTCTCTCTTAATTCTCCACTTTTTACACAACTATAAAACTCCACCTCGGTGACATCTCTGGGCTAACCTCCACCTACCTGCATCTTCTTCAGCTCTCTGTGTTCCACCCAATCATTAACACTTCCTCTGTCTGTCACCCACTCAGATTCTTTGCCTATTTCCAGCACCACTCCCAAATCATTTGACAACCAGTCAATTATGAAGCATTAGGTCACTTTGTTTTTTAATCTTGCCAAAGGTATCCTCCACAAGTTTAACAGGGCCACCAGGATCTTCAGTCCATGGTTGTGTCTCTGTTTCCATGGATGCTGCTATGTCTCTGAGGGACTCCCAAGCTCAGACTGGAAATGGATGGGTCTACCATGGTGCTGTTTATAGTGCCAGGTTTTCTGTGTTCCTTTTTGACTCTCCGTGGGGTTCCACAGAGTAGCACATGACTGAAGCAACTTAGCATGAATGATGTGGTCAGCAGAGGAACAGCCTATCCATTTTCCTTTGAGTTTTCTGTCTATTAGGTCATTGTTGAGTTTACCTCCCTTTTTCTTAACCATACGCTTTATCTCTCCTTGCAGAAATCACTTACCTTTTCAATAAGATCACTTGTAAAACAGTTCTTGGTAAGAGAGGTAGCCAAATAAGGCCAGCCTTGGCTTGGTCATGTCTGGCTCTGCGACACCATGTACTGCAACCCAGCAAGCTTCTCTGTTCATGGGGAGTCTCCAGGCAAGAATACTGGAGTAAGTTTGCCATACCGTCCACAGGGGATCTTCCCAACCCAGGGATTGAAACCAGGTCTCCTGCATTGCAGGCAGATTCTTTACCATCTGAGCCACTAGGGAAGTCTGAGACTCAACACAGGTAGGGAATAACTTGAGGTCAGCCGACTAATATTTGGTATTCCATATGATGCCTGAATGACAAATCCATTCATCATAGACTCATGCTCATTCGAAGACCAGTGAGACCTAGAATGCACTTTACATGGAGCTATGCTTGACCCACCCTTTAGACCCTTCGTTGCCTTGACAACCAGAAGTTGGTAGCACTGCTCAAGTAGACACAGTGGCCATGATTCTCTGGGGAAGTATGTTCTCTCTCTTAATTCTCCACTTTTTACACAACTATAAAACTCCACCTCGGTGACATCTCTGGGCTAACCTCCACCTACCTGCATCTTCTTCAGCTCTCTGTGTTCCACCCAATCATTAACACTTCCTCTGTCTGTCACCCACTCAGATTCTTTGCCTATTTCCAGCACCACTCCCAAATCATTTGACAACCAGTCAATTATGAAGCATTAGGTCACTTTGTTTTTTAATCTTGCCAAAGGTATCCTCCACAAGTTTAACAGGGCCACCAGGATCTTCAGTCCATGGTTGTGTCTCTGTTTCCATGGATGCTGCTATGTCTCTGAGGGACTCCCAAGCTCAGACTGGAAATGGATGGGTCTACCATGGTGCTGTTTATAGTGCCAGGTTTTCTGTGTTCCTTTTTTTGACTCTCAGTGCAAGGTACCCAGAAGCACAGTAAAGGTGAAATCTAACATACAGTGAAACATATACATTAACATATGTAACATAGGTGACCAGTGCAAGTTCATTGCATGAAGAAGGACACTCAAAGCCAGTGCTCTGGCACAACCTAGGGGGTTAGGCTGGGGAGAGAAGTAGGAAGGGGGTTCAGGATAGGAGGTCACACATATAACTAATTCATGTTGATGCATGGCAAATACCGTCACAATATTGTAAAGTAATTATTTGCCAATTAAAATCAATTAATTAAAAAATAAAACAATGTGAAAATAGAAAGAAAAACAAAAACATTGAAAACAGAGACAGCCATTTTTCCTCTCAAACATTTATAAGTGCAGTAAGTTATTCTAAAAACTACTTTTGATTTAAAATGTACCTACCATCAAATTCCAGTCATTTGGATCCGTGCAAAGATGGCTAATCTCCAGGCTTCTTACATTTCTTCTTATAACACTTTTTAACTCACACTTGAATATGGATTCAGATAAAAGCATATATATTGCATTAGAATTTATAAAGACAATAATGTGTTGAATGTCTCTGTGAAAAGTATGGTGTTAGAGAAGACTCAGCCACCATCTCCAATACCATGTTCTCCCTCCTCCCCTGTTCCTTGCTGAACACGCCTTGGGTAGGCTCTCTGTCACTGTTGCTCCATATCTGATTCTGCCACTGTTTTGAATGGATTCAGTATCCCTGTGGATGACTCAACTTCCCTCCTTCCAGTCTCCTGACCTTCTCTCTATGACATTATAGATACCCAAGCCACACCCTGAAACTCAGCAGCCACCTGAGGTCTGCAGCTCCAGTATTCCATCTTGTTGTCAGATCATCTCATGCTCCTCATTCTTTCATCCCTGCTCTGCCTGCCCTTCCACCGCACTGAGTTATTCAGTCTCTTGATCTCTCCACTTTCTCTTAGCGCATCAGCTCTCTCCTCTTCTGGTTTTATTCCCACACTGAACTACTCTCCATTCCCTACTATCCATTCCCTAACCATTCTCTTCTTAATGCCCTCCTTCCCGCAACACAGCCCTGAATCTGACCCCTGCCGTGATGTCCCTCACACTTGTGCCTGGACTACAAAAGGAGACTTGTGGAAAGCCTGAAGGTGGACAGTTACCACCACTCCATGGCAGCCTCGCTCCCATTCCAGCTAGGCATTCTCGGTTGTGTCCAACAGCAAACATTTGTGTTTCATTTCTCACAACTGTTTTTGAAACCTCTCCTACTTCTCTCAGTTTCCCAGCTATCCCTTACTATCACCAACAGTTTCAACTAAAGGCCTTGTTTTCTACTTGACAATAAAAGTACCACGGAAAGGGATAGTTATGGACTTTGGGAAGGTCATGTACAACTACACTTAAAGTGAATAACCAACAAAAAACCTGTTGTATAACATATGGAACTCTGCTCAATGTTATGTGTCAGCCTGGCTGGGAGGGGCCCTGTTTCCTCACCTTTGAGGCAAGAAGTAGTCCTTAAGTAAAGTTAAAGATGTTCTTTGGATCCGTGCGAAGATGGCTAATCTCCAGGCTTCTTACATTTCTTCTTATAACACTTTTTAACTCACACTTGAATATGGATTCAGATAAAAGCATATATATTGCATTAGAATTTATAAAGACAATAATGTGTTGAATGTCTCTGTGAAAAGTATGGTGTTAGAGAAGACTCAGCCACCATCTCCAATACCATGTTCTCCCTCCTCCCCTGTTCCTTGCTGAACACGCCTTGGGTAGGCTCTCTGTCACTGTTGCTCCATATCTGATTCTGCCACTGTTTTGAATGGATTCAGTATCCCTGTGGATGACTCAACTTCCCTCCTTCCAGTCTCCTGACCTTCTCTCTATGACATTATAGATACCCAAGCCACACCCTGAAACTCAGCAGCCACCTGAGGTCTGCAGCTCCAGTATTCCATCTTGTTGTCAGATCATCTCATGCTCCTCATTCTTTCATCCCTGCTCTGCCTGCCCTTCCACCGCACTGAGTTATTCAGTCTCTTGATCTCTCCACTTTCTCTTAGCGCATCAGCTCTCTCCTCTTCTGGTTTTATTCCCACACTGAACTACTCTCCATTCCCTACTATCCATTCCCTAACCATTCTCTTCTTAATGCCCTCCTTCCCGCAACACAGCCCTGAATCTGACCCCTGCCGTGATGTCCCTCACACTTGTGCCTGGGCTACAAAAGGAGACTTGTGGAAAGCCTGAAGGTGGACAGTTACCACCACTCCATGGCAGCCTCCCTTCCATTCCAGCTAGGCATTCTCGGTTGTGTCCAACAGCAAACATTTGTGTTTCATTTCTCACAACTGTTTTTGAAACCTCTCCTACTTCTCTCAGTTTCCCAGCTATCCCTTACTATCACCAACAGTTTCAACTAAAGGCCTTGTTTTCTACTTGACAATAAAAGTACCACGGAAAGGGATAGTTATGGACTTTGGGAAGGTCATGTACAACTACACTTAAAGTGAATAACCAACAAAAAACCTGTTGTATAACATATGGAACTCTGCTCAATGTTATGTGTCAGCCTGGCTGGGAGGGGCCCTGTTTCCTCACCTTTGAGGCAAGAAGTAGTCCTTAAGTAAAGTAGTGAAAATGAAAAATAAGGGACAAGTTAAAAAAAGATGTTTGTTTTCATGCTTCATTGGTGGTGATTTGTAAGTAGAAGTATGTGTATTACTTGTAGAACTACATACCATTTATATTTATAGGACTATATTAAGCATGCTGAGGAATTATATAAAGCCAAAGTGGAGAGAGTTGACTTTACAAATGATATAGAAGACACCAGAAATAAAATTAACAAATGGATCAAAAATGAGACACATGGTGAGTGCAATGCCCTGTTTTTCTGCAAGGTTGTCAGTTACAAGTTACACCTGAATATTGAGAATTCCCAGTTTTAAAGTTGGGAGTCTTTTGCACATATGAGGAACTGCTCCTCCTTATCAGAAGTAATGACTGCTGTTATTTAAAATTGTTCTAGTATTTGCCTGTGGGATTCCAAGTGGGCACAGTGGTAAAAAATCCACCTGCCATTGTAGGAGATGCAGGAGACCTGGTTTTGATCACTGTGTCGGGAAGATCCCCTTGAGGAGGAAAATAGTTTGCCACACCATCAGGCTCCTCTGTCCATGGGATTTTCCAGGTGGGAATACTGAAGTGGGCTGCCAATTCCTCCTCCAGGGGATCTTTCCGTCCCAGGGATCGAACCTGTGATCTCTTGTGTCCCCTGCATTAGTAGGTGGATTCTTTGCCACGGAGGTACTCAGGAAGCTTCCAAACATACTTAGCTCTTCCAGACTTCCATGTTTTGAATGAAGAGCCCCAATTATGGAAGTTCTACCTGGCTCCATTTGCCCTCAGCTCAAGCAGGTGGCCATAGATGCTGCTCCTCATCTGTGTTCTCACCCCACACTGTGCACAGGGCTGAGACCCCTGGGGGCTGCAATTGCATTTGGGTGTTGCCTCCACTGGACTTGTTAATGCAAGTTCATGAGCCCAATGTGCAGTGAAGTCAAACAGACTGAAACATTGGCAACATTTGGAGCAGAGGAGGTTTTATTGCAGTGCCAAGTGAAGAGGCAGGTAGGCTTACGCCCTAAAAAGCCCTGAGCTGAAAGAGTTTGGGCAAAGCATTTTTAAAAGGCTTGGAGGCAGAGAGTCGCAGAGTTTGTGATCAGTTCCTAAACAATTCTGACTTGACTGATAGTGAGGCAGAAGGGTGGTGCCACAGGGGTCACCATTCTCAGCCCTTAGGCCCCAGGAGGCCTGAGGCTACAGGCTTTGGGGTTAGGTAGTTGACATTCTTCATTTGGTGTGGGGGAGGCTTTTTACATATGCAAGAGAACTCAGGCGATGTGTGCGTGCTTAAGTTGCTTCCGTTGTGTGAACTCTTTGCAACCCCATGGACTGTAGCCCCCAGGCTCCTCTATCCATGGGATTTCCCATGCAAGAATACTGGAGCGGGTTGCCATTTCTTCCTCCAAGGGATTTTGCCGACCCAGATAGCGAACCTGAGTCTCCTGTGTTTCCTGCGTTGGCAGGCGGACTCTTTACCACTAGTGCCACCAGGAAATGTGTATCAAATAATGGTTCTCTAGGTACTTCAGAGAGGAGCTAAGGCAGAGGTTATGGGGGTAGGCATACAGGGGAAGGCCCCAAAGATTCTTGCTCCATTACAGAGTGAGCCAAAAGACAGCATGCACAATGTTCCATTGTTGTGATCCAAATGTCCAGAGTAGTGCAAATATTTAGCAAAAGTCTCAGTAACGAGAATGTAGGAATGAGTCCCTCCAACAAAATGAAATTAAATTATACTTGGAGCTGTGGCCTCATCAATGGAATAAATAAAAGCAGTCTGATGTCTAGGAGTAAGGGGGCTCTGAGACTTATCTTCTTGGGCTCAGGAGACTTATGTTTTGAATGAAGAGCCCCAACTATGGAAGTTCTACCTGGCTCCATTTGCCCTCAGCTCAAGCAGGTGGCCATAGATGCTGCTCCTCATCTGTGTTCTCACCCCACACTGTGCACAGGGCTGAGACCCCTGGGGGCTGCAACTGCATTTGGGTGTTGCCTCCACTGGACTTGTTAATGCAAGTTCATGAGCCCAATGTGCAGTGAAGTCAAACAGACTGAAACATTGGCAACGTTTGGAGCAGAGGAGGTTTTATTGCAGTGCCAAGTGAAGAGGCAGGTAGGCTTACGCCCTAAAAAGCCCTGAGCTGAAAGAGTTTGGGCAAAGCATTTTTAAAAGGCTTGGAGGCAGAGAGTCGCAGAGTTTGTGATCAGTTCCTAAACAATTCTGACTGACTGATAGTGAGGCAGAAGGGTGGTGCCACAGGGGTCACCATTCTCAGCCCTTAGGCCCCAGGAGGCCTGAGGCTACAGGCTTTGGGGTTAGGTAGTTGACATTCTTCATTTGGTGTGGGGGAGGCTTTTTACATATGCAAGAGAACTCAGGCGATGTGTGCGTGCTTAAGTTGCTTCCGTTGTGTGAACTCTTTGCAACCCCATGGACTGTAGCCCCCAGGCTCCTCTATCCATGGGATTTCCCATGCAAGAATACTGGAGCGGGTTGCCATTTCTTCCTCCAAGGGATTTTGCCGACCCAGATAGCGAACCTGAGTCTCCTGTGTTTCCTGCGTTGGCAGGCAGACTCTTTACCACTAGTGCCACCAGGAAATGTGTATCAAATAATGGTTCTCTAGGTACTTCAGAGAGGAGCTAAGGCAGAGGTTATGGGGGTAGGCATACAGGGGAAGGCCCCAAAGGTTCTTGCTCCATTACAGAGTGAGCCAAAAGACAGCATGGACAATGTTCCATTGTTGTGATCCAAATGTCCAGAGTAGTGCAAATATTTAGCAAAAGTCTCAGTAACGAGAATGTAGGAATGAGTCCTTCCAACAAAAAGAAATTAAATTATACTTGGAGCTGTGGCCTCATCAATGGAATAAATAAAAGCAGTCTGATGTCTAGGAGTAAGGGGGGGGTCTCTGAGACTTATCTTCTTGGGCTCAGGAGACTTATCCTGTTTTCTTGTGTGACTTTGTACAAGTCACTTATCTCTCTATGCCCTAGGATTCTCAACAGACAATGGAAACAATCATAGTGCCTACCCTACAGGGGTTTTATGAGGATTAAACCAATATTGCACATAAAGTATTGCACTTAGAAAGTGCTGGACAAAGTAATTGCTCATAGATTATTACTAATATCATGATCATGTTAATTGTGTGATAAGAAAAACATTCATCTTGTCTTTAATCTTTTAAAATTTACATTAAAAACTTCACTTTTTTTTCTCAATTTATTTATCAAAAGGAAAGATCAGGGATGTAGTTCATGAAGGTACCATAAGCTCATCTGCTGTGATGGTGCTGGTGAATGCCGTGTACTTCAAAGGCAAGTGGGAGTCAGCCTTCACCAAGAGCCAGACCCTCAATTGCCGTTTCAGATCTCCCAAGGTATGGAAATCTGTTTAATTGAGGAAGATTTTTACCAATAATATGCCCTTAGCAGAACTGTGGTATTAGATAAATGAACACTGGATTCACCATTTCTTTACTCATTTTTGCCTACTGTGTTACCAATACCAACACTCTATGGTCAATTGCTTATAAAAAAAATTCCCATTTTCCTGCTAATGCAGGTTATCGAGCACAGCTGTAGGTGTAAGTTGATAGTTCTTAAAACATTCATAGTTGACAAAAGCAATAAAGTATAAATTTCTTTGAAGATCTTCTTGTTGAGGGCCTATCAGAAAAAAATATGACAAAAGTGTACCTTTTATTTTTTGTGATTCTAACTGTGGAATGTACATATCAGTTAGAGTCATTTTATATGAGTGAGTTTTTTCCCTGGGTTAAAGCAAGGAGGCATTCTTTCTTTCTTCTTTTAACTTTGGCCTCTTTTATTGCTTTTTAAATTTATTTTCATCCACCTTTATTCTTTGGCTTGTGTGGGCCTCCCGTTGCAGTGGCCTCTTGTTGTTCTGAGCACCGGCTCTGGGCGCATGCACTCTGGAGTGCTGGCTCGTCATTGGACACACCGGTCCAGCCGCTCTGTGGCACATGGGATCTTCCTGGGCCGGGAATCCAATCGGCACCCCTTGCATTGCAAGGCGGACTCTTTACCCACTGGACCACCAGGGAAGTCCGAGACTTTCTCTTCATAAAAGAAAATGTCATGTTTAACCAAGTTATGCATTTCAAAGTATTGGTTTTATCTCTTTCTTCATGTAATTCTTTTTGCTCTAAAACATCTTAACTAACCTTCATAAACATGTCATATATTCTTTTTTTCTGTCTTTACCACTGGCGTCACTTGGGAAACTGGCTTCACCCCTTACAATAGAGCTGTAATATATAGCTTATAATATAATATGCTGTAGAATCTATATCACTTGATGGTTTTAGTTCCATCAAAAAGTCATGAAATTACCCCTTTGCTAAGAAGTCTGGTTTCCATCTTTCTCCAGAATAAACCAGTTGTGGGATTCTCCCCTGCCCTCATGTCGAAATGAGATGTTGTGGCTGTGACTTTGTGGCCCAGCTGCTGGTGGTCCTGGGTTCAGTTTGGTTGATTTGTCTCACTAGGCAGGTGCCTTCTTTCCTTTACTGCCTCATGTGTGTTCTTTCGAAAGTTTGGATGCTTAGTCAAAAAGAACAAGCTTTTCAGAGGAAGAAGGACCTATGGGTCAAACACAAATATGATCTGTCTTCCTTCTGTAGAATCTTCTTTCTTAAAGGGAGATATTAGAGAAATACTCAAAAGTTTACTGAATCAGAAAATCTTTTAGGAAGAGGATGGTCTATCTTACCTCTATAGCGTTTTTAAATCTAGAAATGATATCCTAAATATAAGAGCTACTGTTTCTCCCTCAAGCTAATTTGTCAAATATTTCATAGGAATTAAAAAAAATAGCTTTAAAACACCCCATTATGAAGTTATAATTTTACCATACTAGTCTGCATTTTACTTCTGATAAGAGAAGAAAATCTATTGCAATCACTTAAAATTATAATGTTATTTAGTAATTATTCATGACTTACTATATAGACATTTTCAGATAAAACACTAAATGCAATGTTCCAAGTGCTAGATATAGTAACACACATAATCTTTACAATGATCCAATGAAGTAGAGACCTTTTTTTTTGGCCACTTCTATTGGTCTTTCATTTATCTATTTCCATCCATCTTTGTTCTTTGGCCTGTGTGGGCCTCCCATCACAGTGACCTCTCTTGCTGCAGAGCTCCAGCTCCGGGCGCAGGCACTCCAGAGCTCTGGCTGGGTAGTTGGATCCATCGATCCAGCTGCTCCTGCGGCATGTGGGATCTTCCCAGGCCAGGGATCGAGCCAGCGTCCCTTGCACTGCAAGGCGGTGTCCTTACCCACTGGACTGCCAGGGAAGCCCAGTAGAGACTATTTTTAACCTCCCTTTCAGAGATGAGGAACTGGAGGCACAGAGAGGTGAAGCAACTTGCCCAGAGTCACATAGCTGGTGAGTTTTAAACTCCTGTAGCTACTCTCAAAATCTGTGGGTTTACCTCTGAAATGTGGACCAACAAGATGACTATTGGCAACAAGTTGGGGAAAATCCATAGGATCAGCTGAAATGACAACTGTAGCACTATTCTTATTGTATTTTGGTGAAATAAGGTTGGCTTTATTTATTTATTTTTTTGAATGCAGTGTCCTGGGAAAGCAGTGGCCATGATGCATCAAGAACGACAGTTCAATTTCTCTGTTATTAAAGATCCATCCATGCAAGTTCTTGAGCTCAGATATCATGGTGGAATAAGAATGTACGTGATGTTGCCAGAGGATGACCTATCTCAGGTAAGTTTCAACGGTTGCTTTCACTACTGGGAAATAAGAAGACTTTTAGGATACTCTTTATGCTATTCTTATCCATCAACTTTAAGATTTCAGCTTGTTAGAGTTAGTGACTTCCCCATTGATTCCTTTATTAATACAAGATTTATAGACAAGATTCATGAAAACATTTTCCATTATATATCTGGAATAATCTATGGCCAAATCTCAATGTTAAGGAGCTGTTGAGTCAGTCTGTGAGTCACTTTGCACCAGTGGTGTTGGAAAGAGATATAGGGCCCCTCAATGTGTCACTAGGGGAGTGGTCCCACCTGGCAAGCAGGAGACTTGGGTTTGATAAGACATTTTCAGATAAAACACTAAATGCAATGTTCCAAGTGCTAGATACAATAACACACATAATCTTTACAATGATCCAATGAAGTAGAGACCTTTTTTTTTTGGCCACTTCTATTGGTCTTTCATTTATCTATTTCCATCCATCTTTGTTCTTTGGCCTGTGTGGGCCTCCCATCACAGTGACCTCTCTTGCTGCAGAGCTCCGGCTCCGGGCGCAGGCACTCCAGAGCTCTGGCTGGGTAGTTGGATCCATCGATCCAGCTGCTCCTGCGGCATGTGGGATCTTCCCAGGCCAGGGATCGAGCTGGCATCCCTTGCACTGCAAGGCGGTGTCCTTACGCACTGGACTGCCAGGGAAGCCCAGTAGAGACTATTTTTAACCCCCCTTTCAGAGATGAGGAACTGGAGGCACAGAGAGGTGAAGCAACTTGCCCAGAGTCACATAGCTGGTGAGTTTTAAACTCCTGCAGCTTCTCTCAAAATCTGTGAGTTTACCTCTGAAATGTGGACCAACAAGATGACTATTGGCAACAAGTTGGGGAAAATCCATAGGATCAGCTGAAATGACAACTGTAGCACTATTCTTATTGTATTTTGGTGAAATAAGGTTGGCTTTATTTATTTATTTTTTTTGAATGCAGTGTCCTGGGAAAGCAGTAGCCATGATGCATCAAGAACGACAGTTCAATTTCTCTGTTATTAAAGATCCATCCATGCAAGTTCTTGAGCTCAGATATCATGGTGGAATAAGAATGTATGTGATGTTGCCAGAGGATGACCTATCTCAGGTAAGTTTCAACGGTTGCTTTCACTACTGGGAAATAAGAAGACTTTTAGGATACTCTTTATGCTATTCTTATCCATCAACTTTAAGATTTCAGCTTGTTAGAGTTAGTGACTTCCCCATTGATTCCTTTATTAATACAAGATTTATAAACAAGATTCATGAAAACATTTTCCATTATATATCTGGAATAATCTATGACCAAATCTCAATGTTAAGGAGCTGTTGAGTCAGTCTGTGAGTCAGTTTGCACCAGTGGTGTTGGAAAGAGATATAGGGCCCCTCAATGTGTCACTAGGGGCTTCCTGGTTGGCTCAGTGGTGAAGAACCCACCTGGCAAGCAGGAGACTTGGGTTTGATGCCTGGGTAGGGAAGATCCTTGGAGAAGGAAATGGCAAGCCACTCCAGTCCTCTTGCCTGGACAGAGGAGCCAAGTGGGCTACAGTCCCTGTGATCACAAAAAATTGGACATGGCTGAGCACATACATGCACAAATGCATGCACTGTGTTACTAAGGGTCTTAGCTGTGCACCTTGGGCATATCTCCCTCCACTGTCTTGAGCTTAACATGTGCTAAGTAGGAGAGTTAATGTGCACCCACATCTTCCAGCGTGGAAGTCTGTGCTGGGAGATGTTGATTACATGGGCCCTTGAGGCTATAACGCTGGCCTCCTTGCTGTTGGCCATCTGGAGTTCCATTGGTTTACTCCTACAAGTTGTGCAAATATTATTTTCATGTCTTTCATGAGGCAGAAATGGTCAGGAAACACTGATTTAAATGATGGCTGAGTTTCTTTCTCCTTCTGATGATCTCTGATTCCCAAATTCCTTCTGTTGCTCGCTGTTCCACTTTAGCTACATGCATTCATATGTGGGCAGAGAACAGAAATGCCCTGAAATATCAAGGCAAATAAGCCACACCCAGTCATAGCAGAGCAAATTAAACACATGATTCATTCAGGAGTCCCTGAACCACTCATTTTAATCATTTCCCATTTCCCAACACCCTCAGGCTGCATTCACATTCACATACTTACATGCAAATATCTAGGAGAGAAAATCCCTACCTTTTATTTACCACTGGGTCAGTTTTAATCATTTCCCATTTACGTGACTTCCCCAATTTGATCTCTTTATGCTATTCTTATCCATCAACTTTAAGATTTCAGCTTGTTAGAGTTAGTGACTTCCCCATTGATTCCTTTATTAATACAAGATTTATAACAAGATTCATGAAAACATTTTCCATTATATATCTGGAATAATCTATGGCCAAATCTCAATGTTAAGGAGCTGTTGAGTCAGTCTGTGAGTCACTTTGCACCAGTGGTGTTGGAAAGAGATATAGGGCCCCTCAATGTGTCACTAGGGGCTTCCTGGTTGGCTCAGTGGTGAAGAACCCACCTGGCAAGCAGGAGACTTGGGTTTGATGCCTGGGTAGGGAAGATCCTTGGAGAAGGAAATGGCAAGCCACTCCAGTCCTCTTGCCTGGACAGAGGAGCCAAGTGGGCTACAGTCCCTGTGATCACAAAAAATTGGACATGGCTGAGCACATACATGCACAAATGCATGCACTGTGTTACTAAGGGTCTTAGCTGTGCACCTTGGGCATATCTCCCTCCACTGTCTTGAGCTTAACATGTGCTAAGTAGGAGAGTTGATGTGCACCCACATCTTCCAGTGTGGAAGTCTGTGCTGGGAGACGTTGATTACACGGGCCCTTGAGGCTATAACGCTGGCCTCCTTGCTGTTGGCCATCTGGAGTTCCATTGGTTTACTCCTACAAGTTGTGCAAATATTCTTTTCATGTCTTTCATGAGGCAGAAATGGTCAGGAAACACTGATTTAAATGATGGCTGAGTTTCTTTCTCCTTCTGATGATCTCTGATTCCCAAATTCCTTCTGTTGCTCGCTGTTCCACTTTAGCTACATGCATTCATATGTGGGCAGAGAACAGAAATGCCCTGAAATATCAAGGCAAATAAGCCACACCCAGTCATAGCAGAGCAAATTAAACACATGATTCATTCAGGAGTCCCTGAACCACTCATTTTAATCATTTCCCATTTCCCAACACCCTCAGGCTGCATTCACATTCACATACTTACATGCAAATATCTAGGAGAGAATAGTTATGGGAAACCACATACCTTTGTAGCCGTTGTTTCATCTGTTTTCTTAGCTGTGTGGTTCTAAGTTGCCTTTTACCTATCCCTACAGATTGAAAACAAACTGACCTTTCAGAATCTAATGGACTGGACCAATCCCAGAAAAATGAAATCTCAGTATGTGGAAGTGTTTTTACCTCAATTCAAGATAGAGAAGAATTATGAAATCAAGCACTATTTAAAATCCCTAGGGCTGAGAGATATCTTTGATGAATCCAGGGCTGATCTCTCTGGCATAGCTGCCGGAGGCCGTTTGTACATCTCGAAACTGATGCACAAGGCTCACATAGAGGTTACTGAGGAGGGTACTGAGGCGACCACAGTCACAGGAGGCAACATAGTAGAAAAGCAGCTCCCCGAGTCCAGTGTGTTCAGAGCTGATCACCCATTCCTCTTTATCATCAGGAAGGAGGACATTATCTTGTTTAGTGGAAAAGTCTCTTGCCCTTGAAAATATGATTGGTTTCTATTAGAATAGAGGCAGCAACGTCAGAGAACCACCACAGGGGAAAAGATTTAAATGTAATAGGAAGCATGTGGTGAGTCCTGTGGGTGTTCTTCCTTCTAACATTCAGGAGCAGATGATTTGCGTGACTTGATGCTTCTTAGACACCCGACCTTGCTCTTAGCAGTTCTACCACTGTCAGGCCCACCCCTTGCTAGTTTCATTGTCTTTCTACCCACACTCATTTCTTCCAGTCTTTACCATAGCCCCTTGCACCAAAGATACAGTATCTGGAAATTGGAATGCTCTACTGGTAATGTTAGAGAAGTAACACAGAAGCAGCTCTGATTCCCAAATTCCTTCTGTTGCTCGCTGTTCCACTTTAGCTACATGCATTCATATGTGGGCAGAGAACAGAAATGCCCTGAAATATCAAGGCAAATAAGCCACACCCAGTCATAGCAGAGCAAATTAAACACATGATTCATTCAGGAGTCCCTGAACCACTCATTTTAATCATTTCCCATTTCCCAACACCCTCAGGCTGCATTCACATTCACATACTTACATGCAAATATCTAGGAGAGAATAGTTATGGGAAACCACATACCTTTGTAGCCGTTGTTTCATCTGTTTTCTTAGCTGTGTGGTTCTAAGTTGCCTTTTACCTATCCCTACAGATTGAAAACAAACTGACCTTTCAGAATCTAATGGACTGGACCAATCCCAGAAAAATGAAATCTCAGTATGTGGAAGTGTTTTTACCTCAATTCAAGATAGAGAAGAATTATGAAATCAAGCACTATTTAAAATCCCTAGGGCTGAGAGATATCTTTGATGAATCCAGGGCTGATCTCTCTGGCATAGCTGCCGGAGGCCGTCTGTACATCTCAAAACTGATGCACAAGGCTCACATAGAGGTTACTGAGGAGGGCACTGAGGCAACCACAGTCACAGGAGGCAACATAGTAGAAAAGCAGCTCCCCGAGTCCAGTGTGTTCAGAGCTGATCACCCATTCCTCTTTATCATCAGGAAGGAGGACATTATCTTGTTTAGTGGAAAAGTCTCTTGCCCTTGAAAATATGATTGGTTTCTATTAGAATAGAGGCAGCAACGTCAGAGAACCACCACAGGGGAAAAGATTTAAATGTAATAGGAAGCATGTGGTGAGTCCTTTGGGTTTTCTTCCTTCTAACATTCAGGAGCAGATGATTTGCGTGACTTGATGCTTCTTAGACACCTGACCTTGCTCTTAGCAGTTCTACCACTGTCAGGCCCACCCCTTGCTAGTTTCATTGTCTTTCTACCCACACTCATTTCTTCCAGTCTTTACCATAGCCCCTTGCACCAAGATACAGTATCTGGAAATTGGAATGCTCTACTGGTAATGTTAGAGAAGTAACACAGAAGCAGCTCTAGGGATCATTTTTGAAACTGTAGTTATCAGAGATATTCTAGTTTCATTGCAAATGGCCTAGGAAGTAAGTCCAGCTGTTGGAAATGAGTGTGAAGGATAACTTTTCCTTGCTGAACTAAGAAGACATTTGAGTTTATTTTTAATACATCTGATCTGACATTAGTATGTAATATAGATGCTAAATATATGTATGTGAGATTGGGAAGCAACCAAATATATTTCATTAATAATTTTGTGTTGACATCTTCTGGCTTTTCCTTGAAGTGTACATATTTTTTCAAATATTAAATGTAATATCTTTTAACCATTGCCAGTTGTTACTTACAGTATATTATTTCGTATGCTGTGTAGTTTGTTTTTTCTCTATTTATAAGAATAAAGAAATACAAAATGATCAAACAGTGTGATTGTTCTTCTCAGGCCAATTGTGAGAGTATTAAACTCTTTTCTAGGCCAAGCAAGCAATTAGAAGGAAGAATGCTTTTTGCATAGAAATTTGATTTAGTTAATGTTGCTGTTTTATTACACATAAAGGTTACTTTTACAGATACATAAGATGAGAAAATTTCAACATAAATGCTAAGATTTACATTCATAAGGTAAAATAATTTGGATATGTTAATATTTATGATAAGCCACAGTAATTTTATTGTTCAAGAACTTGACCACATTCCTGTTCTTCATGGAGATCTACACTCAGGTAGACTCACAAAACACACCGTGTCCACCAAATGCTCATCTATAGCTCCCATCAGTGGCTCCTTGAGAACATTCTGTGTTCTGCTAAATATGTACCAAACCTAAAGAAAGGGAAGATTTCTACTGTGAGGGGGAAATCGTCTGTTTCCAAAGGAGCGGAAAGATGTTTTTTCTCACTTATCTTTCAGTAAAGAGGAGAAATGATCATCATTGCCATCATCATCATCATCACTGCTTATCACTTAAGTCCTTTTTTTTTTTTGGCCACTTCTATTGGTCTTTCATTTATTTATCTTTGTTCTTTGGCCTATGTGGGCGTCCCATAGCAGCGGCCTCTCTCGCTGCAGAGCACCGGCTCCAGGCGCATGCGCTCCATAGCTCCGGCTTGGTAGTTGGACACATTGGTCCAGTCACTCCACGGTACATGGGATTTTCCCAGGCCAGGGATCGAGCCAGCGTCCCTTGCACTGCAAGGTGTTGTCCTTACCCACTGGACCACCAGGGAAGCCCATCATTAAGTTTTTAAAGATTTTTTTTTGATGTGGACCACTTTTAAAGTTTTTATTGAATTTATTACAATGTTGCCTCTGTTGATGTTCTGGATTTTTGGTTGTGAGGAATTTGGGATCTTAGTTTCGCAAACAGGGATGGAACAATCCATCCCTACACCGGAAGGCAAAGTCTTAACCCCAGGACCATAAGAGAAGTCCTACACTGCTTATCATTTATAAAATGATTTCAGACATCATCTCAATTCTCTTTAAAGTCTAGTAAGCTGGAAATTATTATTTATTACTGTTATTTTCATTTCATAAGGAAAATAAGGTCATAGACATTAAGCAACTGCCCAAGATGACATGTGTTTTGTCACAGCATGGACGTCATCACAAACCTCACTGTGCCTTGGGTATGCTGAATCTTCTTATCTCATGCTCTAGCACCTCATATGGCTCACCCTTTCTTTGGCAAACTTACTGATTGACACCAAGTGATTCTGATGACCTCAGGCTTTTCTGGAAGGCCACATTTCTTATAAATTTGGGCAGCTCCATAATTACATACTACATGTCCTTACATTTGGGTCATCTGCACTTTCAGGTGACTTCATTTGGCTAGCTATTATTTCTCCAAATATTAAGCTTTCTGACACCTTGATTCGCAAAATAAGGATAACATAAACTCTTCTTACAATAAACTCCCTTCCATACAAACTCTATAAGATAAATTACAGTTATCTTCTATTCTCTTTGTAATTTCTCACCAGCACATACTTGACTGACTGACAGATTCTGCTCAGCAGAGAAAGGCATTATGTGTCCTTAATCATCTGGGTATCCCTTGACAGTAATTAGTTTTTATCCCAATGGACTAACCTAGCATGTGTGAAGACGCATGAGTTGAAAAGTGTCCCTAAGCCTAATCCTCACTGTAGATACCAGTAGCACTGCTGAGAAAGAAAGTCACAGGGATCTTACCTAACATAGCAGGCAACCTGCTGACTTTTAGAACTAAATAGTATCATGAGACGTTCCTTTGATCCTCTCTCTGTCTTCTCCTTGTTGCTTGCCTGTGGTTTTGTAGACCGAGACAAGAACAGCATTGTACTGGACACATGAGAAAACATTAGTGAAACTAGAGTGACGAATCTTTTATAAATATGGAGTTTTATTCTCGGCTTGTAATTTAAGCAAACAAAGCAATATACATCCATATACTCAGTGTACTGGGAGGGAGAGAAAAGGGCAAAGAATGGGGAGGAAAGCTGGAGGAAAGAAAAGATGGACAAAATGCTTTCTAGCTATTTTTCTTTCCAAGTGCTCCTCTTGCTACCAGACTTGTCTGTGCTGCTAAGAGTTTGATTCTTCGGCTGGAAGGACTGTCACAATGTTCACAAGTTGTAGGCAGTGTGGTGAGTCCTATGAACGAAGTTCCAGAGGTGCTATGGAAGCATGCAGTGCTTCCAACCCTGAAAGGATAGAGGGCTTCCTGGAGGAAGGGCTCCTGTAGCTCAAATCTGGAGGAATGAGTAGAGAAAGGAAGGATGCGGGAAAGAGGGCTCAAGTAGACAATAGCCTATTTCAAGGTCCACAAAATCAAGAGACCACAGGCTCCTTTGTCAGCAGTCAGTATGCAGACAGGACATAGAGGGCAGACAGGCGGTGAATGGTGGGCTTGGAAGCACAGGAAGACCCCCTGGACTCATCAGTGAGGAGTCTGTCTTTGCTCTAAGCTTGGTGCAAAGACATCGCGGCCTCTCAGGAGAGGAATGAAGTTTGCATCTTGAAGGATTGTACTTGCTGACATGTGGACACTGGGCGTGAGTGTTACAGGAGTGTTAACAGGGAGAACGAGATAGTGGTCCAGCTGGGAAGTGACGATAGCCTGGACCAGGATACAGGTCTTAGAGACAGATGGCAAAGGATAAGCTTGACAGATTTAGGAGGTGGCCTGACCTATTGGGATTTGTGATTGAATGAGTGTAAAGGTGAAAGAAGAGGACTTCGTAAGGTTCAACTTTGTAAACTTTAATTGACACTAACAGCAGCAGCCAGAGCACGGAAGAGGGACACCTGAAATAGTGCAAATCAGCTATTTTTCAATTAAGAAAGAGCAGTTTTAGAGACTTCCCTGGTAGTCTGGTGATTAAGAATCCATGCTTCCACTGCAGAGGGTGCAGGTTTAATCCCTGGCTGGGGAACTAAGATCCTGCATGCTGCCTAGTGCCCCCCTCCCAAAAAGAACAATTTTACTAAAGAAATGAAAATGAATATTTATTGAGAACCTAATAAATATCAGATCATTGAAAAAAATCCGTGTCATATATACCTAAATGAGGACATTCTGGGTGGGAGTCATTCACTGCAAGACAAAGCAAAGGCAGGAGCCGTGGACCACCAGGTGGATTCAAGTTCTGTGCGGTTTGGGCTTAGGGGTGACCGCACATTATGATCTGTTCCTTTAAACGTCTAGAACAATAGACAGGGACACACACCTTCACTCCTAGCTATTAGTCAGAGCCTTTATAGGAAAGAGACTTCATAGGCAAGAAAAACCAGCCAGTGTTCTTTTATTAATGTTTAGAATGTTTACAGGAAATAATAGCACAGAAGTCATTGAACAATGCTCAGACGTTTCTTTGGTAAACAGCTTTCTGGTTCTGTGAATAATCAACTAATGAACTATTAACTGATTTCCCCCCCCCAAAACTATCTGTTCTCTGTGTCTCTGGGGGAACAGAGTCTATACAGGTGACTGTCTCTATGAAGTTCTTTGCTCATTATGAGCCCCTTTTCCCCCTTTTCCTTCTTGAAACCATTCTCCCCAAGATATGAGAGAAGTGAAGTTTTCTAAATTGGAGGAAATCTGATTCAAGGTATGTTTCTTTAAACTCTAGAGAAGATTTTGCATCATTTTGAAGTCTGTTTCTTTCCACTTTAGTGTGTGCTTAGTCACTGGTTGTATCCAACTCTGTGACCCTATGGACTGTAGCCTGCCAGGCTCCTCTGTCTGTGGAACTCTCCAGGCAAGAATCCAGGAGTGGGGTGCCATTTCCTCTTCCAGGGCATCTTCCTGACCCAGGGATTGAAGCCAAGTCTCTTGCCTTGGCAGGAAGATCCCTTACCATCTGAGCCACCTGAGAACCCCTCCCACTTGTAAGAGTAAAGCCAAATACTGCCTAACCTTCTGGTAAGGTGGGAATTTGCCAATTTTGTTTTGTGAAGACCATAATCTAAGTTTTGATTCTGATGTATAAAATAATTTTATAAAATTTACTGTAAAGTTGTAAGTGAAAAACTATTGAACTTGTTCTCTCTTGTAACCAAATATTTGGTCTCTGTTTTTATGTTACCAACACAAATCAGGGGTCATTTAACAGAAATGCAAAGGACTTCATTTATTTATGAGCTAGCTACATTCTAGCTTTTTTGTTACTTTGAATCTTTTTCTTCTGTTAAATAGTCTCTTATTCCTCTGCATATATTTGTAGTTTGAACACTTTTTAAAAGTTAAGTGCTTCTATCTTTATGTATGTATATATGTGTGCAATTTGATAGAAAATTGCTATTACAAACCTAGATTTCACTTCAATTGTACCAAGTTACTGTTGTCTTTTTTTTTGTATGTTTTTATTTTGTAGTTTTCTATAAGTGAGATCATCTATTTTATTAATGTTGAGAATGTTTACAGGAAATAATAGCACAGAAGTCATTGAACAATGCTCAGACGTTTCTTTGGTAAACAGCTTTCTGGTTCTGTGAATAATCAACTAATGAACTATTAACTGATTTCCCCCCCCCAAAACTATCTGTTCTCTGTGTCTCTGGGGGAACAGAGTCTATACAGGTGACTGTCTCTATGAAGTTCTTTGCTCATTATGAGCCCCTTTTCCCCCTTTTCCTTCTTGAAACCATTCTCCCCAAGATATGAGAGAAGTGAAGTTTTCTAAATTGGAGGAAATCTGATTCAAGGTATGTTTCTTTAAACTCTAGAGAAGATTTTGCATCATTTTGAAGTCTGTTTCTTTCCACTTTAGTGTGTGCTTAGTCACTGGTTGTATCCAACTCTGTGACCCTATGGACTGTAGCCTGCCAGGCTCCTCTGTCTGTGGAACTCTCCAGGCAAGAATCCAGGAGTGGGGTGCCATTTCCTCTTCCAGGGCATCTTCCTGACCCAGGGATTGAAGCCAAGTCTCTTGCCTTGGCAGGAAGATCCCTTACCATCTGAGCCACCTGAGAACCCCTCCCACTTGTAAGAGTAAAGCCAAATACTGCCTAACCTTCTGGTAAGGTGGGGATTTGCCAATTTTGTTTTGTGAAGACCATAATCTAAGTTTTGATTCTGATGTATAAAATAATTTTATAAAATTTACTGTAAAGTTGTAAGTGAAAAACTATTGAACTTGTTCTCTCTTGTAACCAAATATTTGGTCTCTGTTTTTATGTTACCAACACAAATCAGGGGTCATTTAACAGAAATGCAAAGGACTTCATTTATTTATGAGCTAGCTACATTCTAGCTTTTTTGTTACTTTGAATCTTTTTCTTCTGTTAAATAGTCTCTTATTCCTCTGCATATATTTGTAGTTTGAACACTTTTTAAAAGTTAAGTGCTTCTATCTTTATGTATGTATATATGTGTGCAATTTGATAGAAAATTGCTAGTACAAGAGCCTAGATTTCACTTCAATTGTACCAAGTTACTGTTGTCTAATAATTTGTTGGAGTGATTATTTATAAGTAAACAAAAACCATATGTCTATTTTTAGAGTAAATACTTTAAGGCGTAGTAGTTTTCTATAAGTGAGATCATCATATTTGTCTTTCTCTGCCATTTCCCTTAATATAATACTCTATAGATCCACCCACATTGTTGCAAATGGCAAGACTTCATTCTTTCTGGCTGAGAATATTCTACTGCTTATAAGTAGCACATTTTCTTTATCCATCTGTCTAGCCATGGACATTTAGGTTGGTACAGATAATGCTGCAGTAGACATCAGTGTGCATACACATAGTGCATATATATATTGGTGCATATTGGTGTGCACTTTGAGTTAGTGCAAATACCCAGAAGTGAAATTGCTAGACAATATGACAGTTCTGCTTTTAACGTTTTGTTTGTGAAATTCTTTGTTCAGTTCTGAATATATATCCTGGATCATGGGATAAAACTTAGTTCTCAGTAGGGACTGAAAAATCTCTCAAGACATGCCAAGTTTCCTTCCCCTCTAACATTCTGAGACACCGTACTGGTCCCTCTCTGAGTTGGAGACGCAGCTGATTGCTTCTTGGGAGCTCACTTCTTGTGGGACTCCACCCTGCATTTGCCATGAGGTAGGTTTGAAATTCTTACTCAGTGAGGATTGCTCTGTTTCTGGCTGCCTCCCTGCAGGACGGAGGAGCATTTCACTCACTATGTCTCATCCCAGGAGTCAGACAAAGAAACTCAGTGCCTGTGCTCAAGACCAAATGCCTCCTCTCTGGCTTTTAAACATCAATCATTTGCCTTTGTTAGCCAGAGGTGTGTAATATAGACATACATGTTACAACTTTTTACTTTTTGTTACTTTGAATCTTTTTCTTCTGTTAAATAGTCTCTTATTCCTCTGCATATATTTGTAGTTTGAACACTTTTTAAAAGTTAAGTGCTTCTATCTTTATGTATGTATATATGTGTGCAATTTGATAGAAAATTGCTAGTACAAGAGCCTAGATTTCACTTCAATTGTACCAAGTTACTGTTGTCTAATAATTTGTTGGAGTGATTATTTATAAGTAAACAAAAACCATATGTCTATTTTTAGAGTAAATACTTTAAGGCGTAGTAGTTTTCTATAAGTGAGATCATCATATTTGTCTTTCTCTGCCATTTCCTTAATATAATACTCTATAGATCCACCCACATTGTTGCAAATGGCAAGACTTCATTCTTTCTGGCTGAGAATATTCTACTGCTTATAAGTAGCACATTTTCTTTATCCATCTGTCTAGCCATGGACATTTAGGTTGGTACAGATAATGCTGCAGTAGACATCAGTGTGCATACACATAGTGCATATATATATTGGTGCATATTGGTGTGCACTTTGAGTTAGTGCAAATACCCAGAAGTGAAATTGCTAGACAATATGACAGTTCTGCTTTTAACGTTTTGTTTGTGAAATTCTTTGTTCAGTTCTGAATATATATCCTGGATCATGGGATAAAACTTAGTTCTCAGTAGGGACTGAAAAATCTCTCAAGACATGCCAAGTTTCCTTCCCCTCTAACATTCTGAGACACCGTACTGGTCCCTCTCTGAGTTGGAGACGCAGCTGATTGCTTCTTGGGAGCTCACTTCTTGTGGGACTCCACCCTGCATTTGCCATGAGGTAGGTTTGAAATTCTTACTCAGTGAGGATTGCTCTGTTTCTGGCTGCCTCCCTGCAGGACGGAGGAGCATTTCACTCACTATGTCTCATCCCAGGAGTCAGACAAAGAAACTCAGTGCCTGTGCTCAAGACCAAATGCCTCCTCTCTGGCTTTTAAACATCAATCATTTGCCTTTGTTAGCCAGAGAGTGTGTGTAATATAGACATACATGTTACAACTAATTTTAAAATGCGACTTGCTTTGTTATGTAAAATCTATGCCGTTAAATGTTTCACTTTTTCCTGTATCTCTTGGGTCACTCTGTTGGCCCCAGGGTTGCAGTCGATTTTACAACGCATACGTCAGCTGGCT
This sequence comes from Tragulus kanchil, assembly GCA_022376925.1. Taxonomy (NCBI): domain Eukaryota; kingdom Metazoa; phylum Chordata; class Mammalia; order Artiodactyla; family Tragulidae; genus Tragulus; species Tragulus kanchil. Next base: position 157,698,710 of record JAIOJX010000003.1, read on the forward strand.
CCCTCTCTACCCTTTTGTATAAATACTTGAAGTCAGTTCACAATGGAAGGAGAAATAACTTGTGCAACATAATTCTGAGAACACAGAGGAGCAGACTGTGAGTGTTGAGGGCAGTGTGCGTGTCTGTGTTTCTGACAAAGCTCTGGGCTCACCAAGCCGAAGTTTAACCAACCTGAAGACAAGGTAAAAATGCCAACAGGAAACTGTAATTTCTTTGCCATGATTTTCATAATTGGTGATGACTTTTTCCAAAGTATAGAGGAAATTATTTAGTTGTAATGAGAGGGCAACGACAGATGCCATGGTTTGGTGGTGGCAGGTACAGATTTAAAACAAGGCAGTGTGGTTCTTTTTTCGCCTAGTCATACCTACTGAATAAACTTTTATTGTCATGGTTTCCAGTATTATAGAAGGCCATTCTAGGTGAAGGTGAGGGTTTTAGTGAGGCTGAATGAGAAATTTCTTTGTACATGCCTATAAACCTCTAAGGGTTGACCAGGTGGTGCAGTGGTAAAACATCCACCTGTCCATGCAAGGTATGTGGGTTTGACCCCTGGACTGAGAAGATCCCCTTGAGGAAGATCCCCACTCCAGTATTCTCCAGAGGAGCCTGGTGGGTTACAGTTCGTGGGGTCACAGAGTTGGACACGACTGAGCACACACACACACACGAATACCTAAGGAGAAATTGTGCTATGGGGTACCAACATTTAGCCCCCCTTTCCAGGTTGTGTCTGTTTCTGTTAATTTGGAGGGCAAGGTGCTGAGCAGGGAAATTGGCCCTTCATTCTGAATTGGAGGTTGTCTCACTGTGTGGACTTGAGAAAGTCATGGGACCTCACTAGACTCACTTCAGTTTCTTTACTTGTAGACTTAATTTGGGGACCCAATAGCTTCCTTCTCGAATCTGTGACTCTTCCTTCAGTTCTATCCATAATCCGAGGACAAAGGAAGAAAATGTTGTTAGTAGTTTTCCTGTTCCAAGGCTTAAAATTCATCATTACGTTTAACATGTACACCAACCTTGGGTGGTATCTGCTACTCATGCTCTTTTATAAATACAGGTTCAGAGAAGTCAAACGAGTTCCTCATGAGTACAGCAAAAGGCAGAGCTCTTGTTAGAACTTGTGTTTGATTTAAAAGTGCTTTATCGTAAAACCCAAGGTCAGCCATTTCAACTGATTTTCTCTTCAGCAAAACAAACATGTTCTACGATTCTGTGAAGTCATTAGAATTATCTGGTGTAGTCAGAGGATGTTTTGTTTGTTTGTCTGTTAGTTTGTTTTTGTTTGGCTTTTTTTTTTTTTTTTGGTCATACCACTTGGCTTTCAGGAGCTCTGTTCCCTGACCAAGGATCAAACCTGGACCACAGCAATGAAAGTGTCATGTTCTAATCACTGAACTACCAGGGAATTCCCCAGATGATGGTTTTTGGTTGTAGGCTGAATTACCAGGGGACAAGTTTCCCGAACAGATTACCAAGGGTAAAAAGAATGGATCAAGTACTTCACAAACTTTGAGAAATAGGTCCTAGTCTGAACATTTATTTCTATTTTTTTTTTCTGTTAGTTAACCACTTTTGCAGAAGAGAAGATAAAACTAGGAGACTGTTAGTCATTTGCTCAGGGATATAAAACTAGAATGTGGCAGAGTTAGAAACACATTTGATTCCAAAATCTGTGTTCTTTTGGTTTCCTTAAAGACCAGCTTTGAGGATCAAGTGTTCACAAAATAGAAGTAATTCTCACTCTCATTGGAGAGCAACAGAAACAGCAGGGTCTTGACCCACGTGTTTGTTGCTGCTGACCTCTGCCTTGTCTTCTAGAGCCCAGGGGAAGGAATGGACTCCCTCAGTGCCGCAAATGCACGGTTCTGCTTCGACGTCTTTAAAGAAATGAGCTATGACCACACAATTGAGAATCTCTTCTTTTCTCCCTTGAGCCTGCTATCTGCCCTGGCTGTGGTGCTCTTCGGAGCCAGAGGAAACAGTGCATCCCAGATGGAGAAGGTACGCCACACACAAAAAGAGCTTCAGCCATGTCTAGAAGGGAGTCAAGTAATTCCAAACACTGACTACCTATGGAGATTTCCTAGATGCCCAGTTCTGTAAACAAAAGAAACCACTCGTCTTCATTTAAAGTTACCTATCAAACTGGCTCTATCAAAAATGCACAGATGGTAAGATTTCCCATTGCTCTGGTCTGAGGGGCAGGGGACAAGTGGGCACAGCAGCGACTGAACAGGGAGAGGCAATGAGTGAGGTCAACCTGATCCGTGGCAAAATCGGAATTACTCATCCCCACTCCCATTCATTTGCATCCTTGTGTCCCCAGGGCCTTCCTGTTGCGAGCTCCATAAAGCATATTTTGCAAGGATTTACAATCTATGCAATTATATTCCCAAAGAGATGCCTGCTGCTCAGACTCAACCAATAATTTGGGGTGACTGGAAAAACTATTCCTTAGTAGACATCTTTCAACATTCCTTAATTATCTCTCTGCTTATTATAGAAAGAATGACTAACTTGTGGAAAAAGTTTCTCTCCAGTTGGGATTTAAACTGGCAATGAATTTGGAAGGCCGGAGTCAAAACCTGAATTTAATCGTGTATTTACACTCAAGAATATAAATGTTCGATTTTATTCTATTTTCATGCAATGAGGGAAGAGATCCTAAGTGTCTTATCCATAGTATATGCCCAATAAATTCATGTTTGTGGAGAGGGAGAACTAGTTGAGAATGAGGATGCTCTGGGAATCTTTGCAAATCACTCTGGGATGAGTATGTGTAGCCACATCCCTCCTCTCTCCCTTCCTTCCACGTGAAAGTGTGCCGGCCGGTGGCTCCATGCAAACCTGTGCGTGCATCACATTTTGCAAACAGAGAAATGGTGAGATAACCGTGTCAAAGGCAATTGTGCGTTAGACAGAGAGTCTGAAGTAGAAATAATTCTTTGCCTTTTCTGAGTTAAGAGAACCAAAAATCTCCCTTGCTTATTTCCATACAAGTGGAGAAAACTCCTTCTTTTCTCCCTTGAGCCTGCTATCTGCCCTGGCTGTGGTGCTCTTCGGAGCCAGAGGAAACAGTGCATCCCAGATGGAGAAGGTACGCCACACACAAAAAGAGCTTCAGCCATGTCTAGAAGGGAGTCAAGTAATTCCAAACACTGACTACCTATGGAGATTTCCTAGATGCCCAGTTCTGTAAACAAAATAAACCACTCATCTTCATTTAAAGTTACCTATCAAACTGGCTCTATCAAAAATGCACAGATGGTAAGATTTCCCATTGCTCTGGTCTGAGGGGCAGTGGACAAGTGGGCACAGCAGCGACTGAACAGGGAGAGGCAATGAGTGAGGTCAACCTGATCCGTGGCAAAATCGGAATTACTCATCCCCACTCCCATTCATTTGCATCCTTGTGTCCCCAGGGCCTTCCTGTTGCGAGCTCCATAAAGCATATTTTGCAAGGATTTACAATCTATGCAATTATATTCCCAAAGAGATGCCTGCTGCTCAGACTCAACCAATAATTTGGGGTGACTGGAAAAACTATTCCTTAGTAGACATCTTTCAACATTCCTTAATTATCTCTCTGCTTATTATAGAAAGAATGACTAACTTGTGGAAAAAGTTTCTCTCCAGTTGGGATTTAAACTGGCAATGAATTTGGAAGGCCGGAGTCAAAACCTGAATTTAATCGTATATTTACACTCAAGAATATAAATGTTCGATTTTATTCTATTTTCATGCAATGAGGGAAGAGATCCTAAGTGTCTTATCCATAGTATATACCCAATAAATTCATGTTTGTGGAGAGGGAGAACTAGTTGAGAATGAGGATGCTCTGGGAATCTTTGCAAATCACTCTGGGATGAGTATGTGTAGCCACATCCCTCCTCTCTCCCTTCCTTCCACATGAAAGTGTGCCGGCCGGTGGCTCCATGCAAACCTGTGCGTGCATCACATTTTGCAAACAGAGAAATGGTGAGATAACCGTGTCAAAGGCAATTGTGCGTTAGACAGAGAGTCTGAAGTAGAAATAATTCTTTGCCTTTTCTGAGTTAAGAGAACCAAAAATCTCCCTTGCTTATTTCCATACAAGTGGAGAAAAACTCCTAATATTTTTGTCCTGTTAGCAACTCTTTTAAAACACTCAAAGATTGAGTCCAATGCTCCGAATTCTAGGTTCAACCACCTTGCTTTCTTTTGATCATGATGGCGACCACCACTGAAGCAACATCAGGGGGCACTGTGCACGCCGAGTTCCTAGATTATGGAACAATATTCCTTTTGATACAGGAGTGCGTGCTTGCAGTCAGTAGATTCTTTGCGACCCCGTAGCCCATCAGGCTCCTCCATCCAGGGAATTCTCCAGGCAAGAACACTGGAGTGGGCTGCCACTCCCTTCTCCACGGGATCTTCCCAACCCAGGGACTGAACCCAAGTCTCTGTGTCTCCTGCCTTGGCAAGTGGCCTTTATCCCTGTGCCACTTGGAAAACTCCATGATATAGGAGATCACCGGGCAATCTCAGACCTAGAGGAAACCACTCTCCACTCTATGCTTTAATCTACAGAGGGACCCAGTAGGCAAGAAATTGTGCAAATTCCTCTGATGAGCCAGAGCTTAGTAGTGCGAAGTAGCTTTTTAAGGAATATTCAGACAACTTTACATTTTAGAAAGCTCTTCCTAGCCTTGAGCTAAAACCTATCTCTCCATAAGCATTGCTTCCTTATCATTTTCCTCTTCTTAAAAGATATGCATACACACACACACACGCACATACACACACACCCTATGTCCTCTTCCATATATATATTAAGAAAGTTATAATATCTGCCTGGTACCTACGGCCTCTTATTCCATTTTATCTCCGGGGCTCTCTTGCTCTTAATTATACTCAGTCGTGTCTGACTCTTTGTGACCCCATGGACTGTAGCCTGACAGGCTCTAGGGTGTCACACTCAACATGTTAAATGTACTCAACCTTTAACTATTTGAAAAGAGTTGCAATGTTTTACTTCAGCTGCTCTCTGATGAAGAGTTTAGAAAAGTATAATTATAGATATCTCAGTTAAGGTCACAAGATTGTACCAAACATTAACTCTCAGTATACAAAATGATACGAGCTACTGAAATCTCAGGGGGATACTGTGAATGTCAAATCAGATAATGTTTAGAGAAATTATTTAAAAAATAATTACCTATTATGTGAATTCAATCATTCTCTTTGTCTGCTCAGTGAGTAACCAATGCTATTAATTGCCTACTAATCAATTAAAATTCATTTCTTTAAACTTAAAACTATTTGTTCTCTATTCCACAAATACTTGTTGGGTTCCTACTGTGTTTCACAACTGGGAAGGTAGGGGTGAACAGATAAAATGACAACCTAAATGACTAAGCTTGAATTGATTTTGGGACACTCTTTTAATCTTCAGCTTACATTCTATCTCAAAGGTTGCTTTCTACTTATAAAGGTGAAAAAAGTGCCCATACTTTATCCCTCACTCTCTAATGCTTAGACTTCTGCCTAAGAACTCATGAAGGATTTTGTGTTTTTTAAACTCATCTGTCCACTGTGGCACATCTTAAAAAAAAAAGAAAGAAAAGAAGACTTCCCATGTGGCTCAGGTGGTAAAGAATCTGCCTGCAATGCTGGAGACTCAAGTTCAATTCCTAGGTCAAGAAGATTCCATGGAGAAAGGCATGGCTACCCACTCCAGTACTCTTCCCTGGAGAATTCCATGGATGGAAGTACAGTCCATGGGGTCATGAAAAATCAGACATGACTGAGCACCTTTTATTTTTTTAAAAAATGAGGCGCAAGACTAATATATAGATAAGAAGAAAGGTGGGGGTGAATCAGAGACAGTTCATAAAACCTTGCTATATGGGGGCAGGGGGCTTCCCAGGTGGTGCTAGGGGTAGAGAATCTGCCTGCCAATGCAGGAGATGGCGGAGATGCTGCTTTGATAGCAAAGAGACGGGCACAGCTGAGTGGGCACGCGCGCACACACAGACACACACACACAGACTTGTGCACACGATCTTTTGGAGAGGTATTTGCATCCCTTTGACAATGGCTCTTTGTTTCCCATTGTAGGTGTTGCACTTGAATGAATTAACAATGTTTTACTTCAGCTGCTCTCTGAAAAGTTAAATAATTATAGATATCTCAGTTAAGGTCACAAGATTGTACCAAACATTAACTCTCAGTATACAAAATGATACGAGCTACTGAAATCTCAGGGGGATACTGTGAATGTCAAATCAGATAATGTTTAGAGAAATTATTTAAAAAATAATTACCTATTATGTGAATTCAATCATTCTCTTTGTCTGCTCAGTGAGTAACCAATGCTATTAATTGCCTACTAATCAATTAAAATTCATTTCTTTAAACTTAAAACTATTTGTTCTCTATTCCACAAATACTTGTTGGGTTCCTACTGTGTTTCACAACTGGGAAGGTAGGGGTGAACAGATAAAATGACAACCTAAATGACTAAGCTTGAATTGATTTTGGGACACTCTTTTAATCTTCAGCTTACATTCTATCTCAAAGGTTGCTTTCTACTTATAAAGGTGAAAAAAGTGCCCATACTTTATCCCTCACTCTCTAATGCTTAGACTTCTGCCTAAGAACTCATGAAGGATTTTGTGTTTTTTAAACTCATCTGTCCACTGTGGCACATCTTAAAAAAAAAAGAAAGAAAAGAAGACTTCCCATGTGGCTCAGGTGGTAAAGAATCTGCCTGCAATGCTGGAGACTCAAGTTCAATTCCTAGGTCAAGAAGATTCCATGGAGAAAGGCATGGCTACCCACTCCAGTACTCTTCCCTGGAGAATTCCATGGATGGAAGTACAGTCCATGGGGTCATGAAAAATCAGACATGACTGAGCAACTTTTATTTTTTTAAAAAATGAGGCGCAAGACTAATATATAGATAAGAAGAAAGGTGGGGGTGAATCAGAGACAGTTCATAAAACCTTGCTATATGGGGGCAGGGGGCTTCCCAGGTGGTGCTAGGGGTAGAGAATCTGCCTGCCAATGCAGGAGATGGCGGAGATGCTGCTTTGATAGCAAAGAGACGGGCACAGCTGAGTGGGCACGCGCGCACACACAGACACACACACACAGACTTGTGCACACGATCTTTTGGAGAGGTATTTGCATCCCCTTTGACAATGGCTCTTTGTTTCCCATTGTAGGTGTTGCACTTGAATGAATTAACAAGAACAGGAAATTCTTCGAGCACAAAGGTGATGTGATTCTTTCCTTTTTACTTCTCTTATGGCAATCTCTCTTCAGTCCCGGAGGGCTAAAGGCTTATTCCAGACATGTTTTGAGTGTTTATTGCAGACATGCTTTCAGCCTAGAATATAGATACATGTAGTCAAACCTCTGGGTGTGCTGTTTTAAAATAATCACGTTGTAATTTTGAAATAAAAGATGACAAAATGAGAACTGCCAGAATTTGAGGTAGAGACCTAGCCTTTAAAAAGAAGCAGCAGAAGGAGATTTTTCTCAAAGAGTTTTCACAATGGAACCCCCAAAGATACACAGGAAGGAGAATTGCTTCAAACATTGCCTGAGCTGGGGTCAGTGCTCCCTAGATATAACTATATTATTTTGGGGTGGGGAATTTAACTAAACATCACTTATCTTTAGGTCTTCCCTGGTGGCTTAGATTTACGGTGAAGAATCTGTCTTTATCTTGTCTTTATGAGTTTTAGTGTTCAATGCCTCTCCATATTGCTTATTTTTAGGGAAATTTATAATGTTTACCTTCTGTAGCTTTAAAAGTGTTTAATTAATTTATTTTTAATTAATTGATTAGGGCATGTCAGGTCTCAGTTGCAGCAAGCAGGCTGTCTAGTTGCCGTATGCAGGCCTAGTTTCTCCTTGGCGTGTGAGATCTTAGTTCCCCAACCAGGGACTGAACCCACCACATCCCCTGCCTTGCAAAGTGGATTCTTAACCACCTGACCACCAGGAAAGTCCCTTCTATAGCTTTTTTAGATGTGACTTTCCCACTATTATCTATGGTGGGACAATTAAGACCAAACTTTCCTGCTCAGAATTCTTATTTATTACAAAATATAGCAAGACATATTAAATACAAACTATATTAAAATTAATACATCAGTACTGACATGTGTGCCCTTGGGCATTTTGTGGAGGAAACCCTGCAAGCTTTGGCCAGGGCAGGGACCTAGCCTTACGGCCTTCGCACTTGTAGGTGATTGTGATGCATTGTTATCAGGTGGTCAGGGGACTCAGTTTGGTGAAAGGCAAGCATTTGGATACATCCTATAGTAGAAGCACTCTCTGAATCTGTCTTTGTTCTGCAATAGCATGTCCTAATGCAAACCCAAGAGCCTCTTGTGTAACTTAGTTGATATTTAAGTGTGCAAGACCAGGACCCCTTTTGCAAGTTTTTTTAAACTTTAGTGTGAACAAGATACTGCAGTCCATTCACTTATTCAAGCAGTCCTCTCTGAAATCAGCAAGTCCAGCCACAGTCAAGTCCACACGGCAAGCGGAATATTTGCACAAAAAGCCCATCCATTCCTCCCGGTGAGTTAAAATAAGACATGTTTCCAGCAGTAAGGTAGAAGTCTTTCCTTTCTGTCCTCATTTAATTTATTCTAGCATTGTTTGTGCTATTACAATGGTAGGAAAGTAGAAAAGATATAAAATGTATCTCTAGTGATAAAGGATATATTTATTAATAATAAAAGATATAGATAAATGTTATATATATTGTGTTATAAATATATATTATGGAGAAAGAAATTCTTGCCTGGAGAATTCCATGGACAGAGGAACCTGGCAGGCTGCGGTCTGTGGGGCTGCAGAGAGTGGGACATGACTGAGTGAGTGAGCATGCACACACGTATATTATACCTTCACTTATATTTATGCAGACAGAAGGCTTACAGTGTATTTTATATATGCATTTTAATTCATATAGAAGAATGTAAAAGAGTTTAGGATTTTAATTTTCAGATGCAAGTTTGTCACATGTTCAGTTATGTTTCAGATGGACCCAGCTAAAGCATAAATAACAAATATTTTATATAGTTTATGATTAAAAAAAGCACTGACAAATTGTTTGTATCAATAATGGAAGAGGAATTAATATCTTGGGACACCAAGTTGAGGATTCTAATTATGCTAAGTTTGATCAGCCTAATGATGCAGTTAATAAGATACAACTTCAGAGGCTGAAAAGAAAGACAATTGTTCTCATCATGAAATAACTATCTTCTTAAAGCACAAAAAATGTATATGTTTTTACTGGTTGGAGATAAGCCCATATTACAGTAATTTATGTATTTCTCCTTCTCTTTACATGTAATTTCTACCATGTATGGTCTAAACATATTAAAATCACAATTTCTATGCTATGTCTTTTATTTTTATATGCTTATTTTATAGACATACTTAGACTGTATTGAACAATTATATAAACTAAAACCTGAGAATCTGGATTTCAAAAATCACTTAGAAGAAGCCAGAATGCAGATTAATGCACAGATTGAAAATAAGACGGAAGGTAGGAGTTCTATGCCTTCTTCTTTTTCTTCATCTTCTCCTTTTTCTTTTAGGCATATTTATATTCAGTGACATGCTCAGATCTTAAAACGTTTATTGAGGCCATTTTGACCAATGACTATCAAGGCACGAAGCATTTCCATCACTCTGGAAAGTTCTTCCACATCAGCTCGCAAGCAACGACCGATTTTATTCGACACCACAGGCTAGTTTTACCTATCCTAAAATGGTTACAGGTGACATTGTACAGTTATAAATATATTATTCAATGGTAGGAAAGTAAAAAATTTTTCTCTAGTGATAAAGGATATATTTATTAATAATAAAAGATATAGATAAATGTTATATATATTGTGTTATAAATATATATTATGGAGAAAGAAATTCTTGCCTGGAGAATTCCACGGACAGAGGAACCTGGCAGGCTGCGGTCCGTGGGGCTGCAGAGAGTGGGACATGACTGAGTGAGTGAGCATGCACACACGTATATTATACCTTCACTTATATTTATGCAGACAGAAGGCTTACAGTGTATTTTATATATGCATTTTAATTCATATAGAAGAATGTAAAAGAGTTTAGGATTTTAATTTTCAGATGCAAGTTTGTCACATGTTCAGTTATGTTTCAGATGGACCCAGCTAAAGCATAAATAACAAATATTTTATATAGTTTATGATTAAAAAAAGCACTGACAAATTGTTTGTATCAATAATGGAAGAGGAATTAATATCTTGGGACACCAAGTTGAGGATTCTAATTATGCTAAGTTTGATCAGCCTAATGATGCAGTTAATAAGATACAACTTCAGAGGCTGAAAAGAAAGACAATTGTTCTCATCATGAAATAACTATCTTCTTAAAGCACAAAAAATGTATATGTTTTTACTGGTTGGAGATAAGCCCATATTACAGTAATTTATGTATTTCTCCTTCTCTTTACATGTAATTTCTACCATGTATGGTCTAAACATATTAAAATCACAATTTCTATGCTATGTCTTTTATTTTTATATGCTTATTTTATAGACATACTTAGACTGTATTGAACAATTATATAAACTAAAACCTGAGAATCTGGATTTCAAAAATCACTTAGAAGAAGCCAGAATGCAGATTAATGCACAGATTGAAAATAAGACGGAAGGTAGGAGTTCTATGCCTTCTTCTTTTTCTTCATCTTCTCCTTTTTCTTTTAGGCATATTTATATTCAGTGACATGCTCAGATCTTAAAACGTTTATTGAGGCCATTTTGACCAATGACTATCAGGGCACGAAGCATTTCCATCACTCTGGAAAGTTCTTCCACATCAGCTCGCAAGCAACGACCGATTTTATTCGACACCACAGGCTAGTTTTACCTATCCTAAAATTTCAAACAAGTGGAGAGTTACAGGGTGTACTACTTTGTACCATGTCTTTTTTCATTCAGTGTATTATTTTTGAGATTATTTATGTATTTGGATATATCAGTGACTTATTCTTTTTATTGCTGAGAAATATTCCACTGTAAGAATATACCAGTTTGTTTATCCATTCTCTTCTTGTTGGATATCTGGTTTGGGGCTGTGATGAACAGTGTGGCTGTGAGAATTTTTGTAAAAGACTTTTACGTTCATATATTTTTATTTTCTTTTGAGTAAACACTTAGTATTAATTTCCAGGTTTTATACTAGGTGGATGGATGCTTACATTTTTAAATAACTGCCAAATAGTTTTCTATTGTGGCTGAACCATTTTACAGTCTCACCTGGACTGTATGAAAATCCCAGTCCCTCCAAATCCTCACTGATTTTTTGGTGCTGTATGTTTTTTTAATTCAACCCTTTCAGTAGGTACATTTTAGTATCTCATTGGGGTCTTAATTTGCATTTCTCTGATGACTATAAATATTGAGCCTAGTTTTTAGTAACTAATGGCCTTTAATATATCTTTACTTATGTTCAATTTATTTGCTCACTTTTGATTGGATTATTTATGTACTATTATTGAGTTGCAGCAATTCTTTATGTATTCTTGATACAAATATTTTGTCAAATACCTACACTGCTAATGTGTCCTGTTAGTCTGTGTATTTATTTTTTCACTGCATTTTTGATGAGCAGACATTTCTAAGTTTTATGAAGTCCAATTTATCAATAGTTTGTGCTTTCTGTGTATTTTCTAGGAAAGTTTTGCTTACTCAAGGTCACAAGATATTCTGTTTTCTTTTAGTAGATTTATTGCTTTCGTGTTTACATTTAGGTTTATGTTCTGCCTCAAGCTGACTTTAATGTAGGGTATGAAATAGGGGAGAAGTGAAGGTTCATCTTTCTTGTAGGTGGATAACTGGTTGTTTTAGCACTAGGTGTTAAAGATCGCAAGACTTCTTTTATTTTATAAAGTGAAAGTCCCTGACCTCAACTTTACTCTTGAGAAGTGAGGAGTCTTTCTTCTGCAACTTTGCCAGTTATTTCTTTCATTTGATTATAGTAGAAAACCCCTGGGTGACAAAGATGATGTGCAAGACCACTACCTCAGTCTCTGCTTTCAGCATAGAAGGGTGTCAGGAGGAATGTCACAGCAAAGTTAAATGTTAATGGTTCATGCGCTGGTATCTGTCAGCCACCTCTTCACAGGGTAACTTGATGTTATGTGAATTAATCAGGCTTATTCATTTCCACAGTCTTAAAGTAGGCAGATAGGCTATACACTCTCTTTGTTTTCTTTTGCAGTCTACATTATTTAACTAATTTAATTTTTGAAAAAACCCAAAATTTTCCCCTTTAAAACATCAAAAATGCATTACATTTGGTAGCCAACTCCATGACCTATGACAAGACAATGAGATCAGAGAGCCATTTCAGTCCAAGATACCTCCCAAGCACCAAACGAGGGGCCCCAGGCCCTTAGACACCGATGACAGGCCTGGTTCTGGGGGGCAACAATTCAGGCTGAGACTGAGTGCCTTAAATAATGGTTTCACTTGAGGACCACAGAATTGTGATTATTTAGATATTTGCCCAAAAGTCTTCTTGGCTCACTTGAAGATATCAAGTGACAATTTTTAATATGTATATAAATTTAAAGATGGGTCAAAATCCAAAACAAAGCCAAGGAGATCAATGCACATTCCATGACCGATCACGTCTAATCTCACTGCTTCTCTCTCTTCAAAGGTGTAATCAAGGAGATCTTGTTCCCCAGTAGCCTCACAGCCTCTGACCATTTGGTGCTGGTTAATATCATTTCCTTCAGAGGGACCTGGAAGTATACATTTCAGAAAGACCAAACCACGGCCATGGCTTTCCGACTGGATGAGGTGGACTCTTGATTTAATTTGCCTTTTCTCTTAAAGATAGTCGACACAAATTTTGTCTTAAAATATGCCAAATAATTTCTGGCCTTAGATTAATTAATTTCCAAGTGGCTATCCCTAGCTATGTACCAGATAAAGTCTAGATTTATTAATAGGTATATGAAATATATTTGTTACATGCTTAGTTATTAATATTTCATAGCTATCTTGTAATCTACAGTCCAATGCTGTGGATTAGTCCAAATTAGTCATTACTTGAGCTGGAGAGAGTCTAAATAGGGGGGTTTTTTATGACAAAAACCCTGGGTGACAAAGATGATGTGCAAGACCACTACCTCAGTCTCTGCTTTCAGCATAGAAGGGTGTCAGGAGGAATGTCACAGCAAAGTTAAATGTTAATGGTTCATGCGCTGGTATCTGTCAGCCACCTCTTCACAGGGTAACTTGATGTTATGTGAATTAATCAGGCTTATTCATTTCCACAGTCTTAAAGTAGGCAGATAGGCTATACACTCTCTTTGTTTTCTTTTGCAGTCTACATTATTTAACTAATTTAATTTTTGAAAAACCAAATTTCCCTTAAATCAGCAAAAATGCATTACATTTGGTAGCCAACTCCATGACCTATGACAAGACAATGAGATCAGAGAGCCATTTCAGTCCAAGATACCTCCCAAGCACCAAACGAGGGGCCCCAGGCCCTTAGACACCGATGACAGGCCTGGTTCTGGGGGGCAACAATTCAGGCTGAGACTGAGTGCCTTAAATAATGGTTTCACTTGAGGACCACAGAATTGTGATTATTTAGATATTTGCCCAAAAGTCTTCTTGGCTCACTTGAAGATATCAAGTGACAATTTTTAATATGTATATAAATTTAAAGATGGGTCAAAATCCAAAACAAAGCCAAGGAGATCAATGCACATTCCATGACCAATCACGTCTAATCTCACTGCTTCTCTCTCTTCAAAGGTGTAATCAAGGAGATCTTGTTCCCCAGTAGCCTCACAGCCTCTGACCATTTGGTGCTGGTTAATATCATTTCCTTCAGAGGGACCTGGAAGTATACATTTCAGAAAGACCAAACCACGGCCATGGCTTTCCGACTGGATGAGGTGGACTCTTGATTTAATTTGTCTTTTCTCTTAAAGATAGTCGACACAAATTTTGTCTTAAAATATGCCAAATAATTTCTGGCCTTAGATTAATTAATTTCCAAGTGGCTATCCCTAGCTATGTACCAGATAAAGTCTAGATTTATTAATAGGTATATGAAATATATTTGTTACATGCTTAGTTATTAATATTTCATAGCTATCTTGTAATCTACAGTCCAATGCTGTGGATTAGTCCAAATTAGTCATTACTTGAGCTGGAGAGAGTCTAAATTACATTCTTCAAAGGGCCTATTCAGCTTTTAAAAAATGGTTATCCCAGTAAGATCTTACAGTGCATAGTTTTCAACTCTTTGAAGTAGATTAACTGCTCTGGGCATCAGAAATGTATAGGTAACTAAAAATAATATATTGAAAGGCATAAACATTTTGAACTTCAGTAGCTACTTAATTTAGACTATCCTTCCCCACTTTCAGTTTCTCCAACAAGGATCCATCATAGATATTTCCATGGAAAGATGGGTAGATTTTGGTTTGGTCACTCCTTGTGGGCTACTTTGGAGGATGTGATGTGAATTCCTTGTGCCTTAAATGGAAACACAGAAAGGAACTGGCTTTGTAGGCTCACTGTCTTTACTTTTGTAGTCTCAGAGTAAATCTGTCCAGATGATGCGTCTGCAAGGGCCCTTGAGACTGGGCTCCATCGCGGAGCCTCGGCTGCAGATTCTTGAGCTGCCTGATGCAGAGGATCACCTGAGTATGGTCATCATCCTCCCCGGCAAGGACGTCGGTCTGGGACAGGTAAGCCACTGAGGCTCTGCAGCCACAGCCACCCTAAAAGGGTCTGTGCTTGAAAATGGCACATGGAGGAAGCTGGAGATTCCAAATAACCACTTATGGTTAATGCAGTGCTATGTGCTCAGTTGCTCAGTCACGTCCGACTCCGCGGGACCCACAGACTGTAGCGCTCAAGCCTCCTCTGTCCGTGGGATTCTCCAGGCAAGCATACTGAAGTGGGTTGTCATTTTCTCCTCCAGGGGATCTTCCTGACCCAGGGATCAAACCTGTGTTCTCTGCATCTCTGGCTTTATCAGGTGGCTTCTTTACCACTGTGCCACCGGGAAAGCCCCCAGACTTGCTCTTAGCCAAAAGGCTGAGAAGTGGCTATCTGAAAGGCAGCCAAGCATATGAGTATGTTACTTCTACTTGTTTTAGGTTTAGGTTTCAAAGCATAGTCACATGCATCTTCTTCCAGTTTTCATGGGTTATTGTTATTTTACATGTATTTTTTTTGTAGGTGATGCATTGACTCCTCTTTTGGACCAAAGCAATCAGAGGATGAGTGAGGAAAAGGGGCATTTTAGGGAGCATGTTGATGGTATTAAAACATTTAGTTGTCACATGGAGGAAGAAGTGGACCAAGTTTGTGTGATTTCGAGTGAGAACTAAAACAAATAGGTACAAATTACAGTGAAGCAGACCCTATGGCCAGAATGAGAAATGTCTTTCTTGCAAGTTGAGCTGTGCAACCACCAAATGAGGCTGTTTATAAAGAAGTAGGTAACTGATGTAAGGACTTCTCAAGTGGACGCTCATGGGTATCTCAGATGCTCCTTGAAGAGCCTCCTCTATGGTCTCTTTCACATTTATGATGAATTGATTCTAAAGCAGAAATGTTACTTAGTTTGATATAAATTCAGCCTCTATGAATGCCTGACTAATGAGAATTCTGGTTGGAGTTGAGGTAAAAATTCACACTAGTCAGCCTAGCATTGGGCTTCCCAGGTGGCTCCATGGTAAAGAATCTGCCTGCCTATGCAGGAGATGTCTGGGTGGGAAAGATCCCCTGGAGGAGGAAATGGTAACCCACTCCAGTATTCTCACCTGGAGAACTCTTGCCTGGACAGAGGAGCCTGGCGGGTTACAGTCGATGGGGTCACAAAAAGTCAGATATGACTGAGCAACTAAACCACAGTGACAGCAGCCTAGAATTACAGCTTATGTTGTCAGAATCTGAAAATCTCAAGTTCCAAAGATGCCTTTTAATATGGCCAACAGGAAAGGTAGGCACTTATATAAATTTCATTGTTATAATACATAAATAGTATAAGCTATAGAGGGGTTACGAGAGGCACAAAAGTAAAAGTTTCCTATGATAATCTATTGCTTTTCCAAGTAACTCTTGGATTGTGTGCTGAGCATGGATATGAGGGCTGGGCGCCCAAGGTTCAGTTAACGCACACGGTTACACTTTCCCCGCTTACTCTTATAGACTCTGTTTTCCAAAATGATAATAAAAAGTAGCCTTACTTATTTACAATCTCCCATCTAGCCCTTAGGATATTTCACATTTTGGTATAATTTTATTTTCTAAATAAAAATATTCATGCTTTGCTTCTTGCTTTCTTTCCTATAGGTTACCAAAGAGATCACTTTTGAGAAGCTCAATAACTGGATAGGCACAGCCAGCATGAAAGACACAGCTGTGGTCCTGTACCTGCCCCGGCTCAGGCTTGAGGGGTACCATGAGGACCTGACGGCCATCCTGGCCGCTTTGGGAATGGTGGATGTCTTTGATCACTCCAAGGCTAACTTGTCTGGCATAACTGCAGAAGGAGGCCTAGGGGTCTCCAAGATAATCCATATGGCTGCACTGGACGTTACTGAGAGTGGTTCAGAGTACATCCTTACCAATCACACAAGCGCAGTGGAAAATCCTGAAATCTTCAAGGTGGATCATCCTTTTCTCTTCTTTATTCTACACAAGGAAACGAAGATGATTCTCTTCTATGGAAGAGTCTCCAGTCCTTAAGGAAGGAATAATATTTATACTCTGCTTTCTGATACTTGAAATTAGGTGGATTTTGTGAGCTTGTAGAAAACAGTCAGAATAAGTGCAATTAAAAGGGGTATACCATACTTGTGAGCAGTGTTTCTCCTTCAACTATCTCATGTAGAACTTCTTTCCCTTCTTGGTTTGATTCACTTTGGTTAAACAACTTACAGCATGTTATTAAATGGTACTTACAAACAAATGATAATCCATATCTCTTCTTTTTTCCTCAAAAAGGAACAGTTTTGTTGAGTCAAAGAAAATTTTCCCCCTATGAAAATCTCAAGTTCCAAAGATGCCTTTTAATATGGCCGACAGGAAAGGTAGGCACTTATATAAATTTCATTGTTATAATACATAAATAGTATAAGCTATAGAGGGGTTACGAGAGGCACAAAAGTAAAAGTTTCCTATGATAATCTATTGCTTTTCCAAGTAACTCTTGGATTGTGTGCTGAGCATGGATATGAGGGCTGGGCGCCGAAGGTTCAGTTAACGCCACGGTTACACTTTCCCCGCTTACTCTTATAGACTCTGTTTTCCAAAATGATAATAAAAAGTAGCCTTACTTATTTACAATCTCCCATCTAGCCCTTAGGATATTTCACATTTTGGTATAATTTTATTTTCTAAATAAAAATATTCATGCTTTGCTTCTTGCTTTCTTTCCTATAGGTTACCAAAGAGATCACTTTTGAGAAGCTCAATAACTGGATAGGCACAGCCAGCATGAAAGACACAGCTGTGGTCCTGTACCTGCCCCGGCTCAGGCTTGAGGGGTACCATGAGGACCTGACGGCCATCCTGGCCGCTTTGGGAATGGTGGATGTCTTTGATCACTCCAAGGCTAACTTGTCTGGCATAATTGCAGAAGGAGGCCTAGGGGTCTCCAAGATAATCCATATGGCTGCACTGGACGTTACTGAGAGTGGTTCAGAGAACATCCTTACCAATCACACAAGCGCAGTGGAAAATCCTGAAATCTTCAAGGTGGATCATCCTTTTCTCTTCTTTATTCTACACAAGGAAACGAAGATGATTCTCTTCTATGGAAGAGTCTCCAGTCCTTAAGGAAGGAATAAGATTTATACTCTGCTTTCTGATACTTGAAATTAGGTGGATTTTGTGAGCTTGTAGAAAACACTCAGAATAAGTGCAATTAAAAGGGGTATACCATACTTGTGAGCAGTGTTTCTCCTTCAACTATCTCATGTAGAACTTCTTTCCCTTCTTGGTTTGATTCACTTTGGTTAAACAACTTACAGCATGTTATTAAATGGTACTTACAAACAAATGATAATCCATATCTCTTCTTTTTTCCTCAAAAAGGAACAGTTTTGTTGAGATATAATTTACATACCATAAATTTTCCCATTTATGTATATCTATTTATTATAATTGGTACATAGTCAGCTTACAATTGGATATTGGTTTCAGGGGTAGAATATAGTGATTCAACACCTTTATACCTTATATACCATATGAATTTATAAAATATTGGCTGTATTCCCTGTTTTATACATTGTTTCTTGTTTTTACCTAATAGTATGCACCTCTGATCCCCTTTCCCTATTGTGCCCTGCCCCAGCCCCCACACTGGTAACAAATTGGTAGTTTGTTCTTTGTATCTGTGAGTCTGTTTCTGTTTTGTTATCGATGCCAATTCTTTCTTAGCTAGCCGTCAACTTACTTGGAACCTCATTTATAGGATGCTGACCCTCAGAATGCCTTTTTCTTGTATGATGGTCTGGAGGGATGGGATGGGTGGGATATATATATGACTAATCTGAGAACATACATATCTGTAAACAGCAAAACTCTGTAAAAGTTAAAAGTAAAATAAAAGTTTTTTTAAAAAATAAAATAAACATTCTCTTCAAAAAAAAAATGCCTTTTTCTAAAGAAATGCTATTATTTCATATGATTAGGTTGCCAAGTTACTTCTTGTTTACCTCACCTGTAGCTAAACTGACTCATAAACTATAAGAGGAGTAAACCATGGTAATACGGTACTACTAAACATTTATTGGTTGCCTGGAGTATTTTGCATTGAGTAACTTTGCATGCCCTGTATGCTACAGGTAACTTGGTTCATCTTATGAATAAATTCCCAGAATTTCTTGTAAATAACCTCCATTGTCTAAACTGACCTCTTAGTCACCATATTTTCCAAATGTAGTACTGCCAGAAGCAGCCAGAGAGGTACAAGAAGACAATTCATGCTGGTCAACCCAAGGAAATTAAGGAAAAGGTGGGGGAAGAACAAAGTACGTACTATGTTGAAACCTTTCAACTATTGCATTTTTTCATTTTAAAGTTGATCATTTTCTTCTTTTCAATGTTTTCACATCTATCCCCTTGATCAGTTATACATGAAAAGAAAAAAGAAAGGAAACATATAATTGGGAGAAGTGAGACTCATTTCATTTTTTGAACTTTATTTTTTATGTAAAAATAAAGTACTAAGAGTTCTAACAGAATGCACAGAGACTGAGTACTAAACCATTGTGTCTCTAATAAGCAGGTGCCCCTCCGCAGGACTTTTCCTTGCCAGGGATGTGTTTCTGGAGGGTGGGCAGCCAGCGCTGTTGATTGGCTCTGGCATGGCAGCCCCTGCTCCTTCAGACACGTAGAATCCTAAAGCTTAATTGGTTATGATCTTTTTATGTAGTGCCTTTGACTCCAGTGGGCTTCCCTGGTGGGTCAAATGGTGAAGAATCTAATTGTGATGCAGGAGACCTGGGTTCTCTCCCTGGGTTGGGAAGATCCCCTGGCCAAGGGCATGGCAGCCCACTCCACTATTCTTGCCTGCAGAACCCCATGGACAGAGGAGCCTGGTGGGCTACAGTCCATAGGGTCACAAAGGGTCAGACACAAGTGAGGGATGAACTCTTTGACTACTGGCATGAAAATAAATGTTATTAATAAAAGTAGAGATATTAACTAATTTAGCATTTCTTTCAAAAATAAACTTACTAAATTCACGCATTTGTCACTGATTGAATCCATGGATTATACTTTTTGAATTCTACCTTGAATTCCGAATACTACTGACACTTCAGTTACCTGACAAGGTGCTCTGCTGCATTAGTATTTTTTTTTTTCTTTTCTAAAAGTCCAACCATTTTGACTCCCCACCCCCAGACTTGTATTTCAATGTTGAATGGAGAGTATGGGGTTGTAGTTTATCTTTTCTGTACCCTCATTGTTTTATTCTTCAAATTCCTCTGCCTTTTCCCATCAAACTGCATCACTTACGGTCACATGTTCCTATCATACCACTCTTCCTCACTCTCCACACTTCCTCACTCCACGCTTCTATCTCTACTCTTTCACTTTGACTCATTTAGCCATGTTAATTTCAGCTTCTCCCTTAAGGAAAGAAAACATTTTCTGGGTCTACTAGAATGTCATTGATTTCTTTATGGACTCACACCCTCAAGTTGCAGTCTAACTCAGTGATCAATGATACTAAATAATGCCAAACACTATGTGAGGAGAAGACATTTTTTTTCCATTATAATGTGTTTGAGCTTAACTTTAATCATCAAATCATTGCTGAGTATACAAACAGTTTGACATCTTTGTTGATATATTTTGTTTTAAAGAGCATAAGATTCATTTGATAGAAGGAAGCAGTGCAATCGAAATTAGATAGCAATTTCTATTTCCTGAAAGCAGATATAGATAGATAAGAATGTTACATTCAGGACACACCAAGAGCCCCATAAACCAACCAACATCCATAAATACATTAAATTTCTTAATATTCAAACAATGAAATCGTACATAGAGTTCTGTGAATTCCACCTGCATAACTCAAAATAAGAGAGAAGAGAAACATCCATCCATTGAGATAGAAAAAAAATAAAAGAAAAATGAAGAAAGGTGTACTCCCCATTTTGCAGAAATGGAAGACCTGGTGGGCTACAGTCCATAGGGTCACAAAGGGTCAGACACAAGTGAGGATGAACTCTTTGACTACTGGCATGAAAATAAATGTTATTAATAAAAGTAGAGATATTAACTAATTTAGCATTTCTTTCAAAAATAAACTTACTAAATTCACGCATTTGTCACTGATTGAATCCATGGATTATACTTTTTGAATTCTACCTTGAATTCCGAATACTACTGACACTTCAGTTACCTGACAAGGTGCTCTGCTGCATTAGTATTTTTTTTTTTCTTTTCTAAAAGTCCAACCATTTTGACTCCCCACCCCCAGACTTGTATTTCAATGTTGAATGGAGAGTATGGGGTTGTAGTTTATCTTTTCTGTACCCTCATTGTTTTATTCTTCAAATTCCTCTGCCTTTTCCCATCAAACTGCATCACTTACGGTCACATGTTCCTATCATACCACTCTTCCTCACTCTCCACACTTCCTCACTCCACGCTTCTATCTCTACTCTTTCACTTTGACTCATTTAGCCATGTTAATTTCAGCTTCTCCCTTAAGGAAAGAAAACATTTTCTGGGTCTACTAGAATGTCATTGATTTCTTTATGGACTCACACCCTCAAGTTGCAGTCTAACTCAGTGATCAATGATACTAAATAATGCCAAACACTATGTGAGGAGAAGACATTTTTTTTCCATTATAATGTGTTTGAGCTTAACTTTAATCATCAAATCATTGCTGAGTATACAAACAGTTTGACATCTTTGTTGATATATTTTGTTTTAAAGAGCATAAGATTCATTTGATAGAAGGAAACGCAGTGCAATCGAAATTAGATAGCAATTTCTATTTCCTGAAAGCAGATATAGATAGATAAGAATGTTACATTCAGGACACACCAAGAGCCCCATAAACCAACCAACATCCATAAATACATTAAATTTCTTAATATTCAAACAATGAAATCGTACATAGAGTTCTGTGAATTCCACCTGCATAACTCAAAATAAGAGAGAAGAGAAACATCCATCCATTGAGATAGAGAAAGAGAAGGAGAGTTAGAAAGAGAGAGGATGAATAAATGAATCTGTGTAAAATGGAAAATAATGTAGTGAAGATCAATCATTAAAAATAAAAAAAGAAAAATTGGAAACCTAAATACAATTTAGAATTACTTTCAACAAACACTGATTTCTGAAGATAATCTTTTAAAACTGACAATGCTTTCTGTAAGATAGCACGAATTATAGAAAAATGCCCTTCCTTCAGATAAAGAGCATATATTTGAGAAGAGTCTGGAAAGTGTGTGCAATACACACGGGTAAAATTGACAGTACAGTTGTATAAAAGCATGAACGTTAGGTCCAAAGAAACTCCTTATTCCACACTTGATAAAATATCTCATTTGTATTCATCAAACTTTATACCTTTACATGCCTCACCTTGTAAACAGATTTCTCTCCCCTTACTGTATAGTTTGACTTGAATTTATACATGAGTTGATGGGAATATTCTTAATGAGGTTAGTCAATAAGTCCGTCAGTCCCCACCTGTGGCTTGAGCATCTTTAAGGAACATGATGCCACCTTCAGCAGAGACACAAGGAAATTCATTGCACAAGAAAATTCAGTTCCCTCACACAGCTCTCATTCTCGGGTGGAATGCCCGCGGGTTGTTCTATGTGCAACTCTGTTCGAGCAGACAGGTGCTGAATCGTGTCTCTGCTTTAAGAAAAATTTGGCACAAGATGAAAGATAAATCTTGAAATGTCTTACGAATTAATCTCCTTGATCTTGACATTGAAAAAGTAAAAAGAAGGAGAGGGAAGAAAATCTGCCAAAATAAAAAAATAAATTATTAAGTGGAACACTTAGAATAAGCTTCACTTTGCACTGCCTTTGGCCATGACACTTAGATGCTTCAGGATCAGGAATAGACCCCTATAATTAATTTTATGGAGTAATTAACATTTCAAAGCAGAAAATCATATATTTTTCAGATGGAAAATAATATTGTCTGAGGTATGTTTCTGAGAAAAGTGAATATTTACTCATGATAAAAACTCTCAGAAAAATAGGAATAGAGGCACTTACTCATCATGATAAAGAACACCTACAAAATCCCTATAGCTAACAATGGTGAAAGACTGAATATTTTCTCATAAGTTTGGGAACAAGGCAAGAATTATCTGTCTACTCTCATCACTTTTATTTTATTTTATTTTACTTTTATTATTTCTCATCACTTTTAATCAACAAACTACTGGAAGCTCTAGCCAGTCTGGTAAGACAAGACAAGGAAATGGAAGGCATGCAGATCATCAAGGAAGATAAAACCATCCTTATCTGAAGATAACATGATTGTCTGTATAGAAAGAATTTCCAAAGGGATTCACAAAAAGAAATAAAGAAGGAAGGAAGAGGGAAAAAGGAAAATAAAACAAACTCATAGACTAATGAATATGTATTCATTAACACATCAGTACACTGAAATTTAAAATAGAATACTACTTACAAGCACTCAAAGGAAAAAAATACATTTAAGTATAAGCTTAACAAAACATGTACATAACCTGTATGCTGAAAACTATAAAATGCTGAAGAAAGAAATGAGAGAAAATCTAAATAAAATAAATGCTATATTCTGGAAGATTCAACATTGTAAAGATATTGATTCCCCCCAAATTAACATATAATCATGGTCAGTCACTCCAGTCATGTCTGACTCTTTGTGCCCTATGGACTGTAACCCACTAGGCTCCTCTGTCTATGGGATTCTCCAGGCAAGAAAGTGGAGCAGGTTGCCGTGCCCTCCTCCAGGGGATCTTCCCAACCCAGAAATGAAACCCATATCTCCTGCACCTGCCACATTAGAGGCAGGTTCTTTACCCACTGAGCAGCCTTGCAAGTCCAAAGTAACACACAACTCTTATCAAAACCATAGCAGAATTTTTTGTAGATATATACAAGGTTATTCAAAGACTTGTGTACAAAGGCAAAGGAACTAGAATAACTAAAAACAATTGTGAAAAGAAAACTAAAATAGCGGGAACAAGTGTATCCAATTTCAAGAGTTATACTATAGTAAGAGTAATCACGACTAGTATTGATGGGGAATTCCCTGGCTGTCCAGTGGATCAGACACTGCTTTCACACCACAACCTGACTTCAGTCCCTGGTGGGGGAACCAAGGCCCCAAAAGCAGCGTGATGTGACCCAAACATAAACGAGTATTGGTGGAAGAATAAACCTGTAGCTCAGTGGAACAGAATAGACAAACACAACTATGCCCCAATAATTCTTTTTTTTTGGCTGCCCCAGACAGCTTGTTGGGTCTCAGTTGGATGCCTGAGATTGGATATTTATAGCTTAAATATTTTTCGAAACTGTTATTTGGAAGCAAGTGTTCTATTTAGAGGGCTTCCCTGGTGGCTCAGTTGGTGAAGTCTGCCTGCAATTTGCAGGAGACCTGAGTTTGATCCCTGGGAGAAAAAATGCTCATAGAAAAAAAGAATTTCCAAAGGGATTCACAAAAAGAAATAAAGAAGGAAGGAAGAGGGAAAAAGGAAAATAAAACAAACTCATAGACTAATGAATATGTATTCATTAACACATCAGTACACTGAAATTTAAAATAGAATACTACTTACAAGCACTCAAAGGAAAAAAATACATTTAAGTATAAGCTTAACAAAACATGTACATAACCTGTATGCTGAAAACTATAAAATGCTGAAGAAAGAAATGAGAGAAAATCTAAATAAAATAAATGCTATATTCTGGAAGATTCAACATTGTAAAGATATTGATTCCCCCCAAATTAACATATAATCATGGTCAGTCACTCCAGTCATGTCTGACTCTTTGTGCCCTATGGACTGTAACCCACTAGGCTCCTCTGTCTATGGGATTCTCCAGGCAAGAAAGTGGAGCAGGTTGCCGTGCCCTCCTCCAGGGGATCTTCCCAACCCAGAAATGAAACCCATATCTCCTGCACCTGCCACATTAGAGGCAGGTTCTTTACCCACTGAGCAGCCTTGCAAGTCCAAAGTAACACACAACTCTTATCAAAACCATAGCAGAATTTTTTGTAGATATATACAAGGTTATTCAAAGACTTGTGTACAAAGGCAAAGGAACTAGAATAACTAAAAACAATTGTGAAAAGAAAACTAAAATAGCGGGAACAAGTGTATCCAATTTCAAGAGTTATACTATAGTAAGAGTAATCACGACTAGTATTGATGGGGAATTCCCTGGCTGTCCAGTGGATCAGACACTGCTTTCACACCACAACCTGACTTCAGTCCCTGGTGGGGGAACCAAGGCCCCAAAAGCAGCGTGATGTGACCCAAACATAAACGAGTATTGGTGGAAGAATAAACCTGTAGCTCAGTGGAACAGAATAGACAAACACAACTATGCCCCAATAATTCTTTTTTTTTGGCTGCCCCAGACAGCTTGTTGGGTCTCAGTTGGATGCCTGAGGTTGGATATTTATAGCTTAAATATTTTTCGAAACTGTTATTTGGAAGCAAGTGTTCTATTTAGAGGGCTTCCCTGGTGGCTCAGTTGGTGAAGTCTGCCTGCAATTTGCAGGAGACCTGAGTTTGATCCCTGGGTTGGAAAGATCCCTTGAAGAAGCAAATGGCAACTCACTTCAGCATTCCTGCCTGGGAAATCCCATGGACAGAGGAGCCTCGTTGGCTACAGTCCATGGGGTCGCAGGAGTCAGACACGACTTCTATTTCAAGATAGTTTCTAAAGCAGACATCCGTTAACAGTTATAGACTATTGAACCATGTGCCTTGCCTACCAGTTCAAATTCTCCAACAAAATAAATTTAGCTTCACTTCATTGGAATTTAAAGTTTGAAGCATTCATCAAGATATTGGACTCTCCCCTAATTGTTTTGAGAAATAAAAAAAAAAAAATTTTTTTTTTTTTGGCCACCTGGCATGTGGGATCTTACCAATAGATCCCTGAGCAGGGAGCTAATCCACACTCTCTGCACTGGAAGGGAGGAGTTTCAACCACAGGACTGCCAAGAAAGTCCAATGTTATCCTATTTTTAATCATACTTTCAAAATGCCTATCATCCACCAGCATGAAGTGGGCACAGCTGTCTAATGACACTATATAGCATTAGACAAGATTGAGGAGGATTAGGAAAAAATGACAACGCTGAATAAGACTGGATTTCATTTTACAGAAGTCTCATTATAGCCTCTGGCTAAGAATAAGAGAAAGCTGCTTCTGGGGAAAGCATTTTGTTAGGAATCCTTGATTCTCCATAGCTCACTCTATCTTCACATTCCCTCACCAAGGGACTGTGGCATAGAAACAACGGAGCTATGCCCAACTGCAGATTAGCCTTCGCTATTTGTTGGCTGTTGTTCAGTTGCTCATTCGTGTCTGACTCTTTGTGACCCCATGGACCACAGCACACCAGGGTTCCCTGTCTTTCACTGTTTCCCAGAGTTTGCTTAAACTCATGTCCATTGAGTGGGTTATGTCATCCAATCATCTCAGTGGAAACTCCTGCATTTATATTTGAATCTTCCTGGTGGACGTGCCTTAGGTCCTTTGGGATATAAGGGTCATCCCTCGGATCATGTACTGGGTCAGCCTTATGTTAGAATCTTTCACCTTGGTTCCTATACCACTTCTGCTTCATGGGAGAGGGAATGGAATTATTACCAAGTTTGGGGATTTTTCTTTTTTTGAAAAAGGAATAAAATGATGATGCTCATTGAGGGCAAGGTCCTTGACTCAGGAATTAGGGTTTTGGAGACATGGTTAGGATGTCTTTTTTTGTTGTTGTTCATTTTTTAGTGTTTCACACCATTCTTTGTGAGTCTAATATAGGCTCTGATATCTGTCTTTCTTTACGCTTTTCTTTATTTCATGCCCTTTAAGACCATGCACAACTCTTAAATATCTAAAAGTGTGGGATCTCATTCTTGATAGTGTGTCCTCTTCGAGGATCTGTATTATTCAGGGTCTAAGTTGGTTTGAAA
Organism: Tragulus kanchil; assembly: GCA_022376925.1. NCBI lineage: Eukaryota > Metazoa > Chordata > Mammalia > Artiodactyla > Tragulidae > Tragulus > Tragulus kanchil. The sequence continues at coordinate 157,725,445 of JAIOJX010000003.1, forward strand.
TTCCATCATTTGTACTGGATATTTAATCTCTTTAGGATGGAAATATTCACTGGAAGGACTGATGCTGAAGCTGAAGCTCCAGTACTTTAGCCACCTGATGCAAAGAACCAACTCATTGGAAAAGATCCCGATGCTGGGAAAGATTGCGGGCAGGAGGAGAAGGGGGCGATGGATGATGAGATGGTTGGATGGCATCACTGACTCAACGGATATGAGTTTGAGCAAACCCTGGGAGATAACAAAGGACAGGGAAGCCTGGCGTCCTGCAGCCATGGGGTTGCAAAGAGTCGGACATGACTTAGCAACTGAACAACAGGATGGAAATCAGGTTAAGGCACACCAGTTTTTATATGATGCAAATTAAGTAAACACACACACACACACACACCAGGCACAGGTTCCCTGCAAAAGATGAGCCAGTGTATTTACCAACTTGAATTATGTTTCTGCAACAAGCCTGACCTCTAGAGGACAGGTGTGTATATAAAAGAAACGTGAAGAGTCAATGCCTTCTACTAATGAGTTAGACGCGTTATTACGATAGTATAAGGAGTCAGACAAATGTCACGGTTAGCACTGTGTGAATGTACAATCTTAATTCTGCACCAAGTAGCTTGAACAAATCTCCTTGATTGCAAATGTGTATTTTTTAATTTTATCGACATGATTATAATAAGCTGCACCTATTTAAAGCGAACCATTTGATGTGTGACAGTTGTGCATACACCAGCACATTCCAGAAACGAAACACTTTCACGTCCCTAAACTTCCTCATCCCCTTTTGCAGTCCATCATCTAGAAGCACTAATTTGTCATTATAAATCAGTTTGTATTTTCTAGAATATTTTCATCAGTGGAATGATAGAGTATCCACTGCTTTGTGTCTGCCTTCTTTTCGTCAAATGAATGTTTTTGAGATTCATCTAAAGTTGTGTGTGCCAGTGATCTTTCTCTTGCTGAGCAGTGTTCCATGGCACGGATATATTCTATTTTGCTTAACCTGATGTGGACCATAGATGTGTGTGTGAAAGCTAAAACTACTAGAGAAAAACATGGGTCAAAAATTTTGTGATCTTAGGGTAGGCAAAGCTTTTTAAGAATACCAATTGAACAAAAGGCAAATGAACAAAATATAATTGGACTTTGTCAGTATTAAAAATGGTCGCTGTCTGAAGTAAGTTACTAAGAAAACAAAAAGGCAAGTCAGATAGGGAGAAAAATATTTGTACACTTAGATAAAGGACTTGCATTCAAAGTAATAATTAACTTACAAACAAACACTATTGTTACTGAAATGCAGTTGATTTACAATGCTGTGTCAATTTTTGCTGTACAACAAAGGATTCAGGGGTGTGTGTGTGTGTGTGTGTGTGTGTGTGTGTGTATTCTATTTTGTATTCTTTTCCATTATGGTTTATCACAGGATATTGAATATAGTTCCCTATGCTCTACAGTAACACCTGCTGTTTATCTATTCCATGTATAGTAATTTGCTTTTACTAATCCTCAGCTCCTGCTCAGTCCCTCTCCTACCCACTTTCATCCCCTTGACAACCACAAGTCTGTTCTCTATGACTGTGGGTCCGTTTCTGCTCCATAAAAGTTCGTTTGCAAACACTCAATGTTTACAAATCAGCGACACTTCACAAAAGAAAAGATTCAAGCATCCAACAGGACAAGATGTGAAAGGACAATGAACATCAATAGTTCTCAGGAACATGATAAATGTACATTGTAATGCTTCAAAAATTGGATTATATTTTATAGTTGATGAGCTCGCAACTCAGGTAGTGCTTTATGTGTAAACTTTTAGAGGCTAATATTATAAGCTTACTTTTAGAAGCTAACATTTCTTGAGTACTAAGTTTTCACAATGTTCTAAGTGCTTTGCATGCCTTATTTCATTTAATCCTCACAAAACCCACCGAAAAAGGTTCTATAATGAAATTCACCTTCACGGATTAGTAAATTGAAGGTCAGAGAGTTTAGTCACTTGTTCCAAGTGCCATAGCTGGTAAGTGGTAAAACCAGGCTTGGAATTCACTATCTGTGTTCATAGCCCTTGGGTTGAACTATTTTGCTGTTTTTCTATTTTCTATTTATTGTGAATCTTCAATGAAGAACATCTGAGAAAAGCAACCTTCCCTGAGTTCTACTAGCAAATTATTTCATTACATTTTGTGGGTCCTTAAATGAGTCACTATGACTTAAGCTCCTAATACCTAGTAGATATGTAAATGCTAGTTATCTTTCATCCATCTATCAGAGACTTGTCTTAAATTTCCAAAAGAAATATTGAAAATTACACAGTTCAACTCATTTAAGTCATAGTTAATCACATCTTTCATTCAATATGTTTTAAAACTTTTATTGAATTTGTTACAATATTGCTTGTTGCTTATGGTCTGGTTTATTGGCCCTCAGGCATGTGGGATCTTAGCTCCCTCAACTAGAATTCTCTGCACTGGAAGGTGAAGAGTTAACCACTGGACTGCCAGGGAAGTCCCCTCACTCAGGTTTAATGACCACCTTTTACGTGAAATCCTTTGAGTGCGGAAGGCTTTATTTACCAGGAGTCCTCAGGCAGGAGTGGTTCCATCTCCCAGGTGACCCTTGGCAATATCTGGAGCTATTTTGTCAGATCTGCAAGGAGCGCTGCTAGTGACTAGAGGCCAGAAATGCTGCTTACCATTCTACAGGGTGCAGGCCAGCCCCACAGCAAAGAATCATCCAGCCCTAGATGCCAATAGTGCCAAGATTCCAATCCTGCTCTGTACAAATACAGGGGTCTTTCCTTATTGACATCCGCTGAGAACAGTGAGAGGCTGCAGGGAATTAAAAGAGGAAAAAGGCTGGTCCCAGTCATCCTGTGGAATCCAATCCAGGGAAGGAAATAAACTCCGCCCCCCAAATGAATACCGAGAACAATAAAATTAACGTCACAGTAGAAATACTAGAGTCCTATAAGGCTTTCGGTAGAACCAGATCATCCAGTTGAGAAAACCCAGGAAATGCTCTGAGAGGATCAAGTATGCAACCATCTGTTACGCTGAGAAGAAACAGAGACCACTCTTAGTAGAAAAAAAAGCCGAATTAGGAGTCTTTATTACCGTCCAGCGGCCACACACAGCCTAATGGCGGCTTGGACATGCAGCCCTGACTGAAAGGGGGTACATGGTTTTATAGACAATCATCGCGGTTTTTATACAATCTTGAATTTTCCACTTCTTGTTTTCCCATCGCATAAATTGTTTACAGAGATTAAGGAGGTATGCTTATCTATAGTCATATCCTGTGCCAGTGTTTATAGCTTAACAGGTCTATAGGTATCCTGAGAACAAAGGTAAGGCATTGGGTAATTGGAGGGCTTGAGTCAGTGTGTTGAAAAATAATTCAGTGGAACTGAATTCACTCCATATTCACTGGATGTATGAAATCAAAGCAAAGATAAATCTAATTTTATGATCAGGTGATTCCCAAGAGAAAGTTAATCACATCTTTCATTCAATATGTTTTAAAACTTTTATTGAATTTGACATTTCTCTTTTTGCACTGGAAGGTGAAGAGTTAACCACTGGACTGCCAGGGAAGTCCCCTCACTCAGGTTTAATGACTACCTTTTACGTGAAATCCTTTGAGTGCGGAAGGCTTTATTTACCAGGAGTCCTCAGGCAGGAGTGGTTCCATCTCCCAGGTGACCCTTGGCAATATCTGGAGCTATTTTGTCAGATCTGCAAGGAGCGCTGCTAGTGACTAGAGGCCAGAAATGCTGCTTACCATTCTACAGGGTGCAGGCCAGCCCCACAGCAAAGAATCATCCAGCCCTAGATGCCAATAGTGCCAAGATTCCAATCCTGCTCTGTACAAATACAGGGGTCTTTCCTTATTGACATCCGCTGAGAACAGTGAGAGGCTGCAGGGAATTAAAAGAGGAAAAAGGCTGGTCCCAGTCATCCTGTGGAATCCAATCCAGGGAAGGAAATAAACTCCGCCCCCCAAATGAATACCGAGAACAATAAAATTAACGTCACAGTAGAAATACTAGAGTCCTATAAGGCTTTCGGTAGAACCAGATCATCCAGTTGAGAAAACCCAGGAAATGCTCTGAGAGGATCAAGTATGCAACCATCTGTTACGCTGAGAAGAAACAGAGACCACTCTTAGTAGAAAAAAAAGCCGAATTAGGAGTCTTTATTACCGTCCAGCGGCCACACACAGCCTAATGGCGGCTTGGGCATGCAGCCCTGACTGAAAGGGGGTACATGGTTTTATAGACAATCATCGCGGTTTTTATACAATCTTGAATTTTCCACTTCTTGTTTTCCCATCGCATAAATTGTTTACAGAGATTAAGGAGGTATGCTTATCTATAGTCATATCCTGTGCCAGTGTTTATAGCTTAACAGATCTATAGGTATCCTGAGAACAAAGGTAAGGCATTGGGTAATTGGAGGGCTTGAGTCAGTGTGTTGAAAAATAATTCAGTGGAACTGAATTCACTCCATATTCACTGGATGTATACGAAATCAAAGCAAAGATAAATCTAATTTTATGATCAGGTGATTGCCCAGAGAACAAGATGGACATGGAAACCATTATTTGTTTAAATTTGGGGTGAAGAATCCAAGGTGTGTGTGATGAGTTAGGGGACAGTCTCATTCCAGGAAATGTTGTAAAATATTAAAAAGAAGCAGCAGGAAGAACTAGAAATTAGGTGGGAAAGTTTTTATTTAAAAACAAACACACACACACTTGAAAAGTGGAATTTAAGAATTGCCAGAGCCAATGAAGGGAAAAAACAAGGATTAAACTGGGACCTGGATCCAGGACCTGGGCATGTGAGAGGTATAAATATGTTTAAACAAGTTAGGAGGAACTGGGTGGGTGGGGTAGGGAGAGGCAAATATTTTGTACAACTGTTTATGCTCATGAAAGTGTTTTATGATGATAGCATCACACGTTTTAAGCAATACAATGTACCTTTTCATTTTAAATTGCCTTCTACATTTACAATATTTTTATTTAATTAAATGAATAAATTAAATTTGATGAAAGATTTATTACTGAGTGTTCACAACCCCCTCACCCCACCCCAGGGCTCTCTCTTAGCTTCTGTGATGTGGGGAGATTTATTGCTTCCTTCCTGGATTGGGAAGCTGACTCACACATACGGCAAAGAGGAAATGACAAGAAGCCAGAGGGTATGTGAACAATCACAATCCAGGGCAAAGAAAAGGCAGGGAGAGAGGAAGCAGGATGATCCCAGAGTGAGGAGTTCCAGATACCTGAGAGGGGATGTGAGTACAGCCAGACAGGGAAGAGGTGAGCAACATCAGAGTGAGAGGGAGATACTGGGGGGCAGGGTTGGAGCTGAGAGAATTGCAGAGGGATTTACTAGACGGTGCTATGGGTTCCCAGTTGGAAACCCTTTAATGTCCTCCAAGAGACAGAAGTAAAGGGTGACTTTTTGATTATTTCTGGTTGCTGCCTGTCCGGACAAAAGTACATGGCAAGCTACCCGTGTCTTTTATAAATGTAGAGCTCGGGTGGGCTACTGGATCTGTTCAACAAAGGATGTCACAGTCATCAGTAACGGTAGCCTCCAGGGAAGGTGAGCTGGTGGGCCTGAGGGAACAGCGGAGGGAAGGAACGCCAGCCCTCCAGCAGCACCAGTCAGACTCCAGTTTCTCCCCTCAGTGAGCGCTGGGGAAACGAAGGACCTGAAAACACAGGAGAGAGCAGAGGGGCACATCAAAGGGATGACTTCAGTAGGCCCAGACAGTTGTGTCTTCCCACTCGTAGAAAGCTAGAAAGCGCTAAACGTCTTAACTTGGGAAATCTGTTTTTCTTTCATTTACAATAATCTTTTGATGTTCAGACGACCTGCCCTTTGTTGCAAAACTTCTATATAACCCGGCTCTCCTTCATCACCTCCTCAGGGCACTTCTCTCAGAGTGACTGGAGATGCTGCCTCCCGGACTCCACGTCCTAAAAATTCCTTCTGAATAAAACATAACTGTAAACCTTGAAGTTGTGAATGGTTTTTTATGTCACAATATCAATCGCTTTCAGTTCCATTTCTTCTTTTGCTATGCAGTCATTCAAAGGAACCATAAAAGAAAACAAGATGTATAGACATTTTCTTCAAAATACTCTGTGTCAAATAACTTTCCTTAGAGTGAGTATGCTTCCTACCACGTACACATTTGCTGGGCCTGTCTTCCAAAAATGTTGCAAGAATACGTGCACAGCCGGGTTGCCCCATAACACAGCAGCTGCGTGATATGCCACCCTTATGAATTTGCAGGAAATGGCCTTTGCGTGTGGAGCGGTCTTCCTGTCTTTCCTCATGATGAGAAACATATCATTAGGGAGGAGCTGCTGGGTCAGCAGCTCAGGGTGAATGTGGCAATGTCGATGCTCTGGAGCTCTTTCCAGGAGCAGGGCTGGAGGAGCAAAGGCACGAGGGTGCCCACAACCAAGTCTTCAGCACAGATCTCTGTTAAAGGAGTGGGGCCTGGGGGCCCACGGTGCTGAGCTTCTGTACCTCCCAGAGATCCCCAACTAGCATTTGGGTGGTTAGAGGTGAAGAGCTCATGGGCTGGCCTTGCCCAGGCAGATGTTCATGGAGCAAGGAAGAGCCAATTTTGACTCCACATTGTATCTATTTATTTGACTTTTGTGAGCATGTGTGTAAGTTGCTTCAGTCATGTCCAACTCTTTGTGATGCTATGGACTATAGCCTGCCAGGCTCCTCTGTTTATGGGATTCTCCAGGCAAGAAATGCTGGAGTGGGGCTTCCCTGGTGGTCCAGTGGGTAAGGACACCGCCTTGCAGTGCAAGGCATGTCGGTTCAATCCCTGGCCTGGGAAGATCTCACATGCCGCGGAGCAGCTGGACCAGAGTGTCGAATTATGAGCCAGCGCTCTGGAGCGCACGTGCCCAGAGCTGGTGCTCTGCAAGGAGAGAGGCCACTGCGATGAGAGGCCCACACAGGCCAAAGAACAAAGATAAATAAATGAAAGATCAATAGAAGTGGCTAAAAAGAAAAAAAAAAAAGAAATGCTGGAGTGGGTTGCTATGCCCTCCTCCAGGGGATCTTCCAGACCCAGGGATCAAACTCGAGTCCCTTACGTCCGTCTCCTGCGTTGACAAGTGGGTTCTTTACCATTAGTGCCAACTGGGAAGCTCTTCTTTGACTTTAGTCTTTGCTTTTGTTGCTTTTGTTATTATAATTATACATGATGGCCTGAAGCACCAAAGAATTGATAGTTTTGAAGGAACCATAAAAGAAAACAAGATGTATAGACATTTTCTTCAAAATACTCTGTGTCAAATAACTTTCCTTAGAGTGAGTATGCTTCCTACCACGTACACATTTGCTGGGCCTGTCTTCCAAAAATGTTGCAAGAATACGTGCACAGCCGGGTTGCCCCATAACACAGCAGCTGCGTGATATGCCACCCTTATGAATTTGCAGGAAATGGCCTTTGCGTGTGGAGCGGTCTTCCTGTCTTTCCTCATGATGAGAAACATATCATTAGGGAGGAGCTGCTGGGTCAGCAGCTCAGGGTGAATGTGGCAATGTCGATGCTCTGGAGCTCTTTCCAGGAGCAGGGCTGGAGGAGCAAAGGCACGAGGGTGCCCACAACCAAGTCTTCAGCACAGATCTCTGTTAAAGGAGTGGGGCCTGGGGGCCCACGGTGCTGAGCTTCTGTACCTCCCAGAGATCCCCAACTAGCATTTGGGTGGTTAGAGGTGAAGAGCTCATGGGCTGGCCTTGCCCAGGCAGATGTTCATGGAGCAAGGAAGAGCCAATTTTGACTCCACATTGTATCTATTTATTTGACTTTTGTGAGCATGTGTGTTAAGTTGCTTCAGTCATGTCCAACTCTTTGTGATGCTATGGACTATAGCCTGCCAGGCTCCTCTGTTTATGGGATTCTCCAGGCAAGAAATGCTGGAGTGGGGCTTCCCTGGTGGTCCAGTGGGTAAGGACACCGCCTTGCAGTGCAAGGCATGTCGGTTCAATCCCTGGCCTGGGAAGATCTCACATGCCGCGGAGCAGCTGGACCAGAGTGTCGAATTATGAGCCAGCGCTCTGGAGCGCACGTGCCCAGAGCTGGTGCTCTGCAAGGAGAGAGGCCACTGCGATGAGAGGCCCACACAGGCCAAAGAACAAAGATAAATAAATGAAAGATCAATAGAAGTGGCTAAAAAGAAAAAAAAAAAAGAAATGCTGGAGTGGGTTGCTATGCCCTCCTCCAGGGGATCTTCCAGACCCAGGGATCAAACTCGAGTCCCTTACGTCCGTCTCCTGCGTTGACAAGTGGGTTCTTTACCATTAGTGCCAACTGGGAAGCTCTTCTTTGACTTTAGTCTTTGCTTTTTGTTGCTTTTGTTATTATAATTATACATGATGGCCTGAAGCACCAAAGAATTGATAGTTTTGAACTGTGGTATTGGAGAAGAGTCTCTTGAACAGTAAGGAGACCAAACCAGTCAATCCTAAAGGAAATCAATCCTGAATAGTCATTGGAAGGACTGATGCTGAAACTGAAGCTCTAATACTTTGGTCACCGGATGCAAAGAGACGACCCATTGGAAAAGATCCTGACGGTAGAAAAGATTGAGGGTAGGAAGAGAAGGGAGCAGCAGAGGATGAGATGGTTGGATGGTATCATTGACTTAGTGGATTTAAGCTTGAGCAAACAGTGAGACATAGCAAAGATCAGAGAAGCCTGGCATGCTGCAGTCCCTGGGATGGCAGACAGTCTGACACAGCTTAGCAACTGAACAACAAATAATGCCCTACCTCAGGGAATTCCGCCCCTCTGCCCGACTGTTTAAGTGGCTTTATTCTGCTCAGAGAGACAATCTGATCCTGCCCACCTGTGACTGGCTGTAGGAAAGAAAACATTAACACATCCCTTCCTATTTTGCAAAACAAACGGCCTTTATACTTGGTTTGCTCCTTGTCCTCCCCCTCCCAGCTCAGTTCTATAACTGGCATCCAGACCCTGACAAGACGGCTATTTTGAGACATGAGTCTGCTACCTTCTCCGTCTGCCAGCTTTCAGACGGAGGTCATTATTCCTTGCCTAAGCACCTCGTCTCTAGACTTATTAGCCTGATGTGTGATGAGGAGAGGCAGCTTGGACTCAATAACATTCCGGTACATTGAGAGAGGGCTCAGGTTCTGCCCCGACTGCATCACCAAAAAATTAGATAAGGTTTTTAGGGACTTTCACTTGCCAATGCAGGAGACATGGGTTCAATCCCTGACCCAGGAAGATCCCACATGCCACAGAGCAACTAAGGCCTGTGTACCACAACTATTGAGCTTGTGCTCTGGAGCTCAGGAGCCACAACTACTGAGCCCACTGGCTGCAACTATTGAAACATGTGTGACCTAAAGACTGTGCTCCACAACAAGAGAGCCTGCTGCAATGAGAAGCCTGAACGCGGCAACTAGAGAGTAGTTGTTGCTTGCCACAACTAAAGAAAAGCCCGTGCAGCAAGGAAGACACAGCACCGTCAAAATAAAGAAAATTAATTTTAAAAATTGGATAAGGTTTTTACATAAGGTCTGCCAAGAAATTGGATTCAATCATCCAGTAAATAGAAGAGGCAACAGGAAAACTGGAATTTACCAGGAAGGAGGGCAGAGATTTCTTTATAAGGTAGCAGGTCCTCTTTTCTAGGGGAAGGTACGCCAGCTAAGGTGAAGCTGGAGAATGGAGATTGGCATGTGGTGATTTTCCCTGACAGGTGTTGGCTCTAAATGAAGGCTGATTTAGGCTTGGGATTTTGTGGGTCCCAAGACAGGAACGATTGTGGATCCAGGAATGAACTTCAGAGCGCACGGGGCTAGGGGATGAGTTTGTAGGCAAAGCACCATCAGTGCCCACTGCACCCCACCACCAGGGATGGTTACAGACAGGCTTTCAAAAAGGAAAGAGGACCCAGAGTCTTTTTTTTTTTTTTTTTAAGATTTATTTATTTATTTATTTTGGGCGGGGGTTGGGTTGGGGAGGGAGGGGAGTGAGCGGGCCACTTCTATTGGTCTTTCATTTTTCTATTTTCATTCGTCTTCGTTCTTTGGCTCCTGTGGGCCTCCCATCTTGGTGGCCTCTGTCGACGGCTCTGGGCGCATGCGCTCCAGAGCTCTGGCTCAGTAATTGGACCCATCAGTCCAGCCGCTCCGCGGCACGTGGGATCTTCCCAGGCCAGGGCTCGAACTGGCGCCCCTTGCACTGCAAGGCGGTGTCCTTACCCACTGGACCACCAGGGGAAGCCCGACCCAGAGTCTTATAATTCAAAGTGTGGTCTTCAGAATAGCAGCATCTGGTCTGATGAGGATCCATCACCAAGGAGCTTGTTGGAAATGTGGAGTCTCACGTCTCATGGAAGACCTAGTTAAGCAGAACTAGAATAGTAAGACCTCCAGGAAGCTCATATTCATATTAATTTCTGAGAAACTCAGCCCTCAAGGTATGAAAAAATGATTTACTGGCCTCCGAAATGGGTAGGAATAAGCATTGAGACCAGAGGTGCAACATGGTGGACATGGAGGGTTCTCAGTGTGAAGATCCCCTGGCCTGGCAGCTGAAGTTAGGAGAAAGAGAATGCAGTCCTAGTTGAAAGCAGGTCAGTGCCTACTTCCCTACTCAGTGCTGTTGTGCCAAGCCCGTTCAAAATAAAGAAAATTAATTTTAAAAATTGGATAAGGTTTTTACATAAGGTCTGCCAAGAAATTGGATTCAATCATCCAGTAAATAGAAGAGGCAACAGGAAAACTGGAATTTACCAGGAAGGAGGGCAGAGATTTCTTTATAAGGTAGCAGGTCCTCTTTTCTAGGGGAAGGTACGCCAGCTAAGGTGAAGCTGGAGAATGGAGATTGGCATGTGGTGATTTTCCCTGACAGGTGTTGGCTCTAAATGAAGGCTGATTTAGGCTTGGGATTTTGTGGGTCCCAAGACAGGAACGATTGTGGATCCAGGAATGAACTTCAGAGCGCACGGGGCTAGGGGATGAGTTTGTAGGCAAAGCACCATCAGTGCCCACTGCACCCCACCACCAGGGATGGTTACAGACAGGCTTTCAAAAAGGAAAGAGGACCCAGAGTCTTTTTTTTTTTTTTAAGATTTATTTATTTATTTATTTTGGGCGGGGGTTGGGTTGGGGAGGGAGGGGAGTGAGCGGGCCACTTCTATTGGTCTTTCATTTTTCTATTTTCATTCGTCTTCGTTCTTTGGCTCCTGTGGGCCTCCCATCTTGGTGGCCTCTGTCGACGGCTCTGGGCGCATGCGCTCCAGAGCTCTGGCTCAGTAATTGGACCCATCAGTCCAGCCGCTCCGCGGCACGTGGGATCTTCCCAGGCCAGGGCTCGAACTGGCGCCCCTTGCACTGCAAGGCGGTGTCCTTACCCACTGGACCACCAGGGGAAGCCCGACCCAGAGTCTTATAATTCAAAGTGTGGTCTTCAGAATAGCAGCATCTGGTCTGATGAGGATCCATCACCAAGGAGCTTGTTGGAAATGTGGAGTCTCACGTCTCATGGAAGACCTAGTTAAGCAGAACTAGAATAGTAAGACCTCCAGGAAGCTCATATTCATATTAATTTCTGAGAAACTCAGCCCTCAAGGTATGAAAAAATGATTTACTGGCCTCCGAAATGGGTAGGAATAAGCATTGAGACCAGAGGTGCAACATGGTGGACATGGAGGGTTCTCAGTGTGAAGATCCCCTGGCCTGGCAGCTGAAGTTAGGAGAAAGAGAATGCAGTCCTAGTTGAAAGCAGGTCAGTGCCTACTTCCCTACTCAGTGCTGTTGTGCCAAGCTAGCAGGTCCCAAATTATGCAGTTTCCATTATGTTACCTGGAATCCATATCTTACTGGATGTCAAGAGATGGAGGGCAGGGAGACAGGCTGAGAGGGAAGGGTTTGGGAATGGACATTGGAAAGAGAAAAATACAAAAGAAGGCAAGATTTAGAGCTAACCCTGCAATTTAAGCTTGAAAAGCATTTTAAAAATAGCTGGTACATCACTTGACTCAGAGATGTGTCACTAAGGAGTCATGCATGGCACAACTCATGCGTGAGGAGAAATCCCTGGTGTCAAGTACGTTGATCACTAAAAGGCCCCCAATAGTACAAAAATGTGTTTTCCACAACATTGAAAATTTTCTGCGATCAGAGTCACGATGAAATCAGTTACCTAACACAGCTTCCAGAGGGCTGCAGTAGGAAAATTTGAGAGACATTTGTTTGAAGAGAGCAATGATCAATTATTTTATTTATTTATCTTTTGTGGGGTGGGCTGGGGAGGGAGGGGGATGGGCGGGCCACTTCTATTGGTCCCTCATTTCTCCATTTTCATCTGTCTTTGTTCTTTGGCTCTTGTGGGCCTCCCATCGCTGTGGCCTCTGTTGTCACAGAGCGCTGGCTCTGGGCGCATGTGCTCAAGAGCTCCGGCTCGGTAATTGGACACATCGGTCCAGCCGCTCAGCGGCACGTGGGATCTTCCCAGGCCAGGGATCGAACTGGTGCCCCTTGCACTGCAAGGCGGTGTCCTTACCCACTGGACCACCAGGGAAGCCCTGAAGATAGCAATGATTATACACACTCATTTAGCCTCAGATCTTTCCTAAGATCATGCAAGAAAATTGGAAATTTCTCTTGTTGCTGTTGCTTTAAAACACTAACCTAGGGAAGTAAAGAGAATATAGCAGCAGTTAAGTTTTTGGAGGTTAAAATGTAGACCACTCGTAATAATTATGAGTGGTAATTGACTTAGCAGAACTCAAAAAGTTGAGTCCTAGCAAATGAGCAGTGGGGAAGGCTGGGGCCCACAGAATATCTCTTAGGAATAAGTAGCACTGGGTATGTTAGAAACACAGGACTGAGTGAAGAAACAGACAAATAGGAACACAGGTGGTCTGTGGAAGGAGCAGTTTTGATATCCACATCTTCTCCACCAGTCCAGCCAGCCAGCACACTGCGCCTGCTCGACCTGGTAGGAACGTGGGTGACCCGGATGCTGATTGTTTAGAGACAGTGACACTGAGGGCAGCCTCCAGGTTGCACCGCAGCAGACATAGATAAGATCAATGTTGCCGTAATGGAAAAGGACAAGCAAGTGAAAGTTTAAATTCTGAAATTTTCAGACTCCTCAAGTCCCCGGAAATCTGGCACCGCTGTCCTGAAGGCATCCGAAAATAGTAATATTGGGACTATCCTGAGGAATCATCCAGCAAGATGATCCTGCACTCAACACTTTTCTCGCCTCGTCCCATGTTCCCATCTACGCGGAGCTTGCAGTCAGCGTTTTGATGCCCCAGTCTAAAATAAAGGGTAGCCTGGTGAGGATTAGCCAAGATCTAAGGAAAGCACCTAAAATCAGAAAAAAAAAATGTCAGAGGGCTTTCCATTTTAGAGATGCTTCTCCCAGCCCCTGTCCGGAGGAAATGGGAAACACAGCCAAGAAACTGAAAGAGTTAATGTTCCATGGGGCAAAGCTGGACCAGAGAGAGACAGGAGACTAGAATCAGCCTTTTGATAAATGCCTCTCTTTTGTTTTGATGGACTTTTCCCATGTGTGCTATTTCCACTCAGCTTCTGGGAGATGTCCTGTGTGCATGAACATCAAGCTGGGTTTTCAAGCTGTGCCCAACCATGTATCGGGCCACTTGGTGATGGCTCTCCTTCTTTGCTTGTGTTACTTCCTTTCTTCCTTCCTTCTTGGTGCCCTGAAATTCTACCTTATAATAACCTTTAGAGTATAAGCATTGCCTTATGCTGTTTTTTAGGTAACACAAACTGTTATACCTGGGTCTGGGAATTAACACAAAGAGCAGACCATTCAACCTCTGCTCACAGCTTCCCATGGGACCATGGAGTAGGTGAAAAAAATTCCAATATTAAATTAGGGTATCAAATTTTATTTTATTTGTATTATTAAAAAATTCAAATATGTGTAAAAGTAGAGACAAAAGTTTGATGAACCTCAATATACTCAACAACTGGCTTCAGTTATTATCACCCTATGGCTTCTCTTGTTTCACCAAAAACCTCCACTTTCCTCCTCAACTTTGAATACTTTGAAGCAAATTCTGGGTGTCATGTCATTTTATCCACAAATATTTCAATACATCTCACTAAAGATAAAGACTGTTTAAAATCATAATATAAGATCCTTTCACTACAACAAAAAAGTAATCATTTCTTCCTATCATCTGAAAAGTCAGTGTTTGTTTAAATTTCTCTATCTGCCTCTCTATTTTGTCCTTTTGTAACTGGTTAATTTAAAATCAGAATCCAAATAAGATCCACAAATTGTTTTAAATATATTATCTCTTCTTTCTTTCAATCTTAATTTCTATTTTTTTTTGTCCTTGAAATACAGTTTTTGAAGGAAATTTGTAATTTGCATACATTTCTTCTATGAAATTTAATAGTTTGGGTGATTGCATTCTTTGGTGTTATTTCCTTTAAGTATTTTGTTAATTCATGGATTTTAATATATTAAATGTTTCCACTCATTACCATGACTATTTCATACTCAAATTGCCTTATATTTGACCAGTGGGAGTTTTTGTAAGTTGTCTTGTGGGTCCTTTCAACATGACCCTAACAGCCTTTGATAGTCTCTTTGTTTTTCTAGTAAAATAGTTATATCCTAGATTCATCTTATTCATCTCCCCCAGATATACAATCAATTATTTTTTTCAAGTAGCACTGAGCTTCTTTACAGGCAAAAAGTTTAGAAATTCCTATAGATATGAATATCTTTCTGACTTTTGAGATAGAAATGATTCTCATAGAAAGACACAAAACACCAGGCATGTAACAAAGTACAGATGGATTTAAACAGTGCCAAAACATCACAGATGAAATTTTTTAAAAGGCAGATTAGAATATTTTTGCAATATATACAACTGAAAATATGTATAAAGAACTCCAATAAGTCGATACAAAAAAGATAAAAAAGAAAATATGCTTTCCTAAATTCTACCCACAAGATGAAAAAAAAACACAATAAGCATTTCACAGAACAGGAAGTGTGCGTCATCATAATATTATGAAAAGATGTTCAATCTGTTCCACCATCAGGGAAATGCAAATTATGACCTACCATTTTTAAAATATGTTACAAGGTCAAAGATTAAGAAATCTGACAATATCAAGTACTGGAGAGGTATGTATTAGAGATGCTCTTGTGCAGTG
Organism: Tragulus kanchil; assembly: GCA_022376925.1. Taxonomy (NCBI): domain Eukaryota; kingdom Metazoa; phylum Chordata; class Mammalia; order Artiodactyla; family Tragulidae; genus Tragulus; species Tragulus kanchil. The sequence goes on from JAIOJX010000003.1 coordinate 157,740,674, forward strand.
TTGGTGAGAATATATCTTAGAAAATCACATCAGAAGAGGAACACTAGGGGCAAATTAAATATGTATTGATGGGAGAATAGACAAATTTATAATACTTTAACTTACTCAGGTAGCAATAAAAACATGGGCTATCCCTACAAGAAACAACCTGACTGAAAAACGTAATATGGAGTCACTAAGATCTAGAAGACTTGGTAGAACATGTAAAATCTTCATAACCTATTTGGCACTGTTTGGTACACACCATAAAGAAGCTCCTGCATTTCCTGTGCATGTGTTCAGTTTCTCTAGGGCAGAATAGAAAGTTACAGAACATGGCCTGTCACCTGCTCTCTAAGTTAAATTGTGCTTGAACATGGCCGAGCCCACTAACTTCTCTCCACTTTTCCACCCCAAGAGCAGAGTAATGCTATCAGAGACCACAGGCTCACAAAGACTAAAGCATTTAGAGACTCCCTCGCTCCTTAGTGAGTTTGCTAAGTCCCACCCTGGAGTATGTACTGCTGCTGCTTGGTCGCGTCATGTCTGACTCTGTGTGACCCCATGGATCTCCAGCCCACCAGGCTCCTCTGTCCATGGGATTCTCCCAGGAATGGGTTACTATGCCCTTCCCTAGAGGGATGTTCCACTCTAAGATGGCAAGTAGCACTGAGCTTCTTTACAGGCAAAAAGTTTAGAAATTCCTATAGATATGAATATCTTTCTGACTTTTGAGATAGAAATGATTCTCATAGAAAGACACAAAACACCAGGCATGTAACAAAGTACAGATGGATTTAAACAGTGCCAAAACATCACAGATGAAATTTTTTAAAAGGCAGATTAGAATATTTTTGCAATATATACAACTGAAAATATGTATAAAGAACTCCAATAAGTCGATACAAAAAAGATAAAAAAGAAAATATGCTTTCCTAAATTCTACCCACAAGATGAAAAAAAAACACAATAAGCATTTCACAGAACAGGAAGTGTGCGTCATCATAATATTATGAAAAGATGTTCAATCTGTTCCACCATCAGGGAAATGCAAATTATGACCTACCATTTTTAAAATATGTTACAAGGTCAAAGATTAAGAAATCTGACAATATCAAGTACTGGAGAGGTATGTATTAGAGATGCTCTTGTGCAGTGTTGGTGAGAATATATCTTAGAAAATCACATCAGAAGAGGAACACTAGGGGCAAATTAAATATGTATTGATGGGAGAATAGACAAATTTATAATACTTTAACTTACTCAGGTAGCAATAAAAACATGGGCTATCCCTACAAGAAACAACCTGACTGAAAAACGTAATATGGAGTCACTAAGATCTAGAAGACTTGGTAGAACATGTAAAATCTTCATAACCTATTTGGCACTGTTTGGTACACACCATAAAGAAGCTCCTGCATTTCCTGTGCATGTGTTCAGTTTCTCTAGGGCAGAATAGAAAGTTACAGAACATGGCCTGTCACCTGCTCTCTAAGTTAAATTGTGCTTGAACATGGCCGAGCCCACTAACTTCTCTCCACTTTTCCACCCCAAGAGCAGAGTAATGCTATCAGAGACCACAGGCTCACAAAGACTAAAGCATTTAGAGACTCCCTCGCTCCTTAGTGAGTTTGCTAAGTCCCACCCTGGAGTATGTACTGCTGCTGCTGCTTGGTCGCGTCAGTCATGTCTGACTCTGTGTGACCCCATGGATCTCCAGCCCACCAGGCTCCTCTGTCCATGGGATTCTCCAGGCAAGAATACAGGAATGGGTTACTATGCCCTTCCCTAGAGGGATGTTCCCAACTCAAGGATGGAATCAGGGTCTCCTGTACTACAGGCAGATTGCTAATCACTGAGCCATCAGGGAAGCCTCATACGTATCTATCTATATGTATGTATATATATATACTAATTATGATCATTTAGTTTTATTACTAAAATATATTGCTGCTTCTTGATCATTTAGCTTTATCCTCATTCTACTTTTCCCTCCATATAGGTAAAACTTTATGGAATGACTGAAATATTATCCACCTGTCTTTCTGACAGCATCTAATTCAGAGCAAACCCCAGTCATAAATAGGTTGGGATGTTAGACAATACTTTGTCAGAGGCCACATGGCCTAGAAGGATCCAGTTTCACATATTGACTAAGGACTTATCATTTGCTAATGACTTTGCTAGGCGCTGAGGAGGTCAAGAGTGAATACCACATTGTCTCATCCTGGAAGTCCTGACAGCTCCTTAAATAATCACAGAAACATAGACTCATACATTTCAAAAATGGAAGGTTCATGAAAGATGTTCCCAGTGGAAAGAGCACTGACTTAAAATATTAAGATTTAATTTTGACCATTCATTAATAATGATGCACATCCTTTGTCTTCTCTCTTATCCTGTTTCCTCAGCTATAACAATGATTTATCGTACTTAAATATTCATTCAACATATTAAATAAGATATGCAATATTGGGACTTCCCTGGTTGCTCAGATGGTAAAGAATCTCTCTGAAATGTGGGAGACTTGGGTTCAATCCCTTGGTAAGGAAGATTCCCTGGAGAAGGAAATGGCAGCCCATTCCAGTATTCAGCCCATTCCAGTATTCTTTTTTTTTTTTTTAAAGATTTATTTATTTATTTTGGTGGGGGTGGGGTGGGGAGGGAGGGGAGCAGGCGGGCCACTTCTATTGGTCTTTCATTTTTATTTATTTTTCATCCATCTTTGTTCTTCCGCCTGTGTGGGCCTCCCATCGTGGTGGCCTCTGTTGTTGCAGAGCACAGGCTCTGGGTGCATGCGCGTCAGAGCTCCGGCTTGTAATTGGACACACCAGTCCAACAGCTCCGCGGCACGTGGGATCCTCCCAGGCCAGGGATTGAACCGGCGCCCCCTGCACTGCAAGGTGGCATCCTTACCCACTGGACCACCAGGGAAGCCCACCATTCCAGTATTCTTGACTGGAGAGTTTGATGGACAGAGGAGCCTGGTAGGCTACAGTCTATGGGACTGCAAAGAGCTGGGCATGATTAAGCAACTAACACAATGCACATTAAAATATTTTATAATTTGTACGACCCCACTGCAATGTGGAAGAGAAAGCCTAAGGGACCTACCCAAGATCACATAACTATTATCAGATACCAGTATAGCACTCAAGTGTTAAATCTCTTAATATCTCAAGAGATAATTACCAATACTACTCTAACAATAAGAGTAACATTGATGGTAAAAAGGGATGTTAGAATACCAGGCACTTGGGTCTTCATTCTTTTTTGCTAATGACTTTGCTAGGCGCTGAGGAGGTCAAGAGTGAATACCACATTGTCTCATCCTGGAAGTCCTGACAGCTCCTTAAATAATCACAGAAACATAGACTCATACATTTCAAAAATGGAAGGTTCATGAAAGATGTTCCCAGTGGAAAGAGCACTGACTTAAAATATTAAGATTTAATTTTGACCATTCATTAATAATGATGCACATCCTTTGTCTTCTCTCTTATCCTGTTTCCTCAGCTATAACAATGATTTATCGACTTAAATATTCATTCAACATATTAAATAAGATATGCAATATTGGGACTTCCCTGGTTGCTCAGATGGTAAAGAATCTCTCTGAAATGTGGGAGACTTGGGTTCAATCCCTTGGTAAGGAAGATTCCCTGGAGAAGGAAATGGCAGCCCATTCCAGTATTCAGCCCATTCCAGTATTCTTTTTTTTTTTTTTAAAGATTTATTTTTTTTTTTTGGGGGGGGGGGGGGGGGGGGGGGGGGGGAGCAGGCGGGCCACTTCTATTGGTCTTTCATTTTTATTTATTTTTCATCCATCTTTGTTCTTCCGCCTGTGTGGGCCTCCCATCGTGGTGGCCTCTGTTGTTGCAGAGCACAGGCTCTGGGTGCATGCGCGTCAGAGCTCCGGCTTGTAATTGGACACACCAGTCCAACAGCTCCGCGGCACGTGGGATCCTCCCAGGCCAGGGATTGAACCGGCGCCCCCTGCACTGCAAGGTGGCATCCTTACCCACTGGACCACCAGGGAAGCCCACCATTCCAGTATTCTTGACTGGAGAGTTTGATGGACAGAGGAGCCTGGTAGGCTACAGTCTATGGGACTGCAAAGAGCTGGGCATGATTAAGCAACTAACACAATGCACATTAAAATATTTTATAATTTGTACGACCCCACTGCAATGTGGAAGAGAAAGCCTAAGGGACCTACCCAAGATCACATAACTATTATCAGATACCAGTATAGCACTCAAGTGTTAAATCTCTTAATATCTCAAGAGATAATTACCAATACTACTCTAACAATAAGAATAACATTGAGTGTTTATTATGATTAGACATTCTGCTGATGCTTCACCTGGATAATTTCATTTATAACAAAAATAGTTCTGAATATAGAACATGTAACTATTTTCAAATCTCTCCTATTTTATAATTTTATCCAGAACTGTTGAAATTCATGAGCATAATTATATTTTAGATGACTGTATCAAATATTGTAAATGCAGGATATGTATCCAAATTTCCACACTGATATGATAAGAAGGAAGAGGATCTTACGTCACACTTATGATGCCATATTAGAAAGTCATGCTACATAATTTCAATATGAGTCACAGATTTAGGCTACGAGGTTATGACTATTAGGCAAGTATGATGACCAAAGGTTCTTCCTTGATGGTGAAGTTCTCCAAAAATTTTGTCATGAGCTTTATGTGCTGGTGTCCAGGAAAATAGGAATTGGTTATGGGATAAGAGCTTGTCACTACTATAGAAAAGTTGAATTATTATACTCAATTGCATGTCCTGTTAGTGTGTGAAAAGATAAACCAGCACTTTCATCTTGGGCTGGCCAAGAAGTTGTTTTGGCCAAGAACGAACTTCTTGGCCACCCTAATATTAAGGCAATAAGCTTGTGGAGGCAAGGATGGAAATTACCAAGAAACAGGATTTACATAATGTTGGAAAGGTGATAAGAGCAAAATTCACTGAAAAATTCACAATAAAATTCACAAAAAAATTCACAAATTCACAATATTCTTTGGGGAATATTCATTCCTTTGACTCAGACTTCAGATCAGCAAGAGCATCAAAGGGACAGATTAAGTAACTAGAACCAAATGTCAGAGAAAAATAAAGTCATCACAAGTCCAGACCTGATGGAAATCTGAGATGTTCTGATCTTTGTATGATCTCATTACCTTATTCACTTCAGTCCATTCACATAAATCATTTCTTTCAGTGAAGCTAATAGTCTCGCCAATCTCATATAATTTATAGCCTAAAAAGTGGTGTTTAGCAGTATCTTTAAAAATGCTTTTTCCCGTTTCCCGTTCAACTTCCCGTTGAAAGTTTTATTCATTTGTTTGGAATCAAGTGTCCAATACAAAACTTAGAAAAGGCAGACTTCTCCAATAGGCCCACTTTCTGTGGCCTTGATCCTTAACATCTTCTTTTAGGTCTTTGCCTCCTTCTTTAACGCTGTACTTCCTCACTGCATAGTACTCTTGGGGTCCCAACTTCATCCAATGTTTGAGTAAAGGAGACGTTTCCCCTGCCACAGGCCTGATCCCTTCTGTGTCTATGGCATGTGATCGAGGTGTCTGTTCCTTTGCCTACCTGCCCCTGAATTCCCCTGAGGGTCTAGACCCCAGATCTCAGCATTTACCTCATATCGAGTTCACGGAATGCACTAACTACTCTCTGTCCTGGAAGATTAAGTTTTTGAGAGACGGAGCATTTCCTGCCATATCAGTAAACAGAAGATATTACAATCACCAGAGATGACACTCACCACTGACGGCAAGCCCTGAGGAAACTCAGGAAAGAAAGGAGATCTGTCATCCAGCAGTGGTCAGATTGCAGCCACTCCCACAGTGAGCCCCAAGGAAACTCGGAATGTGAAAGCACATCAAAGGAATGGTTGCAGTGAGCCAGACTCTTGCATCTATATAGAAGTGCTAAATTCATTAACTTGGGATCTCTGGTTTTCTTTAATTTATAATAATCATTATATACTCAGACCACCTGCCCTTTATTGAAAACTTTCTATATAACCTGGCTCTCCTTCATGGCCTTCTTGAAGGCGTTCTCTCAGGGATACTTGAGATGCTGCCTCCCAGGCTTTAAGTTCTAAAATTTCCCACCAAATAAAACGCACCTCTCAACTTTTAGGTTGTGAATTTTTTTGTAGTTGACATTTTCTATCTTCATAGTGAAGGAGAAAGAAGGAAAACCACATTTTGGGTGGTTCAGTAGTGCTAGGGAAGATTAGCAGTGAGACACAAAAATTGATTTTTGGTTCAGTTCAAAAAACAGTTAAGTAGGTGTCCACGATAAGCTCACATCATACAAAGTTTAAAATATAATGCACCCGATTTCTGCCTTCAAAGAGTCTTGCTGGGGAAATATATGTAAAGGCAGCACTTTATAATTTCTAAGTACTTAATAGAGGTGAATGTGATAGCAATGGTTAGTCTTGAGTACTTACTATGTGTCAGCTATTGGGGTGACCAAAAAGTTTGTGTGGATATTCCCATAATATGTTATGGGAAACCTGAATAAACTTTTTGACTAACCCAATATTATGATTACAAATCTATCTAGAGTCTTTTTTTTTTTAATTTTGGCCACTTTTATTGGTCTCTCATTTATTTATTTTCATCCATCTGTGTTCTTTGACCTGTGTGGGCATCCCACCGTGGTGGCCTCTCCTGTAGCAGAGCACTGGCTCTGGGCGCGTGCACTCCAGAGCGCTGGCTTGTAATTGGACACACCCGTCCAGCCACTCCGCAGCACGTGGGATCCTCCCAGGCCAGGGATCAAACCGGCTGGACCACCACTGGGAAGCCCTATCTAGAGTCTTTAATGTGAATGGAGAGGAAGGCAGAGGATAACAATGGTCTTAGACTCATGTGAACCCAGTTAGGACTTTGAGTGTGTGTGTGCGCTGCTGTGTGAATCTCTGTGACCCTTTAGGATTGTAGCCCACCAAGTTCTTTCATCCATGGCATGTCACAGGCAAGAGTGTTGGAGTGGGTTGCCAGTTCCTTCTTGAGGGGTATATTCCCAACCTTGGGATTGAACCCATATCCTCTGTGTCTGCTGCATTACAGGCAGATTCCTTACTGTCTGAGCCACCAGGGAAGCCCTAAGAAACAGGTAGTGTCATGGGGACTCATAGAAGAATTTTAAAAAGAGTCCAGGCTGGGTCAAATTTACGTCATAAATGTATTAAACTGTGGCTTAAAGGACAAGATATGAAACATAGATCAGGACAGAGATGATGAAGATCTGAACCAGGGTGATAGTTTAAGGGAAAAAATAGAGAAGTGTATTTTCTGATAATTCATTTATCAGAACATAATCCACAAGGAAATAAAGAGACGAATGACACATGCAATTGTGGCAACGAGTCCAATAGTTTTAAGATATTTTGATAGATATCTTAAATGGTAGATGTGATAGTGGATACAAATAAAGGAGCCAAGGATGTGGCTTTTAGTTTGGCTTGGATGATGAGTAGATAGGGAGTAGATGAGGAAACACAGCTCTGGGAGAATGGTGGGGAGCCGACGTGTCCAGTTTTGCTGAAACTGGAGCGACTGTGGTCCATCTGTGAAGATGTCCATTAAGAAGATGGATTTGACATCTCATGGTCTGGAAGAGGTCAAGGCTGGACAGAGCGTTGTGAGAGTCTCTGTTGTCTCCTTTCCCTTGTCTTCCCAAGTCACCCACGCATCCCACTTAGAGCCCTACATTGTTGCCCACACATTCCACGTACTATGACTAATGAACAGTGAAGAACTGAGCAACAGCGTCCTTCCCCTCCTCCTCATTTGACACAAGTCTAAATAAGGCTATCATAATTTGAAGACAGTGTGGGCTCTGTCTCTTTGATCCTGTGATAAAACACATCTGTGCATCACAATTCATCTAAATTTTCTTTGCCATGTCCTTCCTAGACATGAAAGGATCCCCCTAATTATTTCATGGGAGACCAAGTCAGAATCTGTATGTGAATAGATATGTAAATTAGTAGTTAAGTGTCGGTCTCAAGTCTTTTATCTACTCAAAGGGGGAAAAATACCCACATTTATAGAAGTGTAAAACAAAAGAAACGGATATCCCCATTTGGAGTGCCTTAAATGAAGATGAGGTTATTTATCATCTAGGTATGCTTTATTAAGGTTAAAACTGAAATGTGCTACTTTTATGAGGCATACACCACTGGCTCAGATGTGGTGGGAACACGCTAGACAACAGAGAGAGTAAATTGAGGTGTGTTAAGTGATGCAGTAATTCATTTATGAGAAAATAATCCCCAAGGATAATATAGAGTTGAATGATGCATGCAATTGTGGCTGCATGAGTCCACAAGGTCCTTGAAGGCAATGCATCATAGCAAGTGTAGAGTTTCACCTGGTGTACATGGTGAGTGAATTCATGATTCACAATGCATTCTGAGGCTGCTCTGAAAATGCCATCTCTCTTGTCATGACAAGTCTTACTCAGGAAGGTTATCAACGTTCTCAAAGAGCTGAATCACCGAACCCTGGATATGCATTCCCACAGTCTACCAACCATGCATCCATACTGGGTTTATCACTTAGCAACAAGATAAATACTCTGATGAGGTGTCACACTCCCTAACAAAGCTCATTTCATGTACAAACTTTCTCACACCCGTGGCTAGCCCAAGGGAAACATCTAAACATAGGTAAGGTTTGCTTTCAGTTGTCCTGTTTTCTGGAATGCTCCCTTCTCTGTGGCCTAGCCCCAGTCTCATCAAAACCTTCTCACTCTTTTCCTCTTTACACACCCTGAAACTTTTCCCTGACCATTTCTCCATCCACTCCATCAAAACCCTCTTGGTAGGAACTTCAAAACATGGCTTATCTCTCCAAGAGACATTCACATGCTATATTTTTATTGCTAATTGTAAAAGGAGATGTTTATTCTCCGATAAAGATACTTCAAGGATTTTCTGTTGGATATTTTAGTCAAGGTGACCCCAAATCCACACTGTAGGGGTAACTACCTTCATATACATTTGGTCTTGTTCCCAGCAACAATTATTTAAATGTCTAGAGTGGATCATGCTACTTAAATACTCAGGCTAATTTGTGTTAGTGATATTTGTTATAAAAACACTGTTGCAATATACCTAACTGAAAGTCTTTAATAAAATAAGATTACTATATGGAGTTTTTAAAAACAATTAAAAACGATTTATTCTTCTTATGATGTTGTGGCTTGTCTGGCTGGTTTTTCATTCCTGTGATAGTTGTTGGAATCATTGTGTCTGAGTTCAGCTGATGTTTGAATTGAGGGTGTTCTCCTTCATGCCTCTTCTCTCTCTGCATGATGTCTTATCTTTAAAGGCCTTGTTATATATCTGACCACTCCATACATGGGGGACTTTAGTTCCTAGACCAGGGATGAAGCCTGTATCCCCTGCAGTGGAACTGCAGAGTCTTAACCACTGAATTGCCAGGGAAATCCCACGATATGGATTTTTGTGTCAAAATAGGACTTTTCTTTTTGAAATCCCATCTTTTTACAATTACATTATGAGTGTAAGGTAGCTTCAGCAATGACAGTACTTCTGGGGTAGATATGCTATATCTTTCTAAATTCATATAGTCCCCATCTACCAGCAAATCACGTGGAAAGGGTAATTATGGATGTGTTAGTGTTTGCCGGTTCAACGTGAAGAGAATAGAAAGACTAATTACCATGGGCTGAGCAGGAATAAGTCATTTAACAAGCACTTAGTGAGACACAGTCTGAGCCAAGTGACTATCCTAGTCATTAGGAAAGACGTTTGTGGTTGTGGAGCTCGTGGTGTTTATCCATTTGGCAGGGAGATGCACACTGAGTAGCTAACTGTGTGTGCTATTCAATCACAGTTGGATGTATGTTTCAAAAAAGGACAGTGTGTATCATCTCTAAGTTAGCATATTAGAACTTTATTCCTAAAGCTGTTTTCAAACTTGGGTTATTATTTCTTCTTTATATATAATTCACTGTAGTGCTGCTGGGAAGAAAATGAACACCTCAGTACAGATACTTTGCTGATTCTAAAATTAATCCATACCTATTATAATACATGTGAAAATTTTCTAAAGTAAATGAAAGAATGAAAAATATCTATGGAGTTAGAACCCAGAGATATCACTGTTTATATTTTGACAGGTATCCTTCAAGTCATATTTCTGCATGTATTGAATATGTATAGTTCACATCATACTGTATATATAATCCTTCCTTTTTCCACTTACGATAATCATACACATTTCCCAGAAGGTAAAATGAGACAGTGAAAGATACTCTGTTTCATTATTTTTTACTTCCATAGAAGTGATCTGCCCTACAACTGTTACATGAACTATTTCAGAGTCACTAATCTTATGATAAGACCTAATACATTTTTAAACAGTAAGAAGCACTTTGTAGGAGCTATGCTTTTCTAACTAGTATCCTGAAATATCCCTCATCCTATGGGTTCTTTCTCTTCCAGATGTCCCATTTGAAAACGTGATTCGGTTTTCGAGGCCTTTTGAATTGCCAGGAAATCCCACGATATGGATTTTTGTGTCAAAATAGGACTTTTCTTTTTGAAATCCCATCTTTTTACAATTACATTATGAGTGTAAGGTAGCTTCAGCAATGACAGTACTTCTGGGGTAGATATGCTATATCTTTCTAAATTCATATAGTCCCCATCTACCAGCAAATCACGTGGAAAGGGTAATTATGGATGTGTTAGTGTTTGCCGGTTCAACGTGAAGAGAATAGAAAGACTAATTACCATGGGCTGAGCAGGAATAAGTCATTTAACAAGCACTTAGTGAGACACAGTCTGAGCCAAGTGACTATCCTAGTCATTAGGAAAGACGTTTGTGGTTGTGGAGCTCGTGGTGTTTATCCATTTGGCAGGGAGATGCACACTGAGTAGCTAACTGTGTGTGCTATTCAATCACAGTTGGATGTATGTTTCAAAAAAAAGGACAGTGTGTATCATCTCTAAGTTAGCATATTAGAACTTTATTCCTAAAGCTGTTTTCAAACTTGGGTTATTATTTCTTCTTTATATATAATTCACTGTAGTGCTGCTGGGAAGAAAATGAACACCTCAGTACAGATACTTTGCTGATTCTAAAATTAATCCATACCTATTATAATACATGTGAAAATTTTCTAAAGTAAATGAAAGAATGAAAAATATCTATGGAGTTAGAACCCAGAGATATCACTGTTTATATTTTGACAGGTATCCTTCAAGTCATATTTCTGCATGTATTGAATATGTATAGTTCACATCATACTGTATATATAATCCTTCCTTTTTCCACTTAAGATAATCATACACATTTCCCAGAAGGTAAAATGAGACAGTGAAAGATACTCTGTTTCATTATTTTTTACTTCCATAGAAGTGATCTGCCCTACAACTGTTACATGAACTATTTCAGAGTCACTAATCTTATGATAAGACCTAATACATTTTTAAACAGTAAGAAGCACTTTGTAGGAGCTATGCTTTTCTAACTAGTATCCTGAAATATCCCTCATCCTATGGGTTCTTTCTCTTCCAGATGTCCCAGGTTTTTTCAGTAAAATATCACGTTTTAGAAGTCACCTCCCTTCTCCAGAGTGTGTCGTAGGCTGCCTTTAGATTAGGCTTCCCTGGTTGCTCAGTGGTAGTCTGCCTGCTAAAGCAGGACATGAAGGAGACTTGGGTTTGATCCCTGGGTTGGGAAGACCTCGGAGAAGGAAATGGCAACTCACTCCAGTATTCTTGCCTGGAAAATTCCATAGACAGAGAAGTCTGGCAGGCTACAGTCCATGGGGTCGCAAGTTGGACACGAATGAGCAAGTGAGCAAGCACACACGCTCCAGATTAGCTCTCAGTCTCACCTGGCATTACAGGCCCCTCTGCAAGATGCTGCTGTCTCAACATGGACGCTCCAGGCAGACCTCAGTTGGTCAGCCAGTTTGCTCCCCACTTCGTAATTTTAGTGCTTGCCTTTTTCAATCTTCATTTTGTAATTTATCTCAACCCTTTCCTGGAGGTCCTCATACACATTTTCAATGCTTTTCCCTCCTCTCCCTGATACGTCCTACCTTTGGCACTATTCAGTTTGACTCTGAATCATAGACTGCCTTTTATAACTTTCTCTAATTGCTTGGTTGGTTAATGTCTTATTTATTTATTTAATTTTCCTGGACGCTGAGCTCATACAGTTGCTCTAATCTAGGCAAGGCGGCAACTCCCACACAGCGATCACTCTGGTGCATCAGCTACCACCGCAGGGCACTTGCCACATGAAGGATAATATGCTCAGTACTTGACAGACGGTAGGTCATCTAGTCTTCACCAAAGTCTGTCTTTAGGACTGCTCTTGACTGCAAAAGAGGACCAAAGATGTCTCATAATGCCTAAGGAATACATATTCATGTGTTATCTAATGTAACAGTAACCCCAAGAACTAAACTGGAGGGAGGTGATTTCCAACATTGGCTTAGGAACTCTGATGTCAGGGCTCTGGTTTGGCATCTCTACAAGTCCTTTTGGCTTCCCCATGGTTGCGATATGGCTGTAGCATTTCCTGGTGTCACATCCTCACATAGCCCTCCTCAGGGTCGAGTAGGAGGGGTGGGGTAGGACAGGGGGTTCTCTTTGCATATCTCCCGCTTATCAGGAAGAGAAAATTTCCCCAAACTTTCCCCAACCAACTTCTCCCACAGCTCATTGACTAGAACTGGGTTGTCTGTCCACCCCCTAGATCAGCAACGAGGTCCTTCTTACCAAGATAAGGAATCTCTGAATAATACTAAAACTCAGGAAGAAAGACATAAAAAATGAAGTGCTCTTGTATAGGCAGTGAATAGGACCAGCTGTGGAACATGTTAGGAAATTTAAGCTCAGAGAAGCTGAAGTATTTGTGCAAGCCTATACAACTAGTAAATAGCATTTTTGTTGGGGTTTAGTCTCAGTCATGTCCAGCTCTTTTGCAACCCCGGGGAATGTAGCCCACCAGGCTCCTCTGTCCGTGGGACTTTCCAGGCAAGAATACTGGTGTGGATTGCCATTTCCTTCTCTAAGGAAGTTTCTGATCCAGGGATTGAACCCGTATCACCTACATTGGCAGGTGGAATTTTACCGCTGAGCCATCAGGGCTTCTCAGTAAATGGCATGAAGAGGTTTCAGATCAGACTTTTTGGAGTCTGTCAGAAAGCCACACCTGTGCTCGCCACACTCTAGGGTCTTTCCAGAGAGTTCTAGCATCTTATTCAATTCATCAAGAAAATATTTAGTACCCCCTGATGCTCAGCCAGCACTGTTCTTGCTGCTTAAAGGGAATGAAATCTATAATCTAGTTAGTGACAGAAGCCCACTAAGATGAAATAGCCGGAACACACAAGGTTAATGGATTAATAATTATACATTTTTATGTTGCAAGTTCAACTCGAAGGGGTACAGTTCTATATAGCAGGAGTTCACTGAGGTTGGCAGAAGTCAGACTGGATGTCTTGGACGCCATGGAGTGTGAATCGAACGTCATAAATTTGGATCAGTGGAAATCAGGTCACTAGAGTTCTCGATATTAATACATTCACTCCTGGCTTAGCAGACTGTTGCACTGCCTATGTGTGGTTAAAAAAACAGTTGAACAAATTGGTTCCATCATTAGAGGGTCCCTGGAGAGCCCTGAGATTAAAAAGGGAGAGAGACTTAAACCACCAAGTCATAGCACCCACTGAACTTACACTGAGTCAGCGAACTGGCCGAGTGCCAAGGGATGTGAGCACTTGTGTAAGGGTCAATGGCTGCCTGAAAGGCTTTTTTTTTTTTTTTTTTTAATTTTTTTAAACATGAGGCCCAGAGGGGAATGGGGACCTTTTTTTTTTTTTTTTTTTTAAACTTTGGCCTCTTTCATTGGTTTATTTATTTATTTATTTTTATCCATCCTTATTCTCTGGGACATGTGGGCCTCCCATCGCAGTGGCCTCTCTCCTTGCAGAGCACTGGCTCTGGGCACATGTGCTCCAGAGCGTTGGCTTGTCATTGGATACATGGGTCCAGCTGCTCCGTGGCATGTGGGATCTTCCCCCACCAGGAATTGAACTGGTGCCCCTTGTACTGCAAGGTGGACTTTTTACCCACTGGACCACCAGGGAAGCTTGAGTAGTTGAAAGGTCACTGTTGGGTCTTTTTCTTTATGTGACCTGAGATCTTCCAGAAATGAATAAATGGAGTAATTCAGCCTTTGATGGCCAGATAAGATTCTGAAGAACCCACCTATCTCATTGTCCCTTTAATAATAATGAGAGGTTTGGATTAAACCTGGTGGCTCAGACAGTAAAGAATCTGCCTACATTGTGGAAGACCCGGGTTTGATCCCTGAGTAGGGAAGATCCCTTGGCAACCCAAGCCAGAATTGCCTGGAGAACTCCATGGACAGAAGAGCCTGGTGGGCTATAGACCACGGGGTGGCAAAGAGTCTGACATGACTGAAGCGACTAACATTTTGGGTTAAGTCAGCAGACTCCTTTTTGACCAGAGACTCACATTAGCAAGAAGTGCTAAGGTAAAGTCTAGCTCTATGGACCACAGCCAAGCTAAGAAGCTCACACAGGGCTCAAGCCCACAGGCCTGGTTTCTAGGACACTCCAGATTGTCAGCTCAGATCTTCATGTGGCGACACGGGGCTTGCTACACCAGCTGAGAAGTACAATGTTTTTACTTCTTTTCATCCCTATCGCTTTGGAAATTTCCTACCCATAAAAGTAAAATGCACAACTAGAGAGTATCATACTATGTAAAGTAAGACAGAAGGAGAAAGCCAAATACCATATGATATCACTTATATGTGGAATCTAAAATGTGGCGTAAGTGAACATCTGTGAAACAGACGCGGATATAGAGATCAGACTTGTGGTTGCCAAGAGGGAGAGAGGAGAGGAAGAGGGATGGCCTGGGATTTGGGGGTTGGTAGAAGGAAACTCTTATATTTAGAATGGCAAGTAAGTAGATTTTACTGTATAGCACATGGAGCTGTATCCAGTCTCCTGGGAGAAACCATAAAGTGTGTGTGTGTGCTCGTTGTGTCTGATTCTTTACGGTCCCATGGACTGTAGCCTGCCAAACTCTTCTGCCCCTGAAGTTTTCTAGACAAGAATACTGGAGTGGGTAGCCATGCCCTCCTCCAGGGGATCTTTCTGATCCAGGGATCAAACCCATGTCTCTTATGTTTCCTGCATTGGTTGAAGGATTCTTTACCACTAGCGCCACTGGGAAGCCTGTGATGGCAGAATTTTTTTTCTTTTTTTAAAAAGAGACTATATGTATGTATAAAACTGAGTCACTTTGCTGTATAGCAGAGATTGGAAGAGAATTCTAAATCGACTATACTTCGATAAAGATGTCAAGTGAAAAGAAAAGAACCCATCTTTACAATGTGTTTCAAACACTTTTCAGTAAGCTCTGAGCGTATGAACATTTTAAAACTCAGATTCTCTTTCATTATGCATATCTTTAATTATTTTCACTCCTCAAATTCCTTTGGTTGTATCTAAAACTCCAGTGATTTTCAGAATCATGTTTGCGGCATCAGAAATTCCAATCGACATCTATAATTTGCACAGTTAAAAAGTAAAGTACACAGTGAAATTTCACTGTTTGAGATTTATGTTCTAAAAAACAGCAAAGGAAACGTTCTTTGGGTGTGGTTTGTGACAGATTAGGGTGGAACCCAGAATTGTTTAGGAAAGTATAGCTCAAGAAAAGGCAAAACGGTTTAAAATAGAGAATTAATAAGGAAGAAAAGTGGTATTTGCGTGTGTGTGTGTTTCCAAAGAGTGGCTTGGGGCTGTCTAGATTCAAAAGAGAAAGAATTTCATTGCTTTTAAGGACCGCAAAAAGCTCCCAGGCCATTCTTATTAGAATGATATTAGAGATATTGTAGAATTTGTTACTATGAGAACAAATCATGGAAGGGACTGTTGAAACCGGGCCTGGCAGATTTGAGCTAATTTTAACAGGCATGTGTAGGTATTGCTAAATCCTTACCTTTCCGAATGACATCATCTTTCCAAAAATTTCTTAAATGGTGCCTTAGCAAACAAGCGTTTCTATTCTAATGATGTCTCTCTGAGTAAAATGTTGAATCACTCAAAGGATACAGATAGAGAGAGACAGAAAAAATGCCATGTGGGAGGGGCAAGTCTTATAAAACCAGTCAGCCCCAGGCCTGCACTCCAGCCACGCTGAGAAGATCGTTCCCTGTCAGGCAGAGAATAACCAGGTACGTTTGTCATTTACACGTCTCTCTCTATGAAACAGGGTTTTATTTTGCATACTGGTATTATTAATACAATTAAACAGTGGGGTGTTTTAAAAGAATGAGTAAAAATTTAATGGTGTTTTCTTGTTTTGTTGCTTGCTTGAGAATATTTTGGTTCCAGATTTTAAATTAAATTAAGACCTCATCATAACTCTCAGAAGCCAGCAAATGTCTATGTAACACTCACCAAACCAAAATGTACTTTCCAGTTGTGATGTCAACTTTACTGAGCAGCTGAGAATGTGTGTATCCTTTACTAGCTAATGCTTGGCACTGAGTTTAATGAGAAGAGCTAGACCAATTAAAATGTATTTTTGCCATATTTAACACTCAAATTCCTTTGGTTGTATCTAAAACTCCAGTGATTTTCAGAATCATGTTTGCGGCATCAGAAATTCCAATCGACATCTATAATTTGCACAGTTAAAAAGTAAAGTACACAGTGAAATTTCACTGTTTGAGATTTCTGTTCTAAAAAACAGCAAAGGAAACGTTCTTTGGGTGTGGTTTGTGACAGATTAGGGTAGAACCCAGAATTGTTTAGGAAAGTATAGCTCAAGAAAAGGCAAAACGGTTTAAAATAGAGAATTAATAAGGAAGAAAAGTGGTATTTGCGTGTGTGTGTGTTTCCAAAGAGTGGCTTGGGACTGTCTAGATTCAAAAGAGAAAGAATTTCATTGCTTTTAAGGACCGCAAAAAGCTCCCAGGCCATTCTTATTAGAATGATATTAGAGATATTGTAGAATTTGTTACTATGAGAACAAATCATGGAAGGGACTGTTGAAACCGGGCCTGGCAGATTTGAGCTAATTTTAACAGGCATGTGTAGGTATTGCTAAATCCTTACCTTTCCGAATGACATCATCTTTCCAAAAATTTCTTAAATGGTGCCTTAGCAAACAAGCGTTTCTATTCTAATGATGTCTCTCTGAGTAAAATGTTGAATCACTCAAAGGATACAGATAGAGAGAGACAGAAAAAATGCCATGTGGGAGGGGCAAGTCTTATAAAACCAGTCAGCCCCAGGCCTGCACTCCAGCCACGCTGAGAAGATCGTTCCCTGTCAGGCAGAGAATAACCAGGTACGTTTGTCATTTACACGTCTCTCTCTATGAAACAGGGTTTTATTTTGCATACTGGTATTATTAATACAATTAAACAGTGGGGTGTTTTAAAAGAATGAGTAAAAATTTAATGGTGTTTTCTTGTTTTGTTGCTTGCTTGAGAATATTTTGGTTCCAGATTTTAAATTAAATTAAGACCTCATCATAACTCTCAGAAGCCAGCAAATGTCTATGTAACACTCACCAAACCAAAATGTACTTTCCAGTTGTGATGTCAACTTTACTGAGCAGCTGAGAATGTGTGTATCCTTTACTAGCTAATGCTTGGCACTGAGTTTAATGAGAAGAGCTAGACCAATTAAAATGTATTTAGCAACTGAAAGGAATCTATAATTTGTGTATAAATATGATAAAGACAAAAAGAGGACTCAGTTTTAACTGTAAACCCTCAGAAATGAAGCAGACAGCTGAGCGGTTCAGTTCAGTACCAGAATAAACTTACTGAATTTAGTGTGACCATCAGTCGATTTAGTAAAAGAGAAAGAACACCTGAGTTAGTTGCTGGAGTGACTGAAGTACTAGTTCAATAAATAATATCCCATAAATAATTATTCATTATAAAAGTCATAAATACAGAAAATGGTTTTAATCCTGTGGGGGGGAACACTTGGTAATTTGGAATTTCCTTGAAGTTACTGCTTTCTCTGTGTCCTCCTTCATTCTTGTGATTAATTTCAAAATATTTACACTCTGTTGCTGCCAAAACTTTCATCTGAAAGGCTACGGCAAGCTCAAACCTGACATTCGATACTAGGGAGCAGTGGGACCGTGGCCATGGGTCTGGCCGCACCTCCTGAGCTCTTTGTCACCTGTGCCCAGGGTGCCACCTTGCAGCAGCACGTTTGTCCATTTGTGTTGCAACAACCGACTCAGTCACTACGAGCCCAGCCCCACGTGTCCTTTCTTTTTTTTTTTTTTAAAGATTTATTTATTTTTTATTTATTTTGGGCGGGGATCGGGTTGGGGAGGGAGGGGAGCAGGCGGGGCACTTCTATTGGTCTTTCGTTTCTCTGTGTTCATCCGTCTTTGTTCCTTGGCTCCTGTGGGCCTCCCATCGCGTGGCGTCTGTTGTCGAGAGCGCGGCTCTGGGCGCATGCGCCCAGAGCTCCGGCTCAGTAACTGGACACATTAGTCCAGCCGCTCCTGCAAGTGGGATCTTCCCAGGCCAGGGCTCGAACTGCGCCTTGCACTGCAAGGTGGTGTCCTTACCACTGGGGGACTGCGAATATTTTGGTTCCAGATTTTAAATTAAATTAAGACCTCATCATAACTCTCAGAAGCCAGCAAATGTCTATGTAACACTCACCAAACCAAAATGTACTTTCCAGTTGTGATGTCAACTTTACTGAGCAGCTGAGAATGTGTGTATCCTTTACTAGCTAATGCTTGGCACTGAGTTTAATGAGAAGAGCTAGACCAATTAAAATGTATTTAGCAACTGAAAGGAATCTATAATTTGTGTATAAATATGATAAAGACAAAAAGAGGACTCAGTTTTAACCGTAAACCCTCAGAAATGAAGCAGACAGCTGAGCGGTTCAGTTCAGTACCAGAATAAACTTACTGAATTTAGTGTGACCATCAGTCGATTTAGTAAAAGAGAAAGAACACCTGAGTTAGTTGCTGGAGTGACTGAAGTACTAGTTCAATAAATAATATCCCATAAATAATTATTCATTATAAAAGTCATAAATACAGAAAATGGTTTTAATCCTGTGGGGGGGAACACTTGGTAATTTGGAATTTCCTTGAAGTTACTGCTTTCTCTGTGTCCTCCTTCATTCTTGTGATTAATTTCAAAATATTTACACTCTGTTGCTGCCAAAACTTTCATCTGAAAGGCTACGGCAAGCTCAAACCTGACATTCGATACTAGGGAGCAGTGGGACCGTGGCCATGGGTCTGGCCGCACCTCCTGAGCTCTTTGTCACCTGTGCCCAGGGTGCCACCTTGCAGCAGCACGTTTGTCCATTTGTGTTGCAACAACCGACTCAGTCACTACGAGCCCAGCCCCACGTGTCCTTTCTTTTTTTTTTTTTTAAAGATTTATTTATTTTTTATTTATTTTGGGCGGGGATCGGGTTGGGGAGGGAGGGGAGCAGGCGGGGCACTTCTATTGGTCTTTCGTTTCTCTGTGTTCATCCGTCTTTGTTCCTTGGCTCCTGTGGGCCTCCCATCGCGGTGGCGTCTGTTGTCGCAGAGCGCCGGCTCTGGGCGCATGCGCTCCAGAGCTCCGGCTCAGTAACTGGACACATTAGTCCAGCCGCTCCGCGGCAAGTGGGATCTTCCCAGGCCAGGGCTCGAACTGGCGCCCCTTGCACTGCAAGGTGGTGTCCTTACCCACTGGACCACCAGGGGAAGCCCATACGTGTCCTTTCTAAAGATCATATGAGACGTTGACTAGGAGTCCCATATTCAGAAAGTAATGAAGTTGTGTAACTGACTCTACTGTTAAGAAATTCACACGGAGTGTTACCTGTTTTGACAGATTCTGGTGTCATCGGTGACTTTGATTTTACATGGTTTAGGCAGATTCCCCCCTAAAGGCAGGGGGCCTTGTGGTAGAGTCAGAAGACACTGTATATATATTATGTCTCTATATATACATATACATATATACACATAGTTTCATAGATTTCTAAAAATATAAACGTCTCAAACCTGATTTGAAAGATCTGTAGGAAGGAAAACCACCAGAGCTGGAATCAGAAGGCTGAAATTCCATCTAGGCTTTGAAACTAGCTGTGCCATTGATATCTTCATATGCTCATTAGTATAATAGGAATTACTAGGTTTACTGGGCAGGTTATTCTGCAGATAATACAGTGAGGCTGAAAGAAAGACATAAAACAGTGAGGTTGAAAGAATTTGGTAACTGTGATACAGGTGTCACATATTATTTTTTATGCTCAATGCAGTTAATGGCATCTATCTGAAAAATAAAATTTAGACTATTTTTAAAACAAGTAAATACATCTGGGATGACAATTTTTATTATTGTCCTTTTTCATTTTTTTTTTTTTTTTTTTACAAAATAAAAAACAGTCAACTGAAACCCTAACTTGGCATTAAAATCCCTCTCAGATAGTTTGTCTGGACACTTAAATTATGTTTGTGTCAAAGTGACTGACCATGCAGGTCATTATAAAGAATTAGGTTTAGGAGAGGCCTACATTAATTAATTAATTGGTTACACCCTTCAGCTTGTGGGATCTTAGTTCCCTGACCAGAGATTGAATCTGTGACCTTAGCCATGTACGTCCAGAGTCTTAACCACTGGACCACTAGGGAATTCCCAGAACCTAAATTTATTTTTCTAGCTCTGATCCCTTATTTATTTTTTTCACACACAATAGAGAAATATTTGTTTATGTTATTAATTCTCTGTTTCTGAAATGTTTTTGAGATAATTTACAAAAAACGATCTACCCAGAAATAATTCACTATAAAGATGATTTTAAATTGGAGAAGGAAGAGGAAACAAATTTTTGAGTCATCCGGGTTAATCTAATCTCAGTGATGAAGCAAGAGAAAAGAAGTGAATTTTTTTTTTTTTAAACAATAAGCCTTCTAGGACTATTACAAACTGGCTTCCTTCCTCTTTGTGTTTCCTCTTTCTAGCATTTTTCAGATTAGTAACTGGCCAAATTTCTTGCACATAGTAGTGGAGTTAAACATCAGCAGGTGAACTGTAAGTGGCATTGCACGGAATGGGTTTCTGAAGCAGATCTAGGCTTGAACCTCTGCGCCATTATGTACAAACTCTGTGGCC
Source organism: Tragulus kanchil (assembly GCA_022376925.1). Taxonomy (NCBI): domain Eukaryota; kingdom Metazoa; phylum Chordata; class Mammalia; order Artiodactyla; family Tragulidae; genus Tragulus; species Tragulus kanchil. The sequence continues at coordinate 157,761,910 of JAIOJX010000003.1, forward strand.
TCATACTGGTCACTTCACCTCTCTGCGCATCAGGATGTACCTTATAGAATAAAATATCTACCTCACACTGATTCTGTGAATATTAAAGGAGACAAGAAGCATGTGAGACTTTTCAGGGACAAGTTTATTTAACTGACTGCTCTGTCTTGATAAAACACAATTGGGTGGTCTCTCACATGAGAAATTTTGACACAGATGACAATCACTTTCTTCAGAAGAAATGCTTGTGAACCGAGTGTTCCCAGTAGACACTCAGGGACTAGGGAGAGGTGAGCCTGGGAGGCCCTGCTGCGTGAGCCCAGGGCGGTCGAGTGCCTCCTCTGGGGCCCCCTCAGCGGCTCCCCTGCCATTGTCACCAGAAATTTCCTGTGAAAGGATGAGTGTCCGCGTCGCTTGGTGTATTTATAGATGTTGGTAATTGCAGGGTGTGTTTGAAGCCATTACAGACACATAAGATACAGTCTGTTGGCCAGAACCAACAGTGCCCACACTCCAGGGTGTGTCCAGGCATTTGGCTGCATGTGAGACTGAGGTCATGGAAGGTGTGTCGGTCATGTATCTTCAGATGGTGGATGGGGCGTGTCTGTGTGTGCATGCGTGAGCGCCATATGTCCAGGACCACCCCTGCCGAGGGACTTGGCGTTGCCTGCCCTGCTGGGGGTGGTGGGAGGGTGCTCCTTTCCAGCACTCCCAGCAATGAACCGCTCAGCACAGGGGGCGCTTCGGTAGAAAGGCTATGGGGTGTGAGTGACTGCAGGCAGGGCAGGAATGGGAAGTAAGGGGTGTGAAATGCCCACTCTCCAAAGGTGGATCTCGGCCATTTCTAGAAAGAAGTTTGGCCGTCTCCACTGGGGCCAAGAAGAGCATATGTGTGCATGTGGCGTGCCTGTGAACACGTGTGTATTTACCTCCAGCATGTGTATGTGTGTATGCGTATGTGTAGTATGTATCTGTGGGTACAACACAGAGGTTGAGAGCATGACCCTGGAGGCCACCCTCCCACCTGGCCCTGTTCTTCAGAGTTGACGGACACGGGTCACTCTTCTGGTTCTCTCTGGGAAGTAGTTTCTTCCTTTGTAAGCATAGGAATGGCTGTGCCTTTCTCACAGGGTTTGTGGAAGGATTGACCGGTTAGTACCGGTGAAGTGTTGAAAATAGCATCTGTTGTACAGTAAGAATTCAATAAAGGCTATTTATTGTGATTGCTCTTCCGATCATCATGAAGAAATGGAGTGCCACTACTCCTCGGTTCCCTCTGTCTCAGCATCAGGTTTGCAATCTGCAGGATGCAGTGCAAAAGGGAAGTGCAGGGCCCTTTGCATAGCATTAGGAAGCACTGCAAGGCTGTGATGGCCGTGCATTGTACCGAGAGGAACTGAATGTGGTTGCACAGGTCACAGGATCATGATGCTGCTGACCCTGTTCAAAGAAGGAAGAACAGGGAGGGAACCCCTGACCTGTGCAGGGCACAGCCTGTACTACGCTGCTAACATCACTCGAAATGTTGAGTCATCTTTTAGAGCTGTGGTTTTTCCTCGTTTTCCTTCTAGATTGAAACGATGGAAGAACTTTATGTGGCGAACACCATCTTCGCCCTCAATTTGTTCAAGCATCTGGCAAATACAAGCCCTGACATCCAGAATCTCTTCTTCTGTCCCGTATCTTCAGATGGTGGATGGGGCGTGTCTGTGTGTGCATGCGTGAGCGCCATATGTCCAGGACCACCCCTGCCGAGGGACTTGGCGTTGCCTGCCCTGCTGGGGGTGGTGGGAGGGTGCTCCTTTCCAGCACTCCCAGCAATGAACCGCTCAGCACAGGGGGCGCTTCGGTAGAAAGGCTATGGGGTGTGAGTGACTGCAGGCAGGGCAGGAATGGGAAGTAAGGGGTGTGAAATGCCCACTCTCCAAAGGTGGATCTCGGCCATTTCTAGAAAGAAGTCTGGCCGTCTCCACTGGGGCCAAGAAGAGCATATGTGTGCATGTGGCGTGCCTGTGAACACGTGTGTATTTACCTCCAGCATGTGTATGTGTGTATGCGTATGTGTAGTATGTATCTGTGGGTACAACACAGAGGTTGAGAGCATGACCCTGGAGGCCACCCTCCCACCTGGCCCTGTTCTTCAGAGTTGACGGACACGGGTCACTCTTCTGGTTCTCTCTGGGAAGTAGTTTCTTCCTTTGTAAGCATAGGAATGGCTGTGCCTTTCCCATAGGGTTTGTGGAAGGATTGACCGGTTAGTACCGGTGAAGTGTTGAAAACAGCATCTGTTGTACAGTAAGAATTCAATAAAGGCTATTTATTGTTATTGCTCTTCCGATCATCATGAAGAAATAGAGTGCCACTACTCCTCGGTTCCCTCTGTCTCAGCATCAGGTTCGCAATCTGCAGGATGCAGTGCAAAAGGGAAGTGCAGGGCCCTTTGCATAGCATTAGGAAGCACTGCAAGGCTGTGATGGCCGTGCATTGTACTGAGAGGAACTGAATGTGGTTGCACAGGTCACAGGATCATGATGCTGCTGACCCTGTTCAAAGAAGGAAGAACAGGGAGGGAACCCCTGACCTATGCAGGGCACAGCCTGTACTACGCTGCTAACATCACTCGAAATGTTGAGTCATCTTTTAGAGCTGTGGTTTTTCCTCGTTTTCCTTCTAGATTGAAACGATGGAAGAACTTTATGTGGCGAACACCATCTTCGCCCTCAATTTGTTCAAGCATCTGGCAAATACAAGCCCTGACATCCAGAATCTCTTCTTCTGTCCCTGGAGCATCTCGTCCACCATGGCCATGATCTACCTGGGTGCCCAGGGCAACACTGCTGACCAGATAGCTAAAGTAAGTTTCGTCAAAGTTCCCAGTTGGGACTGAACGATTCCTGAACAGAACTGCAGACCTGCTCTGATGATATGCTTGGGGTATCTTGACTATGACAAAGTCAGCGATCATCACAAGCCATTAAAACATGAGTTCCTTTGACTCAAATCACAACATACCCTCAGGGGTTGATATAGCAAAAAGATGATCAGAGTTTCTCATGCTGCAATGTTAGAAATAGTTCATAGTGACCATATCTGGTAGTACAGTGTATATTATATTTTTCAAAGGATTTATATGATTTAACTCTTGGTTTTAAGACAAGTGTCATTGACAGGTGGGCAGTGGGAATGATGCCTCTTTTCCAGGGCTTCCTCTGGTTTCTGCCCTCTCATCTCAGGCTCCTTCCATTTTTGTAAAGAGTTCCTCATAGTGGTTTTAAGAGCGTGCCAGCAAGAGAAAAATAGTGTCGCAGGGCTTGGTCGTGGCACTCTGGGAAAGGCTCAGAGAGAAACATGACTTCAGAGGGCCTCAGCCAACATTCTCAACCCCAAGAGCTCATGGCAACAAAATGCGCTGACCTGATGGCCAGTCTTCAAAGTCCAGGGGGACGGGGTTGGGACAGCCAGTGGGGTATTTCTGTCGGGGCCACTGGCTTCCTTCCTTAGTGGAAGGTAATTTCGATCTGGGGGTGGACGTATTGCTCTTCCGATCATCATGAAGAAATGGAGTGCCACTACTCCTCGGTTCCCTCTGTCTCAGCATCGGTTGCAGGATGCAGAAAGGAAGTGCAGGGCCCTTTGCATAGCATTAGGAAGCACTGCAAGGCTGTGATGGCCGTGCATTGTACTGAGAGGAACTGAATGTGGTTGCACAGGTCACAGGATCATGATGCTGCTGACCCTGTTCAAAGAAGGAAGAACAGGGAGGGAACCCCTGACCTATGCAGGGCACAGCCTGTACTACGCTGCTAACATCACTCGAAATGTTGAGTCATCTTTTAGAGCTGTGGTTTTTCCTCGTTTTCCTTCTAGATTGAAACGATGGAAGAACTTTATGTGGCGAACACCATCTTCGCCCTCAATTTGTTCAAGCATCTGGCAAATACAAGCCCTGACATCCAGAATCTCTTCTTCTGTCCCTGGAGCATCTCGTCCACCATGGCCATGATCTACCTGGGTGCCCAGGGCAACACTGCTGACCAAATAGCTAAAGTAAGTTTCGGTCAAAGTTCCCAGTTGGGACTGAACGATTCCTGAACAGAACTGCAGACCTGCTCTGATGATATGCTTGGGGTATCTTGACTATGACAAAGTCAGCGATCATCACAAGCCATTAAAACATGAGTTCCTTTGACTCAAATCACAACATACCCTCAGGGGTTGATATAGCAAAAAGATGATCAGAGTTTCTCATGCTGCAATGTTAGAAATAGTTCATAGTGACCATATCTGGTAGTACAGTGTATATTATATTTTTCAAAGGATTTATATGATTTAACTCTTGGTTTTAAGACAAGTGTCATTGACAGGTGGGCAGTGGGAATGATGCCTCTTTTCCAGGGCTTCCTCTGGTTTCTGCCCTCTCATCTCAGGCTCCTTCCATTTTTGTAAAGAGTTCCTCATAGTGGTTTTAAGAGCGTGCCAGCAAGAGAAAAATAGTGTCGCAGGGCTTGGTCGTGGCACTCTGGGAAAGGCTCAGAGAGAAACATGACTTCAGAGGGCCTCAGCCAACATTCTCAACCCCAAGAGCTCATGGCAACAAAATGCGCTGACCTGATGGCCAGTCTTCAAAGTCCAGGGGGACGGGGTTGGGACAGCCAGTGGGGTATTTCTGTCGGGGCCACTGGCTTCCTTCCTTAGTGAGGGAACACCAGCTCTGTCAGAGGACCCTTTCCCTGAATCTGGGGCTGTGGACGTATACGGATGTACTTTTGTGCATGTAATCATGCTGGGATGAAGGCAGCACCATTCACATTCACATGGTGCTGTGTTTCCTGGGTCAGTGACCAGACGAAGTAATTACATAATTAAAATTCTTTCCTGTTCCTGCGTATATACAGACATTAGCATTGAATGCTGTAAGTACGGGCTCTGGTTTCTTAGAAGCAGGGTTGCTGACTTCAGTCACACCAAAATGCCTCTGGCTACTGGTGAGTTTCCCGTGAGAATCGCACCTGAGTATGTGAGTCCAGGTAGATGGATACAGTTTTTCAGGGACACACTGACCCATTTATGACTGGCTTTGTTTGGAGCAGCTCACACAGAGTGTTAGCCAATCTCACCGCAGGGGGAAAAGAGATAGGAGCTACACTCTCTGGGTTTGTGGTAGTTTCAACATCAAGACTTATACAACAAAGCCCTGCTGCTCAACTCTGATAGCAGCAGCATTTTGTAAAACTCCTTCCCCTTTATTTCCCTTGCTTTGAAAAAAAAAATAATAAAGGCAGTGATCTCCATTAAAAACCGTAGAAAACATCAGGGTCTTTATTTTTTATTTATTTTTTGGCCATGCTGCGTGGCATGTAGCCGTCGACCAGGGATCAGACCCAGGTCACCAGTCTTAACCACTGGACCACCAGGAAGGTCCCCCTTTTTAAAATGTGAATGAAAATGCGTGATGGGCTGGATGGGTATGAAGATTCCAGTGAGCAGGAGGGGCAGGTGGTGGAACTGTTACCATAGTTGACACTCACAGTGCCTTAGCCAGGCACTTTGCTAAGAAAGTTTAGGATTTACCCACATACTATACAATCCTGTGAGGCAGGTGCTCGAACTAGTATATTCACTTTACAGAGGAGGAAATCAGGGCAGGGGGAGGCCATGCACAGTTGGGAACTTATGTAGATGGTAAGGCTGGAATGATTGTAGTGGAAGACAGGAATAAATAGGAGGGATAAACTCTTACTGAGCACAAGCGAGGTGCGAGTTGCAGGAGTATTTTTACCCAGCTCTTATCTTCGGGATAAGGCCACTGACCTGCCCAGGCCGGGCCGGCTTTCCGGGCAGGGTGCCTGCCACAGCCTGGCCCAGGGGGACCTGGCGTTCCCCCAACCTACAGGGACTCTTGCCCTGACTCAAGAGGGCTTTAGTGCCGCCTGGAGACCCCGACTTATGAGTCAGCTTCCATAAAAGAGAGGACCCCCCAGAGATGCTAATACTCTTCTTAACGTGGTGCCAGTCAGACCACTTCTTTTCAGAGTATTAGGTGGAACGTGTGCAATCTGGAGGGCAGAGAAAGACTCCGCAAACCCTAGCGCCTCTCCTTCCAACCTAGAAATCCACCACCTGCTGGGCAAGCTTGCCTTCCCTCCCTTAGCAGAAGCTCCACCATTGACACATCTCCAATAAGCTTCCGCCTGCCTGGGGCCTCATGGGGATGGGACCCAAAGGCCGGGGGTGGGGAAGGTTGGGTGGCTGAGCCATGCTGGGAAGTCTACAGTGGGAGAGGGGACCTGAGGCACCTCCTGAGGTCAGTCTGCACCTGCTAGCTTCACTGTTAGCTGGATCAGAACTTACAACATAAAGAAATTCATATTGGGACTTCCTGGTGATCCAGTGGCTAAGACTCTGTGCTCCTGGGCTTCCCTGGTGGTCCAGTGGGTAAGGACACCGCCTTGCAGTGCAAGGGGCGTCGATTCGATCCCTGGCCTGGGAAGATCCCACGTGCCGCGGAGCGGCTGGACCGACGTGTCCTATTACCGAGCTAGAGCTCTGGAGCGCATGCGCCCGGAGCCGCTGCTCTGCGACAACAGAGGCCACCGCGATGGGAGGCTCACACGGGCCAAAGAACAAAGATGGATGAAAACAGACAAATGAAAGACCAATAGAAGTGGCCCGCCTGCCTCCTCCCCCCGCCAAAAGACTCTGCTCCCAATGCCAGGGGACCTGGGGTCAATCTCTGGTCAGGGAGCATGTGGGAACTAAGGATCCCGTGTGCTGCAACTCAAGATTTCTCCTACCTCAACTAAAACTGAGTGCAGCTAAATAAATACATACCTGAAAATAAATATTAAAAAACACAAATTTATATTGTCATCTGGCCGCTGCCATCTGCTCCCAACATGGACAGAAGTGGAGGATTTCTTTATCTGTAAATAACTTATGTGCAAATGTTTTAGGTGATTCCTGGTAATAGTGAGCAAATTGTTTCGTGCTTAAGCTAGCTGTGGCTGCTACGTTTTAAAAGATTAGAAGGGTATAATCTATCAGGTTACTGAACAGCAAGATACAAGGTCATGAGTCAACCTTATTACTTTCTTCAAAATACTGGAATGTTTTCAAGGCAATTTAATGGTTAGGTGGTAATCTAGATAATCAAATTAAAAGGTTATAAATCATCTCCTAATAGCAAATTGTTGTCAACATGGCCAGTATATGGTGTAAAATAACTTGTCCTGTTTCTTGGGAAGGAAATTTTGCTGGCTGACCCACATACATACGTAGAGTGTCTACGCTTGTTGCCCAGACACAAAGGCAGGGAACTGCCTGTAGGACCACCAAGAGGAAACTGACAGCCATTGGTTTCAAAGTTAAATAATGCAGTGGAAAAATGTAACCCATTTCTCTCGAATTCCAATTGTAGGTGCTTCGGTTTAACCAAGCTGGAGCCCACAGAGGCGCACAAGTGACCCCACAGAGCTTCACCAGTTGTGCCTTCTCACAGCAGATCCAGACGGGCAACTATCCTGAGGTCATTTTGCAGGTATCTGACTTGTCCGTTTATTTCCAGCAACTTCTTGTCTTAAAGTCACACTATTAGGGAAGGAACCTAGTACAACTTCCACATTTCGCAGAAAGAAAACTAAGACCCACAGTTCTTGAGTAAATAGTCCATGGCCACTCTGATAAGGAAGGGCAGAGCCAGGATAGAACCCAGGCTTTATGACTTTGAGGTCAAGACTGTTTCTAAGTTCTGCACATCACTCTGCCATTAGTTGTGTATATGTAATTTTCTCTACAGCCATGGGAGAGACTCTTAAAATACACATGCATCAGAGCAGATTTCCAGAGTAAGGAGTGACAAGTAGTTTTTGAGGGATAAGGCCCAATAGGAACCACAAATAAGGATCCCGTGTGCTGCAACTCAAGATTTCTCCTACCTCAACTAAAACTGAGTGCATAAATAAATACATACCTGAAAATAAATATTAAAAAACACAAATTTATATTGTCATCTGGCCGCTGCCATCTGCTCCCAACATGGACAGAAGTGGAGGATTTCTTTATCTGTAAATAACTTATGTGCAAATGTTTTAGGTGATTCCTGGTAATAGTGAGCAAATTGTTTCGTGCTTAAGCTAGCTGTGGCTGCTACGTTTTAAAAGATTAGAAGGGTATAATCTATCAGGTTACTGAACAGCAAGATACAAGGTCATGAGTCAACCTTATTACTTTCTTCAAAATACTGGAATGTTTTCAAGGCAATTTAATGGTTAGGTGGTAATCTAGATAATCAAATTAAAAGGTTATAAATCATCTCCTAATAGCAAATTGTTGTCAACATGGCCAGTATATGGTGTAAAATAACTTGTCCTGTTTCTTGGGAAGGAAATTTTGCTGGCTGACCCACATACATACGTAGAGTGTCTACGCTTGTTGCCCAGACACAAAGGCAGGGAACTGCCTGTAGGACCACCAAGAGGAAACTGACAGCCATTGGTTTCAAAGTTAAATAATGCAGTGGAAAAATGTAACCCATTTCTCTCGAATTCCAATTGTAGGTGCTTCGGTTTAACCAAGCTGGAGCCCACAGAGGCGCACAAGTGACCCCACAGAGCTTCACCAGTTGTGCCTTCTCACAGCAGATCCAGACGGGCAACTATCCTGAGGTCATTTTGCAGGTATCTGACTTGTCCGTTTATTTCCAGCAACTTCTTGTCTTAAAGTCACACTATTAGGGAAGGAACCTAGTACAACTTCCACATTTCGCAGAAAGAAAACTAAGACCCACAGTTCTTGAGTAAATAGTCCATGGCCACTCTGATAAGGAAGGGCAGAGCCAGGATAGAACCCAGGCTTTATGACTTTGAGGTCAAGACTGTTTCTAAGTTCTGCACATCACTCTGCCATTAGTTGTGTATATGTAATTTTCTCTACAGCCATGGGAGAGACTCTTAAAATACACATGCATCAGAGCAGATTTCCAGAGTAAGGAGTGACAAGTAGTTGAGGGATGGAGATGGCAAGCTTTGGTGACTTCACAAGAGGTTGCTGATCTTCACATGCCCTTTATCTCCTCCCTATTTATCCAGGGCTTCCCCAGTGGCTCAGTGGTAAAGAATCTGCCTGCAATGAAAGAGATCTAGAACATGTGGGTTCAATCCCTGGGTTCAGAAAATCCCCTGGGGGAGGAAATGGGAACCCACTCCAGTATTCTTGCCTGGAAAATTCCATGGATAGAGGAACCTGGTGGGCTACAGTCCATGGGGTCACAATGAGCTGGATGTGACTTAGGGACTAAACAACAACAACAAGATGATTCTTACATATGTCATTTTTATGGTCAGCTGGAAATAGGGAAAATAAGCTTCTTTGCTTCTAAGCAGATGGTCTGAAACTTTCACACATTGATTTCACGCATCCAAACTTGATCACCTGGAGCACTTTTTTGCTAAGTGACTTAGCAGGAGCGTACACCTATCTGCATACCTACCTACCTATCATTCTCATTATGACCATCATCTACTATCTGCCTATCTATCTGTCATCTGTCTACCTACCCATCATCATCATCATCAGCAGCAACTGCACAACAGCAATCTAGCTATCTGTCTATTTATCATCATCAGCAGCTATTTGTCATCCATTCAACTATTCTACCTCAGATAATACCCTTTCCCAGTACTCCACTTCCTTAAACACCAACTGTCCAGCCCCATTATAAGAGCCTGGTGTAGACAGGCTCCTATTGGTAAACAGTCTCCACAATCACCTCCCTGAGCTAGATCAGGGGGTGATACCTCCCACAGGTTACTTCCTGAGGACGCTGATGTGCCATCTGCCTGTCATCCAGGGAATTACAGACTCAGGATGGGGCAAGGACTTTGTCAATATGGCAATTCTGCCAGGTCTGAGTGGACAGCTGGCAGTCCATCTGAAAGGTTCCGACCTTGGCTTCACCCAGTCCCTGCGGTGACTAGGCCCTGTGTCTGTCAGCAAGCTTGCCAACTTCAGGCTGGGGATTGGAATTCCCCGAAATTTTGAGCTTTCTGAAATCCAAATTTTCCACTGCACAGACTAAGCTTTAATTATATCATGGTACTAGTAGAAGTTATATGAACTTTTTAAAGAACATTTCTAAGGTAACATTGTAATGCAACAAAAATTGCTTAGAGACTTTGTAGTTTAATTAACCGACAAAGAAACTTGACTTTTTTTCTAAGATCTCGGTTCCTTCACAGTTAATTCCAATCCGTAGGCACAGCAAAATCTGAAACAAGTGAACAATTATCTAAGTTTTATTGTACTACCTCCATATCAACCTCCTCAGAAGTCCTCTAAACAACAACAACAAGATGATTCTTACATATGTCATTTTTATAGTCAGCTGGAAATAGGGAAAATAAGCTTCTTTGCTTCTAAGCAGATGGTCTGAAACTTTCACACATTGATTTCACGCATCCAAACTTGATCACCTGGAGCACTTTTTTGCTAAGTGACTTAGCAGGAGCGTACACCTATCTGCATACCTACCTACCTATCATTCTCATTATGACCATCATCTACTATCTGCCTATCTATCTGTCATCTGTCTACCTACCCATCATCATCATCATCAGCAGCAACTGCACAACAGCAATCTAGCTATCTGTCTATTTATCATCATCAGCAGCTATTTGTCATCCATTCAACTATTCTACCTCAGATAATACCCTTTCCCAGTACTCCACTTCCTTAAACACCAACTGTCCAGCCCCATTATAAGAGCCTGGTGTAGACAGGCTCCTATTGGTAAACAGTCTCACAATCACCTCCCTGAGCTAGATCAGGGGGTGATACCTCCCACAGGTTACTTCCTGAGGACGCTGATGTGCCATCTGCCTGTCATCCAGGGAATTACAGACTCAGGATGGGGCAAGGACTTTGTCAATATGGCAATTCTGCCAGGTCTGAGTGGACAGCTGGCAGTCCATCTGAAAGGTTCCGACCTTGGCTTCACCCAGTCCCTGCGGTGACTAGGCCCTGTGTCTGTCAGCAAGCTTGCCAACTTCAGGCTGGGGCTTGGAATTCTCAAATTTTGAGTTTTTGAAATCCAAATTTTCCACTGCACAGACTAAGCTTTAATTATATCATGGTACTAGTAGAAGTTATATGAACTTTTTAAAGAACATTTCTAAGGTAACATTGTAATGCAACAAAAATTGCTTAGAGACTTTGTAGTTTAATTAACCGACAAAGAAACTTGACTTTTTTTCTAAGATCTCGGTTCCTTCACAGTTAATTCCAATCCGTAGGCACAGCAAAATCTGAAACAAGTGAACAATTATCTAAGTTTTATTGTACTACCTCCATATCAACCTCCTCAGAAGTCCCTCTAAAATGTCAGAAAAAGAGTATATTTTAATATAGGATTTTATTGATGTTCCAGAAGAAATACTATTGCTTAAGAAATATCTAGTTTAAGTGTCCTGAATTATATAAAGAGAATCTGTCTTTTCCGTTTAAGGCCCAAGCTGCCAGGACAATCCATTCATCCTTCCGTTCTCTGAGCAACACCATCAACTCATCTTCAGGGGAGTATTTATTGGAAAGTGCCAATAAGCTGTTTGGAGAGAAGTCTGCAAGATTCAAGGAAGTGAGTGAAACGTGCAATTTAAATGGCAGGCCCACCAAATTTGCAATCTTATTTTCTCTGATTCATTCCCAGAGAATCAGAATTCCACCCAGGATAGCAAAGGCCCCTTCCTGCTCCCCCCCCCGCCCGCCAAACCATGGGACACAACCCAATGCAACTGTGCTTATCGTTCTCTGTGGCTGCTTCCTCTCTCCGCTATAAAAATCCCACCTCTAAAGTAAGTCGGCAGGTGCACAGCCGATTTCCAGAACTTCTAAGTTCACAGCCAACCTCTCTGTATACTCAGTGTCCACAATGCAAAGTGTACAGGAGAGCAAATGCAGATGGGGCTGGAGTGGGGGGTGGGGGAGGGGTCAAAAGCACAAAATCAGACCCCTAGCCAACCTGCCGGCTGCCTCTGCTTCAGGCTCCCCAGTCTTGACCGGAAACCTGTGGCTTGCAGCTACACCATGGCTTGCGGGGTTTCCGGGAGGAGGGCAGGGCAAGCCACTCCAGCATTCTTGTCTGGAGAATCCCATGGACAGAGGAGCCTGGTGGGCTACAATCCGTGGGTCACAAAGAGTCAGACACTGACTGAGTGCCTAACACTTTTACTTGTTGGGTGTATGTTCTATGTAACCTTTGTTATTATTTTTTTGTTTTAAAGGAATACATGCAGCTCTCCAAGAAATATTACTCTACAGAACCCCAGGCAGTTGACTTCCTAGAATGTGCTGAAGATGCCAGAAAGGAGATTAATTCCTGGGTCAAGACTCAAACCAAAGGTTAAAAAAACCAAGGAAATAGTTTCTGCTCATCTTTTCATGTAGAAAACTTTGATGTATTTAAAAAAAAAATCCTTGAACTTAGCTCATAGTGCTAACCTTGGTTGCTCTGGATAATGTCACCCGATTGTTGTTGAGCCTTGTGGTGTTTAAAGTGAGAAAAAGATAATCGAGGTCTATGAATAGAAGATGTACATTCAGTACTTCAATAATCTTGTTTTGGATTATTACCTTAGAATAGAATATAAAAGGAGGCAGATCTTTTTCTAATATGGGAAATATCAGTATTGAAACAATTGTGACTCTATGTTCATAATGAAAAAAAACCACATGTACTAAATTCTACAGAATGAAAAACATATTGGTTTTTCTCTGAAATTAGTTGATCTACCTTAGTTCTTCATTTCTAGATTTTTAAATTACTGCTCTAAAAGACTGACACCCTACTGACAAAAAGGAAGCAGAGAAAGTGAAGACTTAACAGAAGTGAAAGGAAAAATGAATTGCAAAATTAGACACATGAAAGTTTTGCATTTTTGAGCACAGCAAGGTTTTATCTTCTCTCTAAGCATTTGTGTTGAATGGCTATAAATCAACCAGTGGAACTGCAAAAATGCCAAGCAGTCATTTGGGCTGATTGTTTTGCCAAATTTTGTAGTTACTTGGGAACAATTTCTGTTTTCCTTGTTACGACCAAATACTATCTATCACAAAGTTAAAGTCCCAGTAAATTTCCAAATAGTGATCGAGAAAGGAGATACTGAATGACCATACTGAACCTGACCAGACTAAAGTGACCTTTTTGCTTGAGTCCTGTATCTGTCAGTAGAAACGGAAGATGGTAGAATTCTGACTAGCTCTCAAGCACTGTGACCTTGGGAAGGTTACTAATCTCTCATTATGGTGTCCATTTGTGTACAGTGACAGTAATAATACTCATTTACTAGAGCAGTTGTGAGGATTAAATAAAAGAACGTGGTTGAAATATTGCAGAGTAAGTATTCACTGTCAATGGGATGTTTCTTAAACCAACTTAAAAACATCTGACTCAGAGATGACCATTTTTGGGAACCTTCTCGAGCTCACTCATTCACTCCCTTCTCTGTGTGGTCACAGCTTTCTGCATTATTCAGCTCTTTTACAGAACTTACTGCATTTTGTTTCCTGAATGATTTTAGAATGTCTCTTCCAGTATTCTCAGCCCCGCCAGGACAATTCTTTCTTTCTCATACATGAATCTGTGCTATTCCTAATGTAGGTCTAACATAACTTTCAAAACACTGTTTTTAGATGAATCAGTGAATCAGAAGGAGCCTGAGTGACGTAGTGGGGGGATGCACTCTTGTATTCCTTGTTGCTGTCAGTGGCTCAGTTGCGTTGGACACTTTGTGACTCCATGGACTGTAGCCAGCCAGGCTCCTTTGTCCATGGAATTTCCCAGGAAAGAATACTGGTGTGGGTAGCCATTCCCTTCTCCAGGGGATCTTTCTGACCCAGGAGTCAACCCGTGTCTCCTGAATTTCTGGCAGATTCTTTACCATCTGAGTCACCAAGGAAGCCCCATTACACTTCTTAAGTGTCTCTTTTTCATTCCCATCTGAATTAATTAACCTCATACAGCTATAAAACTTTTGAGAAAACAGTATAAAAGGAATTTTAAATTTTCTGGGATGTTTCTGGCTGTCCAGTGCTTAAGACTTAGTGCTCCCAAAGCAGGGGCCATGAGTTCATTTCCTGGTCAGGGAAATAAGATCCTGTATGCAGCACCATGCTGCCAAAGGGGGAAAAAAAAAATGAAATGAAACAATTTTTTCCCCAAGTCTGATAGTAATTCTAAATCATAATTGTATTACTTCTTCATTTTCTCTTGGATTTTGCAAACCTGAAAAATTTGGTCTGGGTTTTACTTATGATTTAAATAAATTAAGAGAAAAACTTGAAGATCAGCATTTGTACAGAGTTTGATAAGTGTGGGTGCTGAGTTTGATGGTGACTCAAGAGAGCCAAGAAATCATAATGACTTCAAAATTGTTAACCATGAAACCTAAACAGACATCATATTTTTTTGTAGGCAAAATCCCAAACCTGTTACCTGAAGGTTCTGTAGGTGCAGACACCAAGATGGTCCTGGTGAATGCTGTCCACTTCAAAGGAAGGTGGAAGACTCCATTTCAGAAGAAACTAAAGGGGCTTTATCCTTTCCGTGTGAACTCGGTATGAGACAAATACAGCAAAATAGATTTTCTTAACACATATTTTAGGGCCTTTGACACAGTAGAGAAAGAAAACTTAAGGCCCACTTATTGATAACCCATACATGATTTGCTATTAATAGTTACAGGTTATACACACTGGATAGTTGATCGAATATTTCAGTTTACTGCATAGCACCCAATGATTTGCTGAGTGAGAGGCCTCATGAGTAGTTGTGAAACCCATGGGCTGTATAATTACACAGTCCTGGACTCACATGTAGGCTCTACTACATACCAACTATGAGGTTGCTTATGGGTCATGCACTCCATTTTTTGATCTGTGAAATCAGGATGATAATATCCAACTAAAAGGTTGTTCTAAGAATTCAATGAGATTTTGCTGAGTTCTTGCCGCTATTCAGTACGGAACAAATATTGTAGTAGTATTGTAATGACAACTGTCCATCCTGTTACTAACGGGTACAATCTTAAAAAAGCTAAACAGATCAGAGTCACTGTGACAGTATACAAATAATACATTTTGATTTTTTAAAACATATTTTGACATGTTTTAAACAAATTTTAAAATGAATGCTTGATTTTTAAAAAACATATTCCTTCAACATGAAAGCAGAACCTGTTCTCTTTTATGTCTGATTGTAAATCTTTAAACATCTTACTATCGATTTTCATAGTTTACTCTTTAATTACTTTAGACTCAGCACAAATCGGTAGAGATGATGTTCCTGCATGAAAAGCTAAACATTGGATACATCCCAAGTCTGATAGTAATTCTAAATCATAATTGTATTACTTCTTCATTTTCTTGGATTTTGCAAACCTGAAAATTTGGTCTGGGTTTTACTTATGATTTAAATAAATTAAGAAAAACTTGAAGATCAGCATTTGTACAGAGTTTGATAAGTGTGGTGCTGAGTTTGATGGTGACTCAAGAGAGCCAAGAAATCATAATGACTTCAAAATTGTTAACCATGAAACCTAAACAGACATCATATTTTTTTGTAGGCAAAATCCCAAACCTGTTACCTGAAGGTTCTGTAGGTGCAGACACCAAGATGGTCCTGGTGAATGCTGTCCACTTCAAAGGAAGGTGGAAGACTCCATTTCAGAAGAAACTAAAGGGGCTTTATCCTTTCCGTGTGAACTCGGTATGAGACAAATACAGCAAAATAGATTTTCTTAACACATATTTTAGGGCCTTTGACACAGTAGAGAAAGAAAACTTAAGGCCCACTTATTGATAACCCATACATGATTTGCTATTAATAGTTACAGGTTATACACACTGGATAGTTGATCGAATATTTCAGTTTACTGCATAGCACCCAATGATTTGCTGAGTGAGAGGCCTCATGAGTAGTTGTGAAACCCATGGGCTGTATAATTACACAGTCCTGGACTCACATGTAGGCTCTACTACATACCAACTATGAGGTTGCTTATGGGTCATGCACTCCATTTTTTGATCTGTGAAATCAGGATGATAATATCCAACTAAAAGGTTGTTCTAAGAATTCAATGAGATTTTGCTGAGTTCTTGCCGCTATTCAGTACGGAACAAATATTGTAGTAGTCTTGTAATGACAACTGTCCATCCTGTTACTAACGGGTACAATCTTAAAAAAGCTAAACAGATCAGAGTCACTGTGACAGTATACAAATAATACATTTTGATTTTTTAAAACATATTTTGACATGTTTTAAACAAATTTTAAAATGAATGCTTGATTTTTAAAAAACATATTCCTTCAACATGAAAGCAGAACCTGTTCTCTTTTATGTCTGATTGTAAATCTTTAAACATCTTACTATCGATTTTCATAGTTTACTCTTTAATTACTTTAGACTCAGCACAAATCGGTAGAGATGATGTTCCTGCATGAAAAGCTAAACATTGGATACATAGCAGACCTGAAGGTCCAGATTCTAGAACTCCCATATGCTGGAAATGTCAGTATGTTCCTGCTGCTTCCAGATGGAGTTGCTGACGTCTCTACAGGCTTGGAGCTGGTAAGAATTCCAACTTCCATTGTTTTAAACTTCTGGAGCTAAACTCATCTTTGCACGTGTCTGCTGTTGTTGTTTCTAGTTAGTTGCTAAGTCATGTCTGACTCTTTGTGACCCCTGGACTATAGACTGCTAGACTCCTCTGCCTATGGGTTTCCAAGGCAAGAATACTGGGAGTAGGTTGCCACTTCCTTCCCCAGGGAATCTTCTCCACCCAGGGATCAAGCCTTCGACTCTTATGTCTCCTTCATTGGCAGGATGATTCTTTACTATTGAGTCATCTGGGAAGCCCTTGCACATGCCTATCTCTTAGGAAATGGTGTGAAATTTGAATATGTGAATTGGTTGAGAAGAACTCTGCCAGGTCTCCCAGTGTCACTGAAAGCCTTAAACATATGTCATACATACTATCTTCTTGCAAAATTGTCACCAAACTATTAAATTTTAACATCACCTACAATATTGTAAAGTCATTGATTGTCAACATTAGAGGTTGTTTTCCTTCTCTGCGTTTTATTTATTTATTTATTTATTGTATTTGTAGCTGGAAAATGAAGTCACCTATGAGAAACTCAACAAGTGGCTCAGCAAGGACACTATGGGTGAGGACGATGTGGAGGTGTATCTCCCCAAGTTCAAACTGGAAGAGCATTATGCACTCAGGGCCATTCTCACGAGCATGGGCATGGGTGATGCCTTCAGCCAGGGCCACGCCAATTTCTCAGGCATGTCAGAGAAGAATGACCTGTTTCTGTCTGAAGTGTTCCATCAAGCCTCCGTGGATGTGAACGAGGACGGCACGGAGGCTGCTGCTGGCACTGGGGCCATCATGACGGCGAGAACGGGCCACGGAGGCCCCCAGTTCGTGGCTGACCACCCTTTCCTCTTTCTTATCATGCACAAGCTCACCAAGAGCATCCTCTTTTTGGGCAGATTTTCCTCACCCTAAATGGAAAGTTTCTGTTTCTACATAGGACTTTGTAACATGAGAGATAAGCCTCAGGATTTCTGCAAGTGCCAAAACCTAAGAGACCTTCTCTACACACTTCTGTTTTTCTGAACAATTTTTATTACACACTAACTATAAACACAGACATAGCATGACATCTCTCCATCATGACATTCCCATCCTATTCATCATGGTCTCCTAAAATGGGATGATATCTCATTTAATTCTTTCTTACTCTTAGTTTATCTTATTGTATTAACTTTTACTGTGTTATTTATTATTTTATATATTTTTTTATGGTTCACTATCTAGTATAGCTGATACATATACAGAAGTCGATCAACACTTATTTTTCTTTCTAAGAAAATATATGTAGGGCTTCCCTGGTGGCTCAGAGGGTGAAGAATCTGCCTGCAATGCATGAGACCCAGAGTTGATCCCTAGGTCAGTAAGATCCCCCGGAGAAGGGAATGGCTACCTATGCCAGTATTCTTGCCTGGAGAATTCCATGGACAGAGGAGCCTGGTGGACTACAGTCCATGGGGTTGCAAAGAATCAGACATGACACAGAGACTGAGCATGCACACATATGTATTTGTTCTTATAATGAAGGATAAGCAGGTGGCCTTCCATGTCCTTTTGTAATGGAAACCTAGAAGGAAGCATTGAAGAACATTCAACAGCATTGAAAAATGTATGTTGTGTGCATTTCTATCATTATGTATCACAAACATGTATCTGCAATTTATGTATATTTGCAAATATATAGAAAATAAACATGCTTTCACAAGCCTTTTGTTTGTTTGTCTACATTCTATTAGGTCTTTTGGTCATAAGACCTGCTTATTTTGATTCTCAGAAATCAGGCATCACAGCTCATTTGTGAGAACCAAGAAAGCGCAGAATAAAGGAGCCAGGGGAATAACCAACTGTCTTGGGGGTGGGATGGAATTGTGTGACAAAATCGATTGGAACTGCCTTCTCATAGCAACAAAAGTTATAGCAATTCAAAAAGATAGTTTGAGTCAGAGTCCTTCGGGGACTTCTGTGTTTGCATCAGGACTTCAGGAATGAACACCGAGTCTAGTGGTGCAGACAGACAATGTAGGTCATAGTCACTGACTGAGCTGAGAGAGTTCAGAGGGGGTAGAGATGAGCGGAGCCCGAGTAGAAGGAAAACATAAGCTGACTCCTTTTAAGTATGTTTGCTTCCAGTAGCACTGGATGCTTTCAAGTGGATCAGGGGCAGACAAGAACCATATTAAGTCCTGAGAACTAACGAAGGTCTGAGGCTTAGGGAGCTTGAGCTGGCTATTGAAGTGTGTGGCTGGAAATGTGTTCCAGGCACTGCCTTCTTTATGATGAAGGCCGGGGATGGGTGACCCATTGGAGCATGGTGGCTAAGGAGGTAGCCTCAGGACCTTGACTTACATGCACCCAAATCCCAGTTCTAACACTTAGGAGTCATCTAACCACAAGCCGGGAATGATGCTTCTTTATGCTTCAGCCTTCTTTCAGTGTAAACTAGAGTAAACAGTGCTCTTCTCACAAGGCTGCCCTGTTGGTGGAATGAATACATATCTAACAAGCGATTAAACGAATGCTTAGCATATGCAGTATTAATAAATACTACCAATCATGATTATTTTCTTTGTCAGTAATAAAACTGTCTCATTGTCAGCTAGTCAAGCAAAACATCCAGGAAAATTATTCAGTTAATTCTTTAAGGCTTGAATTGTGGCTTATTTTCTCTAACTTCAGTTCAGTTCAGTTACTCAGTTGTGTCCGACCTTGGCAATCCCATGGACTGTGGCACACCAGGCTTTCCTTTTCTTCACCTGCCCAAACTCACATCCATTGACTCAGTGTTGCCACCCGGTCATCTCATTCTCTGCCATCCCCTTCTCCTGAGGCCGTCGATCTTTCTTCGCATGACACTATTTCTGAACGAGTCAGTTCTTCGTATCAGGTGGCCAAAGTATTGGAGTTTCAGCTTCAGCATCAGTCCTTCCAATGAACATTCAGGGTTGATATCCTTTATGATTGATGGATTCCTGACCAAGGGACTCTCAAGAGTCTTCTCCAGAACAATAATTCAAAAGCATCAATTCTTAAGTGCTCAGCCTTATTTATGGTCCAACTCTCACATCTGTACACAACTACAGGACTAACCATAGCTTTGACTACATGGACCTTTGTTGACAAAGTGATGTCTCTGTAGTTTTGCTTCTTGTAGTTCTGAAAATTCTATTTTTGTTTTTGGTGCAGTTTTTGATAGATATTTCATCGCATTACAAGTCTTTTTAAATGGTTTTTAACATTTAGCTTATTCATCAGGAGATGTTCTCCATTTGGAAACTTGTGTCTTGGTTCAGTTCTGGGAAACTCTCAGCCCCCACTATGGCCTGAATATTGGTACCCTCACTCCAACACACGTGCTGAAACCCTAATACCTAGTGTGACAATATTTGTAGGCTGGCCCTTTGAGAAATAATTGGGATTGGAATTGGTCATGAGGGTGAATCCCAGGATGTAATTTGTGTTCTTATGTAACTGAAAAGGGTTAATTTTGAATTCACAATGAATCTGCTCTGTGACTTTAACCCTTATCTCACTGATTTTGTTACAGGCATACATAATGGCCTGCCTCAGGGAGATAACTAGACCCTGTGTGACATTCTTAAATTCTTCATCAGTGGCTTAATGATGTGGTCCAGAAATTCACATCTGGGAAGACTGATAGATGGATGGGGTCTACATCAGCACCCAAATGAGAAGAACAGAAACATTTCCTGGGTACTTCACTTAGTACCTTATGAACAATTTAACAGCAAAGAGTTCATGAATGATAATCTCCATCTCATTACCTATTATTATTGTACTAATTTAAAACTTTCTGTAGAAAAATATATACATATATATATTCTGAGGAATGTCACTAATCACTGCCAGTTGGCAGACTAGGGAAAACATGAAGCCAGGAAAGTCTGAGTTACAGTCTGTCAGAATTCCAGGCTCTATGTGCAGACAGACATGGAAAATGTGGGCAGTAATTCAAGAAAACCCTTGTCTATCTCTCTTTTTATTTGAGCTTCTGGCCAAGATTAACTTGAAAGGAAGAGTGTATGGGCTTGTGAAAGTGAGTCAAGAGGGCGTTGGCTAAGAAAAAGGTGGGGCTAGAATTGCTAAAATGACTCCTTCAGTTAAAAGTTACTTAATTCAGTCACAATCTCTTTCTATAGGAACTCATCGCCAATTCTGCTCCAGTAGAAGAAAACAAGGTATTGTAAATATTTCTTTGTTTAAAAATGTTTATGTCTTCTTTCTTTGTCAAAGTGCCTAGCAGAATAACAAGACCCTCACAGAACAGAAATAATAGATGAATTCTGTGCAAGTCTGAGAGATTTAACCCTGAGTTGGTTCAAAGAATGTGCTGGAAAAAAGCTAAGCAGGAGATGCATTCATGTCCAGAGATGTGTGAGAGATGGTTTTATCATGGATTGTGAAACTATGCATTTGTTTTCTCTAGTCACATTTTTGGACTTGTTACCTTTGTTAACTGTTTACAGAGGCAAAAAGAAATAAGCTATTCTCAGAATGGTTGAGCCAAAATCCTTATATCCCTTCAAGAAGAATAGACCTGGCAACATGCCCTAGACCTCAGTCATTTGTGTAGGGAACTAATGATTTGACTCTTTATCCTCCACCCTGCCCACTTTCAAGTCCTGGCCACCATTCCAGGGGCCATTAGCTTCTCTTTCAGAATAATCCAAGCCCTTAATCTTACACTACATGCTTATCAGAAAGCCTCCCGATGTGGACATTCTTAAATTCTTCATCAGTGGCTTAATGATGTGGTCCAGAAATTCACATCTGGGAAGACTGATAGATGGATGGGGTCTACATCAGCACCCAAATGAGAAGAACAGAAACATTTCCTGGGTACTTCACTTAGTACCTTATGAACAATTTAACAGCAAAGAGTTCATGAATGATAATCTCCATCTCATTACCTATTATTATTGTACTAATTTAAAACTTTCTGTAGAAAAATATATACATATATATATTCTGAGGAATGTCACTAATCACTGCCAGTTGGCAGACTAGGGAAAACATGAAGCCAGGAAAGTCTGAGTTACAGTCTGTCAGAATTCCAGGCTCTATGTGCAGACAGACATGGAAAATGTGGGCAGTAATTCAAGAAAACCCTTGTCTATCTCTCTTTTTATTTGAGCTTCTGGCCAAGATTAACTTGAAAGGAAGAGTGTATGGGCTTGTGAAAGTGAGTCAAGAGGGCGTTGGCTAAGAAAAAGGTGGGGCTAGAATTGCTAAAAATGACTCCTTCAGTTAAAAGTTACTTAATTCAGTCACAATCTCTTTCTATAGGAACTCATCGCCAATTCTGCTCCAGTAGAAGAAAACAAGGTATTGTAAATATTTCTTTGTTTAAAAATGTTTATGTCTTCTTTCTTTGTCAAAGTGCCTAGCAGAATAACAAGACCCTCACAGAACAGAAATAATAGATGAATTCTGTGCAAGTCTGAGAGATTTAACCCTGAGTTGGTTCAAAGAATGTGCTGGAAAAAAGCTAAGCAGGAGATGCATTCATGTCCAGAGATGTGTGAGAGATGGTTTTATCATGGATTGTGAAACTATGCATTTGTTTTCTCTAGTCACATTTTTGGACTTGTTACCTTTGTTAACTGTTTACAGAGGCAAAAAGAAATAAGCTATTCTCAGAATGGTTGAGCCAAAATCCTTATATCCCTTCAAGAAGAATAGACCTGGCAACATGCCCTAGACCTCAGTCATTTGTGTAGGGAACTAATGATTTGACTCTTTATCCTCCACCCTGCCCACTTTCAAGTCCTGGCCACCATTCCAGGGGCCATTAGCTTTCTTCTCTTTCAGGGAATAATCCAAGCCCTTAATCTTACACTACATGCTTATCAGAAAGCCTCCCAGACAACTACTAATTCCCTCAGAAATGGCTTTAGGTGAATATAGAAGGACTGGGGGATGTGGGGGGGGGGGGTCATTTTCTGATATGCATCACTCCACTAAGTAGGCCGTATTATCAGTATCAATGGAAAGTCCAGACACCTTGACCACCCTCTAGTGGAAAAGGGGCAGAGAGTCCTTCCTGCCCCCTCCTCCAGCTCACCATCATCCCTCTTTTCTTCCTCCTCCTGTCCATCCTCTTCCATCACCCAGTCCCTCCCTTTTACCATAGAATCTTAAAGGCAATAAAATGCAATGACGAAGCTTTTATATTTAGAGTCCAGAGACTGGGAGTGCAATGCTGGTTCTGCTCTTAGTTGGCAGTGAAGGTTCATCTGCACATTGCACCTCTCTGGGCCTCAGTTTCCTAGCAGACAAAACATAGCAATTTGATTAGAAAGATTGGAAGTTTCTTTCCAACTCTGATTTGCTGGGAGTATGTGTGTCCAAGATGAGATATTTTGATGACTGATGCTATCCTTTTCTTATTTTCATATTTCTTTAGTCAAGCTTCTTTGCAGATTGAGGTTATTATGCATTTTACATAAATGTGTATATTTATATGTATGTATACTAATGGAGTAGGAAAGGGCAACCCACTCCAGTATTCTTGCCTGGAAAATTTCATAGGCAGAGGAGCCTGGTAGGCTACAATCCATGGGGTTACAAAGAGTGGATCATAAATGAATGACTGAGCATGCAAACTGACATATCTATATACCCCCTGAAAACTGCATAACATCAGTTCATTCTGAAAAGAGCACAGTTGGCTTCTGATCTAGACATGAGTCTTTATTTATAGTCTTCTCTGAAAAGATCACTCTCCGTCCCTTGAAGGGATGGATTATTTCATGCAGAATCTCATTCCCAAATTCTGCATCTTTCAGAAAGCACTTTTCATTTGCTAGCTTAGCATTTCTGTACTTTTTTTTTTTTTCATTTTTTTGGGGTGGGGGCCGGGTTGGGAAGGGAGGGGTGCGCGGGTCACTTCTATTGGTCTTTCATTTATTCATTTTCATCCACCTTTGTTCTTTGGCTCGTGTGGGCCTCCCATCGCGGTCTCTCTCACTGCAGAGCGCTGGCTCTGGGCGCATGCACTCCAGAGCTCCGGTTCGGTAATTGGACACATCAGTCCAGCTGCTCCGTGGCACGTGGGATCTTCTCAGGCCAGGGATCGAACCAGCGCCCCTTGCATTGCAAGCCAGTGTCCTTACCCACTGGACCACCAGGGAAACCCTGTACTTTTTTTTAAAGGCAGAGATTGTTCTTGTATGTTCTGGGCTGCATCTGATGTATTAATGATGATATTAATGAGAGAATTCATGAAGCTGAAGATAATTGGATGTCAGCTTTCCACAAAAGACTAGTTCTTTCATTAGAGAGAATTATTGTTTTCAGGAATTTGTTACAAGTTTCTACACTCTAGAATAGCCATAAATCCTAAGTAGAAAGATGAAAACCCTCAGCTGTAAAAGAGTATTTTCTCCTCCCTTCATGTTGATGATGCTTTGGCCATGGAGCTGAGTATTTTCCATATGAAAGAACACGTGAGTTCTTAAAAGATAAAGCTTAGGAGACTTTCCTGGTGGCCCAGTGGTTAAGACTCCTTCCTCCCAAAGTGAAAGACCAGGGTTTGATCCCTGGTCAGGTAACTAGATCCTACATTCTGCAACCAAAGACTCCACACCACAACTAATAAAACCTGGCACAGCCAAATAAAAAATAAAAGACAACATTGAATATATATGCAGTAAAAAAAAGCATCCTTTGAATGGATATAGTCGTAAATAGGGGGCTTATTTCTAACATGGCAGAGGATCTGTCAAAAGAAAGTTCTTATATGCAAACTTCAAACATTTGATAAGGGTGTAGAGTTATTACAAAACTGGAGTTGTGACTTTTCTTATTTGATAAAAGAGGGTTAGTATAGGATTATCATCAGCTTATGCAATAGATGCGACCTACGATGGGAGAAGATTTTGAGGCTGAGAAACTGTTTGGTTAAGGGCAAGCCTACAACTAGGAGAGGTTTCAACAATATCCCTGTTAATCCGAGTCATGATGAAATCGAAACTTTGTGTGCACACGCCTCTCCCTTTACTCAACCATTTAACTAGAGAAATCTCCTGACCTTTCTAAAGTTCTCACTCTAGGTTTTTCGGAGGGCTGTGTGATATCACTGTAAGATCAAATTCTATACAATATTGGAATTATTGGGAATTTCTAGACCATGGAATTTGGTTTATTTTAAATTATCTCACCAGTTTGCAAATTTATTTGGCTATGCGATGGCAATAGGCTGAACTCACTATTTCTTTGATAGTGACCCCATCTTGAAAGACTTAAAGGAAAATATCAGGGTGGTTAGAGGTGAAATTTAGAAGTTGAATACAATATTTTAAAAAAGGAGAAAGCTTGAGTTCCTTTGTTATTAAAGATAGGGTCTCAAGTAAGTGAGACTAAAGACAAGAGTCTTGACTTTTCTACTTCTCTATAAGTATTTCCACTAAACTGTGAAAGATTTCAAATAGTTAAAAAAAGATGACTAGAGCCCAAATTATAAACAGTCTAAATAAGAAATAAGTATTTGTAAGTTTCCATTCTGTGCAAAGTCCTGAGTTGGATGCTAGTGGATTACCAAAGCGAAGTAAGAAAAGTTTGCGCTCAGGGAACTTATCCTAGAAATGAAAAGACATAAACATATGAAAACAAAACTACCAGTGTGATAAGCACCAAGCAACGGGCAAAGCCATGCTGTGGGACTCTGGTGCAGACATGCTCCTGTGAACCCCAAAGTTCAGAAAAAGCTTCCAGAAAAGGAGCACTTAATAACCTGGCACAGCCAAATAAAAAATAAAAGACAACATTGAATATATATGCAGTAAAAAAAAGCATCCTTTGAATGGATATAGTCGTAAATAGGGGGCTTATTTCTAACATGGCAGAGGATCTGTCAAAAGAAAGTTCTTATATGCAAACTTCAAACATTTGATAAGGGTGTAGAGTTATTACAAAACTGGAGTTGTGACTTTTCTTATTTGATAAAAGAGGGTTAGTATAGGATTATCATCAGCTTATGCAATAGATGCGACCTACGATGGGAGAAGATTTTGAGGCTGAGAAACTGTTTGGTTAAGGGCAAGCCTACAACTAGGAGAGGTTTCAACAATATCCCTGTTAATCCGAGTCATGATGAAATCGAAACTTTGTGTGCACACGCCTCTCCCTTTACTCAATCATTTAACTAGAGAAATCTCCTGACCTTTCTAAAGTTCTCACTCTAGGTTTTTCGGAGGGCTGTGTGATATCACTGTAAGATCAAATTCTATACAATATTGGAATTATTGGGAATTTCTAGACCATGGAATTTGGTTTATTTTAAATTATCTCACCAGTTTGCAAATTTATTTGGCTATGCGATGGCAATAGGCTGAACTCACTATTTCTTTGATAGTGACCCCATCTTGAAAGACTTAAAGGAAAATATCAGGGTGGTTAGAGGTGAAATTTAGAAGTTGAATACAATATTTTAAAAAAGGAGAAAGCTTGAGTTCCTTTGTTATTAAAGATAGGGTCTCAAGTAAGTGAGACTAAAGACAAGAGTCTTGACTTCTCTACTTCTCTATAAGTATTTCCACTAAACTGTGAAAGATTTCAAATAGTTAAAAAAAAAAGATGACTAGAGCCCAAATTATAAACAGTCTAAATAAGAAATAAGTATTTGTAAGTTTCCATTCTGTGCAAAGTCCTGAGTTGGATGCTAGTGGATTACCAAAGCGAAGTAAGAAAAGTTTGCGCTCAGGGAACTTATCCTAGAAATGAAAAGACATAAACATATGAAAACAAAACTACCAGTGTGATAAGCACCAAGCAACGGGCAAAGCCATGCTGTGGGACTCTGGTGCAGACATGCTCCTGTGAACCCCAAAGTTCAGAAAAAGCTTCCAAAGGAAAAGAGCTGGAGCACAATGGGTTTCAACTTATTATAAAGGACAATAAAGACTCTCCAGGAACTGGGATATCACTTATCAAGGTGTGAAGGAATAAATAAGATTAAAAAGAGTAAAATTACAGATGAAAGCTACGTGAGAAAAAGCATGAAGTTGTAAAGTTGTATAATTAGTCCTCATTCACTGGTAAAGCCGGCAGGCGTGTGGTATACTGAAAAGAAGCACTAGGCCGATCCCATGGCCATTTGTATCCTGGCATTTTCAACCAGGAGCCACTAACTGGCCATAATCCAGGTGTTCACTCATGTGTATTAGCTCCAGAATTTGAGGGAGTTTCTTCAATGCTCTGTTCATTCAGCTTATATATATATATATATACACACATATATATAATAGTGTTGTTGTTTAGTCCCTAAGTCATGTTCAATTCTTTGAGACCCCACAGACTAAGCCCTTCAGGCTCCTCTGTCCATGGGATTTCCCAGGCAAGAATGCTGAAGTAGGTTGCCATTTTCTTCTCCAGGGGATCTTCCTGACCCAGGGATTGAACCCATGTCTCCTGCATTGGCAGGGCGATTGTTTACTGCTGAGCCACGGGGGAAGCTCCATACAGATGATTGTATAGGCTATTATGTTTATAATCATATTGGATAATACTGTCTTTTGTCATTTCAATGAAGTGTGATAGAAAAGATAATTGTGTCAGCCAAAAAATCCATATAGGAAGGTAAAATAAATGGAAAGGATTAATAACATGTTCTCTAACTCTGCTTTATGTTTCTTAGATCTTCCCGATGGATTCTCTAGCACAGTCTATCAACTAATTTGCTTTGGAGTTTAGCAAAAAGCTAGCTGAATCTTCTGAAAGTAAAAACACCTTCTTTTCTCCCTGGGGCATCTCAGCCTCCTTAGCTATGGTGTATTTGGGCACCAAAGGGACCACTGTAGCCCAGATGGCCCAGGTGAGTAAGATAGGCCAACTATCCTCTGTAGCCTTAAAATGAAATGCTTTTTTTTTTTTTTTTTGCCTTTCACTTTCATTTCTCTCCTAAAACCCAAACAGTTTACATTTTACAAGCATATCCTCCAAAACAAAAGACACACAAATTTTCTAGACCTTAAACAAGAAGTCTGAGAAAGTGAATCATCTGACACTGTTGCTAGGAAAATTATTTAAAGAAACTGTGTTCTCTGGAAAAATCAAATGGAGAGATGATGAGGTTAAGTTTCCTTCAATGACAAAAACATTTTATTTTGATTGTTAAAATATTTCAATAAAGTCATAATTCACAATTTAAATAATAAAGTTAGTCATCATCTTTCTAATCTTGGAAGAATTTTTTAAAAACACCAATAGAGGATGTCTTTGGTGGTCCAGTGGTTAAGAATCTACCAGCCAATGTAGGGGACATGGGTTTGATCCTTGCCCAGGGAAGATCCCCCGGGCTTCAGGACAATGATTGTAGCTTGGGTGCCCAGATCCCACGCTCCAAAACAAGGGAAGCCCCATCGAGAGAGGAGCCCCCAGTCACTTCAACAAGAGAAAGTCTGCATGAAGCAGCAAAGACCCACTGCAGCCAAAAGTAAATAAATAAAATGATAAATTGATTCAAAAAGACACAGAGGGAAAAACCAGGTGAATTCTGTTCCTCATGCTTTGCTTGGTTCTTACTTTGTTCAGTCCCTAGTTGTCTGGATGAAAGAACCCATTAAGAGCATTAAAATAGAACAGTATTATTGTATAAGCAGTTACCAATTTGATGTAAGGATTCTCAAAACACAGCATGTATTTGTGTGTGTGTGTAACCTTATATAGCAACAATACATACTGAAATAGTCATATATATGTATATATATATGTATATACACACACACACACACACATATATATATATGCATGTGTAAGCATATAAATGTGTATTTTAAATAAAAATAGAAGAGAATAAATTCAGCCCTATATAAGACAGCAATTGAAAGATCAAGTGACAGAACTTCCACCAAAGAGAGTGGCCTCTGTGACAAATACAGAAATGGACAGCTAGTAATTCTGAATGAGACAGGCAGGGTACTGCTCTGTCAGTTTAGGTTATTCGTGTAATTTACAAGATACCGTATGGCTTAAAATAGCAACAATGAAGTCTTGGTTCAGAAAAATCCGAGGTTGTAACTAGTTAATCATTGGCTAATTACTAAAAGGTTTAACTATGAATGCAATAGATTTAACCTTGATAAATTCCAATTTGGGCCCATTTCATATAAATATATGTCTGGGTGTTGTTTACCTCTGTTTTATTTCAATGTTACTTAAATGTTAACAGCCTCAGTTTGAAATTGAGAGGAATGAGTTGCCTAGAACCCCTTTTTTTCTCTATAGCAAGTGGCTCCTGTCTGTCAGCATGCGTCAGCACCGGCTTTAGTGAAATAGACTTTATTCCTTTCTGTGAGCCTGGTCCGGAAGGCATGCGGCAGACGGCACTATCGCCTGGTTTTCTCTCCTGGTACAATGCACAGGAAGCACAGTGTCCACATCCTTCCTGTGAATCCTCACGCAACTGCTGGCTGAAGACCATGACTCGGACTCCATATGTCAGATGGTGGTTGGCAGTGAGATCTGAAGCACTTAAGTAGAAAAAAAAAAATTAACTTCCTGAATGTTCCAGATAATTGGGGCAATGGTGGCTTTAGCTCAAGCTGGTTAAATGATGCTCTTAGCTGAATACATACCTTTATTCTCAAAACAATGATAGACAAAAATGAAACATGGAAAACATGAGAATTTGACCTCTAAGGCTATTCCCAACATTATTTTCAATGTCCTATGCAAAGTATTAAAGTAAAGAGACTAGCAACTTCAATTTAAAAATTTATTTGAAAGCAGTTTTTGACTTACTCTGTTAGTTCAGGGAATACACCATTTAAGTCAAACAAGAGCTCGCTTGGTTCATTAATCAAGTGTCTTGGGGCGTTTGTCTATGGGAATGACTAGCTTGTAGTTGCTGATGTGTGTTTTGAATGATCATATCCCTGTGAAGTGCATTCATGCATTGCCTTCTTACTAAAATTACAGATTCTTCACTTTAGCAGAGACCAGGACAGCAAACTTTGTCTTGACAGTGAAAAGAAAAGGAAAATGGTATGTCTGATATTTCAATATCCTTTTGATAATCAAGGAGAAGGTACTTTTAGCATATTTATTTTAGTGGCTAAATTAAGCAACCTTTAATACGTAACTTTTCTTAGAAAAAGATACCAAGACTATGGGAAAGTTTTAGAGTACACAATGTCTACAGTTTTTAAGAGTCATTTCTTTGCCCTTATCTCTCCCTTCAAAACTATTTCACTTTCAGTCTTGTTCTTTTCTTTGCAAACGAAGTGTGAAGAAAATGATACTCCAACAGCTTTCATCTCTGGCACTAATAATAGTAAAGAAAAAAAATGTATCTACCATACAACAGATTTCAGCATTTGCTTGTAAACATGAAATCATTTCATTTACTATAAGTTAGTTGTTCATATACAAGTAGTTCTTATTCAACATTTTTATTTGTCCAATTTATTATTTTTTTGAAAGGAACTCAATGTGGGCAAGCCTGAAGAAATACAGTCTGATTTCCAGACACTTATCTCAGAAATCAATAATCCCAGCGATGCTTGCATCCTTAAAACAGCCAGCAGGATCTATGGGGAAAAAATGTACCCATTTCACGTGGTAGGAGCAAACATCTTATTTTAAATTGATGGGAAAGAAAAAGCCACTTGAGGCCGATCAATACACTCTTTGTTCTGTTCTCCAGGGATCCCAGGAACAATCTTAACGTACAGGGTGTTTGTGGTCACTATTTCTGATAAAGAGTCATTTAGAATGACCGATGTGTCAAGTTGTAAAGGAAACCAATAATGTATCTCAAGCCACATCTAGTGAGCAGATCTTTATGGCCAGAGCAAAGATGTAAACCCCAGGAACAACTATGAAGGCACATAGAAATGTGACTTATATAATCTCTGGGCCAACATTGTTTTCATGGGAAACAGAACAAAAGATCTAGAGTAGTTCCGTCAGGTGAGTCTGAAGGGCCAGAGGGTGGAGTGTGGCTGGAGACTGTGTCCTTGAGCAAGCGGACTTTGGGATCCGATAAGTCTTGGGGCGTTTGTCTATGGGAATGACTAGCTTGTAGTTGCTGATGTTTTGAATGATCATTGGGCCTTCTTACTAAAATTACAGATTCTTCACTTTAGCAGAGACCAGGACAGCAAACTTTGTCTTGACAGTGAAAAGAAAAGGAAAATGGTATGTCTGATATTTCAATATCCTTTTGATAATCAAGGAGAAGGTACTTTTAGCATATTTATTTTAGTGGCTAAATTAAGCAACCTTTAATACGTAACTTTTCTTAGAAAAAGATACCAAGACTATGGGAAAGTTTTAGAGTACACAATGTCTACAGTTTTTAAGAGTCATTTCTTTGCCCTTATCTCTCCCTTCAAAACTATTTCACTTTCAGTCTTGTTCTTTTCTTTGCAAACGAAGTGTGAAGAAAATGATACTCCAACAGCTTTCATCTCTGGCACTAATAATAGTAAAGAAAAAAAATGTATCTACCATACAACAGATTTCAGCATTTGCTTGTAAACATGAAATCATTTCATTTACTATAAGTTAGTTGTTCATATACAAGTAGTTCTTATTCAACATTTTTATTTGTCCAATTTATTATTTTTTTGAAAGGAACTCAATGTGGGCAAGCCTGAAGAAATACAGTCTGATTTCCAGACACTTATCTCAGAAATCAATAATCCCAGCGATGCTTGCATCCTTAAAACAGCCAGCAGGATCTATGGGGAAAAAACGTACCCATTTCACGTGGTAGGAGCAAACATCTTATTTTAAATTGATGGGAAAGAAAAAGCCACTTGAGGCCGATCAATACACTCTTTGTTCTGTTCTCCAGGGATCCCAGGAACAATCTTAACGTACAGGGTGTTTGTGGTCACTATTTCTGATAAAGAGTCATTTAGAATGACCGATGTGTCAAGTTGTAAAGGAAACCAATAATGTATCTCAAGCCACATCTAGTGAGCAGATCTTTATGGCCAGAGCAAAGATGTAAACCCCAGGAACAACTATGAAGGCACATAGAAATGTGACTTATATAATCTCTGGGCCAACATTGTTTTCATGGGAAACAGAACAAAAGATCTAGAGTAGTTCCGTCAGGTGAGTCTGAAGGGCCAGAGGGTGGAGTGTGGCTGGAGACTGTGTCCTTGAGCACGAAGCGGACTTTGGGATCCGATAAGTCTCTTCACATCCCAACACTAGAGACTTCAGGAAAGATTCTTTACTTTGAGTTAAATATGCTTCTCTTCTTTGATGGTTCAGACTCCACAAAGCAGATTCTCAGAAGGATCAACCCCAAACCTGGCCAAACATTTACTTCTGCCGTGTTTATCCATCACATCCTTTGACATATTTCAGGAGAGAGCTGGAGGACCCAGGTGCCCAGTTGGTAAGAAGTAAGGAAATTGAATAGGGTAGAGGGATAGCAATTGAAAAAGTCAAGCTGTCCAGTTTTTAAGACTCTGAGCTTCCAATGCAGACGGTGCAGGCTCAATCCTTGGTCCTGGAAATAAGATCGCCCATGGCCAAAAGGCATACAGATAGATAGGCAGATAGATAGATAGATGTGGAGGTTCTAGAACTGTCGGGGGTGGGCTTCCTTCCACCATCTATAGCTCTGCATGGCTAGTCCACACTCAGCTAAGTTTACACTGAGGTGTGTTTAGTTTTGAATCACAGCTGGAGTGTGGAAAAATTGAAGAAAGTAATGGAGTGGGAGTTTGCAATTATCCATCTAGCTGCTTTTTTAAAAAGATAATCTAAATAGACTTGATTTATCAGCCTTTGAAAAAAATTCTATAAAAGGAGATTTTACCTATATCTTCCAGAAATAGTTAGAAGACATGAAAACATACTTTGGTGCAGAGCCACAGTCTGTGAACTCTGTGGAAGCTTCTGATCAAATAAGAAAGGAGATCAACTCTTGGGTTGAAAGCCAGACTGAGGGTAAGCGTTCTCCAAGGTGATCACCAATGTATTTTCTACAAGTATGTGCATCTCTTACATGGAACTGTGGACACATTCTAATCATTCAGAACATTTGTTTTAATTCTAAGTCTTATCTAAAACAGAGAGGACAATCATTTTATTAATACCAAGTAGACAAGAGAATGATCAGATTCCACTAATTTCAAACAGGACTCCAGGGAAATGTAAAAAAGGAATTTTGGAATACTGATGTACATGTGGTTTCTTAAAAAAAGTATCTGCTAATGAATAATTAAAATGTGGCATTAAATGTACTATGTAACTTTAAGTAAATTTCAAAATAAGGTCACATAGTAGCTGAGTATGGGCTAAACTCTGGTAACAGAGACTCAAAATACAATAACTTAATAATAAGGCAGAAGTTTATTGTTGTCAGCTGGTAAGTCATCTCTGATCCTTTTTTTTGTTTGTTTTAAGTCATCATTTATTTTTCATACATCTTTTTTATTCCTTGGTATGTGTGGGTCTCCCATCACAGACACCTCTCTTATTGCAGAGCACTAGCTCTGGGTGCACGCACTCCAGAGTGCAAGCCCGCAACTGGACACACAGGCCCAGCCACTCCTCGGCACGTGGGATCTTCCCTGGCCTGGGATCGAACTGGTGCCCCTTGCACTGCAAGGCAGACTCTCCACCCACTGGACCACCAGGGAAGCCCTAAATTGTGTCTGACTCTGTGACCCCACGGGCTGTAGCCCACCAGGCTCCTTTGTCCATGAAATTTCCCAGGCAGAGAATATTAGACTGGGTTGCCATTTCAGTGGGAACTTTACCTTGATACTTACCACACTGTTATTGAAATTAACAGTTGCTCAATTGTTAACTGAAGTCCCTGCCTCCTTCACTAGGCTCAGGGACCCAAGTGCAATAACAACACCTTATTCGGGCTTCTGCTTTGAGTCACTACCACATAACAGCCCCGCTCAGGGTAGTTGTTTAGAACAGTAATGCTTATTGAAATGAACTGAGGGAGCTGGCAGCCCTAAATCCTCAGTTCCTTTTTTCCCCCGCACTAGTGACTCAGAAGACACCCTGAGGCAGGAGTGATCATTTCCCTTAACTTGTGCCTTTCCTATTTCCTTAACTTATACATTGGGATTCATCCAAATGTAAGTCTGGTTTGAGAATTACAGATTAGCCTGCATTTACAGAATGAAATTACTTACATTGTTCTGGTTCACCTGAAAACACAAATGTGATTGTGTAGGTGAAAGCACATTGCAATGCGCAACACAAATTCAACACAGTAGCTTGCTAAGTCACTTCAGTCGTGTCCAGCTCTTTCCAACCCTGTGGACTGTAGCCCACCAGGCTCCTCTGTCTATGGGATTCTTCAGGCAAGAATACTGGAATGGGTGCCCATGCCTGCCTCCAGGGGATCTCCCTGACTCAGGGATCGAACCCAAGACTCTTATGCCTACCTGTAATGGCAGGCAGGCTCTTTCCACTAGGAGTAGAAGGAATTACAGTGCTTGAGCTGAACTAAAGCTCAGCTCTCAAATTCCTACCCACTGCCTACTTGGGTCTCTGGAAGACAGGTGTGGGCCCTACAGACAGAAGGGTGGGGAGCAACTCATGGGCTGTCTTTCATGCTTTAGCATAGCTCTGGGTGCACGACTCCAGAGTGCAAGCGCAACTGGACACACAGGCCCAGCCACTCGGCACGTGGGATCTTCCCAGGCCAGGGATCGAACTGGTGCCCCTTGCACTGCAAGGCAGACTCTCCACCCACTGGACCACCAGGGAAGCCCTAAATTGTGTCTGACTCTGTGACCCCACGGGCTGTAGCCCACCAGGCTCCTTTGTCCATGAAATTTCCCAGGCAGAGAATATTAGACTGGGTTGCCATTTCAGTGGGAACTTTACCTTGATACTTACCACACTGTTATTGAAATTAACAGTTGCTCAATTGTTAACTGAAGTCCCTGCCTCCTTCACTAGGCTCAGGGACCCAAGTGCAATAACAACACCTTATTCGGGCTTCTGCTTTGAGTCACTACCACATAACAGCCCCGCTCAGGGTAGTTGTTTAGAACAGTAATGTTATTGAAATGAACTGAGGGAGCTGGCAGCCCTAAATCCTCAGTTCCTTTTTTCCCCCGCACTAGTGACTCAGAAGACACCCTGAGGCAGGAGTGATCATTTCCCTTAACTTGTGCCTTTCCTATTTCCTTAACTTATACATTGGGATTCATCCAAATGTAAGTCTGGTTTGAGAATTACAGATTAGCCTGCATTTACAGAATGAAATTACTTACATTGTTCTGGTTCACCTGAAAACACAAATGTGATTGTGTAGGTGAAAGCACATTGCAATGCGCAACACAAATTCAACACAGTAGCTTGCTAAGTCACTTCAGTCGTGTCCAGCTCTTTCCAACCCTGTGGACTGTAGCCCACCAGGCTCCTCTGTCTATGGGATTCTTCAGGCAAGAATACTGGAATGGGTTCCCATGCCTGCCTCCAGGGGATCTCCCTGACTCAGGGATCGAACCCAAGACTCTTATGCCTACCTGTAATGGCAGGCAGGCTCTTTCCACTAGGAGTAGAAGGAATTACAGTGCTTGAGCTGAACTAAAGCTCAGCTCTCAAATTCCTACCCACTGCCTACTTGGGTCTCTGGAAGACAGGTGTGGGCCCTACAGACAGAAGGGTGGGGAGCAACTCATGGGCTGTCTTTCATCTCAGCATAGCCTTTCAGAGTTCAGTAGAGAATCTCTGTCTAATGCTGCACAAGCTTGGTTTGCATAAGGGTCTTGCCATCTTCCCCTGAACAGGCTGATATACTCAAGGAGCAGGACAGGATCCATCTTGCTAGATCACAGAGCTGTCCAGATCCTCCTGTGATGATAGAAATGTGACATAGGTAACGACCACATTTAGACCAATGGAAACATATTCTCTCATGGTTCTGGTACTTCCCTAGTGACTCAGTGGCAAGGAATCTGCCTGCCAATGCAGGAGATGCAAGAGATACGGTTTGATGCCTAGGTCAGGAAGATTCCCCTGGAGGTGAAAATGGCAGCCCACTCCAGTATTCATGCTGGGAGAGTCCCATGGACAGAGGAGCCTGGTGGGTTACAATCCATGGGGTCACAAAGAGTTGGACACGGCTATGAGATTAAACAACAACAGCCTAGTTCTGTAGGCTGTGCGTCTGAAATTAAGGTGTTCGCAGGGCTCTGCTCCCTTGGAATGCTTCAGGGAAGAAGTCTCTCCATATCTCTCTCCTAGTTGCTGATGGTTGCTGGCAAATCTTGGCCTGTAGAAGCCTATCTCCAATCATCTCCAATCTCTCTCTCGCTGTTGATTCATGACTTTCTTCTTTTTCTCTCCCATGTCTCTGCATTTTCACACTCTTTGTGTCTGTGTCCAAATTTCTCTCCTCTTATAAGGACACCAGTCATTGAATTAGAGCCCAACGGAATCCACTATGACTCCATTTTATCTTGATTGCACCCTACACGTCACATTTACCGGGACTAGGGGTTAGGACTTACCATATCATTTAGGGAGGACAAAATTCACAACAGGAATATTTCTAGTCTAGGTAAAAAGGACACTATTTGAACAACAAATGAAATTTAAATAGGAGACTTCTCTGGAGGTTCAGTGGATTTAGGACTTTGTCTTCCAATGCAGGGGAGTGCAGGTTTGATCCCTGGTCAGAGGGTTAAGATCCCACATGCCTTGTAGCCAAAGAACCAAAACGTAAATCAGAAGCAGTATTGTAACAAACTCAGTAAAGACTTTAAAAATGGTCTACATAAAAATAATCTTAAAAAACCTTTAAATAGATCTGTTAATAGTATCCTATCAATATCAACTTCCTGGTTGAATCCTTGTGGGTATAAAATGCTACCGTTTAACAGTATTTCATAATCATCAGTTTTACAAGTGTGATGTTTCACCAGAATGTAACTATATCATTTAAAATCTGTCCCATTGCTGTTGTAGGAAAAATCCAAATCTCCTACCTGATGATGCTGTGGACTACAACCAGAATGGTTCTGGTGAATGCCCTTTATTTTAAAGGACTCTGGGAACATCAATTCTTAGTTGAAAATACCACAGAAAAGCCTTTCAAAGTAAACAAGGTAGGAGCATGTTAATAACCAGTATTTTATAAGGCATCGCAAAGGAAATTTCTATTTAAAATTCATTCTCTCTGAATATATCTTCTTGTCAATTATGGCTCGGGAAGGGATGAGTGATGTAAAACCCCCAGTTTCTTCCCATCTGGACATTACCCCTTCATCATTTTGTTCTGTGAAAACAGACTATTCACATATCTTATTACTCATTCTTTGTTGCGACTAGGGTAGAGCATGTACTAAGTTGCTTCGGTTGTGTCGACTTGCTGCCACCCTGTGGACTGTAGCCCACGAGGCTCCTCTGTTCATGGGATTCTCCAAGCAAGAATACTGGAGTGAGTTGTCCTTCTTCAGGGCATCTTCCCAACCCAGGGATCGAACTCGAGTCTCTTTGGTCTCCTGCCTTGGCAGGTGGGTTCTTTACCACTAGCACCACCTGGGGAGCCCATGGTAGAGTGGGTAGGGTAGCTATTGCCAATATCTCCCAGGCTGGACATGTGACGTGGCTGTCACTAGAGCTGTGCTCAAGTTAGAAGGCTGCCAGAACCATAACCCTAAACTCTTCACTTATTTCCTTTCTTGTTCTACTAGACTAGTGCTATCTTACACCAAACTCTTACCCTTCAGAAGAAAAAGAAATATAAAATGTAAGATCTCATCTCTTTCTTTAAGGTTCCCCTCTGTGCTGGCACACAGAACACTTGTTTTTATAGTAGGAACTTTTTTCAGCAACAAGGGCGACTAACGCAAGGTCACAGACGGACCTGAGGCTGGCATGTGGCTGAGTCTTGGGACTTGAGTGGAAACAAGGATTCAAATATGGTCAGGGTTCAGTCCCTATCTTCTCAGCTCTGCTTCTCCATTCCTCCTCTCTCAAACTGAAGTCTAACTCGCTGTGGATCCCAGTCCATGATGGCAGAACACGGCTACCCACATCGCCTCCATTCCAGAGACTAGTCTGATAGGTGGCATTTCAAGTTCCTAGGAAGGAACGGACTGGCCAAAGTTGTGATAATGTGCTACCCCTGGGGTGGATGATCTCACAGAAACAGTTCTGCTGAGGATGCACTGCTGTAACCATACGGTCATTTGCATCAGGCAGTTTTCAGATGATCAGTGGGGTAAGGATGGAGAAGGAACTAAACATACAGGGCAATGGGCTACCTAGAAATAAGCGGGATAGTTGCTTGGCTTAATGAATCCACTAGGAATGTTCAGCTGCAAGGGACAGGAAAACACCCTAAACTAGCTCCAGTCAAATGGGAATTTGTATTAGTGTTAGCTCATGTGCTTCCCTGGTGATTCAGTGGTAAAGAACCCACTTGCCAATGCAGAAGATGCAGGTTCGATCCCTGGGTCGAGGAGATCCCTTGGAGAAGTAAATGGCAACCCACTCCAGTATTCTTGCCTGGGAAATCCCATGGACTGGAGAGTCTGGTGGGCTACAGACCACGGGGTCACTAAAGAATCGAACATGAATGAGGGAACAAACAACAGCAGTGCAACCGAGAGGAACTGAGAAGTCCAGGAGTGCGACCTCTGGAGTCTCAACATAAATGTTTTAATAATTTTATTCAGCACTTAGCAAAGGACTATCATTTCTGCTAGCGTCTCGATCTCGGAACCCTAAACTCTTCACTTATTTCCTTTCTTGTTCTACTAGACTAGTGCTATCTTACACCAAACTCTTACCCTTCAGAAGAAAAAGAAATATAAAATGTAAGATCTCATCTCTTTCTTTAAGGTTCCCCTCTGTGCTGGCACACAGAACACTTGTTTTTATAGTAGGAACTTTTTTCAGCAACAAGGGCGACTAACGCAAGGTCACAGACGGACCTGAGGCTGGCATGTGGCTGAGTCTTGGGACTTGAGTGGAAACAAGGATTCAAATATGGTCAGGGTTCAGTCCCTATCTTCTCAGCTCTGCTTCTCCATTCCTCCTCTCTCAAACTGAAGTCTAACTCGCTGTGGATCCCAGTCCATGATGGCAGAACACGGCTACCCACATCGCCTCCATTCCAGAGACTAGTCTGATAGGTGGCATTTCAAGTTCCTAGGAAGGAACGGACTGGCCAAAGTTGTGATAATGTGCTACCCCTGGGGTGGATGATCTCACAGAAACAGTTCTGCTGAGGATGCACTGCTGTAACCATACGGTCATTTGCATCAGGCAGTTTTCAGATGATCAGTGGGGTAAGGATGGAGAAGGAACTAAACATACAGGGCAATGGGCTACCTAGAAATAAGCGGGATAGTTGCTTGGCTTAATGAATCCACTAGGAATGTTCAGCTGCAAGGGACAGGAAAACACCCTAAACTAGCTCCAGTCAAATGGGAATTTGTATTAGTGTTAGCTCATGTGCTTCCCTGGTGATTCAGTGGTAAAGAACCCACTTGCCAATGCAGAAGATGCAGGTTCGATCCCTGGGTCGAGGAGATCCCTTGGAGAAGTAAATGGCAACCCACTCCAGTATTCTTGCCTGGGAAATCCCATGGACTGGAGAGTCTGGTGGGCTACAGACCACGGGGTCACTAAAGAATCGAACATGAATGAGGGAACAAACAACAGCAGTGCAACCGAGAGGAACTGAGAAGTCCAGGAGTGCGACCTCTGGAGTCTCAACATAAATGTTTTAATAATTTTATTCAGCACTTAGCAAAGGACTATCATTTCTGCTAGCGTCTCAGATCTCTGGGAACCAATGATGTTAAAGAATTAAGAATTTGGTGGGACACCTCCCCAGTGACTTTGTGCACATATTTTACAGACTACAAGCAAACCAGTGCAAATGATGTCCATGAAAGAAAAACTTCACGTATTTTACATAGAAATGCCACAAGCCGTAGGCCTTCAACTCTTCTGTAAGACCCGTGACCTCAGCCTGCTCATACTACTGCCCGAAGACATCGCTGGGCTGGATCAGGTAAAGGGACCATTCTGTTCCTGCTTCCCTACTCTCCTTTCCCATTTGGTAACATTTGTTTTCTGTCTGTGAGTCTGTGTCTATTTTGTATATACATTTATATGTACGGAAATAAAAAACCCAAAAAAAGACATCAGTCTGACATCAAGATGCTTTTAGTGTTTATCCCTCTGGGGAAAAACATAAAGACATGATCTCCCAGTTCTTTCATTTTCTGTACAGGAAGGCCTTGAGCTCTAGGTAATATATTTTAACAGAGCATTTAAGCTTTACAAAATTTTGTAGGGTTGATGTAATATTCCTCAGGAAGGTTAAGTAACCTACAGACACCTTGAACATTGGGTAGCCACACAGACAACAGACAGAGATATTTTATGTGAGTCACAAAGCTGTGTAGATTGACCATATCAATCTTATAGTTAGTATAGGTCTTTCTGCTCCTTCTGGTAGGCCTGCCTTAAAAATTTCTAAATCATTTGCATTAAACTAGCTTTAGACATATGCTTTAAAACAGTAAATGGATTCTAAAGCTAAAAATGTGCTTTTTCCCTGGTGATTCAGTGGTAAAGAACCCACTTGCCAATGCAGAAGATGCAGGTTCGATCCCTGGGTCGAGGAGATCCCTTGGAGAAGTAAATGGCAACCCACTCCAGTATTCTTGCCTGGGAAATCCCATGGACTGGAGAGTCTGGTGGGCTACAGACCACGGGGTCACTAAAGAATCGAACATGAATGAGGGAACAAACAACAGCAGTGCAACCGAGAGGAACTGAGAAGTCCAGGAGTGCGACCTCTGGAGTCTCAACATAAATGTTTTAATAATTTTATTCAGCACTTAGCAAAGGACTATCATTTCTGCTAGCGTCTCAGATCTCTGGGAACCAATGATGTTAAAGAATTAAGAATTTGGTGGGACACCTCCCCAGTGACTTTGTGCACATATTTTACAGACTACAAGCAAACCAGTGCAAATGATGTCCATGAAAGAAAAACTTCACGTATTTTACATAGAAATGCCACAGTCGTAGGCCTTCAACTCTTCTGTAAGACCCGTGACCTCAGCCTGCTCATACTACTGCCCGAAGACATCGCTGGGCTGGATCAGGTAAAGGGACCATTCTGTTCCTGCTTCCCTACTCTCCTTTCCCATTTGGTAACATTTGTTTTCTGTCTGTGAGTCTGTGTCTATTTTGTATATACATTTATATGTACGGAAATAAAAAACCTAAAAAAAGACATCAGTCTGACATCAAGATGCTTTTAGTGTTTATCCCTCTGGGGAAAAACATAAAGACATGATCTCCCAGTTCTTTCATTTTCTGTACAGGAAGGCCTTGAGCTCTAGGTAATATATTTTAACAGAGCATTTAAGCTTTACAAAATTTTGTAGGGTTGATGTAATATTCCTCAGGAAGGTTAAGTAACCTACAGACACCTTGAACATTGGGTAGCCACACAGACAACAGACAGAGATATTTTATGTGAGTCACAAAGCTGTGTAGATTGACCATATCAATCTTATAGTTAGTATAGGTCTTTCTGCTCCTTCTGGTAGGCCTGCCTTAAAAATTTCTAAATCATTTGCATTAAACTAGCTTTAGACATATGCTTTAAAACAGTAAATGGATTCTAAAGCATTTTAAAACTTTTTTATTAAGTAAACACTCTTCAGGAGACATAGTCTGTATCGGTGCATCTTCAAGTATTATTTAAGTTCATCGGTTAAACTTCTCTGAAGCCCAACTTTGGTGAGACCACATTTCTGAGCAATTCACATGTCTCACACACGTGAATTGAACACCAGTTTCTTATGCAATTAGTGATGTGTCTTGCTTTTGCCTTGTACCTAATTTTTTTACGTGTGCCGGAGTCTTTATATTTCTGCTTCTACCACTCTACGAGAGTGTGGAAAGATTTCTAAATAGTATCATCAAGTTTGTGAAACTGGAGAGGATGGTAAAAATAAGACCAAGTGTGTATACTACACCAGAGCTACGTCATTATGAGATAAGACTTTCTTTTAAAAATACAATTTCCTGACCTGAACATACTGTGACTTACATAA
The DNA here is from genome assembly GCA_022376925.1 of Tragulus kanchil. Classification (NCBI taxonomy): domain Eukaryota; kingdom Metazoa; phylum Chordata; class Mammalia; order Artiodactyla; family Tragulidae; genus Tragulus; species Tragulus kanchil. The sequence goes on from JAIOJX010000003.1 coordinate 157,803,594, forward strand.
ACTTTATTCACAAATATGGATTGGATAGCAATACCTCGATGTAGAAAACTCTCAAAGTAGCAAAAGCATGTGGTTTAAACACACAGGCTATTTTTAAAAATGAAACAATGCTTTTATCTTATATATTCACGCATATGTGTATATACATATATATTTATTGTTTTAAAAATTTAAAATACCAAGAGGAGAAAAAGAAGCTTCAAAATCACTATTTAAAAAGTTATTACTTGTAAGTTGAAGGATTTTCCTTTCTTTGCTTTTCTTTTATCTCAGATTTTGTTTTCAAAGGATTGTATACTATGTTAATAAAAATAATTTTGTGGTGCCTTGGCATACAACGCATCCTACAGTATATGCCTTTTGTGTTGATGGCACCTAAATGAATATTTATACGAATGTATTCTACACTAACACGCTATTTGTGTGTGTAGTCAATATCTTGCAAATGACCACAGAAGTACTTCCATTTTGAATCAAACCTACATCCTAAGAACTATTAATCTGCAAAGTTATATGTCCATAGTGTGGATGATCTCACTATAAACAAAATACTTTTAAATGTGTGTGTTTTTCTACCTTTGGTAATGGGAGTGATTATAATTCACCTTTGTAATATCTAGAAGTCTTCTTCAACCACTATTTTTTTTTTTTCACTATTTTTTTATTCCACTTGGAAATTATGGACTCTTTCTTCCTTGGCTCCAACCTGCAGCTGGAAAAGGTCATCACCTACGAAAAGCTGAGTGAGTGGACCAGCGCAGAGATGATGGAGCCGAGCAATGTGCAGCTATACCTGCCCAAGTCCAAGCTGGAAGAGACGCATGGTCTCAAGTCAACATTGAGCAGTGTGGGGATGAGCGATGCCTTTAACCAGAGCAAGGCTGATTTCTCACGAATGTCCACAGAGGGAAACCTATTTCTGTCCAACGTTTTCCGTAAGTCTTTTGTGGAAATAAATGAACAAGGTACAGAGGCCGCATCTGGTACTGGGAGTGAGGTGAGTGTTCGAATTAAACTCCCATCCGTGGAATTCAACGCAGACCCCCCATTCCTCTTCTTCATCAGGCGCAACAAGGCCAATAGCATTCTGTTTTATGGGCGATTCTGCTCCCCCTAAACCCTGCATCTCTCTCATCAAACAAGAGCATCTTAGACCGTGAAAAACACACATATGATAGAAAAACACATTATAATAAAACCAGTTTGTAGCCTGGCTCTTTTTCATGTATAAATATTAACAAAATTATCTTAAAATAATATATTCTCGTGATCTTATCACTAGAATTCTAGTTATCACTAGCCAGAGAGACTGGTAAATTTTATTTTTTAATTTTGTAACATTTTATCTTATTGTGACTTTTTATTTACATTTTAGAAATTTATTCAGTTAAATGCCTTGCAACGCTTGATCTACCTGATCACTGTATTTCCAATGTCACTTATATTTCATACCCATCATTTAGTGAAGAAAAACTTTAGAAAGGTGATATATCGATATCGTTGATACTGATATGTGAATTTTAAATTATTCTAAAATTAAAATGCTATGAGAAAGAATTATTATGTGTAAAATTTGTCACATCAACATCCTTGCTTTTAGAAATCTTATAAATTAGAGGAGTAAATTTCTAATGTTATAAATGCATACTGTCAGTTATAAGAAGACACATTCTCAGTAAAATTTTATCTCTATAAAATTGCCTGTCTTGGGGCTTCCCCTGGTGGTCCAGTGAGTAAGGCCACCGCCTTGCAGTGCAAGGGGTGCCGGTTCGATCCCTGGCCTGGGAAGATCCCACGTGTTGCGGAGCGGCTGGACCAATGTATCCAATTACTGAGCTGGAGCTCTGGTGCGCATGTGCCCAGAGCCGGCGCTCTGCGACGACAGAGGCCACCGCGATGGGAGGCCCACAGGAGCCAAAGAACAAAGACGGATGAAAATAGAGAAAGACCAATAGAAGTGGCCTGCCCGTCCCCCTCCCTCCCCACTCCATCCCCCAAAAAAGATGAATAAATAAAAAATGTTTTTTAAAAAAATTGCCTGTGTTTTCCCAATTTCTACTAAAACTGCTCATACACAATGGCTTATTGGTAGTCTCAATTGTTACTCCAATTTTAGAGACTGAATATATCATTCTAGGTTACTTTTTCCATTTTAATTTACTAAGTGAAAGATACGATCTACTATGGATCTGACATGAATGGTGTATAATTAGTACAAGAAAATGTGTTTTCTGTATCAAATCTTGGTTTGGTATCATAGAAAAAAAAAAGACCCTACGCCTTGGGCTTCTCTGGTGGGTCACTGGTAAAGAACCCACCTGCAATGTGAGGGACCCAGGCCCTATGCTTTAGCTCCAAAGACAGGAAATTATAATATATATGACGTTTTGTCATATCATCGTGTATCATTTTGCCTCTATCCATGATGCCTTAAGGAACAATGAAAGAAACCCGTGTCTGTGTTTTACCAAATTAAAAGTCCTTAAGTGTTAGGTATCAAGCGGACTCAAAAGAAAAGTAGATCACAAGTGAACCCGATTACATTTTATACCCATTCATTTAATTTTTTTTTTGAAGAAAAACTTTAGAAAGGTGATATATCGATATCGTTGATACTGATATGTGAATTTTAAATTATTCTAAAATTAAAATGCTATGAGAAAGAATTATTATGTGTAAAATTTGTCACATCAACATCCTTGCTTTTAGAAATCTTATAAATTAGAGGAGTAAATTTCTAATGTTATAAATGCATACTGTCAGTTATAAGAAGACACATTCTCAGTAAAATTTTATCTCTATAAAATTGCCTGTCTTGGGGCTTCCCCTGGTGGTCCAGTGAGTAAGGCCACCGCCTTGCAGTGCAAGGGGTGCCGGTTCGATCCCTGGCCTGGGAAGATCCCACGTGTTGCGGAGCGGCTGGACCAATGTATCCAATTACTGAGCTGGAGCTCTGGCGTGCGTGTGCCCAGAGCCGGCGCTCTGCGACAACAGAGGCCACCGCGATGGGAGGCCCACAGGAGCCAAAGAACAAAGACGGATGAAAATAGAGAAAGACCAATAGAAGTGGCCTGCCCGTCCCCCTCCCTCCCCACTCCATCCCCCAAAAAAGATGAATAAATAAAAAATGTTTTTTAAAAAAATTGCCTGTGTTTTCCCAATTTCTACTAAAACTGCTCATACACAATGGCTTATTGGTAGTCTCAATTGTTACTCCAATTTTAGAGACTGAATATATCATTCTAGGTTACTTTTTCCATTTTAATTTACTAAGTGAAAGATACGATCTACTATGGATCTGACATGAATGGTGTATAATTAGTACAAGAAAATGTGTTTTCTGTATCAAATCTTGGTTTGGTATCATAGAAAAAAAAAAGACCCTACGCCTTGGGCTTCTCTGGTGGGTCACTGGTAAAGAACCCACCTGCAATGTGAGGGACCCAGGCCCTATGCTTTAGCTCCAAAGACAGGAAATTATAATATATATGACGTTTCATCATATCATCGTGTATCATTTTGCCTCTATCCATGATGCCTTAAGGAACAATGAAAGAAAGCCCCGTGTCTGTGTTTTACCAAATTAAAAGTCCTTAAGTGTTAGGTATCAAGCGGACTCAAAAGAAAAGTAGATCACAAGTGAACCCGGAGCCTGGAAAGCCAGCCAAGATAAAGGAAGACCAGAGTAACTGCGTCCGAAGCTGAATATTCAACACAGTGTTTTCCAAACAAGCATAAGAGGAAAACGGATGATTCCAGACACTGCAGATGAGTAAGATCCACTCAGGCTGTCATTCGTTTACAAAATGGTTACTGGGCATAAACCCTGGATCAGTGGACATTTGGGGGAATAAAGACTATGCTTCCGAACAGCCTGGTCCCCTGTCTCTCGGAATCATGGCGCTTACAAACTCCAGGAGCAATAGATTCAAAAGTGGATGTTAGTGCAAAGAATGACCGCAACATAAACTGCTGTTAGCTGAGAGACACACGCCGGTGTGAGCACTCATCAGGTTTTTTCAATAACGAGGCTTAAAGTATTAGTGGATGATATTTGTTTTTCTCCCTCAGCGCAAATGTAGATAGCCTGCCTTTTTAGAAGGATCATGAACTCTGGCACTATTTAAAAAAAAAAAAAAAAAAACCCAAACAAAACTGAGTATGAATGGAAAGATGGAAAAGGAGGACAGTAATTACAGAACATGGGCTTCCCTGGTGGCTCGGCGATAAAGAATCCACAGGCCAATGCAGGAGAAGCCTGTTCCTGGATTGGGAAGATCCCCTGGAGGAGGAAATGACAACCCACTCCGGTGTTCGGGCTTGGAAAATCCCAGGGAGAGAGGTGCCTGCCTGGTCGGCCACAGTCCACGGGGGTCGTAAAGAGTCAGACACGACTGAGCGACTAAACAATAACAACATGTTCAATAACAGACATTCATGTCGTGGCTAAAAAGAGAACTAGACGCAGTGGAATCGGGGCTTTGCACAAGAAAATGTGTTTTCTGTATCAAATCTTGGTTTGGTATCATAGAAAAAAAAAAGACCCTACGCCTTGGGCTTCTCTGGTGGGTCACTGGTAAAGAACCCACCTGCAATGTGAGGGACCCAGGCCCTATGCTTTAGCTCCAAAGACAGGAAATTATAATATATATGACGTTTTGTCATATCATCGTGTATCATTTTGCCTCTATCCATGATGCCTTAAGGAACAATGAAAGAAATCCCCGTGTCTGTGTTTTACCAAATTAAAAGTCCTTAAGTGTTAGGTATCAAGCGGACTCAAAAGAAAAGTAGATCACAAGTGAACCCGGAGCCTGGAAAGCCAGCCAAGATAAAGGAAGACCAGAGTAACTGCGTCCGAAGCTGAATATTCAACACAGTGTTTTCCAAACAAGCATAAGAGGAAAACGGATGATTCCAGACACTGCAGATGAGTAAGATCCACTCAGGCTGTCATTCGTTTACAAAATGGTTACTGGGCATAAACCCTGGATCAGTGGACATTTGGGGGAATAAAGACTATGCTTCCGAACAGCCTGGTCCCCTGTCTCTCGGAATCATGGCGCTTACAAACTCCAGGAGCAATAGATTCAAAAGTGGATGTTAGTGCAAAGAATGACCGCAACATAAACTGCTGTTAGCTGAGAGACACACGCCGGTGTGAGCACTCATCAGGTTTTTTCAATAACGAGGCTTAAAGTATTAGTGGATGATATTTGTTTTTCTCCCTCAGCGCAAATGTAGATAGCCTGCCTTTTTAGAAGGATCATGAACTCTGGCACTATTTAAAAAAAAAAAACCCAAACAAAACTGAGTATGAATGGAAAGATGGAAAAGGAGGACAGTAATTACAGAACATGGGCTTCCCTGGTGGCTCGGCGATAAAGAATCCACAGGCCAATGCAGGAGAAGCCTGTTCCTGGATTGGGAAGATCCCCTGGAGGAGGAAATGACAACCCACTCCGGTGTTCGGGCTTGGAAAATCCCAGGGAGAGAGGTGCCTGCCTGGTCGGCCACAGTCCACGGGGGTCGTAAAGAGTCAGACACGACTGAGCGACTAAACAATAACAACATGTTCAATAACAGACATTCATGTCGTGGCTAAAAAGAGAACTAGACGCAGTGGAATCGGGGCTTTGCAAGCGCTCTTGCCTAGGCGTGCTAAACAAACTGAGGCCATGCAAACAGGGGAAGCACACCTATGTCCGGGTGCGCGAGGCCTTCAGCACACCCCCTCCACGACTGGGCCCCAGCCTCCCCGTCCGGGGCAGGGCGTGCGCGAGGGTCGCCTCCGCCCGGGGTGCAGCCTGGGGCTGCCCAGGGAGAGGGTGCCCGGCGGAGGCTGCCGGGCCGCGGCCACCTCCACCTCCCGGGGCTCTGAGTCACCGCCGGAAGCCTGGCCGGGGCGCGACGCGGACGTGGAGCATCCAGGCTGGAGGGGCCGCCGCCGCCGACGGAATCTCCCCGGTACCGGGCTGCGGGGTCCCCCGGCGGCCGCCGGTAGCCAGGAGCCCCGCGGAGAGAGCGGGGCCGGGAGGGAGGGAGGCCGGAGGCAGCCGCGGGCAGGCACGGAGGAGGAGGCCGGGGAAGGCCCGCGGGAGGTGTCCGGGCCCGAGCGCCTAGGGCCGGCGTCGCCCGGGTCCCCCCGCCCCGGAACCCTGGCGGCGATCCCGCCGGTTCTGGGGCTCCGCGGCGAGTCTCCGGGGCAGCGGGCTCCGAGAGGCGAGCGCAGGCCCGCGCGGGGGCACAGCGGGTCCCCGGAGCGGGGGCGACACCTGCCGGCGGAGGCCGCTGCGCGGCGCGGGGCCGGGGGCGGGCGGGCGCGGCGGGGCGCCGGCCGGGCTGGGGCTCCGCGCGGGGAGGGCGGGCGGGAGCCTCGGGCCCGCGCCGCGGGGAGACCCGGCGCCCCCTGCAGCCAAGCCGGAGCGCCTGCGGAGCCTCGGGCGAGTCCCGGGGGGGCCGGGTCCCTGGCCTCTCCGGCAGCCAGGCCTCCCCCTCGGCCACCCAGCTTCCTGGGGGTCCCCAGCTGCCCTGCCCTCCCCTCCTCTCCTCCTGCACGTTCTCCTCCCAGTGCCTCCTTCCCTCCTTCCCTTCCTTCTTCCACTGTAACCGCGCCCCCACCCCCGCCGGCCCCCAACATCTTTTCTGTTCTTTTTCACGAGCTGCTCTCTCGCGCGTGAAACAGACAGCTTCCTCCCCGTCTCCCCTCCTCCGCAGCCACGGAGGTTAAGTGAATGGGTTCCACACTCTCTGGATACTCCCCAGCCCCCTGGCTCCTGCTCCACTCCTCTGCCCGGGCTTTGAGGTCTGACGGTCACCCCCCAGCGCTGCCCATGCCAGCCTGCGGCGCCCCCTTCCTGTCTTCCAACGCTCCCCACTCCCCCGGCCCCTCACACATGCGGGGTTCTCCCGGGACATCCGGATCCTTGGGTCCTGGTCTCTCGGCTTCTCCTCTCACTACTGTGAAATTCCCCAGAAACAGGTTTTTTTTCTCTCTTTTTTCTCCTAAGCCCCCACTTGTACAGTCTGCATATTTTCATCTATTCACTTAGAAGCTCCCGGATGAGGATGCTGTCTGAGGGCTCTCCATCGCGCTCTCTAGAGCTTCTACTCATCTTTAACTCCCTATGTTGACAAACAGCTCTGGGCTGTCGTTGTTCCGGATCTCTTGAGATGGTATGCTCCACTCATCTCAAATAGAACAGGACCTTCCCCATTCCAAGCTGACTCCTACGTAACTTCCTGTGGTGCGCGTCCCACCCTTTGGGTGGATCAGCTAAGAGCCTCCTGCTTCTCATCCCCGGGTGAGCAGGCACCCAGCCTGGCAGGTACCTCTTCCACTCTCTGGCGCAGAGGTTTCCTCCGTGTTCGCAGTCGCTGGTCTTTGGCAGGGGTTCCCAGCGTTGTTTCTACACCAAACGGTGAGCCATGATATTTTTCTAAAATTCGTGTCAAGCGTTTGTTTGAAAACAGTGCCTGGCTTCCTAGATCGTAGCTCAAGTGCAAAACTCTCAGCCTGGAGAGCGGGGCCCCTCCGTCCTGTCTCACGGCCCCTTGTCTCTCATAGGAAACCACCTGCGCCTGCTCCTGGACCCCACGGGGACCATGCCCTTCCTCTGCAGGCGGTGCCCCTGCCAGTGCCAGCCCTGATCACAGCCCCGACCCTCACCACCTTCCAGAGCTCTTGCCCAGTCTTTTAAACCAGCTACTGGCCCCCTTCTCCTGGGCTTCTGAAGAGAATTTATTCTGCTTGACAGTGTGCTTCCTTAGACTTTGTTAGTTATCCATGGCCAGGCTTGAAACCGAGGCCTTATGCCCGTGTATTTATTTCCCTAAGGGTGAGAGCTCCCAGTCAGAAATTATGACATTAAAAAAAAAAAATCTTTTTCTCCAAAATCGTGTGAGGAAAGTGTGACATACATACTCCTTGGAAAACTTCACTTCTGGATGTGTGCATGGGGCGGTGGGTAGGGGGTGGAGCAGGCTGGTGGCAGGCGTCCAGGCCCCCAGGAGGGAGTGATGTTGGACAGAGTCAGCCCTCCTGTCTATCAGAGCTTCCGCTTCTGCAAATCAAGCCCACAGCAGACTGAAAATACTTGAAAAAATTCCAGGAAGTTCCAAAAAGCAAAACTTGAAATCACACCCTCTGGCAACTATTTGCATAGCCTTTTTATGAGGAATTATAAGTAATCTAGAGATGATTTAAAGTGGACAAGAGGAGTGTGTAGTTTATATGCAAACATGTCACCATTTTATAGAAGAGACTTGAGCATCCTTGGATTTGGGTACCCATGGGGGTCCTCATGGATAACAAGGGACAGCTCCTTGGAAACAGAAGGCTTGCTTTTGTCGCTAAATCTGTTTAGTTTATTCTGAGATAGTATTTAATTGTCCTGACATCGCTTATTCACCTGTAAGAGGAAAACGGGTTTAATGCCAATCCCTTTTAACGGCTGGAAATAAAATCCTCGCCGGTGTGTGCTGGCCCCCCTCTGAGAGGCACTCTTGCCTGTGGGTGTGCGCCAGGGTGTGTCTGTGCCGTGGGGGGCAGGATGACGGAAAATACGCAGCAGTTGACCAGCTCCTAGATGTTGAAAAGAAGGGAAAGAGAGGAGATGAGAGGGACGCGAGGGGGAATGTGGAAGAAGACCAGAAATTGTAAAAGGCCTCAGGCGGCTGCCCCTGGACCCCACGGGGACCATGCCCTTCCTCTGCAGGCGGTGCCCCTGCCAGTGCCAGCCCTGATCACAGCCCCGACCCTCACCACCTTCCAGAGCTCTTGCCCAGTCTTTTAAACCAGCTACTGGCCCCCTTCTCCTGGGCTTCTGAAGAGAATTTATTCTGCTTGACAGTGTGCTTCCTTAGACTTTGTTAGTTATCCATGGCCAGGCTTGAAACCGAGGCCTTATGCCCGTGTATTTATTTCCCTAAGGGTGAGAGCTCCCAGTCAGAAATTATGACATTAAAAAAAAAAAATCTTTTTCTCCAAAATCGTGTGAGGAAAGTGTGACATACATACTCCTTGGAAAACTTCACTTCTGGATGTGTGCATGGGGCGGTGGGTAGGGGGTGGAGCAGGCTGGTGGCAGGCGTCCAGGCCCCCAGGAGGGAGTGATGTTGGACAGAGTCAGCCCTCCTGTCTATCAGAGCTTCCGCTTCTGCAAATCAAGCCCACAGCAGACTGAAAATACTTGAAAAAATTCCAGGAAGTTCCAAAAGCAAAACTTGAAATCACACCCTCTGGCAACTATTTGCATAGCCTTTTATGAGGAATTATAAGTAATCTAGAGATGATTTAAAGTGGACAAGAGGAGTGTGTAGTTTATATGCAAACATGTCACCATTTTATAGAAGAGACTTGAGCATCCTTGGATTTGGGTACCCAGGGGGGTCCTCATGGATAACAAGGGACAGCTCCTTGGAAACAGAAGGCTTGCTTTTGTCGCTAAATCTGTTTAGTTTATTCTGAGATAGTATTTAATTGTCCTGACATCGCTTATTCACCTGTAAGAGGAAAACGGGTTTAATGCCAATCCCTTTTAACGGCTGGAAATAAAATCCTCGCCGGTGTGTGCTGGCCCCCCTCTGAGAGGCACTCTTGCCTGTGGGTGTGCGCCAGGGTGTGTCTGTGCCGTGGGGGGCAGGATGACGGAAAATACGCAGCAGTTGACCAGCTCCTAGATGTTGAAAAGAAGGGAAAGAGAGGAGATGAGAGGGACGCGAGGGGGAATGTGGAAGAAACCAGAAATAGACACTGACAGTTAAGAGCAGTTAAAATGTAAAGAGGAAATTAACGTGATGCTCCAGTTCATCCCTTTGCCTTTTCAGACGGGAGAACTATACACAGTCACCCACATGTGTGCACACCTGTGCACACTTAGGCACCAGCCTAAGCTTCTGCCGGCCTTGCCCTGGCTCCCGAAACACAAAGAATGCCGCGCACCGTCCAGCTCCACAAGGGTCAGGCCTTCAGCTCCCGCAGTCACTGGCCGACCGTGGCCCCGGAACAGAATTCAGAATGACAAACAAGATGAGCCGCTCCGTGCTTTGGGGAAGCAGGCTCCTTAGGTAGAGATGGCACAGGAAAACTTTTTAATAAGCCCCACTGAACTCGCTAGCTGAGCCGCCTGGTCCTCGTGACTAGCAGTGACCACGTGCTGCATATGCCGCCTCCATTCCCCGGGGGCCCCCTTCATAGCTCCCCGTCCTGTTTCGACAACTCTGGTGGAAAATGGTGGTTTTTTTTTTTTTTGAGTCCCTCTGATTTTAAAGAACATTTTTTCTCCCAGGAGCCTGCATGTTAGGTTCAAACAAACCTTCCAAATCTATTGAAATCTGTCCAGTTGCTTTTCTTTTCTTTTCTTTTTTTTTTTAAATTTTGGCTGCACCCCACAGCATTATGGGACCTTAGTTCTGCGACTAGAGATCACACCCTTTGCCTTGGAAGGTGGAGCCTCATCTCAGCCAATGGACTGCCAGGGAAGTCCATTTCCAGCTGTTTTCATGTGACGTAGGATGAGACTGGGTTTAGGATGGAGTGGAGGAGGCCTTTTCAAAGCCCATGAACAAAGCGAGTAACTCAGCCCTCGTGCCAGTGGTAAAACCAACAGAAAGACGACAGTAGCAGTGGAGCTTGGGGTGGGAAGGAAAAGGAAAAACTGTTTACGAAGAGCTGAAAAGAGGGAAAATGTGCTAGAATGGTGAGTGAAAAGGAACAGAATTCTACAGTTGAAGGGATAGTATATATGCAGTAAGATGATATACGTATGTAAATGCATTCTTACAGAAAATTATAACTCATAGAATATTGCTTAAAAATTATGCCAGAGGCACCAGACTGAGGGAGAGCTGTCAGGAACGGGCATTTATCTCACAGTTCTGGGGTCAGAAGTCGGTAAGAGGTGGTCAGAGCTACACGTGTTTTCTCTGGCGGCTTTTGGGCAGTGTCCGATTTCTTGCTTTCCTTGCCTTTCGGCTGCCTGCGTTCCTGGGGCCGTGGCCCCCCGTCAGCCCGGTCTCTGCTTCCGTCCTCACATCTCCCTCTCTGCCTCTGAGGCTCCTGTCTTCCTCTTATTTTCTCTTTAATATTGACCTTCTTGGCTGCACCGAGTCTTAGTTTCGGCATGCAGGATCTTGTTGCCTGACCGGGCCCGCTGTGTTGGGCATGCAGAGCCTTACCCTCGGGACCGCCAGGGACGCCCCCTGCCGTCTTCTTATAAGAGGCCTGGGATGACGGTGAGCTTGCCTGGTGATCCAGGTGACGCTCCATCTCAAGATCCTTAATTCAGTCCCAGGCACAGGTTTCCAGGATTCGAAGTGCATGTTCGAGCTCTGCGGACCACACCCAGGGCCCACTGCAGTCGGGGCTGAGTGGGGTGTGGCTGATGGGCGTCCCTTTGTGCCTTTGACACAGACCCCCACCGATGGATGCTCTCTGCGAAGCCAATGGCACATTTGCCATCAACTTATTAAAGGTGCTGGGTGAAGAGGACCCCTCGAAAAACGTCTTCTTCTCTCCGCTGAGCCTCTCCTCGGTCCTGACCATGGTCTTAATGGGGGCCAAGGGGAACACAGCGGCCCAGATGTCCCAGGTATGTGGCTCCGCCTTCGCAGAGCGGGTCTGTTCCTTAAGCCAGGGAGGCTGGGAGGTGGGAGGCGCTCCTCGGGATGGAGACAGCAGACCCGACACTAGCAAGAGCTGTGCTCTCCTGTTGGCTCCTGCAAGTGCTCGTGGGAGACGTCACGCCACTGGGTTAGCTGCTGCATCTTTGACAAGCAAGGGGAGCTACAACTCTACTCCACAGAGAAGACCAAGAATTTCAGCTTTGTTCTCTTTTAAATGTTGGCTAACGCTATGTTTCAAATGGAAATGTGACTTTGCAAAGGAACATTTGGTTCAAGCCGCCCGTTCCTGGTGTAAGGTTATGCGTAAGTGGAAAGAGAGTGCAACACATATGGGGACTTTGATCTGCTGGAATTTTTTAGTACAATATATACTTGTATAATCTATCATCATATAATCTGATTTGACATGGTTTATATATGACCTTAGCTACCCATGACGTGGGCCTCCCAGGTGGCTCAGTGGGTAAAGAATCCACCTGCCAATGCAAGAGACCCAGGTCCCATCCCTCGGTACTCCTCCCTGGAGGAGGGCATGGCAGCCCACTCCAGTGTTCTTGCCTGGGGAATCCCATGGACAGAGGAGCCTGGTGGGCTGCAGCCCACGGGGCCGCGAGTCAGATGTGACTGAAGACACTGAGCGCACACACACACACACACACACAGAGACACGGATAAAGTCGTGGCTGTGACTTTAGGGAAGCAGTCCTTCTCTTTGTCGGGTCTTAGTGGCTTTGACCCTCTGCTGAACGCATCCCAGAAACTTTCACACACACATCATGTTCCCACAAACATCAGGGTGCACAGGGCCTCCTCAGGATCCATCCTCAGAGTGAGTCCCCGGTGGCTGTTTCTTTCAGCGCCCTGGAGGAGGGAGGCTTTGGACTGGGGTTTTGGGGAGATTAGGGAACAGCTTTAATTCTCATTCTGATCTGACGTGTCAGTCCAGTCTGAACGGGAGGGTTTCTGTGGAATTGCTGATGAAATATTTCCATGTCTATTTCTGCTCATTGTTGTATTCTGTGGGTCATTCCAGACACCTGTTTGTTCTGTTCTTTCTCACTCCTGAGTGGTTGTGCGCTGCTTTCCTGGCACAGATACACCTGCTAGACCAGGGATGTCCACATGCAGGTGATTTCGCATCCCCAGGGACAGTTGACAAGGTCTGCGCAGTGTTGGTTGCCACATCCTAGGTGCTGCTCCCATCTAGTGGACAAAGTGCAGAAGTGCAGCTAAATATCCTATTCAACGCAATACAACCTCGCGACAAAGCTGGGGGGGTGCGGCTTAGTCACTGAGCCTTGTCCAACTCTTGCAACTGTGTGGACTGTAGCCCATCAGGTTCCTCTGTCCATGGGATTTCCCAGGCAAAAACCTGGAGTGGGTTGCCTTTTCCTTCTCCAGGGGGTCTTTTCGACCCAGGGGTCAGACCCGAGTCTCCTGGGTGTCCAGATTTGGCAGGTGAATTCTTTACTGCTGAGCCACCAGGTTTGTGGTCCCCAACGTCTATTTTTCCGAGTTGAGAAACTTGTGCTAGCCGGTCAAACCAAGCTCCATTTAAAATAGGATCCTCCGTGCTGTTCAGTGCAGAAATGTGTTCGGAAAGAACTCTTTGAGGGGGGAAAGCGGCATGTTAAAAGTCGGCGTTCTTGTCTTCCATCACCAGGCACTTTGTCTGAAGGAAGGTGGAGAGGTCCACCGAGGATTCCAGTCCCTCCTCAGGGAAGTCAGCGCGTGCGGGCCGCAGTGCTTGCTGAGAACAGCCAACAGACTCTTTGGGGAGAAGACCTGCGAATTCCTGCCAGTAAGTAGTGCTCCCACACCGATGAAAAAAGAAATTAAAAATAAAACAGAAAGGGCAGAAGAGCAGAGATAAACTTAGGGATGTCCTGCCTTAAAAATGTGCTTAGAATTACACTCCTGTAATTGAGAATTTTATGATTGTTTCTGAATTGTGTCCTTTTAAATATGACTCCGACAGGTCCTCCGTGATGTCAATTTGTCCATCCTCCTGCGCTCACACCTGCCTTCCCCAACCCCATCTCCTCTCTGCTGGGCTCTGTCTGTGTAGCTGGCCTCAAGTCTCTTCAATCTCCTCTCTGTCAGTCCAGTCTGAACGGAGGGTTTCTGTGGAATTGCTGATGAAATATTTCCATGTCTATTTCTGCTCATTGTTGTATTCTGTGGGTGATTCCAGACACCTGTTTGTTCTGTTCTTTCTCGATCGTGAGTGGTTGTGCGCTGCTTTCCTGGCACAGATACACCTGCTAGACCAGGGATGTCCACATGCAGGTGATTTCGCATCCCCAGGGACAGTTGACAAGGTCTGCGCAGTGTTGGTTGCCACATCCTAGGTGCTGCTCCCATCTAGTGGACAAAGTGCAGAAGTGCAGCTAAATATCCTATTCAACGCAATACAACCTCGCGACAAAGCTGGGGGGGTGCGGCTTAGTCACTGAGCCTTGTCCAACTCTTGCAACTGTGTGGACTGTAGCCCATCAGGTTCCTCTGTCCATGGGATTTCCCAGGCAAAAACCTGGAGTGGGTTGCCTTTTCCTTCTCCAGGGGGTCTTTTCGACCCAGGGGTCAGACCCGAGTCTCCTGGGTGTCCAGATTTGGCAGGTGAATTCTTTACTGCTGAGCCACCAGGTTTGTGGTCCCCAACGTCTATTTTTCCGAGTTGAGAAACTTGTGCTAGCCGGTCAAACCAAGCTCCATTTAAAATAGGATCCTCCGTGCTGTTCAGTGCAGAAATGTGTTCGGAAAGAACTCTTTGAGGGGGGAAAGCGGCATGTTAAAAGTCGGCGTTCTTGTCTTCCATCACCAGGCACTTTGTCTGAAGGAAGGTGGAGAGGTCCACCGAGGATTCCAGTCCCTCCTCAGGGAAGTCAGCGCGTCCGGCCCACAGTGCTTGCTCAGAACAGCCAACAGACTCTTTGGGGAGAAGACCTGCGAATTCCTGCCAGTAAGTAGTGCTCCCACACCGATGAAAAAAGAAATTAAAAATAAAACAGAAAGGGCAGAAGAGCAGAGATAAACTTAGGGATGTCCTGCCTTAAAAATGTGCTTAGAATTACACTCCTGTAATTGAGAATTTTATGATTGTTTCTGAATTGTGTCCTTTTAAATATGACTCCGACAGGTCCTCCGTGATGTCAATTTGTCCATCCTCCTGCGCTCACACCTGCCTTCCCCAACCCCATCTCCTCTCTGCTGGGCTCTGTCTGTGGAGCTGGCCTCCGAAAGTCTCTTCAATTTGTCTCCTCTTCTGACTCGCCACTGTCATTACCTGTGTCCAGGCCCTCACACCTTCTACACTGTTATTTTAATTGTTTCCTAACTGATCTCCCCAAGTCCAGCCTGGTTCTTCCACACGATTGATAGAATAGCCTTTCTAAAATTAAAATCTCTCCCTAAAAAAAGAAGGTCTTGAATCTGAGTAGTTCCTATTTCCTGCAGTGTTATCACTCCAAAGTTCCCCAGTCCAGTCAAAGCCTGCCGTTATTCAGTAAGTGAGATCCCCACAACTATGCCGCACAGTAAGCAGAAGGGAGCTATTTTAAGAGTAGTGAAATGATCAGGGTGAGTCCGGCCGTCTTACCAGTCGGCAGCTTCAAGGACTCAAACGTGCCCGTGTCCTGGCTGCTCTGGGTGCGCCCCGTGGCGGCTGCCTGCTCTCGGCCTCCGTATCCTTGGAGGTGATTCCGGCTCCTTCAGCTAGGTAGGCTTTCCAGGATAAGCATGGTGATTCCACGGTGACTCTCCTGGCTAATGGGTGTGCATTTCTGAATATCAGCCTCGTCTGTGATCTTGTCACTGTGGACACTGAGGACATGGGGACCCATTTTCCACTCTTCATGACTGCTTGGGTGCGTTTTCTCTCTACACCTTCTTTCTTCTGTAGAAGCTAAAAGGTTTGAGGACAGGAGATGGGCGGAGAATGGGAGCCAATTGCCAGGCACATTATATCAGAAAACACGTTTCCATGAGGAGAGTTATCTGTGGATTTTAAGGTATTGCATATAATGTGCTTCCTGACTGGACCCCAGTTTACATTTCATGGCTCATCCCTTGCTACGTTTTCCCCTAATTTCCTACAGACACAAACACACACTGATTCTACTCCTGGAAGACTTGTAAGACTCTTTGATAGTCTAGCTCCACTATCGAGCCCCCCAGTCATTGCACAAGGATGTTTTGGACACGGTGGTTGGCGCTGGTGATTCAGAAATGAGTAAGATGGGTCCAGACCTCCTAGTGGGGGAGCCAGAATGAAACAGAAGGTCCATATGGAGCGGCGGTGTGTGACAGCAATGTGTTCAGGCTCTTTGGTGCACAGCTGCGGCCGTCCACGTTCTCAGAGCATCTTGCAGCTCTCTGCGTGTGGATGTGTCTCTCTGCCAACTGTGAAAGACCTCCGGTCCAGTGTCATTGTGGTGTCCAGCGCCCGGCACTGTGCCAATGGTCTGTGCATTTTGATGAATTCCATACATGAGTCTTCTAGCATTTACTCTAGAAACATCTTAAGAAAAAAATGTTTTCACCCTCGTAGGAAATGCTGTCAAATAGAATATTGCATTTGTAGGCTTTTTTTTTTTTTTAGGTAAGAGATGGATTTACTCAGATTCAGAGAAAGCACACTCCACAGACAGAGTGTGGGCCATTGTAGAGCGAATCCAGCGGCCCCCAAAACATGGCGTTCTTAGCTTTTATGGGCTGGGTAATTCCCTATGCTGATGAGTGGGAGGATTATTCCAGCTCTTTTGGGGAAGGGGCGGAACTGTCCTGGCGCCTCTGGGTGTGTCATTTAGCTTGCTGACTGAGGATCAAGGTCTGGTCTGCCATCTTGGACCCATTGGATTCTCATGGGTTTACATTTGTAGGCTTTTAAGGAATCCTGCCAGAGGTTCTACCAGGCCGAGCTGGAGGAGGTGTCCTTCACTGAAGACACTGAAGAATGCAGGAAACACATAAATGACTGGGTGGCGGAGAAGACGGAAGGTGAGAGACTGTCGTTTCAGGAGACGTGGGCTTACGAGGGAGACGGAGCCAGGGGGCGTGACCTCCACGGCACGGCCATTCTGACCCTGTAACCGGGGCCTGTGTGTATGTGTCCGCTGGGTTTTCAGGCCAGTGGGTCCATTCTGACATGGACTGTAGCCTGCCAGGCGCTTCTGTCTTTGGGGTTCTCCAGGCATGAATACATCCTCCTCCAGGGATCTTCTTGACCCTGGGATCGAAGTCGGGTCTCCTGCGTTGCAGGCGGAGCCTTTACCGTCTGAGCCATCAGGAAAGCCCCAGTGCCATTCTGATGTTTTTCTTGGGCTTATGAAGCAGTGATTTCTGAAAAATGCTTAAGTCTATTGTTAGCCTCTGCTTGAAGATTGTTGTTTAAGGATAAACACTACGCGCAGGTGCACCCAGCCTGAGTACCATCTCACTGAGGCCTCAAGAGGCCACAGTGGCAGGATTCCAGCCTTTTTCCAGTGTTGGCTTTCCGTATGGAGAGAACCTCTGTGAAAGAAAGTGTCCTCTCCTCCAACAACTCCCCAGTATAAGTGACTCGCTCTTAATGGTCTGTGCATTTTGATGAATTCCATACATGAGTCTTCTAGCATTTACTCTAGAAACATCTTAAGAAAAAAATGTTTTCACCCTCGTAGGAAATGCTGTCAAATAGAATATTGCATTTGTAGGCTTTTTTTTTTTTTTAGGTAAGAGATGGATTTACTCAGATTCAGAGAAAGCACACTCCACAGACAGAGTGTGGGCCATTGTAGAGCGAATCCAGCGGCCCCCAAAACATGGCGTTCTTAGCTTTTATGGGCTGGGTAATTCCCTATGCTGATGAGTGGGAGGATTATTCCAGCTCTTTTGGGGAAGGGGCGGAACTGTCCTGGCGCCTCTGGGTGTGTCATTTAGCTTGCTGACTGAGGATCAAGGTCTGGTCTGCCATCTTGGACCCATTGGATTCTCATGGGTTTACATTTGTAGGCTTTTAAGGAATCCTGCCAGAGGTTCTACCAGGCCGAGCTGGAGGAGGTGTCCTTCACTGAAGACACTGAAGAATGCAGGAAACACATAAATGACTGGGTGGCGGAGAAGACGGAAGGTGAGAGACTGTCGTTTCAGGAGACGTGGGCTTACGAGGGAGACGGAGCCAGGGGGCGTGACCTCCACGGCACGGCCATTCTGACCCTGTAACCGGGGCCTGTGTGTATGTGTCCGCTGGGTTTTCAGGCCAGTGGGTCCATTCTGACATGGACTGTAGCCTGCCAGGCGCTTCTGTCTGGGATTCTCCAGGCATGAATACATCCTCCTCCAGGGATCTTCTTGACCCTGGGATCGAAGTCGGGTCTCCTGCGTTGCAGGCGGAGCCTTTACCGTCTGAGCCATCAGGAAAGCCCCAGTGCCATTCTGATGTTTTTCTTGGGCTTATGAAGCAGTGATTTCTGAAAAATGCTTAAGTCTATTGTTAGCCTCTGCTTGAAGATTGTTGTTTAAGGATAAACACTACGCGGCAGGTGCACCCAGCCTGAGTACCATCTCACTGAGGCCTCAAGAGGCCACAGTGGCAGGATTCCAGCCTTTTTTCCAGTGTTGGCTTTCCGTATGGAGAGAACCTCTGTGAAAGAAAGTGTCCTCTCCTCCAACAACTCCCCCAGTATAAGTGACTCGCTCTTACATTCTTTACAGGTAAGATTTCAGAGATCCTGGGGGCTGGGACAGTCGGCCCTCTGACGAAGCTGGTCCTCGTGAATGCCATCTATTTCAAAGGCAAGTGGAATGAACAGTTTGACAGAAAGCACACAAGAGGGATGCCCTTTAAGACCAACCAGGTAGGAAAACCTTTTGCAGACATACTGCAACTTTCTAAAGGAATACACTGGGAAAGACTGCGAAGGAATAGAAAAAATACCTCACACGGTCTTGATTCTTAATTTATTTCTGAATGAATTTCCTGCCTCCTGCAGATGTCTTAGAAGAATGGAAAAGAGAAATATTAAAATAATTGTTATATTGATCCTTTTGGTTTGGGATCCTTGGTCAAATCGATCTTCTGTCTTTGGTCATGTGATTTGGATTGAAAGAAAATGTCTTCTAAGCCTTGGGGTTATGTTTGGATTATCCTGTCACTGACTGCATTTAGACCTTTTCTTGTAATGGTATGACAGTTTTGACTGTTTATTCCCTTAGAATTCATGACTGTACAATATGGAATACAAGAAAAAAGTGTTAGAAAATGTTTGGGACAGCTTTGTTTTTGGTTTTGGATCTTTAAAAAAATAAAAATTGGATTTATTGAAGGTATACAAGGTGAGGGTTTAATATATGTGGTGAAATGATGATTCCAGTGAAATTAAGATATCTTTTGCTCTCACAGTTACCATGCCTTTTCTGTGATGGTAGCACCTGAATCTACCCAGTAGATCTCAGTATTCCATATTAGTTCCAAGATTTCAAGTAAACTTCCAGTTTATGTTACACCTGGGATTTCAAGTCGGGTCTCCTGCGTTGCAGGCGGAGCCTTTACCGTCTGAGCCATCAGGAAAGCCCCAGTGCCATTCTGATGTTTTTCTTGGGCTTATGAAGCAGTGATTTCTGAAAAATGCTTAAGTCTATTGTTAGCCTCTGCTTGAAGATTGTTGTTTAAGGATTAACACTACGCGCAGGTGCACCCAGCCTGAGTACCATCTCACTGAGGCCTCAAGAGGCCACAGTGGCAGGATTCCAGCCTTTTTTCCAGTGTTGGCTTTCCGTATGGAGAGAACCTCTGTGAAAGAAAGTGTCCTCTCCTCCAACAACTCCCCCAGTATAAGTGACTCGCTCTTACATTCTTTACAGGTAAGATTTCAGAGATCCTGGGGGCTGGGACAGTCGGCCCTCTGACGAAGCTGGTCCTCGTGAATGCCATCTATTTCAAAGGCAAGTGGAATGAACAGTTTGACAGAAAGCACACAAGAGGGATGCCCTTTAAGACCAACCAGGTAGGAAAACCTTTTGCAGACATACTGCAACTTTCTAAAGGAATACACTGGGAAAGACTGCGAAGGAATAGAAAAAATACCTCACACGGTCTTGATTCTTAATTTATTTCTGAATGAATTTCCTGCCTCCTGCAGATGTCTTAGAAGAATGGAAAAGAGAAATATTAAAATAATTGTTATATTGATCCTTTTGGTTTGGGATCCTTGGTCAAATCGATCTTCTGTCTTTGGTCATGTGATTTGGATTGAAAGAAAATGTCTTCTAAGCCTTGGGGTTATGTTTGGATTATCCTGTCACTGACTGCATTTAGACCTTTTCTTGTAATGGTATGACAGTTTTGACTGTTTATTCCCTTAGAATTCATGACTGTACAATATGGAATACAAGAAAAAAGTGTTAGAAAATGTTTGGGACAGCTTTGTTTTTGGTTTTGGATCTTTAAAAAAATAAAAATTGGATTTATTGAAGGTATACAAGGTGAGGGTTTAATATATGTGGTGAAATGATGATTCCAGTGAAATTAAGATATCTTTTGCTCTCACAGTTACCATGCCTTTTCTGTGATGGTAGCACCTGAATCTACCCAGTAGATCTCAGTATTCCATA
The DNA here is from genome assembly GCA_022376925.1 of Tragulus kanchil. Classification (NCBI taxonomy): domain Eukaryota; kingdom Metazoa; phylum Chordata; class Mammalia; order Artiodactyla; family Tragulidae; genus Tragulus; species Tragulus kanchil. Next base: position 157,823,811 of record JAIOJX010000003.1, read on the forward strand.
TTAGTTCCAAGATTTCAAGTAAACTTCCAGTATTCCATGTTACTATTATTAATCTACAGTATCATTAACTATAGTCATTGTACTGTATGTTTGAGTTTTAGACGTATATGCCTAACTTTTAAAAAAACTTTTCTCCATTCTCTTTTGAATATGATAATGGTTGGAGTCAGTAATGATCAGCTTGGGATTTGACCTCCATCCACTTGATAATAGTATATTGCACACAAATGTACATATCCAGAATATATTTGATGCAAGCTTTAAAAATGGCAAATTGGGGGCTTCCTTGGTGGTCCAGTGGGTGGAGAGTCCGCCTTGCAGTGCAAGGGGCACTGGTTAAATCCCTGGCCCAGGAAGATCCCACATGCTGTGACGTGTGTCCAATTATGAACCCACACTCTGGAGCACATGCGCCCAGAGCCGGCGCTCAGCAACGGGAGAGGCCACTGTGATGGGAGGCCCACACAGGCCAAAGAATAAAGATGGATGAAAATAAATAAATAAAAAAACCAATAAAAGAGGCCAAGCTTAAAAAAAAAAACACTGGTGAACTCTAGACATTTCATCAAGGTCTTCCCTCCACGAAAAGCAAGGCCATAAAGCCAATTATATCACTGAGCAGTTTTTCAGAGTAAAAGAACAACTCCCTCTGGCCTACTACTACTTTTTCTAAGTAGATCTTCCAATGCAAAGACCTGAATAGTAGTTAATTTTTGCCTTGGGGTTATTTGGATTATCCTGTCACTGACTGCATTTAGACCTTTTCTTGTAATGGTATGACAGTTTTGACTGTTTATTCCCTTAGAATTCATGACTGTACAATATGGAATACAAGAAAAAAGTGTTAGAAAATGTTTGGGACAGCTTTGTTTTTGGTTTTGGATCTTTAAAAAAATAAAAATTGGATTTATTGAAGGTATACAAGGTGAGGGTTTAATATATGTGGTGAAATGATGATTCCAGTGAAATTAAGATATCTTTTGCTCTCACAGTTACCATGCCTTTTCTGTGATGGTAGCACCTGAATCTACCCAGTAGATCTCAGTATTCCATATTAGTTCCAAGATTTCAAGTAAACTTCCAGTATTCCATGTTACTATTATTAATCTACAGTATCATTAACTATAGTCATTGTACTGTATGTTTGAGTTTTAGACGTATATGCCTAACTTTTAAAAAAACTTTTCTCCATTCTCTTTTGAATATGATAATGGTTGGAGTCAGTAATGATCAGCTTGGGATTTGACCTCCATCCACTTGATAATAGTATATTGCACACAAATGTACATATCCAGAATATATTTGATGCAAGCTTTAAAAATGGCAAACTCCGGGGCTTCCTTGGTGGTCCAGTGGGTGGAGAGTCCGCCTTGCAGTGCAAGGGGCACTGGTTCTATCTCTGGCCCAGGAAGATCCCACATGCTGTGACGTGTGTCCAATTATGAACCCACACTCTGGAGCACATGCGCCCAGAGCCGGCGCTCAGCAACGGGAGAGGCCACTGTGATGGGAGGCCCACACAGGCCAAAGAATAAAGATGGATGAAAATAAATAAATAAAAAAACCAATAAAAGAGGCCAAGCTTAAAAAAAAAAACACTGGTGAACTCTAGACATTTCATCAAGGTCTTCCCTCCACGAAAAGCAAGGCCATAAAGCCAATTATATCACTGAGCAGTTTTTCAGAGTAAAAGAACAACTCCCTCTGGCCTACTACTACTTTTTCTAAGTAGATCTTCCAATGCAAAGACCTGAATAGTAGTTAATTTTCCTCTTGACTTTGGGAAATAATTTTTTAATTAAAAGCTTCCTATGAGTGTTTCTCTACTTATTTTCTTTAAAGAGAAAACTACCCAATGTTTTTCTGAGAATAATATAAAGTGTTGTGTCTGTATTCATCAGTTTATTCTCTCCCACCTGGCTGTACTTGATCTGCTGGTACAATGGAATGCCATTCGTCAATACTAGTATGTACGAAGGGCTTCCCTGGTGGCTCGGTCGTAAAGAATCCACCTGCCCATGCAGAAGACCAGGGTTCGATCCCTGGGTCAGGAAGATCCCCTGGAGAAGGGCACGGCTACCCCCTCCCCTCCAGTATTCTTGCCTGGGAAATCCCATGGACAGAGGAGCCTGGTGGGCTACAGTCCATGGCGTTGAAAGGAGTCAGACACGACTGAAGGGCTGAGCACACAAGCACAGTTAGGCAGTAATTAAGATTTGACATTGACCGCTGGATTTGCCCACTGCGATGACCCACACTCTGTGGAGTGTGATTTTCTCTGAATCTGAATAAATCTGTTTGTTACCTATCAAAAAAAAAAAAAAAAGATTTTACATTGATAAGCATAAATGCACAGAAATAATAATTATGTGTACCTAAGAGTTCTGTGGGCGTCCCTGGTGGCTCAGCGGTAAAGAACCCGCCTGCAATGCAGGAGACGTGGGTTCGACCCCTGGGTCAGGAAGATCCCCTGGAGAAGGGAATGGCAACCCACTCCAGTAGTATTGCCTGGGAAACTCCATGGACAGAGGAGCCTGGCGGGCTCAGTCTATGGGATCCCACATGAGTCACACAGGGCTTAGCAGCTGAACAACAGTGAACAAAGCTCCTGTGAATTAGCTGTACTATTTTCAGGACACTGTGCTTATTTTTCAGTGATTGGATTTTATTTATTTATTTATTTGTACAATTTTTTTGGCCCCTTTGTTTGATTTTTTTTATCCATTTATTTTCATCTATCTTTATTCTTTGGCCTGTGTGGGCCTCTTATCTCGTTGCAGAGCACCGGCTCTGGGTGCATGCGCTCCAGAGCACTGGCTTGTAATTGGACACATCCGTCCAGCTGCTCCGCAGCACGTGGGATCTTCCCGCGCCAGGGATCGAACCGGTGCCCCCTGCACTGCAAGGCGGGCTGTTTCCCCACTGGACCACCAGGGAAGCTCCAGTGATTGGATTTTAATCTCATATTTTTATTAGGAGAAGAAGACAGTGCAGATGATGTTCAAGCAAGCTAAATTTAAAATGGGGTGCGTGGAGGAGGTGCACGCCCAGGTCCTGGAGCTGCCCTACGTGGGGGAGGAGCTGAGCATGCTCATTTTGCTGCCAGAGGAAAACACAGATCTGGCTGCGGTAAGCCCTATGTGTGGAGTCTCAGCGTCTGGGGATCCAGCCTGAGCTCAGTTGGTTTTTTTTACATTTTGTTCTGTATGTATGTAATTGTTTTTACATTTTATTCTTATTCTTAATTCTGTTATAGCTGACTACTAATGTGAGTTTCAGGTGAACAGCGTAGGGACTCCGCCATAGATGTGCATGCATCTGTGCTACCCCAAACGCTCCTCCCGTCCAGGCTGCCACATGCCATTGTGCAGCATTCCCTGTACCGTGTACAGTAGGTCCTTGCTAGCTATCCATTTTTAATAGAGCACTGCATACATGCCCATCCTAAACTCTCTTCCCTGTCCCTTCCCCCAGTGCTTCCCCTCAGCCACCCTAAGTAGCCTGAGCTCATTTTTAGAAGTCCATTCACTGGATTGCATTTGAGGCATTTCCAATTTAGGCTTGTTCTAAGGAGTGCTACGTGAACACCACTGTTCTTTGGGGACCCTGTGCATGTATTTCCACTGAGTGTACCTTTAGGAATGGAATTGCTGGTATAAACAAATTTGGATGAAACTTAGGAGAGCTCCAAAAGTATAAGAACATTATTGTTTATTCTGGGGCTAGTTGAGAGCTCCGTAATTACTGAACAGAAGAACAGGGAAAAGGGGCTTCCCAGGTGGCACTAGTGGCAGAGACCCTGCCTGCCAAAGCAGGACATGGAAGAGACACAGGTTCGATCCCTGGCTACCCCCTGCAGTATTCTGGGGCTTCCCTGGTGGCTCAGATGGTTAAGAACAGGAAACAGACAAAGGTGGATCTAAGAAGTGTCCCTCAAACATTAATGTGCATATTAATCTAATGGGATCATGTTTAAATGCAGATTCGGATTTGGGTGGGTTATGGCCTGAGATTCTGCATTTCTAACAAGATTCCAGGTGAGACAGATATTGTAGGTCATAGACCAACTTTGAGGAGCAAGAGTCTAAAGTAGAGGTGAGGAGTTTTACTTAGGAGGAAAAGGACATTTTCCCGTGATAGAATAAGAGGGTCTTATTCAGGGAAAGTAAACTTGCAGGGTGGGAGGGGCAGGAGCAATAGGGAGCTAGCCAGCACACCATCTGGATCCTGGCGTGTAGGGAAGCCCTCATTTATAAAGTTTGCTGATTCCCATGATGGAAATACCCCGACCGTGGCCGAGTTTAGGCTCCCAAGGGTGTAACAGCTGACTTTTGTAGAGATGCAAGCCAGTTCCAGCACGCGTGTGCGCGCCAGCACACCCCTGTGAGGGCAGGGCCTGCCTGGTTTCCTTGCCTTCTCTGTGGAATCAGGAAGCTCCTGGCATAAGTCACTGAAGAGTGCTGTCTGGGCGATGTGAAGAAAATTAGACGCAGCTACAGAGAACAACTGGGCACAGCGAGGGACGGAGAGGGTGGGATGACAGGAGAGAGCAGCCTGGAAAGATGTACATTACCATATGTAAAACAGCCAGCCAGTGGGCACTTTCCACGTGAGGCAGAGAGCTCAAACCCGGGGCTCTGTGACAGCCTAGAAGGCTGGGACTGGGTGGGGGAGGGAGGGCCAAGAGGGCGGGGACACATGTCTACCTATCGCTGATTCAAGCTGATGAATGGCAGAAACCAACACTACGCTGTAAGGCCATTAGCCTCCAACTATAAATAAATAAATGATAATTATAGGATAAATACATTAATTATTGCTACAATGGCAATTATATTACAATACGTAAGAACAGGGAAAAGGGGCTTCCCAGGTGGCACTAGTGGCAGAGACCCTGCCTGCCAAAGCAGGACATGGAAGAGACACAGGTTCGATCCCTGGCTACCCCTGCAGTATTCTGGGGCTTCCTGGTGGCTCAGATGGTTAAGAACAGGAAACAGACAAAGGTGGATCTAAGAAGTGTCCCTCAAACATTAATGTGCATATTAATCTAATGGGATCATGTTTAAATGCAGATTCGGATTTGGGTGGGTTATGGCCTGAGATTCTGCATTTCTAACAAGATTCCAGGTGAGACAGATATTGTAGGTCATAGACCAACTTTGAGGAGCAAGAGTCTAAAGTAGAGGTGAGGAGTTTTACTTAGGAGGAAAAGGACATTTTCCCGTGATAGAATAAGAGGGTCTTATTCAGGGAAAGTAAACTTGCAGGGTGGGAGGGGCAGGAGCAATAGGGAGCTAGCCAGCACACCATCTGGATCCTGGCGTGTAGGGAAGCCCTCATTTATAAAGTTTGCTGATTCCCATGATGGAAATACCCCGACCGTGGCCGAGTTTAGGCTCCCAAGGGTGTAACAGCTGACTTTTGTAGAGATGCAAGCCAGTTCCAGCACGCGTGTGCGCGCCAGCACACCCCTGTGAGGGCAGGGCCTGCCTGGTTTCCTTGCCTTCTCTGTGGAATCAGGAAGCTCCTGGCATAAGTCACTGAAGAGTGCTGTCTGGGCGATGTGAAGAAAATTAGACGCAGCTACAGAGAACAACTGGGCACAGCGAGGGACGGAGAGGGTGGGATGACAGGAGAGAGCAGCCTGGAAAGATGTACATTACCATATGTAAAACAGCCAGCCAGTGGGCACTTTCCACGTGAGGCAGAGAGCTCAAACCCGGGGCTCTGTGACAGCCTAGAGGGCGGGGACGGGGGGGGGGGGGGAGGGCCAAGAGGGCGGGGACACATGTCTACCTATCGCTGATTCAAGCTGATGAATGGCAGAAACCAACACTACGCTGTAAGGCCATTAGCCTCCAACTATAAATAAATAAATGATAATTATAGGATAAATACATTAATTATTGCTACAATGGCAATTATATTACAATACGTAAATATATGCAACTAACATATGTGTACATATCAAATTTATACAATGTTGTATGTCAAATATATTCCATTTCTTAAAAAGCCCTCTCCCCTGAAAAAGAAAATTGAGAGCATCTAGGAGCAGAACTGACATCCAAACATCTGTCCCTGGAGAGGAACTCTCACCCAGACTTCCACTGGTAGAGGGAAGATGCAGCTCCTATATTTCTTCCTTGTGGATAAACAGAGGGAGCGCTGGGTCAGGGAGGGTTTGAAGCTCCCAGCAGAGCAGGCAGAGGGCAAACGAGGATGCCAGGAGCAACAGTCCTGCGGAATTCCCCATGCTCCCCTCCCTTCCCCCGAAACCACATCTCTCTTCCTGTTCAGATGATCCCTGAGTTCTCCTCTTCCATCCTGCAGGGTTCTGAGCCATGCGTTTCTCAAACTCACGGTACTATGAATTACATAAATACAATCAACTGGTTATGAGAATTTTCTAAACTAAAAAAACAACTTGTATTTGGTACAGATGGTTAAAAATAAAAGCCTATCCTTGTCTCAGGGTTTTTCTACCTCTTCTCTTGTATCCATAAGTCAGGGAAAATGGAAGAAACAGAGGGAAAACCTCAGTGTGTTTATAAGAGGAAATACACTGTAGATTATCTCGGGCCAGAACTGACCCTCTAGTGGCAGGCCCTGAGGGGTAGGTACAGAGTGGGTAGGTGGGTGGCCACCAGACTACTGTCACCTAGCCTTTAAGATTTAACTCTCTATTATTTCAGGTGGAAAAAGCAATTACATATGAGAAGTTTAGAGCCTGGACGAGTCCAGAAAAGTGACCCAGCAGAGAGGGTGGGATGACAGGAGAGAGCAGCCTGGAAAGATGTACATTACCATATGTAAAACAGCCAGCCAGTGGGCACTTTCCACGTGAGGCAGAGAGCTCAAACCCGGGGCTCTGTGACAGCCTAGAAGGCTGGGACTGGGTGGGGGAGGGAGGGCCAAGAGGGCGGGGACACATGTCTACCTATCGCTGATTCAAGCTGATGAATGGCAGAAACCAACACTACGCTGTAAGGCCATTAGCCTCCAACTATAAATAAATAAATGATAATTATAGGATAAATACATTAATTATTGCTACAATGGCAATTATATTACAATACGTAAATATATGCAACTAACATATGTGTACATATCAAATTTATACAATGTTGTATGTCAAATATATTCCATTTCTTAAAAAGCCCTCTCCCCTGAAAAAGAAAATTGAGAGCATCTAGGAGCAGAACTGACATCCAAACATCTGTCCCTGGAGAGGAACTCTCACCCAGACTTCCACTGGTAGAGGGAAGATGCAGCTCCTATATTTCTTCCTTGTGGATAAACAGAGGGAGCGCTGGGTCAGGGAGGGTTTGAAGCTCCCAGCAGAGCAGGCAGAGGGCAAACGAGGATGCCAGGAGCAACAGTCCTGCGGAATTCCCCATGCTCCCTCTCTTCCCCGAAACCACATCTCTCTTCCTGTTCAGATGATCCCTGAGTTCTCCTCTTCCATCCTGCAGGGTTCTGAGCCATGCGTTTCTCAAACTCACGGTACTATGAATTACATAAATACAATCAACTGGTTATGAGAATTTTCTAAACTAAAAAAACAACTTGTATTTGGTACAGATGGTTAAAAATAAAAGCCTATCCTTGTCTCAGGGTTTTTCTACCTCTTCTCTTGTATCCATAAGTCAGGGAAAATGGAAGAAACAGAGGGAAAACCTCAGTGTGTTTATAAGAGGAAATACACTGTAGATTATCTCGGGCCAGAACTGACCCTCTAGTGGCAGGCCCTGAGGGGGTAGGTACAGAGTGGGTAGGTGGGTGGCCACCAGACTACTGTCACCTAGCCTTTAAGATTTAACTCTCTATTATTTCAGGTGGAAAAAGCAATTACATATGAGAAGTTTAGAGCCTGGACGAGTCCAGAAAAGTTGACCCAGCAGAAAGTTCAACTGTTTCTTCCCAGATTAAAGCTGGAGGCAAGTTACGACTTGGAGGCTTTTCTTCGAAGTTTAGGAATGACGGATGCTTTTGAGGAAGCCAAGGCAGATTTTTCTGGAATGTCAGCTAAGAAGAACGTGCCCATGTCCAAGGTGGCACACAAGTGCTTCATAGAGGTCAACGAGGAGGGCACGGAGGCCGCCGCGGCCACGGCTGTGGTCAGGAACTCCCGGTGCGTCAGCATGGAGCCTAGGTTTTGTGTAGACCACCCCTTCCTCTTCTTCATCAGGCACCAGGAAACCAACAGCCTTCTCTTCTGCGGCAGGTTCGCTTCTCCATAAGAGATGCAGTCGCTGGACACCTCTCTTCTCGTTTCGCCCCACCCTGCCTTACTTCCGGTTCTGGTGGCCACATCGATGTGGTGGTTTGAAAGCCAAAATAAAGTGTGATTACAGTAACGGGACTTCCCTCCTAGAGCTGTTGAGAGGATTTAACGGGTCGATAAAAAGCTTGGGGACTTCCCTCATGGCTCCGATGGTAAAGAATCTGCCTGCAGTGCAGAAGACCCAGGTTCCATCTCTGGATCGGGAAATCCCCTGGAGAAGGGAATGGCATTCTTGCTTGGAGAATTCCATGGACAGAAGAGGCTGGCAGGCTACAGTCCATGGGGTTGAAAAGAGGCAGGACAGGATTTAGCCCCTCACACTTTCACTTTAGAGCAATACCTGTTATAGTAGTGCACAGTATCATTATTGGATAAGAGTCAGTTGCATTTTTATGCATTGGAAAAACAAGAGTTAAAAAATGTAATTACTTCTGTGCTAAAAATATAATGTTCATAGGAATAATGATGAACAAAAACTAAAGTTGAGCCAGTTATGTAGGAAATGATAAAGTACTGTTGACAGCCATTAAAGATGACTAAAGTAAATGGATTCATTTCATATCAGGAATAGACCCTGAGTTAAAAATGGTCACTTCTTCCCCACTGCCCTATAATGTAATTCTAACCCAAATTCCAGCCAGGTTTCTATGGAACTTGAGAAGTTTATTTAAAATATATGAATAAGCAAAAGGCCAAAGTGATAGAACGCATTTCTAAAGCAAGAGATCAAGTTGCAGAGCTCTGGTTCTACTCGATAGTAAAGCTTATAAAGCCCTGGTAATATACTGTGGTATTTATTCAAGGATAGACACAGAGATTCCTAGTTGCAGAATGAAGAGCCCAGAGCATACTTAACTCATATATGAAAATGTGAAATAGAAAGGAATTGGTATAGAGGTCGGTAAGAAAATGACAGTCCAGTACAGTGTTCTGGGAAAAACTTCCTTAACAGAAGAGAACGAGACTTCCCTGGTGGCTCACTGATTAAGAATCCATCTTCCAGTGCAGAGGATGCGGTTTGATCCTTGGTCGGGGAACTAAGATCTCACACACTATAAGGCAACTAAACTTGCCTTGAGCCACAACTAGAGAGAGAAGCCCATGTGCTGCAACTGAAACTCAAGGCAGCTAAATTAATGAATTGGGAAAAAGAAGAAAACAATTACTGAGAGAGTACATACTTAAGGAGAAAAGAAAATTTTACATGCTTTACAATAAAACATAGCAGAATGTTCTATGACTTTAGGGAAAGGAAGGATTTTTTCATCGTATCGAAAAGCAAAACAAGTAAGGCAAACAATGGAGAAAGTCAACTACATTAAGATACAGGTTAAGTTTAAAAGACATCATAGAATTATCGAAAATATAATCACAAACCGGGAGAGGAGAGTTTAACAGATTTAACCACTAAAGGATACATTTGCAACATTTTAAACAGTTCCATGAAAGAAATGGTAAGAAAAATGGCAAACAACCCAATAGAAAAGCTGACAAAGACTTAAGAGGAAACAGAGAAGGTCAGTAAACATGGGCAAAGATGCTCAAGATCATTCATAGAAAAAGGCAAATTAAAATAGAAATGAGAGGTCAGAGGGAGACGTGGCCACTGAGGAAGGGCACAGAGAGATGGAATGTTGCTGACTTTTAAGATGGAGGAAAGGGGCCCAGCCAAGGGGGGGGGATGGAGAAGCTGGAAGACAAGGACGTAGATTCCAGTATGGAGACCTGAGAGAGGGGTGCAGCTCTGCTAGGACCTTGGTTTTAGCCCAGAGACGTGCGGTGAACTTCTAACCCACAGAGCTTTGAGGTGATAGTGAATGTGCTTTATTAACAGGTCCCTACATTTATAATAGTTTATTATAACATCAACTGGAATACAGCATTCAGCACTAGTTCTTTTCATTGGTAAATGACTGAAACACATTTCTGTCTAACTCACAAAAAAACCCACGATTTATTATCTCAAATTAAGTTTGGGAAGTGCTTGAGGAATGATTAGAAGCATGCACCCAAGTGCCTTAGGTTCTTTCTTCAGGTTTTCTCGTTTCTCGTGTGTAAGAAAATGACAGTCCAGTGTCAGAGAGAACGAGACTTCCCTGGTGGCTCACTGATTAAGAATCCATCTTCCAGTGCAGAGGATGCGGTTTGATCCTTGGTCGGGGAACTAAGATCTCACACACTATAAGGCAACTAAACTTGCCTTGAGCCACAACTAGAGAGAGAAGCCCATGTGCTGCAACTGAAACTCAAGGCAGCTAAATTAATGAATTGGGAAAAAGAAGAAAACAATTACTGAGAGAGTACATACTTAAGGAGAAAAGAAAATTTTACATGCTTTACAATAAAACATAGCAGAATGTTCTATGACTTTAGGGAAAGGAAGGATTTTTTCATCGTATCGAAAAGCAAAACAAGTAAGGCAAACAATGGAGAAAGTCAACTACATTAAGATACAGGTTAAGTTTAAAAGACATCATAGAATTATCGAAAATATAATCACAAACCGGGAGAGGAGAGTTTAACAGATTTAACCACTAAAGGATACATTTGCAACATTTTAAACAGTTCCATGAAAGAAATGGTAAGAAAAATGGCAAACAACCCAATAGAAAAGCTGACAAAGACTTAAGAGGAAACAGAGAAGGTCAGTAAACATGGGCAAAGATGCTCAAGATCATTCATAGAAAAAGGCAAATTAAAATAGAAATGAGAGGTCAGAGGGAGACGTGGCCACTGAGGAAGGGCACAGAGAGATGGAATGTTGCTGACTTTTAAGATGGAGGAAAGGGGCCCAGCCAAGGGGTGGGGATGGAGAAGCTGGAAGACAAGGACGTAGATTCCAGTATGGAGACCTGAGAGAGGGGTGCAGCTCTGCTAGGACCTTGGTTTTAGCCCAGAGACGTGCGGTGAACTTCTAACCCACAGAGCTTTGAGGTGATAGTGAATGTGCTTTATTAACAGGTCCCTACATTTATAATAGTTTATTATAACATCAACTGGAATACAGCATTCAGCACTAGTTCTTTTCATTGGTAAATGACTGAAACACATTTCTGTCTAACTCACAAAAAAACCCACGATTTATTATCTCAAATTAAGTTTGGGGAAGTGCTTGAGGAATGATTAGAAGCATGCACCCAAGTGCCTTAGGTTCTTTCTTCATCTCAGGTTTTCTCGTTTCTCTGTGTGTCAGCTTCCTTCTCTTTCCCCACAGAACTTGAAGCAGAGCTCCTCCCTTCAACCCCAATTTGGACTGGCCACATGTTGCCCCATAGTTGTCCATTCTAGAACAAGCAACAAGGCAATGTGGCTGAGAACCATAGAAATGAGCACCACAGAGATGAGCTAGAGATGGTTCCTCTAAGACATGGCTTGGAAGAGTGATCAGGTGTCTGTTGTCCACCCAATCTGCTTTGGCTTTAATTGAGCAATGGTATGCCTTAGATCATGGCCACTTCTGCCAGTTAAAGATGGACACAGCTAGAAAAACAAATTAATTCAAAATAACATTGATCACACTATTTAAAAGCATTTGACTCAACAAAACTCTACAAGCCAAGATCATCAACTATGCTGATTTTTATTGCTGACAAGTTACCACGATCTCAGTGGCTTGTGTAAGGATCTCTGGCTCCTAAAACCGGAGGTCCGTGACTCGTCTGCCCTGGTCTTGGGTCTTATAGGGTCAAAGTCAGGGTGTTGGCAGAGCTGCCTCCTTTGGGGGGGTCAGGGTTGAGGGAGAATTCATTTCCGGGGACATTCAGGTTACTGGTTGCACTGAGCTGCATGTGCTGGTAGGAATGAGGTCTCTGTTTTCTCATTGCCTGTCAGCTGAGGGTCTTTCTTAGTGGCTACTTCTTCCATTTTCAAAGCCAGTAATGGTGGTCTAGTCCCTCTTATGCTTTTGTAGGGAAGGAGACCTTTGCTTCTATTAACTGTCTTAGATTTTCAGCTGAGACTCTTTAGCAAAGAGATTAACATGAGGAAATCAGTTTGTTTATTTTAAAATATTTATTTATTTGGCTGCACCAGGTCTCAGTTGCAGCACATGGGATACTGTAGTTGCCATATGTGGGATCTAATCTAATTCCCCAACCAGGAATCAAATCTGGGGCCCCTGCATTGGGAGCATGGAGACTTAACCATTGGACCACCAGGAAGTTGCCCCAAAACCCCGTTTATTAATAGTGTACTTATATACACTATTACAAGTTATTACACTTGTAATTAGAAACCCTAGAGTACCTGTATGTTCCAGAGACATGTAAAATAATGCTTATAGCAATACTATTTCAAGAAAGCAAGAAAAAAATAGTAAAGACTCAAGAAATCTATGGGGGGCTTCCCCTGGTGGTCCAGTGGGTAAGGACACCGCCTTGCAGTGCAAGGGGCGCCGGTTCGAGCCCTGGCCTGGGAACATAGAAATGAGCACCACAGAGATGAGCTAGAGATGGTTCCTCTAAGACATGGCTTGGAAGAGTGATCAGGTGTCTGTTGTCCACCCAATCTGCTTTGGCTTTAATTGAGCAATGGTATGCCTTAGATCATGGCCACTTCTGCCAGTTAAAGATGGACACAGCTAGAAAAACAAATTAATTCAAAATAACATTGATCACACTATTTAAAAGCATTTGACTCAACAAAACTCTACAAGCCAAGATCATCAACTATGCTGATTTTTATTGCTGACAAGTTACCACGATCTCAGTGGCTTGTGTAAGGATCTCTGGCTCCTAAAACCGGAGGTCCGTGACTCGTCTGCCCTGGTCTTGGGTCTTATAGGGTCAAAGTCAGGGTGTTGGCAGAGCTGCCTCCTTTGGGGGGGGTCAGGGTTGAGGGAGAATTCATTTCCGGGGACATTCAGGTTACTGGTTGCACTGAGCTGCATGTGCTGGTAGGAATGAGGTCTCTGTTTTCTCATTGCCTGTCAGCTGAGGGTCTTTCTTAGTGGCTACTTCTTCCATTTTCAAAGCCAGTAATGGTGGTCTAGTCCCTCTTATGCTTTTGTAGGGAAGGAGACCTTTGCTTCTATTAACTGTCTTAGATTTTCAGCTGAGACTCTTTAGCAAAGAGATTAACATGAGGAAATCAGTTTGTTTATTTTAAAATATTTATTTATTTGGCTGCACCAGGTCTCAGTTGCAGCACATGGGATACTGTAGTTGCCATATGTGGGATCTAATCTAATTCCCCAACCAGGAATCAAATCTGGGGCCCCTGCATTGGGAGCATGGAGACTTAACCATTGGACCACCAGGAAGTTGCCCCAAAACCCCGTTTATTAATAGTGTACTTATATACACTATTACAAGTTATTACACTTGTAATTAGAAACCCTAGAGTACCTGTATGTTCCAGAGACATGTAAAATAATGCTTATAGCAATACTATTTCAAGAAAGCAAGAAAAAAATAGTAAAGACTCAAGAAATCTATGGGGGGCTTCCCCTGGTGGTCCAGTGGGTAAGGACACCGCCTTGCAGTGCAAGGGGCGCCGGTTCGAGCCCTGGCCTGGGAAGATCCCACGCGCCGCGGAGCGGCTGGACCGATGTGTCCAATTACCGAGCCGGAGCTCTGGAGCGCATGTGCCCAGAGCCGGTGCTCTGCGACAACAGAGGCCACCTCGATGGGAGGCCCACAGGAGCCAAAGAACAAAGATGGATGAAAATAGAGAAATGAAAGACGAATAGAAGTGGCCTGCCCGCTCCCCTCCCTCCCCAACCCGACCCCTACCCAAAATAAAATAAATAAATAAATAAATAAATAAATAAATAAATAATTAAAAAAAAAAGAAAAAGAAACCTATGGGGACTTGCTTGGTGGCCCAGTGGTTAATTAAGACTGTGCTTCCAATACAGGGAGCATGGGTTTGATCCCTAGCCAAGGAAATAAGATCCCACGTGCTACACAGCATGGTCAAAAATAAAAGAATAAAGTTAGGGGAAAAACCCTAGGAAAAATGCTGAATTATTAAAATGATAGATGATATTGCATTCATCAAAGGATCAGGGTTGTGTCCTTCCTTTTCTCTGGAGCCCATCCACACAGTCAGCACCTTTCACATGGAACACAATGTACAAGGTTGTACAAACTGGTACAGAGCACCACATATTATGGAAAATTAATTAATCACAGCTATTAGCATAAAACCATGCAGAGCAAAAATCGCATATGTCAACTGAATTTGCATAGAGTTAACTAACAAGCAAACTGGTAATTATGTTGTTTAAAGCGAGATATATGTAGCAATATAAAGATATTTGGATGTATATGTATATATGTAGATATATATGCAAATATATGAAGCCATAGACAAAAAGCAAAGGAATTGCTAATACAAAATACAGGATAGTACCGAATTCAGGACAGGGAAAGAGTGTGATGAACTCAACAGGAAGCTTCAAAATTATTCCTGTTACTCTGTTTCTTAAGCTGGATAGTGGATATTAGATGTTTATTCAACTCACTATTAATCTTTAAATATACACAGGTGTATATCCATTGTGTGTATTCATGATACATTTCACAATAAGAACTTTGAGCAAAAGAATAGAGAAGTCGTGGTATAGTAGGATGACATGAAGACTACAGTCAGCTAAGAGAAATAAAACTAAACACTGCAAATTTCACAATGGAACTAAAGATAACTTCCTCATTAAAAGATAAAATCTCCCAGACTAAAAATCAAAAATGCTGCTTTGTCAAATAGGGTCTTCTATTAGCATATCTCAAACAAAATGACATAAAATGAACAAAGATATATCAGGTGGATTTAAAGAAAGGGGCAACAGAAGTCAAGCTATTATCAGAAAAAGTGAACTTTAAGGAAATGAATTCAAATGGAGAAATACTGTCATTTGATATAGAGAAGGTATGGGCTTCACAGGTGGAGCGAGTGTTAGAGAACCCGACTGTCAGAACAGACAGACGTGAGGCCTAAGGGTTCGATCCCTGGATCAGGAAGAGCCCCTGGAGGAGGAAGTGGCACCCTGCTCCAGTGTGCTCACCCGGAGAATCCCACGGACAGAGGGGTCTGCTGGCTGCAGACCACAGGCTCGCAGAGAATCGGACGCGACTACAGGGACTTGGCATGCACACACAATTCACAGTGAATATAAAATTTACATTTCCATGTGTCTCAACACTGGACAGATGAACATAGAAGTTGTACAAACTGGTAAAAATATATGAATTATTTCACAGCTATTAGCATAAAACCATGCAGAGCAAAATCATATGTCAACTGAATTTGCATAGAGTTAACTAACAAGCAAACTGGTAATTATGTTGTTTAAAGCGAGATATATGTAGCAATATAAAGATATTTGGATGTATATGTATATATGTAGATATATATGCAAATATATGAAGCCATAGACAAAAAGCAAAGGAATTGCTAATACAAAATACAGGATAGTACCGAATTCAGGACAGGGAAAGAGTGTGATGAACTCAACAGGAAGCTTCAAAATTATTCCTGTTACTCTGTTTCTTAAGCTGGATAGTGGATATTAGATGTTTATTCAACTCACTATTAATCTTTAAATATACACAGGTGTATATCCATTGTGTGTATTCATGATACATTTCACAATAAGAACTTTGAGCAAAAGAATAGAGAAGTCGTGGTATAGTAGGATGACATGAAGACTACAGTCAGCTAAGAGAAATAAAACTAAACACTGCAAATTTCACAATGGAACTAAAGATAACTTCCTCATTAAAAGATAAAATCTCCCAGACTAAAAATCAAAAATGCTGCTTTGTCAAATAGGGTCTTCTATTAGCATATCTCAAACAAAATGACATAAAATGAACAAAGATATATCAGGTGGATTTAAAGAAAGGGGCAACAGAAGTCAAGCTATTATCAGAAAAAGTGAACTTTAAGGAAATGAATTCAAATGGAGAAATACTGTCATTTGATATAGAGAAGGTATGGGCTTCACAGGTGGAGCGAGTGTTAGAGAACCCGACTGTCAGAACAGACAGACGTGAGGCCTAAGGGTTCGATCCCTGGATCAGGAAGAGCCCCTGGAGGAGGAAGTGGCACCCTGCTCCAGTGTGCTCACCCGGAGAATCCCACGGACAGAGGGGTCTGCTGGCTGCAGACCACAGGCTCGCAGAGAATCGGACGCGACTACAGGGACTTGGCATGCACACACAATTCACAGTGAATATAAAATTTACATTTCCATGTGTCTCAACACTGGACAGATGAACACAGAAAAAGGTAAATAATGAAAGTGATTTAAAAAAAAAAACAACAGTATACCATACTTTACAATAAGACCCATTTTTGTACATTTTCACACCTCTGGAAGTAAGGTAGGTCGATGTAATTGTCATGATCTACACGTGTTTGTTTTACTCATAGGTATCTATATATATTTTTTCCATTGAGAGTTATTGTTGATGCTATATACCTTGAGAACGGTTACCATGAATTTTTAAAGATTATATTATTATCTGGCCTTTAAAAATGACTGTAAATGCCCTAAATTATTGAAGTAAAACAGTCATGTGAAATTTGGTGTGAGAGACGTGACTATCTGGGTTTGGAGAAATGAATAAAAGTCCCAATTTTATTGCAAAGCAAGGCCATGATTTGTAGGACCTAAGAAAGCACAAGTAGAACAGCCTGGGTTACGGGGTTATGAATCACACGCCAACATCAAAACTTGCAGAAAGAGTGTCAGTAGCTTGGAAGAAAATCCCGGATGATAGCACTGTGCTTGCTCACCTTGGTCATGCCCACCTACCAAAGCCCTTGATGGCGGAATAAAAAATATGATGATGAAAAAAAAATGAACATCTATGGTTTTACGTCCCATAACCATTTTAAAGAACCAGATTCTGGGTATGTTTTTAGGTTACTGGGGGATTTATTTTACGAATAATTAGATTCTATCAATACATATGAGTATGATACAACAACACATCTATCTAGACATACCTAAAGGAACTCTTTCCATATTTATAAATACAATTTCAAGTCAAATAAAGGATTGTTGCTGTCATTGTTCAGTCACTAAGTCCCTCTTTTTGACCCATGGACTGCAGCACGCCAGGCTTTTCGGTACAAGGGAGTTTCCAGGCAAGAATACTGGACTGGGTTGTCATTTCCTCCTCCAGGGGATCTTCCCGGCCCAGGGATCACAAACCTGGGTCTCTTGCAGCACAGGCAGATTCTTTCCCATCAGTGCCACTGGATCAGGACTGCCTCATAACTGGGCAAAGTGACATTTGCAGTGAGAAGCGACTGCCTTCACGGATGGAGAGAAGGGAGTTGCTAACAATTCAGAAGTCACTAACTAGTTCTATGACCTTGAGAAAGTTACCACATATCTTTTGGGTTCCAAGTCTCCTCCTTTGTAACATGAAGGGGTTTTCCTAGATGATCCCTAGGTGGCTTCCAGCTCCACTGCTGTCTACCCAAGGCACCGCACGAGACTCCTTGGGGCCCTTGGTGTGACTCTCTGCATTGAGATTTTTCATTACTTTGTGAGCTTTTGTGATTTCAAAGATGACTAATGGTGTTAGAAATCTAAGTTGGCTCTAGTGGGCTCGTTATAGTGACACCTTTTTTCATTTCCGTTAAAGACTTTGATGATAGTTTTCAGTGACAGCCAGGCAAAATAAAATCACGTTTTCTGTTCTAACAGTTGTTTCATCTTCATCTTTTGTCAGCGGAAATACTGCGATTTGTCATTTCAACATTTTCCAGGGACACTGCTTTCCTCACTGGGGGCCTCTGGAGCTTCTCTCATCAGAATGAAAACTTTTGCTGATAGTTCTTCAGCATTACGGCTTGTGTCAGAGACAGGGGTTCAGGCAAGCCTGCTAAGCGTTAACCAAGGTCTGCAGGCAGTCTCTTCTCTTCCTGATAAAGAGAGCGACATTGGATTAGAGGAGCAAAATTTGGAGGAAAAAGCTGCCGCAGGGCTCAGGGTTTCACGTGGCTTTCAGACAGCTGTTCAGAAATAGGATGATTTATATTCACAGAATGTCTCAGCCTCTTTCGGGTGACGCCTGGGAGTCCTGGATTTGGGGGCAAGGCAGCTGACCTCGTTATCCTTCCTGAGTCACACAGCTGGTGACTGCAGCTTGCCAGAATGTCCTTCCACTGGGAGAGGCCTTCTTTAGGTCACACAGTTTTATAGAAAGTACTTTTAAAAAGCCTTCTAGCTGTCTCTCCCAAGACCAGTTTCTCCAAACCCTGAATCAGTGGTTGTCATTCAGTCACAAATCCTGGGTCTGACTCTTTGCAGCCTCCTGGGCTGCAGCACGCCAGGCTTCCAGGTGCTTCACGATCTCCTTGAGTCTGCTCACACTCATGTCCCTTGAGTCACTGATACCATCCAGCCATCTCATCCTCTGTCACCCCTTCTTTTCCTCCCCTCAATCTTTGCCAGCATCAGGGTCTTTTCCAGTGAGTCCACTCTTTGCATCTGTCGGCCAAAGTTTTGGAGCTTCAGTTTTAGCACAGATTTTTACAGTGAATATTCAGGGTTGATTTTATTTAGGATTGACTGGTTGATCTCCTTGTCGTCCAGAGGACTCTCAGGAGTCTTCTCCAGCACCGCAATTTGAAACCATTAATTCTTTGGTACTCAGCCTTCTTTATGGTCCAACTCTCACATCTCTGCATGACTACTGGAAAAACCACAGCTCTGACTATCCTGAATCAGGGCACAATGCAAATGTGATTTTAGAGACAACAGGCTGGATATTAGGTGTTTTTGTTGTTGTTGTTGTTGTTCTGATTGAAATAGGTTGTTCTGGTTTGAAATCAGATTTGTTCTAGAAAACCCAGAGCCTCTGAGACTTCTGCTTTTAAGGGAGGCTGAAACAAGATGATTTCTTTACCTTCACGTAGTCATCAGAGAGAAAATTCATGGTGATAAACGGAAGGGATGAATACGCTTTATTCTTGCTAAAGGTGACTAGTGAATAAGAATGGGGTTACCGGAAAGTCACAGAGACTCAGTATTTGAATAAGGGGAACCTTGAGGAATAATCTAAATGCTACCCTTATTTTAGAGCTTTCCTGGTGGCTCAGCTGGTAAAGAATCTGCCTGCAATGAGGGAGACATGGGTTTGATCCCTGGGTTAGGACTATCCCCTGGAGAAGGGAATTGCTACCTACTCCAGTTTTTTTGCCTGGAGAATGCCATGGACAGAGGAGTCTGGTGGGCTACAGTCCACGGGGTTGCGAAGAGCTGGACACAACTGAGTGACTAACACTTTTCACTTTTCATTCTTATTTTAAGGAATCTAAGACCAGAGTTTGCTTGTCCATCATCCAGAACCTCATCTCACATTTAAAAATATTAAATATTTTTGGATTAAGTTTCCAGTAGCACAAATCTTGTTGACAGTCCTGGATTATGGAAGGAGAAAAATGGGAAACATAGCCATGTACTCAAGAGTCCTTGAGTTTAAGACTCCTTTTCCACTGTTTGGTTCTAAGTCCTAAGACTTTCAGCCCCAGAAGCACTGATGAGAGAGCTGCATTCGTCCTCCCTTCTCCACTGACAGAATAGCATCTGCAGGAAAACCAGAGGCACCTTGGCATCACCTTTGATTTGTGCCTCTCTGTTCCCCAGTTCATTGACACCTGATTAGTTTAAAATCCTGTGCAGGTTGTAATGTCGTGGCTTCTCCCACCCTGCCAGTCCCTCCTTAGTTCTCCTGGTCTAGTATCGTCCACTCCCCGTGGATCTAACCTTCAATCTGTTACTAGGGTCAGACTTCTAAAAAGGAAGTATTTTCCTACCACTCTCCATGCTTCAGTTGTCTTTATGATAAAATCCAAACTTACTAAACTGACATGGCCTGTTATGATCTGCCCCCTCACTAATTCATCCTTTTTTTTTTGGCTGTACTGGATGGCAGGGGGGATCTTAGTTCCCCCAAAAGGGATCAAACCCACATCCCCTATAGTGGAAGTGCTGAGTCCTAACCACTGAACCGCCAGCGAGGTCCGCTCACTAATTCTTTATTCTCATTGCTCCCTTTTTTCCCCTGCTTGTATATTATAGTAAACTTGTAGTGTGATTCATATTCATGTGGTTTCATATCTTTGCCACATTCAAAGCTTCCTTCCCTCGGTCATCTCATATCTGCCCCCTGGACCTGCCTATCATATATCCTGCAGCTGGAGGACTTCTGGGGTGTGATTCCAGGTAAAGGTGAGACAAGACGAACCTAGGAGTCTGAAAGTGATAACAGATTCACTGTCTAGTCCAGATCCTTCTGTAACTGGCCTCCCCTCCTACCCATGAGCGTAGCTGTCCTCACTTTAGAGATGGTAAAAACTTATTCAGGAGAGATTTAAAATAATGAATGGGAAATCATATATTCAACAAGCCGCAGGGAAGGATTTGGCTTGGCCTTCCCATTAGCTCCTCCCATCATGAAGGGGGAGTGGCTCCCCCGTAGAAGGCTGGTGACCACTCTGCACTACATCTGCCTCCTCTTTCTTTGCAGAAGATAAGCAACATTACTTAGGCTCATTTCTATACGAAGGTTGTCCATATGAAGCTTCCTATTTGACTCTGACTCTGGGCTGGAAATAAAGCTTTTATTACAGAAGGACTAGTTGCAATTATACTTAAAAACTACAACCATTTAGGGGCCAATTACAGATTATGTTGACCACAGTAACCATGTCCTAGATTGTAATTTCTTTTACGCATTCATAAAACAGACTAAAAACAGTTCCAATATGCTGCCACTTGGTGTTGCTATGAGTCTGTATGTAGTTTCCTTTTCATTTATTCTAAACAAATGACAACTTGTTTAATTTTAAAGAAATACTTTTGGGCTAAACTGGAATAGATACAATAGAATTCAACTAAAATTTTTGCTTTTTAATTTTATTTCTCAAGTGTTGACTGGTCAACTTTGAGTTTATTTCCAGAGACATATTTCTGAACAAATAAATCTTCTCTAATTAAAAAGTCTTCTTTACTGCAGCCATCGTCTTGGGGAACTTAATAGAAATGACAGAACCAGAGGAGACTCTTAAAACGTTGTCAAGGGCCAATCAATACAAAGCGAATCGGAATGTTCAGAATTGATTTGTTTCAACTACTGGTTTGAGGATTAGTGTTGTTCTAGTTTCCTTGTGCTGAAGATGTTGTAAGCCTTCAAGTCCATTGAAGTGGGTAAGAAAAACAATATTGATTGAATAATTATGGTGTGAAGACATTGTGCTGAATGATTTACATGTATAAAATCGAATCATCTTTATCATCATGACTGTTTTAATCCTTCACATTAATGTTTTGCAGCTTACAAAACATTTTATCCTAATGCCTCTCCTGAGGTCAAGGACAAATGTCAAAAAAGAAAAAAAAGCTCAGGGAAACAAAAGAAATACCTGTGAGTTGTACTCTTTGTTACAATGGATTTATAAAGGTTTATCAAAGTTTCTGAGACGCATCTTGAAATTTGACTTCATATTTTACCTACTACTTGCTAATATCATCAGATATTTTCATGGCTTACACAACAATCTTAAAAACAAAGGCAAAGAGAAAAGTGAATGACCATGTCCGGTTTTTCAGGTCTACGGGTTATAACCATTCATTCAGGATCCAACACCGGCTGGATGAGAAATCCAGGCCAACCAAGGTGCACGGGTGCCCACTACATCATGACTGTCAAATCATTATGTTAGTACAGATTTCTCCTTGAGGTCTAAACCTCTACAGCAAACTGCTCATTGGAAACTGTCCAGATGCCTGCAGGCATTTCCAACTCAGCATATTTCAAAGCAAAGACATGTTCCTATTCGGCATCTCCTGAACCCTCCCAGCCTCCACCTCCTCCGCCTCCTGTGATTCCAGGAGGAACCCCCAAATGACAGCATCATCTGCTCTGTCCTCCAAGCCAGAAACCTAGAAGTCACCCTCCATCTCCCCCTTTTTCCCCTTAACTCCTACCTCTAACTGCGCATGTCTTCCTGTCTGCTTGTCCTGTTAATGCTAAGATCTCTCAGTCTGCCTTCATCTTCCCAAACCAATGGCTAAATATCTAGCGCAAGTTCTTATCACCTCTCTCTCTCTCTCAGAAAAGGCCTATTTCCTGCTCCTGGTTTATCCTCCTTATCTGTCAGATTGTTGCCAGAACCAGTCAAGAAAATGTCATCAAGTCACACCCTCGATCAGACTTTTTCCAGTGGCTCACCGCTAACTCCAGGAGAAAGTGAAGGACGTGGAAGCCTGGCATGCTGCGGTGCATGGAGTCGCAGAGCTGGACACGACTTAGCGACTGAACAACGACAACCATTCACTATACAGTAGATGGCTCCCTTTGGTGTCGTAAGAAGAGTCCTCCGTACCTGCCCCACCTAATGCCACAGTCCTGTTTATTAGGATGTGGCCACAGCAGCACTGAACTACCCAGTAAGGGTCACATGAGCTTTGGTTGACTTAGTTAGGAAGCAACGGATAGTGTGATTTGGTGTCTAATGAACCTGGGTGTCAACCCTGCCAACTCTCACATCACCACTGAACGCTTTTTTTGGCGGGGGGGTCCTGATGTTTTTACTGGGTTCAAAAATCCTCAGAAAGGTTGAGACCAGACTTGTGGACACGCAGGGGGAAGGATAAAGTGGGATTAATTGGGAGATTAGGTTTGACATATACACACTGTGTGTTAGTTGCTCAATCGTGTTGGACTCTGTGACCCCATGGACTCTAGCCCGCCAGGCATCTCTGTCCATGGAATTCTTCCAGACAAGAATACTGGAGTGAGTGGCCATTTTCCCCTCTGGGGATCTTTCTGACCCAGGCATTGAACTGGAGCCTGTCTCCTGCACTGGCAGGCAGGTTCTTTACCACCAGCACCACCTGGCAAGCCCCATATACACAGGGCCACATGTGAAACAGATGGCTAGTGGGAAGCTACTGGATAACAAGCGGAGCTCAGCGTAGGGCTGATGACCTAGAGGTGGGACGAGGGAGTGGAAGGGAGGCTCAAGAGGGAGGGGATTTATGTATACCTTTAGCTGATTCATGCTGTTGTACAGCAAAACGTAACACTATACTGTAAAAAATTATACTCCAATTAAAAAAAAATCCTTAGAAAGGAATGATCGAGTGAATGTGTGAGTGCCACAGGGAACGACTTGAGAACAGTCAGACTTTCTAGTCGCTACGTACATTTTTAGTGATCCTGCAAAGAAGCATCCCTATGCAGAGATGAACCCTGTGTTTAGAGTCTGGGGTGTGGCTGGGACCCTGGACTTTCTTCACCAGGTATCTTGGGGCCCCTGATGGGAGGAGCTTGTGCAATGCTCACTGACACAGATGGCTCGATAACCTTGGCTTAGTTATTTGACTTCTGTTTCTCCCAAGCAAAGTTAAAACAGCAACAATAACTTACCCCCCACAAGCATGTTAATAAGTACATTTTTCCCCAACGTGCAATGTACGAATTCTCATTAGTCATAGGGCTACGATAATAGTTAATTGTCCCTAGTTCTCCTTGTTATTTACTGCTCACTCAAGCAAAAGATGTTACTGAAGGGACGAGGTGGTGGGAAGTGAGGTGGGAGGGAAGTTACAAAATATGCTGATGTACTAAATAAGTTGCATGGAGAATATAAAATGCAATCTAGTCTGCAGAAGACCTTCTGATTTTCATCCCAATTAATCAGTAGAGATTCTACTATAAACTCATTTCCTAATCTCTTATCTCTAAGTGGGCTCCTCTGCCGAGGACGTAAGGACTCAATTTATCATCTCCCTGAACAGGTCCCTTGGCTGCTCTGGCTCTCTCCAACTGATTTAAAGCAAAATTGATCCTGACTCCCAATGTTTGTGCTCCAGGTTTTAAATGCAAATATCTAAGTACTAACAGGCAATGCAACACCCTGCCTACATGGGACTTTCCCTCCCCCAATCTCCTCTTTGGAATGATAAATAATGTCTTTTGAGTCCACCGAACATATCACTTACCGCAAAAGAACCATCTTCTCTCCTATCAGGACAGAAGAAGAAAAAGACAAGGCAAAAAAAAAAAAAAAAAAGACTTTTGGAAGGGTCTCTAGAACATCAAAAATCAAAGCAGCTTACCAAGGTTTTTATTTCAGCTGACCCACCTAAATATTTCCAAGGCATGTATTGGTCAGTTGAAGGACCAACTATGCTGTCAAGTTCTACACAATAAAGACAGAGAAAAAAGTAATTGTATTGAGCTGCTCAACAGAGATGAATCATCATGGCATCAGAAATATTAGAAAGTGCAGAAATAGGTCATTAAAATGGTTTCTATGTTATTAACCTTTCAAAAGTATAAACCAAGTCCAAGATGCACACTTAATGATACACACTTCTATAAGATTCATTCAAGAAAAACAAAATCAGATTTGAAGGGCAAGTATCTGGACAATCGTATTCATTCTAATTTTGAGTTTAAGTAAAGTACTGGCCTATTACATTTATGTGTTGAGGATTGACATGTTTGGAGGTTTAATATTTTATATTATTTTTTGTATGAAAGTTAAAAAAAGTGAAAGTGTTAGTCGCTCAGTCATGTCTAACACTTTGCGACCCCGTAGAATTCTCATTAGTCATAGGGCTACGATAATAGTTAATTGTCCCTAGTTCTCCTTGTTATTTACTGCTCACTCAAGCAAAAGATGTTACTGAAGGGACGAGGTGGTGGGAAGTGAGGTGGGAGGAAGTTACAAAATATGCTGATGTACTAAATAAGTTGCATGGAGAATATAAAATGCAATCTAGTCTGCAGAAGACCTTCTGATTTTCATCCCAATTAATCAGTAGAGATTCTACTATAAACTCATTTCCTAATCTCTTATCTCTAAGTGGGCTCCTCTGCCGAGGACGTAAGGACTCAATTTATCATCTCCCTGAACAGGTCCCTTGGCTGCTCTGGCTCTCTCCAACTGATTTAAAGCAAAATTGATCCTGACTCCCAATGTTTGTGCTCCAGGTTTTAAATGCAAATATCTAAGTACTAACAGGCAATGCAACACCCTGCCTACATGGGACTTTCCCTCCCCCAATCTCCTCTTTGGAATGATAAATAATGTCTTTTGAGTCCACCGAACATATCACTTACCGCAAAAGAACCATCTTCTCTCCTATCAGGACAGAAGAAGAAAAAGACAAGGCAAAAAAAAAAAAAAAAAAGACTTTTGGAAGGGTCTCTAGAACATCAAAAATCAAAGCAGCTTACCAAGGTTTTTATTTCAGCTGACCCACCTAAATATTTCCAAGGCATGTATTGGTCAGTTGAAGGACCAACTATGCTGTCAAGTTCTACACAATAAAGACAGAGAAAAAAGTAATTGTATTGAGCTGCTCAACAGAGATGAATCATCATGGCATCAGAAATATTAGAAAGTGCAGAAATAGGTCATTAAAATGGTTTCTATGTTATTAACCTTTCAAAAGTATAAACCAAGTCCAAGATGCACACTTAATGATACACACTTCTATAAGATTCATTCAAGAAAAACAAAATCAGATTTGAAGGGCAAGTATCTGGACAATCGTATTCATTCTAATTTTGAGTTTAAGTAAAGTACTGGCCTATTACATTTATGTGTTGAGGATTGACATGTTTGGAGGTTTAATATTTTATATTATTTTTTGTATGAAAGTTAAAAAAAGTGAAAGTGTTAGTCGCTCAGTCATGTCTAACACTTTGCGACCCCGTGGACTGCAGCCCACCAGGCCCCTCCGTCTGTGGAATTCTCCAGGCAAGAATACTGGAGTGTGTTGCCATTCTCTTCTCCAGTGGGTCTTCCTGACCCAGGGATTGAACTCCAGTTTCCAGCATTACAGGCAGATTCTTTATCATCTGAGCCACCAGGGAAGCCCATGTTGTGTATATTCAGTGCTAAACTGTGATTACCAGAGTGTGATTATATCATAACAGTTGAATATTCTCAAAGATAGGGCATCAAATAGAGCTTACTTATTTAGTACCTGTTAATTCAACCCGTGTCAGACATCTTTTAGATTTATCTTTCTTCCTACTCCACATTTAATCAGTCACAAACTGTCAATTTGTCAGTTTTCTGCAATGCCTTCTGTTCTTCATTCCTACTATAATATTTTCTTCATGGCTCAAAGGTTGGCAGTCAGTGCTGGATAGTGAGTCTTTTAGGTTTAGGGTGGCTAAACAGTCTCTGTCATGACCATTCAGCCCTGCCACTCGAGCACTGGAGCAGGCACAAACAATATGGAAGTGAATGCAGCCATGTTCGGTAAAACTTTACGACCAGTAAACACGTGCAGATCCATCTTGGAACATTTTACTACTGAATTTTATCTGGATTACAGCAGTAACTCTAATCTAAATCCTTCATCCAACCCTTAATAATGCAAATTGGATCACGCCATAGCCTGCCTAAACCCCCTTTAAAAGCTGCTGTTGCCTACTGGAAGAAGCCCAGCCTCTGTTGTATGTTATATAAGACCATCAGGCTTTCATTTCTATAAAGCAATCCTCTTTTCTCCTGACAGAATTACACCATTCATTTTATGAAAAGTGGACTGTGTGTAGTTCCAGAAATACGTTATGAATGTGTCTTCCAGGTCTTTGCACATGTTGTTTATACTCTCTGGGTTGTACTCCTAGCCGAATCTGGCATTCTAATTTTGAGTTTAAGTAAAGTACTGGCCTATTACTTTATGTGTTGAGGATTGACATGTTTGGAGGTTTAATATTTTATATTATTTTTTGTATGAAAGTTAAAAAAAGTGAAAGTGTTAGTCGCTCAGTCATGTCTAACACTTTGCGACCCCGTGGACTGCAGCCCACCAGGCCCCTCCGTCTGTGGAATTCTCCAGGCAAGAATACTGGAGTGTGTTGCCATTCTCTTCTCCAGTGGGTCTTCCTGACCCAGGGATTGAACTCCAGTTTCCAGCATTACAGGCAGATTCTTTATCATCTGAGCCACCAGGGAAGCCCATGTTGTGTATATTCAGTGCTAAACTGTGATTACCAGAGTGTGATTATATCATAACAGTTGAATATTCTCAAAGATAGGGCATCAAATAGAGCTTACTTATTTAGTACCTGTTAATTCAACCCGTGTCAGACATCTTTTAGATTTATCTTTCTTCCTACTCCACATTTAATCAGTCACAAACTGTCAATTTGTCAGTTTTCTGCAATGCCTTCTGTTCTTCATTCCTACTATAATATTTTCTTCATGGCTCAAAGGTTGGCAGTCAGTGCTGGATAGTGAGTCTTTTAGGTTTAGGGTGGCTAAACAGTCTCTGTCATGACCATTCAGCCCTGCCACTCGAGCACTGGAGCAGGCACAAACAATATGGAAGTGAATGCAGCCATGTTCGGTAAAACTTTACGACCAGTAAACACGTGCAGATCCATCTTGGAACATTTTACTACTGAATTTTATCTGGATTACAGCAGTAACTCTAATCTAAATCCTTCATCCAACCCTTAATAATGCAAATTGGATCACGCCATAGCCTGCCTAAACCCCTTAAGAGCTGCTGTTGCCTACTGGAAGAAGCCCAGCCTCTGTTGTATGTTATATAAGACCATCAGGCTTTCATTTCTATAAAGCAATCCTCTTTTCTCCTGACAGAATTACACCATTCATTTTATGAAAAGTGGACTGTGTGTAGTTCCAGAAATACGTTATGAATGTGTCTTCCAGGTCTTTGCACATGTTGTTTATACTCTCTGGGTTGTACTCCCTAGCCGAATCTTGACTTTTCTAAATTTTACATATCCTTTAGTTCTCATCTTAGATGTCATTTCCTTCAGGAAGCTTTCTTTGACCCAGGTCTGGAAGAAGTGTGTCTGCCATGTACACACATTTAAAAAATATCAGATTCATTGTCACATTGGGTTGTAATATTCCTTTCTCAGCTAGAATGTAAATTAAAGGACAGAGAAGTGTTTATACATTGCCCTTGGACCTGTCATAGCAACAAAGAGTAGGAAGTACAATAAATATTTAGACTCACGTATATGTTAATACTTTGGAGAGGAGTACAACTGTAATCTGACCAGAATGGCAAATATAATAACTAACGCAAAACACTTGAAAATTTGTGAATAACTTTCCCATGTGACATCTCACTTCATTAAGCTTCATGCTCAAATGGTTAAGTAGTTTTTTTTCAAAAATCATCCCTATTTACTGCTGGAAAAGAAAGCAAAGGCTAATAAATGAAACTAATAAATTTGTTCAAGATTAGAGACTAACAATATCATGTTAGATTTTTTTTAATATATATGCACAGAAATCTTTCACTGTGGTTTTTTTTTTTTTTTTTAATTTTTTTGGCTGAGGTGCATGAGGGATCTTATTTCCTGAACCAGGGATCAGATCCACACTCCCTGTCTTGGAGATGTGAGTTTTAACCACTGGATGTTCCAGGAAGTCCCAAAGTCTGTTGAATGTTAGAAGGTGGGAAGAAACTTACTATCAGTCTTTCTTTATTTTTTGAAGATTTTTTTTTTTTATGTGAACCATTTTTTAGTCTTTATTGAATTTGTTACACTATTGCTTCTGTTTTGTTTTGTCTTTTTGGTTTTTGGCAGCCCAAAAAACCAAAATATAAAACATAAGCAATATTATGGGATCTTAGCACATGCAACCTTAGCTCCTTTGCCAGAGGTCAAACCCACACTCCCTGCATTGGAAGGCTAAGTCTTAACCACTGCACCACGAGCAAAGTCCTTAAAGTTAGTCTAAGTCTTAAACCAGAAAAAAAAAAAAAAAAAAACCTCTTAGAAGAATGTGATTTCACGTTAATATTACTCAAGGTGGCCCTGAATTACTTTTCCATGGCATTTGTGTCTAATGTGGACATAGGTTACTATCTGTCTCAACAAGAAGGGAATTCCTCTAAACCCGCCGCAGTCTGACTCCTCTCCGGGCTGGACCCAGAGTGCAGGCGTCAAGTTCACATTGTTTTGCAAGTTAACTGCAGAGCGAGCCAGAAGAGGACAGCTCCTAGCTGGCCCCGGTTCTAGTGAATAATTCATTAGAATTGCCACTGGCTGGGGAACATCCTTCTTCCACTGATTACTTGCTTTTATTCACCCATTTATCTTCATTAAAGACTTTGCTTCCTCTCAACAACTTGTCTCCAATTTTCCCATTTAAATTTACTTTTTTTCCCCCTAGCTTTGAGGTTTTAGGTACACTCTTTTTCTTACCAATGCGAACCACAAATTCCCTGTGCAATGAAAGTTTAAATTCTAAACTTACTCTTGCTATTGAGACTTAACCAAATGTCACAAGGTTCAGTATTCACTTCATGAGCATAGGGTACAGACTAATAGAAAACAAGCCCTGGGATCATTGACTGTGACCCTTCAACAGAAATTTTTCTGAGTGAAGAGAACTGTCCGTCTTCCCCTGCCAAGGACCAGTTTAGCTCCACTTCTAAACAAGCCAATTAAAAGCACTTTGGCAAGTAAATGTCAGTTTTTTCATATTTCAAAATTATTAAAAAATACACTCAATAGTCAATGTGGATTTTACTTTTCTTCTCTCTGTATTTCGGTGGTATTGAGTGGAAAATAATTAAGGTTATTTAGTTTTGTGTGGTTAATTTTAAAAATATGCTCCTGGCTATTATGATCTTTATGCTGAGCACTGAATTCTAATCTTAGGATTTTACTAATAATACGATTAGTGGAAAAATTACCTTCTGGTAATTTCTGAGCTCATTCTTTTCTATCTTTTTCTGATAATGGTTACCACACTGCTAGTATCCAATCTCCTATGAGCTTTGGAAAAAAAAAAACAAAAACCCTCATTGTAAGTTAATTAAGTTTCTCAACTAATTTCCTTAATAGCTCAGGGCATTTGTCATTCAGACCTATTGCTCAATATCTGTCATGTTTCCCAAGCATTTTCTCACTTATTCTTCATAAATAGCAATTTTTACAAAGACTTCATTAGTTCCTAATTGTTGAAATTTATCTTCTTCATTACACCTGCTAAAGATTGATTTTACAGTTAGTTCATTTTCCTTGGTATTTTAGAGTTGTTAGTATGTCTCATATCCTTTGTTTATTATAGGATTTAAATTATTCCAGTATATTTTGCCTTTGGTTTTGGAAATAGCTAAAAAAAATCCTTTGTGCATAATACATAATGATTAAAATTGGGCATTTTGAGAATAAAGGTTTTTTGGCTTTGTTAAAAGTTATGTAGTAACATTACATCTACATCCTGCTAAGTAAAGCACTAAACAGGTTTGACTACTGAAGCTTATAACTCAGCTTTTGTCTTAGACATATTTTAATACCAGTCAAACCAAGATGGTTTATCCAGCATCTGTACTAGATGTCTGCTTCACCACTCACCTCAGAAACTTTGGTCCTAAGTCATTACATTTTAGGCTTTCCTGGTGGGTCAGGGGTAAAGAATCCGCCTGCAGGAGACTGAGGTTTGATCCCTGGGTCAGGAAGATCCCCTAGAGGAGGGAATGGCAACCGAGTCCAGTATTCTTGCACGGAAAAGCCCATGGACAGAGGAGCCAGGCGGGCTACAGTCCATGGGGTCGCAAAGAGTCTGATATGACTGAGTGATTAAACAACATCAATCACATTTTACTTCTTTAAAGGTTACTTAAGGCAATATTTTAGTTGGGATGGACAATTGTCAATCTTTCATATTCTATTGCTTTCATCTGTAACTTTTGTCTCTATTTCATCATGCTCCTGGCTATTATGATCTTTATGCTGAGCACTGAATTCTAATCTTAGGATTTTACTAATAATACGATTAGTGGAAAAATTACCTTCTGGTAATTTCTGAGCTCATTCTTTTCTATCTTTTTCTGATAATGGTTACCACACTGCTAGTATCCAATCTCCTATGAGCTTTGGAAAAAAAACAAAAACCCTCATTGTAAGTTAATTAAGTTTCTCAACTAATTTCCTTAATAGCTCAGGGCATTTGTCATTCAGACCTATTGCTCAATATCTGTCATGTTTCCCAAGCATTTTCTCACTTATTCTTCATAAATAGCAATTTTTACAAAGACTTCATTAGTTCCTAATTGTTGAAATTTATCTTCTTCATTACACCTGCTAAAGATTGATTTTACAGTTAGTTCATTTTCCTTGGTATTTTAGAGTTGTTAGTATGTCTCATATCCTTTGTTTATTATAGGATTTAAATTATTCCAGTATATTTTGCCTTTGGTTTTGGAAACAGCTAAAAAATCCTTTGTGTATATTTAGCATAATCCATAATGATTAAAATTGGGCATTTTGAGAATAAAGGTTTTTTGGCTTTGTTAAAAGTTATGTAGTAACATTACATCTACATCCTGCTAAGTAAAGCACTAAACAGGTTTGACTACTGAAGCTTATAACTCAGCTTTTGTCTTAGACATATTTTAATACCAGTCAAACCAAGATGGTTTATCCAGCATCTGTACTAGATGTCTGCTTCACCACTCACCTCAGAAACTTTGGTCCTAAGTCATTACATTTTAGGCTTTCCTGGTGGGTCAGGGGTAAAGAATCCGCCTGCAGGAGACTGAGGTTTGATCCCTGGGTCAGGAAGATCCCCTAGAGGAGGGAATGGCAACCGAGTCCAGTATTCTTGCACGGAAAAGCCCATGGACAGAGGAGCCAGGCGGGCTACAGTCCATGGGGTCGCAAAGAGTCTGATATGACTGAGTGATTAAACAACATCAATCACATTTTACTTCTTTAAAGGTTACTTAAGGCAATATTTTAGTTGGGATGGACAATTGTCAATCTTTCATATTCTATTGCTTTCATCTGTAACTTTTGTCTCTGTTTCAATATGTGCATCCAAAATGCATTTGAATATGGGAAATTTTAAAATATTTTGAATTTAATAGGTATCTGCAAAGCTGTGCTTTTGTTTTCTCTCCTCTTGTTTGTACATCGGCCGGGTCAGGGTCTGAATGGCTAAGTCGGACTTTCACAAGTACAGTAAATAGTTCTCAGAATCCCTGTGAATCCCTGTTATTGATAGGGCTTGATATCAGTGCTAAAAGTGACGTCAAAGGTCAAAACCAGAAAATTAACACACAATCGTAAAACACCGAGAATCCTTTTTCCTTGTTAATTTCTACCTCTCATCAACTAAGTAGTAGGAGTTTGGGGCCTCTCTCCAGTCTGCTCATCTTCCAACCTCTGGTTTCAAGCTGAGGCTGATGGCTCTGCATCACAGACAAGACTGTCCCTCCTGGGCTCCCGGGTTTACACCCCTCTTGGCTGCACGTGAAAGGCAGGTCTCACCCAGAGCTTCTGCCAGAACGTCAGGCCCGCCTAGATCTTCATTTGCACCAGTGGTTTCCAGCACAAGCCTGTCCTTCTGGCACCCTGCCTCCTCCTCACACCCCTCTCCTCCAGCCCGCCGCCAGCTCCCGCGTCCTCTTCCTCGTGTCCCCCCTCCCACGGCGCCCGCTGCCAGGCGCGGGGTCCAGCCTCTCCATCTGGAGGAGCAGATTCTGCTTTCCTCACAGCGACTCTCAGAGTTGACAGCTTCACTAAAAACAAACAAGAAAGCCCACACCCCAGTCAGAGCAAACACACATAACACTTACTCCCTTCCTTCCCGGAGTGCAAGGCGAGAGAGACGAGCTGCGGTCTCACGCTCCAGTCCTGCGTGCTGGACGGTTTTAGATTCTTCTTCTTTTTAGACGGGGGACATCAGAGTGTCCTGTCAGCCACAGAGGAGGCCTGTGAGGCCCTCACCGCCGCCCCGGCGGCTCAAGATGCACTGTCTGGACGTCATGGAAACACACCACTTCCACCACATCGGCTCTCCCTCCCTCGCCTTCCCGTCCTGATTCTCTAGGTTTGGCCGAGTCCCAGGGACCTGCAATCACAGAGTTCTGAAGGCGTGTGGGCAGTCAGCATAGGTCATCTACACTGAAGGTGTCTGTGCCCTGGGTGGCACCTGTGTGTCAGCTCGGGCCATTCTGCCACTGGGCAAAGAACTGGCCATGCCCGCTCAGAGCGCTCCTTGCCAAGGCTCCATCTCCCTCCGTAGCCTCCCACGTCCGTGTCCAGCCCTGCAGTGTCTGGTGTTTCTGTCTGAAGGGTCGATGTATCGGTTACAAGACTTTTCCGACCTGTGAATCCCTGTTATTGATAGGGCTTGATATCTAAAAGACAAAGCCCTAACACACAATCGTAAAACACCGAGAATCCTTTTTCCTTGTTAATTTCTACCTCTCATCAACTAAGTAGTAGGAGTTTGGGGCCTCTCTCCAGTCTGCTCATCTTCCAACCTCTGGTTTCAAGCTGAGGCTGATGGCTCTGCATCACAGACAAGACTGTCCCTCCTGGGCTCCCGGGTTTACACCCCTCTTGGCTGCACGTGAAAGGCAGGTCTCACCCAGAGCTTCTGCCAGAACGTCAGGCCCGCCTAGATCTTCATTTGCACCAGTGGTTTCCAGCACAAGCCTGTCCTTCTGGCACCCTGCCTCCTCCTCACACCCCTCTCCTCCAGCCCGCCGCCAGCTCCCGCGTCCTCTTCCTCGTGTCCCCCCTCCCACGGCGCCCGCTGCCAGGCGCGGGGTCCAGCCTCTCCATCTGGAGGAGCAGATTCTGCTTTCCTCACAGCGACTCTCAGAGTTGACAGCTTCACTAAAAACAAACAAGAAAGCCCACACCCCAGTCAGAGCAAACACACATAACACTTACTCCCTTCCTTCCCGGAGTGCAAGGCGAGAGAGACGAGCTGCGGTCTCACGCTCCAGTCCTGCGTGCTGGACGGTTTTAGATTCTTCTTCTTTTTAGACGGGGGACATCAGAGTGTCCTGTCAGCCACAGAGGAGGCCTGTGAGGCCCTCACCGCCGCCCCGGCGGCTCAAGATGCACTGTCTGGACGTCATGGAAACACACCACTTCCACCACATCGGCTCTCCCTCCCTCGCCTTCCCGTCCTGATTCTCTAGGTTTGGCCGAGTCCCAGGGACCTGCAATCACAGAGTTCTGAAGGCGTGTGGGCAGTCAGCATAGGTCATCTACACTGAAGGTGTCTGTGCCCTGGGTGGCACCTGTGTGTCAGCTCGGGCCATTCTGCCACTGGGCAAAGAACTGGCCATGCCCGCTCAGAGCGCTCCTTGCCAAGGCTCCATCTCCCTCCGTAGCCTCCCACGTCCGTGTCCAGCCCTGCAGTGTCTGGTGTTTCTGTCTGTCCTCCCCATCCCCTTCAGGGCATTGCGGTTCCCTTAGGATCCCATGGTCTGTGATGGGCTGACTGTCACTGGTTGTGGCCTGGCACTTGAGGTCTTTATTCTCAAATGGCTTCCAAACCATGGGATGAGAAACCCTGGATGAAATGTCACGGTCGTGTATGTCATGTCCGAAGCATTTCGGCTGGGAGCTTGGAAGTCCTTGGCGCACGCTGCCCTCACTCTAGGGCATTACTCTCATCAGAGCTGACTGCTAGGAAGCCTCAGTCCTTGGAGTCTAGGAACTTCAGGACAATTCACGGAGACACCAATGCTTCCTCGACAGTGGGGAAGGGTCGTGGAACAGTGGAAACCTACTTGATGGTGAATAGCCTGCCTACAGTGGCATATGGGCATATCTGGGGGGCTTGCTATGAATATCTGAGAGTGGTAGGCAGATGTGTGATGTCTGTAGATACAACCGGGTGAAAAGTGGGTGAGGGACTCTCACGCAGAGTGGATGCTAGTGTTCTTCAGCACTGCTGTGGTGAAGCCTAAAACAGCACAACATGCAGGGGAATCTCGTTTCTCATGGAAAGTAGTGTCTGGTGTATTAGAGAGCTGAACCTCCATAGAAAATAACGTCCTGGGAGTTCCCTGGGGGTCCAGTGGCTGACACGCCACACTTCCAACACAGGGGGCCTGGGTGTGATTCCCCGTCAGGGAGCCAGATCCCACATGCCACACCTAAAAGATCCTGCGTGCTGCAACTAAGACCCGGAACGGCCAAATACACAGAACTATATTAGACATATATCCTGCTCTGAGTGTTAAGAAGAAACATTTAAATCACTTCTCAAATGTGCTGCCTTGGAAGAGTGTATCCGTCAGCCATGTGTGAGGATGTGTGATGGCTTATGGAGGGTCCGCCCAGTACTCTGGGTACACCTCTGAGCCTTTCTCCTCTCAAATGCTTACCCTGGCCGGTGGCTGGCGAATCCCAGCTGTGTCAGCCATCAGAGACGTCAGAACTGATGTGTTGAGCTCAATAAAGGTTCTCTCTTTCCTTCCTTCTCCCGCCTCGCCATCCTCATATTGTTATCTCTGGACACAGGATGGTGCTCCTGGTCAGACTCTGTACGATGCAGTCACCCTGGTAGTTTGGGCCTGACTCTCTGTGTGTAAACTGAGATCCTAGAATGCCTTGGCACACAGTGATGATATTTGAACATCACACTGCAAAAGACAGGCCATTCTCTCCCTCTGGGATCTAGAGAAACTATTTCTAGGCTGGAAATTGTAATCTCTGGAGCCCCCAAAGCTACAAGCCACACATACTGGCTGGAGAATAAAATGGCAACCCACTCCAGTATTCTTGCCTGGAAAATCCCATGGACAGAGGAGCCTGGCAGACCAGTGTCTTTGAGGCTGCAAAGAGTCAGACATGACTTGAGTGACTGAGCGCACACAGGTATGGACAGGGCTATTAGTGACGGGCACTTGACATCTAGCATTGAGCATGCTTTTACTTCTCTTTCCCGGAGGGACACTAGCCAATCTGACCCTCTGGATCTAAAGGAACCCAGGAACGATGCTCACTGTCTAGGGAATAAAGCAGAACATTGTTACAAAGTGAGAACTGGAGTTCAGAAAAAAAATTCACCAGAGCGGTAAACGGTGGGTACTTTATGATAGTGTTCAGACATATCAGTAACTAAATCACTATGATAGTTTTATCCCTGACAGTTTTCTTCCTGTGTGGTGCTAGCCAAAGAAACCAAATTATGTTATGAAACCGAATTATGTTATGAAATAACCCATGAGGTCTTTATTTCTATATTTTGTGCTAGCAAATTCATGCAGCTTCACGCTGAATCTGCCTTACCAAAATCTTTACTAATGTAGATTATCAGATGAAACTGTACCAGTTGCTTTCCTTTTACTCACTAATAACAGAATTCAGAAACTGGCAAGAAGGAAAATTTATAGTGTCAATCATTGCTAGATCTTGGCTCTCAAATGATTTCACCAAGAGTTCAGTTTTATCTATTTCTGGACTGTGTCTTCTATTGGGTACCCTTCACTCTCTGGTTTCCTGCAGTGACCCCTCGTACTTCTAGGCTCATGTATTTCAAGATTAAAGTCAGCAGATGCAAGAATGTAATTCTTTTCCATTAGTAAGAAAAAGCCTTATGCAGCCAGTGGACCAAGGCTGGATCACACAGCCATGTCTATGTTCATCAGTATGGACGGGAGCCCTCTGCTCTGATGGGTCAGACATGAGTCATTTGTCTACCATAGCATGAGAGATGGATTGGAAATAGAAGATGAAATGGAAAAGGGGGCACTATGGTTTCCCACAGAAAGTTTAGAGTATTGTAGAGATGATTTCCACCCATCACGAATAGAGTCCAGCCCAAAGCTACAAGCCACACATACTGGCTGGAGAATAAAATGGCAACCCACTCCAGTATTCTTGCCTGGAAAATCCCATGGACAGAGGAGCCTGGCAGACCAGTGTCTTTGAGGCTGCAAAGAGTCAGACATGACTTGAGTGACTGAGCGCACACAGGTATGGACAGGGCTATTAGTGACGGGCACTTGACATCTAGCATTGAGCATGCTTTTACTTCTCTTTCCCGGAGGGACACTAGCCAATCTGACCCTCTGGATCTAAAGGAACCCAGGAACGATGCTCACTGTCTAGGGAATAAAGCAGAACATTGTTACAAAGTGAGAACTGGAGTTCAGAAAAAAAATTCACCAGAGCGGTAAACGGGTGGGTACTTTATGATAGTGTTCAGACATATCAGTAACTAAATCACTATGATAGTTTTATCCCTGACAGTTTTCTTCCTGTGTGGTGCTAGCCAAAGAAACCAAATTATGTTATGAAACCGAATTATGTTATGAAATAACCCATGAGGTCTTTATTTCTATATTTTGTGCTAGCAAATTCATGCAGCTTCACGCTGAATCTGCCTTACCAAAATCTTTACTAATGTAGATTATCAGATGAAACTGTACCAGTTGCTTTCCTTTTACTCACTAATAACAGAATTCAGAAACTGGCAAGAAGGAAAATTTATAGTGTCAATCATTGCTAGATCTTGGCTCTCAAATGATTTCACCAAGAGTTCAGTTTTATCTATTTCTGGACTGTGTCTTCTATTGGGTACCCTTCACTCTCTGGTTTCCTGCAGTGACCCCTCGTACTTCTAGGCTCATGTATTTCAAGATTAAAGTCAGCAGATGCAAGAATGTAATTCTTTTCCATTAGTAAGAAAAAGCCTTATGCAGCCAGTGGACCAAGGCTGGATCACACAGCCATGTCTATGTTCATCAGTATGGACGGGGGAGCCCTCTGCTCTGATGGGTCAGACATGAGTCATTTGTCTACCATAGCATGAGAGATGGATTGGAAATAGAAGATGAAATGGAAAAGGGGGCACTATGGTTTCCCACAGAAAGTTTAGAGTATTGTAGAGATGATTTCCACCCATCACCCTGCTGCTTAGACTGGGCACGTTGGACAGCGGGATAAAGCAAGGCCAGAGCTACTAGGAAACAGATTCCGCCCTTTCCAGCCATTCCCTGTCAATTTCACACCTTCATCACTTAGACAGGATTAGACAGAAGCTCACATTTTTCAGTTCCTATTTCTGTAGCACGTAAGTGTGATAAGGAAGAGCCAAGAGAAATCATCTTACAAATGTACCCAAATGAAAAGAACAAAAACCATAAAACTGACTGCAGCACAGGAGAAGATGCTGCTGAAGTTAAGATCCAGTAACTGGGGCAGCCGCCTTGGAGGCCAGCGGCGGTGGGCCCCGTCCCAGCCCTGTTTGCTCTGCCCCAGGCTGGGCGCCAGGGAGGCTTTTGAAAACTGTCTTTACATGCCGCATCTGTCTGCCTGAGGGTTCCACGTCCTGGGGAAGCCGCTTTGACAGGCTGCTTGCATCCTCCTCAGGAACAGGAGCGCAGCTGCGGGGCCGGGGAGGCGAGAGGAGCTTGCTGCCTTGGGAGGAGCCCTGTCGTTCTGGCTGTTACCCCTGCTGAGGCAGCCTTGACGGGAGCATTTTATTGGACGGTTCATTTTGAAATGGAGATGCATTCCTGAGCAGGCAGCTTTCCTGTGTAGGTGAGGGGTGGGAGCAGATGGACCCCACGGACATGAAGATCCATTTTTCACGTGGCTGTGTTTAGTGATTAAGGAGGAAGGGAGCACCAGAGAAAGCCGTAAGGGGAGAACGAGGCTTGTTTTGGGTACCCTTCACTCTCTGGTTTCCTGCAGTGACCCCTCGTACTTCTAGGCTCATGTATTTCAAGATTAAAGTCAGCAGATGCAAGAATGTAATTCTTTTCCATTAGTAAGAAAAAGCCTTATGCAGCCAGTGGACCAAGGCTGGATCACACAGCCATGTCTATGTTCATCAGTATGGACGGGGGAGCCCTCTGCTCTGATGGGTCAGACATGAGTCATTTGTCTACCATAGCATGAGAGATGGATTGGAAATAGAAGATGAAATGGAAAAGGGGGCACTATGGTTTCCCACAGAAAGTTTAGAGTATTGTAGAGATGATTTCCACCCATCACCCTGCTGCTTAGACTGGGCACGTTGGACAGCGGGATAAAGCAAGGCCAGAGCTACTAGGAAACAGATTCCGCCCTTTCCAGCCATTCCCTGTCAATTTCACACCTTCATCACTTAGACAGGATTAGACAGAAGCTCACATTTTTCAGTTCCTATTTCTGTAGCACGTAAGTGTGATAAGGAAGAGCCAAGAGAAATCATCTTACAAATGTACCCAAATGAAAAGAACAAAAACCATAAAACTGACTGCAGCACAGGAGAAGATGCTGCTGAAGTTAAGATCCAGTAACTGGGGCAGCCGCCTTGGAGGCCAGCGGCGGTGGGCCCCGTCCCAGCCCTGTTTGCTCTGCCCCAGGCTGGGCGCCAGGGAGGCTTTTGAAAACTGTCTTTACATGCCGCATCTGTCTGCCTGAGGGTTCCACGTCCTGGGGAAGCCGCTTTGACAGGCTGCTTGCATCCTCCTCAGGAACAGGAGCGCAGCTGCGGGGCCGGGGAGGCGAGAGGAGCTTGCTGCCTTGGGAGGAGCCCTGTCGTTCTGGCTGTTACCCCTGCTGAGGCAGCCTTGACGG
The DNA here is from genome assembly GCA_022376925.1 of Tragulus kanchil. Classification (NCBI taxonomy): domain Eukaryota; kingdom Metazoa; phylum Chordata; class Mammalia; order Artiodactyla; family Tragulidae; genus Tragulus; species Tragulus kanchil. The sequence continues at coordinate 157,863,414 of JAIOJX010000003.1, forward strand.
GAGCATTTTATTGGACGGTTCATTTTGAAATGGAGATGCATTCCTGAGCAGGCAGCTTTCCTGTGTAGGTGAGGGGTGGGAGCAGATGGACCCCACGGACATGAAGATCCATTTTTCACGTGGCTGTGTTTAGTGATTAAGGAGGAAGGGAGCACCAGAGAAAGCCGTAAGGGCAGAACGAGGCTGTGCTTTCTCTCCTGCGCCCTTTATACAGGCTGGAGGAGGAGGCGGTGCCTGGGGCTGCTCTGCCTGCTGATTTCTGTCCTGACCTGTGTGAGGACAGGAGGACACACCCAGCCCGGGGACTCTGGACCGTAGGAAAGAACCTGGACCTAGGAATCGACACCCCGTGTTGACTTGGTCTATTGACTGGGCCTTCTCCGGTTTTATTTCTTATATTAAATGATCACACACACACACACACACACACACACACACACACAGGCCTCCCAGGTAGCACTAGTGGTAAAGAACCTTCCTTGCCAATGCAGGAGACAGGAGAGACACAGGTTTGATCTCTGGGTCAGGAAGATCCCCTGGAGGCGGGCATGGCACCCACTCCAGTACTCTAGCCCGGAGAAACCCACAGGCCGAGGAGCCTGGTGGGCTACGGTCTACAGGATCTCAGAGTCGGACATGACGAAAGTGACTTAGCACAACGTTCATTGTTCATTACCATCGCTGTCCCGTCCTGGGCATTGTACTCCTCATTTACATCCATGATCCCGTTTATTCCCACTTCAGCCTGTCCAGGTCGATGCCAGTGCCATCTCCTCACAGATGGAGATCCTGCCTCCCAGAGAAGTAACGTGCTCTGCTCTGGTTTACTCAGCCGTGAAGATGCGCAGCCTGGAGACAGAGCCGAGGTCCCATTGACTCCAAAAGCATCAGTGCCCTCCTAGAGGAAGCATGCTCATGACTTCAGCCTTGCAAATCTGTCTGCCTGAGGGTTCCACGTCCTGGGGAAGCCGCTTTGACAGGCTGCTTGCATCCTCCTCAGGAACAGGAGCGCAGCTGCGGGGCCGGGGAGGCGAGAGGAGCTTGCTGCCTTGGGAGGAGCCCTGTCGTTCTGGCTGTTACCCCTGCTGAGGCAGCCTTGACGGGAGCATTTTATTGGACGGTTCATTTTGAAATGGAGATGCATTCCTGAGCAGGCAGCTTTCCTGTGTAGGTGAGGGGTGGGAGCAGATGGACCCCACGGACATGAAGATCCATTTTTCACGTGGCTGTGTTTAGTGATTAAGGAGGAAGGGAGCACCAGAGAAAGCCGTAAGGGCAGAACGAGGCTGTGCTTTCTCTCCTGCGCCCTTTATACAGGCTGGAGGAGGAGGCGGTGCCTGGGGCTGCTCTGCCTGCTGATTTCTGTCCTGACCTGTGTGAGGACAGGAGGACACACCCAGCCCGGGGACTCTGGACCGTAGGAAAGAACCTGGACCTAGGAATCGACACCCCGTGTTGACTTGGTCTATTGACTGGGCCTTCTCCGGTTTTATTTCTTATATTAAATGATCACACACACACACACACACACACACACACACACACAGGCCTCCCAGGTAGCACTAGTGGTAAAGAACCTTCCTTGCCAATGCAGGAGACAGGAGAGACACAGGTTTGATCTCTGGGTCAGGAAGATCCCCTGGAGGCGGGCATGGCACCCACTCCAGTACTCTAGCCCGGAGAAACCCACAGGCCGAGGAGCCTGGTGGGCTACGGTCTACAGGATCTCAGAGTCGGACATGACGAAAGTGACTTAGCACAACGTTCATTGTTCATTACCATCGCTGTCCCGTCCTGGGCATTGTACTCCTCATTTACATCCATGATCCCGTTTATTCCCACTTCAGCCTGTCCAGGTCGATGCCAGTGCCATCTCCTCACAGATGGAGATCCTGCCTCCCAGAGAAGTAACGTGCTCTGCTCTGGTTTACTCAGCCGTGAAGATGCGCAGCCTGGAGACAGAGCCGAGGTCCCATTGACTCCAAAAGCATCAGTGCCCTCCTAGAGGAAGGCAATAGCTCTGCCAGTGATTCACGCGTTCATGACATCTTACAATTCATGCATTAATTTATGGCAATCTTTAATGAAATCTACCTAACATCCAATACAGATCATATTTTTGAACCAGGGACAGCTGGCTCCCTTAACAATGCTTATTAGTGATACTTTAGTGATACTGGGCAAGACTCTGTGGGGCTCCAGGGCACAAAAGCCTTTCTGGGTCTTCCATTTCTTGATGACAGGAAGTAGGCTTCATTCAGCCTTCACACCTTGCCTGAGTTCCCTTCAAACAGTTGCTCATTAGGAAGGGGAGGGGATGCAGAGACTTTCTCAAGAAACAAGAGCACGACTTTGGAGAAGGTACCTGGCTCCCGCCCAAGGGCTGAACAGGATACCTTTGAGCTGTTTTGCAGTTATGAAATCCCCCCCAGGTGGAGAAGTTACCCTGTACACTGCTCACAAGCAGGTGGAGCCCAGACAGGTTGAAACCTTAAGGCTGATGATGCTGACTCCCTATTAAATTACCTCACCACTAACCAATAAGTGTCCATGAGCCGATCATGTCCTGCCCTCTCTAATCATTAGTATAGAGCATTTTAGTATCCTTTCAGATTGGGACTCTGAGGGCATTAGCCTGCTGTGACTCCCTTTGCCTGGCAAAGCAACAAAGCTAATTTTTCTTTCTGTGAACGTTTTAGATGCTCAGTCATATCCTCTGTGCGACCCTCAGGGATGGTAGCCCACTAGGCTCCTTAGTGCATGGAATTCTCCAGGCAGGAATACTGGAGTGGAGTTTAGGCCCCATACGGTTCAGAAGACCCATCCCTCCAGTACTCTAGCCCGGAGAAACCCACAGGCCGAGGAGCCTGGTGGGCTACGGTCTACAGGATCTCAGAGTCGGACATGACGAAAGTGACTTAGCACAACGTTCATTGTTCATTACCATCGCTGTCCCGTCCTGGGCATTGTACTCCTCATTTACATCCATGATCCCGTTTATTCCCACTTCAGCCTGTCCAGGTCGATGCCAGTGCCATCTCCTCACAGATGGAGATCCTGCCTCCCAGAGAAGTAACGTGCTCTGCTCTGGTTTACTCAGCCGTGAAGATGCGCAGCCTGGAGACAGAGCCGAGGTCCCATTGACTCCAAAAGCATCAGTGCCCTCCTAGAGGAAGGCAATAGCTCTGCCAGTGATTCACGCGTTCATGACATCTTACAATTCATGCATTAATTTATGGCAATCTTTAATGAAATCTACCTAACATCCAATACAGATCATATTTTTGAACCAGGGACAGCTGGCTCCCTTAACAATGCTTATTAGTGATACTTTAGTGATACTGGGCAAGACTCTGTGGGGCTCCAGGGCACAAAAGCCTTTCTGGGTCTTCCATTTCTTGATGACAGGAAGTAGGCTTCATTCAGCCTTCACACCTTGCCTGAGTTCCCTTCAAACAGTTGCTCATTAGGAAGGGGAGGGGATGCAGAGACTTTCTCAAGAAACAAGAGCACGACTTTGGAGAAGGTACCTGGCTCCCGCCCAAGGGCTGAACAGGATACCTTTGAGCTGTTTTGCAGTTATGAAATCCCCACCAGGTGGAGAAGTTACCCTGTACACTGCTCACAAGCAGGTGGAGCCCAGACAGGTTGAAACCTTAAGGCTGATGATGCTGACTCCCTATTAAATTACCTCACCACTAACCAATAAGTGTCCATGAGCCGATCATGTCCTGCCCTCTCTAATCATTAGTATAGAGCATTTTAGTATCCTTTCAGATTGGGACTCTGAGGGCATTAGCCTGCTGTGACTCCCTTTGCCTGGCAAAGCAACAAAGCTAATTTTTCTTTCTGTGAACGTTTTAGATGCTCAGTCATATCCTCTGTGCGACCCTCAGGGATGGTAGCCCACTAGGCTCCTTAGTGCATGGAATTCTCCAGGCAGGAATACTGGAGTGAGTAGCCATTCCCTTCTCCAGGGGATCTTTCCAACTCAGAGATTGAACCCGGGTCTCCCTCATTAGAGACAGATTCTTTTTTATTAGTCTGAGCCACCAGGGAAGCCTTTTCTACCTCACCCAAAACTTTGTCTCCAAGACTTAATTTAGTGTATGGTACAGAGGTTGGATTCCACTTAATGAGCTCATCTTAATGAGAATAAAGATACTGTTTGTATTGTAATATGAGAAGCTACATTAGCTGAAGTAAGAAGCGTGTGGACATGGGCTGACACACTGTTGGTGCGAAACAACTTACAGTTCTTTTCTCCCTTGATTAAAGGAAGATCAGACCCTAGGAGAGGTGCCATCCCTTTGATATTGCTGTGCTGAGCAATCTCAATTGGGTTTCTAATAACCTTTTATTAGAGTTTGTGAATGAAAAGACGAAGCCAAGGAACAAGTTCACTCTGAAATCAAATATGGCCTAGACACGGCTCTCAAATCAATGGCAAAGAATTTTCTGAGAGATTATATTTATTCACTGAAAGCCCTAAGGGCACGGCTAGAATGTGTGGGAGGAAACCAGAGATGTCAGCTCCATAAAAGAAACAGATTTCTAACAACTTAAGCCGCTCAAAGGATGAACAGAGGGCTTCAGAAGACAGTGTGTCTTCTGTCATCCGCTTTCAGATGGCACAGAGAGGAGGTCCTTTGTTAGGCAGGGCTGCGCCTGAAGACCTTGAAGAACTCTCTCTGTGCCAAGACTCTATGCCTAGGAGATGCCATGAATCTGCTAAGATTTAACGGCTGTTGTGGAGGAGTCGAACACCTTCGGCTGCATTTTTAACTCTTTGACTCATTCATTGAGGGTTTTTTTGTTTTGTTTTTGAGTGCTTCTGTGTACTAAGCCCTGGGCTAATCATGAGGGCTGTAGGATGAGTAAGATTTTCTCCCTTTGATGAGTTAAAGTCTAGAAAGAGAGAGACACATGTAACATAGCCAGCATGATAATGCTTGACTGATGTTAGATTAGAAGACAGTGGAAGGTAAGCAAAATGTAAACATGGAGGGAATCAGTGCTTTCTGTTTTGATCTAATAACTTCTTTTCTGTGTTAGTTTGGCCTGATCTTTGATTTGGAACATTCTGATTCAGTCGCTGGCTTTTTCTACACCAGGTCTTCATGTCGGCTCTGTAAATTGCTATCAAAAGGAGAAGACCCGTGGGCTTCCCTGGTGGTCCAGTGGGCAAGGACACTGCCTTGCAGTGCAAGGGGCGCTGGTTCGATCCCTGGCCTGGGAAGATCCCACGTGCTGCAGAGAGGCTGGACCGATGTGTCCAATCACTGAGCCAGAGCTCTGGAGTGCATGCGCCCAGAGCCGGTGCTCTGCAACGACAGAGGCCACTGCAGTGGGAGGCCCACACAGGCCAAAAGAACAAAGATGGATGATAAATGAAAGACCAATAGCAGAGGTCAAAAAAAAAAAAAAAAGGAAAAGACTCTCTTCAACACCACTTCAAATGAAAATTGACTTCCCACAGGAAGTCTACCTGGAGACACAACATGAGATTCAGCAGTGCAGGTTGTGATTGGAATAAGGAATGGTGAGTTGGACCACAAGCGAAGCCAAGGAACAAGTTCACTCTGAAATCAAATATGGGCACGGCTCAAAGGAAAATTTTCTGAGAGATTATATTTATTCACTGAAAGCCCTAAGGGCACGGCTAGAATGTGTGGGAGGAAACCAGAGATGTCAGCTCCATAAAAGAAACAGATTTCTAACAACTTAAGCCGCTCAAAGGATGAACAGAGGGCTTCAGAAGACAGTGTGTCTTCTGTCATCCGCTTTCAGATGGCACAGAGAGGAGGTCCTTTGTTAGGCAGGGCTGCGCCTGAAGACCTTGAAGAACTCTCTCTGTGCCAAGACTCTATGCCTAGGAGATGCCATGAATCTGCTAAGATTTAACGGCTGTTGTGGAGGAGTCGAACACCTTCGGCTGCATTTTTAACTCTTTGACTCATTCATTGAGGGTTTTTTTGTTTTGTTTTTGAGTGCTTCTGTGTACTAAGCCCTGGGCTAATCATGAGGGCTGTAGGATGAGTAAGATTTTCTCCCTTTGATGAGTTAAAGTCTAGAAAGAGAGAGACACATGTAACATAGCCAGCATGATAATGCTTGACTGATGTTAGATTAGAAGACAGTGGAAGGTAAGCAAAATGTAAACATGGAGGGAATCAGTGCTTTCTGTTTTGATCTAATAACTTCTTTTCTGTGTTAGTTTGGCCTGATCTTTGATTTGGAACATTCTGATTCAGTCGCTGGCTTTTTCTACACCAGGTCTTCATGTCGGCTCTGTAAATTGCTATCAAAAGGAGAAGACCCGTGGGCTTCCCTGGTGGTCCAGTGGGCAAGGACACTGCCTTGCAGTGCAAGGGGCGCTGGTTCGATCCCTGGCCTGGGAAGATCCCACGTGCTGCAGAGAGGCTGGACCGATGTGTCCAATCACTGAGCCAGAGCTCTGGAGTGCATGCGCCCAGAGCCGGTGCTCTGCAACGACAGAGGCCACTGCAGTGGGAGGCCCACACAGGCCAAAAGAACAAAGATGGATGATAAATGAAAGACCAATAGCAGAGGTCAAAAAAAAAAAAAAAAGGAAAAGACTCTCTTCAACACCACTTCAAATGAAAATTGACTTCCCACAGGAAGTCTACCTGGAGACACAACATGAGATTCAGCAGTGCAGGTTGTGATTGGAATAAGGAATGGTGAGTTTAGCCTAAGACAGCAGGTAAATGTAGGAAAGAGGACCAAACGGCAGTCAACCATAGTCGGGGCACTTCCCTGGTGACCCAGTGGCTAAGAATCCACCTGTCAAGCAGGGGACAATGGTCCCTGGTCTGGGATGATCCCACATGCTGTGAAGTAACTAATCCTGTGTGCCACCACTACTGAGCCCACACCCCTAGAGCTTGTGCTCCGCAACAAGAGAAGACACCACAGTGAGAAGCCCATGCAATGCAATTAAGAGCGGACCATGCTCACCACAACTAGGGAAAGCCCGCACACAGCAATGAAGATCCCGGAGAGCTCTCCCCTCCTAATCCCAAGAAAACCAATAGCAGAGCTCACTGATCCGTATATATTTTGGGGGTTGTTTAGTTTCCACCAACAGAATCCAAGCATCTGTGGAATGATGTACCTTTGAGGATGCAAACCACAGCTCTTAACTCACTACTTAAATTGGTGTAACACATGAAGAGAAATCTAGAATGCATTAGACTAGAAGGCCATAGACTAGATTACTAACACAAGCATCGAGAGACCATGACAAATGGGGCTGCATTTTCCAAAAGGCATGTCTAAACAGAATCCATCCATTGATTCTGTGGTCACTGGGTTTTTACCAGCAAGCACAACTGTGTGTTAGAAAGTTTCAGAGGAGACTAGGAGGGAAAATAACTAACACATAACATTTCACTGATGATGATCTAGCAGTGGATAGGCAAAAAGACCCAAATTAACTGTGGTTTAATGGTTACGGGACATGCTTTAAAAGGGCTAATCTGAGCAGAAATCAGAATCCACCTATCCAATCTTTTTTTTTTTTTTTTTGTAGCTATTAGAGATAAGAGAGACTAAAAGTACTTTTAAGTTAATGGATGGCTAGAAAGTAGTTGGAGTAAATTCCGGTAATTTGGTTAGGTCATCCCTTCCAGTTTCATTGGTACAGTTGAAAAGTCCTAGTTGGTATTAAAACTTATTTTAAAAATGTTTCCTGGGACTTCCCTGGTGGTTCAGTGGTTAAGACCTCACCTTCCAAGGCAGGGGGTGTGGGTTTATTTCCTGGTTGGAAAGCTAAGATTCCACATGACTCGTGGCCTAAAACAAAACAAAACAAAACAAAACAAAACAAAACAAACAAACAAAACAACTCAGACAAACCCAAAACATAAAACAGAAGCAATACTATAACAAATTCAATAAAGACTTTAAAAGTGGCCCTAATGGGAAAAAAAAATCTTAAAAAAGTCTCCTCTGTTTGTTATTATATTATGAAAGGAATCTGTTTAAAATTCAGAGAAGCAAAAAAGAGTAAAATAGAAAACTACCGCCAGAGGTCACCCTTGCAAACCATTTCCCCCCCCTTGGTTTAAACTCAAGGACTCCACTGATCATGGACTGCCAGCTCTGGCTGCAGGGTGAACAGAGGCCCTGAAAATAGCGCTCCTTCCCATTCTTTCTAAAGCCCTCAAAGCCTGTCAGGGCTCATTCACTATACCTTTGAGGATGAAAACAACAGCTCTTAAATCACTACTTAAATTGGTGTAACACATGAAGAGAAATCTAGAATGCATTAGACTAGAAGGCCATAGACTAGATTACTAACACAAGCATCGAGAGACCATGACAAATGGGGCTGCATTTTCCAAAAGGCATGTCTAAACAGAATCCATCCATTGATTCTGTGGTCACGGGGTTTTTTACCAGCAAGCACAACTGTGTGTTAGAAAGTTTCAGAGGAGACTAGGAGGGAAAATAACTAACACATAACATTTCACTGATGATGATCTAGCAGTGGATAGGCAAAAAGACCCAAATTAACTGTGGTTTAATGGTTACGGGACATGCTTTAAAAGGGCTAATCTGAGCAGAAATCAGAATCCACCTATCCAATCTTTTTTTTTTTTGTAGCTATTAGAGATAAGAGAGACTAAAAGTACTTTTAAGTTAATGGATGGCTAGAAAGTAGTTGGAGTAAATTCCGGTAATTTGGTTAGGTCATCCCTTCCAGTTTCATTGGTACAGTTGAAAAGTCCTAGTTGGTATTAAAACTTATTTTAAAAATGTTTCCTGGGACTTCCCTGGTGGTTCAGTGGTTAAGACCTCACCTTCCAAGGCAGGGGGTGTGGGTTTATTTCCTGGTTGGAAAGCTAAGATTCCACATGACTCGTGGCCTAAAACAAAACAAAACAAAACAAAACAAAACAAAACAAACAAACAAAACAACTCAGACAAACCCAAAACATAAAACAGAAGCAATACTATAACAAATTCAATAAAGACTTTAAAAGTGGCCCTAATGGGAAAAAAAAATCTTAAAAAAGTCTCCTCTGTTTGTTATTATATTATGAAAGGAATCTGTTTAAAATTCAGAGAAGCAAAAAAGAGTAAAATAGAAAACTACCGCCAGAGGTCACCCTTGCAAACCATTTCCCCCCCCTTGGTTTAAACTCAAGGACTCCACTGATCATGGACTGCCAGCTCTGGCTGCAGGGTGAACAGAGGCCCTGAAAATAGCGCTCCTTCCCATTCTTTCTAAAGCCCTCAAAGCCTGTCAGGGCTCATTCACTATACCTTTGAAATAAGGTAAATATGGTGCTGTCCATTGTGTATGTAGATAGAGGGATGGGAAGACAGACGTCATGAGATAAGAAAAGGCAAAAGTGTTTAGTGAGTGGCAGAGTGAAGAGAATCCACGCTTTTCCCTTTCATGGGGCTGGTGGTGGAGGCACAGAGAAGTTTCCTTTTGAAAAGTCTTGTAGGTTATATTTCAATGTGGAATATGCCAAAAAGGAGCCCAAGAGATAAAGGGTATTTTCTTTTTGTATTTCAAACTAAAGAAAGCATCTGTGTGTAGAATCATAGCTGGATGCTTTATGAATATTTCCGATAGCCACAATCCCCTAACTGCTGAATATACCCTTTCTGATGTCGCAGAGACAGCCCACTGTAGGTTTTCTAACTCTTGCTTGTTACTGCGAAGACACCCTGTGGGTTAGAAAGATGTGCAACCTTTCAAAGTTGCCCTTAAAAAGTGTGAGTTTTATATTAGCAAAAGGGAAGAAAAAAGACTGGGTTTTGAAACTGTTGGCTTCCAATTTTTTAGGTATTGAAGTTTGTAGTGGTTTTGTTGAAGTGAGTGGAGGTCTCTGAACATTTTTTGGTTGACTTTACCTGGATGCTCCATGATCAAAAGGGGACATCGGTAACCTGTTTTGAATGGGAGTTTTGCAGACTGTCTGATAAATTGGTGTTTGAGTTTCCTGACCCTCATCCATGAGATTATGCTCACCACCCACAGCAGCTAGAGCAGGTACCGACCCCATGCTGGCCATTCACCACAGCAGGAAATGACCTGAGGACCAGAGGAGGATGTGGCCATGCCACTTCTAATGACCTTGAGAGCATTAGAGTCGTTTTACCATAGCTACAAAGCACAAAGCAATGTTATCACACTATTTACTACAAACTTTTCTTAATGAACTAAATCTACAAACACGCCATTACTTCTGTATCAATGCATCTTGAATATTTTATAATTCAGAAGAGTTCAAGAATGAAACACTGGACTTATCTTAGGCTGCAGGGTGAACAGAGGCCCTGAAAATAGCGCTCCTTCCCATTCTTTCTAAAGCCCTCAAAGCCTGTCAGGGCTCATTCACTATACCTTTGAAATAAGGTAAATATGGTGCTGTCCATTGTGTATGTAGATAGAGGGATGGGAAGACAGACGTCATGAGATAAGAAAAGGCAAAAGTGTTTAGTGAGTGGCAGAGTGAAGAGAATCCACGCTTTTCCCTTTCATGGGGCTGGTGGTGGAGGCACAGAGAAGTTTCCTTTTGAAAAGTCTTGTAGGTTATATTTCAATGTGGAATATGCCAAAAAGGAGCCCAAGAGATAAAGGGTATTTTCTTTTTGTATTTCAAACTAAAGAAAGCATCTGTGTGTAGAATCATAGCTGGATGCTTTATGAATATTTCCGATAGCCACAATCCCCTAACTGCTGAATATACCCTTTCTGATGTCGCAGAGACAGCCCACTGTAGGTTTTCTAACTCTTGCTTGTTACTGCGAAGACACCCTGTGGGTTAGAAAGATGTGCAACCTTTCAAAGTTGCCCTTAAAAAGTGTGAGTTTTATATTAGCAAAAGGGAAGAAAAAAGACTGGGTTTTGAAACTGTTGGCTTCCAATTTTTTAGGTATTGAAGTTTGTAGTGGTTTTGTTGAAGTGAGTGGAGGTCTCTGAACATTTTTTGGTTGACTTTACCTGGATGCTCCATGATCAAAAGGGGACATCGGTAACCTGTTTTGAATGGGAGTTTTGCAGACTGTCTGATAAATTGGTGTTTGAGTTTCCTGACCCTCATCCATGAGATTATGCTCACCACCCACAGCAGCTAGAGCAGGTACCGACCCCATGCTGGCCATTCACCACAGCAGGAAATGACCTGAGGACCAGAGGAGGATGTGGCCATGCCACTTCTAATGACCTTGAGAGCATTAGAGTCGTTTTACCATAGCTACAAAGCACAAAGCAATGTTATCACACTATTTACTACAAACTTTTTCTTAATGAACTAAATCTACAAACACGCCATTACTTCTGTATCAATGCATCTTGAATATTTTATAATTCAGAAGAGTTCAAGAATGAAACACTGGAGCTTTCATCTTAGGCTATGTATGGGATACTTTCAAGTTGGTCCCTGAGAGCTTTTAAAAGTGTTCTTGAGGTTTGAACATATTAAATTTGGCTTAAAAAATTCAAGCTTTAATTTCTTTTTTAAAGTTTCTTAGCAAGAACATAGCAAGGAAATTTTAGTCGAATTCAAGTTTATACTCTTAATAAATTTATTACTGTCTATAACATTGTGAAGGTCCATAATGAAGACATTGAATGAGTAAACAAATAAATATACCTAAAAAATAAAGAAGTAATTATTATTTCTCCTCCGCAAAGACTGAAAGACTACTAAGAAATCATTGAATAAACATTTAATGAAGAGATTACTTTAGAAATTGTTGAAAAAAAAACAATAAATAATATGGAGTAACTATCAGTAAGACAGCCATTTAAAGTAACCATACTTCTCTGGTGGCTCAGATGGTAAAGAATCTGCCCACAAATGCAGGAGACCTGGGTTTGATCCCTGCATCAGGAAGATCCCCTGGAGAAGGAAATGGCCAACCCACTCCAGTATTCTTGCCTAGGAAATCTCACGGACAGAGGAGCCTGGTGCGAGTCAGGTGAGACTTAGTGACTAAACAATGACAAAAAAATGAAAATAATGGAAAACTGAAGAGGAGCGAACCTGGGGAGGATGCCCTTTTCTTCATCGGGAGTCTTTTTGGCACCTGGATGCTCCATGATCAAAGGGGACATCGGTAACCTGTTTTGAATGGGAGTTTTGCAGACTGTCTGATAAATTGGTGTTTGAGTTTCCTGACCCTCATCCATGAGATTATGCTCACCACCCACAGCAGCTAGAGCAGGTACCGACCCCATGCTGGCCATTCACCACAGCAGGAAATGACCTGAGGACCAGAGGAGGATGTGGCCATGCCACTTCTAATGACCTTGAGAGCATTAGAGTCGTTTTACCATAGCTACAAAGCACAAAGCAATGTTATCACACTATTTACTACAAACTTTTCTTAATGAACTAAATCTACAAACACGCCATTACTTCTGTATCAATGCATCTTGAATATTTTATAATTCAGAAGAGTTCAAGAATGAAACACTGGAGCTTTCATCTTAGGCTATGTATGGGATACTTTCAAGTTGGTCCCTGAGAGCTTTTAAAAGTGTTCTTGAGGTTTGAACATATTAAATTTGGCTTAAAAAATTCAAGCTTTAATTTCTTTTTTAAAGTTTCTTAGCAAGAACATAGCAAGGAAATTTTAGTCGAATTCAAGTTTATACTCTTAATAAATTTATTACTGTCTATAACATTGTGAAGGTCCATAATGAAGACATTGAATGAGTAAACAAATAAATATACCTAAAAAATAAAGAAGTAATTATTATTTCTCCTCCGCAAAGACTGAAAGACTACTAAGAAATCATTGAATAAACATTTAATGAAGAGATTACTTTAGAAATTGTTGAAAAAAAAACAATAAATAATATGGAGTAACTATCAGTAAGACAGCCATTTAAAGTAACCATACTTCTCTGGTGGCTCAGATGGTAAAGAATCTGCCCACAAATGCAGGAGACCTGGGTTTGATCCCTGCATCAGGAAGATCCCCTGGAGAAGGAAATGGCCAACCCACTCCAGTATTCTTGCCTAGGAAATCTCACGGACAGAGGAGCCTGGTGCGAGTCAGGTGAGACTTAGTGACTAAACAATGACAAAAAAATGAAAATAATGGAGAAAACTGAAGAGGAGCGAACCTGGGGGGAGGATGCTCAAAAACTCTTCTTTAGCTCTTCTTAACAGACTTGCATTCTGTTGGTGAGTGGACATGAGAAGATGGAGAAGACGTGGTTTCTGTCCTTGAGAAGCATATAGTGCAGCAATGGAGGAGAGGTGATTTCAAGAAGGTGGAGGGCCACAGCAGCAAATGCTACCAGAAAGTAAAGCAGAAGGTGCACTGGAATTTCATTTGATTTTGCCATTACAAATTATTCTAGGGATGTGCTCTCTGCGGAGGGGAGGAGTAGCAGGTGCGCCCTAGGCCCTGTATAAGATCAGGGGGTCCTTATCGAGGAGATCCTCAGCTGTGTTGGAAACGGTTATTTGTGCAGCGTCCACCTGGATCTGCCTCGGCATCACCCTGATGGGATCTCGGGGGCGGGGGAAGCAGTGTAAACATGAAACCCAGGCCTTCTGTGCCATGAATGATAAACTAAGTTCATCTGCACTCATTCTGTCCTTCCTGGCCATGCTTACGGACTGTGGTGGCCACCTGTTGCTACTGCTTAGGAGTGGTTTGATTATTTGACAAAGTGAAGGAGGAAAAGGAGGAGGAAGGGGAGGAGGGGAGGCCAATTCTAGGGTGGGCTTGGAAATGAGAAGGGAGTCTTGGTGGGTGTGAAGAGTATTGTGAGTGTGGGCTAGGAAACACTAAGTGCCTGGAAGCTATTAAAAATAGAAAGGCCATATGTCACAAGAAGGCGTTGCGGAGGAGATGATGTCTAGACTCAGTCTTAAGTGATTTAAATATGAACAGTGATTTACAATGATGGGAGTTCCTTTCAGGGCGAGTAAAAGACTAGAAGTTGAAGAAGAAGCTGGAGCTTAAGAGACCAGGCTGAATGGGCAGCAGTCTGGGGTATGGTGGGCTGGTGGGAGGTGAGTTGTATATGAGCTCAGCTGGAGGGATGAAAAGGCCATTGAGGCCAGCATCCAGGAAGCATACAAGGTTGAGAGCACTGTGCATTAATCATGGATTAAAAACATTAAATTGAACTTCAGCATGTGAACCGTTGGGAAAAAGCTAGGAGCCTGTTGAAGGGAAATGAGGGAATATGGCAGTTACTTTGGTGAAGTTTTTGGTTGTATTTGATGCATTGTGAGATCCACCAGCTAGTAGTTACTTATGTTTCTGGTGTCCTAACACCTACACCAGTCAATCTTAAAGGAAATCAACCCTGAATATTCACTGGATGGACGGATGCTGAAGCTGAAGCTTCCATATTTCGGCCACCTGATGTGGCTGAGCTGACTTACTGGAAAAGACCCTGATGTTGAGAAAGATGGAAAGCAAGAGAAGGAGGGGATGACAGAGGATGAGGTGGTTTGATGGCATCACTGACTCAACAGACATGAACATGAGCAAACTTGGGGAGATAGTGAAGGACAGGGAAGTCCAGCATGCTACAGTTCATGGGATCAAAAAGAGTCAGACATGACTTGGGGACTGAACGTCACCACCACCTAAACAGGAGGTTAAAGGGATACAGTAATGACTGTTTACTGCAATCACCCATCAATATGATGAAGAGCTGTATCTGAGTTCGGCTTCATTAAGAAAAACAAACCTCACTTAAAAGCAACTATTTAGGAGTTGATATCTTTGTAAGACAGATATTTACCTATAGGATTGAACGTGTTCTGCCTCGGATTGAGACTTAAACCCCAAACCCAGTTTGGGACTTGAACCCACGTGGCTGGGACTTGAACTCAGCCAAAACCCTGTTTGGGACTTGAACCCATGTGGCTGGGACTCAAACCCAGCCCAAACCCACCATACCTGGTTTTAGAACCTAATGGAGCTCAGTTTCTTCATGTCCCTTTGCAGAGAAGAATTCAGTGAGAGACAAAGTGATAGGTAAGAAATGGATTTACTAGGATAGGATGCTTGTAAGAGGCGCAAGTAGGCATGCGTGGAAAGCTCTGCTCCCCACAACTGAGTGGGCAGCAATATATATATGGGAGGGTAGAAGATTGCCTTCGTCAAGTAGATGTAGTGCAGATGTAAGGCAAACATCATAAGGTTCTCCTTCACTAGCTCTTCCTTAATTAGCTATTTATACTTAGTCAAGCCTGATTTATTGGATAAGGAGCAGCTTTCTTGAGTTATTGTTAACTTACTGGCCTCCCAACGTTTCCTAGGTTTTACCTTTCCACCTACAGTCCCCTAGTAGGACTTCACAACTACCTAACTATTCTATTCTGTCCCTATCAGGAGGCATTCACAAAGAACTCTGAATAATTTTAAAAAGCTGCTTTAATAAAAGAAAATGTGTCTAGTGCCAGTTTTTGGTTTAGTATCTTCCCAGTAGAATTTTTTCTTTTTGTTTGTTTACTGACTTATTCATTTACCAAGAATATTGTCCTTTCTTAAAATTTTCTTCTTCTGTCCACTTTTCCTAAGTAGAGAAGTCAACTAAATGGTTTGAGAATTTTCTAATTGGTTACTGATTTCTTCTTGTTTGTATGAATATTAAGGATAACATTTTAACTAGGATGCATATTTTCCTGAAAGGTGTTTTTGTTGTTGTTGTCTTTTTTTTTTTTTTTTTAAAGGACAGGGTTTATTACATTTGCTATAGGATAATTCTTTCCTTCATTTTGTTCACCTTCTGGAAATGTTATTAGTGGAGAAAACTAAAAAGGCAAATGAAGATGTCTAGGGAGTAGAACTTCCCTTGCTCCTCCTCTGGATAAATTATACAACAAGGTTACTCTCCCAATTAGATAATGTCTTGGGAGATAACCAGTCACTTTCTAAAACAAGCACGTGTGAAATTTAAAATGTTAGCTTTATAAAAAGTGATGCATTTTTGATCTCTGGGCAAAGTATATAAAGTGTAGTCTGCTAATCTGGGTGTGGAAAATATTGTAATATGGGTCAAGAGACTTCTGCAATGGTAACTACAAATACATGCAAGCTTACATATGTAAAAATTTGCTTTAACTTTGAAAGTATTTTTTATTTGTTTTATTGTCGAGTCATTGTCTGAATGTATTTCTTTCCATGTTTCTCCATTAAATTTTGACTATGATGACTCCATTTATATTACTCTTTGTGAGGAAGGAAGGGATTCAGAGAATCTTATGAGGTCTTATTCATTCTCAGGTTAGATGGGTGTGTTTGTCTAGGACTGGAAATTTCTAAATCTTTAACTTCTCATCTCTCCCAAAGAGTATTCACTTTTTGTGAGCGTCTAATGAAATAAACAGAAATTTAAAAAAATTCAGTGAGTAAGATATGACTATAGTAATATTAATAAATATAGTTGTGTGTTTAATCAGATTATAACATATAAACAAGACCCTTAGCTTTTCAATTCAAAAATTTTTCACTCACTTCTTTTTTCAACCTTAATTAAGATATTAAAATATACACTTTCAAAACTACCTTTTTGAATGTTGTTTCTGGAAATATTTACACAATCTCAGCAATATAAATCACAGCCAACTACGCTCTTTGGAATACAGTATCAGTTTCTGTAAGAATATTGTCCTTTCTTAAAATTTTCTTCTTCTGTCCACTTTTCCTAAGTAGAGAAGTCAACTAAATGGTTTGAGAATTTTCTAATTGGTTACTGATTTCTTCTTGTTTGTATGAATATTAAGGATAACATTTTAACTAGGATGCATATTTTCCTGAAAGGTGTTTTTGTTGTTGTTGTCTTTTTTTTTTTTTTTTTAAAGGACAGGGTTTATTACATTTGCTATAGGATAATTCTTTCCTTCATTTTGTTCACCTTCTGGAAATGTTATTAGTGGAGAAAACTAAAAAGGCAAATGAAGATGTCTAGGGAGTAGAACTTCCCTTGCTCCTCCTCTGGATAAATTATACAACAAGGTTACTCTCCCAATTAGATAATGTCTTGGGAGATAACCAGTCACTTTCTAAAACAAGCACGTGTGAAATTTAAAATGTTAGCTTTATAAAAAGTGATGCATTTTTGATCTCTGGGCAAAGTATATAAAGTGTAGTCTGCTAATCTGGGTGTGGAAAATATTGTAATATGGGTCAAGAGACTTCTGCAATGGTAACTACAAATACATGCAAGCTTACATATGTAAAAATTTGCTTTAACTTTGAAAGTATTTTTTATTTGTTTTATTGTCGAGTCATTGTCTGAATGTATTTCTTTCCATGTTTCTCCATTAAATTTTGACTATGATGACTCCATTTATATTACTCTTTGTGAGGAAGGAAGGGATTCAGAGAATCTTATGAGGTCTTATTCATTCTCAGGTTAGATGGGTGTGTTTGTCTAGGACTGGAAATTTCTAAATCTTTAACTTCTCATCTCTCCCAAAGAGTATTCACTTTTTGTGAGCGTCTAATGAAATAAACAGAAATTTAAAAAAATTCAGTGAGTAAGATATGACTATAGTAATATTAATAAATATAGTTGTGTGTTTAATCAGATTATAACATATAAACAAGACCCTTAGCTTTTCAATTCAAAAATTTTTCACTCACTTCTTTTTTCAACCTTAATTAAGATATTAAAATATACACTTTCAAAACTACCTTTTTGAATGTTGTTTCTGGAAATATTTACACAATCTCAGCAATATAAATCACAGTCCTCATTTAGTCTCACATTGCTGGCTCAGGAATATGGAATACAGTATCAGTTTCTGTAAGAATGAATTGACTTCACTATGAAATAAGGCTTCTCTGTATCAGCCCTGGAGAAATATATTGGTTACAGCTAAAACATATGGTTATGCTTATGCTAAAACATACCGACATTATAAAACTGTATATTGGTTTCGGTAACAATGTATTCTTTCCAATGGATTCATGTGGCTTTCAGCAAGAATGTATTGATTTCATTAAAATGTGCTCCTTGAGATAAACAAAAATTCAATTAAAATGCATTGGTTTCCGTTAAAGTTCATTGACTGAAGTGAAGAACATTACACTGCTACTGGGTTGCCTGAGGGTTTGGTAAGTATTGAATAGAGAAGCATACATCAGTAATAATAAAGGCTGGGGAAAACAAAGATATTATAAACCCTATAAAGATGTAAATATTCCCACGCATTATTAGATAGAATTTCCTCGCAGGCAACTAAGAGTTGGCTCAGGTACTTTTCACAAAGTCACTTCAACCTCGGTATATTCCAAGTTCATGGGAACTCAGTAACTTAATACAATGATACTTTGGTTTCCCCTCGATTTAAATCACTCTCCAGGAGGCCATTAGGCACCCAGGTTGCTCTTCAAGGCACATAATGCCTGAAATTTTCCACTTAATGTCCATAAAAGAGGATGATCCCCATGAGGGAATGCATTTTTTTTTGGGAAAATTAGAATCTTGAGGTCTTTTCATTCAGTAGATTTGTTCTAGGACTGGAAATTTCTAAATCTTTAACTTCTCATCTCTCCCAAAGAGTATTCACTTTTGTGAGCGTCTAATGAAATAAACAGAAATTTAAAAATTCAGTGAGTAAGATATGACTATAGTAATATTAATAAATATAGTTGTGTGTTTAATCAGATTATAACATATAAACAAGACCCTTAGCTTTTCAATTCAAAAATTTTTCACTCACTTCTTTTTTCAACCTTAATTAAGATATTAAAATATACACTTTCAAAACTACCTTTTTGAATGTTGTTTCTGGAAATATTTACACAATCTCAGCAATATAAATCACAGTCCTCATTTAGTCTCACATTGCTGGCTCAGGAATATGGAATACAGTATCAGTTTCTGTAAGAATGAATTGACTTGCTATGAAATAAGGCTTCTCTGTATCAGCCCTGGAGAAATATATTGGTTACAGCTAAAACATATGGTTATGCTTATGCTAAAACATACCGACATTATAAAACTGTATATTGGTTTCGGTAACAATGTATTCTTTCCAATGGATTCATGTGGCTTTCAGCAAGAATGTATTGATTTCATTAAAATGTGCTCCTTGAGATAAACAAAAATTCAATTAAAATGCATTGGTTTCCGTTAAAGTTCATTGACTGAAGTGAAGAACATTACACTGCTACTGGGTTGCCTGAGGGTTTGGTAAGTATTGAATAGAGAAGCATACATCAGTAATAATAAAGGCTGGGGAAAACAAAGATATTATAAACCCTATAAAGATGTAAATATTCCCACGCATTATTAGATAGAATTTCCTCGCAGGCAACTAAGAGTTGGCTCAGGTACTTTTCACAAAGTCACTTCAACCTCGGTATATTCCAAGTTCATGGGAACTCAGTAACTTAATACAATGATACTTTGGTTTCCCCTCGATTTAAATCACTCTCCAGGAGGCCATTAGGCACCCAGGTTGCTCTTCAAGGCACATAATGCCTGAAATTTTCCACTTAAAAAAGCAGAGGATGATCCCTCAATGAGGGAATGCATTTTTGTTTTCCATAGGACCTGTTTGCAGAGAATAGGCCCTACTCCGGGAAAAATCCAGTTGATTTTGCTCAGTCTCATACTGCTTCTTCATATTTGTTGTGGAAAAGGAAGATAGAGAAGAGAGGAGATAAGTACAGTTAACCACATTTCTTTGCATTTTTGTTTCTAAACAAACAAAAGAGAACCTAAGATTTCTTGGGGGAAATTATATGTAAACACTGTTAATTACAAAACCATTAGCTTTCATGCAAGCAGAATGTAGGTAGATGAATTTCACACGGGAGAACATTCTTTTCTTTGTTCTCATTTTAGAGTCTTAGCCATTCAAGACTAGAGTAGAAAAATTAAAAACATGACCAAAAATAAAAATTAACTTAAATCACTTGATACCCAATCATTCATGAAAAGCCACTCTTTATATTTAGTATCTGTTTTTAACAGCCTTCCCAGGTGGCACTAGTAGCAAAGAATCCCTCTGCCAATGCAGGAGACTGGTTCTTCCTGGCTCTAGAAGATACCCTGGAGTAGGAAATGGCAACCCACTCTAGTATTCTCACCTGGAAACTTCCATGGACAGAGGAGCCTGGTGGGCCACAGTTCATGGGGCTGCAAAGAGTTGGACGTGACTGAGCACACAGGCACATTTAACAGAATTTTTATTCTTCATGGCGATCAATATGTTTATATTTTGTAAAGCAATTTGTTCTAATCTGATTCTTAAATGTGTATAGGAAACAGCATAGAAATAACTAAATAGGTTATTATACAGTGCATATCTGACAGAGCTGGAATTTATATTTCCCTCAGTTTCACTAAACTGTAGACAGGTTTCTTCATGATTCTGGACTCTTTCCTCAGAGCATTTACTCTTTTTTTGGCAGCATTGCACAGCATGTAGGACCTCAGTTCCCTAACCAGGGATAGAATCCACAAGCCATGCAGTCTAAACCACTGGACAGCCAGGGAAGTCCCTAGAGCATATTTTCTATAGAAAACCTACAATTGTAAATTCTTTATCTACTCCTTTGAGATGGAAATCATCTTGTTTTGTTCAGTTACTAAGTTGCGCCTGACTCTTTGGGGCCCCATAGACTGCAGCATGCCTAGCTTCCCTGTCCTTCACTATCTCCTAAAGTTTGCTCAAACTCATGTCCATTGAGTCTGTGATGCCATCCAACCATCTCATCCTCTGTCACCCTCTTCTCTTCTAGCCTTCCATCCTTCCCACCATCAGGGGCTTTACCAATGAGTTGGCTTTTTGCATCAGATGGTCAAAGTATTGAAGCTGCAGCTTCAGTATTAGTCCTTCCAGTGAATATTCAAGGTAGATTTCCTTTAGGACTGACTAATTTGATCTCCTTGCTGTCCAAGAGACTCTCAAGAGTCTTCCCTAGCACCACAGTTCAAAAGTTTGAAATCATCTATAACCCAGGAAAGTCAATTCAGCAAGGATCTGAGAGCCATCCTTTGAAATCTGATCACTGGGAGAGACAGGGCCCCAATTTCCCAGGCTTTTGTGGGAGAGAGGAGCCAAACTGCTACGTGTCATTCAGCAAACACAGATGGCCAAGTCACCGCCTCCAACCTCTCCACTACTGTTCCCTGGTGCCTCTCCACGAACTCACCCTGGTATTTAAAAATACTCATGCTTTTTGTTTCCGTGGAGTTGAGCTCAATCGCTCTCCCAAATGGTGAAATAGTCTTGAAAAAAGTCTTCATTGCCTGTGTGACTGAGCCCACAGTTCATGGGGCTGCAAAGAGTTGGACGTGACTGAGCACACAGGCACATTTAACAGAATTTTTATTCTTCATGGCGATCAATATGTTTATATTTTGTAAAGCAATTTGTTCTAATCTGATTCTTAAATGTGTATAGGAAACAGCATAGAAATAACTAAATAGGTTATTATACAGTGCATATCTGACAGAGCTGGAATTTATATTTCCCTCAGTTTCACTAAACTGTAGACAGGTTTCTTCATGATTCTGGACTCTTTCCTCAGAGCATTTACTCTTTTTTTGGCAGCATTGCACAGCATGTAGGACCTCAGTTCCCTAACCAGGGATAGAATCCACAAGCCATGCAGTCTAAACCACTGGACAGCCAGGGAAGTCCCTAGAGCATATTTTCTATAGAAAACCTACAATTGTAAATTCTTTATCTACTCCTTTGAGATGGAAATCATCTTGTTTTGTTCAGTTACTAAGTTGCGCCTGACTCTTTGGGGCCCCATAGACTGCAGCATGCCTAGCTTCCCTGTCCTTCACTATCTCCTAAAGTTTGCTCAAACTCATGTCCATTGAGTCTGTGATGCCATCCAACCATCTCATCCTCTGTCACCCTCTTCTCTTCTAGCCTTCCATCCTTCCCACCATCAGGGGCTTTACCAATGAGTTGGCTTTTTGCATCAGATGGTCAAAGTATTGAAGCTGCAGCTTCAGTATTAGTCCTTCCAGTGAATATTCAAGGTAGATTTCCTTTAGGACTGACTAATTTGATCTCCTTGCTGTCCAAGAGACTCTCAAGAGTCTTCCCTAGCACCACAGTTCAAAAGTTTGAAATCATCTATAACCCAGGAAAGTCAATTCAGCAAGGATCTGAGAGCCATCCTTTGAAATCTGATCACTGGGAGAGACAGGGCCCCAATTTCCCAGGCTTTTGTGGGAGAGAGGAGCCAAACTGCTACGTGTCATTCAGCAAACACAGATGGCCAAGTCACCGCCTCCAACCTCTCCACTACTGTTCCCTGGTGCCTCTCCACGAACTCACCCTGGTATTTAAAAATACTCATGCTTTTTGTTTCCGTGGAGTTGAGCTCAATCGCTCTCCCAAATGGTGAAATAGTCTTGAAAAAAGTCTTCATTGCCTGTTTAACTCCACCCAGTACAGTTGTTCTTTATGATCGACCCATGCATGCACCATTCTGACAAGGAATTGTATGACAGTACCTTGGGCCCCTGGATGCCCTTTCCTACCCAAATACCTGCTTTACGTCCAACTTAATCACTATCTTGACTTGCTGATAATTTCCTTGCCTTTCTGAAGACCTTTTCTTTATACTTTACTCCCTACATGTGTATTCCTAGACATAACTTCAATTTGATCTAGCTTTGATGTGGTACATAGATACAATGGAATATTATTCAGCCTTAAAAAAGAATGAAATAATAGTATTTGCAGCAACATGGATGCACCTAGAGATTATCATACTAAGTGAAATAAGGCAGAGAAAGTCAAATATCACTTGATATTGCTAATATCTGGTAAAAATGAAAATAATGAACTTATTTACAAAGCAGACTTACATATATGGAAAACAAACTTACGTTACCAAAGGGGAAATGTGGGGAGAGAGAAATCAGGAGCTTGAAATGAACATATATCCACTACTATATATAAGACAGACAAGCAACAAGGACCTACTGTATAGCACAGAGAACTCTATTGAATATGCTGATAGCCTATATGAGAAAAGAATCTGAAAAAGAATAACTACATGTATATGTATATTGAATCACTTTGCTGCATACCTGAAACACAATACTGTAAATCAACCATACTCCAATAAAATTAAAATAAATAAATAAATAAATATGTACCTAACTTATATTTTAAATCCCAAATTAACAGTGCCTTCTTCAGTTTAATTATAGGTTAAGAGATAAGGGGTAAGAATTTGCTGCCTTTTAAATTCTTTGAAAGCACAAACTTATACAGATGAAGTGAGTACATACGTGTTACATAAAGACTGATTTTCTTTAACATTACATTGCTGTATTTCAACTTTTGCCCACTTTTATGGAACCACCTCTTCCATAAATAGCTGGTTTAGTTTTCGTAGTTTTCAGTGACCTGTGTTATCACTGAAATTTCTGGAAATTGCCGTTTTTGTGTGTGTGTGTGGGGGGGTGGGGTAGGGAGGGAAGGGGGCAGACGGGCCACTTCTATTGGTCTTTCATTTCTCTGTTTTCATCCACCTTTGTTCTTTGGCCCGTGTGGGCCTCCCATTGCGGTGGCCTCTGTTGTTGCAGAGCACCAGCTCTGGGCGCATGCGCTCCAGAGCTCTGGCTCAGTAATTGGACACATCGGTCCAGCCGCTCCGCGGCACATGGGATCTTCCCAAGCCAGGGATCGAACCGGCGCCCCTTGCAGTGCAAGGTGCTGTCCTTACCCACTGGACCACCAGGGAAGCGCTGGAAATTGCTTTTTTAAGGAAAGCAATGTGTTGTAGTAGTAAGGCATAATTTTTCACAACATAGAACATTTATGGCACTTTATTTCTACTATGTAGGAGGGAGTTGAAAATCTAGTAAGAAAGACAAGCCAGCAGACAACAAGATAGTGGTCATGAAATAATATGATCGTTAACTTTAAAAGGGGGGAATGAGGGCACTGTCTCAAAGGACTATTTAGGAAATCAGGAGCTTGAAATGAACATATATCCACTACTATATATAAGACAGACAAGCAACAAGGACCTACTGTATAGCACAGAGAACTCTATTGAATATGCTGATAGCCTATATGAGAAAAGAATCTGAAAAAGAATAACTACATGTATATGTATATTGAATCACTTTGCTGCATACCTGAAACACAATACTGTAAATCAACCATACTCCAATAAAATTAAAATAAATAAATAAATAAATATGTACCTAACTTATATTTTAAATCCCAAATTAACAGTGCCTTCTTCAGTTTAATTATAGGTTAAGAGATAAGGGGTAAGAATTTGCTGCCTTTTAAATTCTTTGAAAGCACAAACTTATACAGATGAAGTGAGTACATACGTGTTACATAAAGACTGATTTTCTTTAACATTACATTGCTGTATTTCAACTTTTGCCCACTTTTATGGAACCACCTCTTCCATAAATAGCTGGTTTAGTTTTCGTAGTTTTCAGTGACCTGTGTTATCACTGAAATTTCTGGAAATTGCCGTTTTGTGTGTGTGTGTGGGGGTGGGGTAGGGAGGGAAGGGGGCAGACGGGCCACTTCTATTGGTCTTTCATTTCTCTGTTTTCATCCACCTTTGTTCTTTGGCCCGTGTGGGCCTCCCATTGCGGTGGCCTCTGTTGTTGCAGAGCACCAGCTCTGGGCGCATGCGCTCCAGAGCTCTGGCTCAGTAATTGGACACATCGGTCCAGCCGCTCCGCGGCACATGGGATCTTCCCA
The DNA here is from genome assembly GCA_022376925.1 of Tragulus kanchil. Taxonomy (NCBI): domain Eukaryota; kingdom Metazoa; phylum Chordata; class Mammalia; order Artiodactyla; family Tragulidae; genus Tragulus; species Tragulus kanchil. The sequence goes on from JAIOJX010000003.1 coordinate 157,888,106, forward strand.
AGCCAGGGATCGAACCGGCGCCCCTTGCAGTGCAAGGTGCTGTCCTTACCCACTGGACCACCAGGGAAGCGCTGGAAATTGCTTTTTTAAGGAAAGCAATGTGTTGTAGTAGTAAGGCATAATTTTTCACAACATAGAACATTTATGGCACTTTATTTCTACTATGTAGGAGGGAGTTGAAAATCTAGTAAGAAAGACAAGCCAGCAGACAACAAGATAGTGGTCATGAAATAATATGATCGTTAACTAGTGGAATGAGGCATTTATAGGACCAAACAAGGGGTGACAGAAGATGAGTAGGTTGGATAGCATCACTGTCTCAAAGGACATGAGCTTGAGGAAACTCCGGGAGATAGTGAAGGGCAGGTAAGCCTGGTGTGGTGCAGTCCATGGGATCGCAAAGAGCCAGACACGACTGAGCGACTGAACAACCACTGCTAACAGGTGAAATTATGCCTAGTTAATCCTTTCAGAAGCGAATATTTTTTTTCCCTAGGCTCTTAAAATTTAATTAGAAATACATTTATTATTCACCAAGTGATTTTGTTTGTTATAGGACTTCACACTTCTTTTTAACTTTATTTATCACTAGCCTGCAAAAACGGTCACGTGAAACATGTAAACTTTCTCCATTCTTTCTACAGAATTTGAAACATCCCAATGAAGTTCAGGTTCTGGGCAGACAAGCTGCATGCCTACTATCCTGTGCTCTGTGATTATACATGTCAAGGGAGCAGAGACACTACTCCTGGTCACTGTGGACCTGCAAAGCTTTCTGTTGTCATGGAAATATTTTGATTTCTGAGTCAAAGGACAAGCAGTTCTGTGTTGCTCAGATTATGCCAACAATCTACATGAGGTGGAACCTTCTTTTCACCCACTCTGCCTGTGGACACTTTGTGAGCTAGAGATGGAATTCTGAAGCCCATTGGTGCGTATGGGAGAAGAACATTCTTCCCGTCAAGTGGGAAGGCAGCGGAGATGCCCTCTGCTACTCCACCCCTTATAGCAACAGAAGAGCTCTTCGTAGGCCCTTCAACCTTTACATTCTTGACGTCTTGCTCTCTGGGTTCACAGAAGCTCCAGCACAGGAGGGTCTCTGGCGGAGCATCCATGATAACTAGAAAGGGCAGCAGGAGCCACGTGCGAGTTGAAGCTTCACTTTTGAGAACCACCTACGCTTGCTGTTGTTTATACAGTGAACTACTGACTGGGAGGAATGTTTCCATGAAAGGCCATTCTTGTAAAGTTTCATCAGAATTTAAACCCTTTGGAGGCTGACCCCCTTGCATTTCACTGCTTCGTTTCGGATTCTTTCTTGACAGTTAATTACAAAGAAGCTTGAACTGCTGAACCATGGGCCTGGCCGACCAATTCAAATGCTTCCACACAATAAATTTAGCACCACTTCATTGGAATTAAAAGGTTGAAGCTTTCATCAAACAACGGGACTCTGCCCCGCCTGCTTTGGAAACTGAATCACATTTTGAGACATGAGGTTTTTTTTTTTTTTTTCTTTTTCCAATACCTAGTTGCTGAAATAGCGATAGGCAAACAGAAGAACTTCAAGTGAAAAGGAAATCCTGCACTAATTATTGGAGATGCTGTTCTGAAGTTCCCATTTCAAGAAAAGTGCACAGCCAGTATGCCTTCATGGGAAATGAATGGAGTTTGAGATGGTCAGGTCAGGTGTTTGCATCTGTAATTTGTACTGGGTGTTTTCTCAGCTCGCAGGCCTCGTGATTAGAAGCAGCCGAGACAATGAGCAGGCACTGTTGTCGTTTTCAGGTGCTCAGCTCTCTCTGGGATCCTAATTACAGACTCTTTGCATGAAGAATTCTTTTTGAAGGTAATGAGAGGGCTGTAACCAGAGGATGCTAATGAAAGTGAGTTCAGAAATCTGTTTTGAGGATGTCTTACTTTTAAGGTCTTGTCTTTCAAGGGAGAGAGAAGACACATTTATTATTAAGGACCTACTCTATGTCAGCCTTTGGGCTTAGTGTTTCCCATTTGAGACCTGAATTCCTTCAATCCTTCTCTGATGATAAGAGAATAAATGAGGTCACCTTACCGTAAAAGTGAAGGGTGAACAGCTTTTTATATCATGAATCTGTACAAAGTCAGGCCCATTAAAAAAATTAAAAAAATTTTTTTTGGCCTGTGCCATGCAGCATGTGGGATCTTAGATTCCTAGTCAGGGATCAAATCAGCATGCCCTACATTGGAAGCATGCAGGATTTTAAAAAATTATTATTAATTTATTTTAATTGGAGAATAGTTACTTTACAAGATGGTGATACTTTTGCCACACATCAACATGAATCAGCCACGGGTATCTGTGTCCCGCCCCATCCTGAACCCTCCTCAACCCTCCCTCTTCACCCTATCTATCCCTCTGAGTTGTCCCAGGGCACTGGCCTTGGGCACCCCTGGGAAGCATGGAGTTTCAACCACTGAACCATTAGGGAAGTCCCTTCTTCCTTTTGTCTGGCCCATTCTAAAGGTTTCTTCCCCTGCAGTATCTATGAGGATTCCTATGAGGTGTTCTCCAAGTTTCCATTTATGATCATATGTTCAGAAGTTGTATATTATGAACAGAATATTAAGGCTAATTCAAGGGTAAAATTTTGGTCTATTCCCACTACAACATTTGCTGTAGGCTGAATGTTTGTGTCCCCCCTCCCTGTTCCCCCCATTCATATGATGAAACCTCACCTGCAATGTAATGGTATTAAAAGATGGGGCCTTGAGAGGAATGAGGGCCCTTATCAAAGAAAGCTCAGGGTGCTCCCTTGCAACTTCTGCCCTGTAAGCATAGAGCAGGAAGACTGTTATCTAGGAAGTAGGTGCCCAGTAATTACGTCATCCCCTGGGTCCTTCATCTTGGCATCCCAGCCTCCCAGAGTCAAGAGAAATCAATTTTTGCTGTTTATAAGCTACAGAATCTATAGCAGTTTTTATAGCAATGCGAACAAAGATATTGTCTACATGTGTTAAAAAGGAAAAGAGAGAGAGAGACAGAAAGAGATAGAAGTTATTGAAGAAATATCTCATTATATAATCAGACAACGCATATTTGGCATACCACTCAAATTTTGCATTCCAATAGTTTAAACATTTTTATACTTCAAGTAGAAACAACTGTTTCATTACCAAAGTTGATTAAACATCCTTCCCCTTTATCATAATGGGGACAGATTCTGAACTTCAGCTTGGCAGAAAGTGTGTTTCTTTTTTTTCTTCTTTCTTTGATTATTTTTTAGACTTTATATATGTAATGGTGAGAATCTGTCATTCTCACAGAATCTATACTTTAGATGTTTTGCTCCCAGAGGATTCTGCCAAGGTATTCATAGAAGAAAACAGAACTATAAAGGTTTGAAAACTCATTGACAAATGTTTTCCCTATGGCTTAAGGCCTAAATCTCAGTAATAACAATAATCACATTTAAGGGATAGAGTAATCTTTCCTTATAAAGCCAGTAACTCTCATTTTAATGTATAGGACTGCTCTCTGTCCTTGATACATCTCATTCCTTTTAATTTTGGTGATGGCATTCCATCTTTCTGACTGAAAGCAACTTGAATGAAAAAAACATTAAATATTACAGAAAAAGAGATAAATACCTCAGAAGTTGATCAAGAAATATGACTTATTTGAGAAAAAATATATTTTTATTATTTCTGAATAAGGTCTTATGTTCCCAGATTTATTTGAAGTAATGACTAAAATTCATTCAAACCAACTCAATACATATTGCCTGCCTGAGTAGTTAAAACATGGAAGCTACTAGGGTATCTGCTTCAAGAAATAAAAACATAAACCAGATAGGATCAGTGGTCTTAAGTATGCAAAATTTCCATAATGTTTCTGTTACTGAACTATGATGTTCTAACACACAAATTTGTGTAGGAAGTGATTTTATATAAAAATGACAGAACAAATTAGACAAAATTCTGTGAAAATAGCTAAGATTAATGATAATTTCTTATTTTTTTATGTATTGTAAGAAAATTCTGTATTCTCCAAAAGCAATTCAAGTCATAGAAGGGAAATAATTAATGTCAATTATTCAAAAGACAAGACTAGTTTAGCAAACAGAGATTAGAAATGAATTTGCATTCCTACATATAAAATAGATAACCAGTAAGAACCTATTGTATAGCACAGGGAACTCTACTCAATATTCTGTGATAAACCCTTATGAGTAAATAATCTGAAAAAGAATGATGATGTGTATATGTATAACTGAATCATGTTGCTGTACACTTGAAACTAACACAACATTTTAAATCAACTGCACTCCAATTAAACAAAAAATAAGTGAATTAAATTAAAAAAATGAATTGGTATATAAGTACTCAAGGCCTTGTTTTTTTGTTTCTTTGTCTTTGTAGACTGGATTGTTATAATATGAAGGTATTATTGTTTTTGCTAAAATATGATCTTATACTGAAGAAGTCATTTAAGAAAACATAATTCTGATTTCAAGCAACTACATTTGTATCATGGAGATGTGCTTTCTAGAAGGAAGGACAATCATGATGAGACTGTTATCAGGAGTGGCACTGCTCAGAAGAACCTGACATCTACCTTCTATGCCTCCTCAAGAGATCTCATATTGAAGGACCCTCTTCCTGCATTGCTAAGTGCGGCGTACTTGGAAAACGTAAATGAATTTTTAATAAAGAACTCTCTTAGTTGTTTAAAAAAAAAAAGAGAGAGCCTAAGAGAAAGGACCTATGGGACAGGCACTTAGAAAAAAAAAAAATGTTCATTCACTTTAGCTTGGCACATAAAGTCCTCTGTAATTTGCCCATACATTACTTATTGCAAACATGGCTGCACATCAGAATTGCCAGGGTGATTTAAAAATTACAGATTCCTTGAACCTTGATTCTAAACCTTCGAATCAGTATCTCTGGAGGCATGATCATAGAGAAAAAAAAAAATTTTTTTTCTTTTTGTACTGAACTATGATGTTCTAACACACAAATTTGTGTAGGAAGTGATTTTATATAAAATGACAGAACAAATTAGACAAAATTCTGTGAAAATAGCTAAGATTAATGATAATTTCTTATTTTTTTATGTATTGTAAGAAAATTCTGTATTCTCCAAAAGCAATTCAAGTCATAGAAGGGAAATAATTAATGTCAATTATTCAAAAGACAAGACTAGTTTAGCAAACAGAGATTAGAAATGAATTTGCATTCCTACATATAAAATAGATAACCAGTAAGAACCTATTGTATAGCACAGGGAACTCTACTCAATATTCTGTGATAAACCCTTATGAGTAAATAATCTGAAAAAGAATGATGATGTGTATATGTATAACTGAATCATGTTGCTGTACACTTGAAACTAACACAACATTTTAAATCAACTGCACTCCAATTAAACAAAAAATAAGTGAATTAAATTAAAAAAATGAATTGGTATATAAGTACTCAAGGCCTTGTTTTTTTGTTTCTTTGTCTTTGTAGACTGGATTGTTATAATATGAAGGTATTATTGTTTTTGCTAAAATATGATCTTATACTGAAGAAGTCATTTAAGAAAACATAATTCTGATTTCAAGCAACTACATTTGTATCATGGAGATGTGCTTTCTAGAAGGAAGGACAATCATGATGAGACTGTTATCAGGAGTGGCACTGCTCAGAAGAACCTGACATCTACCTTCTATGCCTCCTCAAGAGATCTCATATTGAAGGACCCTCTTCCTGCATTGCTAAGTGCGGCGTACTTGGAAAACGTAAATGAATTTTTAATAAAGAACTCTCTTAGTTGTTTAAAAAAAAAAAGAGAGAGCCTAAGAGAAAGGACCTATGGGACAGGCACTTAGAAAAAAAAAAAATGTTCATTCACTTTAGCTTGGCACATAAAGTCCTCTGTAATTTGCCCATACATTACTTATTGCAAACATGGCTGCACATCAGAATTGCCAGGGTGATTTAAAAATTACAGATTCCTTGAACCTTGATTCTAAACCTTCGAATCAGTATCTCTGGAGGCATGATCATAGAGTCTTTATTTTTTAAAAAGCTGGCCAAGGGCTTCTCTGGTGGTCCAGTTGGTAAGGACAGCATCTTGCAGTGCAAAGGGTGCCGGTTCAATCCCTGGCCTGAGAAGATCCCACGTGCCGCAGAGCGGCTGGACCAATGTGTCCAAATACTGAGCTGGAGCTCTGGAGTGCATGTGCCCAGAGCTGGTACACTGCGAGACAGAGGCCACTGCGATGGGAGGCCCACACAGGCCAAAGAACAAAGATGGAAACAAATGAAAAAAAAAACAATTGAAGCCCCGCCCCCCACCCTACAAAAAAAAAAAAAAAAAAGCTGGTCAATAGATTCTTCTATCTAGTCAGCACTGTTCTAAAAGAGTTCTTCAACCTTGCTGTCTTGCTACTCTACCTCATATACTTTGGATTTTGGAAAACTGATTTAGTTGTCCTTCCGTTACAGGCTTTGTTTTTTTTCTTCCTATCACCTCAGCCCATTAAAAGTTCCCTCAGCCTTGTTCATCTACCCCTTTCAAGCCCAACCAATGTATTACAAATTCTCCATGGTTCTCCAGACAGGTGACCTTTTCCTTCCTGGAGTTCCACAGACAATCTGTGCTGCTATTATGCAATTATACACACTTTTTGTCTCTGTGCCTTGAAAGGAGGAGAGTTCTATGAATTGAACAACTTTGCTTTCTGCCAAGGTTCCCAGCAGGGACTTGAAGCAGGGTAGGTATTCAGCAGAAGTCTGCTTGATGTGTGATACTGGGTTAAAGAACTGTAGCCATCCAGATGACCACTCTGTTATTCATACGAAGAACAATAATGAGAAAAGGGGTCAAACATATCAGAAGGCAAAATCTTTGCCTCTGTTCCCTGAGTGTTTAGTTTTAATGGAAAATATCTGTATTCACTAATAAATTCCTCCTTCTTAAGTCACTTTCTCTTTCTTGGACAAGAGCCACTTGTGATGGGTGAGATTTGACTTAACGGTTGAAAAGTACTGACTCTGGGAGGCGGTCCGTTAACTAGAGGGGCTGCCCTGGGGCCTATAAAGTCCTCTGTAATTTGCCCATACATTACTTATTGCAAACATGGCTGCACATCAGAATTGCCAGGGTGATTTAAAAATTACAGATTCCTTGAACCTTGATTCTAAACCTTCGAATCAGTATCTCTGGAGGCATGATCATAGAGTCTTTATTTTTTAAAAAGCTGGCCAAGGGCTTCTCTGGTGGTCCAGTTGGTAAGGACAGCATCTTGCAGTGCAAAGGGTGCCGGTTCAATCCCTGGCCTGAGAAGATCCCACGTGCCGCAGAGCGGCTGGACCAATGTGTCCAAATACTGAGCTGGAGCTCTGGAGTGCATGTGCCCAGAGCTGGTACACTGCGAGACAGAGGCCACTGCGATGGGAGGCCCACACAGGCCAAAGAACAAAGATGGAAACAAATGAAAAAAAAAACAATTGAAGCCCCGCCCCCCACCCTACAAAAAAAAAAAAAAAAAAAAAAAGCTGGTCAATAGATTCTTCTATCTAGTCAGCACTGTTCTAAAAGAGTTCTTCAACCTTGCTGTCTTGCTACTCTACCTCATATACTTTGGATTTTGGAAAACTGATTTAGTTGTCCTTCCGTTACAGGCTTTGTTTTTTTTCTTCCTATCACCTCAGCCCATTAAAAGTTCCCTCAGCCTTGTTCATCTACCCCTTTCAAGCCCAACCAATGTATTACAAATTCTCCATGGTTCTCCAGACAGGTGACCTTTTCCTTCCTGGAGTTCCACAGACAATCTGTGCTGCTATTATGCAATTATACACACTTTTTGTCTCTGTGCCTTGAAAGGAGGAGAGTTCTATGAATTGAACAACTTTGCTTTCTGCCAAGGTTCCCAGCAGGGACTTGAAGCAGGGTAGGTATTCAGCAGAAGTCTGCTTGATGTGTGATACTGGGTTAAAGAACTGTAGCCATCCAGATGACCACTCTGTTATTCATACGAAGAACAATAATGAGAAAAGGGGTCAAACATATCAGAAGGCAAAATCTTTGCCTCTGTTCCCTGAGTGTTTAGTTTTAATGGAAAATATCTGTATTCACTAATAAATTCCTCCTTCTTAAGTCACTTTCTCTTTCTTGGACAAGAGCCACTTGTGATGGGTGAGATTTGACTTAACGGTTGAAAAGTACTGACTCTGGGAGGCGGTCCGTTAACTAGAGGGGCTGCCCCGGCTTATCTGTGCAAGCCTGGAAATGGACCTATTTTTGAAGTGACATTTGGCAGTAGTTAGGAAACAGTAAGCAGGGTCCGACAGGAGAGAAAGAGGATTAACACATAAGCAGAGCCCCAATATGTGCTTCTGGGACATTTAATCTTTACAGCAGTTATTTATTTATATTATTTAATCTTTATGGCAATCTATAAAAAAAGATAATACTTTTCTGGTGGCTCAGATGGTAAAGAATCTGCCTTCAATGCAGAAGACCTGGGTTTGACCCCTGGGTCAGGAAGAGTCTCTGGAGAAGGCATCCCACCTCAGTAGTCTTGTCTGGGAAGTCCCATGGACAGAGGAACCTGGAGGGCTACAGTCCATGGGACTGCAGAGCTGGACACAACTGAGCAACACACACACTTGCTGGCTCCCAAGGGTGTGCTGTTTTCCCTCTACCAGACATGACTCTGCACTGTTACTTCTCTTCCTCACCAGGAGTGGATATTTCAAGGTAAGCAGCAGTCCCGAGAGTGATGGGAAAGGAACTGCAGCCTGAGGATCAACAAAAATCAGTGGGTCTGTAGGGCAAGTGCTTGAGCTATGAACGATGAACTCCTTTTTCCTCTCTGACTCCCAAATCTACTTTAGATGAGGAGCTGGTGTAAGAGCACATTGGAAATATGCTTTGTTCATGTTCATTTACTGGAGAAAAGTAAAGACTAACACTTACTAAAACTTACTAAATGCCCATATGGGCTTCCCAGTAGTCCAGTGGTAAAGAATCCACCTGCCAGTGCAGGAGATATGGGTCGGATCCCTGGGATGGGAAAATCCCCTGGAGTAGGAAATGGCAACCCAGTCCATTCCTGCCTGGGAAAGTCTGTGGACAGGGAAGCTTGGTGGGCTATAGTCCCAAGGGTCACAAAGCGTCAGACATGACTGAGTGACTGAGCCTAATGCCCATGTATCCTTACGCTTTGTAACAAGGCACTGTAAAGCGGCTAGGCTCATTCCCAGGCTTACAGAAGAGCAAACTGAGGCTCAAGGGTTGGAGAGCTGGTGGGAGGTAGAGATCCAACCTGACTCCCACGCCTGCCTCTACCCTGTCTGCTGCACGGCTGGGTGTCACTCCATGTGTCTCTGGCCGCTTCATGACGAGGAGGACACGGAGCTGCCCCAAGTGACCTTTCCCACCTCTTCTCATTATTTACATGGAGAGGCACCGAGACGTCTCCACTGTCACATGTTCCTGGTATTCTGTAGAAATCAGTTCTATCCCTGGAGTCAAGTTTTAAAGTATGTATAGGTCCTGTTTTGTTTCAGGTTCTATCAAGAGTTGCCTATTTCTGTAGGAGTTGGGTTGGTGAGATGTGTGGGAGGAAGTTGAGAGGGCAGCAATGGTGTGCTTTTATTATTTTTATTTTATTTGGGCTGTGCCACGTGGCCTGTGAGATTTTAGTTCTTCAAGCAGGGATTGAACCCCAGCCCTCAGCAGTGACAGTGTGGAGTCTTCACCACTGAACCATCAAGGAATCCCCATGATGATATGTTTTCAGACTAGTCTATTACTTAGTCTTTGAAGGTGGCAGCGCTTCTGCAACCTTTGTAAATTTGTGATTAAATTTGGGATTTATTGCGGGGGTGGGAGGGAGGCTTACCAAGGATGGGATCAACAAAATCAGGCTGTTAGATGACGTGACCTTTTCCTCTCTGACTCCCAAATCTACTTTAGATGAGGAGCTGGTGTAAGAGCACATTGGAAATATGCTTTGTTCATGTTCATTTACTGGAGAAAAGTAAAGACTAACACTTACTAAAACTTACTAAATGCCCATATGGGCTTCCCAGTAGTCCAGTGGTAAAGAATCCACCTGCCAGTGCAGGAGATATGGGTCGGATCCCTGGGATGGGAAAATCCCCTGGAGTAGGAAATGGCAACCCAGTCCATTCCTGCCTGGGAAAGTCTGTGGACAGGGAAGCTTGGTGGGCTATAGTCCCAAGGGTCACAAAGCGTCAGACATGACTGAGTGACTGAGCCTAATGCCCATGTATCCTTACGCTTTGTAACAAGGCACTGTAAAGCGGCTAGGCTCATTCCCAGGCTTACAGAAGAGCAAACTGAGGCTCAAGGGTTGGAGAGCTGGTGGGAGGTAGAGATCCAACCTGACTCCCACGCCTGCCTCTACCCTGTCTGCTGCACGGCTGGGTGTCACTCCATGTGTCTCTGGCCGCTTCATGACGAGGAGGACACGGAGCTGCCCCAAGTGACCTTTCCCACCTCTTCTCATTATTTACATGGAGAGGCACCGAGACGTCTCCACTGTCACATGTTCCTGGTATTCTGTAGAAATCAGTTCTATCCCTGGAGTCAAGTTTTAAAGTATGTATAGGTCCTGTTTTGTTTCAGGTTCTATCAAGAGTTGCCTATTTCTGTAGGAGTTGGGTTGGTGAGATGTGTGGGAGGAAGTTGAGAGGGCAGCAATGGTGTGCTTTTATTATTTTTATTTTATTTGGGCTGTGCCACGTGGCCTGTGAGATTTTAGTTCTTCAAGCAGGGATTGAACCCCAGCCCTCAGCAGTGACAGTGTGGAGTCTTCACCACTGAACCATCAAGGAATCCCCATGATGATATGTTTTCAGACTAGTCTATTACTTAGTCTTTGAAGGTGGCAGCGCTTCTGCAACCTTTGTAAATTTGTGATTAAATTTGGGATTTATTGCGGGGGTGAGAGGGAGGCTTACCAAGGAGGGGATGATGTTCGATTCATGTTGTATGGCAGAAATCAACATCATATTGTAAAGTAATTGTCTTTCAATTAAAAATAAATTTTAAACATTTGAGATTTAGTGTGCCATTGGAACACGGTTTTAAGTCTAGAGGAAATCAAGAGGCAAAATTATTCTGAAACTCGAGTGGTACAGAAAGCATTCAGTCCTACTAAGTTTTAGGGTCCAGAGACCCTAGAAGGGTCAGTGCATTAGTTTGTAATTTGGAAAAATGTGATTTGGTGTCATTCTATAACTCTTAAAGAAGATGAAAGCAGCCAAACACTGTATTTAGTCGGTCCTGGACTTGTAACTGGGTTTCCGAATAGCACCGTGGTAAAGAATCTGTCTGCCAACGCAAGAGATGTGGACTAAATCCCTGGGTTGGGAATATCTCCTGAAGGAGGAAGTGTACTTGTAATGAAATGCCAAAACACGCAGCAAGAGAAAGGTGACTGAGTGGAAGTTTCACTCAGCCGGACAGGCACTCTCTGCTTTGGGAATGTCATACCATTGCTATTATGAGAGAAAAAATTTGATTTGAAGTACTATAAGGTCCCCATCATTGGCTTCCTTAGGGATCAAGACATGTTTATTTTAGAGAATGAGCATAAGATCAATAGCAAATTATATTTTGCCAGAAAACAAAATTTAAAGAGAAGCTCATTAAAGCAGCCAAAAAATTTTTTCTGAAGATATCTTTTTTCTCTTGTATTAATTTGAAAATAATATATATGGGCTGATATAATAGATCTTGAGAGACATTTTTCTGTTTCTTTTAAGAGCCTCTCACAAGGGCAAGAACTTTATTTTACAGATGTCTCAAATTTTTAGAGGTCATAAATTAATATTTTATATTTAGGTGCACTGGGTGATATTTAATCCCAATTAATATAGTTCATATTATACTCAATCATACTGAGATACAAACATATTGTTTTTATTTACTAACTCAATTCACTGAAATTATTTTGTATGGCACAAATATGTAATCAACCATAATAAGTCTTCTCATAGTAGTAATGTCATCATTTAACAGGTGCTTTGGAGAATCAAATGAACAAAATTATAGTTCAGATTTAGATTGAAACTTGTAGAAAAAATTTTGTGTTTCAATGGCAAACTAACCTTGTTGCGAGCACAGACTTTTGGGTTGTCCGAATCTGATTCTGTGGGGCTCTGTGCTTTTCACTGCCTAAAGCTGTGAAAGTTGTAGATTACTGATAGCAATGCAAAAGGATTCTTGCCTACAGACTTGTATAAAAATTCTCTTGGTGGGTCAATTGACTTCTGTCTCTCCATGAAAAGAGTCAGTTTCCCCTCAACTTGTAAATCTATTTCAAATTTTTAAAATCCATTTTAAACCTTTTCCTTTCCTATCACAACTGTTATTATTTTTAGGCCAAAAATAATTCTAGTTCAAAAAATTTAGTCCAGTTTCTTTATTGTACTGATGGAGAAATTGGTCTCAAGATAATTGTGCAAGCATGTGTGTGCGTGTGCATATGCTTGTGTGCCTGTGTGTTGGGGGGCTCTTCAGGTGGTGCTAGTGGTAAAGAACACACCTGCCAATGCAGGAGACATAAGGGATGTGGGTTCGATGCCTGGGTTGGGACGATCCCCTAGTGGAGGGCATGGCACTCACTCTAGAATTCTTGCCTGGAGAATCCCATGGATAGAGGAGCCTAGTGGGCTACAGCCCATAGGGTGACAAAGAGGTGGATATTTTTGAAGCGACTTAGCATGCACATGGGTATGCGTGTGTGTGAATACATATTGAAGGTGGGGATATGAAGTTTTCCTAATATAATCCATCTGGAAAAGAGAAGCAGGTTTGGTTTAATTGAAAATCTGAGAGTTGTCTAACTTTTCATGAACCAAATAGTTTTTCTGAATCTCAAGCTTAGCTATCAAATTGTCTTGTGACATGACACTTGATTCAGAGGTAGATATTCTCTGCTAATAGAATGTATCTATCAAAGAATACTAATGTAGCCCAATGAAATCACATAAGCAATCTTTTTAGATAGCTCTTAGTGAATCTACTTGCTCATTTCAACCCAAATCAAACCTATATTAAAATATTAATGCGAAGATTAAACTATACAAGTACCGAGTCAGCCTCGAGGAAGATTAAAGAGAATACAACAAGATGACTATTGAATCCTCAGGCATGAAGCTGCAGTGTCTGGGTATGAGCTCTTACGAGGTAGATATCTGCATAAAACAACAATCACAATGAAAAACTATATCTCAAAAGATAACAGCATTAGTAGCTCCCTAGGTTTATTTGCTGCCAATAAAAATAGGCATTTTGGGGCTTCCCTGGTGGTCCAGTGGTTAGAGAGTCCGCCTTCCAGTGCAAGGGGCACTAGTTTGATCCCTGGCCAGGGAAGATCCCACGTGCCACAGAGCGGCTGGACCAGTGCGTCCAATTAGGAGCCAGCGCTCTGGAGCGCTTGTGCCCAGAGCTGGTGCTCTGCAACGAGAGAGGCCACTGCAGTGGGAGGCCCACACAGGCCAAAGAATAAAAGATGGATGAAAACAAATATAAAAAATAAAAAGGAGGCATGATGGGGAAAAAAAAATAGGCATTTTCCTTTAAACATTAAGTGTCTTTTTGCTCAACATGCTTGTGTGAATTTTATTCCTTGGATATTCTAAAACTGAATCATGTGCATGCTAGGTTAAAAGCATCTAGCTAATGAAGTACTTGAGAAGTTAAATTTTAAGAAGCTCATGCTATGAAAATGTTACGTGAGACTGTCAATGTGTGAGAACTATCTGGGGCTATGGCTGGGCCACACAGCATCCTTGTACACCATAGTGAAAGCACCCTCTCTGGATAGATTATGAGTCCAAGGATGCATGGTTTGGCAAGCCTATTCTTGTGGCAAATTGGATAAAAGGCCAGTATGGGCATACTGAAGGGTGAGGGAAAGGGAGGCCTCCTTTATTGAGATTTGAGAGGGTATGTCTGTGAACAGCATACACAGAAAATGAATTCCATATCACTGACCCGCATATGGTGTGAATTCTATTATCTGGTTCTTGCCTGCTTTTCTAGTTCTGTTCCCTCCTTTAGCCCCTCATTGACTGCCTTTTCCTGTTTCTTTCCAGTGTTAATCTGTTTAATTAGTTTCTCAGGACAGTTCTAGAACTTTCCATTGCCTGGCTCTATGCTTATTATCTGACATTCCTTTCCACACTACCTAAACTCATCTGTTCACTTTCTTTAGGCTTTGTGCTTTTCCTCTTTCTCTTTTAAAATTCTTGTTTTTAACACATCTTGGGGGGAGGAAAATATCTATTTTTAATGCCATATAAAAATTTGCAAATTCCTCAATCTTGTTAGATTCAGTTCTAAAAATTTAACCTTGTAGTACTACTGGAGTTTTCATTGTTTGCATTAACCTTTTTATTCCATTTACTTTTCTCTTACCTTGTGCTTAAATTTTACCTTCAGTCTCCTTGTAGCTACCCACGTTCCGTCTATCATTCTACCTTCATTTTCTTTTCTATTTTTTCCCCTTTCTCCTCTCTCTCTCTCTCTATAAATAATTCTAAAAGGACCCTGGAACCTTTAGCCAGTGAAGTGGTGGTACCTAGATATTCCTCACCACAGACAGGAGCTACAGGCGGCAGGCTTTCTCTTTCCCTCCACTGTCTCCGTAGCTTCCCCTCAGCTCTCCTTAATGCACGCCTTGGTCCACTTACGGATGGCACTGCAAAAACCTCATCTGGTTCCCTCAGTTTGCCTGCTGATTTTAATTCTATTTGTGTGCCTGACACTTCTCATTTTCCGGAATAGTGTTTCTTCCTCAATTTTCACACTGTCTGAACTTTGCCTAAGCAATATGCATTTAAAATCTACTGTCTGTTGTATATGCTATTAAACTGAGAGAAATAGTCAAGAGAAAAATATTATGTGGCAGTGCGGACAGGTCACACCAGAGAGGAGGAGGAGGCGAGAGCCCAGTCTGGCAAGGCTTGTCCTTAATATGGAAGAAAGTGATGCTGAGCTGCCGAGGGGTAGGGAGGAGGAATACGGGTCTTCTGCTGATGCCCTTCTCTCCAAGCTGGTTTCATTTCTCTTTCGGTGGTGATAAGAGCATCTTCCAGGGCTGGGCCTAAATTCCTGGCTGCCATGGAGGAATCTGCTTAGAGTAGCTTTCTTTTCTCTTTTTTGAAAAGGGACAATTATAAGCTTTTTTTTTTTTTTAACATTTTTTTTCCCTTAAGTCATCATTTGTTTTTCATCTGTCTTTATCCTGAGGCCTGTGTGGGCCTCCCATCGCAGCAGTGGCCTCCTTCTTTGCAGAGCACCGGCTCTGGGTGCATGCACTCCAATGCACTGGCTTGCAACTGGACACACTGGCCCAGCAGCTCTTTGGCATGCAGGATCTTCCCTGGCCAGGGATCAAACTGGTGCCCCCTTGCACTACAAGGCAGACTCTTGACCCCCTGGACCACCAGGGAAGCCCAATGACAAGCTTATTTGAAGAAAATCTTAACTTATTCAGACTTTGCATTTGGGAATCTGATCTGCCTGGAATATCATGTCAAAGGAGAAGACAGACACATTTTCTTAGACACTGACCTTGCTCCTGGGAATAGCGAGGAAGCTTGGACTTCTCTTATGTCCAAGCAAGTGTGAGTCTAGGGCTGGCTGGGGTTCCTGAAGCGCTAGGATTCAAGGAATAACCTGAGTTGTACACACTTTCCTTCCCGATGGCTTATATTTCCTAAGGGACTTCTCCCACGACTAAGCCAGCTCTCCTTTTTATCCTCCCAATTTATTTAGAAGCATCTCAAATATAGCAAGAAAGGCAATGCCTACTTTTCAGTAGCTCTGTGAATCTTCTTTTTCGTTATGTGTATGGAATATAATATCAGTGTCACTGGGAGCTTCCTGAGAACAAGGGCGGTGTTCTCTCTTTTACCTTCCCATGGTCTCTATTTCAATATGCAACACACAACAGGTGTGGAGAATGTTTCTCCTTTCAGTAGCCTCTGTATGTTTTGATTTTTAATAAAATATCCATGTTATAAAAGTAGAAGAATGTTATTGTGTGAACGATGTCTTGCGTGCTGTATCAATTAACTTTTGCTCTGTAACAAACCACCACAAGTTCTCAGGAGCATACGCCAGTAACATGGATTTCTCACGCATTTCTGGGTTTATCCCATCCAAGCGAGGCTTGCCTAGAGGGATCTGCTGATTGGAGCTGGGCTCGCTGAGGCATCTGATGTTGGCTGGGGGACCTGGCTGGTGAAACTCAGCCTCATATGTCTGTCATCTGCTAGAGGCCAGCCTTCTTATTGTGCTAGTGAAAGCCAGGAAGATAATAAGCCCTAAATATGGCTCTTTTTAAGCCTCTCCTATATCACATTTGTAGAAGGTGGTCTGGTTGCTAACTTGTGTCCAACTCTCGTGACCCCACGGATGGTAGCCCGCCAGGCTCCTCTATCCACAGGATTCTCCAGGCAAGAGCACTGGAGTGGGCTGCCATTTGCTTCTCCAGGGGATCATCTTCCAAACCCAGGGAGCAAGGTGGTCTCCTACATTGCAGGCAGATTCTTTACCAATGGAGCCACAGGGAAGCCCAGGGTAGCCAAAGCAAGAAACAAAAACAAGTGTCAGCATCCAGTGATGCCATCCCCACACATGGTGTGAGCAAGTGACTAGTTACCGAGGACAAAATTGTGGATGTGCGTGTCAGGGAAAGCTGACCCTAGTCTTTTGGAGCCTCTAACACCCTGCTGGGCTTCCCAAGTGGCTCAGCGGTAAAAGAATCTGCCTGCAGTGCAGATTGGCAAGATCCCCTGGAGAAGGAAATGGCAACCCAGTCCAGTAGTTTTTGCTGGAGAATCCCATGGACAGAGAAGCCTGGCGGGCTACTGTTCCCAGGATCTCGAAAGACTTGGACATGACTGAGTGACTAAACAGCAACCACCACCACTGCCTGCCGACCAAGAGCCAAAGACTACGGCTTCCCTGACTCCTGCTTAGACTGGCTCTTCAAGCTTCCCCGTGAGTTCATCCTGCTGACTCATCGATCCAGACACACAGCCATTCCCTCCTCCTGTTTACATCTGTCTCCTCAAGTCTCACTCTTTCTCATCCAGTCTTGAAGACACAAGACTCATTCTTCCCAGGCAGCCTTTCATCAGTTTCACGCTAAGACATTCCCACCATTCTGCTACCCCCCAACTGCTCTTAGCATCTCTAGCGTCAAATAAAATTATGATCTAAATAGAGCCGTGTGTACATATCAATCCCAAACTCCTAATCTATCACTCTCCACTCTCTTCTCCCAGTAACTATAAATTGGTTCTTTAAGTCTGAGTCTGTATATCTGCCATAATTAAAATGGGTAACCAAGAAGGTCCTACGGTCATCTGCTAGAGGCCAGCCTTCTTATTGTGCTAGTGAAAGCCAGGAAGATAATAAGCCCTAAATATGGCTCTTTTAAGCCTCTCCTATATCACATTTGTAGAAGGTGGTCTGGTTGCTAACTTGTGTCCAACTCTCGTGACCCCACGGATGGTAGCCCGCCAGGCTCCTCTATCCACAGGATTCTCCAGGCAAGAGCACTGGAGTGGGCTGCCATTTGCTTCTCCAGGGGATCATCTTCCAAACCCAGGGAGCAAGGTGGTCTCCTACATTGCAGGCAGATTCTTTACCAATGGAGCCACAGGGAAGCCCAGGGTAGCCAAAGCAAGAAACAAAAACAAGTGTCAGCATCCAGTGATGCCATCCCCACACATGGTGTGAGCAAGTGACTAGTTACCGAGGACAAAATTGTGGATGTGCGTGTCAGGGAAAGCTGACCCTAGTCTTTTGGAGCCTCTAACACCCTGCTGGGCTTCCCAAGTGGCTCAGCGGTAAAAGAATCTGCCTGCAGTGCAGATTGGCAAGATCCCCTGGAGAAGGAAATGGCAACCCAGTCCAGTAGTTTTTGCTGGAGAATCCCATGGACAGAGAAGCCTGGCGGGCTACTGTTCCCAGGATCTCGAAAGACTTGGACATGACTGAGTGACTAAACAGCAACCACCACCACTGCCTGCCGACCAAGAGCCAAAGACTACGGCTTCCCTGACTCCTGCTTAGACTGGCTCTTCAAGCTTCCCCGTGAGTTCATCCTGCTGACTCATCGATCCAGACACACAGCCATTCCCTCCTCCTGTTTACATCTGTCTCCTCAAGTCTCACTCTTTCTCATCCAGTCTTGAAGACACAAGACTCATTCTTCCCAGGCAGCCTTTCATCAGTTTCACGCTAAGACATTCCCACCATTCTGCTACCCCCCAACTGCTCTTAGCATCTCTAGCGTCAAATAAAATTATGATCTAAATAGAGCCGTGTGTACATATCAATCCCAAACTCCTAATCTATCACTCTCCACTCTCTTCTCCCCAGTAACTATAAATTGGTTCTTTAAGTCTGAGTCTGTATATCTGCCATAATTAAAATGGGTAACCAAGAAGGTCCTACGGTATAGCACAGGGAACTCTGCTCGATGTGATGGGGCAGCCTGATGGAAGGGGAGAATGGATACATGTACATGGACAGCTGAGGACCTTTGCTGTCCACCTGAAACTATCACAACATTGTTCATTGACTATATCCCAGTACAAAATAAGAAGGTTAAAAAAGTAAAATCAAAGAAAATGAAATTCCTTCCTATGAAAAACATTTTAATTAAAAAATTAATAAAAATATAAAAATGCAATTATAATCAATTTGTTTGGACCTCAGCGCATTTGTGTGTATGTGAGCTTTTCTTTTTCAGTCTTTTCCCATTTTACATTCTTGCTTCTTGGGTCATAGATTAACTCTCCATGTATGTGTGAACTAATGTATGTGTAATTTGTAACTATCCAGACAGAATGTGGGCTCCTTGAAGAGACTGGAAGGTTGAGCTCTGATGTTGGCTGTGCCATCACCGAGTTCAGGAAGCTGTCTTTATCTGTGTCTCTGCTCGGCCTTCACTGAGCGGTGGGGCTGGAGCAAATGCTGCCTCATAGCAGATGGCCCTTCACTGTAGATCTTAGGTTTCTTTCCAATTCATCAGAGCCTCCCTGTTAGGGACAGGGTGGGTTTTTAACATATGCTTTTTAAAAAACTCATAGCATGGCAACTTTAAAAAAAACTGTTTTTAATTGGAGGATGATTGCTTTACAATATTGCGTGGCTTCTGGGATACATCAACATGAATCGGCCGTAAGCATGCATAGATTTCCTGTCTTGAACGTCTCTCCCATCTCCCACCCGCTCCCACTCCTCTAGGCTGTCACAGAGCACCAGGCTGAGCTCCCTGTGTTACACAGCAACTTCTCCTTAGCGATCTGTTTTACATATGATCACGTACATATTTCAACGCTACTTTCTCAATGCGTCCCACCCTCTCCTTCCCCTGCTGTGTCTATAAGTCAGTTCTCTATATCTGAGTTTCTATTCCTGTCCTGCAAATAGGTTCAACAGTGCCATTTTTCTAGATTTCATGTATATACATTAATATATGATATTTTCTGTTGTCTTTCTGACTTACTTCACTCTGTATAAGAAGGTCTAGGTTCATCCACCTCACTAGAACTGACTCAAATTTGTTCCTTTTAATGCCTGAATAATATTCCATTGTGTATACGTACCACAATGTTTTTATCCATTCATCTGTTGGTGGACATCCAGGCTGCTTTCATGTCCTGGCTATTGTAAATAGTGCTTCAGCGAAAATCTTTCTTTTATGTGTAACATTTTTAGAGTATTGATTGAATTTGCTAAAATGCTGCTTCTGTTGTATGGTTTGGTCTTTTGGTTGTGAGGCACGTAGGATTGCAGCTCCCCAACCAGGGACTGAATGAGCACTCTCTGCACTGGAAGGCAAAGTCGTAACCTCTGGACAACCAGGGAAGTCCCTAGCATATACTTTTTATTAATTGATAAAATACTTGATTTACATGCATGATGAAATATATACTGCCAAGACGATTCTAATCTTGTACTGCATGTAAGTGCAGAACTGAATAAAATACTTAATTTACATGCAATGAACTATCACCGAGTTCAGAGCTGTCTTTAGGCCTCGGCCTTCACTGAGCGGTGGGGCTGGAGCAAATGCTGCCTCATAGCAGATGGCCCTTCACTGTAGATCTTAGGTTTCTTTCCAATTCATCAGAGCCTCCCTGTTAGGGACAGGGTGGGTTTTTAACATATGCTTTTTAAAAAACTCATAGCATGGCAACTTTAAAAAAAACTGTTTTTAATTGGAGGATGATTGCTTTACAATATTGCGTGGCTTCTGGGATACATCAACATGAATTGGCCGTAAGCATGCATAGATTTCCTGTCTTGAACGTCTCTCCCATCTCCCACCCGCTCCCACTCCTCTAGGCTGTCACAGAGCACCAGGCTGAGCTCCCTGTGTTACACAGCAACTTCTCCTTAGCGATCTGTTTTACATATGATCACGTACATATTTCAACGCTACTTTCTCAATGCGTCCCACCCTCTCCTTCCCCTGCTGTGTCTATAAGTCAGTTCTCTATATCTGAGTTTCTATTCCTGTCCTGCAAATAGGTTCAACAGTGCCATTTTTCTAGATTTCATGTATATACATTAATATATGATATTTTCTGTTGTCTTTCTGACTTACTTCACTCTGTATAAGAAGGTCTAGGTTCATCCACCTCACTAGAACTGACTCAAATTTGTTCCTTTTAATGCCTGAATAATATTCCATTGTGTATACGTACCACAATGTTTTTATCCATTCATCTGTTGGTGGACATCCAGGCTGCTTTCATGTCCTGGCTATTGTAAATAGTGCTTCAGCGAAAATCTTTCTTTTATGTGTAACATTTTTAGAGTATTGATTGAATTTGCTAAAATGCTGCTTCTGTTGTATGGTTTGGTCTTTTGGTTGTGAGGCACGTAGGATTGCAGCTCCCCAACCAGGGACTGAATGAGCACTCTCTGCACTGGAAGGCAAAGTCGTAACCTCTGGACAACCAGGGAAGTCCCTAGCATATACTTTTTATTAATTGATAAAATACTTGATTTACATGCATGATGAAATATATACTGCCAAGACGATTCTAATCTTGTACTGCATGTAAGTGCAGAACTGAATCCAGTGAAGAAAGTGGAAAAACTCTGTGCGCTCAGAAATGCTGTCTGTCATTAGTTCAACAATATTTTATCAGCAATCGTCACTTAAAGTCATAATAAACTTAGTCATTTGCCTTCTGGCCAAATTTTAATTCAAGCATTAAAGATGTGTTCTACTTTGAGTCATGGATTCATTATCTTAAATTGGTGAAAAACAAATTTTCCAGATAAAACACGGACCATGGTGGGGAGCAGGGTGTTCCACAGTTATAGGGAAAAGAGCACAGATAAAGAGAGGAAATCGATAAAGATGATGTCACAGTTTCAAAAAAGAGACAGAGTCTTGGGGAATTCTCTGGTGATCCACTTTCATTGCCATGGCCCAAGTTCCATCTCTGTCAGAGAACTGAGACCCCCATGTCATGCAGCACAGCTTAAAAAAAAAAAAGAGTCTCTCAATAGTTATAGCTTTGGCAATTTGTGAGGTCGCTTGTAAGGGCAAAGATGGTCTCTCAATGGTTTCTGAATGAACAGAGTTACTTATCAAGACAGAGAAAATCTACCTTCTACTGCCTGATCTCTTTTGAAAGTGTGGCTTTTTCTCTCAACTATTATACACTTCACAAAGTTAAATATTATCATTCCATGTCAAGTATGACTGGTGAGGCTGGTTTCAGTCTGGGAGAGGTTCATGCTAAACGGAGCCTGCTCCGTTTCTCTTGGCTCTCCCAGCAGGCCGTTTTTGATTGTTTAGGCTCCTGTGATGTGTGCGGCAAACAAGAGGTGCCGTCTTATCTATAAGCAGAGGCTGCCTGATAAACAGCAGGAATGAATAATTTATAAGGTAGCACTAGGGAAAGTGGCATTTCACACTTCTTTCCGTGTGAAATGCCCCATGAATTCCAAACAGGCTAAACAGTTTAGGAGGGAAGCTACAATCGCTGGCCAAGGAAAGTGAAGTGGTGTGAATGTGGTAATCGTGGTACCACTCAAGGAGGGGTCTCGGGGCTGCCATGATGAGCCAGGGGCTAAGACTCTGCACTCCCCACGCAGGGGGTCTGGGTCTACTCCCTGGTCAGGGAACTGGATCCCACAGGCTGCACCTAAGACCTGCTACAGCCAAGGAAACAAGTTTTTTTCTTTTTTTTTAAAGGAAGGATTCTAATCTAAGGAATCCACTCCATGGATTAAATGTGAAAACAAATGGCAGTTTCTCAAATCAACGTTATAAAACAATTATTATATACATGGAAAGAGAATCAATAAGGCAAATAGGCTTAGGTTTTCTTCCACTCAATTTCGGTCAATGTACAGTAAATGAATCCTGAAAAGCTGCATTTGCCACTTTCTCATCATGCAGGAAGCCTTCCATTAAAAGCGAAACCCAAAATGGAATCTGATATATTATTATGCATCATACTGCATAGTTAACATTAGTCCATTTAATCAGAAAATCCAGTCAAACTGCGTCTCTGAATTCAAATCATCAAGCCATTACCAGCTCTTTATTTGTAAAGATGGTTAGTAAGATTAAACAGAAACTGTAGAAGATCAAACTTTTGAAAGTAAGACTGCATGTTTATTTGATTTGATAATTAATATTTAGTAAATTGATATTTTGGGAAGTTGAAAATTTTGTCATCTTATTAAGTTCTTGAATTATTACTTAATGTGGCTGGTGGTAATATACCATTTTTAAAAGGACATTAAAGAAAATTAGACTCTTCAAAGAAATCTGTTAAACATCCTTACATATGAAATATTATAATCTGCAGGAAATAGAAAAATATTGTCGTTATTTTTTTCCTCTAAGGACCCATCATTCTGTCTGCATGGGAGCAGGGCCAGAAGTAACACCTAGGCCGTTTTGATTGTTTAGGCTCCTGTGATGTGTGCGGCAAACAAGAGGTGCCGTCTTATCTATAAGCAGAGGCTGCCTGATAAACAGCAGGAATGAATAATTTATAAGGTAGCACTAGGGAAAGTGGCATTTCACACTTCTTTCCGTGTGAAATGCCCCATGAATTCCAAACAGGCTAAACAGTTTAGGAGGGAAGCTACAATCGCTGGCCAAGGAAAGTGAAGTGGTGTGAATGTGGTAATCGTGGTACCACTCAAGGAGGGGTCTCGGGGCTGCCATGATGAGCCAGGGGCTAAGACTCTGCACTCCCCACGCAGGGGGTCTGGGTCTACTCCCTGGTCAGGGAACTGGATCCCACAGGCTGCACCTAAGACCTGCTACAGCCAAGGAAACAAGTTTTTCTTTTTTTAAAGGAAGGATTCTAATCTAAGGAATCCACTCCATGGATTAAATGTGAAAACAAATGGCAGTTTCTCAAATCAACGTTATAAAACAATTATTATATACATGGAAAGAGAATCAATAAGGCAAATAGGCTTAGGTTTTCTTCCACTCAATTTCGGTCAATGTACAGTAAATGAATCCTGAAAAGCTGCATTTGCCACTTTCTCATCATGCAGGAAGCCTTCCATTAAAAGCGAAACCCAAAATGGAATCTGATATATTATTATGCATCATACTGCATAGTTAACATTAGTCCATTTAATCAGAAAATCCAGTCAAACTGCGTCTCTGAATTCAAATCATCAAGCCATTACCAGCTCTTTATTTGTAAAGATGGTTAGTAAGATTAAACAGAAACTGTAGAAGATCAAACTTTTGAAAGTAAGACTGCATGTTTATTTGATTTGATAATTAATATTTAGTAAATTGATATTTTGGGAAGTTGAAAATTTTGTCATCTTATTAAGTTCTTGAATTATTACTTAATGTGGCTGGTGGTAATATACCATTTTTAAAAGGACATTAAAGAAAATTAGACTCTTCAAAGAAATCTGTTAAACATCCTTACATATGAAATATTATAATCTGCAGGAAATAGAAAAATATTGTCGTTATTTTTTTCCTCTAAGGACCCATCATTCTGTCTGCATGGGAGCAGGGCCAGAAGTAACACCTTAGAGAATTAGAGATGACTAAATGGAGTATTGCTGCATGTATGCTAAGTCGCTTCAGTTGTGTTCAACTCTTTGCAACTTCCTGGACTATAACCTGCCAGACTTGCTGTCCATGGGATTTTCCAGGCAAGAATCCTGGCGTGGGCAGCTGCTCCCTTCGCTAGTGGATCTTCCCGACCCAGGGATCGAACCTGCGTCTCCTCGTCTCCTGCACTGCAGTACTGTTAGGTGCTGACATGGCAGGAATTCAAGTGATCAGCCTGGCCTTGAATAGTCACAGAAAGCTTTCCAAATGCCCAGAAAACTTATTATTTAGTTTTCAACTCTTCCCTTTCCCTCCCTAGTTTACCAATAATCCCAGATGAGTCTGCCAGTCAAGCAGACTTTGTGCCTTCACCTCAGTGGTCAGGCCGCCAGCCCAAATGTGTCAGCGTATTTCTAAATGGTAGCCTTGCACTCAGTCAGACATTCCTAAGGCATCCTAAAAACTTCTGCTTGGACGGTCTTCATAAATATCTCCCCATTGTAAAAAGAGCACCACTCCATCTAGCTCCTTAGCCAGACATTCAAGGTCATTCTTGAAGGTCACTTAACTTGCCCTTGTCCACAGAGCCATGAAGTGTCAGGGCTAGGACTCATATCCACGTGCTTTGTTTCAAAGCCTACATACTTAATCCACAATACTGTATTGTAATCTCCAGGGATTTGCCTGTCTCCTGGGCAACGAATCTTTGAGAGCAGCTGCTGCCCTGGGTCTTATTCATTTTTGTATCATCAGGGCCATGCCTCACCAGATACTCTGTAATAACTGTCTGTCAAATAATTTCAGAAATCTTGTGTGTTGAAGGTGGAAGACCCAATCAGGAAAGCCAGCAACATCAAGAGGATATTTCATGGGCAAAACTAGCTGCAAACGTCTTAGAAAGGCTAAACAGACACAAAGGGCAGTGACTGCTTGTTGGGTACAGTGTTTCAGCTTTCCAGGATACGCAGGAAATAGAAAAATATTGTCGTTATTTTTTTCCTCTAAGGACCCATCATTCTGTCTGCATGGGAGCAGGGCCAGAAGTAACACCTTAGAGAATTAGAGATGACTAAATGGAGTATTGCTGCATGTATGCTAAGTCGCTTCAGTTGTGTTCAACTCTTTGCAACTTCCTGGACTATAACCTGCCAGACTTGCTGTCCATGGGATTTTCCAGGCAAGAATCCTGGCGTGGGCAGCTGCTCCCTTCGCTAGTGGATCTTCCCGACCCAGGGATCGAACCTGCGTCTCCTGCGTCTCCTGCACTGCAGTACTGTTAGGTGCTGACATGGCAGGAATTCAAGTGATCAGCCTGGCCTTGAATAGTCACAGAAAGCTTTCCAAATGCCCAGAAAACTTATTATTTAGTTTTCAACTCTTCCCTTTCCCTCCCTAGTTTACCAATAATCCCAGATGAGTCTGCCAGTCAAGCAGACTTTGTGCCTTCACCTCAGTGGTCAGGCCGCCAGCCCAAATGTGTCAGCGTATTTCTAAATGGTAGCCTTGCACTCAGTCAGACATTCCTAAGGCATCCTAAAAACTTCTGCTTGGACGGTCTTCATAAATATCTCCCCATTGTAAAAAGAGCACCACTCCATCTAGCTCCTTAGCCAGACATTCAAGGTCATTCTTGAAGGTCACTTAACTTGCCCTTGTCCACAGAGCCATGAAGTGTCAGGGCTAGGACTCATATCCACGTGCTTTGTTTCAAAGCCTACATACTTAATCCACAATACTGTATTGTAATCTCCAGGGATTTGCCTGTCTCCTGGGCAACGAATCTTTGAGAGCAGCTGCTGCCCTGGGTCTTATTCATTTTTGTATCATCAGGGCCATGCCTCACCAGATACTCTGTAATAACTGTCTGTCAAATAATTTCAGAAATCTTGTGTGTTGAAGGTGGAAGACCCAATCAGGAAAGCCAGCAACATCAAGAGGATATTTCATGGGCAAAACTAGCTGCAAACGTCTTAGAAAGGCTAAACAGACACAAAGGGCAGTGACTGCTTGTTGGGTACAGTGTTTCAGCTTTCCAGGATACAGCGGCCCGGAGCTGACGGTGGTGGGGGCTGCACACTGTGATGTGTTTAGGGCCATTGAATCGTCACTCAAAAATGATTACAGTCAACTTTATGTTGTGTTAGTGCTCAGTCGTGTCTGATTCTTTATGGCCCCATGGACTGTAGCCTGCCAGGTTTCTCTGTCCATGCAATTTTCCAGGCAAGAATACTGGAGCAGGTTGCCATTTCCTCCTTCAAGGGATCTTCCTGGCCCTGGGATGTCCTCTCTTAGGTCTATTGCATCGGCAGGCGGGTTCTTTACCACTAGCGCCACCTGGTGAATTTTACCACAATAAAAAATTGAGGGAAAAAAGGAGACAGTTCTACCCAGAAGTTGGTTATCAACATAAAGTGGACCAGCTTCAGGGCTAGAGGGACAAAGGGGAAGACTGTTGCCAGAGTTCAGGGGCCAGGGCTGCCTGGTGAGCTGAGACCCAGGAGGAGGGACTCTGTGGCCAGAGCAGGCGATGTGAAGCACAGAGAACTACTGTCGGGCTGGAGAGAGGTAAAAGGTGGGTGCTGGCTTCTCTTCACCCAGGGTTTTCTGGTCGCCTCGCCTGCCAGAGGGAGCCAGTTGCCAATGTAGCCGATAGAATTTCTGGAGGTGGGGAGCAGAGGAAGGACAGAGAAGGACCGGGAAGAACAGGGAAGGGACTTTTTAGGACAAACATGCACACAAATGGCAAGGGGAAAAGGTGCTTTGGGCCGCAAACAGTAGGGTCAAGTCACTGTGTGTGGGGAGTAGGTATAATGCAGATGCTCTCCAAGCTGGGAATGATGTCTGAACATGAACTTGGGAACACAGGGTCAGACGCTGCTGTAAATAAAGGAAGGCCAATTTGGGGGAGATTTTTTAAACATAAGTGAAAGAGGCTTCACAGGAACATCACTGAAGGGAAACAGAAAGCACTGTGTCCCCTTCAGTAGACTATAAATAGACCATGGACCCATAATGCATTAGAGGTGGATTAGGACAATGTCCAAGCACAAATCTTCAGAATCCAACCCTAGACAATTGTGATGTCCTGTCTCCCCAACCTCATTCTTCTAGAGCAGGGGACCCCAACCTCCTGGCCACAGACCCAGAACCTCCTGTCACATCAGCGGCGGCATCAGATGAAACATAAAGTGCACAATACGTGTACTTGGCTTGAATCGTTCCCAACCCCGCCCTGCCCCGGTCCATGGAAAAATTGTCCTCCTCAAGACTGGTCCCTGGTGCCCCGAAGGTTGGGGACTGCTGTAGTTTATGAGGGATGTATTACTCGTGTCCCGATTTTATAAATCAGGAAGTTGAGGTTTGGAGAGGTCAGGTAGGGTTCAAGGTCAAGCACTGGGGAAGGGGTGGCGCTGACAGCAAAGGGGGCCGTCAGACTCCGGAGCCCACGTGCTTCCTGCAGGACGTCCTGCCGGGCTTGGCACACTCAGCGCTCCGGCTGCTATATTTGGAGATCTCTGAAGACAGATGGCACAGTTGTCGGTAGCTCAGCCCAACGGTTAGTCACTCCGCCATCAATACGTAATTTATAATTTTAATTTCCAGATGACTTTTTATCCCCATGCTTCATTCCTTTATCCAAAGTAGGGAACAGCTGCTCTGGGAGTGGTATTTATCTAAATTCTCAGCTCCTTCCTTTCCACACAAAACCACTTCCTAGGCATTGAGGTATGAGAGGGAAAACGGATGCGTTCATAAGGAACAATCTTTGCCCTTGGGAAACTTGAATGCTCTGAAAAGTTAAAATGCTCTTAGGAAAATTCCACCAATTCTATCTCGGTCACTGTTTCTTCACCGATTTAATTTTCCTTAATGGCTTTCTTGTGCTTATTGTTGTTGTTGTTCAGCCACCCAGTCATGTGTGACTCTGCCACCCCCTGGACGGCAATACATCAGGCTTCCTTGTCCCTTACCATCTCCTGCAGCTGGCTCAAGTTCATGTCCGCTGATCAGGGATTCCATCCAGCCATCTCATCCTCTCATACCCTCTTTTCCTTCTGCCCTCAATCTTTCTCATCAGGAGTATTTTCTGGTTTCTAGTTTTTTTTTTTTTTCTTTCTTTCTTTCCCCAACATCAACTGTATGACTGCTATCGCTTTTATGATTTTTCCCTCTACTGCACTGTTGTGGTCTGGAAAGCTCTTATTTATTTACTTATTTTTGGCCGTAAGGCATATGGACTCTTAGTTCCCTGATCAGGACTTGAACATGCACCCCCTACACTGAAAGTGCAGAGTCTTAACCACCGGACAGCCACGGAAGCCCTGGACAGCCTTGGTTGACTTACTTGATTCTTCACATGAAACATAGGATTTCTGGGTCACTTTTCCTTCCATCCTGAAACCTCTAAAGTCCTAACAGACATGAGATGTGGGCAGTGCTTGGCTGGATCTCCACCAAGGATGCGAGTAGATATTCTCCTCTTTGTGAAATTCTTGGAGGCTAGCAAGCCATGATAATGCTACAAGCACAAGTTATTCTTTCTATAGAAAAAGAGAAAGTTAGTTGGAAATACTTTAAGAAATAAGAAACTGCTCAGAACATATTTGAGGAGGGGTGCTCTTGGGTGATTTTGAGTTGGCCACAGGGAAGATGTAAACAGTCATAGTTTTCTACCGCTCCTTCTGAACAAAAATCTTCTTTAGGACAGAGAACATATCTGGAGGCACATTTGGTGTATTACTACACATCCAGAAAGTAATTAATTAAAATATTTTAAATAGCTGTGTAGGGCAGCCTGAGGCACCAGTGCTTCTGGAAACAGATTTTGCATATCTACTAAATTGAGCGGCATAATAGCTTGTTTCTGAAAATATTCGTCTTGGAGGAATCATCGGATCCTTACTTTTCCTCTTGGTAACAATGCCTGAAAATTCCACCAATTCTATCTCGGTCACTGTTTCTTCACCGATTTAATTTTCCTTAATGGCTTTCTTGTGCTTATTGTTGTTGTTGTTCAGCCACCCAGTCATGTGTGACTCTGCCACCCCCTGGACGGCAATACATCAGGCTTCCTTGTCCCTTACCATCTCCTGCAGCTGGCTCAAGTTCATGTCCGCTGATCAGGGATTCCATCCAGCCATCTCATCCTCTCATACCCTCTTTTCCTTCTGCCCTCAATCTTTCTCATCAGGAGTATTTTCTGGTTTCTAGTTTTTTTTTTTTCTTTCTTTCCCCAACATCAACTGTATGACTGCTATCGCTTTTATGATTTTTCCCTCTACTGCACTGTTGTGGTCTGGAAAGCTCTTATTTATTTACTTATTTTTGGCCGTAAGGCATATGGACTCTTAGTTCCCTGATCAGGACTTGAACATGCACCCCCTACACTGAAAGTGCAGAGTCTTAACCACCGGACAGCCACGGAAGCCCTGGACAGCCTTGGTTGACTTACTTGATTCTTCACATGAAACATAGGATTTCTGGGTCACTTTTCCTTCCATCCTGAAACCTCTAAAGTCCTAACAGACATGAGATGTGGGCAGTGCTTGGCTGGATCTCCACCAAGGATGCGAGTAGATATTCTCCTCTTTGTGAAATTCTTGGAGGCTAGCAAGCCATGATAATGCTACAAGCACAAGTTATTCTTTCTATAGAAAAAGAGAAAGTTAGTTGGAAATACTTTAAGAAATAAGAAACTGCTCAGAACATATTTGAGGAGGGGTGCTCTTGGGTGATTTTGAGTTGGCCACAGGGAAGATGTAAACAGTCATAGTTTTCTACCGCTCCTTCTGAACAAAAATCTTCTTTAGGACAGAGAACATATCTGGAGGCACATTTGGTGTATTACTACACATCCAGAAAGTAATTAATTAAAATATTTTAAATAGCTGTGTAGGGCAGCCTGAGGCACCAGTGCTTCTGGAAACAGATTTTGCATATCTACTAAATTGAGCGGCATAATAGCTTGTTTCTGAAAATATTCGTCTTGGAGGAATCATCGGATCCTTACTTTTCCTCTTGGTAACAATGCCTGAAACTTCTCCAGGCTTCCACGGTGGCTCAGTGGTAAAAAGACTGCCTGCCATGCAGGGGCTGCAGAAGAGGGTTTGAGCCCTGGGTCAGGAAGATCCCCTGGAGGAGGGCATGGCAACCTACTCCAGTATTCTTGCCTGGAGAAGCCTATGGACAGAGGAGCCTGGCGGGCTACAGTCCATGGAATTGGACATGACTGAAGACTGGGCATGCATGCACTGAACCTTCTCCAGGGATGAGGGTTTCTTTACATTTGTAAGTACCTAGAGGTCAGGTACCAGGTTGTATTATTTACTCTGAAAAACTCACAATTGCACCACAGGATGGGCTAGTTAGTTTACGTAGTCTATCTGGTTAGCAGTCATAGACTATGATACTAAGCCTCTAAACATGTGCTGATGTAGTCTTAGGGGCAGGAAAAAAATGACCCATTCAACACGTACCTCACTCGTCTATCCTGGATAAGGCAGTTCAGATGATGGACGTGGGGGAGGGGCTTAAAGAGAAAGCCCGCATTGACCTTGATGAGGGAAACGTGTGTTGTGGGGTGAAGCTTTCCTCCAGGCAGTGGTCATTCCCTTGGTAAAGTAGAACTTCCTCCTGAGCCGGCTGCCTTCTAAGGAGCACCTGGATGTATGAGCCTGTCCTAGAGATCAGTGCAGACTCAGATACAGGGAGCTGACCCTTGACCCCACAGAGAGAAGCCTAACAGCTGGCCTTGACTGTCCGAGACTCTGAATTTCTCTTAGGCTGCTGGTTTCGCTAAACTGGGCTTCCCAGGCAGCGCTAGTAGTAAAGAATCTGCCCGCCAATGTGGGAGATGCCAAAGGTGTGGGTTCGATCTGTGGGTCGGGAAGATCCTCTGGAGGAGGGCACGGCAACTCACTCCAGTACTCTTGCATGGAGAATCCCAAGGACAGAGGAGCCTGGTGGGCTACAGTCCATGGGGCTGCAAAGGAATGAACATGTCTGAGCACACGCACACACACATGAACTAGTGAAGCCACTGTAGAAACACAGAAAACAGAGTCTGAGAGAAGACTTCTAACAGCAAGCAAATGGACAGGAAGGAGGCATGGGAGTGTCCTCCCTCTCTATTTACACGCAAACGTGAGGCTAGAAGAGACTGCTTCTCTCTCCAAGAAGTACGAATGGAAAATAGCCAACAGGAGGCCTGCAAAAAGATTTTACAGCTCAAAATAAGGAGAGGGATTTGGTACTCAATCCCTGGAAAAGAGATGGTTTTGAAGATTTACTATAGGAAGTACATTATACGTGGGCAATACCTTTTTTATGATCTCAAGAGGGCTTTTATATAAGCAGTGAAAGATAAGACATAGAAGACCAGGTTGTATTATTTACTCTGAAAAACTCACAATTGCACCACAGGATGGGCTAGTTAGTTTACGTAGTCTATCTGGTTAGCAGTCATAGACTATGATACTAAGCCTCTAAACATGTGCTGATGTAGTCTTAGGGGCAGGAAAAAATGACCCATTCAACACGACCTCACTCGTCTATCCTGGATAAGGCAGTTCAGATGATGGACGTGGGGAGTGGCTTAAAGAGAAAGCCCGCATTGACCTTGATGAGGGAAACGTGTGTTGTGGGGTGAAGCTTTCCTCCAGGCAGTGGTCATTCCCTTGGTAAAGTAGAACTTCCTCCTGAGCCGGCTGCCTTCTAAGGAGCACCTGGATGTATGAGCCTGTCCTAGAGATCAGTGCAGACTCAGATACAGGGAGCTGACCCTTGACCCCACAGAGAGAAGCCTAACAGCTGGCCTTGACTGTCCGAGACTCTGAATTTCTCTTAGGCTGCTGGTTTCGCTAAACTGGGCTTCCCAGGCAGCGCTAGTAGTAAAGAATCTGCCCGCCAATGTGGGAGATGCCAAAGGTGTGGGTTCGATCTGTGGGTCGGGAAGATCCTCTGGAGGAGGGCACGGCAACTCACTCCAGTACTCTTGCATGGAGAATCCCAAGGACAGAGGAGCCTGGTGGGCTACAGTCCATGGGGCTGCAAAGGAATGAACATGTCTGAGCACACGCACACACACATGAACTAGTGAAGCCACTGTAGAAACACAGAAAACAGAGTCTGAGAGAAGACTTCTAACAGCAAGCAAATGGACAGGAAGGAGGCATGGGAGTGTCCTCCCTCTCTATTTACACGCAAACGTGAGGCTAGAAGAGACTGCTTCTCTCTCCAAGAAGTACGAATGGAAAATAGCCAACAGGAGGCCTGCAAAAAGATTTTACAGCTCAAAATAAGGAGAGGGATTTGGTACTCAATCCCTGGAAAAGAGATGGTTTTGAAGATTTACTATAGGAAGTACATTATACGTGGGCAATACCTTTTTTATGATCTCAGTAAAATATAAGACAAGAGGGGCTTTTATATAAGCAGTGAAAGATGACACAGAATCATAGAAGACCGAGGTGAAACATGAGTTGTCTGAAAGTAAGGAAAAAAAAGACAGGAAGTAAAATAATTTGAGAACATTAAAAATGCAATCAAATTCAGGCCTCACTCAGTCGTGTCGAATTCTTTATGACCCCTTGGACTGTAGCCCCCCAGGCTCCTCTGGCCATGGAACTCTCCAGGCAAGAATACTGGAGTGGGTTGCCATTCCCTTCTCCAGGGGTTCTTCCCAGCCCAGGGAAGGAACCTGGGTCTCCTGCACTGCAGACAGATTCTTTACCATCTGAGCCACCAGGGAAGCAAAAAAAGGCAATAGTGGAATTAAAAACCGTATGAGAAGTCGTAAAATAACATAATTAATATTGCAGAAATTAGTAGATGGAAAACCTGCTTGAATAAGCTAATGGAACACAACTAAATGGACAGAAAAACAAGACTGATGAGAGAGATTCAGTGACCTGAACTGATCTGGAGTTCCTATATGTGCATACTTGATGCTTCTGAACCAAAGATTGAAACACGTAGAATTAATGACACATATAAAATTAGTTATCTTCTGAACTGAAGAAAAAGTTGTCTTCATGTCAAAAGAACTCAAGGAATATCTGGAAACAGCTATGAAACATGGAAATTTTTATGGAAAGAGAGCAAAATCTAAATTTTCTTTCCATTAACATTTGGTATTTCAAAAACAAATGTAAAGAATGTTAGAAGAGCTGTTAAGGATGCTGATCAAAAAACTATTAAAAATGCTTAACTTTCCTGGATACTAATCAAAACAATTTATTAAAGGGTTAAAGATATAATTAGGAATAACTATAATAATAAGCAGCTAGCAGTAAACCTAAGAAAGAAGTGTCTATAAAAATTAGAATTTTTGTGTGTAATACTAAAAAATTTGAATGAGTGCATGCAAGCTAGAATAAGTGGAGATTTAGTTTCTACTATTAGATGCAAACATTCAACAATGCACAATATCAATTTTCTCCAATTGGAATGCAATTCCAATCAAAATCTCAATAGAAATGTTTTGGAAACTGGCAAGATCATTATACGTGGGTATTTGATCTCAGAAAAATATAAGACAAGAGGGGCTTTTATATAAGCAGTGAAAGATGACACAGAATCATAGAAGACCGAGGTGAAACATGAGTTGTCTGAAAGTAAGGAAAAAAAAGACAGGAAGTAAAATAATTTGAGAACATTAAAAATGCAATCAAATTCAGGCCTCACTCAGTCGTGTCGAATTCTTTATGACCCCTTGGACTGTAGCCCCCCAGGCTCCTCTGGCCATGGAACTCTCCAGGCAAGAATACTGGAGTGGGTTGCCATTCCCTTCTCCAGGGGTTCTTCCCAGCCCAGGGAAGGAACCTGGGTCTCCTGCACTGCAGACAGATTCTTTACCATCTGAGCCACCAGGGAAGCAAAAAAAGGCAATAGTGGAATTAAAAACCGTATGAGAAGTCGTAAAATAACATAATTAATATTGCAGAAATTAGTAGATGGAAAACCTGCTTGAATAAGCTAATGGAACACAACTAAATGGACAGAAAAACAAGACTGATGAGAGAGATTCAGTGACCTGAACTGATCTGGAGTTCCTATATGTGCATACTTGATGCTTCTGAACCAAAGATTGAAACACGTAGAATTAATGACACATATAAAATTAGTTATCTTCTGAACTGAAGAAAAAGTTGTCTTCATGTCAAAAGAACTCAAGGAATATCTGGAAACAGCTATGAAACATGGAAATTTTTATGGAAAGAGAGCAAAATCTAAATTTTCTTTCCATTAACATTTGGTATTTCAAAAACAAATGTAAAGAATGTTAGAAGAGCTGTTAAGGATGCTGATCAAAAAACTATTAAAAATGCTTAACTTTCCTGGATACTAATCAAAACAATTTATTAAAGGGTTAAAGATATAATTAGGAATAACTATAATAATAAGCAGCTAGCAGTAAACCTAAGAAAGAAGTGTCTATAAAAATTAGAATTTTTGTGTGTAATACTAAAAAATTTGAATGAGTGCATGCAAGCTAGAATAAGTGGAGATTTAGTTTCTACTATTAGATGCAAACATTCAACAATGCACAATATCAATTTTCTCCAATTGGAATGCAATTCCAATCAAAATCTCAATAGAAATGTTTTTGGAAACTGGCAAGATCATTCTAAACTGTGGAACTATCCCTGTGTAAAGAAGAGCAAAAATATTTTTAAAAAGAGGACTAATGAAGAAATTTTCTGATATTAAGATGACCACTGACAAGATAGAGAAGTCAAAAAATTAAAAATAGAAAAATCGGCGATGGGGACAAACATGGAAGTTTGTATACAGTATATGATTCAATTGATATTAAAATCAATGGGACAAAATATAAATTATTTATTAAATAATATGGAGAATGCTTACTATTAGGAAAAATGTTACTTCTTTATATTATGCCACAAACTTAATTCTATATTAATTAAAAATCTAACTATACACTTTAATACCATAAATTAATGGATATAATGTGAATAAGCATATCCACACAAGAATGTCAATTTTATTACAAGATACATTAACATATTTTATATTTTTAAAAATGTACTAGAGTCAAGAATACAGAAAGAACATACTTAATCAATATATGAAGAATTACTGAAATCCATAAGAAAATCTTTAACATCTTATTAGAACAAATTTTAAAGGACATCTGAAGTTGATTTACAAAGAAATAATGACAATAGTGGTCAAAAATTGGAGTGGAACTATTCTTATATGATACTAATAAAATGTAATTTCAAAATATCATTATTTTTCACTTATGAAATTAATGCATGTTTAAAATACTGAGACTTGTTGAAGACACAGAAAGAACACTTAAACACTGCTAATGAATTTGAAAATTTGTATACTTCTAGAAGGGAATCTAGAAAAATGTGACAGTGACAATGTTTTTAGAAATATTTATAAGTTGTGGCCCAGAAATTCCATTTTCAGTTGCCTCCTTAAGAAAATAATCAGAAATAATTTTTTTAAAATAATTTCATCATTACTTTAAATAGTGGAAACTGGAAATACTCTGAAACTATGCGCTCTTACTTTTTTCCGTTATTTAATAAAATCATAGTACACATTTATCTAGAATATTATGTAACCATGAATGACATAGTTTTGAAGGCCGTAATGACTAAATTAATGTTCTGTGAATTAAAACCATGCTGTATATCTTCAAAACTTTCTGTAAGATATTTTATTTAAATCATATAAAATTATGCTATTTTTATGGAAACCAAAGAGTTTACCCCATCATGATAACACTATAACACAATATTTGTAGCAAACACAGTTCATAATCACTACTTAAGACAAGGGATTCTGATTTTCTCAGGAATACTACTTATTATAACTTTTGAGAAAAATCTCTTAAAACTTACAGTTGCTGTGTTTTCAGGTCAAGATTTGAGCATCAGATCTGTTTCTTCTTCTTATGATTTATAAGAACTGTTACAATATAGAGGATGTGTGAAGAATTACTCAACTTGGTCAGAAGAGGGAGCTTACAGATAACAAAAAAAAGCAAAAATATATACCCTTATCAGAAGTATTATTTCAAGTCCATGAATTGACTCCTAAAGAAAAAATATGTAGCCACAGAAATATTTCTATGATAGCTTAAAAAATCTTTTTTTCCTGCAATTTGCTTAAATATTGAACTTACCTGCATTCTTAAGAGAATTTCATGCCTCACTCTGTCCTCATGCTATTCTCAGTTTGACCTCTGTTAAATGTTTCTGATAAGTGAGAAAGCTGCCTGAAGGAGGTATATATCTGTGTTGTCTTATCTTTATCTCTCGCATGTGGTGAAGTCGGTAAGTGAGCCAAGGAACAAGATGGTGCACAGCAAGAAGTGCTGAAAAACTGGCCACTGAATGAAGATTTATTATATGTTACTTAATAAAAAGCTTCCCCGATGGCTCAGCAGGTAAAGAACCTCTGCCTGCAGTGCAGGAGACCTGGGGTCCATTCCTGAGTTGGGAAGATCCTCGTGGACAGGGCATGGCAACCTACTCCAGTGCTCATGCTGGAGAATTCCATGGATGGAGGAGCCTGATGGGCTGCAGTCCATGGGGTCACACAGAGCTGGACACAATGGAAGCGACTGAGCACCAGCAGCATTATAGTTCACAGCAGTGTGCAGTCTTCATAAACCTAACCGTGTTGGAGGTATGAGACTGCGTAAACTATAGCAAACTATAGAAGAGGACTTCCCTAGTAGTCCAGTGGCTAAGAATCTGCTTTCCATTGCAGGGACCATGTGTACAATCCCTGGTCAGGGAACTAAGATCCCACATGCCCAGTGGTGTGGCCAAAAAAAAAAAAAAAAAAACCCACAAAACAGAGTTCTGTTATTATCATAAACATGATACTGAGAGTATAAGTATGTAACAATAATGAAGAGAATTCTTTTTAAATTACTGCTCATGAACATAACTTCTGCATTCAGTTCTTGGCTCTATATGTTGAGGGAGAAGTAAAAAACCTGAAGTAAATGCACACCAGAGTTGTAAGGAACACTCAAGTTGGGAAAATAAATCATGAAAAATTCCATACATAGGGTGAATTCTTATGTCAGTGACCTTGAAGACAGAATTTGAAATGGTTACTCAACATTTTTCAAATATAGGATAGTTGATCATTCTCAGGGGGTGGGACCAGATGTTTTCCCTCCTTTGCATAAAAAAAGAAAATGAATAGTTCATTTCAGGGACTACTGTAAAGCCAAAGAAATCAAATAGTAGGGAAGTTTATGCTTCTGCTCTTTGGTGTGGATTCATGCTAATCTGGCATGAAGACAGGACCTGAACAATCTTAATGGGTCCTATTATTTGTATGCAGCCTAGGTGAGACTGTCCCAAGCCTTTCTTGAATTTATGTGTGCTGCCGATTTAATTTCACACAAAAATGTTTGGTGTGGTATAGGTGCTAAGTTAGGTGGCAAGGACAATTGAAGTTTCTTATGATGTAAGGGAGAAAGAAAGCGCTTGGGTGAGGATTCTCAGGTGGCAATCCATAATAGAAGAAAAATGGGGTGTTTAGGTAGAATAAAATGGAGGACTGATATTCACACTGATAAGAGGAAAGTATATTCCCTATTTTACTCTTTAGCTTCTCCTTCTTATCAGTAGTCAACCATTTGCTTTCACTGTTTCCAGTGCTCATGCTGGAGAATTCCATGGATGGAGGAGCCTGATGGGCTGCAGTCATTAAAGAGCTGGACACAATGGAAGCGACTGAGCACCAGCAGCATTATAGTTCACAGCAGTGTGCAGTCTTCATAAACCTAACCGTGTTGGAGGTATGAGACTGTAAACTATAGCAAACTATAGAAGAGGACTTCCCTAGTAGTCCAGTGGCTAAGAATCTGCTTTCCATTGCAGGGACCATGTGTACAATCCCTGGTCAGGGAACTAAGATCCCACATGCCCAGTGGTGTGGCCAAAAAAAAAAAAAAAAAAACCCACAAAACAGAGTTCTGTTATTATCATAAACATGATACTGAGAGTATAAGTATGTAACAATAATGAAGAGAATTCTTTTTAAATTACTGCTCATGAACATAACTTCTGCATTCAGTTCTTGGCTCTATATGTTGAGGGAGAAGTAAAAAACCTGAAGTAAATGCACACCAGAGTTGTAAGGAACACTCAAGTTGGGAAAATAAATCATGAAAAATTCCATACATAGGGTGAATTCTTATGTCAGTGACCTTGAAGACAGAATTTGAAATGGTTACTCAACATTTTTCAAATATAGGATAGTTGATCATTCTCAGGGGGTGGGACCAGATGTTTTCCCTCCTTTGCATAAAAAAAGAAAATGAATAGTTCATTTCAGGGACTACTGTAAAGCCAAAGAAATCAAATAGTAGGGAAGTTTATGCTTCTGCTCTTTGGTGTGGATTCATGCTAATCTGGCATGAAGACAGGACCTGAACAATCTTAATGGGTCCTATTATTTGTATGCAGCCTAGGTGAGACTGTCCCAAGCCTTTCTTGAATTTATGTGTGCTGCCGATTTAATTTCACACGCAAAAATGTTTGGTGTGGTATAGGTGCTAAGTTAGGTGGCAAGGACAATTGAAGTTTCTTATGATGTAAGGGAGAAAGAAAGCGCTTGGGTGAGGATTCTCAGGTGGCAATCCATAATAGAAGAAAAATGGGGTGTTTAGGTAGAATAAAATGGAGGACTGATATTCACACTGATAAGAGGAAAGTATATTCCCTATTTTACTCTTTAGCTTCTCCTTCTTATCAGTAGTCAACCATTTGCTTTCACTGTTTCAAGAGATGAAAGGCCTTCCTCAGTGGCTCAGTGGTAAAAGAATGTACCTGTGATGCAGGAGATGGGCGCTCGATCTCTGAGTCAGGAAGATCCCCTGGAGGTGGAAATGGCAACCCACTCTGGTATTCTTGCTGGAAAATCCCATGGACAGAGAAGCCTGGTGGGCTACAGTCCACAGGGTTGCAAAGAATAAGCACACACACAAGAGAAGAAAACTTCTCAAGAAGACGAACAAAGAGTTCTTATAATCATATTTTAAATACGATCTACCAGGACATTTATTTTTATTGTTTGTCTATTTTCATAGGCGTCTGCTCCCTAAATATGTTCACATTTCATGTATATGTGCCCTCTAGGTCTGTGACTTTGAACAATCATTCAAAAGCACCATTTATTAAGCCCTGATCTCATGTCAAACTCTGGGCAATGTGAGGATGTGAAGATGAATGTCACACAGTTCCAGAAGCTCACAGCCTCACAGAGGAGCCAGGCACGTCAACACACATTTAGAATTTGCTGAGAACTAGGTCCAAGTTTCAGCGGTGAGATACAGGAAGCCATGGAGACGGGGTCAGGCAGGGACGGGCAAGAGTGATCTGTGGTTATAGAGCTGACCCTAAGCTCTAAAATGATCTCTTTCGGGGAAAACAATCTTTTGCTCACTCATCACCTGAATTCACTTGACTTACTTTTCCTTTTCCTGTCATACAATTTCAGAGAGGTTTTAACATGCAATGGGAAGAACTCTGCTCTCAGTCTGAAGATTGGGTTTTCGACCAGCAGCAGTTCTTTGGTTTCATTATGTCCTGGGATCCTTGTTTCTAATTGCAACGGATTGATTTTGTGATGTCGACATCCTTCCAAGTGGTTAGTTGCTCTTTTCTGCATGTTTTCCTGATATGTTATACATGGCTAAGTCCGCCAGTTAAATAGCATTCTGTGGTTCCTTGTTAACACGTTGGCAGCATTTCAGGACACAAGTTCTAAGTTATATAGAGCTGTAGAATGTTCCACGCTGCACTGGACATTCTTTTAGAAAGAAAGGCAGCTGCAGCTTTGGACTCTACATTAGCAGCAGTCTCTATCAATAGTGTAATCCTACTTGGACAACTGTAATATTTTTAAAGGAACTTGTTGTCGTTGTTCAGTTGCCAAGTTGTGTTCAACTCCTTGAGACCCCATAGAGTGCGGCATGAGCCAGGCTCTCCTGTCTTTGACTCTCTCCTGGAGTTTGCTCAGATTAGTGTCCACTGAGTCAGTGACGGTATGTAACCATCTCAACCTCTGCGACTCCCTTCTCCTTTTGCCTCCATCTTTCCCAGCATCAGGGCCTTTTTCTAACGTGTCGGCTCTTCACATCAGGTGGCCAAAGTGTTGGAGCTTCAGCTTCAGCATCAGGTCTTCCAGTGAATAGTCAGGGTTGATTTCCTTTAGGGTTGACTGGTTGGATCGCCTGACAGTCCAAGGAACTCTCAAGCGTCTCCTCCAGCACCGCAATTAAAGCATCAATTCTCAGGCACTCAGCCTTCTTCACGGTCCAACAAAGAAATATTTCATATCTAATGTTTCTTAGAACAGAGCTGGCTTGCCAACTCCAAATTTTATATCTTTTTTATTTTGAAGAATGACAGGTATGACAGGATTCTCTGGGTTTATGGAAAGTCCTATGCAAACATATAAGTTAATAAGCTGTAAGCCAACCTAGAGTTTGCCCTGTGTGAGTCTTCGACACCCTCACAAAACTACTCAGCTCTCGTATGACAATTAATCAAACACACAGAAAGGAAATGTGACTTCTTGCTAAATAAGGGGTCTTCTTGATCATTCGAGAGGTTTTAACATGAGGGAATCTGACAATTTTCGACCAGCAGCAGTTCTTTGGTTTCATTATGTCCTGGGATCCTTGTTTCTAATTGCAACGGATTGATTTTGTGATGTCGACATCCTTCCAAGTGGTTAGTTGCTCTTTTCTGCATGTTTTCCTGATATGTTATACATGGCTAAGTCCGCCAGTTAAATAGCATTCTGTGGTTCCTTGTTAACACGTTGGCAGCATTTCAGGACACAAGTTCTAAGTTATATAGAGCTGTAGAATGTTCCACGCTGCACTGGACATTCTTTTAGAAAGAAAGGCAGCTGCAGCTTTGGACTCTACATTAGCAGCAGTCTCTATCAATAGTGTAATCCTACTTGGACAACTGTAATATTTTTAAAGGAACTTGTTGTCGTTGTTCAGTTGCCAAGTTGTGTTCAACTCCTTGAGACCCCATAGAGTGCGGCATGAGCCAGGCTCTCCTGTCTTTGACTCTCTCCTGGAGTTTGCTCAGATTAGTGTCCACTGAGTCAGTGACGGTATGTAACCATCTCAACCTCTGCGACTCCCTTCTCCTTTTGCCTCCATCTTTCCCAGCATCAGGGCCTTTTTCTAACGTGTCGGCTCTTCACATCAGGTGGCCAAAGTGTTGGAGCTTCAGCTTCAGCATCAGGTCTTCCAGTGAATAGTCAGGGTTGATTTCCTTTAGGGTTGACTGGTTGGATCGCCTGACAGTCCAAGGAACTCTCAAGCGTCTCCTCCAGCACCGCAATTCGAAAGCATCAATTCTCAGGCACTCAGCCTTCTTCACGGTCCAACAAAGAAATATTTCATATCTAATGTTTCTTAGAACAGAGCTGGCTTGCCAACTCCAAATTTTATATCTTTTTTATTTTGAAGAATGACAGGTATGACAGGATTCTCTGGGTTTATGGAAAGTCCTATGCAAACATATAAGTTAATAAGCTGTAAGCCAACCTAGAGTTTGCCCTGTGTGAGTCTTCGACACCCTCACAAAACTACTCAGCTCTCGTATGACAATTAATCAAACACACAGAAAGGAAATGTGACCTCTTCACTATAGGACACTTGGAAGAGTGAAAAAGCATCACAGGAGGACAGGTGTTTCTTCTACATGATGCCGGGATTGTCCTCATGCCAGACCTTGATCCTCCTGAGGGCCTTTCCTAGAATGACCTGGAATGAGGTCAGGGGCTGTACGATCAGTCCCTCTGGGTCACTAGTCCCTAGTGGGAGTTCAGTTGCGCCTACTTCTACCCTTATTCTAAAGCAAGGGAGCGCCAATACCTGAGTCTTGGGATACATTGATTTTCTCTTTTTATGTGAAATCAAAAATGAAGGTTCTCTTCTTATCTGACAAAAATTACCTTCTATGCATTTAGAGCTTATGTATTTCTCCAGGGATTTCCTGCATTTAAAAATGAA
Organism: Tragulus kanchil; assembly: GCA_022376925.1. Lineage (NCBI taxonomy): Eukaryota > Metazoa > Chordata > Mammalia > Artiodactyla > Tragulidae > Tragulus > Tragulus kanchil. The sequence continues at coordinate 157,930,253 of JAIOJX010000003.1, forward strand.
CACCTGAGAGATCTGTGCACACAGGTGCCCACGCATGGCTTCTTGTTTTTATCATATCAGGTAGTTGCCTGTTTCTGAGTAAGAGAGCAATGGATGGATGGATGGCCCACAGCAGGTGGATGGCGTGGGTCTCATGAGGGTTTTGTTTGAGACCGAGTGTGCTGGTATCTACATTTATTTCATGCAGAGGAGCAAGGTGCTTGCTTTACAGGGAGCTTTCCACAAGTGTCCTGTAAATGCCCACTGTGAAAATTCTAAATGGCCTACATGATCGTTTCATCCTTAGGAACAGGAAGCTGGGCTACCGTTGCAAAGTGCTGTTTATCTCCACTCTGACTTGGGACTCATGAGTTTGTATTTGGTAACCTCCTTTTATGGTCATTTCAACTCCGAAGAAGGGATTGGGAAGCTGTTGCATGTGTGCTAAGTCACTTCATTTGTGCCTGATTTTTGCGACCCTATGGACTGCAGCCCACCAGGCTCCTCTGTCCATGGGCTTCTCCAGGCAGGAACACTGGAGTGGGTTGACAGCCTCACATAAGACTACTCAGGGCTCAAACATATAAGTTAATAAGCTGTAAGCCAACCTAGAGTTTGCCCTGTGTGAGTCTTCGACACCCTCACAAAACTACTCAGCTCTCGTATGACAATTAATCAAACACACAGAAAGGAAATGTGACCTCTTCACTATAGGACACTTGGAAGAGTGAAAAAGCATCACAGGAGGACAGGTGTTTCTTCTACATGATGCCGGGATTGTCCTCATGCCAGACCTTGATCCTCCTGAGGGCCTTTCCTAGAATGACCTGGAATGAGGTCAGGGGCTGTACGATCAGTCCCTCTGGGTCACTAGTCCCTAGTGGGAGTTCAGTTGCGCCTACTTCTACCCTTATTCTAAAGCAAGGGAGCGCCAATACCTGAGTCTTGGGATACATTGATTTTCTCTTTTTATGTGAAATCAAAAATGAAGGTTCTCTTCTTATCTGACAAAAATTACCTTCTATGCATTTAGAGCTTATGTATTTCTCCAGGGATTTCCTGCATTTAAAAATGAACACCTGAGAGATCTGTGCACACAGGTGCCCACGCATGGCTTCTTGTTTTTATCATATCAGGTAGTTGCCTGTTTCTGAGTAAGAGAGCAATGGATGGATGGATGGCCCACAGCAGGTGGATGGCGTGGGTCTCATGAGGGTTTTGTTTGAGACCGAGTGTGCTGGTATCTACATTTATTTCATGCAGAGGAGCAAGGTGCTTGCTTTACAGGGAGCTTTCCACAAGTGTCCTGTAAATGCCCACTGTGAAAATTCTAAATGGCCTACATGATCGTTTCATCCTTAGGAACAGGAAGCTGGGCTACCGTTGCAAAGTGCTGTTTATCTCCACTCTGACTTGGGACTCATGAGTTTGTATTTGGTAACCTCCTTTTATGGTCATTTCAACTCCGAAGAAGGGATTGGGAAGCTGTTGCATGTGTGCTAAGTCACTTCATTTGTGCCTGATTTTTGCGACCCTATGGACTGCAGCCCACCAGGCTCCTCTGTCCATGGGCTTCTCCAGGCAGGAACACTGGAGTGGGTTGCCAGGCCCTCCTCCAGGGGATCTTCCCAACTCAGGGATAGAACCCTGTCTCTTAGGTCTCCTGCACTGGCAGGTAGGCTCTTTACCACTAGGGCCACCTGGGAAGCCTCGAGAAGCTGTTACAATTCAGCATTTAAAAATATTACCTGGTGAAATATATGACCAAAAAATTGAGGAAAAGGTCCACTAAAATTGTATTAGCATGAAATACACATAGATATTTCCTTCAAGATGTCCCTTGCTTGCTGCCATATGATGACAGAGATGTTCTGAGCCACCCAAATCCTCAATAAAATGGAGTTTCAACCCCTGTCATTGTTCAGTTCATTTTTTCAAAAAGGCCACAGATATGAATAATTCTGATGATATCAACAGCTTAAGTATAACAGCATAAGTATTAAATATCCATGGGAGAACCCAGGTTAGTAGCTGAGAGACGCAGCACAATGTTCAATAGGTTGTGGTAATTTTTCCAGGAAACAAATTAGGGGAAAATAGCAATTCTGAGTGACACTGAAGAAACAAAAAGATTTTCTTCCCCGTGTTTTCACATACCCTGCAAGTGACCATGGCTAGACGTTATGGTTCACAGTCATGCACATGATGCTCTTCCCAGGAACATTCTGGCCTAACCCAGGCAAGGAAATGCTGGCAATCTGTCAGCAGTTAGCCTTCGAGAGTTCTGCTCTTACAAACCAAAGTGCTGATTGGCACCTGAACTTTAGAAGGTTTATATAATGCTATGGAACTTGGACATTTTCAGGTTACTCGTCAGTTCACAATTTTCTATATGTTGTATCCAGTGACCCACGACTTACTTCTGTGTAGTCCCCTAATCCCCTTGCTCTTGAGTTCAGTCTCTCTTGGTGAGTTTCTGTAAATTCGGGCACGTGTGTGTTGCCTGAGGGTGTGGGTATAGATTGGCTGAAGCAGCACCCGTGTTCTGGCTCTTCTGTCAATGGGGTCCTTACTCCACACGCCATCTGATTGCTTCTCCCTTTTTTCCAGTTTTACAAACTTAGATCGGTCACCACTTAGGGGCCACAGGCACCCATTACAGATGCTTAAGGTACCCATTCTCTGTGCCTCCTCTTTCTGCCACTTCTCTCTGGTTGCAATACGGTCATAGGCAGTTTCTGGGTTCTGTCATGGCCTCTGCATAATGCCTTACTGCCCCTGAAATGTAAGGAAATGGCACTGGTTTGCCACTGACACTGGTGCCACTCTGCCAGTGTTCTGATAATGGGCTCGCATATCACAGACCCAAGACTGTGGTGGGTGGGGGTGATGGATTACACATAGATATTTCCTTCAAGATGTCCCTTGCTTGCTGCCATATGATGACAGAGATGTTCTGAGCCACCCAAATCCTCAATAAAATGGAGTTTCAACCCCTGTCATTGTTCAGTTCATTTTTTCAAAAAGGCCACAGATATGAATAATTCTGATGATATCAACAGCTTAAGTATAACAGCATAAGTATTAAATATCCATGGGAGAACCCAGGTTAGTAGCTGAGAGACGCAGCACAATGTTCAATAGGTTGTGGTAATTTTTCCAGGAAACAAATTAGGGGAAAATAGCAATTCTGAGTGACACTGAAGAAACAAAAAGATTTTCTTCCCCGTGTTTTCACATACCCTGCAAGTGACCATGGCTAGACGTTATGGTTCACAGTCATGCACATGATGCTCTTCCCAGGAACATTCTGGCCTAACCCAGGCAAGGAAATGCTGGCAATCTGTCAGCAGTTAGCCTTCGAGAGTTCTGCTCTTACAAACCAAAGTGCTGATTGGCACCTGAACTTTAGAAGGTTTATATAATGCTATGGAACTTGGACATTTTCAGGTTACTCGTCAGTTCACAATTTTCTATATGTTGTATCCAGTGACCCACGACTTACTTCTGTGTAGTCCCCTAATCCCCTTGCTCTTGAGTTCAGTCTCTCTTGGTGAGTTTCTGTAAATTCGGGCACGTGTGTGTTGCCTGAGGGTGTGGGTATAGATTGGCTGAAGCAGCACCCGTGTTCTGGCTCTTCTGTCAATGGGGTCCTTACTCCACACGCCATCTGATTGCTTCTCCCTTTTTTCCAGTTTTACAAACTTAGATCGGTCACCACTTAGGGGCCACAGGCACCCATTACAGATGCTTAAGGTACCCATTCTCTGTGCCTCCTCTTTCTGCCACTTCTCTCTGGTTGCAATACGGTCATAGGCAGTTTCTGGGTTCTGTCATGGCCTCTGCATAATGCCTTACTGCCCCTGAAATGTAAGGAAATGGCACTGGTTTGCCACTGACACTGGTGCCACTCTGCCAGTGTTCTGATAATGGGCTCGCATATCACAGACCCAAGTACGGCTGTGGCACTTCCACGGAGTCAAGATGGAGACAGGGGACTCGGAAAGAACTGGAATTAGGCTCGCAAGGAGAGAGGAGAGAAAAAAAGAAACACAACCTTGTTTCAGTCTTTCTGCTTCGCCTCGTGGTTTAGGCAGCCAACTTGCCACCTGCAGTTTTACTCACTTACAGAAGAAACTAAGCCTCATAAATGGTCTCAGAGAGTGCCGTGTGAAGAAACGTCTTATAAACTAATTAAGCAAGTTACTGTATGTAGATAGTGACATCGTGGCTAAGACATGGAATGGAATTAATACATACCATAGGCCTGGCCTCTGAAATATGTTTCATAAGCCTTTCCTTGCTCTCTCCTCTTGCATGATTGAAAGAGAAGGAATCCAAGATGGCATAGTCACGTGGTTAAAAAGAACCCAGATCCCTGAGTCACACTAAAAATAACAGAGTCCTTGGTGCTGCAGAAGGGAGGTTCGTGGCAGAGAGGCTTGGCTGGAAGTGCCTGATCTCCTCCAGTTACTGGCCGCATGCTCTGGGGCAAACAGACCAATGGTCAGGTGCTTAGCAGTGTCATGCACTGGGGATGAGGTGAGAGTATCAAGAACTGCCGAGGAGGATTTGACCTGGGGCGTGTAGTTTCCTAGAGATGGTCAATGCTGGTGGATCTGTAGAGTGAAGAGGAAAGACTGACACTGCTTTTTTGGGTCCAAGGAGAGTAGGGTCCCATTCCCTGATCATAGACAACCTGTTAGAATTGTGCCCCCAAGACTGAAGAATTGGAACCAGGATTTACAAATGTGAAGAGGGAAGAAAATAAAAGCTGAGACAAATAAGGAGCAAGAAACAATGGCTTTTTTGGGCTCACTTAGGTGGCACCAGTGGTAAAGACCCGCCTGTCAATGTAGGAAATGTAAGAGACGTAGGTTTGATCCCTGGGTTGGGAAGATCCCCTGAAAGAGGGCATGACAACCCACTCCAGGATTCTTGCCTGAAGAATCCCATAGACAGAGGAGGCTGGCCGGACTACTGTCCACCGGATGGCAAGGAGTCAGACACGACTGAAGTGACGGAGCACACACACACAACTCTTAGTAGAGAAGAGTCACATCCACAAGTAGTAGGGTCTGGTGTGTGGCAGTCACTTTTACTCTGGGACCAGATCCAAGTAAGTGTCCAAATAGATAATTTGTTTATATATTTCCTACCCATCTGTCAGTGAATAAATATATAGGGTAGAGCCTTGGCAAGGACTACAAAGTCTTGGAGGAGGCTGCAATAGTGAGAAAAAGGGAAAGCTATAATGAAATCTAGTGTTTCCCCTCCATCCACAGTATCAAAAACAAATTTTTAGTCCTTTTCATACATGTGTGTTAAGGGAGGAAGTGCTGTCTAAAAATTAGCTTAGAATATTATCTAGAAATGATCTCAATTAGCTAGAAAATTATTTCATTTCTGTACTGGAAAAATTACTGTTGGACTTATGTAGTGCTATGAAATGGGTTTGTAGAAGTGTGTGAGTTTTACTAAGAATTTGAGAAAAGTGGGCTTGAATTCAGGGGAGGTGCTCTGATGAATAAATTCAGAGAATATCAGCCAGTAGGCTGACATGATTTTGAAACCAACACAAAGTTGTTTACTTGGGCTGGTGCATAGAAAACAGACCAGTGCAGGAGAGGGAAAGAGGATGATAGCTTGGCATGTTATGAACTGCCTATGAAGATCCCCTGGAAAAGGAAGCAACCAACTGCAGTATTCTTGCCTGGAAAATCCCATGGACAGAGGAACCTGGGGGACTATAGTTCATGGGGTTGCAAAAGAGTCAGACACAACTTAGTGACTAAACAGTCACAATAATACAAGACAGGGCGAAAGGTTAGAGAAATTCAATGGAAAGAACCTTTTTTTTATAAATTGATCAAAACACCTTTGGTCAGAGGCTCTTGTCTTATGAGAGGTAGAAACAGGGACGGAATTGGAACTGACAACAAACTCAGGTTTCACATGATGGCTCCGGGGCATATGCGAGGAATCAGACGAAGGATACGTGACTTGTCATCTTCTATGCTGAGCTGTCTTCTCACTGACATTGATGACACTGTCAGCACCTCCTCCTCATCACCATGGCTTCCATTCTTATTTAGCTTCTAGTGTTTTGAGAAGTACGTTGAGAACACATCCATCCATGATCTCACTGACCCTAACAACAATTCTGGTAGATAGAAATACTACTGTAGTTGTTCAGTTGCCAAGTCGTGTCTGACTCTTTGCAGCCCCATGGACGGCAGCACGCCAGGCTTCCCTTTCCTTTACCAACTCCCCGAGTTTGCTCAAACTCATGTCCATTGAATTGATGATGCCATCCAACCATCTCATCCTCTGTTGCCCCCTTCTCCTCCTGCCCTCCGTCCTTCCCAGCATCAGGGTCTTCTCCAGTGAGTCAGCTCTTCCCATCAGGAGGTCAAAGTAATGGTGCTTCAGTTTCAGCATCAGTCCTTCCAATGAATATTCAGGGTTCATTTCCTTTAGGATGACTGCTTTGATCTTCTTGCTGTCCAGGGGACACTCAAGAGTCCTCTTCAGCCCTTTAGCATTTCGTTAGTCAAGTTAGTCAGTCTTGACCTTGACCTTTGCTTCTGGAAGCCCACGTAGACAGAAGACGCTGATGGTTTCCTTATCATGGACGTCTCATGATTTCCCATTTCATCTCTTTCCAGAATGACTAACAGAACTTCTGGCTCCACTTTCGTCAGGACCATCCATCACTGTGACACAGGAATGAAGGTGTGGCGTGTTCCTTACGAGACTGCGACCTCTTCTGCCCAGAATCCAGCCTGGTTCTCAGCACCAGGAGGTTCTCCGTCAGTGTTGGATGAGAGAATTAGGAAAGGACCAGCCTCTGAGGTCACTCAGGCTCAGACGCCAAAGAAGCTCCTCAGCACCCCTTCATTTCTGCTCTTTGAAATGTGCACTCTTGTCTCGAGAATAGTAAGGAAAATAAATAATCGTAATATTGTAATACATGCAAGGGCTGAGGTCAGCTGGGTGACTCAAAAGTAGAAGATCAATATGGTAGCCTCTAATCCTTTCACCTTGACTCTGCCTGGGAGAAGCGGGTTTGGGGAGAGAGCTGCATGCAGCCCCTTTCTCTGTCCTGCTAGGATGTCTGTCTGGTCCCCAAACCTGCCTGCGTAGAACAGCCTCAGAGCTTTCAGGAAAATGCCCCGGAGGTGCTGTTTCCATGCCAGGCTTCTTGAGGACTGTGAGAAGCAGGCTTTAATACTTTTTAATAGTAAAATTTAATTAAACTAAATGTACCTCGGGGAAGAATAATGTATGCAAACTTATCACAAAATCAAGCACCATGGTGAGAAAAAGTGAGAGCCTAATGTGGATGAATTCCAAAATATTTGGCTTAAGCAACAAAACCGACTTATTCTGTATTTCCCTTTAATATGTTGTGTGGGTCTTTAAACAGTTGGTTGTTTAATAATAGTAATCTTCTAGCTTATTTCTCCCATCAGCCCGCCTGTGACAGTCCTTCATTCTCGGTAAACACCAGGATACAATCAGTCTGCTGCAGATGCTTCTTATTCTATTACCACAGCGTAATCATTTGGGGAAATCTGTGAAACTAATGCAAAATCTCACAAAGCTATTCAGAAATATGGATTGAAAATGGAAGGCTGGAAAAATAGCTTGTCATAGCCCATTAGCAGCAACGCATGCTACTTAAGGAATTATTTTTCAAACGTTTCCTTTTAGCACATAAAAACATATTCCAAACTTGTTTGTTCTTGAAGAACAATGGGAACACTGATCACAGAGAGTGCAGTCAGATTTGCCAGGCAAATGCTAGTCTTTCCACTGGAATAAGGGATGTGGCTTGACATAAGGTTAACCTGTGCATTTTTCTCAGAGAGAAATGGTATTGCTGGTATTATTTTCCTTGAGAAGAGAGGATAGTCATGTAAGTAGAATTGAATGGTATTATTTCATTTGTCTTTGATGAGCCAGAGTCGGTACTGAAGGACTGGCCAGTACTTCGTCAGAGTGGTTATCAGTTCGTTCATTTTTTTTCTTTCTCCATTGTATTTATTTATACATTTAATTTTGGCTTCTTTTATTGGTGTTTCATTTATTCATTTTCATCCATCTTTGTTCTTTGGCCTGTGTGGGCCTCCCATCACAGTGGTCTCTCTTGTTGCAGAGCACCGGCTCTGGACACATACGCCCCAGAGCACTGGCTTCTCCACGGCATGTGGGATCCTCCCAGGCCAGGGACAGAACAGGCGCCCCTTGCACTGCAAGGTGGACTCTTTACCCATTGGACCACCAGGGAAGCCCTTTCCATTGCTTTTAAATGTTAATTCGCAGATCTTGCTTCTCTCCAGCCTCCTTAAATGCTGGTGTCTTTCTTGGATTGTTGACTTTACTTCTTTATTTCCCAATCAATGGTGTTAGCGTCATATCTGCTTCACTATTCTCCTCTGAGATGCTGGCAATTCTACTTGTTTTTCTCAACTCCTGGTTAAGAAAATAACGTGTTTTGTGTTTTCTTTTCTGCTTTTTTTTCCCTCCCCGTACTCTAGGAAATTAAAAGAAGGCATCTAATACTTCACAGTCACTATAAACCTATTAATACCTTTGGGGCTTTCTACTAAGAACTCATATACAATACAATTTCTTAAATTTTATAGGATGGAAAAACTGACAGTAAGAGGTATTGAAAAACTTGTCTAAAGGTTACCCATCAAGTACATTGCAGAGTTGGCACTCAAAATCATTTCATTCCAACAGTCAAGCTCCTGATCTTTCCAGTCACATTAGATGCCTTAGAATGGTCAATGCCTTCCTACCCTGGCCGATTTTCTAAAAGCAGAGCTACAGAGAGTGCTGAGTGGGCTGTGTAGTCAGATGGGCCCTGGAACCACTTACTTGCTCTGCCACTTACTGCCTGACAATTTACTTAGCTTCCAGTTACAATGACAGTCAGCTTTCCAATATACAATGAAAGCCTAGGGACCTCTCTGGTGGTCCAGTGGTTAAGAATTCACCTGCTAATGCAGGGGACACCAGTTCGATACCTAGTACAGGAAGCTGTGACATGCGTTGGAGCAAGTAAGCCCTCGTACCCTAGAGGCTGTGCTCCACAACAAAAGAAGCCACTACAATGAGAAACTGGTGTACTTCAACGAAGAGGAGCTCCCACTCACACGATCAGACAAAGCCTATGTGCTGAAACAAAGACCAAGCACAGTCAAAAGTAAATAAATTTAAAAAATAAATAAATGAAAACCTAAAAGATAATGTAGCACAAGGCCTACCTATTAGTAAGAGCTAAAAAGTAAGATTATTATAATTATGACCCCAAGAGTAGCATGAAAAGAGTCATGAAGGATTTTCCTTGGTTTGACTTTTATTTAAAGGTCAAAATTTTTATTCCCCACTCCCTCTAACCTCCCCACCCCAATGGAAAGCAAATACTGATAGGCTGCTTGGAGGACCTTCGAGTTTAGACCCCTGGGTTGGTTACACTGCTTGGGAGAGTGATGAGAATGAACACCTTCTGCTTGGTCCTCAGCCCCAGAGAGAAGCATCAGTGCTGGCCAGCATGTGGGCCACATCATCCCAGAGTCCTCATTCTGCCCGAGGAAACAAGGCTGCTGGTGCCACTCAGCATCAACTGTGGGTGAGTACATGTGGACCCAGTGTGTGCAGGGGAGAAGAGACAGGTGGACTTGACCTTGACCTTTTCTTCTGGAAGCCCACCGAGACAGAACAAGATGCTGATGCCCTCCATGCTCTCTATGGAAACTTCAAATTATACAATACAATTTCTTAAATTTTATAGGATGGAAAAACTGACAGTAAGAGGTATTGAAAAACTTGTCTAAAGGTTACCCATCAAGTACATTGCAGAGTTGGCACTCAAAATCATTTCATTCCAACAGTCAAGCTCCTGATCTTTCCAGTCACATTAGATGCCTTAGAATGGTCAATGCCTTCCTACCCTGGCCGATTTTCTAAAAGCAGAGCTACAGAGAGTGCTGAGTGGGCTGTGTAGTCAGATGGGCCCTGGAACCACTTACTTGCTCTGCCACTTACTGCCTGACAATTTACTTAGCTTCCAGTTACAATGACAGTCAGCTTTCCAATATACAATGAAAGCCTAGGGACCTCTCTGGTGGTCCAGTGGTTAAGAATTCACCTGCTAATGCAGGGGACACCAGTTCGATACCTAGTACAGGAAGCTGTGACATGCGTTGGAGCAAGTAAGCCCTCGTACCCTAGAGGCTGTGCTCCACAACAAAAGAAGCCACTACAATGAGAAACTGGTGTACTTCAACGAAGAGGAGCTCCCACTCACACGATCAGACAAAGCCTATGTGCTGAAACAAAGACCAAGCACAGTCAAAAGTAAATAAATTTAAAAAATAAATAAATGAAAACCTAAAAGATAATGTAGCACAAGGCCTACCTATTAGTAAGAGCTAAAAAGTAAGATTATTATAATTATGACCCCAAGAGTAGCATGAAAAGAGTCATGAAGGATTTTCCTTGGTTTGACTTTTATTTAAAGGTCAAAATTTTTATTCCCCACTCCCTCTAACCTCCCCACCCCAATGGAAAGCAAATACTGATAGGCTGCTTGGAGGACCTTCGAGTTTAGACCCCTGGGTTGGTTACACTGCTTGGGAGAGTGATGAGAATGAACACCTTCTGCTTGGTCCTCAGCCCCAGAGAGAAGCATCAGTGCTGGCCAGCATGTGGGCCACATCATCCCAGAGTCCTCATTCTGCCCGAGGAAACAAGGCTGCTGGTGCCACTCAGCATCAACTGTGGGTGAGTACATGTGGACCCAGTGTGTGCAGGGGAGAAGAGACAGGTGGACTTGACCTTGACCTTTTCTTCTGGAAGCCCACCGAGACAGAAGAAGATGCTGATGCCTTCCATGCTCTCTCTATGGACGCTCTTTAGGCTTTCTAGAACATGCTGACCTTTGTCAACCCCTCAAGCATGAATTCCTATGGACATATTCCCAAGTAACCCTCCAGTCTGGAGTAGAGATTTATGGTATTTAGGAGAAGCACATATACATGGGAAAAAACATAAATTTCAGGGTCATAAAGGGAGCATTTCCAAATGGGTTCTCCATGCCAGTGTCCTCTTCTGAATCCCAGTTAGGGAGAGTAAAAGGGCCCCTAATTTTGTTATTTCAAATTCTTCTGCAGAGGATTCTGGACGGAACAAAATAAAAGTTCATTGTGTGTATCAACCAGGGTGATTCTGATTCAATTCATGACATTGAAAAAAATATTCATGTATTTACTTTGGACTGTGTTGGCCCTTAGCATGTAGGATCCTTCACTGTGTCACGTAGGCTCAGCTGTCATGTGGACTTCATTGCCGCATGACATGTAGGATCTTAGTTCCCTGATTAGGGTTCGAACCCATGTCCCCTGCTCTACAAGGCAGATTCTTAACCACTGCCCTCACAGTGAGTGTCTTGGGCTCAGAGAAGTATATACTATCCAGGCCTGTCTAGGAGGTTAGTAGAAATAGATCTTCTTTCCCCATGAAATGGGGCAACTCTTTACTCCACTGGGTCACCACTTAGGATTGTTTATAAAAGGGCATCATTGGTATCTAAGTTGTACAAATCACCACAAGCTCAGCCACTGGGCAGCTCTTGGCTTCTCCAGCAGGAAGATTCAGCCCTTCTCTCCATGTTCCCATGAGACTTTTTCCCTAAGCCCAGAAAAGGGTTATTTACAGTCAAGCCTTTCTTGAAAACCTTGTAGAGGATACCAAAACTGTCTGGGTGTCAGGGTCAATGAACACCTTCTGCTTGGTCCTCAGCCCCAGAGAGAAGCATCAGTGCTGGCCAGCATGTGGGCCACATCATCCCAGAGTCCTCATTCTGCCCGAGGAAACAAGGCTGCTGGTGCCACTCAGCATCAACTGTGGGTGAGTACATGTGGACCCAGTGTGTGCAGGGGAGAAGAGACAGGTGGACTTGACCTTGACCTTTTCTTCTGGAAGCCCACCGAGACAGAAGAAGATGCTGATGCCTTCCATGCTCTCTCTATGGACGCTCTTTAGGCTTTCTAGAACATGCTGACCTTTGTCAACCCCTCAAGCATGAATTCCTATGGACATATTCCCAAGTAACCCTCCAGTCTGGAGTAGAGATTTATGGTATTTAGGAGAAGCACATATACATGGGAAAAAACATAAATTTCAGGGTCATAAAGGGAGCATTTCCAAATGGGTTCTCCATGCCAGTGTCCTCTTCTGAATCCCAGTTAGGAGAGTAAAAGGGCCCCTAATTTTGTTATTTCAAATTCTTCTGCAGAGGATTCTGGACGGAACAAAATAAAAGTTCATTGTGTGTATCAACCAGGGTGATTCTGATTCAATTCATGACATTGAAAAAAATATTCATGTATTTACTTTGGACTGTGTTGGCCCTTAGCATGTAGGATCCTTCACTGTGTCACGTAGGCTCAGCTGTCATGTGGACTTCATTGCCGCATGACATGTAGGATCTTAGTTCCCTGATTAGGGTTCGAACCCATGTCCCCTGCTCTACAAGGCAGATTCTTAACCACTGCCCTCACAGTGAGTGTCTTGGGCTCAGAGAAGTATATACTATCCAGGCCTGTCTAGGAGGTTAGTAGAAATAGATCTTCTTTCCCCATGAAATGGGGCAACTCTTTACTCCACTGGGTCACCACTTAGGATTGTTTATAAAAGGGCATCATTGGTATCTAAGTTGTACAAATCACCACAAGCTCAGCCACTGGGCAGCTCTTGGCTTCTCCAGCAGGAAGATTCAGCCCTTCTCTCCATGTTTCCATGAGACTTTTTTTCCCCTAAGCCCAGAAAAGGGTTATTTACAGTCAAGCCTTTCTTGAAAACCTTGTAGAGGATACCAAAACTGTCTGGGTGTCAGGGTCATTCCTGGCTCGGCCTGTTTCTCTCTTCTTTTCCCTTTGGTAAATAAGCAGCATCATTTCTCGAAGACTTTGTTTTTTCTCTTAAAGAATGCTGAGAATAATACCCATCTTATGGAGATTTTCTAACGATTAGGTAGAAGAAAAACTTGGAGAGCCTTGAGCCTCCGGTCTGAATGCATTACATAAAAGTAATTACTTAGTGTGAACATCCAGGAGGTACTTTATTCTAGTCAGGGGATGCCCCTGGTATTTATTTTGCATAAGTTTAGGGAGCTTAAAGGCACCTCTGCCATCCCTCTTATAATGCTCTTATTTTACAAATAAAATGCTTGATTCAGCGACCCTATGAAATGAAGTCAGTTAGGCTAGGTGTCCAGATTTCCATGCTTGATCTCACCCTGCTGATCTCCTCCCCCAGACACTGGACACTGCCTACCCTAGAGCACTGGAGCGGGGAATAGCCCCTCATTAACGACCTCTTCTGAGAATCAGCTGGCTTTGAGGAAAAAACTCCCCCTACCCCGATCAGTCAGATCTCAACTGACCACCAACTCATCTTTTCTCCCTTCCCTACTGCACTTCTCTCCATAAAGAAAGTTTCTGCCTGACCTTCAAGACACTTGCAGACTGTACAGTGGCAATGCCCTTCCTCCCAAGTCCTGCCTGGACTTGACCTGGTCCCCTCTCCCTGCTGGAGGAGCTCCTCACCCCACCTGTTGCAATGGCCTTCCTCCTCCTATGGCAACAGGTTTTTCTTCAAATAAAAGTATTTCTCTCCTTACCTAATTCCTGATCTTTTTTTTTTAAAAAATGTTGGCCTCATCCATTGATTTATTTATTTATTTATTTTCATCCGTATTTATTCTTTGGCCAGTGTGGGCCAGTGGCCTCTCTCCTTGCAGAGCACCTACTCTGGGCGTATGTGTTCCAGAGCGCTGGCTCATAATTGGACACATTGGTCCAGCCGCTCCGCAGCAAGTGGGATCTTCCCAGGCCAGGGATCAAACTGGTGCCCCTTGCATTGCAAGGCAGACTCTTTACCCACTGGGCCACCAGAGAAGCCCCCCTGATTTGTTTTTACTTGATATTTCCACTCAGCCCTTACACCAGACACTGTTAGCTCATGGTTTTTGCACTGCTCATTTTATCCTTCTGTGCATTATTGGCTGTCTTTCACCAGTCTGGCCCTTAGTTCTCTACCTATAAAATCACTTGATAGAGACCCTGATTTATGTACATGTTTTTTATCTCTTTCTTCATACTCAGGACTACACTCTGTATCAGGTTGCAGCTTAGTAACTAGGTGTTCTTTGACAGTCAATTTATTTCCTATTCTTCTTATAATTAATATTGACATGTATGGTGTATAGTTAATAAATAAGACTTTTGAGTAAGTGTAGAAAAATACACATCATAGGTCCTAATCTTCAAGAAAGCATGATTTAGCTGAGGAGCTAAGACTTTTTGTCAGGTAAGTGACAAAATTAATAGTTAAGTGACAAAAGCAAAGGTATATATATATATATTCCAATGGAATGGAGAGAAAGATGCAGCCTCCTGAGGTTAAAGAATTCCAAGAAGAGATTTTCAGGAAATCTTGAGTGAAACTAAGGAGAGAGGGCTCATTCTAGGCCGGTGGATGGACTGAGTAAGACTGGAGCTGATACAGCCAGTAGGGCATCATTTAAGAAGTGACTAGATAGAACTTCTAAAAGTTTCATGAAGCTCAGATTGGAAAAGGGCTTGATTTTTCATTTAGTATACTTTTAAACCAATTTATTGACTCACTGCAATTAATTATAATCCTATATAGCTAATTGCATATTGAGTTGCATTGGAGTAAATATTACAGAGATTACATACAAGAGATGAAATGCATACAGGTGCTTTTATGGCATTAAACATGCTAAGAACTTCCAGGAGTTCAGTTGCTAGAAATATTCTGCCTATTGACACAAACTTCATCAACAATACTTCTTCACATATCTATTTTGATTGAAAACTGGTATGACATGATTCCTTATATGGAATGAATGGGAGAAGCACCTCTTCCAGGAGCCTTCCTAGGAGCCTTTTTCTGTGTCTCCTCCTGCCATGGTGAGATGGGTTTCCTTGAACCTCATTGACAGCAGGCAAGGAACTGAAAATCTTCTGGATTATTCTACCTCAAAGACTGATCTAACTACTCGACTCATCTCTTCTCTATGGGTATTCTTTTTTATCTCTTATTACAGTCCTGGGACACACTTTTGCTTTTGCTTTTGGGTACGCTTATGTAGTCTGTCTGATAGATACTAAAAATGTCGTCTGTCAGGTAGATACTAAACTTGACAGTAATGGTTCTTTTCTATGTGAATCAAAATAGCTAAAAGCATGCAGAGAAAGAATAGGCACCATAACAAAAAATCTTCATGAAAAGTAAGCTTCCTGTCTTGGGGATATCATGTGTGTCTCTCTACTTCTCATTTTTTGAGAAGCGGTTATACCTAATTATTTTTTGTGAAAAATATTTATGACCGCTATGGTGGCCACCTTTCTATGAAGACACCAGGGGAGTGAGTCATGCTAGCATAGTTGTTCAAGGAGCATAGTTAGAGAAACCAAGCCAATTCAAACCAAGCATAATTAGAGAAACCAAACAAACTTTGAGAAACTAACCACTGGGACATTTTTTAGAAAAGATACTCCTCCTCCATCTTCTCTCCAAGATGGCTTTGACTTTTTCCCCTTGTTTAAAGAGATTCCAAAGTCTGAATGATGGTTAAATTTAGAGACACACTCCGCTTAACTGGCTCACCACGTCTCTCTATTAACTGCGGATGCTGGTGCAGAGGAATGATCGAGGAGCCCTGTGTGAAATGCACGCGGTGGTAAATTAAATGTACACTTAAACGAAGATACTCTTGTAGACTCTGGTAGACTTTAGAGAGAAATTCCCGATTAATGTATGAAGGGTTGAGCTGACTGAGAATCACCTTCAGTTTAGCGCTCACTTCCTCTGTGCCTCTGTGCGATGTCAGGGGGCCCTTTTGGATGCCCAAGGAGAACCCGAGTACAGTTTTGTTCCGTTCTCTGCAGAGAAGTTGTAGCCACTTTAATGCTCCATTATTCAGCTTTTAGAGACCAAGGCTTGAATGATAGTAATTTAGTTATCACATTCTATTTCCAGCAGAATTGTTTGTGGTTTAGCTCAGAATATCTATCTTCTTAATTTTAACTGGTTCTGCCAGTTGCCAGTTAAACCAGATTGCAAGTGAAAATGAATATCATCAACACACTTAAATATTTCTGTGCATGATACAAAGCAGACTGTAGATGATTATAGACAACTGGAAAATGTGTTTCCACAGAAAAGTTTCTTGGAAATTTTCTAGGACTGTGTTAGACTTTAAAATCACCCATCTATAGATGTGTGCTCAAAATTTTAGTAAATTAAAAAAAAAATACAGTCTGCTTTAGAAGTACAGATCCTCCTTAAATAGCTAAAAGCATGCAGAGAAAGAATAGGCACCATAACAAAAAATCTTCATGAAAAGTAAGCTTCCTGTCTTGGGGATATCATGTGTGTCTCTCTACTTCTCATTTTTTGAGAAGCGGTTATACCTAATTATTTTTTGTGAAAAATATTTATGACCGCTATGGTGGCCACCTTTCTATGAAGACACCAGGGGAGTGAGTCATGCTAGCATAGTTGTTCAAGGAGCATAGTTAGAGAAACCAAGCCAATTCAAACCAAGCATAATTAGAGAAACCAAACAAACTTTGAGAAACTAACCACTGGGACATTTTTTAGAAAAGATACTCCTCCTCCATCTTCTCTCCAAGATGGCTTTGACTTTTTCCCCTTGTTTAAAGAGATTCCAAAGTCTGAATGATGGTTAAATTTAGAGACACACTCCGCTTAACTGGCTCACCACGTCTCTCTATTAACTGCGGATGCTGGTGCAGAGGAATGATCGAGGAGCCCTGTGTGAAATGCACGCGGTGGTAAATTAAATGTACACTTAAACGAAGATACTCTTGTAGACTCTGGTAGACTTTAGAGAGAAATTCCCGATTAATGTATGAAGGGTTGAGCTGACTGAGAATCACCTTCAGTTTAGCGCTCACTTCCTCTGTGCCTCTGTGCGATGTCAGGGGGCCCTTTTGGATGCCCAAGGAGAACCCGAGTACAGTTTTGTTCCGTTCTCTGCAGAGAAGTTGTAGCCACTTTAATGCTCCATTATTCAGCTTTTAGAGACCAAGGCTTGAATGATAGTAATTTAGTTATCACATTCTATTTCCAGCAGAATTGTTTGTGGTTTAGCTCAGAATATCTATCTTCTTAATTTTAACTGGTTCTGCCAGTTGCCAGTTAAACCAGATTGCAAGTGAAAATGAATATCATCAACACACTTAAATATTTCTGTGCATGATACAAAGCAGACTGTAGATGATTATAGACAACTGGAAAATGTGTTTCCACAGAAAAGTTTCTTGGAAATTTTCTAGGACTGTGTTAGACTTTAAAATCACCCATCTATAGATGTGTGCTCAAAATTTTAGTAAATTAAAAAAAAAATACAGTCTGCTTTAGAAGTACAGATCCTCCTTAAGTGTACTGGTTACATCCTGCTAAACCATGTTAAGTCAAACTGTCTTTAATACACCTACTCTATCAAACACAGACAATTGTATAATACAGTGCTGAATATCTCATGTAATTTACTGAATCCTGCACTGAAAGTGAAAACCAGAATAGCTGTCTGGGCTCATGGCGATGGTAAGTCTACTAGATATTTACCCTCCTGACTGGGAGCTGTGGTGCGCTGGGCAGTGTCACGAGCGAGGATCATACCACACATCACTAGCCCAAGAAAAGATCAAAATTCACAATTCAAAGTGCAGGTGATACTGAACTGCCTTCATGCCACTGTAAAGTTCAAAACACTGTAAGTCCAACAATTTTAAATTGGAGGCTGTCTGTAGATTATGTTTAGGATAGTGGAACCGCTCTGTGTGGTGCTCTAATGATGGATGTACGTTACCATGCATTTGTCAAAACCCACAGAATGGACACCACCAACAGTGAGGCTTAACGCAAACTACAGACTCTAGGAAGTCATGATGACTCCATGCAGGTTCACTTGTGTTAATAACGAGTGTACCATTCTGATGGGGAATCTGGATGGTAAAGGAGGCCACACACGCTGGGGCTAGGGGTACCTGGGAACCCTCTGTCTCTTTTGGTCAATTTTGCTATCAGCCTAAAACTGCTTTAAAAAAGAAAGTCTATTAAAAAAAAAAAAAAGGTCTACTATGTAAAGAGACTAGCCATCTTTAAGGCAATGATTCATATATTTCCCGACTGTTTAAATGTGATACATGTTAATACTCGTGCTGTGTACAAGATAACTTTGATAGCTGTATCTCATCATCATAAACCCTTCCAACCACTCAACAGTCACTGATTCCCCTTCATGGTCTCCCTAAGCACCTGCCCCAGTTTAATCCCTTTATCCATTTTCACCAGGATTATAGTTACAGCCTATATACCACTTGCCTTCCACCATCTCCTTCCTAATGAACGTAGACCTCTTTCCAAGATGGTTCTGATAGTGCACTTGTCTTTTTAAAAATCTCCAAGATTCTCAACCTACAAAAACAAACACGCATCCTGTACCACTGTGTGCTCAATTGCTCAGTTGAGCCCAACTCTTGGGGACCCTAAGAACTGTAGCCCTCTGAACAGGCTTCTCTGGGCATGGGATTTCCCAGGCAAGAATACTGGAGTGAGTTGCCCTTTCTTCCTCCTGGGCATCTTCCCAGCTTAGGGAATGAACATGCGTCTCCCACATTGGCAGGTAGATTCTTTGTCACTACAGCACTGGAAAGTCTCCTGTAGTACTAGCCCCTCTCAGAATGTCCTGTCATTTTTTTTTTTTTTTAATCATTCTCTAGAGTTTTCTCTGCTAACAAATCTGCACCCTAGCATCTCCTTTTCACCTTTCTGTACGTATTAATATCTTATCATCAAAGGTCCATACAAATGCTACCCATGTGTATGCACACACACACACACACATGTACATCCACTAGATTAGCTGTGGGATTAGACATCTCCAGGGATGGCATTTGACGTGTTTACCTTCTGCACAGCTTCTACTCACCGATCAGATTAGGTTTATAATCTAACTGGCTATAAACATCCAATAAATTCTGGTCAAAGGGCCAGCCTGCCGCCTTTAGGATCTCTCAGCTGGTTTCCCTTGAGTCTTTTCGGAAGAGCTCAGACCTCTTTCTAACATGACCCTCCTCTGAGGTCCCACAGCACTGATGGGTGTCTATCATGCCATCTATTCAAAAAAGCGGGGCATGGCCCTCTTCTTTTGGTCAATTTTGCTATCAGCCTAAAACTGCTTTAAAAAAGAAAGTCTATTAAAAAAAAAAAAAAGGTCTACTATGTAACGAGACTAGCCATCTTTAAGGCAATGATTCATATATTTCCCGACTGTTTAAATGTGATACATGTTAATACTCGTGCTGTGTACAAGATAACTTTGATAGCTGTATCTCATCATCATAAACCCTTCCAACCACTCAACAGTCACTGATTCCCCTTCATGGTCTCCCTAAGCACCTGCCCCAGTTTAATCCCTTTATCCATTTTCACCAGGATTATAGTTACAGCCTATATACCACTTGCCTTCCACCATCTCCTTCCTAATGAACGTAGACCTCTTTCCAAGATGGTTCTGATAGTGCACTTGTCTTTTAAAGATCTCCAAGATTCTCAACCTACAAAAACAAACACGCATCCTGTACCACTGTGTGCTCAATTGCTCAGTTGAGCCCAACTCTTGGGGACCCTAAGAACTGTAGCCCTCTGAACAGGCTTCTCTGGGCATGGGATTTCCCAGGCAAGAATACTGGAGTGAGTTGCCCTTTCTTCCTCCTGGGCATCTTCCCAGCTTAGGGAATGAACATGCGTCTCCCACATTGGCAGGTAGATTCTTTGTCACTACAGCACTGGAAAGTCTCCTGTAGTACTAGCCCCTCTCAGAATGTCCTGTCATTTTTTTTTTTTTAATCATTCTCTAGAGTTTTCTCTGCTAACAAATCTGCACCCTAGCATCTCCTTTTCACCTTTCTGTACGTATTAATATCTTATCATCAAAGGTCCATACAAATGCTACCCATGTGTATGCACACACACACACACACATGTACATCCACTAGATTAGCTGTGGGATTAGACATCTCCAGGGATGGCATTTGACGTGTTTACCTTCTGCACAGCTTCTACTCACCGATCAGATTAGGTTTATAATCTAACTGGCTATAAACATCCAATAAATTCTGGTCAAAGGGCCAGCCTGCCGCCTTTAGGATCTCTCAGCTGGTTTCCCTTGAGTCTTTTCGGAAGAGCTCAGACCTCTTTCTAACATGACCCTCCTCTGAGGTCCCACAGCACTGATGGGTGTCTATCATGGCTCTAACCACACTCTGCTAGGATCTCCATGCTCTGCCACATAGAATGTCTGGCCATATGCAGACATCCAGTAAAAGTTTGCATATGGAGTGATTGCATTACAAAAAAATGAATTGAGGACAAAGGCCGATTTTCATCATCTTCCCATAACTGCTCATAATAATTGCATCCATAAAGTGCTAGAGAAACATTTACTGTATTAAAATGGAGCACTTGCTCTCTAATTAAATCTTACCATTTCTCATTTAATAATATCAGGGATGATGGTGATAATGATGATACCAAACAGCTGTATAACATTCACTATACTTGGCCTTGTGCTTTTCCATATGAACTTAATCCTCATATCTACCCTGTGTGGCAGTTCTTACTTGTGGTTGAGAATGGGGAGATTTAAGCAGATTTTCAGGTACCTCATCCTTGCCATGGCCACACTTTGATCCTAGGCAGTCAGACTCCCAGTCCAGTGCTCTCTTGCTCTGAATTCATTTTTGATGAAGGTGTATTTTGATCTAACGAACCTATGATATATAGACATTGTCTTCCCTTGCCTGCCATCTGTTCTATTTACCTCTGATACTCTGACCCTGGCCCCATATCTTGTAGAATATTTTCCATCAAAGGCTTGTAAATAACGTAGAGAAATTCTCTACGACCTGCAACTGTTGCCCCAACACTAGACTATTTTTTTTTCCCACTTTCCACGAGATTACACTTTTCTGCCTCCCCTTTTGCCATGGTTTCCCAGCTGAGCCTCATGACAGCCTGTTGCTCCTTCACTCTGCCTGCGCCACTCAGCTTCTCTCTGGCCTCCTTAGCACTTAGGCACCTGCTGTCATCAATACCCCAAAATCTTTGCTTCTTATCCTAATTATTCACCCACATTTCAGTCTCAAGCCTGCCAAGGAGATGCTGGCTTTTCTTTCACAATTAAAAAACCAACCACCTAAAGAGTATCACTACCATCTTAAATCACTCTCATATGTGGATACCTTAATTATATTAATAATGTGACCAGGGATTCCCTGGTGGTTCAGTGGGTAAGGACACTGCCTTGCAGTGCAAGGGGCACTGGTTCGATCCCTGGCCTGGGAAGATCTCACATGCTGTGGAACCGCTGGACCGGTGTGTCTAATTACGAGCCAGCGCTCTGGGGTGCATGTGCCCAGAGCTGGTACTCTGCAGCAAGAGGCCACTGCAATGGGAGGCCCATAAAGGTCGAAGAATAAAGATGGATGGAAGTAAATATAAATAGAAAAGAGGCATGATGAGGAAAGAAAAATGTATATATATAAACGTGACTGGCCAATGCAGTGTCTCAGTTTACGCAGTTTAACTCTTCAGTTTTTCTTAAGGGATGATGGTGATAATGATGATACCAAACAGCTGTATAACATTCACTATACTTGGCCTTGTGCTTTTCCATATGAACTTAATCCTCATATCTACCCTGTGTGGCAGTTCTTACTTGTGGTTGAGAATGGGGAGATTTAAGCAGATTTTCAGGTACCTCATCCTTGCCATGGCCACACTTTGATCCTAGGCAGTCAGACTCCCAGTCCAGTGCTCTCTTGCTCTGAATTCATTTTTGATGAAGGTGTATTTTGATCTAACGAACCTATGATATATAGACATTGTCTTCCCTTGCCTGCCATCTGTTCTATTTACCTCTGATACTCTGACCCTGGCCCCATATCTTGTAGAATATTTTCCATCAAAGGCTTGTAAATAACGTAGAGAAATTCTCTACGACCTGCAACTGTTGCCCCAACACTAGACTATTTTTTTTTCCCACTTTCCACGAGATTACACTTTTCTGCCTCCCCTTTTGCCATGGTTTCCCAGCTGAGCCTCATGACAGCCTGTTGCTCCTTCACTCTGCCTGCGCCACTCAGCTTCTCTCTGGCCTCCTTAGCACTTAGGCACCTGCTGTCATCAATACCCCAAAATCTTTGCTTCTTATCCTAATTATTCACCCACATTTCAGTCTCAAGCCTGCCAAGGAGATGCTGGCTTTTCTTTCACAATTAAAAAACCAACCACCTAAAGAGTATCACTACCATCTTAAATCACTCTCATATGTGGATACCTTAATTATATTAATAATGTGACCAGGGATTCCCTGGTGGTTCAGTGGGTAAGGACACTGCCTTGCAGTGCAAGGGGCACTGGTTCGATCCCTGGCCTGGGAAGATCTCACATGCTGTGGAACCGCTGGACCGGTGTGTCTAATTACGAGCCAGCGCTCTGGGGTGCATGTGCCCAGAGCTGGTACTCTGCAGCAAGAGGCCACTGCAATGGGAGGCCCATAAAGGTCGAAGAATAAAGATGGATGGAAGTAAATATAAATAGAAAAGAGGCATGATGAGGGAAAGAAAAAATGTATATATATAAAACGTGACTGGCCAATGCAGTGTCTCAGTTTACGTCAGTTTAACTCTTCAGTTTTTCTTAAGGGGTTGCTAGCTTTGTTTTGAGCATCATTCTTGAGAACCTAGTTTACATCTGTTTGGTTGAGAGACAGGTTAGCAAGAGCATACCTGATTTCAGTCTAAAGATCAGCCCCGTGCGTATGTTAAATAACCAACAAAGCAACACCTCCATAAAGTTTTTTGGAATCCAGTCCAATGACCCTATCTCTTTGCAAACATCTATCCGTGGTGTGAGATGCTTACTATTAGTAACCCATGTTTGTGCGTGTGTGTTTATGCATTCCTACCTCCATCCAACCTCCGTGTCCTTAACTAATAGCAGAGCATCTCTCTTATGGGTTATTCTCTTCTATGAACTTGATTCTCTCTTTTATAGAAAATTAATTTGTCTTAATTGGGTGATAACTACTTTACACTACTGTAATGGTTTTTGCCATACCTCCACAGGAATCATCCACAGGTATACATGTGTCCCCCAGTCCTGAACCCCTTCCCCACACCCTATTCCTCTGGGTTGTCCCAGAGAGATCACCAAGATCTTGTTAAAAATGAGGACTTAGGGTAGTGCTAATTGAGGAGGAGGAGGCTGAGTTTAGTTTCATAAGTTGAGCTCTCTAAGGTAGACCTAGGCTGCTCTAGTCAGAAATAGGCTTCTTTGGGGTTGTACTTTTAAAAAGTTGCTATCAATGACATCCAATGTCACTGCCTGATACTAATGGGAAGTGTCAGATTGAATCAAACATTCCCGTCTGTCTAATTGTTTTGCAAATGAACACCCAAGTCACTTATAGTCAATGCAGCTCAACTTTAAAAAGATTTAAATAGAAACGGTGCTTCTCTGGAAGACTGATCTTTTCAAGATTCCTGAGCTACTTTTGCGACACAAAGAGTACCTAGCCTATTCATCCAGTTGGCTCATTTGATCCAAATAAGAAGAGTGGAAAAGACATACATTCTTAGACTGTGACACTGCCACCTGCCAGCTGTCACCTGTCACCTCCAGGTCAGGATCTTGAGCTGCTCTCTAATATAAACTGAAAAAAGAAGGCAGTGAACCTTTACTTACTGCAAAGTGTTATTTTATTTAAAGCTTCTGAGCCACACTCCTGGATGAGGGAGTTCATGAGTGGCAGCAGCACTTGAGACTTTACTGAGAGCGCCAAAATGAACATCAGAGCCCTCATGCACCTAAAAACTGTTGGGGTGCAGGATGCAGGGACAAGATTTTGAATTCATGTTTTATTGTCTCTTCTGGTGGCAGGTAGTACTTCATATTCCATTCAAGACTTACACGCAGAGCTACGTGTAAAGATCTGGACACACTAACTGTTTAAATATGAAGATACTTCTCTACCAGTTGATAACTGATCAGTGGACTCAGCCCTCCTTGAGCCCATGCCAGAATTTGCCCAAGATCCATCAGATAAAATCACGCATGTCTCTCTTATGGGTTATTCTCTTCTATGAACTTGATTCTCTCTTTTATAGAAAATTAATTTGTCTTAATTGGGTGATAACTACTTTACACTACTGTAATGGTTTTTGCCATACCTCCACAGGAATCATCCACAGGTATACATGTGTCCCCCAGTCCTGAACCCCTTCCCCACACCCTATTCCTCTGGGTTGTCCCAGAGAGATCACCAAGATCTTGTTAAAAATGAGGACTTAGGGTAGTGCTAATTGAGGAGGAGGAGGCTGAGTTTAGTTTCATAAGTTGAGCTCTCTAAGGTAGACCTAGGCTGCTCTAGTCAGAAATAGGCTTCTTTGGGGTTGTACTTTTAAAAAGTTGCTATCAATGACATCCAATGTCACTGCCTGATACTAATGGGAAGTGTCAGATTGAATCAAACTTTCCCCGTCTGTCTAATTGTTTTGCAAATGAACACCCAAGTCACTTATAGTCAATGCAGCTCAACTTTAAAAAGATTTAAATAGAAACGGTGCTTCTCTGGAAGACTGATCTTTTCAAGATTCCTGAGCTACTTTTGCGACACAAAGAGTACCTAGCCTATTCATCCAGTTGGCTCATTTGATCCAAATAAGAAGAGTGGAAAAGACATACATTCTTAGACTGTGACACTGCCACCTGCCAGCTGTCACCTGTCACCTCCAGGTCAGGATCTTGAGCTGCTCTCTAATATAAACTGAAAAAAGAAGGCAGTGAACCTTTACTTACTGCAAAGTGTTATTTTATTTAAAGCTTCTGAGCCACACTCCTGGATGAGGGAGTTCATGAGTGGCAGCAGCACTTGAGACTTTACTGAGAGCGCCAAAATGAACATCAGAGCCCTCATGCACCTAAAAACTGTTGGGGTGCAGGATGCAGGGACAAGATTTTGAATTCATGTTTTATTGTCTCTTCTGGTGGCAGGTAGTACTTCATATTCCATTCAAGACTTACACGCAGAGCTACGTGTAAAGATCTGGACACACTAACTGTTTAAATATGAAGATACTTCTCTACCAGTTGATAACTGATCAGTGGACTCAGCCCTCTGAGCATCGGCACTGTAATCAGAGATCTTCCCTCGGGATGCCAGAATTTGCCCAAGATCCATCAGATAAAAGGGATATCCCTGACAGGGCAGGATTCTTAGGCTCTGCACCAAGACCAAGTCCTCTGCCATTCCATTGTTAAATACTCTAAATATTGCGCCTGAAATGAGAAGAAGAGAACTTGAGTGGCTGGCTTTTATAACAGATCTATGGGCTTCCCTGGTGGCTCAGATGATAAAGAATTTTCCTGCAACGTGGAAGACCTGGGTTCCATCCCTGGGTTGGGAAGATCCTCTGGAGAAGGGGATGACAACTCACTCTAGTATTCTTTCCTAGAGAATCCCATGGACAGAGGAGCCTAGTGGGTTACAGTTCACAGGGTCATGAAGAGTCAGACACGACTGAAATGACTGAGTTTGCACACACAGGCCACTATGTATTTAAAAAATACAGTCTTGATTTCCTTATCATTTTAGGTTATCATGGAAACACCTCTATGTGCTATGCCTCATATTTAACTTACATCTAAAATGTATTTATGCCTGACTTACATGACATCTGCTGAGCAATCTAAATTACCAATTGACAGAGACCATTCAGCACAGGAAAACCTAAAACTATATAGAAAGCTGAAAGGAGCAGGTTTGGGCAGCTGGAGGGGAGAGACGATAAATCATCCATTGATGTCAGAGAGAAGTGCTGGTCTCTGTACTGCTGGTATGTCATGTGGTTCAGGTTTGAAATACGAAGCTAATAATTTTTTCTTTATATATAGCAT
Organism: Tragulus kanchil; assembly: GCA_022376925.1. Classification (NCBI taxonomy): domain Eukaryota; kingdom Metazoa; phylum Chordata; class Mammalia; order Artiodactyla; family Tragulidae; genus Tragulus; species Tragulus kanchil. Next base: position 157,956,326 of record JAIOJX010000003.1, read on the forward strand.
CCGTTCATGAAGGAACTCAAACAGCATTTATGTAATTGTTTCTCACAATATTTCAGTGGAATAAGGGATAACCTAGGATTGTAATTTATGAATCAGTAGGGACTGCTAGAAAAATAGTTGAAAGGTTGCAGCATCAACATGTTTGCTATTTAGTGCAACAAGAAGGCAGGACCAGAGAAGGTCACAGCAGGTGGATGAATGGCAAACAGCAAGGCACTGTGTGGGCTTCCCAGGTGGCTCAGTGGTAAAGAATTCGTCTGCCAAGCAGGAGACTCAGGTTCGATTCCTGGGTCAGGAAGACCCCTGGAGGAGGAAATGTCAACCCACTCCAGCATTCTTACCCAGGAAATTCCATGGACAGAGGAGCCTGGCTGGCTACAGTCCATGGGTTTGGAAAGAGTTGCACATGACTTAGTGACTAAACAACAGCAACAACAAAAATGTACTGTGTAAAGACAGTCCCAGAAGTGTCATTAGAAATGAGGATCAACAAAGCCAAGATGTCTTGCATCCCTTTCATATTTGAAATAATGACAAAAAAAGGAAATCATCTACCCCAAATTAAAAATCACTAATTTTCCAGGCCCAACATTTTGTTCAGTGAGCTCCATTGTATTTAATATTTTGGTTTTTTTTTTTGATGTGGGCCACTTTTTAAAGTATTTATTGACTTAGTTACAGTATTGCTTCTGTTTCATGTTCTGCTTTTTTAGTATGTGGAACCTTAGCTTCCCGACCAGGGATCAAACCTGCACCTCCTGCTTTGGAAGGTGAACTCTTAACCACTGTAATGCCAGGGAAGCCCCCTCCATCAGATGATTTATTATCCAGTGTGCTACTTGTATTTACAATAGCAAATGTGTTTTTTTTTTTTTTTTAGAAAAAAAATTTTTTTTTTTGGTGGGGGAGGGTGGAGAGGGAGGAGGCAGGCAGGCCACTTCTGTTGATCTTTTCATTTCTCTATGTTCATCCGTCTTTGTTCTTTGGCTCCTGTGGGCCTCCCATCGCGGTGGCCTCTGTCGTTGCAGAGCACCGGCTCTGGGCGCATGCGCTCCAGAGCTCCGGCTAGGTAATTGGACACATCGGTCCAGCCGCTCCGCAGCACGTGGGATCTTCCCAGGCCAGGGATCTAACCGTTGCCCCTTGCACTGCAAGGCGGTGTCCTTACCCACTGGACCACCAGGGAAGCCCGCAGATGTTTTTTATTTTGTTTTGTACACAGGGTGAAGACAATTTAAAATGAAAATTTATTAGGTCAATATTAGTATATTTATATATTCTTTCCAATGCAGAGATGAAAAAGATTAGGAGAGTGCCTTATGATTTAAGTGCTATTCTATAGGAATTTCAATATACTCAGACATGAAGCATATCTTTTAAAAGGATCTCTCCAAAAGAAAAACAGGCAGACTATTGTACACTCTTTACATGAATAGAACCAGTAGCAGATCTGCTATGTAATGGATTAATAGATCATTAGTCACTAACAGCTTGAGAATTCTTTTCCTCTCCCATGGTTCCTTGTGTACGTGTGTGATGATGTTTCTATGAAAAGTGTGCCTCATTATATCAATTGTCCACATGTAATGAGTACTAATTTGTTTCAGACATTGTGCCAAATTCTTCACATGCATCATCTCGTGTAAATTTTACATAACGTTTTCCCCAGTTGATATCATTGTTCCCACTCGACACAAGGAAAACAAAACACAAACCATGGAATTTAGTAAAGCAGCCTTAGATCACAGACCCACAGACTGGCAGAGTCAGGATTAGAACACAGCGTAGCCTGACTCTGAAGGATATGAGTTTAACCAGGGATCTGTGATTCTTCTAAGCTTTGTTTAATTTCTCTGGGGATGGAAACAGTCTAGAATAGAAAGTCTGGAATTCCTGCCCTTTGGCAAGAGGTGTATCCTGGGACAGCTGTGGATGGGGAAGTTGCTGAGGGGTTGTCTAGGTGACCCGATCTTAGTCTTCTAGGGGCAGCACCAACCCAGCTGGATATCACTCCTAGGAGGGCTGAAGGCTCCGGCCAGAGTGAAGAGTGGAGTGAATTAGTGAGTCCTCAGTATGCTCCTGGGAGACGTGGAGTGACTGGGACAGTGGGGGCTCCAGTCAAGACCTGGTAGAGCCCTGGCCAGAGTCTACTGTTGGTGTTGCTGCCACTTACATCCCTTGGCTCACCACCTGGACTGTCTGGGTGAGTTGACTAAGAAAACGGAGTTGTATTGATGGCCAACAAGCACATGAAAAGATGCTCAACATCACTAATTATTAGACAAAAGCCAATCAAAGCTATACTATGAGGTACCATCTCACACTGGTCAGAATGGCCAGCATTAAAAAAAAAAAAAAAAAAAACTACAGATAGCAAATGCTGGAGAGGGTGTGGAGAAAAGGGAATCCTCCTACAGTGTTGGTAGGGGTACAAATTGGAGCAGTTAATATGGAGAACAATATGGAGTTTCCTCAAATAGCTAGAAATGAAGTTTCCATATAATCCAATAATCCTTCTCTTGGGCATACATCCAGAGAAAACTATAATTCAAAAAGATACACACACCCCTATGTTCATAGCAGTGCTGTTCACAAAAGTCAAGACACTAAGAAACGACCTAAATGAAATGACCTAAATTTCCACTAATAAGAAGATGTGGTGTAAAAAACTATAAAAACAAATGAAATAATTCCATTTGTAGCAACAAGGATAGACATAAAGACTATCACACCAAGAGAAGTAAGTCAGAAGGAGAAAGACAAATACCATATAATATCACTTATATGTGGAATCTAAAGTATGACGCCAGTGACTATCCCACATTTCTGCTGAATCAAAAAAAAATTTAGTAAAGCAGCCTTAGATCACAGACCCACAGACTGGCAGAGTCAGGATTAGAACACAGCGTAGCCTGACTCTGAAGGATATGAGTTTAACCAGGGATCTGTGATTCTTCTAAGCTTTGTTTAATTTCTCTGGGGATGGAAACAGTCTAGAATAGAAAGTCTGGAATTCCTGCCCTTTGGCAAGAGGTGTATCCTGGGACAGCTGTGGATGGGGAAGTTGCTGAGGGGTTGTCTAGGTGACCCGATCTTAGTCTTCTAGGGGCAGCACCAACCCAGCTGGATATCACTCCTAGGAGGGCTGAAGGCTCCGGCCAGAGTGAAGAGTGGAGTGAATTAGTGAGTCCTCAGTATGCTCCTGGGAGACGTGGAGTGACTGGGACAGTGGGGGCTCCAGTCAAGACCTGGTAGAGCCCTGGCCAGAGTCTACTGTTGGTGTTGCTGCCACTTACATCCCTTGGCTCACCACCTGGACTGTCTGGGTGAGTTGACTAAGAAAACGGAGTTGTATTGATGGCCAACAAGCACATGAAAAGATGCTCAACATCACTAATTATTAGACAAAAGCCAATCAAAGCTATACTATGAGGTACCATCTCACACTGGTCAGAATGGCCAGCATTAAAAAAAAAAAAAAAAAAACTACAGATAGCAAATGCTGGAGAGGGTGTGGAGAAAAGGGAATCCTCCTACAGTGTTGGTAGGGGTACAAATTGGAGCAGTTAATATGGAGAACAATATGGAGTTTCCTCAAATAGCTAGAAATGAAGTTTCCATATAATCCAATAATCCTTCTCTTGGGCATACATCCAGAGAAAACTATAATTCAAAAAGATACACACACCCCTATGTTCATAGCAGTGCTGTTCACAAAAGTCAAGACACTAAGAAACGACCTAAATGAAATGACCTAAATTTCCACTAATAAGAAGATGTGGTGTAAAAAACTATAAAAACAAATGAAATAATTCCATTTGTAGCAACAAGGATAGACATAAAGACTATCACACCAAGAGAAGTAAGTCAGAAGGAGAAAGACAAATACCATATAATATCACTTATATGTGGAATCTAAAGTATGACTCCAGTGAACTTATCTAAGAAACAGAAACACAGACAAACAGAGCAGGGTTGTGGCTGCCTAGATGAAGGGAGAGAGGGAGGGATGGACTGGGAGTTTGGTTTAGAAGATACACACAGAATAGATGCTATGCTATATAGATGCAAGGTATTATGCACAGAATGGGCAAGCAACAAGGTCCTGCTATGAAAGCACAGAGAACTATATTCAATATCCTGTGATAAATCATATTGGAAAAGAATATGAAAAAGAATGCATATATATATATATATATATACATACATATATATATATATATGAATCATTTTGGTGTACAGTAGAAACTAACACAACACTGTACAACTATAAAAATAAATTTAAAAAAAAAGAAAAAAAAAAGAAATGCAATTGATTCTGTAGGAGATGAGTTGCCAAGGGAGATACGAGCACTTAACATTTCTTGGCTTGTGCTCTCTGGCGAAGGTAGGGAATAGATTTGAGAGGACACATAGTTTGGGAAGGGATAAATCTACGGTGTGGACATTGTGTGATGACCTTGCTTCACGTGAAATGCAACAAGGACCTAGACGAGGAGTGGATGCTTTAGAAGAGCAGCCAGATTTGAGATTCTAAATGAGTTTTCGATTTTGAGAGCTGAGAGACACGATACGCAGGACTCACCTTGCAGAACTGCTCTTCACCAAACCTGTCTTCCAATCTGAGGCCGGGATGATGTTTCTAAAATTTGTCATAGATGAAATTCACCTGCAGAACAAAATCCAAATCGGAACTGCGGACAGGCTCTCAAGTGCTGGTTCGTCTGTCCCTTTCCACCCTGATCTCCAGCCATAGCCTAACTTTTCTCAGTGGACGTCTTTTGCTTTTCCTTGTTAAGGTCTTGCACACACTGGTTCCTCGAGCCAGCAGCACCTTTCTCCCTGTGCCCTACAGTTAAGCTTCTGTTCCCTCGTCCTGGAGCGTCTTCAATCACTCCTCCTGTGGCAAGCTGCTCCTGATCTTATTTTACATAAGAAGAGAGAAAAAGGACCCTTTTTCAGGGTATTTTAAATGTAGTTTTTCAAAATCCAAATCTATTCTTATTCTCTCCTGGCTGAAAACAGTCACTGGTTTCCCCTTTTCCTAGAGAGTAAACTAGAGCTTTACTTCATATAGAAGAGTAAATACTTGGATAATATAACATTTTTCAGAGCATTAAAAAAACAGACATTTTTATGATAAAAAAAAAGGACTGAGTAGAGACACCAAAATATAATTTTCAGGGCAGTAAACAACTGAGGTTTTAGACACAAAGATTTTACATTTTTTAAATTTAACTTTTATAGAAGCATAGTTGATTAATACTGTTATGTTATTTTCAGACATACAGAACAGTGAATCAGTGATACATATACATATATCACTCAGATTTAGATTCTTTTCCCATATAGGTCATTACAGAGTATTAAATAGAGCTCCCTATGCTATACAATAGATCCTTATTAGTAATCTCTTTTTATATCTATTTTGAACCATATTAGATTCTTAAAGAAGATGTGGGATTATTTTAATATAAATAGCATCCTGTGACACATCCTGTGATACTGTAAGAAAAATGCATTACGTCACTCAAAGTCACCAAGGAGAATCTAACATTTTAGGGCATTCCTGTATGGAAAACCTAGCAAACAGGCATACTGGGAGATCATGGAAGCTACCTATGGGCTTCCCAGAATGGATGCTTTAGAAGAGCAGCCAGATTTGAGATTCTAAATGAGTTTTCGATTTTGAGAGCTGAGAGACACGATACGCAGGACTCACCTTGCAGAACTGCTCTTCACCAAACCTGTCTTCCAATCTGAGGCCGGGATGATGTTTCTAAAATTTGTCATAGATGAAATTCACCTGCAGAACAAAATCCAAATCGGAACTGCGGACAGGCTCTCAAGTGCTGGTTCGTCTGTCCCTTTCCACCCTGATCTCCAGCCATAGCCTAACTTTTCTCAGTGGACGTCTTTTGCTTTTCCTTGTTAAGGTCTTGCACACACTGGTTCCTCGAGCCAGCAGCACCTTTCTCCCTGTGCCCTACAGTTAAGCTTCTGTTCCCTCGTCCTGGAGCGTCTTCAATCACTCCTCCTGTGGCAAGCTGCTCCTGATCTTATTTTACATAAGAAGAGAGAAAAAGGACCCTTTTTCAGGGTATTTTAAATGTAGTTTTTCAAAATCCAAATCTATTCTTATTCTCTCCTGGCTGAAAACAGTCACTGGTTTCCCCTTTTCCTAGAGAGTAAACTAGAGCTTTACTTCATATAGAAGAGTAAATACTTGGATAATATAACATTTTTCAGAGCATTAAAAAAACAGACATTTTTATGATAAAAAAAAAGGACTGAGTAGAGACACCAAAATATAATTTTCAGGGCAGTAAACAACTGAGGTTTTAGACACAAAGATTTTACATTTTTTAAATTTAACTTTTATAGAAGCATAGTTGATTAATACTGTTATGTTATTTTCAGACATACAGAACAGTGAATCAGTGATACATATACATATATCACTCAGATTTAGATTCTTTTCCCATATAGGTCATTACAGAGTATTAAATAGAGCTCCCTATGCTATACAATAGATCCTTATTAGTAATCTCTTTTTATATCTATTTTGAACCATATTAGATTCTTAAAGAAGATGTGGGATTATTTTAATATAAATAGCATCCTGTGACACATCCTGTGATACTGTAAGAAAAATGCATTACGTCACTCAAAGTCACCAAGGAGAATCTAACATTTTAGGGCATTCCTGTATGGAAAACCTAGCAAACAGGCATACTGGGAGATCATGGAAGCTACCTATGGGCTTCCCAGGTGGCGCTAGCAGTAAAGAATCTGCCTGCCAATAAAGGAGACATATGAGATGCATGTTCGATCCCTGGCTTGGGAAGATCCCCTTGAGGAGAGCATAGCAGCCCACTCCAGTAGTCTTGTCTGGAGAATCCCATGGACACAGGAGCCTGGCAAAGACTCAGACACAACGGAAGCGTGTCTGAGGCTGCATCATCGTGAAAACTGTCTATGGTTGGTGAGTGTTAGCCAAAGAAGAAAAAACTACAGTCCGTCATTTGCAACAAAACAGCAGGCGAATTAGAGTTTCAGATCTAGCTTTTGTATACAATAAATGAGATTTCTTTATTTGATCAAGAATTTTTTTCTTCTACTCAGAGAATGTAACTTCTCTGCTTCCCTAGTTAAAATGAGGATTTTTCTTCTCCCTTTTTTGGGGGGGAAGGGGGTCTTAGAGAAATGGTAGAAAACACAGCTCAGCCTGGACTCTGATGTGTACCTTCCATTGAATCCTATTTCTCTCTGGGAGCTGTTTCTTTGTGAAATGAGTCCTCATTATTTATGTAAATTGGTTTTAAATGAGAATGTTTAACTAACAGATTTGATCTTAATATCCTGACAGCTGTTATAAATATGGGTGTTCGGGCTGCATGGTCTTCTTTCTTCTAATATGTTTACTTTTCAGATTTACTATGGTTGTATCTTTAACATCTTCCTGAAAGGACCGTGTGTGTTTGAAGTTTTGGCGAAAACTTTTAGGTTAACAATTAGGGTAAAGCGACGGAAATAAATACTGAACCTGAGATCCCGAAGCACTCATTCAGATTCTAGCCCTTTTGATGTTAATTGAAACATTAAGCAGGCTTAATTCTTTACCTGTTACTGAGGAGTGACGAATGCCAATATTCATTTTCTAGGGCTATGTACCACAACTGCATGATGTAAACAACCAAAATTCATTGCTTCACAGATTTGGAGGTCAGAGTCTGAAATCAAGGCGCCTATAGGCAGGGTTGGGTTTCCCTGGTGGCTCGGACGGTAAAGAATCTTCCTGCCATGCAGGAGACCGAGTTTGATTCCTGGGTCTGGAAGATCTCCTAGAGAAGGGAATGGCTACCCGCTCCAGTATTCTTGCCCGGAAAAAGCCTGTGGACTACAGACCATGGAGTCACAAAGAATCAGACAGGATTGAGTGACTTACACACACCTACGGGGGGCAGGGGGGGAGGGGTTCCTTCCGAGATCTGTAAGGAAAGTTCTCTTCCAGGGCTCTCCGTCTTCGATTGTCCCATCTCCCTGTGTGTTTTCATGTCACCTCCCCTCTATGTGTGTTTGCCTCTGTGTCCAAATTTCCCCGTTAGGTGTGTCTGTGTGTTAGCCATTGAGTCATGTCTGACTCTGTGGACGGCAGCCAGCCAGGCTTCTCTGTCCATGCTGGAGTGAGTAGCCACTCCCTTCTCCAGGGTATGTTCCCCACCCCGGGATCAAACTCAGCTCTCCTGCACGGCAGCCAGCTTCTTTACCATCTGAGCCACCAGGGAAGCCACCGGTCAGACTGGATCAGGGCCCACCTTAACGACGTCACTTTGTTTGTTTGTTTTTAATTTTGGCCTCTTTTATTGGTTTTATATTTATTTATTATTTTTCATCTATCTTTATTTTTCGGCCTGTGTGGGCCTCCCACTGCAGTGGCCTCTCTTGTTCCAGAGGACTGGCTCTGGGCGCACGTGCTCCAGAGCGCTGGCTCGTCACTGGACACACTGGTCCAGCTACTCTGCGGCAGCTACTCTGTGGGATCTTCCCCAGCCAGGGAACAAACCGGCGCCTTGCACCGGTTTGTTTTGCAGTGGTTTTGCACCACTGTAAGGTGGACTCTACCTACCGGACCACCAGGGAAGCCCACGACCTCACTTTACCTTGCTGACATCTGTGAAAACCCTATCTCCAAATAATGGCCTGTCCAGAGAGACTGGGATTTAGGACTCCAATATGCGCAATTCAACTCCTTACAATGTCCAACATTTCTCCCTTCAGCTTTAACATTTTGCCAAGGCCAGATGCGTGCTGGTCTTTATCCCTGAGGTTATTGTAGGGAGCGAAACACAAAGGCACCTGGTTTCAGCTGAGCAGAAGTAATTTGTTAGTTCACAGAATGTAGAAGCAGGAAATGAGAAAGACGCTAGCCAGACCCTAAAACGCTGGGAGGATGCTCTCTCCATTTGCTCAGCTCTGCTTCCTATCTGCTCTAGTTTCCTTCTTTATAGACTGACTTACATAACAAAAGAGTTGATGGCCTGCATCTTCAAGTCTTGCAAGGATGAGAGAGGGGAGTGGAACCATCACAGGGCAGGTTCCAGCTTGGGGCAGGTTCCAGCTTGGACCAGGTGCTTCCCTGGGGCTGCGACCCTGGAAAGGGGCAGCTGTAGCTCCACCCACAAGGTCTGGTCGGGGCAGGGCATATATTTTCAAGGAGCATGGTGCTCCATGGGGGAGGCAGTTCCCTAGAATTTACTACAGTTATGCCATTTTAAAATGTGTCACTGGACTTCCCTGATGGCCCAGCGGTTAAGGATCCGCCTGCCAATGAAGAGGACGTGGGTTTGACCCCTGGTTGGGAAGATTTCCCACGCTGCGGGGTCACTAAGCCCATGTGCCTGCCAGAACTACTTAGCCTGAGCTCTAGAGCCTATGCTCTGTAACAAGAGAAACCACGGCAATGAGAAGCGCACACACTGCAACAAGAGCGTAGCCTCCTTTCTCAGCAGCTGAAGAAAACCCTGGCTGCAGATGAAGATCCGCTGTGGTCAAAAATAAATATAATATAAAAAATAAAAATGTGTTATTCCCATGATTGTCTGAGTATATGAGCTCCAGTTCTTGTTTAGACTTTGGCCTGCCTGGTACAGAGCAGGGGGATCTGCACTGGAAAAATCAGCTTGGCTGTGGAGGCGAAAATGAGCAGACATTAGAGTGTGTGTGAATGCAGAGCGCCCGGCCAGGCCTGTCCGTCAGAAGAGACAGCACAAAGAAGGGCACACTGACCTGATCAAAGCTCATGAAAGAGGCAAGAACAGAGAGCGTGGGGTGCCGCAGGATGCTTGCTTAACAGGACATGGCCCGGTGCTGATCCGGAGAAGACTGGGATTTAGTTAGTTCACCAAGAATTTCTCCCTTCAGCTTTAACATTTTGCCAAGGCCAGATGCGTGCTGGTCTTTATCCCTGAGGTTATTGTAGGGAGCGAAACACAAAGGCACCTGGTTTCAGCTGAGCAGAAGTAATTTGTTAGTTCACAGAATGTAGAAGCAGGAAATGAGAAAGACGCTAGCCAGACCCTAAAACGCTGGGAGGATGCTCTCTCCATTTGCTCAGCTCTGCTTCCTATCTGCTCTAGTTTCCTTCTTTATAGACTGACTTACATAACAAAAGAGTTGATGGCCTGCATCTTCAAGTCTTGCAAGGATGAGAGAGGGGAGTGGAACCATCACAGGGCAGGTTCCAGCTTGGGGCAGGTTCCAGCTTGGACCAGGTGCTTCCCTGGGGCTGCGACCCTGGAAAGGGGCAGCTGTAGCTCCACCCACAAGGTCTGGTCGGGGCAGGGCATATATTTTCAAGGAGCATGGTGCTCCATGGGGGAGGCAGTTCCCTAGAATTTACTACAGTTATGCCATTTTAAAATGTGTCACTGGACTTCCCTGATGGCCCAGCGGTTAAGGATCCGCCTGCCAATGAAGAGGACGTGGGTTTGACCCTGGTTGGGAAGATTTCCCACGCTGCGGGGTCACTAAGCCCATGTGCCTGCCAGAACTACTTAGCCTGAGCTCTAGAGCCTATGCTCTGTAACAAGAGAAACCACGGCAATGAGAAGCGCACACACTGCAACAAGAGCGTAGCCTCCTTTCTCAGCAGCTGAAGAAAACCCTGGCTGCAGATGAAGATCCGCTGTGGTCAAAAATAAATATAATATAAAAAATAAAAATGTGTTATTCCCATGATTGTCTGAGTATATGAGCTCCAGTTCTTGTTTAGACTTTGGCCTGCCTGGTACAGAGCAGGGGGATCTGCACTGGAAAAATCAGCTTGGCTGTGGAGGCGAAAATGAGCAGACATTAGAGTGTGTGTGAATGCAGAGCGCCCGGCCAGGCCTGTCCGTCAGAAGAGACAGCACAAAGAAGGGCACACTGACCTGATCAAAGCTCATGAAAGAGGCAAGAACAGAGAGCGTGGGGTGCCGCAGGATGCTTGCTTAACAGGACATGGCCCGGTGCTGATCCGGAGAGACGTTTCGAGACGGACATTGCCCGCATCTCTAAAGTCACATAAACTGTGGATGGGACCTTATTTGGAAATAGGGCCTTTGTATGTAGAATCAAGTTAAAAAGAGGTCCGGGCTCAGCCTCATCCAGGCACTGGTGTATTTCTAGGAGAAAGAGGGGGATTTGAGCACACAGGCACCCAGGGACAACACTGTGGGACCATGAAGCAGGACAGCGGAGGGATGTGGCTCTTAATAGAAGTCAAGGGACCTGGCGGGGTGCTGGCAACCCCAGAACCACAGGAGGCAAAGAAGGATCCATGCTTGAGACCTTGGAGGGAGCATCCCCCGTCGGCACCTTGATTTTGTATGTGTAGGTCCCCAACCATGAGAAAATAAAATGTGGGCCTTTAAATCACCCCGTTTATAGTAATTTATTAGGACAACCCTAGGGAACTACCACAGAGAGCGTATTTCAATTTTAAGAAAGAGCCTGGGAACACAGATATAACTCCTTTTGAGGAGGCTTATGGCTTGTCGTAGAAGGAAAATGTTAAGCCAACTAAGTAAACAGTTAGCATCCAGAATTAAAAATTCTGCCGTGGAAGTTTGTCGGGAGTGATGCTCCATCCTAATGTCCTGCTTGGGGACCTGCTCAATGAGACTCAGGGCATTGCTGATTTACACCTCTGTGCGGTCAGTCTCAACTTTCAAGGTTGAAATCAAATATACATTGTTTACAGAAGAAAACCTATACCGTACAGAATTTAATAAGAAAAATTTCTCAGAGTTCAGCCTAAGGCTTTCAGATACCCTAATAAGCCAGACAAAGTACTCATTTTCCTTTTCTTTATACCTTCTCTTAAGTTTGTTTTCTATAGGCTCCAGTGTTTTCTTAATTTCAGACTATTGCCTGATTTGGGTGGGAAATATTAATTTCCTCTACTGAAATTCTTCAGATGGCTTCTCTAAATGTCAGTCGTATTGGCTTCCCCTACCCCAAAAAAAAAACTGTCAGGGATCAGTTTGCAGATGAGAACGAAGGTGATCAAAGCTCAGGGGAAAAGAGAGCGTGGGGTGCCAGGATGCTTGCTTAACAGGACATGGCCCGGTGCTGATCCGGAGAGACGTTTCGAGACGGACATTGCCCGCATCTCTAAAGTCACATAAACTGTGGATGGGACCTTATTTGGAAATAGGGCCTTTGTATGTAGAATCAAGTTAAAAAGAGGTCCGGGCTCAGCCTCATCCAGGCACTGGTGTATTTCTAGGAGAAAGAGGGGGATTTGAGCACACAGGCACCCAGGGACAACACTGTGGGACCATGAAGCAGGACAGCGGAGGGATGTGGCTCTTAATAGAAGTCAAGGGACCTGGCGGGGTGCTGGCAACCCCAGAACCACAGGAGGCAAAGAAGGATCCATGCTTGAGACCTTGGAGGGAGCATCCCCCGTCGGCACCTTGATTTTGTATGTGTAGGTCCCCAACCATGAGAAAATAAAATGTGGGCCTTTAAATCACCCCGTTTATAGTAATTTATTAGGACAACCCTAGGGAACTACCACAGAGAGCGTATTTCAATTTTAAGAAAGAGCCTGGGAACACAGATATAACTCCTTTTGAGGAGGCTTATGGCTTGTCGTAGAAGGAAAATGTTAAGCCAACTAAGTAAACAGTTAGCATCCAGAATTAAAAATTCTGCCGTGGAAGTTTGTCGGGAGTGATGCTCCATCCTAATGTCCTGCTTGGGGACCTGCTCAATGAGACTCAGGGCATTGCTGATTTACACCTCTGTGCGGTCAGTCTCAACTTTCAAGGTTGAAATCAAATATACATTGTTTACAGAAGAAAACCTATACCGTACAGAATTTAATAAGAAAAATTTCTCAGAGTTCAGCCTAAGGCTTTCAGATACCCTAATAAGCCAGACAAAGTACTCATTTTCCTTTTCTTTATACCTTCTCTTAAGTTTGTTTTCTATAGGCTCCAGTGTTTTCTTAATTTCAGACTATTGCCTGATTTGGGTGGGAAATATCAATTTCCTCTACTGAAATTCTTCAGATGGCTTCTCTAAATGTCAGTCGTATTGGGCTTCCCCCCTACCCCCCCTAAAAAGAAAAATGCTGTCAGGGAATCAGTTTGCAGATCAAGTAGATAACAGAAACCAGGAAGCTATTATTAGCTCTGGAGAAGGCCGTGGCTTGCTGGTTACATAAGCGAAAGGACGGGTAGCATTCTGGGAATGAGGAGAGAAATGGAAAATTGATCAGCAAGGAAGATTCGGGCTGTCTTCTCATTATCTCTGTTTTCTACCAAAAAGAAAGAAAGAAAGAATAAAAAAATACCACAAAATATCAGCCCAGAATTGTGTTCCCCCTATTCTCTCTGTTTCCTGTCATTTGAATCCAGTTCACCAAAGAATCGTATTTAAAGCATTTGAATGTTGATTATAAAACGCCAAGCTCATCAGTGGACACAAGTGAGAAGTAAAAAGTCAAGCACACTGGTATGGAAGTATCTTTATAGCACACCCTGCTTTTGCTGTATTACTGTTCATAAAATCGTAGACAGCCCTTTCTCAAGGTTCTGTGTATTTCTTCACAGTGCCTAACAATCTGAATGTTACTTTGCAATTTCTTTTCTAATTAGATTTTTTGGCACGTGAGAATGCAGGACTGCTTTAGTTCTGGTCCAGGATTTTGTTTCTGTTTTCCTCCACCATTTTCTTCGTCTTTGTGCTGATAGTTTGATTCAGCAGTGGTTTGGTGCTCCTGTGGCTGTGTTCTTACCCTTGGCCATGACATACTTAGTTAATTTCTGGCAGCTTCTTTCCTAATGCTTGTCAACTTCCATTCCTCTCTGTGTGTTTCCTTGGTGTATAAAGCTCAACCATCACTCATTGTGTTTTGAAGATAATGTTGGTTGTGAGCCTGGAATGACTTGAATAAACTGGCACTAAGTGACACTATCCAAATGCAGAGCGCAGTAAGCATGGGCACAGGCGATAACCAGGGCGTGGAGACGGTATCAGTCAAAGCTGTCGGTGCCTCAGCAGAAACGCTGAGAACTGCCACGGGCGACGCCTCATAATAGACCTTGCGTGGGAAACAGTTTCTTTCCGGTGACATTGTCCTTACCAGCCTCCAAACACACTCCCTCTGAAGGCACTCCTCCTCCCTTTAAAAAGAAAAAAATGCTGTCAGGGAATCAGTTTGCAGATCAAGTAGATAACAGAAACCAGGAAGCTATTATTAGCTCTGGAGAAGGCCGTGGCTTGCTGGTTACATAAGCGAAAGGACGGGTAGCATTCTGGGAATGAGGAGAGAAATGGAAAATTGATCAGCAAGGAAGATTCGGGCTGTCTTCTCATTATCTCTGTTTTCTACCAAAAAGAAAGAAAGAAAGAATAAAAAAATACCACAAAATATCAGCCCAGAATTGTGTTCCCCCTATTCTCTCTGTTTCCTGTCATTTGAATCCAGTTCACCAAAGAATCGTATTTAAAGCATTTGAATGTTGATTATAAAACGCCAAGCTCATCAGTGGACACAAGTGAGAAGTAAAAAGTCAAGCACACTGGTATGGAAGTATCTTTATAGCACACCCTGCTTTTGCTGTATTACTGTTCATAAAATCGTAGACAGCCCTTTCTCAAGGTTCTGTGTATTTCTTCACAGTGCCTAACAATCTGAATGTTACTTTGCAATTTCTTTTCTAATTAGATTTTTTGGCACGTGAGAATGCAGGACTGCTTTAGTTCTGGTCCAGGATTTTGTTTCTGTTTTCCTCCACCATTTTCTTCGTCTTTGTGCTGATAGTTTGATTCAGCAGTGGTTTGGTGCTCCTGTGGCTGTGTTCTTACCCTTGGCCATGACATACTTAGTTAATTTCTGGCAGCTTCTTTCCTAATGCTTGTCAACTTCCATTCCTCTCTGTGTGTTTCCTTGGTGTATAAAGCTCAACCATCACTCATTGTGTTTTGAAGATAATGTTGGTTGTGAGCCTGGAATGACTTGAATAAACTGGCACTAAGTGACACTATCCAAATGCAGAGCGCAGTAAGCATGGGCACAGGCGATAACCAGGGCGTGGAGACGGTATCAGTCAAAGCTGTCGGTGCCTCAGCAGAAACGCTGAGAACTGCCACGGGCGACGCCTCATAATAGACCTTGCGTGGGAAACAGTTTCTTTCCGGTGACATTGTCCTTACCAGCCTCCAAACACACTCCCTCTGAAGGCACTCCTCCTCCCCTCAAAAATCGAAATTCCAAGTTGGCAGACTGAAACACTTTCCAGCAAACCACTCAATTCTTAATCTCCTGGAAATTAAGGAACCAGATCTCCAGCTGGGAGAGATGCGTAGCAGCCACTTCCCAGAAAAGTCATCTTCATGTTCTCTTTCCTCCAAGCACGCTGCTGTGTGCCGCCTCATGTAATTAAGGATGAGAAGATGCTAGGCGGGGCTTCTCAGGTGACGCTAGTGGTAAAGGTAAAGAAGTGCCCTGCTGGGACTTCCCTGGTGGTCCAGTGGTTAAGTATCTGCTTTGCAATGCAGAGGATGCAGGTTTGATCCCTGGCTGGGGAACTAAGATCCCACATGCCTCGGAGCAACTAGGTCCACATCACCAACCACTGAGTCCGATGCAGTCAAATAAATAAATAATTACAAAAACAAAAAACAAAACAGAAGTGGCCTGCCATTGCAGGAGACCTAAGAGGCAAAGGTTGGATCTCTGGGTTGGGAAGACCCCCTGGAGGAGGGCATGGCAGCCTACTCCAGGATTCTTGCCTGGAGCATCCCAGGGACCGAGGAGTCCATGCAAAGAGTTGGGCATGACTGAAGCCACTTAGTACGGACAGATGTTAGGTGAGGCATACACAGAAATGAAGTACATACAAAGTCTTGGGTTGGGAAAGCTCAATAATATTCCCCTAACAATTAAAAAAAATTTTTTTTTCTATGTATGTGTTTAAACCCTAAAGGATCTAATTGACTGGGAGAATAAATATAAACTCTATCAAATAAGTAAATCAATGGAGACTGCCAGGCTCCTTTGTCCATAAGATTTTCCAGGCAAGAATCCTGGAGTGGGTTGCCATTTCCTCCTCCAGAGGAGCTTCCTGACCCAGGGATGGACCCCAGGTCTCTTATGTCTCCTGCATGGACAGATGGGTTCTTCATCACCAGTGCCACCTTGGAGACCCCACTGGGGCTGCAAAGAGTAGACATAACTGAGTGACTGAACAACAACAAAACACATCACCTCTGGAACTTGGTAAAATTCATACAAAGAATCTGCCACGGGCGACGCCTCATAATAGACCTTGCATGGGAAACAGTTTCTTTCCGTGACATTGTCCTTACCAGCCTCCAAACACACTCCCTCTGAAGGCACTCCTCCTCCCCTCAAAAATCGAAATTCCAAGTTGGCAGACTGAAACACTTTCCAGCAAACCACTCAATTCTTAATCTCCTGGAAATTAAGGAACCAGATCTCCAGCTGGGAGAGATGCGTAGCAGCCACTTCCCAGAAAAGTCATCTTCATGTTCTCTTTCCTCCAAGCACGCTGCTGTGTGCCGCCTCATGTAATTAAGGATGAGAAGATGCTAGGCGGGGCTTCTCAGGTGACGCTAGTGGTAAAGGTAAAGAAGTGCCCTGCTGGGACTTCCCTGGTGGTCCAGTGGTTAAGTATCTGCTTTGCAATGCAGAGGATGCAGGTTTGATCCCTGGCTGGGGAACTAAGATCCCACATGCCTCGGAGCAACTAGGTCCACATCACCAACCACTGAGTCCGATGCAGTCAAATAAATAAATAATTACAAAAACAAAAAACAAAACAGAAGTGGCCTGCCATTGCAGGAGACCTAAGAGGCAAAGGTTGGATCTCTGGGTTGGGAAGACCCCCTGGAGGAGGGCATGGCAGCCTACTCCAGGATTCTTGCCTGGAGCATCCCAGGGACCGAGGAGTCCATGCAAAGAGTTGGGCATGACTGAAGCCACTTAGTACGGACAGATGTTAGGTGAGGCATACACAGAAATGAAGTACATACAAAGTCTTGGGTTGGGAAAGCTCAATAATATTCCCCTAACAATTAAAAAAAATTTTTTTTTCTATGTATGTGTTTAAACCCTAAAGGATCTAATTGACTGGGAGAATAAATATAAACTCTATCAAATAAGTAAATCAATGGAGACTGCCAGGCTCCTTTGTCCATAAGATTTTCCAGGCAAGAATCCTGGAGTGGGTTGCCATTTCCTCCTCCAGAGGAGCTTCCTGACCCAGGGATGGACCCCAGGTCTCTTATGTCTCCTGCATGGACAGATGGGTTCTTCATCACCAGTGCCACCTTGGAGACCCCACTGGGGCTGCAAAGAGTAGACATAACTGAGTGACTGAACAACAACAAAACACATCACCTCTGGAACTTGGTAAAAATTCAGATATCCAGAGCCTGCCCCAGGCCCAATACAGTAACATGTCTGGGTGAGAGGCCTGAGCACTGAATTTTAAAATTATTCCATATGGGAATCTGACTCAAGCATTCATCTAGAGTAGGGGTCGGCAGGCAAACTTTTCCAGTGAAAGGGTTAAATAGTAAATAGTTTAGGCTTTGTGGACTAGTGGTCTCAGTAGCAAATACTCAGGTCTGTCATTATAGAGGGAAGATAGCCCCAGACGGTTTGCATACAATTGGATACACTGGCCTTGTTCCAATCAAGCTCTATTGACAAAGGCAGATGGCCGGTTTGGTTGTGCCTCTGGGCCATAATCTGGGACAAGAGCGGGAGGATTGGTACAGAGAAGCAGACCTGGAGGGAGAGCCGAATGCCCAGGAAGCGGTGGGTTGTTAAGAGAGATCCCAGCACCTGGTTGGGTGGGACATGAAGGATAAATCCATACGTTGCTTAGAGAACAGAAAAATATACAACGAAAGGCACACACTTCTAAGAAAAGAGAAAGACACAGTTGGCAGTCATGTGCACATTTACCTTATGTTCTCTTTCCTCAGTTATACTCATGCTGTCGCTGTTTAGTCACAAGGTCGTGTCCGACTCTTTTGTGACGCTATGGACTGTAGCCTGCCAGGCTCCTTTGTCCACGGCATTTCCCAGGCAAGAACACTGGAATGGGTAGCCTTGCCTTTCTCCAGGGGACCTTCCAGACCCAGGGATCAAAGCCGGGTCTCCTACATTGTAGGCAAATTCTTTACTATCTCAGCAGCCAAGAACGCTGAAAGGTATAGATTTAAATGTTATAAAAGTTGAACGAGTTATTAAGTAGGTTGTCACTGAAAATAAGTGTGGATTCTTTTATTTAGTAGTTGTTGGTTAGTGTTTGTGTCTTAGTTTCATCACTCAAGGTCAGTGACCTGGGACAAGTCACTTAACATTGAAATAATGATAGGATCTACTCACAAGAGGGTTGTGAAGGGGCAGAGATCACGTTTAAATAAAAATGTTTTGTAAATGGTAAAAATTCATAAGATATGGGTTGTTAAAATATGATAACTCAACTCTCTTGGATGTACTTGAACTGTTATCCTTGGAAGGGTTCTATTCTGGGATTCATTTATTTTCAGAAATGCATTTCTTTTCCTAAGCACTTTGAAATGATACTCACGCATATAAAACAATGTGCTGTAGCATTATCTGCATACTTAAAATGGGAATATTCTCACTTCATGATAAATGTGAGGGTGAGAAGCTAGCTCAAAATATTTATGGCATGTTTAAGGCTGATTAATCTTATGATCTCACAAACCTGATCTGTTTCACAGTTTCTAAGCTAAAATAGGAAGCATGTTAGTGAGCTATAAAGGTCCTGGAATGAGATTTTCTCAGGTCTTCATATTTGTATAGGAACAAGCAGAAGAAATGCCTCCGCCAGGCATTCTGCTGGCAGAGCTTCAGCTGATACTGTGCTGTCTGGAAGCCCTGGTGAGTACAGAGCTGGGTTTGTATGTGGGGCGGTGGTTTAACATTTTCCCCGACAATCTGGATACATTTCATGGTTTTCAGTTATGGGTTCTAAGAAAAGACAAAGACACAGTTGGCAGTCATGTGCACATTTACCTTATGTTCTCTTTCCTCAGTTATACTCATGCTGTCGCTGTTTAGTCACAAGGTCGTGTCCGACTCTTTTGTGACGCTATGGACTGTAGCCTGCCAGGCTCCTTTGTCCACGGCATTTCCCAGGCAAGAACACTGGAATGGGTAGCCTTGCCTTTCTCCAGGGGACCTTCCAGACCCAGGGATCAAAGCCGGGTCTCCTACATTGTAGGCAAATTCTTTACTATCTCAGCAGCCAAGAACGCTGAAAGGTATAGATTTAAATGTTATAAAAGTTGAACGAGTTATTAAGTAGGTTGTCACTGAAAATAAGTGTGGATTCTTTTATTTAGTAGTTGTTGGTTAGTGTTTGTGTCTTAGTTTCATCACTCAAGGTCAGTGACCTGGGACAAGTCACTTAACATTGAAATAATGATAGGATCTACTCACAAGAGGGTTGTGAAGGGGCAGAGATCACGTTTAAATAAAAATGTTTTGTAAATGGTAAAAATTCATAAGATATGGGTTGTTAAAATATGATAACTCAACTCTCTTGGATGTACTTGAACTGTTATCCTTGGAAGGGTTCTATTCTGGGATTCATTTATTTTCAGAAATGCATTTCTTTTCCTAAGCACTTTGAAATGATACTCACGCATATAAAACAATGTGCTGTAGCATTATCTGCATACTTAAAATGGGAATATTCTCACTTCATGATAAATGTGAGGGTGAGAAGCTAGCTCAAAATATTTATGGCATGTTTAAGGCTGATTAATCTTATGATCTCACAAACCTGATCTGTTTCACAGTTTCTAAGCTAAAATAGGAAGCATGTTAGTGAGCTATAAAGGTCCTGGAATGAGATTTTCTCAGGTCTTCATATTTGTATAGGAACAAGCAGAAGAAATGCCTCCGCCAGGCATTCTGCTGGCAGAGCTTCAGCTGATACTGTGCTGTCTGGAAGCCCTGGTGAGTACAGAGCTGGGTTTGTATGTGGGGCGGTGGTTTAACATTTTCCCCGACAATCTGGATACATTTCATGTTCAGTATGGGGTTTTCAGCTTATAACTGCCAGGAGAGATTGCAGTTTGTTTGGGTACAGAGGTGAGGAAGGAAAGGGTATAATAGATTCTGTGGAGTGGGCGGATGCCATTTCAGTCTGGTCTGGCTGTTGGATTCAGGATTCAGGCTGAAGACAGGCGTGAAGGTCCAAGGCTGTGGGAACTGTATTTAGGAACGGACTGTGAAAAGTGACACAAAATTGAGGAGACAGCTATCCCCACCTCTTGAATGGGAAGGACACTGCACTTTGATGAATCTCTAGATGCCAACTATAAACTACTGTAGAATAATGGATCACACCATGTGCTGTGGGTGACAGCATATCCCAGAGTAACCCTCACTGTGTAAGCATGTTCAGCCACTCTGTCGTGTCTGACTCTTTGAGACACTGCAGACTGCAGCCTGCCAGACTCCTCTGTCCAAGGGATTCTCCAGGCAAGAATACTGGAGTAGGTTGCCATTCCTTCTCCAGGGGATCTTCTCTCAGATCAGGGATCGAACCCGAGTCTCCTGAATTGGCAGGTGGTTTCTCTCCCACTGAGCCACCAATGTGTCTCATGAATGTGTTAGCTTACACACAGAAAAGGAGAATTCAGGTATCAAGAAGATGGAGTGAAGGCTGCTAATCAGCTGAATTTAAGGTAGGAAGAGAGGGCTTCCCTGGTGGTCCAGTGGGTAAAGAGTCCACCTTGCAGTGCAAGGGGCGCCAGTTCGATCTGTGGCCTGGGAAGATCCCACATGCCATGGAGCGGCTGGACTGATGTGTCCAATTATGAGCCAGCACTCTGGAGTACCATGTGCCCAGAGCCGGTGCTCTGCAATGACGGAGGCCACTGCAATGAGATGCCCATACAGACCAAAGAACAAAGATGGATGAAAATAAATAAGTGAAAGACCAATAAAAGTGGCCAAAAAAATAAAAAAGATAGGAAGAGTTTCCTGGATTAACCAAGTGAATCCAAACTAATCAAGAGCCTTTTAAAGTGGAAGGGAGAAGAGTTTAGAATCAGAGGGAGACGTGACTCTGGAAGAAGGGCCACAGAGATGCAACCACTCTGGCTGCATGGAGAACAGAGGCTATGAGCTCGAGAGTGCACACTGCCCCTAGAAGCTGGAAAAGGCCAGCAAAGGAACTCTCTAGAACTTCCAGGAAAGTATGCACTTCTACATTGTTGATTTTCTTCCCCTGTGAGACCTGTGTCAAACATCTAATTTACAGAAATAGAAAGCTGTGTTGTTCTAAGCCACTGAACTGTGGTCATCTGTTATGCTGGCAACAGAAAAACTAATGCACTCTCTGTGTGTTTGTTACTATACACTTTTGCCTACATAGCGATACACTCTCAACTTTAAACTGACTGCACCTGTTGAGTATATTACGTCTCTTTATGTAGTGTCCATTTGGCTTTAAAAGCCATTAATTTTGAACTGAAAAGAGAGGTTTCAGACAACCACAGGAAAAATATAGAGTAATTATGAGTCATTCCAAAATGAGAGAAAAAGTCAATGTAAAATATTAATATTTCACAGAAAGAACAAACCTCAGGCTATTCTTGGTAATTAGGAAACAAAGTTTTAAAAGAGAATTAACTTTTTACTTTAAGTTAATATTACAAAATTTTAGTCAGCACTGTGCTAATTTTGTTCAAGTTATGTGGTGACCCGAATAAATACTTTTTTTTGGTCTTGATCGAGAAAGTTTTGGGAATAGTGTTATTGGACAAATTTTGGGAATAATGTTATTAGACAAATTTGTCAATGATAGCACAGATTCATTATAAAGAAAGCTTCCATTTTCCTTTAGTATGGAATGCCTGACAATGTAAGTTTTCCGAGAAATGGCTCACATGATTTTTTTTTTCTAAATTTTGTTGTTGTTGACTTGCTAAGTCCTGTCCAATTCTTTGCAACCTCATGAATTGTAGCACACCAGGCTCCTCTGTCCTTGTCCTTCACGACCTCCCAGAGTTTGCTCAAACTCATGTTCATTGAATTGGTGAAGCTATCTAACCAACTCACCCCCTGCTGCCCCCTTCTCCTTTTGCCTTTCATCTTTTCCAGCATCAGGGTCTTTCCCAATGCGTCGAGTCTTTGCATCAGGTGTTCAAAGTATTAGAGCTTCAGCTTCAGGATCAGTTCTTCCAACAACTATTCTGGGTTGATTTCCTTTAAGATTGACTGGTTTGATCTCCTTGCAGTCCAAGTGACTCTCAAGAGTCTTCTACAGCATCACAGTTCAAAAGCATTAATTCGTCAGCAGTCATATCTATGACAATGGGATGAGAATTTTTGGCCAGTGAATGTGGCCTTATGAAGACTGGTGCACATTCTAGGTTGAATACGGAGATATTGTACCAAGAATATAACATAGATATGAGGGGTTTGAAGTGATCCACCCCATGCTGTGACAACCGTCCTGAAGAGAAGCGACATGATATAACCAGTTAAGCATAAAAAAACAAACCTGAACAGACCCAACCATGTGGGACTGCATGGGTACATGCAGGCTAATTGCTCCTCTGCTGCTGTTGGAGTATCCATTCATGGATGAACCACTAGACAACATTAAGATGCTTAAAGCTTTTGAGAGATTCAAAAATAGAACATGGTATTTAAGTAGAGTCACGCTTTAACACATGCTACGGGGGAACAGAGCAACTGAAGTGCTAAAAATCTTTCTGGCAGACTTGGACCTATTCTGAAAGGGGAAGCTTAAGAGTGTGTGTGTGTTTATAATATTGAACTGCTGTTAAATTAATAATTAGTGAGCCTCCTGCTGAAAACTAAAGGAGATGCGTTCAGTTCAGCTTCCCATATTAGCAAGTCAATGTGTATGTTTTTCAGATTTCTTAACAGAATGATTTTATGACACTGTATTCCCAAGTTTTTTTCTTCTTCAAGATGGTACTGACAACTTGCACAGTGGAGAGCTGTGTATTTGGTATCAAGGAATCCTAGCACTCACATGGGCTCAATAATTTCTGATTTTCTCTCAATGTCGCAAGTGATCCTTTGGAGTATTATCAGTAGTCAACATGGGACCTGGAGATTCAGTACCATTCATTCGATTCAGGAAATGAAAATTCATGGATACTTTCAAACAAGTTGGATACCTTGTAAAGAATTATACCAAATGGGTATGGTGGTATTATATGGTAATATAAGAATTTTAGCCATGGAACCAAATTTATATGGTGCTGTTAACGGTGAATGAAATGTAACAAATGTGTTTATGTAAGTTGAAGAAGTGAAGAAATTTACATATATTTGCATACACGTACCACTTGTCCCAAGTTACTCCACACAGCTATATCTGTTCTGTATTCTGTTTTTAATATTGCAAGCAAACTGTACTCAAAAGTATACTGATTGGTACAAGAGATATATGTATACGTGACTTCAATTTTTTGTGACTAATCTGGTCCTCAACATCCTTTCTTGCTGAAAATGTCTGTACCTTCCTACCACACAGGTTATGTGTCACCAGGGCTGTGATCTCTCTTGTTTTAAATTTTAATCATGTTGTGTTTCTCGCTCAGTTCTTTAAGGGCTCCCCCAATGACTGAGCAGGTGAAAAATCTGCCTGCAATGCAAGGGACACAAGAGACTTGGTTTCCATCCCTGGGTGGGAAGATCTACCAGAGAAGGAAATGGCAACCTACTCGAGGATTCTTGCCCGAAAAATCCCATGGACAGAAGAGCCTGGAGGGCTACAGTCCAAAGGGTCACAGAGTTGCACACAACTGAGCCGCAAAGCACACATGCACCTCAGTTCTTTGGATGTTTTCCTGTCTCCACTCTTCCCAGAATGCATCTGGTTGCAAAGGGAAGTATATATAATATGATGAATGGGTGGAGGATCATGGGGAGTGGTTGCTCAAGTGTCCAGAGTGTTACTATTCCTAGATGGCTTTACCTCTCAGTCAATATTTCGTTCAACAGAATGATTTTATGACACTGTATTCCCAAGTTTTTTTCTTCTTCAAGATGGTACTGACAACTTGCACAGTGGAGAGCTGTGTATTTGGTATCAAGGAATCCTAGCACTCACATGGGCTCAATAATTTCTGATTTTCTCTCAATGTCGCAAGTGATCCTTTGGAGTATTATCAGTAGTCAACATGGGACCTGGAGATTCAGTACCATTCATTCGATTCAGGAAATGAAAATTCATGGATACTTTCAAACAAGTTGGATACCTTGTAAAGAATTATACCAAATGGGTATGGTGGTATTATATGGTAATATAAGAATTTTAGCCATGGAACCAAATTTATATGGTGCTGTTAACGGTGAATGAAATGTAACAAATGTGTTTATGTAAGTTGAAGAAGTGAAGAAATTTACATATATTTGCATACACGTACCACTTGTCCCAAGTTACTCCACACAGCTATATCTGTTCTGTATTCTGTTTTTAATATTGCAAGCAAACTGTACTCAAAAGTATACTGATTGGTACAAGAGATATATGTATACGTGACTTCAATTTTTTGTGACTAATCTGGTCCTCAACATCCTTTCTTGCTGAAAATGTCTGTACCTTCCTACCACACAGGTTATGTGTCACCAGGGCTGTGATCTCTCTTGTTTTAAATTTTAATCATGTTGTGTTTCTCGCTCAGTTCTTTAAGGGCTCCCCCAATGACTGAGCAGGTGAAAAATCTGCCTGCAATGCAAGGGACACAAGAGACTTGGTTTCCATCCCTGGGTGGGAAGATCTACCAGAGAAGGAAATGGCAACCTACTCGAGGATTCTTGCCCGAAAAATCCCATGGACAGAAGAGCCTGGAGGGCTACAGTCCAAAGGGTCACAGAGTTGCACACAACTGAGCCGCAAAGCACACATGCACCTCAGTTCTTTGGATGTTTTCCTGTCTCCACTCTTCCCAGAATGCATCTGGTTGCAAAGGGAAGTATATATAATATGATGAATGGGTGGAGGATCATGGGGAGTGGTTGCTCAAGTGTCCAGAGTGTTACTATTCCTAGATGGCTTTACCTCTCAGTCAAGGCCTGGCTCTCCTGGGCTAACTCAGACAGCATCTTTCTCAGGTTGACCCGCTCTGCCTCCCCTTGGCTGACCAAGCACCGCCATGGTGGGATGCAGTGCTGTGTGCCTCCGTGGAGGCAAGGAAACTTCCAGGCTCTGTCCAGAGTGTAAGAAACATCTTACTCAGGATCTACACCCAGCCCTGAAATATCTCTTTTGTAATCTCTCCTCTGAGAGTCAACTCAGAGGCATTAGGGGAGCGAAGATAATAAAGTTCCACCTCATGCTCTCCCCTCCCTCCCCCCGACCATGCTCCAGTGCAAGAACCTACAGTGGCAGGAACAAATGTCTTCCTGTGAGCTGTAGGCTTTCCTCATCTTTCCCTTATCTGATATTCTTATGTCTTTTCACAAGAACTAAATGTAAAGTTGGGCTTCCCAGGTGGCTCAGTGGGTTAACAATCCACTTGCAATTCAGGAGAAATGAGTTCAATACCCAGGTTGGGAAGATCCTCTGGAGAAGGGCATAGCAACCTACTCCAGTATTCTTGACTAGAGAACCCAATGGACAGAGGAGCCTGGTGGCTACTGTCCATAGGATTGCAAATAGCTGGACATGACTGAAGCAACTGAGCATGCCCACAGGCACACAGAGATAGGTGAGTATTAAAGACACCACCTGTAAATAAGAGAGCACCAGTCTCTCTCTTTACAGCAGGAAGTGTTCACCTGAGCTCCCTGAACTTCTAGGGAACCCAACAGTCGTCACCATGGCTCTCAAATGGGTGTGCATGATGTATTTTGTTTCGGAAATCTGGTACTTTCAGCAAATTCTACCAGAGAAGGAAATGGCAACCTACTCGAGGATTCTTGCCCGAAAAATCCCATGGACAGAAGAGCCTGGAGGGCTACAGTCCAAAGGGTCACAGAGTTGCACACAACTGAGCCGCAAAGCACACATGCACCTCAGTTCTTTGGATGTTTTCCTGTCTCCACTCTTCCCAGAATGCATCTGGTTGCAAAGGGAAGTATATATAATATGATGAATGGGTGGAGGATCATGGGGAGTGGTTGCTCAAGTGTCCAGAGTGTTACTATTCCTAGATGGCTTTACCTCTCAGTCAAGGCCTGGCTCTCCTGGGCTAACTCAGACAGCATCTTTCTCAGGTTGACCCGCTCTGCCTCCCCTTGGCTGACCAAGCACCGCCATGGTGGGATGCAGTGCTGTGTGCCTCCGTGGAGGCAAGGAAACTTCCAGGCTCTGTCCAGAGTGTAAGAAACATCTTACTCAGGATCTACACCCAGCCCTGAAATATCTCTTTGTAATCTCTCCTCTGAGAGTCAACTCAGAGGCATTAGGGGAGCGAAGATAATAAAGTTCCACCTCATGCTCTCCCCTCCCTCCCCCCGACCATGCTCCAGTGCAAGAACCTACAGTGGCAGGAACAAATGTCTTCCTGTGAGCTGTAGGCTTTCCTCATCTTTCCCTTATCTGATATTCTTATGTCTTTTCACAAGAACTAAATGTAAAGTTGGGCTTCCCAGGTGGCTCAGTGGGTTAACAATCCACTTGCAATTCAGGAGAAATGAGTTCAATACCCAGGTTGGGAAGATCCTCTGGAGAAGGGCATAGCAACCTACTCCAGTATTCTTGACTAGAGAACCCAATGGACAGAGGAGCCTGGTGGCTACTGTCCATAGGATTGCAAATAGCTGGACATGACTGAAGCAACTGAGCATGCCCACAGGCACACAGAGATAGGTGAGTATTAAAGACACCACCTGTAAATAAGAGAGCACCAGTCTCTCTCTTTACAGCAGGAAGTGTTCACCTGAGCTCCCTGAACTTCTAGGGAACCCATTGATGGTAGCTTCAGGTACGTTCACCCTTGACATGGCTCTCAAATGGGTGTGCATGTGTTTTGATGTATTTTGTTTCAGGAGATAGTCTGGTACTTTCAGCAAATTCTCAACAGAGTGCCTGCTTCCAAACCATGAAGGGCTATCACATTAAAGAAAATGTTACACAAACAGGCAGCTTCTAACTTGGTACACAAACACTCACTCTTTTCACTTTCCCAGAAATGCCAGTGAAAAAAAGCCATGTCACTGGTGACAACATTCATTTTCTAGTTTTTTGAAACCCTTCAGTGATAAAATTCATGCAAAAATGTCCACTTGAAATAGAAAAACAACAGAAAAAGTCAAAAAAAAGGATAAAAGCCTGCCGTGGGCCTCCTATGAACGTGCTTGCAGGATCTTTTACTATTATTACGAATAAGTGAGGAATTAAGATAGTGTATTAAAAATCAGGGAAATCATTTTGCCAACAAAGGCAGCTATAATCAAACATGTGTTTTTTCTAGTAGTTATGTACAGATGTGAGAACTGAACCATAATGAAGGCTGAGCACCAAAGAACTAATGATTTCCAACTGTGGTGCTGGAGAAGATGTTTGAGACTACCTTGGACAGCAAGGTGATCAAACCGGTCAATTCTAAAGGAAATCAACCTTGCATGTTCACTGAAAGGACGGATGCTGAAGCTGAAGCTTTGGTCACCTGATGTGAAGAGCTGAGTTATTGGAAAAGACCCTGATGCTGGAAAGACTGAAGTCAAGAGGAGAAGGGGGCTACAGAGCATGAAATGATTGGATGGTCACTGATTTAATGGACATGAGTTTGAGCAAACTCCTAGAGACAATGAAGGACAGGGAAGCCTGGGGTGCTGTGGTCCATGGAGTTCCAAAGAGGTGGCCATGATTTAGTGACTGAACAACAATCACAACAAAGAATATCTTTAAGTCATTGAGATTCCTTAGAGGGATCCAGCTTTGGAAAATTAATTTGTAGCTGAGGAGCATGTGTGAGGTCAAGCAGTAGCATATGATGAATAACTGACTTTAAAGGGCAAGCTTCTGTAAGGAATTAATGATTCATTCTCAGGAGGCCTTTATTTACTACAAAAATCCCAAGTTCCTTTTGCTATTATCAGGCTGATAGACACAGGGAAATGGATTTTCATCACAGAATTTCCGAATGGTCCGCATAAACCATTAGATGCTCCTGGACTGCCCCTCCTTGTTTCAGTAGCTGCTCTGCACTGGTCAGCATCAGGCTCTCAGCAGCAATTAGTGGTAATAAGTAGGAGCTCACACAACCGATGGTGTAATTCGCCTGGACGGTGTGGAAGCAGCAGTTATGAAATGCTTCACCAAGCAGAGCTCCCTCCCATCAATTATCCAGGTGGAAGAGCCTAATGAAGCCACAAGTCGGGTGGCGTGTGGACCGCTAAGGAGCTTGGATGCGGAGCTTTCTGTCCTGGTTAAAAGGCCAAGACTTTACTTACTAGGATTGCTGTGAATTTCTTCTTTTGCAGCCCTAATTGATGCTTCTCCTAAATCAATCCTGCAAAGGTTCTGAGGAAAAGGGGATGCAGAGGGTGAGGACGAGGCTGAGCAAGATCTTTGATTACGTCTGGATTTCTTCAACAGTGTTTCTGAGTCCTAGCATAGCCTTCTGATCTTTCTCTCTCTCTCTCTCTCTCTCTGTTTCTTTCTCTCTCTCTCTGTCTATCTAGAGCTAGAATTGTCTATCTCTCTGCTTACACTAGTGGCTCCCCGGGGTGGCTCAGTGGTACAGAATTCACCTGCCAATTCAGGAGACATAGAGATTCTTATTCAACCACTGGATTGGGAAGATTACCTGGAGGAGAAAATCGCAGCCTGCTCTAGTATTCTTGCTTGAAAGACAGAGGAGCCTGGCAGGCTACAGCCTGAAGGGTTGCAAAGAGTCTGATTTGACCGAGTGACTGAGCATGCATGCTGCTTTATGCACGCATCTTCTCCTGCTCCTAGTGTATTAATCATAATCATTTTAAATTCCTGATCTGATCATTCCAACATCTCTGCCCTTTCTGAGTCAGGTTCAACAAAGAATATCTTTAAGTCATTGAGATTCCTTAGAGGATCCAGCTTTGGAAAATTAATTTGTAGCTGAGGAGCATGTGTGAGGTCAAGCAGTAGCATATGATGAATAACTGACTTTAAAGGGCAAGCTTCTGTAAGGAATTAATGATTCATTCTCAGGAGGCCTTTATTTACTACAAAAATCCCAAGTTCCTTTTGCTATTATCAGGCTGATAGACACAGGGAAATGGATTTTCATCACAGAATTTCCGAATGGTCCGCATAAACCATTAGATGCTCCTGGACTGCCCCTCCTTGTTTCAGTAGCTGCTCTGCACTGGTCAGCATCAGGCTCTCAGCAGCAATTAGTGGTAATAAGTAGGAGCTCACACAACCGATGGTGTAATTCGCCTGGACGGTGTGGAAGCAGCAGTTATGAAATGCTTCACCAAGCAGAGCTCCCTCCCATCAATTATCCAGGTGGAAGAGCCTAATGAAGCCACAAGTCGGGTGGCGTGTGGACCGCTAAGGAGCTTGGATGCGGAGCTTTCTGTCCTGGTTAAAAGGCCAAGACTTTACTTACTAGGATTGCTGTGAATTTCTTCTTTTGCAGCCCTAATTGATGCTTCTCCTAAATCAATCCTGCAAAGGTTCTGAGGAAAAGGGGATGCAGAGGGTGAGGACGAGGCTGAGCAAGATCTTTGATTACGTCTGGATTTCTTCAACAGTGTTTCTGAGTCCTAGCATAGCCTTCTGATCTTTCTCTCTCTCTCTCTCTCTCTCTGTTTCTTTCTCTCTCTCTCTGTCTATCTAGAGCTAGAATTGTCTATCTCTCTGCTTACACTAGTGGCTCCCCGGGGTGGCTCAGTGGTACAGAATTCACCTGCCAATTCAGGAGACATAGAGATTCTTATTCAACCACTGGATTGGGAAGATTACCTGGAGGAGAAAATCGCAGCCTGCTCTAGTATTCTTGCTTGAAAGACAGAGGAGCCTGGCAGGCTACAGCCTGAAGGGTTGCAAAGAGTCTGATTTGACCGAGTGACTGAGCATGCATGCTGCTTTATGCACGCATCTTCTCCTGCTCCTAGTGTATTAATCATAATCATTTTAAATTCCTGATCTGATCATTCCAACATCTCTGCCCTTTCTGAGTCAGGTTCTGATGCTTGTTCAGTCTCTTGAAAGTGTGCTTTCAGCTTTTTGCATGCCTTGTGGTTTTTTTGGTGAGTGCCAGACAGGAGGTACTGGGTAAAAGGAACTCTGCTAAGTGTTCACATATGGCATCATTGAAGAATACGTGCGGTCACATTTTTCTCTTTTGAACAGACCTTCCTAACTTCCTCCCCATCTTCTCCTTTTCATGGATTGAAGGCATCTAAGATTTGATGCTCTGCTCTGTCTCATAGGCTTAAGGGAGCAGAATGAAATCCTTCAACTTTCCTATTTCCATTTTTCAACATCTCCCCATATTGCATGAAATAGGAAAAGTGTAAGGCTGAATAAAAAATTAGATACAAAGTTCCTCAGAGTATTGTTAGAAGTTATAGTTGATTAAAATTTGAGAATATTACTTGTAAAAGATGGTATATTCTATAGAGAAAAAGGCCCCGAATATGAATTCATAAATAAATAAAATGAATAATCCCATTTCCCATAAGAGACAGATAAAAAATGGATTTTTTTTCCTTAAAAGAAGCCAAACTGCAAAGAAGGAGAAGAGGACTGGTTGTGAATTTAAATGAATGCCCAAATATTGCAATTATAATTGCATTTTTTTATAAAGAATGAGTTATTTCTTAAGGATTACAGATTAAACTTAATATCAAACCTCTGTCAGGATAATTTCTTGAGTAGAAGGTGCCATTTTAAAAGGAATTACTTTGGTACATACATTTTTTTTTCCTCTTTTGGGTTCTCAAATCATTTTAGTTGATTCTGGATCAAACTTTCAGAAAAGTCTAAATGCAAATTCCTCCTTGAGGAAGGAGAGTAGATATCGCCAGTTACCAAATTGTGATTTAAGATTCTCAAATGCAAGATAATATTTATAAACCAACTGAGAGTTAAAATTAGCAGTTCTTTAATATATTAACAGCGTGGGATGGGGCTAGCTATATTCAGTAATTTATAGTTTTGAGCATATTTACCCTTAACCAACATTCAAAAATACCACTTGAAGGACTGGAATGCTATCTAAACATGATGAAGTGAAAAAATTGACAAAGTGCTGGTACCTGTCCATTTACTTGGCAATAAACTACATTCCTCTAGAGTAATCTTCCTATTTCAGAGTTTGAAGAAATTATTCTAGACTTCACTTTGTTGAAACTCTATCTATGAGTAATTGCTGCTGTTTAGTCCCTAAGTTGTGTCTGATTCTTTGTGACCTCCATGTCATTAGCTCTGCAGTCTCATCTGTCCATGGGAATCCCCAGGCAAGAATATTGCAGTGAGTTACCATTTTCTTGTCCAGGGAATCTTCCCACCCAGGGGTCGAATTGGTGTCTCCTGCACTGCAGGTGGATTCTTTATCACTGAGCCCCCAAAAAGACTGTTGAAATTTGTTCATATTTTAGGCTTAAGGAGCAGAATGAAATCCTTCAACTTTCCTATTTCCATTTTTCAACATCTCCCCATATTGCATGAAATAGGAAAAGTGTAAGGCTGAATAAAAAATTAGATACAAAGTTCCTCAGAGTATTGTTAGAAGTTATAGTTGATTAAAATTTGAGAATATTACTTGTAAAAGATGGTATATTCTATAGAGAAAAAGGCCCCGAATATGAATTCATAAATAAATAAAATGAATAATCCCATTTCCCATAAGAGACAGATAAAAAATGGATTTTTTTTCCTTAAAAGAAGCCAAACTGCAAAGAAGGAGAAGAGGACTGGTTGTGAATTTAAATGAATGCCCAAATATTGCAATTATAATTGCATTTTTTTATAAAGAATGAGTTATTTCTTAAGGATTACAGATTAAACTTAATATCAAACCTCTGTCAGGATAATTTCTTGAGTAGAAGGTGCCATTTTAAAAGGAATTACTTTGGTACATACATTTTTTTTTCCTCTTTTGGGTTCTCAAATCATTTTAGTTGATTCTGGATCAAACTTTCAGAAAAGTCTAAATGCAAATTCCTCCTTGAGGAAGGAGAGTAGATATCGCCAGTTACCAAATTGTGATTTAAGATTCTCAAATGCAAGATAATATTTATAAACCAACTGAGAGTTAAAATTAGCAGTTCTTTAATATATTAACAGCGTGGGATGGGGCTAGCTATATTCAGTAATTTATAGTTTTGAGCATATTTACCCTTAACCAACATTCAAAAATACCACTTGAAGGACTGGAATGCTATCTAAACATGATGAAGTGAAAAAATTGACAAAGTGCTGGTACCTGTCCATTTACTTGGCAATAAACTACATTCCTCTAGAGTAATCTTCCTATTTCAGAGTTTGAAGAAATTATTCTAGACTTCACTTTGTTGAAACTCTATCTATGAGTAATTGCTGCTGTTTAGTCCCTAAGTTGTGTCTGATTCTTTGTGACCTCCATGTCATTAGCTCTGCAGTCTCATCTGTCCATGGGAATCCCCAGGCAAGAATATTGCAGTGAGTTACCATTTTCTTGTCCAGGGAATCTTCCCACCCAGGGGTCGAATTGGTGTCTCCTGCACTGCAGGTGGATTCTTTATCACTGAGCCACCAGGGAAGCCCATGTGAGTAATTACGACTGTTGAAATTTGTTCATATTTTTCCTGTAATAAAACTATATATCTCTGGGATTGATAACAAAAAGACTCTGACATGTATGAACTGAGCGTGATCTGCTATGAACTTTCTCACAACTAGATTGTTTCTTGAACCCTGATTATCAGTTGGTTCATTTATGTGACACTATTGAACACATGACGTTGATAGTACATAAGAAAAGGACACTCTCAATGCTCAGAAAGTCCAGGATGGCTGAACTTTAAGTTACCCAAAAGTCAAATTGGACTTTTTCTTTGGAATCAAATCCCTGCATGCCTCTTCTAGATTCGAGATCTCAAGTCACTTAACTTTCCCTGTGCTTCTGTTTTACGCTCCTGTTTTTGTGAAAATGCCACTGCTCTCTCATTCTTCTTCTGTGCTTTGGGGATGGATGATTACTAACTCTGGGAAAGGCGGTGTCAAAGCCCAGACTGTTGGGGGCTCTCTCAAAGAGCCCAGGATCAGCAACTGAGAAATATTTTTAATTAATTGATTATCTTTTGGCCACACCATGGCATGTGAGAACTTGGTTTCCCAACCAAGGATTGAACCCATGACCTGTGCAGTGGAAGCACAGAGTCTTAAACCACTAGACCACCACGGAAGTCCTGAAGCATTTTTTAAACAAGGAAATTCTGGGGGGAGTGCAGTTTTATACCCTTGGATATTTTTTAAAAATGCTTCTTTTGGAAATTCTTTAGGAAGAGGAGCTGTCTTACCTAAAGGTCATAGTTTAAGTATATTTTAGAAAGTAGTATTCACTTACTGAAGGAATACTGTTTGCTCCAAGTTTAGGGGGTGATTTGCTGTTCTGGCATTGAACCTTGCTAAATCACAGGTCTCTTTCCAGAGTTAACTCTCATGTTCATGTTGGGCCAAGCTGGAGAAATTCAGGACGGAATTTTCTTTTTCTTTTTGCCCCGAGTTCATATCACTATCAGGTAATGATCTCACAGGTTTCCCTCGTGGGTCAGAGAGTAAAGAATATGCCTGCAATGTAGGAGACCCAGGTTCAGTCCCTGGGTTAGGAAGATCTCCTGGAAAGGGAATGGAAACCCACTCTAGTATTCTCGCCTGAAGAATTCCATGGATACCTGGTGGTCTACAGTTCATGTGGTCACAAAGAGTCAGACATGATTGAGGGGACTTTCAACACTAGATCTGCTTCTGCTATGAATTTCTCCTAGTTTTATCAGTTGGTTCATTTATGTGACACTATTGAACACATGACGTTGATAGTACATAAGAAAAGGACACTCTCAATGCTCAGAAAGTCCAGGATGGCTGAACTTTAAGTTACCCAAAAGTCAAATTGGACTTTTTCTTTGGAATCAAATCCCTGCATGCCTCTTCTAGATTCGAGATCTCAAGTCACTTAACTTTCCCTGTGCTTCTGTTTTACGCTCCTGTTTTTGTGAAAATGCCACTGCTCTCTCATTCTTCTTCTGTGCTTTGGGGATGGATGATTACTAACTCTGGGAAAGGCGGTGTCAAAGCCCAGACTGTTGGGGGCTCTCTCAAAGAGCCCAGGATCAGCAACTGAGAAATATTTTTAATTAATTGATTATCTTTTGGCCACACCATGGCATGTGAGAACTTGGTTTCCCAACCAAGGATTGAACCCATGACCTGTGCAGTGGAAGCACAGAGTCTTAAACCACTAGACCACCACGGAAGTCCTGAAGCATTTTTTAAACAAGGAAATTCTGGGGGGAGTGCAGTTTTATACCCTTGGATATTTTTAAAACTGCTTCTTTTGGAAATTCTTTAGGAAGAGGAGCTGTCTTACCTAAAGGTCATAGTTTAAGTATATTTTAGAAAGTAGTATTCACTTACTGAAGGAATACTGTTTGCTCCAAGTTTAGGGGGTGATTTGCTGTTCTGGCATTGAACCTTGCTAAATCACAGGTCTCTTTCCAGAGTTAACTCTCATGTTCATGTTGGGCCAAGCTGGAGAAATTCAGGACGGAATTTTCTTTTTCTTTTTGCCCCGAGTTCATATCACTATCAGGTAATGATCTCACAGGTTTCCCTCGTGGGTCAGAGAGTAAAGAATATGCCTGCAATGTAGGAGACCCAGGTTCAGTCCCTGGGTTAGGAAGATCTCCTGGAAAGGGAATGGAAACCCACTCTAGTATTCTCGCCTGAAGAATTCCATGGATACCTGGTGGTCTACAGTTCATGTGGTCACAAAGAGTCAGACATGATTGAGGGACTAAGACTTTCAAACTTTCACTTTTTTGCATCAATATTATCAAGAAGATATACATGAGAACATCAGTCTCTTTCAGTATAATGTTACAGTTTTGCCCCTATTCATAGGAATTGATGGTGTGGATTTACCTCCTGCATATTTGGATCACTAACCAAAAATAACCCCATTATGTTCACTTAGGATTCCTGCTCCAGTGGCTTCATAGCTTGCTAGTATAGCTTGCTAGTAGCCTTCACCAGCCATGCCAGGGCTTCCTGGTGCAGAACACATCACTGTGCACCTGGGTCTCAGTGGTCTCACCAGTACGGTAAGATGGTGGCACTCCATGGTCTTCCTGTTTCCCTTCAGTTCTAATACTCATTGTTTCAATGTTTGCCCTGCTTCAGTTGGGATATATTCCAACCCAAAGTGTCTTCACATTTCTTCGTGATAGAATGAACAGTCTCTCTGTGCAGATTCAAGATGGAGAAAATCTGATTCTAGGAATGTGAAACTCTCAGTTGCAATAATTGCAGCTCATCTCTGACCTTGAAAAGCCATTCCTTGAGGGCCGTGGAACTCATTACTTGAACGAGGCCTGCTGTAGCCCTAGCTGCTCTGCCTTTGAAGAAATAAAGTTCTCCTGCATTTTTTTTTAATCTTCCTTTCATGATAGCACCAGAAATCTTGATTTCATTGCCTCCTTGGGAAAGACTTTACCCATCTCCCAGTATTCAGTCACTCCTGGGTCTGATGGATGAAGAATCAAGGTCTTGCACCCTTTGCTCTTCCAGAGGTAGTAAATGTAGTTTACTGTGTCCATATGCCATAGATATAGGCACCGGCAGACAGAGAAGGAAGCACAACATGAAGCATGGAGAGTTCATTCACTCTTTTTCATGATAATGTGTTTTTGACTGCCAAGGGTAATCTCAATGCCTCTTTCATTGGATTCTTTTCTCTCCCCCAGCTCTCCACCCTATATTTGAAGCTGCTATATATTCATATAAATCTGCAATTTTTCTTTTTTGAGCTTAGTGCACAGAACACTTCTACTCATGTATAAAAGATGCCCTGAAAATTCCTATCATGGCTGCCTAAGTGTTTATTTAGAGGTGGTGCCTTCAAGAGACAGCAGTTACAGTTGTGATATATGATTTGGTTCAGTTATTTTTCTGTCCATCTTCTTTGTTTATCAGGAGTTAAAAAAAGGGAACTAAAGATATTATAAGAAGAGTTTCCCTTGGTGGTTAATTTTAGGTATTTTGTGAATAAATGGAATATATGGATTTTAAAAGAAATAGAACTATGGGAAATAGGATATATTATATACAAATTATATGTTATGAGAAGATTCATTGCAAAGTTGATCTGAATATTTCTGAATGATTAATTTTAAATTCCATGCAATCTAGATGTGAAACAGGTAATTTAATCACAAATTTTCTATGTTTTGATTTGGGATTTTGGTATAATCCTTAGAATAAAAATCAATCATTTTAAATTATTTTGGTAAATTGTTTTTAGAGGCAGCAAAAAAGAAACATTTTTTGCATCACTCTGTAGCTTTAAAAGTTTGTATTTCTCTTATACCTCCAGTGTTCTGATTTCTAAAGACAAGGTGAGGAAATGAAGATGTTTTATATTAACATGATAAATTTTAAAATAATTTTTGTTTGGAATATAAGAGACTCAAAAACTGCAGCTTTGTTTTTTAATCATGATGAATAATTTTTGACTTACTGTTAAGTGAAGCGAAAGTGTCAGTTGCTCAGTTGTCGTGTTCGGCTCTTTGCAACCCTATGGACTGTACACCGCCGGGTTCCTCTGTCCATGGAATTTCTAGGCAAGACTACTGCAGAGTGAAGCCAATGCCTTCTCTAGGGCATCTTTCAGACCCAGGGATCAACTCTGATCTCCTACATTGCAGGCAGACTTTCTGCTGTCTGAGTCACCAGGAAAGCCCTTGTGAAGGTGGCTGCCATTGTTGGGATCCTCTTAAGTGTACCTTTAAAGACCAGACTGGAAGGCTCCCCTCTAGAGTTTCTTTCATAGATGAAAATAAAAATACAATTATTTTCAACTGCAATTATGTGAAAACCTATGCACAGCAATTAATCAAATGAGCTTTCAGCATGGTTAGAAGTGAAGTGCTCATGAAAGAGGCTGGGAAATGCCCACAGAAACCATGGGCTGGCTCTGACCAGCTTATTTATAGCTTATGAGGCCGAAACACCTCCTCTGGGGTTTACTTCATGCAGCTCTGCCAGATGTTTCACATTCGTAACCCCAGACCAAGCCAGTAGCCAAAGTCACGCAAGATCTCGCTGCAGAAAAATGCATGTTTCCCATTCTGGCCCCAAACTGTCTCAAAAGGATATGGTTTTTCCTTTTGAGACAACTGAGAATTAATATCTCGTCCACAAAAAAGCCCAACTCTTAATATGCCCCTTTCTATTCTCACTTATTAGTCAAGGCCATATTCTTCTTATTTCTATCTTTTGTTGAGAGAGAGAAAAAAATGAATGATTATTTGAGATAGTGCAAAAAATTCCATTTGACACCTGAAGTTTATCTAGATAAACTGAAAACCATCCACAGGGACTGAATTGTTTTTAGTAAATATTTATAAACTATAAATATTTAAAAATATCTATATTGACTTTTAAATTGGACTAAAATATGATAGCATCATATAAACATACAGGCCCTGTATAGACATTTCTGGTGCATTTAAGCATCTGAGTACAGAAACAAAGCATATCTCCCATTTAGCAGAGATGTGCTTAACCTTGGATTGGATTTCTCAATGACTTTGAAGCAGTTGAAATAACTTTGAAATCTCCTGGTGGAGAAATAGAAGGACATACCATCATTGAGTTAACATCATCTGTCAATAGAAATCTAATATTGATCAGAGTCATTATTTAATAAAGACTGACAGCTTATAACAAAGCAATTTCATCAATTAATTTATATAGAATCACATGGATGCTGAGAGTCAGGATTTTCAAAAGTCTGTGGGTGTGCTAGATTGCATATCATTATAGATGCTGCTGGGAGAAAATATGCATGAGCTGAAAGACTCTTTTAGGCAAATGATTCTCTGCCTGATGAAAGGATTCATGTGATCAGTGCTGTATTTTCGGTAGTGAAGTGCTACTTTCAGTATGTCTCCTATAGCTTGAGATATACGTTAGCTCATTCTTTCCCTCTACTTTGGAAAAGAAGCAGCCACCACAGCAGTTAATCATGAGCTAGCTATAGACTTAACCAGGAAAAAAAAAGTCCTCTCCTGGTACAGTTTGCCCACAAACCTTTCAAAGCCGGCAGCCCAAAGTCGCCTAGAGTGAATGAGATCAGAATACAATGCAATGTAGATGTAATAATTCTTTATTTCAGCACACCTGTGCACCAGGTTAATACAGCTATCATTTGTCACAAAAAAGCTTTTGGGAAACTAAATGCAAGGTTCTCCCTTTAGCTAGAAGCTTAGTTGGCTGGAAGGAAAATTACTGGGGAGGGTACAGAGGAACTAATCTCCATTGTTCCTTCAGAAATGTGCTCACCCTGCATTCTCTTGCATTGAAATAGAAGAAAAGCAGGCTGAGTATTCAGGTGATCTGCCTGGTCCTTAGGGGCTAGAAATCTATTAGAGAAGCCTTTACAGTTTTTCATAACAGCAGCCCTTTCAAGAGTTTTCCAGAGAGATCCTTCGGACCCCGGCTCCCCTTAATCTCCATTCCCCATAACACAATTTTAAAGTGATTTTTAAAAATGCCCTTACGTTTCTCAGTCCTCATTTGTAAAGCACTGATAAAGGTTTTTTGAAGAATTAATGCGATATTTTATTCTTAGGAGAAAATAATGTATTCACTTAAGGGGGTAAAAACAAAAACGTGTTAAAGAAATCTGGTTTGCTTTTCTGAATTAAGAACTAAACTTAGATGCACCAATGCAGCGACTTGCAGGGCAGCAAGGGAGACGCAGACCTTGGAGAACAGGCCTGTGCACACACTGGGGGACGGAGAGGGTGGGACGAACTGAGCCAGCAGCACTGAAACATATGCATGACCAACTGCAAAACAGATGACCCGTGGGAAGCCACTGGG
This sequence comes from Tragulus kanchil, assembly GCA_022376925.1. NCBI lineage: Eukaryota > Metazoa > Chordata > Mammalia > Artiodactyla > Tragulidae > Tragulus > Tragulus kanchil. Next base: position 157,995,409 of record JAIOJX010000003.1, read on the forward strand.
AGATGCAGGGAGCTCAGTCTGGTGCTCAGGGACAGCCTAGAGAGGTGGGATGGGGTGGGAGGTAGGGGGGAGGTTCAAGAGGAAGGGGACGTATATATACTTATGACTGATCCACATGGACGTATGGCAGAAATCAACAAGCTATTGTAAAGCAATTATCCTCCAATTAAAAAAAATTTTTTTTTTTAAAAGAACTGAGCTTCCACTGCTATGGCATTTCTCAACATCTTGTAATTTCTTGCCCATTTTCTATTTCGTCTACAAGATTCTAAGTTCCACGAGGCAGTATATGTCTGTTTCATCCTCGTATCTCTATAGATGCATATAAAATTAGTCTGTACTTATGCATTTGTTAAATTGGAATAATGAAACCAATAAATAGGACACACGGGGAAAATATCGTGAGAGTACAATCCATAATTCTCTCCCTGATATTGAGGCTTCTTGGAATTGGACCAACCAAATATAAAATAGGGAAAGCGACTCACTCAGATTAAGGATGAGTCTTTTCCCTGCGCCAGGCCTATTTTTTATATTATTTTTAAATAGGCAATTATGCAAACAGTTCAACAAGAAAAAAGACCTGAAGATAAGTCAATGGTTGTTTCATTGCTACCTTCAACTCTACTTAGAGCAATACTGCAAATATTCAGAGAGAGGCATGGTAACCTCAGCCATCTCTTTACATAGTTTCCACCCTTGCATTATGAAATGAAAGCTTTGGGAACCCTCACTGCACAAGTTTTTAAGGGATAGACAGGGAATAAATACTGAAACAAACAACTAGGCAACCGTTACAAGTTCCAACCCACGTATTACTCTGAGATCTTATGGAGAGAGTAACATGGAAACATACATTACAATATGTAAAATAGATAACCAATGGGGATTTGTTGTATGACTCAGGGAGCTCAGGGCTTGGTAACAACCTAGTGAGGTGGGATGGGAAGGAAGGTGGGAGGGATATTCAAGTGGGAGGGGACATGGGTAAACCTATGTTGATGTTTTGTAGAAACCAACGCAATACTGTAAAGCAATTATCCTCCAATTAAAAATAAATAAATTAAAAAATAAATATAAAAAAGATTCCATTGATGACATCAAATCATAACTGTATCATTTTCTAGCACTTCACTTCTGCTAGGTTTTTTAGGCTCTTTTTTGTTAACTATAACATAAACAAAATGTTAATGCAAATCTTTTATCAGATATTTTATTTGAGAACTTCCCAAACATGACATGTGCAGTCTGATGTAATGATGTGAAATCTATTATTCTGCAAAGATTCACACCAGTGACAGTGTGACTGACTTGAAAACAGCATTTTCATCTATTTTTCCCCAAAGGAAAGGGATAAATAACCGAATACTATAGGGTAGATATGAAGGGTACTTCATGCCTATAAAACTCGATGTTGTCCTCGTATCTCTATAGATGCATATAAAATTAGTCTGTACTTATGCATTTGTTAAATTGGAATAATGAAACCAATAAATAGGACACACGGGGAAAATATCGTGAGAGTACAATCCATAATTCTCTCCCTGATATTGAGGCTTCTTGGAATTGGACCAACCAAATATAAAATAGGGAAAGCGACTCACTCAGATTAAGGATGAGTCTTTTCCCTGCGCCAGGCCTATTTTTTATATTATTTTTAAATAGGCAATTATGCAAACAGTTCAACAAGAAAAAAGACCTGAAGATAAGTCAATGGTTGTTTCATTGCTACCTTCAACTCTACTTAGAGCAATACTGCAAATATTCAGAGAGAGGCATGGTAACCTCAGCCATCTCTTTACATAGTTTCCACCCTTGCATTATGAAATGAAAGCTTTGGGAACCCTCACTGCACAAGTTTTTAAGGGATAGACAGGGAATAAATACTGAAACAAACAACTAGGCAACCGTTACAAGTTCCAACCCACGTATTACTCTGAGATCTTATGGAGAGAGTAACATGGAAACATACATTACAATATGTAAAATAGATAACCAATGGGGATTTGTTGTATGACTCAGGGAGCTCAGGGCTTGGTAACAACCTAGTGAGGTGGGATGGGAAGGAAGGTGGGAGGGATATTCAAGTGGGAGGGGACATGGGTAAACCTATGTTGATGTTTTGTAGAAACCAACGCAATACTGTAAAGCAATTATCCTCCAATTAAAAATAAATAAATTAAAAAATAAATATAAAAAAGATTCCATTGATGACATCAAATCATAACTGTATCATTTTCTAGCACTTCACTTCTGCTAGGTTTTTTAGGCTCTTTTTTGTTAACTATAACATAAACAAAATGTTAATGCAAATCTTTTATCAGATATTTTATTTGAGAACTTCCCAAACATGACATGTGCAGTCTGATGTAATGATGTGAAATCTATTATTCTGCAAAGATTCACACCAGTGACAGTGTGACTGACTTGAAAACAGCATTTTCATCTATTTTTCCCCAAAGGAAAGGGATAAATAACCGAATACTATAGGGTAGATATGAAGGGTACTTCATGCCTATAAAACTCGATGTTGTCCTGGAATCTTGAAGCAGAATAGCAAGCCAGATGCCATGCTCATCTCTGACATTTGGAGAAAGTGAGGCTGGTCAGAGACTGAGCGGGGTGTGTTGAAGAAGTCATTATACCTACTGTAACGAGAGCCAATGTGTCTGGACACCAGTGCCAGGATTCCTTCCAGGGCCCTGTGAACCTTTGTAACCGGGAGGAGGTAAAGGCAGATCAGAGGCCGAGAGAACAGGTGCCTGCTGAATGTGCCAGGCAATGTGCTAGCCCTGGGGGCCAACAGGGTTGAAGAAGGCTCTACGGCTGAGAGGTGTTCATACGTTGGGAGTGGGAGTGGAATAGCATCTATACTGGTGCGTGCGTATGTGTTGTACAATTTTTCCAACTTTTAGAACTCAGGTTTCTTTGGAAAATTCAACTTGATTCAACTCAGCTCAGCTAACAGAAACTTCTCATGACCCAGCACCCCTGGTTTTAGGATACATAACTTGAGGGGTACGTGATCGCCTGTCTCCTGGAGAACCAAACACAGACATGAATGAGTGATTACAGCAGTCTAACACGTTCTAACCGAAGTGTGAGTAGAGGGCAGCGGGGGCATCCAGGAGCGAGAACTGGGCGGTACCAGCTCCCGCTGAGCAAAGCCGACGTGGTGGTGATTGTAGCTGAACACAGGTGGGCTCTTCGCTTCACACTAACTTCTTTTTTTTTTTTTAACCTTAAATTTATTTATGTTTAATTGGAGGATAATTGTTTCACAATGTTGTGTTAGTTTCTGCCATACATCAACACGAATCAGCCGCAGGAATACATATGTTCCCTCCCTCTTGAACTTGCCTCGCACACTAAGTTCTGCACTTTGTCTGAGCTGGGAAAACAATGTTGAGTAAAGCAATATGTGCCCTGGAGGGAACACAGTCATACCCACCATGGAGCTGAATATTCTGATAAATTCTACCACTGAGGTAACCTCCATGCCGTAAGCTTCACCGCCATAGTCCCAGGAGTAGTCAGTGGTGACTGGTAATGAGAGGATCAGTTGTCAGCGGCAGCAGGCAGGGCCCCGTCTGGTTTGCTCAGGTTGGTGGCCAGCTTCCCACACAGTGCTTGTGGCTGTTGCTTAGTCATGAAGTCGTGTCTGACTCTTGTGCAGCACCATGGACTCTAGCTTGGTCAGGTTCCTTTGGCAAGAAGGGTGGAGTGGGTTGTCATTTCCTTTTCTAGGGAGTGTTCTTGACTCATGGGTTAAACTTGAGTCGCCTGAATTGGCAGTTGGATTCTTTACCACTGAGCCACCAGGGAAGCCCTCACCCAGTGCTAAATGCATTAGAAACTCAATATTTGCTGAATGTATTAATGAGTGACGGCCCCATGGGAATACATAAAGAGCTACTGAAGTATGCTGAGGTGGGTTTTTTTTTGACCAAAATCAGTATCTGCATATATTTAAAAAATGTATGATTCACTTACATGTTTTCTTTTAAACACAGAGGAAAAATAGCTGTCTTCTTCCTGATATTCCTCCAGTATGTAATTGCTATACTTTTGAAACTTAAAACATTGCATCCAAAGGGAAAAAAATAGATATAAACAGTGAAATAAGTTTTGTGGAAGAGATGATTAGAATTTTTCCACAAAAAATATATATCTGTAATTTGTCCTTCCAAAGAAATTTTCTGCTGAACCTTTGATTGACGTCAAGATGTAGATTTAAATCATTTGATAGTCCCCAAATATTTTGAATCTATCCCATTAGTAATAATGAGAGTTCAATGGTTGTGGAAGTCTATTCACTAAATTCAGAATGTTCTCCTCTGGGGGAGTTTTAATTAGATTTTAATAAGAATGGTGAATTAGATGTGATTATTAAGAGACCCTTTATGTTGTACATTAATGTGCCTCAAGACAATCAGGTGTATTTTGGGTGTTTTAAACAAAGATAAAAATAGGGAGGGATGTAGTCTGAACTTGGCTATTACCAACATTGATGAATTTCTATTTACCGGTTTGAAAATGCATTTCTTCATTGCATACATATTTCATAATTATCAGCAGATGAGCTTTAATAAGAATGGATGTTTGAACCAGAGTAACTAATTCATTGAATTATAAATGAAATACATATCTGGCAAGCCAAAGTGAAGACATTAACAAGTCTGGGTCCCCCCCACTCCTCAGCCCTGATGTTCCACCTGTTTACAGGTTGCCTCAACATTCAAATCTATAAACCACCTAGCACTTGACAGCTCCTGCTGAGGCTAAGCTTTGTGGATACAGTACTGAGTAACAGATTGCTCAGCAGCACAGGGAAACACATCAGAGTTAAGGAAAGAGGATAGTATTAGTTTGGTGTAACTTAACACTCCCTCTTCCCTGCTTCTTTCTGTAGCCTCTAACACAGAACACTGCAAGCTCTCCCTCCCCTCTTTTTTTAAAATATCCATTATAAATTTTTTTTTGGCCTCTTTCTTTGTTGTTCTTTTTTTTTTTTTTAAATTTATTTTCGTCCATCTTTATTCTTTGGCATGTGTAGGCCTCCCATTGCAGTGGCCTCTCCCGTTTGCAGAGCATCGGCTCTGGGCGCATGCACTCCAGGGTGCTGGCTCATAATTGGACACACCGGTCCAGCCGCTCCGAGGCACGTGGGATGTTCTCCGGCCAGGGATCCAACTGGCACCCCTTGCACTGCAAGGCGGACTCTTTACCTACTGGACTACCAGGGAAGCCCCAAGCTCTCCCTTTTTATCCCTGGGAGAGAACCTGGTCTGCCTTGAAGAATTGTGTCTGTAACACATGAGGGTTATGGAGTTAAAAAATTAATGAAGGACAAAGACATATTTGAAAATAAGAGCAACTTCTTACTAGAGACTATCATATGAAGAGAAGTCAGAAAGAGAAAGATGGATACCACACGAAACCACCTATATGTAGAATTTAAATCATGGCACAAATGAACTCATCTACAAAACAGAAACAGACTCACACACGTAGAGAAGACTTGGGGGAGGGGGGGGGAGGGATGGATTGAGAGTTTGGGATTAGCAGATGTAAATGATTACAGTTAGAATGGATAAACCACAAGATCCTACTGCACAGGGAGCTATATCAATCTCCTAGAATAAACCATAATGGAAAAGAATATAAAAAAAGAGCCAATATATGTATATAATTGACTCACTTTGCTATACAGCAGAAATGAACACATTTTAAATCAATTACAATAAAATTTTAATAAAAAGTAAGAGAAACTCCTTTCTTGAGTTAAGATAATTCTGATATCTTTTCGACAGTGAAATAAATTTGCCTTTACTTAAATTTATGATACTTCAAAGTCTACATCTGTCCTTTGCAAATTTGATGGTTTGTGGGATGGTGCAACAGATATTATGGATTATAAACCAAATTATATATATCTTTCAGTAAAATTTACTTTAATACCTGTATAATCACAATACTTTTCTATCTTAATCAAATTTATCATTCTAATTTTGGACTGGATAGATGTTCTGATTAGTTCTGTTTCACCTATACCAACTACTGTCTGGAATGAAATTGAAGATGAATACTGTTAAATAAATAATTACATTAATCATATACATTTAAACACGTGGTGTATCATACTCTAGCACAGATAACTAAGTTGATTTAATGACTAGGTAAGTCGGCTAGGATTGGAAGTAGAAGCTGACACATAACTTGGTTTATGTTATAAAGCCTGGACCAGGGTCAAGAATATCATTTTAGCTTTCTGATTCCTTGTATATGTCTCTATTCATGAGCGACACTGACCACACACAGTGAAAGTGCCTTTTGCTATCACATTCAAAAGCCTACACGGTCACCAGTGGTCAACCAGAGGAGCACCATCTATGCTGTGCATACAAAGGGAACGGGCGCTCTGGTGTCCATTTTCATTCAGTGAAGCAAGGCAAGTGCTTATGATGTGGAGACTGCCCGTTCCTTTCCTGTTAATCTATTTTGTATGTGTTTTTTTTCGCCTTTGTGCCCAGGTGGCACAGTGGTAAACAATCCTCCTGCCAATGTAGGAGCCACGGGTTCGATCCGTGGGTCAGGAAGATCCCCTGGAGTAGGGAATATCAACCCACTTCAGTCTTCTTGCCTTGGAAATTCTGTGGACAGAAGAGCCGGGAGGCTATAGTCCATGGGGTTTCAGAGTCAGACACAACTGAGTGCTCATACACACACACAAACACACACACATGATCTAGGGAAGTTGAGTCAAGCCAGTGTAGAAAGTTTTTCATGAAGATGGGCTTTGCTTTGTGTTCTGTATGAAGCAAATCACATGTAAGAAAGTTTCACCTGCTTCAGGGAAGAACAGAAACAGTAAGAAATGAGCAAACTTGTTTTATTTTGGTCACCATGATAACAAATCTATGTTTATAACTTATTTTTCTGTTTTTTTTTTTAAGTGCTGCAATTTCTAACTATAAAGTGTGACAAAGTGAAAGCGTTAGTTACTCAGTTGTTTCCGACTCTTTGTGATCCCATGGACTGTAGCCCGCCAGGCTCCTCTGTCCATGGGAATTCTCAGGCAAGAAGACTGGAGTGGGCTGCCATTCCCTTACTCCCGGGGGTCTTCCCTACCCAGGGATGGAACCCAGGTCTCCTGTATTTCAGGTGGATTCTTTACCGTCTCTGCCACCAGGAAAGTCCTAAGTGCAAGTTAGATCACACTGAATGTCTGCTCAAAATCTTCTAATTGTTTCCACTCTATTTAAAAATATCCACATTCCTTTCTAAGGCCTCTAAAGCCCTTAAAAACCCGATTCCTAAGTGGTCCCATTGCTCTCATCTGACTCCACTCTATTCCATTAAGAACTGCCGTCACATGGTCTGAACTTTCTTCAAGGTGCCAGCCTCTTCCTTATTCAGGTCTTTGGTACCGTAGGACAACAGGGCTTTCTCTTGATCGAGTTCTTTCAAGGTGAAAGCAGAGTGCAGAGTAACAGCAAAACCCACCAGGTTAAGAGGTTGCTTTCTTCTACCTTTACTCACTGTATAAGGAAGCCATTCCCCAAATTATCTTGTCTCCTTAAATAAATCACTATCATCACTGGAATTGTATGCCTTCGAGCCTTCACAACTTTATAAGGGGAACATTATTTGAGTATTTAAATTCATTGTTCTTTCTATCATTGCCTCTGTGCCTACCTCAAACAGGTACTGGATTAGCTTTTGGAAATGAAGTTCATCAGAAAATGCACTAAATTAAGAGCCTTCATCTTTTTCTCATCAGCAGCTCTTGGCATGGTACCATAATACTATAATTACCAACATGTTCAGGCTAGGAGTGAAATTCTTGGTTTTTGCCCACTTTTTATTTCTCTCTGTCTCTTATCATTTCTGTATGAAGCAAATCACATGTAAGAAAGTTTCACCTGCTTCAGGGAAGAACAGAAACAGTAAGAAATGAGCAAACTTGTTCTATTTTGGTCACCATGATAACAAATCTATGTTTATAACTTATTTTTCTGTTTTTTTTTTTAAGTGCTGCAATTTCTAACTATAAAGTGTGACAAAGTGAAAGCGTTAGCTACTCAGTTGTTTCCGACTCTTTGTGATCCCATGGACTGTAGCCCGCCAGGCTCCTCTGTCCATGGGAATTCTCAGGCAAGAAGACTGGAGTGGGCTGCCATTCCCTTACTCCCGGGGGTCTTCCCTACCCAGGGATGGAACCCAGGTCTCCTGTATTTCAGGTGGATTCTTTACCATCTCTGCCACCAGGGAAGTCCTAAGTGCAAGTTAGATCACACTGAATGTCTGCTCAAAATCTTCTAATTGTTTCCACTCTATTTAAAAATATCCACATTCCTTTCCAAGGCCTCTAAAGCCCTTAAAAACCCGATTCCTAAGTGGTCCCATTGCTCTCATCTGACTCCACTCTATTCCATTAAGAACTGCCGTCACATGGTCTGAACTTTCTTCAAGGTGCCAGCCTCTTCCTTATTCAGGTCTTTGGTACCGTAGGACAACAGGGCTTTCTCTTGATCGAGTTCTTTCAAGGTGAAAGCAGAGTGCAGAGTAACAGCAAAACCCACCAGGTTAAGAGGTTGCTTTCTTCTACCTTTACTCACTGTATGAGGAAGCCATTCCACAAATTATCTTGTCTCCTTAAATAAATCACTATCATCACTGGAATTGTATGCCTTCAAGCCTTCACAACTTTATAACGGGAACATTATTTGAGTATTTAAATTCATTGTTCTTTCTATCATTGCCTCTGTGCCTACCTCAAACAGGTACTGGATTAGCTTTTGGAAATGAAGTCCATCAGAAAATGCACTAAATTAAGAGCCTTCATCTTTTTCTCATCAGCAGCTCTTGGCATGGTACCATAATACTATAATTACCAACATGTTCAGGCTAGGAGTGAAATTCTTGGTTTGCCACTTTTTTATTTCTCTCTGTCTCTTATCATCTGTTTATCTATCTATCAATCAATCTATTTATATCTACTTCAGTGTCAAACAAATGACAATTGTTCAGTCACTAAGTTGTGTCCAACCATTTTCAGCCCCATGGACCGTAAACCCTGTAACCCCTGTCAGGCTTCTCTGCCCATGGCTTTCTCCAGGTAACAATACTGGAGTGGGTTGCTATTTTCTTCTCCAGGGGAGCTTCCTGATCCTGGGATCAAGCCCACATCTCCTGCATTCTTTACCTTTAGCCACCAGCGGAGCCCTAAATAACAATAATAATCAAGTTTTTAGAATACCAAGTACACAGTAAGAAAAAAAATCCCTTGGACTGTCTCCCCACCAGTAAAGCTGAATAAGTCACTGTGCACTCTCTCATTTTCCACATTCAACTGAAGAAAACTGATGTTTGCCCTGGTGCCAATCTCTTAGGAAGATCAGTCTGTTCATTTGATAGCATCTGCGAAATGTTCTCCACATCCCAGCAGAGGATGTTCTCCAAACACGATGTATTAGTTTAATCATCATCTCGATCTCTTCTCTACCTAGTCGAGCATCCTGTTTGCCATCCATCTCACACTGACGTTGTAGGGATTAATGAGATAACATCTATCAGGTACTTAAAGCTCCTTGGAATCTGGGGGTTGTGTACGTACAAGGGAATCTGATGATTATTAACCCAATACATTATGGTGCCACTTCCCTTTCCCTTTGCATCAAGAGTAAATGTAAATGATTTATCAAATTCACAGTGATGCAGCAACAGCACAGAAGCTTGCTTTAGAAAATGGAATGTGTGTGTGTGTGTGTTTAAAATGTCATTTGAATCCAGTCTCTTGGGCAAACACATTTCCATCCTGAACTATACTTTACATAAAACAGGTATGATTAGAAGTTTCATATCTCAGTTTATAAAGCTAAATGTTTTGAACCATATCCTCCGTTAGGAGGAAAAAGTAATAAACTGAGATATAAAATGATTCTAGTAATCTTGGAACAAAACTAAGTTTCACTCTTTCCAGTCAGTTTTATTAAATCTATTGACATGTATTTATTAGAAACGTGTCTGTGCTTAGTTGCTCAGTCATGTCCAGCTCTTTGCAACCCTTTGGACTATATAGCCTGCCAGGCTCCTCCATCTGTGGGATTTTTCAGACTCGGAGACAAGCACAATTTAAACTAAAGAAATTCCTTTGCCTTCTAGCTTCTTCTCTCCCTTCAATGTGTATCTACATTATGTATCAATCAAACCTTCCTCATTGGCAGAAATTCCTGCTCCACCATAAAGAGCACCATTTTCTTAGCATTAATAACTCACTAAAGATAACATCCCTACTTGATGAGGGGTCACATGGCACTTAGATCTGGATCCTGTATACTGTCAGTAGTACGTCATTTGATGTTCGGCGCTCTGTCTCAGAAAGCTTATATCACTGTGCCTTGGCCTCTAACTGGTGCAACCGTTCTCACAGCTTTCTGAGTTGCTGTTGCCAGGTGTCAAAACTCAGATTTGGCTTGAATACAATTTCTACTTCTGTCATGGACTGATGATTGATTCAGTTCATCCACAACAATCAAGATCTACACTTTGAGCTCCTGATGCTGTTGACTCTGTGCTTCAACCTGGGTGCTTCAAGAGCATTACAACTGAGCACGTCTGAGAATGAACGGAAACCCCTCCCCACCACCATGTGTCCCTGCCTACCCTGGCCTGAGGGCTTCCCAAGGGGCTCAGTCGGCAAAGAATCTGCCGGCAATGCAGGAGACGCAGTTTCAGTTTCTGGGTGCAGAAGATCCCCTGAAGGAGGGCAGGCTAACCTGTTCTAGTATTTGTGCCTACAGTCCACAGCGTCTCAGGGTTGGATATGGCGGAAGTGACTGAGCATGCAGACACATACCCTGGCCTGAACCTGCTCTCCCCTAAGGTTGTACTCATCAGTAAATGCACTTGAACCTGAGAGGCCCCTCCCCTCTGTCATATCCCATGTTCACCTGTTATGTTCTATTGTACATCTTCTGTTTTCACCTATTAATCTTATCAATTGCTATGACTCAAAAGAATTACATGACTTCTCTTTAGTTCTCAAACTTGCAAGTCAAAAGCATAACTATGGCTTCCTCTGCAGGGAATCATCAACACATTTGAGTCAGGCAATCTTTCACCTAATTGGATTAAAAGGCATTTGCAATGGATTTGGGATAGGTTTAGGCATTATACATTTCTCACTGTTTCACCAAAGTGAAATAATTAAATATATATGTAAATTACTTTTCCAGATAGTTTGTTGCAGGAAGTTAGCATTAAAAAACCTTTGCCTAAATATTTTTATAGTAATGAATATTTTATGGTAAATTATACACTTTCTCTGCATTCTTAAATTATTCTGAACATAATAATTTAATATTTTATTGAGAAGCCAGAATTGACATTTGGGATATCAGTTATTCAATTACTTGTGTAATATGTTACTGTCTTCTCTTGAGATGTATAGGGCTTGTTTACTGTTTGCTAAATGACCCCAAGCATCTCTACATTTAAAGTTTGTGCTTCTATTACTATCATGTTCAGATTTGATCCAGTCTGTGTGTTTGTGTAAAATTACATGTTTCTAGAGGCAAGAGGTGGATCTATAGCTTTCTTCACACAGGTTTGAGCACAGAGCTTGTCCAAATGAGTGGTAGACTTCTTCTGATCATAAAGTACTTTAAAAAAGTGATGTTACCTTTTAATTCCATCTTTGAACAAAAGAGAAATGCTATAAAAGTTAAGTTAATAATTTCATTACTTTTTCCTTATATGCAGTTAAGTCTTCAGTGGCATGTTTTTTAAAATTTATTAAAAAGATTTTTTGGGGGCTGCACCTTGTGGCATGTGAGCTCTTAGTTCCCTGACCAGGGATTGAACCCATGCCGCCCTGTATTGGAAACATGGCATCCTCACCACTGGACCACCAGGGAAGTCTTCATCAGTGGCATGGTTTTTAAAACTTATTTATTTTTTTGGCTGCATTGGATCTCAGTTGCAGCATGTGGCATCTAGTTCCCTGACCAGGGGTTGAATCCAGGGCCCCCTGCACTGGGAATGCAAAGTTGTAACTGCTGGACCACTAGGAACTCCAAGTGGCATGTCTTAATCCACAGTATATTTGTATCAGTCTAAAGGCATAAATTTACAAGGGGCAGATAGTTTGAAGAATTCTCTGCTGATGATGAGAAAGCTCATTTTATTGCCTCCACTGTGTTTGGCTGCTGAATCTCCTCCTATCTTGAGGCCCCTTTCATCTGCTATTTGCATATATGAAGAAACACTGGGCATGACATTGTCATGTGGAGAATGACACTACCACACCACATACCCTCTACCCCCGAACACACCACAGATACACAACCACAGACCCTCTCACACATACACACAAAGCACAATTTCTCAGAATTCTCCTTTTCTTTCCTTGAATATACAAAGTAACAAGACCATTTTCACCAGTTCTCAGATGTGAGCAAAGAGAGAAATCATAATGCTTTCATCCACAGCATTAGAGTCTGAGTTAAAAGAGATGGATGCTTTCCAGTTCTTCACCTAAATATCACCAACCCTCCCCTCCCCCACCCTCTTTCTCCACATATTGGTCATCTTCAGTATGCTTTCCCTTTGACTGCGGGGCACAGGGGTGCCAAACCACCTCCATTAGTCAAGTAACTAGATGGAGAATCAGGGTCCATGAAACCTGGAGAGCTGGAATCCTTTCTTTCTATCCCCTGAGATGTATGTACATTACCCAGAGGCAAGGCTCACTGAGAGATGATCTTGTTGTAACAAGCTTTACAAATGGTGGCTCTTGTGGCATGCTCATGTGTGTAGTTCAGGTATTTAAACAGCTGAGCAGGATTATTGACTCTGTATTTTCCAACAGTCTTCTCAAAACGTGTCTTAAATATAAGCTCTGTTTAGCATACCATGTTCTTTAATGCCGGGGCTTAGTTAAGAACATTCTTCCTCCCCTCATGTATTTTTTAGGCTCACTTACAGGCTGAACTGGGAGTGCCTTTTTAATCCTAATGCAGACTCACAATGTGATACACATCAAATGGGGCAGCAGGAGAAATGCTCAGGGATGGCTTCATTTGGTTCAATTCTTCGGAAGCAAGGGTAGAACATGTGCCTCTCTGGGAAGGACCAGACCTCATGCAAATACTGTTCAGTAAAGCCAGCTGACCTAGCCATAGTTCTTCAGAGATGCAGAGTCAATACGGTGTGTGTGTGTGTGTGTGTGTGTGTACATATATATGTGTGTCTACATTTAAGCTTTAAATATATACCTTATTTCTTTATTGCTAATTGCAAAAAAACCCAAGCAACAACAACAACAAAAAATCACCCTGCCATTCTACCGTCCGTAAACACTCCAAGTTCACACTTTTTATGTCTGAGTCTTCAGTTGTTGCACATAGTTGAAATGTTGAGATGCTTTCCACTGGCTTTTAATTTACAGCTCTCAGTATCTAGGGATGGCCTCTTTTTCACAGCCCTCTTGGCCGGAGGTCTCTCCATCGTATAGAACAAGAGTAGCTGGAATTATATAGGTCACCACTTGGTTTGCCTGGGGGAAATGACTTCCAGGTTGAGTACTTCCTAAAAAGCATCTCAGTGAAGACGTCATTTTTTAAAAATGGTATCCTCTCAATGCACTAGAATCCAACATGCTTCTCATTTTTTTTTAAATGTTGGCCTCTTTTATTGTTTATTTATTTGTTTATTTTCTTCTTATTGGGTTTAACCTTTGACTGCTGTCACGTCCATTCTAGGGGTAAGGCATGCTTGGCTGACTGGTAAGTTTTCAGAGAAGCTCCAGTTGGGCTAGAGAAAGAGCTCGTAACGAGGTCTCTTCGGTCTATAAGCTAATGCTTTGCGAGCCACGTCAAGACTGCTCAGATTCTGAGCTCACGTCAGCCTACCTCTATGCAGGATACAAGTGTATATGGATTCCAGAAAACATCACACTGACTGACGTTCCCTGGGGAGTCACCTGGTCTGCTTAGTGAGTCTCATGAAAACCGGGTCTCAGGCCTTTGGAATCACCCCCAATTCTAGAACCATGTCGTTTCCACTGCACCAGAGGAGGATGCCTCCAGGCTCACAATCTCCTATCTCACTGTGAATCGCTGCTTTGCTAGCCAGTCAAGTAGCAAAAGGTAGAGTAATTCCCACAGAAGTCTCAGGGTGATAGTCAAGGCTCATGTGTATTCAGAGGCTCAGGGCCTGCGCTGGCAATTTTATCGGTACTTCTTTGACTTTATCAGTATTTCCATATCCGCCCTTGTTTACGCTTTTGGAATTTACCCTGGGCTGAACTGTCAAAATCAATTCAGCAGAAAGACCAGCATTATATCTTTAGCATCAAGAAGGAACATTTTTTTTAAAGCTTTAATGATAAAGAATTTAATGTGCTAAAAGAAAGCACAAGTGATGACATTTGTAAAACAAACTCAGTGCAAGCCCAGCTCCCCACTCCCACCCTCTGGAATAAAGTGGCACAGACGCCAGAGAAAACTGACAACATATGTGTAAACATTACAATTCATTCAAAAGCCTTTCAAGAAGTATGGACCGAGATGCCCAGCTGTGGGAAATGCTGTGCTCTAAACAGTCTCTGATTCTTTTTGTTCTTCCTTCCTTGCCCCTCTTCTTCATTTACCCCCTTTTCCCTTCCATCCTCCCCTCCTCTTCCTTTGTTCCTCACTTGACTTCTTTCGATAAGTACGTGGGCGCACTTCGTGTGTACCAAGCATCCTTGCTGTGAAGCTTTCTGAATTACTTTATTCTACACTGCTTTATAGGCTTGGTGTCTACACAAGTTTGAGACACACCGACGTGCCTCTTCTGTAGTTTATAGCAGAGACTATTGTTACAGATGGCAAGATTCCACTTTCTTAGCACTTCGAAGAGTATTTAAAAATATAACACTTTACTACAGAGTTCTATTAAAAAGTTTAAATAATTAAATATAATTATATTAATGGTTCTTGTAGATGCTGATAAAACTTCACACCTTTTCTCCTTTGCTTCAAAATTTCTGATTCTGGGGGCATCGTTGCTTCATTCACATTAGTTGAATAAGGCGACGTTTTCCATTTGGGATTGCTCCCTGGCCCAGAACATTTCTCTGATGTTCACCCTCTACCCGTTAGGGAGAAAAACAACGGAGGCTTGATTTTCTCCCATTCCAGGACCCAAACTCAGTATCTGCTGGTCATCTGTGGGTTGTGTCTGTGAACTATCAAGAAAAAATGTGCCAGACAGACTTAAAAACAGGCAAAGGAGGACTTTCAAAGACAGATGAGAGGCTCAGGGCCTGCGCTGGCAATTTTATCGGTACTTCTTTGACTTTATCAGTATTTCCATATCCGCCCTTGTTTACGCTTTTGGAATTTACCCTGGGCTGAACTGTCAAAATCAATTCAGCAGAAAGACCAGCATTATATCTTTAGCATCAAGAAGGAACATTTTTTTTAAAGCTTTAATGATAAAGAATTTAATGTGCTAAAAGAAAGCACAAGTGATGACATTTGTAAAACAAACTCAGTGCAAGCCCAGCTCCCCACTCCCACCCTCTGGAATAAAGTGGCACAGACGCCAGAGAAAACTGACAACATATGTGTAAACATTACAATTCATTCAAAAGCCTTTCAAGAAGTATGGACCGAGATGCCCAGCTGTGGGAAATGCTGTGCTCTAAACAGTCTCTGATTCTTTTTGTTCTTCCTTCCTTGCCCCTCTTCTTCATTTACCCCCTTTTCCCTTCCATCCTCCCCTCCTCTTCCTTTGTTCCTCACTTGACTTCTTTCGATAAGTACGTGGGCGCACTTCGTGTGTACCAAGCATCCTTGCTGTGAAGCTTTCTGAATTACTTTATTCTACACTGCTTTATAGGCTTGGTGTCTACACAAGTTTGAGACACACCGACGTGCCTCTTCTGTAGTTTATAGCAGAGACTATTGTTACAGATGGCAAGATTCCACTTTCTTAGCACTTCGAAGAGTATTTAAAAATATAACACTTTACTACAGAGTTCTATTAAAAAGTTTAAATAATTAAATATAATTATATTAATGGTTCTTGTAGATGCTGATAAAACTTCACACCTTTTCTCCTTTGCTTCAAAATTTCTGATTCTGGGGGCATCGTTGCTTCATTCACATTAGTTGAATAAGGCGACGTTTTCCATTTGGGATTGCTCCCTGGCCCAGAACATTTCTCTGATGTTCACCCTCTACCCGTTAGGGAGAAAAACAACGGAGGCTTGATTTTCTCCCATTCCAGGACCCAAACTCAGTATCTGCTGGTCATCTGTGGGTTGTGTCTGTGAACTATCAAGAAAAAATGTGCCAGACAGACTTAAACAGGCAAGGAGGACTTTATGCAAGACTACTGCAAGAGGGGAGAGAGACTGAACTTGATTCCTTTGTAATCAAAGACAGATGAGAGGTCTTTCAAGTGCTGGGGTGAGACAGTGGAAAAGTGTTGGAGGACATTAATGGGGAGGTGGGTCAATGCCATTATACCATCTCTGTCTGCTAATTGGTACCCCACAGAGAGGTTTGGGGAGACAGGGACTCTGTCTTTCTTGATGATACCATTTCAAAGGGATGGCTCCCAGGGCCCTTGAGAAAGACATCCCTGGGTTGCAAAGCTGGCAAGAGGCCCAGAGAAGATCTATCTATATTTCAAAGAGATGGAGCAAAAATGTGCAATTATGCATTTTCTAAAGTAAATGCTCTAAGGAAAGGGAGGTCAAGGTCTTAGAGTCAGGCTGAGATCTGTCTAAAGCTTTCTCACGCTGAAGGAAACATGAGGCTCTCTTGGTAAACGCTTATCCACTGACTTTCAGATATTGGTCTCCTTCATTAAATATTTCATGAAGGAAGTATTGTTGGTTTTGTGAGCAAAGAATCTAACTCTAGTTTCTCTCTTCCTTTGCGGTGATCACAATCTCCTCTCTGATCATCACTTTCTGCCCTTCTTGTCCGGTGCACCTTGAATTTCCCAGGAAAATCGCTTCACATTCTGCCAGCCCCCTCTCTTATGGCGCATTTATTTATAAGTTCATGCCTCACTTTCTTTCCCAAAGAGTGTGAAGAGGTTTAATCTCATTATCTCTAGATAGCTCTATCTCTTTTAAATAATTAATATAATTATATTAATGGTTCTTGTAGATGCTGATAAAACTTCACACCTTTTCTCCATTGCTTCAAAATTTCTGATTCTGGGGGCATCGTTGCTTCATTCACATTAGTTGAATAAGGCGACGTTTTCCATTTGGGATTGCTCCCTGGCCCAGAACATTTCTCTGATGTTCACCCTCTACCCGTTAGGGAGAAAAACAACGGAGGCTTGATTTTCTCCCATTCCAGGACCCAAACTCAGTATCTGCTGGTCATCTGTGGGTTGTGTCTGTGAACTATCAAGAAAAAATGTGCCAGACAGACTTAAACAGGCAAGGAGGACTTTATGCAAGACTACTGCAAGAGGGGAGAGAGACTGAACTTGATTCCTTTGTAATCAAAGACAGATGAGAGGTCTTTCAAGTGCTGGGGTGAGACAGTGGAAAAGTGTTGGAGGACATTAATGGGGAGGTGGGTCAATGCCATTATACCATCTCTGTCTGCTAATTGGTACCCCACAGAGAGGTTTGGGGAGACAGGGACTCTGTCTTTCTTGATGATACCATTTCAAAGGGATGGCTCCCAGGGCCCTTGAGAAAGACATCCCTGGGTTGCAAAGCTGGCAAGAGGCCCAGAGAAGATCTATCTATATTTCAAAGAGATGGAGCAAAAATGTGCAATTATGCATTTTCTAAAGTAAATGCTCTAAGGAAAGGGAGGTCAAGGTCTTAGAGTCAGGCTGAGATCTGTCTAAAGCTTTCTCACGCTGAAGGAAACATGAGGCTCTCTTGGTAAACGCTTATCCACTGACTTTCAGATATTGGTCTCCTTCATTAAATATTTCATGAAGGAAGTATTGTTGGTTTTGTGAGCAAAGAATCTAACTCTAGTTTCTCTCTTCCTTTGCGGTGATCACAATCTCCTCTCTGATCATCACTTTCTGCCCTTCTTGTCCGGTGCACCTTGAATTTCCCAGGAAAATCGCTTCACATTCTGCCAGCCCCCTCTCTTATGGCGCATTTATTTATAAGTTCATGCCTCACTTTCTTTCCCAAAGAGTGTGAAGAGGTTTAATCTCATTATCTCTAGCCTTTATGGTCTGAATTTTGCTTCTGGGTCCCTGGTAAACAAAGACCAAGTCCTGATTGAGTTCTGATTTATACACATGAATGGGTCAGTAAACACTGCTTTGCCCCCAGCAAAGAAGAACTCATTCTGTGACTCAGGGACAAGGCAGTTTGCATTAAAAACCAGAAAACAAAAATGTGGGGTTTTGTGCTGGTCTAAACTACAGACCGCAGAAAAGCCTGTTTCCTGGTTATTCTCAGTCTGAATATTCACTGTGCACATGTGAAATGTCAAGTAGAATTCACTCAAGGTTTCAGCTCTGAAGAAAGCAAGAAATCAAGCTTGGGTATCTACAGAAAACAATGAAGGAGGCAGCCTGGAAAAGTGAGGAAACACCGGATGATCCGACCATCTGAGAAAAGCAAAACTGTCCATTTTGTAAACAAAGAAAAGGCAAGCTCAAACAGAAACAAGCCAAACTGAGAGGAATGGGTAAAGAACCAGATAGTAAAGGATCTTGAAATGGTTAAGGATGGAAGGCTGTGTGGATATAAAGCTGAGTCAATTTTCCAGAACCCAAAGTGTCCTGTGACTTCCATCTCAGAAGAAGCCAGCAATGTACATTGCTTTGCAGTTTTAAGGAGCAGTCACTTGGCTAATTGGGGGGTAAAAAGAAGGAAAAATAATGGACAGAAGTTCACAAAGGAAGTCTACTAATTAAAGATTTAGGTAGTACTCAGGTGAGGAGAGCAGGAAAACATTGTTTACCACACTAAACTCTGCTGACCTTATTTAGCAGAAGTCCTGAGTCCCCAGGTACGAGTTCAGTTGCTGGGTTAATAGGAGGAAAAACATGCTGATTCAAGAGCAGATGCTTTGCAAAAACAGAGAATAATTGTTGATCTCTGTGTGAGTTGTGGCTGCTTTAACAGAATACCATGGATCACAAGACTGAAACAATAGACATTTATTTTTATTGTAGTAACGTCATGTCCTGGAAGCTGGGAAGTCTGAGATCAGGGTTGTTGTTGTTGTTCAGTCACTAAGTCATGTCTGACTCTTTGCAACCCCATGGGCTGCAGCACTCCAGGCTTCCCTGCCCTTCGCTCTTGCCTGGAGTTTGCGCAGACTCATGTCCATTGAGTCGATGATGCCATCGTGGAAGTAGAAGACCTAAACCTTTTAGAGAAGGATACAATCAGACACCTACTCAGTGTTTTCATTTAATCAGTGATACCAAAGGAGAAAAGGGAAAAGTTAAGAGAGTATCCTAAATTCAATTAGTAAGTGGCAGGCCTGGATCGTACCCTAGAACTTATGATACGGATTCCCAATCCAGTGGATTTCTTTGCTTTGTTTTTGTTTATTCCACTGTGCGGTTTGGGATTGGTCACCTGCCTGCATTTCCGCTCGCAAGTTTATTCAGAATATTCAAAGAATTAGTAAATTTCTCACGTTACCTTGCAATTCTAAATGAAATGCTTTAATTCTTTTCTTAATATGGGTTCCATTGTATTGAAAACTTTTTTTACCTTTCGTTCTGTGCCTCTTAGATATTGCTACTAGTTTTTTGTCTGTTCAGCCACTTGCAGTTATAGTCTCCCTTGGCTATGAACATTTCAAACCTTTCTAGTTGAAAACTTTCATCCTCTTCTGCAGAGGCCAGGCTTGTAGATCCATCCATAGGCTGCATGGAGGTGGTAACGTGAGTCCTCTGGTTTCTCTAGGTCCTCTGGCTGGGATGAGGAGCAGAGGAAAGAGAGACAGACTACATTTATGGCTACACTGAATGAGTCATCTCTTCTCTTCTGGGTGAGCCTCCAGGACTCTGCATTCATGTGACCAACTCACCTCCCAGTTGAGGCGGTCTTCATTCTCTGTCTCCTGCTTTTCTCATGGGAATAGGTCATCCCATAGTTTCTTGTTTCTGGGGGCTTCCTATGCCCTTCAGCTCTCTTGGGAGCCACTCTGAGGTTTTGAAGCCTGGCCTCCTGCCTTAAGTGTCCTCAGCCTAAGCCAAGAGTGTCCTCAGCACCTGTTCTGTCAGCTCTCCAAACTGTAAAAATTCTCTCTTGACTCATTGAACTTGCAGATGGGGGCGTGTACTCTTTGAGGTGCATGGCGTCTGGTTTTTAGGCTAGAAGAAAGGAAAACAAAAGTCACTAAGTCATGTCTGACTCTTTGCAACCCCATGGGCTGCAGCACTCCAGGCTTCCTGCCCTTCGCTCTTGCCTGGAGTTTGCGCAGACTCATGTCCATTGAGTCGATGATGCCATCGTGGAAGTAGAAGACCTAAACCTTTTAGAGAAGGATACAATCAGACACCTACTCAGTGTTTTCATTTAATCAGTGATACCAAAGGAGAAAAGGGAAAAGTTAAGAGAGTATCCTAAATTCAATTAGTAAGTGGCAGGCCTGGATCGTACCCTAGAACTTATGATACGGATTCCCAATCCAGTGGATTTCTTTGCTTTGTTTTTGTTTATTCCACTGTGCGGTTTGGGATTGGTCACCTGCCTGCATTTCCGTCTCGCAAGTTGATTCAGAATATTCAAAGAATTAGTAAATTTCTCACGTTACCTTGCAATTCTAAATGAAATGCTTTAATTCTTTTCTTAATATGGGTTCCATTGTATTGAAAACTTTTTTTACCTTTCGTTCTGTGCCTCTTAGATATTGCTACTAGTTTTTTGTCTGTTCAGCCACTTGCAGTTATAGTCTCCCTTGGCTATGAACATTTCAAACCTTTCTAGTTGAAAACTTTCATCCTCTTCTGCAGAGGCCAGGCTTGTAGATCCATCCATAGGCTGCATGGAGGTGGTAACGTGAGTCCTCTGGTTTCTCTAGGTCCTCTGGCTGGGATGAGGAGCAGAGGAAAGAGAGACAGACTACATTTATGGCTACACTGAATGAGTCATCTCTTCTCTTCTGGGTGAGCCTCCAGGACTCTGCATTCATGTGACCAACTCACCTCCCAGTTGAGGCGGTCTTCATTCTCTGTCTCCTGCTTTTCTCATGGGAATAGGTCATCCCATAGTTTCTTGTTTCTGGGGGCTTCCTATGCCCTTCAGCTCTCTTGGGAGCCACTCTGAGGTTTTGAAGCCTGGCCTCCTGCCTTAAGTGTCCTCAGCCTAAGCCAAGAGTGTCCTCAGCACCTGTTCTGTCAGCTCTCCAAACTGTAAAAATTCTCTCTTGACTCATTGAACTTGCAGATGGGGGCGTGTACTCTTTGAGGTGCATGGCGTCTGGTTTTTTAGGCTAGAGAAAGATCATTTGTTGCTAACCCATTGGAACCATTTGGGCATCTCCTCATTTTATACGACAGGGAGGAATATCTCTATACGGTGTCCCACAAACTTTACATTCATCCCAAAGAAAATCTCTTCTCAGTAATTTACGATGCTTTTACATCTGTGTGATACTGGCCAGAGGAGGCAGTCCAGGAGGACAGAGCAGTCCTGCTTTATCTTTATCATCTCTCACCTTTATCTTTGTTACAAAGTGTTAAGTCACTCACTCAATGTCCGACTCTTTGCAATCCCATGGACTATATAGTCTTCCACGCTCCCCTGTCCATGGGATTCTCAAGGCCAAAATACTGGAGTGGGTTGCTATGCCCTTCTCCAGGGGAGTTTCCCAACCCAGGGATCGAATCTGAGTCTGCCACACTGTGGGAATATTCTTTACGGTCTGAGCCACTAGGGAAGCCTGTAGCTCAGGCTGTGTGTATGTATATATATATATATATATATATATATATATATATATATATACACACACACACACACACACAACATACACACAGCCCTTGCATATATTAATTTGCTCTATTCAGTAAGATTACCTTTTTTCCTACTCTGATGATGATCTGTATTTCCGTGATCATGCTTCTATTATGTATAGGGGCTAGAGTGTAACAAATTCTATATTGATAGATGCATCGCTAAACACTTCCTTTCTATTTTGCTAGTTTAGAGCACTAGCTCTTGCATACTCCAAGATGTATTTCTGACAACCTGGATGAATTTCAAAGTGAACTACATTTATGGCTACACTGAATGAGTCATCTCTTCTCTTCTGGGTGAGCCTCCAGGACTCTGCATTCATGTGACCAACTCACCTCCCAGTTGAGGCGGTCTTCATTCTCTGTCTCCTGCTTTTCTCATGGGAATAGGTCATCCCATAGTTTCTTGTTTCTGGGGGCTTCCTATGCCCTTCAGCTCTCTTGGGAGCCACTCTGAGGTTTTGAAGCCTGGCCTCCTGCCTTAAGTGTCCTCAGCCTAAGCCAAGAGTGTCCTCAGCACCTGTTCTGTCAGCTCTCCAAACTGTAAAAATTCTCTCTTGACTCATTGAACTTGCAGATGGGGGCGTGTACTCTTTGAGGTGCATGGCGTCTGGTTTTTTAGGCTAGAGAAAGATCATTTGTTGCTAACCCATTGGAACCATTTGGGCATCTCCTCATTTTATACGACAGGGAGGAATATCTCTATACGGTGTCCCACAAACTTTACATTCATCCCAAAGAAAATCTCTTCTCAGTAATTTACGATGCTTTTACATCTGTGTGATACTGGCCAGAGGAGGCAGTCCAGGAGGACAGAGCAGTCCTGCTTTATCTTTATCATCTCTCACCTTTATCTTTGTTACAAAGTGTTAAGTCACTCACTCAATGTCCGACTCTTTGCAATCCCATGGACTATATAGTCTTCCACGCTCCCCTGTCCATGGGATTCTCAAGGCCAAAATACTGGAGTGGGTTGCTATGCCCTTCTCCAGGGGAGTTTCCCAACCCAGGGATCGAATCTGAGTCTGCCACACTGTGGGAATATTCTTTACGGTCTGAGCCACTAGGGAAGCCTGTAGCTCAGGCTGTGTGTATGTATATATATATATATATATATATATATATATATATATATATATATATACACACACACACACACACACAACATACACACAGCCCTTGCATATATTAATTTGCTCTATTCAGTAAGATTACCTTTTTTCCTACTCTGATGATGATCTGTGTTTCCGTGATCATGCTTCTATTATGTGTAGGGGCTAGAGTGTAACAAATTCTATATTGATAGATGCATCGCTAAACACTTCCTTTCTATTTTGCTAGTTTAGAGCACTAGCTCTTGCATACTCCAAGATGTATTTCTGACAACCTGGATGAATTTCAAAGTGAACTTGGATGACTACAGATATGAACATTTCATGTTTTTCTGCAAGAGATTGACTGACTGTTCCTAAAAATAGACCACTGGGGAGATAAAATGTCAAAAGTCCTCTCGACTAGCCTCTTGCTTCCAAGTACTTAAATTTAGACCAATTGTAGTCTAACCTTGTTGTTCGTCCTTTTCTTTTCCCTTCTGTATTCCTATATAATGGAGACCCCCACCATCTTCTGTGCGTTGGCTCACTCAAACATTTCTTCTAATAGCTAATGTAAATCTTTCCTTCTGTGAGGTAAGCTCATTTTTTTGGAGCTTTACCTTAGTTTGTATTGCTGCTGTTCTTTGACATTTCTCCTAAACTTGATTTCAGTGCTGGAGAAAAGTAATCATCTAAATTCCCCTTGGACCTAATATCATGCACAGAGGCCTCAGGCAAAATGGATCTTCTCCAGTTTCTAAGCGCAATGGTCACTAAGGGAGAGTGACAGAGGGCTGGCAGAGGGCTGGCAGGCGAACACCCCCTGCTCCCTCCACAGCAGGAGAAGGGAAAGCCTCTTCAAGAGAATAACCAATATTTTTGGTTAAATTAATGCATGCACGTGGAATCTAGAAAAATAGCACAGATGAACCTATGTCCAGGGCAGGAATTGAGATGCAGATGTAGAGAACGGATGTAAGGATGTGAGGTGGAAGGGAAGGGGAGAGGGGGGTGAATGGAGAGATTAGATTTGCCATAAATATGCTACCATGTGTAGGCTTCCCTTGTGGCTCAGATGGTAAAGAATCCGGCTGCAATGTGGGAGGCCTGGGTTCGATCCCTGGGCTGGGAAGATCCCCTGGAGAAGGGAACCGGCTATCCACTCCAGTATTCTTGCCTGAAGAATTTCATGACTTGTCCGTGGGATTGCAAAAAGTCAGACCTGACTGATGGGCTGTAATTTCATTTGCTGTGTAAAATAGCTAGCTAGTGGGAACCTGCTACAGAGCACAAGAAGCCCATCTCAGTGTTCTGTGATGATCCAGATGGGTGGGGTGCAGTGAGGTGGGGTGGGGTGGGTAAATAGGAGGAAGCTTCAAGAGGGAGGGGATATGTGTAAACATACAGCTGATTCACTTTGTTGTATAGCAGAAATGAACACAGCACTGTAAAGCAATTATACTCTAATTTAAAAAAAGAGGGAAAGGAGAGGGAACCAAAAGGCAAAATGAGCCAACAAGAAGGACACAGAAGTGAAGATATCAAGAACCTACATGCTGGCCTCCCACAATGAGAGCAGCATTTTCCCCCACAACATGCAGAAAGTGGTGCTGGAGGCAGAATCCACTGAAACTTTATGAGCACCTCACTGCTCAGCTCCATCTTGTCCTTTAGAGTGATGCTTCCTGAGCATCCTTTCCCAGAGGGGAGAAGAGGAAGAGATAACCAGTAAAGCAGGTGGCCAATCCACTGGCATTTTTCACTGTTCGTAAATTGCTGTGGATGGTGACTGCAGCCATGAAATTAAGACACTTGCTCCTTGGAAGAAAAGCTATGACAAACCTAGACAGCATATTAAGAAGCAAAGACATCACTTTGCCAACAAAGGTCTATAGTCAACACTATGTTTTTCCAGTAATCATGTGCAGGAGAAGGAAAGCCTCTTCAAGAGAATAACCAATATTTTTGGTTAAATTAATGCATGCACGTGGAATCTAGAAAAATAGCACAGATGAACCTATGTCCAGGGCAGGAATTGAGATGCAGATGTAGAGAACGGATGTAAGGATGTGAGGTGGAAGGGAAGGGGAGAGGGGGGTGAATGGAGAGATTAGATTTGCCATAAATATGCTACCATGTGTAGGCTTCCCTTGTGGCTCAGATGGTAAAGAATCCGGCTGCAATGTGGGAGGCCTGGGTTCGATCCCTGGGCTGGGAAGATCCCCTGGAGAAGGGAACCGGCTATCCACTCCAGTATTCTTGCCTGAAGAATTTCATGACTTGTCCGTGGGATTGCAAAAAGTCAGACCTGACTGATGGGCTGTAATTTCATTTGCTGTGTAAAATAGCTAGCTAGTGGGAACCTGCTACAGAGCACAAGAAGCCCATCTCAGTGTTCTGTGATGATCCAGATGGGTGGGGTGCAGTGAGGTGGGGTGGGGTGGGTAAATAGGAGGAAGCTTCAAGAGGGAGGGGATATGTGTAAACATACAGCTGATTCACTTTGTTGTATAGCAGAAATGAACACAGCACTGTAAAGCAATTATACTCTAATTTAAAAAAAGAGGGAAAGGAGAGGGAACCAAAAGGCAAAATGAGCCAACAAGAAGGACACAGAAGTGAAGATATCAAGAACCTACATGCTGGCCTCCCACAATGAGAGCAGCATTTTCCCCCACAACATGCAGAAAGTGGTGCTGGAGGCAGAATCCACTGAAACTTTATGAGCACCTCACTGCTCAGCTCCATCTTGTCCTTTAGAGTGATGCTTCCTGAGCATCCTTTCCCAGAGGGGAGAAGAGGAAGAGATAACCAGTAAAGCAGGTGGCCAATCCACTGGCATTTTTCACTGTTCGTAAATTGCTGTGGATGGTGACTGCAGCCATGAAATTAAGACACTTGCTCCTTGGAAGAAAAGCTATGACAAACCTAGACAGCATATTAAGAAGCAAAGACATCACTTTGCCAACAAAGGTCTATAGTCAACACTATGGTTTTTCCAGTAATCATGTAAGGATATGAGAGCTGGACCCATAAAGAAGGCTGAGCACCAAAGAACTGATGCTTTTGAACGGCTGTGTTGGAGAAGACTCTTGAGAGTCCGTTGAGCGGCAAGGACATCAAACCAGTCAATCCTAAACGAAATAAGCCCTGAATATTCACTGAAAGGACTGATGCTGCAGCTGCAGCTCCACTACTTTGGTCACCAGCTGCGAAGAGCTGACTCATTGGAAAAGACTCTCATGCTGGGTAAGACTGAGGCAGGAGCAGAAGTGGGTAACAGAGGATGAGATGGTTGGGTGGCATCACTGACTCAACAGACATGAGTTTAAGCAAACTCTGGGAGATGGTGAAAGACAGGAAAGCCTGGGGTGCTGCAGATCATGGGGTCTCAAAGGGTTGGACATGACATAGTGACTGAAAAACAAGTATGGGCAGTGAACAGATCATAAACAGGATAAAAGTCAAAGGGTGCAGAGAGGGAGAGAAGAGGCTGATCTGCTGGATCTTGTCATGGAGAAACAAGCTGAACATATGCAGAGAAATGTATGAACAGAACTTTAAAAATAGATGTCCAAAGGGGAATATTTTTGATACAGGATTATGAATGAGATGAATTTACAAATGTACAGATCTAATTATTTTTGGTAGCTTTACCTAGTTTTGATACTTTTTAAAAGGGTAGTCAATCAATGCCCTTCCATTAAATTAATAGAACGTTTCATGTGTTTTTAATATCTTAATACAATGCCTACTTTCTCTCTGACGAGCTAAAACACATGTATGTAAGCCCAACATGGAAGTGTGATTATATTTTCTTTTTTAATATTCACATGTTCTTTTCTCTTTTATTCTTCTTTCCCTTGTTTTATGTTCAAATGTGGCTTTCATTCTGCCAACATTATTGCCTTGAGAGAAAGACAGCTGGATACTAAGAATGAATGACCATTCTTTAGCATTTAATAGTTTAGAATCACATATACCTAATGAAAGAACTAATACAGCTTACTCCCTTCAAAGTTGTAATTTTATACACCAAGAAATTCCTTTTTTTTGGTAAAAAAGGCAAAAGAGGCTAACATGAGGAACCCCTACTGTGCTAAATTTTTATTATTTCTTGACAAGGCAAAATTACAACTCCTATTTCTATGGCACCAAGGAGAATTTAGGACCTCCGTACCCACATTTTTAAAAGGTTAGGAAGAATTGTACACAGTTGACATTTCAGGATATGATCAAAGGGTGCCTCAATCTTTAATATATACTTTAAATGTGTCAGGTACAGCATCACCTGCTCACTGTAGCATATAAACTCCCCTACAAACCACCTGACATTATCTGACCAAGTGATTTCACTGTTTAGAGTGTCCTACTTTCTGCCTGTCAAGCTGTTCTCTTTAGCATTACATCTTGCAAGGAGGACCTATTCCACCCTGGTAACAGATTCTGTCTATGCTTATCTTTCAAATGCCCCTATCATTTTTAGATATTTAAAGGGATTGTCACCACCCTTTCTTTGGTGGCCAAAAAGGAAGGCAAGGACAAAGCTTGAAACATTTTGTGTCCCACTGTGCCTCCTTGATTCTGTGTTTGAAAATTCTGAGAATTCATGGTGAAGTTCAAATGACTAACATTGGGTCTTCATTCCAAAATCAAGTTGTCAAAATGAACAAAGAGTTTCTGAAAGATGGGAATGAACGCTATTTGGAAAGAGATCACACATTCCTGTATGTTTTTAAAAACTGACTTAGCCCTGTCCACTCTGGATAAATGTGCTAAGATTTCCATTTGGATTTTAGATATCAAAACTGCCCCGTGGACTGAGACTGCCTGTAACTTAGACACACAGCCAATCACAAATCCTGAGCATTCTATTATAAACATATTTCTGTCCTTTGGTGAAATGATGTTTCTTCGAAGGGAAAAAAAAAATGTTTGCTGTGAGAACATTGAGGCTCAAATGTCTTGGGTATTTCCTTTTCAGGGTGCGGTTATTTTGCTTAAATTGCACACGAATGGTTGAACACCATTTCTGTGGTTTGTATTCTATTTTATTGTAAACCAAATGATCCCTTTCTCTACAGGTGACAGACAGGCAGCACAATTGAGGAGTGCCATTAAGGAAAGTGAGTGTTTGCTGGAAAGAATCACTGAAGGACTACGTGGAAACCCCAGAGCTTAGAGAAGCTTGTCAAAGCGACTTGGCTTTGACCGATGACATCAGGGCCTACTGAGCAGTGAAAAGCCCAGCTTCTCTTTGCAACCTTCCTGCACTCTCATGTAGAAACCCAAAGACTATTTGGCTTATGAAAAGGGAAATTCAGCTCAACACAAATTTCCTAAGAGGGTGCCCTGGAAATGCACAGCCACTCTGAGGACAATGTGTCTCAGGTGGCAAAGTGGTAAAGAAGCCACCTGCCAATGCATATTCAATGATTTTAACTGAGCAAGTTTAACACAAGGAATTGAGTAAATAATTATCAGAAAATGGGAAAAAGCAAAAAGAGAAGGTTGAACTAATATTGAGTAACTGCAGGAAGGACTACCTCCTCTCAGGTGGGGAAGGAAAATAATTGAAGAAGTTGGGGTATTAAAACTTAAGAACGTTGGACTTCCCTGGGGGTCCAGTAGTTAAGACTCCAAACTTCCAATGCAAAGGGCATAAATTCGATCTCTGGTCCAGGAACTACGATCCCACATGCTCCACAGTGAGGTCAAAAAAATTAAAGAATAAAATTAATACATAAAAACTTTAAAAAAGATACCTACAACACCTTAGAAAGCTGAAGGTGGAACCATGATATGGGCTGTTTGCCAGATGGTGCTGGTGTCTCAGGTGCTCAGGGGCCCCCACAAAGATGGGGCTCAGATCTCTTAGGAAGATGCTATTAGACCAGGGCTAGTATCTCTGAAGCTGGTTCTGATAAGGAGGGAACGAATCTGGAAATGAGCCAGATGTGTCTCTAGGACAAAGGACCCTTGCTGGAGCGGTGCTGCTAGGACAGTGAAAAATCTAGAAGAAGCAGGTCCCTCCTTCCTTCCCCAGCCCTCCAAAGAAATACAAGTCTTCCCAGTTCTCATAAATCCAGGCAGAAACTCCCTGGCTGCTTTGTAAACTGGATTTATACCAGTGTTCTCTTGGCCCTAGAAGAGGTGAGTGCCCTGTTCATTCACTTTCATTAATTCCTCCTTTCTTTCTAAAAGTTACTGAGCACTTGCTGCCTGCTTCAAAAGCTGGCTGCTAGTGCCAAGACTTCAACCTTCAGTTAAACTGGAGCAGCCAGTGAGCTGAAAATCAGAAGGCCTAACCCTTGAGCTTAAGTGGGACCGATGACATCAGGGCCTACTGAGCAGTGAAAAGCCCAGCTTCTCTTTGCAACCTTCCTGCACTCTCATGTAGAAACCCAAAGACTATTTGGCTTATGAAAAGGGAAATTCAGCTCAACACAAATTTCCTAAGAGGGTGCCCTGGAAATGCACAGCCACTCTGAGGACAATGTGTCTCAGGTGGCAAAGTGGTAAAGAAGCCACCTGCCAATGCATATTCAATGATTTTAACTGAGCAAGTTTAACACAAGGAATTGAGTAAATAATTATCAGAAAATGGGAAAAAGCAAAAAGAGAAGGTTGAACTAATATTGAGTAACTGCAGGAAGGACTACCTCCTCTCAGGTGGGGAAGGAAAATAATTGAAGAAGTTGGGGTATTAAAACTTAAGAACGTTGGACTTCCCTGGGGGTCCAGTAGTTAAGACTCCAAACTTCCAATGCAAAGGGCATAAATTCGATCTCTGGTCCAGGAACTACGATCCCACATGCTCCACAGTGAGGTCAAAAAAATTAAAGAATAAAATTAATACATAAAAACTTTAAAAAAGATACCTACAACACCTTAGAAAGCTGAAGGTGGAACCATGATATGGGCTGTTTGCCAGATGGTGCTGGTGTCTCAGGTGCTCAGGGGCCCCCACAAAGATGGGGCTCAGATCTCTTAGGAAGATGCTATTAGACCAGGGCTAGTATCTCTGAAGCTGGTTCTGATAAGGAGGGAACGAATCTGGAAATGAGCCAGATGTGTCTCTAGGACAAAGGACCCTTGCTGGAGCGGTGCTGCTAGGACAGTGAAAAATCTAGAAGAAGCAGGTCCCTCCTTCCTTCCCCAGCCCTCCAAAGAAATCCAAGTCTTCCCAGTTCTCATAAATCCAGGCAGAAACTCCCTGGCTGCTTTGTAAACTGGATTTATACCAGTGTTCTCTTGGCCCTAGAAGAGGTGAGTGCCCTGTTCATTCACTTTCATTAATTCCTCCTTTCTTTCTAAAAGTTACTGAGCACTTGCTGCCTCCTTCAAAAGCTGGCTGCTAGTGCCAAGACTTCAACCTTCAGTTAAACTGGAGCAGCCAGTGAGTCAGAATGAAAACAGGACAGAGAAAATTATTATGCAGGCCAAAAAGAAGAGTTTCAGTGAGAAGAGTGTTCAACAGTTTCAAACACTAAAAAGAGCTATAAGTCAGTGAGTGAACTGAAGAAGACCAAAATCTCTAAACTAATATATTTGTTTCCATTTAGAGACACCATTTTACTATTCCCAAGGTTATCAGACATTGCAGATGCACTGTTAGTTGATAGTTTCTCATAGGAGAGGAAAAAATAACTTTTTAAAGATATACAGTCTGCCTAAGAAATAAGGATGTAATTTAGAGAAGAATTCAGAGAAATTTCAAAGGGGAGACTACATAAAACATGCAGTTTTCATTAGTTACCCATTTTAAATCAGTTATCTATTTTAGTTATCATTATGTATCTATCCCCCTGGGCTTCCCAGGTCGCGCTAGTGGTAAAGAACCGGCCTGCCAGGAGATGCTGGAAACGCAGGTTCGATCCCTGGGTTGGAAAGATCCCCTAGAGGAGGGCCTGGCAACCCACTCCAGTAGTCGCGCCTGGAGAATCCCATGGACAGAGGAGCCTTGTGGGCTACAGTCCATAAGGTTGCAAAGAGTTGGACACGATTGAAGAAACTGAGGACACATGTATCTGTCTATATAGGGAACTCTGCTTAATTGACCTGGATGGGAAGGAAGTCCAAGAGGGAGGTTATATATGTAAACATATAGCCAGTTAACTTTGCCATAGAGTAGAAAATAACATTTTAAAGCCAGATGTGTCTCTAGGACAAAGGACCCTTGCTGGAGCGGTGCTGCTAGGACAGTGAAATCTAGAAGAAGCAGGTCCCTCCTTCCTTCCCCAGCCCTCCAAAGAAATCCAAGTCTTCCCAGTTCTCATAAATCCAGGCAGAAACTCCCTGGCTGCTTTGTAAACTGGATTTATACCAGTGTTCTCTTGGCCCTAGAAGAGGTGAGTGCCCTGTTCATTCACTTTCATTAATTCCTCCTTTCTTTCTAAAAGTTACTGAGCACTTGCTGCCTGCTTCAAAAGCTGGCTGCTAGTGCCGAAGACTTCAACCTTCAGTTAAACTGGAGCAGCCAGTGAGTCAGAATGAAAACAGGACAGAGAAAATTATTATGCAGGCCAAAAAGAAGAGTTTCAGTGAGAAGAGTGTTCAACAGTTTCAAACACTAAAAAGAGCTATAAGTCAGTGAGTGAACTGAAGAAGACCAAAATCTCTAAACTAATATATTTGTTTCCATTTAGAGACACCATTTTACTATTCTCAAGGTTATCAGACATTGCAGATGCACTGTTAGTTGATAGTTTCTCATAGGAGAGGAAAAAATAACTTTTTAAAGATATACAGTCTGCCTAAGAAATAAGGATGTAATTTAGAGAAGAATTCAGAGAAATTTCAAAGGGGAGACTACATAAAACATGCAGTTTTCATTAGTTACCCATTTTAAATCAGTTATCTATTTTAGTTATCATTATGTATCTATCCCCCTGGGCTTCCCAGGTCGCGCTAGTGGTAAAGAACCGGCCTGCCAGGAGATGCTGGAAACGCAGGTTCGATCCCTGGGTTGGAAAGATCCCCTAGAGGAGGGCCTGGCAACCCACTCCAGTAGTCGCGCCTGGAGAATCCCATGGACAGAGGAGCCTTGTGGGCTACAGTCCATAAGGTTGCAAAGAGTTGGACACGATTGAAGAAACTGAGGACACATGTATCTGTCTATATAGGGAACTCTGCTTAATTGACCTGGATGGGAAGGAAGTCCAAGAGGGAGGTTATATATGTAAACATATAGCCAGTTAACTTTGCCATAGAGTAGAAAATAACATTTTAAAGCAACTATATTCCAATAAAATTAATTAAAACAAACACACACACAGTTAATCAGTGAAGAAAATAATGCCGAATAGCATGTGAATACAGTTGAAAAACAAGGGACTCTAGTCTACAGTTCATTTAGTCATTCTGGGACTCCTAAGAGATATTACTTTGCTTACGCAAGGTTTTGTTTCCTGTGCTTTGTTTGACTTATGGTCAATTGTTTATTTATATTTATAAATATCTTAATTAAAACATCTTTTATCCCCCTCCCCCAGATCAGGCAGAGTGTAATTTGTGAAAACAGTCATGCATGTGTCCCTTGTGAAGACGGGACTCATGGTGAGGAGCAGGATGGATTCTACTGATATGAAAAGTGTGGCCTGGAGGAGCCTGAAGGGGTGGTTCAGAGTGAAAGGAGAGCCCCCAGGCCAGCCTCTCACTGGAGAAGGTTTTGGAGGATGGCTTTTATCTTAGACGAAACAGGCTCTCTGAGGTTCTGCCTCAGTTGGTTGGGAAACCTCCACTTCTGAGGCCCTCTTTGCAATGATCCCTTTGGTAGCTATTCTTGCTGTAGTTCATCATCCAGGACGCTAGAGGTGCTCTTCCAGAGAATGTGGTCTTGCAGAAGCAATAGAGGGGTTAACATAAACCTTTTTAAGGGACTTTACTCGTGGTCCAGTGGCTAAGACTCAACACTCAATGCAGCAGGTCTTGGCTTGAGCTCTGAACAGGGAAACAGATCCCACATGCTGCAACTAAAGATTCAGCATATTGCAAATAAAATTTTCAACCAAAGGGTCTCACATGCTGCAGTGAAGATCCCATATGCCAAAACTAAGACCTGGGACAGTCAAAGAGGAGGGCCTGGCAACCCACTCCAGTAGTCGCGCCTGGAGAATCCCATGGACAGAGGAGCCTTGTGGGCTACAGTCCATAAGGTTGCAAAGAGTTGGACACGATTGAAGAAACTGAGGACACATGTATCTGTCTATATAGGGAACTCTGCTTAATTGACCTGGATGGGAAGGAAGTCCAAGAGGGAGGTTATATATGTAAACATATAGCCAGTTAACTTTGCCATAGAGTAGAAAATAACATTTTAAAGCAACTATATTCCAATAAAATTAATTAAAACAAACACACACACAGTTAATCAGTGAAGAAAATAATGCCGAATAGCATGTGAATACAGTTGAAAAACAAGGGACTCTAGTCTACAGTTCATTTAGTCATTCTGGGACTCCTAAGAGATATTACTTTGCTTACGCAAGGTTTTGTTTCCTGTGCTTTGTTTGACTTATGGTCAATTGTTTATTTATATTTATAAATATCTTAATTAAAACATCTTTTATCCCCCTCCCCCAGATCAGGCAGAGTGTAATTTGTGAAAACAGTCATGCATGTGTCCCTTGTGAAGACGGGACTCATGGTGAGGAGCAGGATGGATTCTACTGATATGAAAAGTGTGGCCTGGAGGAGCCTGAAGGGGTGGTTCAGAGTGAAAGGAGAGCCCCCAGGCCAGCCTCTCACTGGAGAA
This sequence comes from Tragulus kanchil, assembly GCA_022376925.1. Lineage (NCBI taxonomy): Eukaryota > Metazoa > Chordata > Mammalia > Artiodactyla > Tragulidae > Tragulus > Tragulus kanchil. Next base: position 158,029,234 of record JAIOJX010000003.1, read on the forward strand.
GGTTTTGGAGGATGGCTTTTATCTTAGACGAAACAGGCTCTCTGAGGTTCTGCCTCAGTTGGTTGGGAAACCTCCACTTCTGAGGCCCTCTTTGCAATGATCCCTTTGGTAGCTATTCTTGCTGTAGTTCATCATCCAGGACGCTAGAGGTGCTCTTCCAGAGAATGTGGTCTTGCAGAAGCAATAGAGGGGTTAACATAAACCTTTTTAAGGGACTTTACTCGTGGTCCAGTGGCTAAGACTCAACACTCAATGCAGCAGGTCTTGGCTTGAGCTCTGAACAGGGAAACAGATCCCACATGCTGCAACTAAAGATTCAGCATATTGCAAATAAAATTTTCAACCAAAGGGTCTCACATGCTGCAGTGAAGATCCCATATGCCAAAACTAAGACCTGGGACAGTCAAAGAAATAAATGTTAAAAATAAATAGGGGTTTTCCCTGGTGGCTCAGTGGTAAAGAATCTGTCTGCCAATGCAAGAGATCCAAGAGACTCGGGTCTGACCCGTGGGTTAGGACGATCTCGTAGAGTAGGACCTAGCAACCCATTCCAGTACTCTTGCCTGGAAACTTTCTTGAACAGAGGAGCATGGTGGGTCACAGTTCATGGAGCTGTGAAGAGTGAGCTGGACACAACAAAGTGAATGAGCGCATGCACACAAATAAATAAATAGGTAACAAGTATATAAATGAACATTCTTAGACTGACTCTTCATCACTGGGTAATTGGGGTCTTTTCACTGCTTATTTTGATGTAGTTGATAACTCCTATAGTAAACATGGGATCATTGATGTCCTGAAATATTATAGACCATTTGTATCTGATGTGTAACATCCTATAAGAAGAATAAAGCAATGAAAGTTTTTTTTTTTTTACACATTTTTTTGGTTTTTTTTGGGCTACTTCTATTGGTCTTTCATTTATTTCCATCTGTGTTCTTTGCGTTGTGTGGGCCTCCCATCACAGTGGCCTCTTTTACTGCAGAGCACCGGCTCAGGGCGCATGTGCTCCAGAGTGCTGGCTCAGTAATTGGACACATTGGCACATGGGATTTTCCCAGGCCAGGGACCGAACCGGCGCCCCTTGCACTGAAAGGCGGTGTCCTTATCCACTGGACCACCAGGGAAGCCCAGCAATGAAAGTTTTGATGCTTTATCTTAAGGAGATGTTGAATGCAAAGCTTTCTTATTTCCTCATGTTGGTCTGAAAACTAGATATTCTCTTTAAAGAATTGCATTGTTTTTGAAATGTTGCTAAAAAATGTGAAGTTCAACATCACACAGGAATGAATTCTTTACTTATAATGATAGCTTATAATAGGAACCATGCACCAAAGTATAAAATCTTTCATGTTGACATGTATTTTAATAGCAGGACATAATTGTTTTAAGACCATTAAAGAAGGAATATGGGCGAAAGCCAATTTTCTTTGTAGTTTTAGAGAAGAGGCAGTTATAAAAGTGGATTTCATGAAAAAGGATGTTTGTGCCACTTTGGTTTTAACACACAAGTATAGAAAAACCTGGAGGATGCATTCAATATAAGCCCACACCTTTCTGGAATCACCTGCTCTGGCAGTTCAGTGAATACACCTGCTGTACAACTTGAAGACGAGAAATTTAGACAACATTTTCCCACCTTCCTTGTTTTTTTTTTTAAAAAAAATTGGCCTCTTTTATTGGTTTTTCATTTATTTATTTTCATCCATTTTTATTCTTTGGCCTGGGTGGGCCTCCCATTGCAGCGGCCTCTCTCAGGGCAGAGCACTGACTCTGGGCACATGCGTTCCAGAGTGTTGGCTTGTAATTGGACACACTGGTCCAGTCGCTCCGCAGCACATGCGATCTTCCCTGGCTGGGGATGGAACTGGTGCCCCTTGTACTGCAAGGCAGACTCTTTCCCCATTGGACCACCAGGGAAGGCCTAGACAACATTTTAAGGAGTGTTAAGCCTACACCCATCAGAAGTCTTTCTCTGAGACTGCTACGTGAGATCCAGGGCAATCGCTCCTTCAATGGCACTCAGTGACTTTGAGGCTACAGGGCCAGGGGCTGAGGTGGCTCCTGGGCTTCAGAGAGGTAAATAAAATGGGCTGAGATTCCAGGTTCGTGTCTGGGACCGTCCCCTGTTCACCGCCATACTTTCTGCCAATTCTCAAGGAGCTTTCTTAGGATCATCTCTGTCACCACATCCTGAGCCTGAAGACACTGTTTATTCCATGTCCTCAGGAAGTGACTCTGAGCCTCATGCCTGGTTTCCACATATACCTGTGTGCTCAGTAGCTAAGTCATGTCTGACTCTTTGAGACCACATGGGCTGTAGTCCCCTAGGCTCCTCTGGCCTTGGGATTTTCCAGGCAAGAACACTAGAGTGGGTTACCATTTCTTCCTCCAGGGGACAGTCTCGATCCAGGGATTGAACCTGCACCTCCTGTGTTTCCTGCATTGACAGGCAAATTCTTTACCACTGACCCACCGGGAAGCCTGGTTTATAAGTACTAAAAAATTTTTGTTGAATAAAAGCAGGACATAATTGTTTTAAGACCATTAAAGAAGGAATATGGGCGAAAGCCAATTTTCTTTGTAGTTTTAGAGAAGAGGCAGTTATAAAAGTGGATTTCATGAAAAAGGATGTTTGTGCCACTTTGGTTTTAACACACAAGTATAGAAAAACCTGGAGGATGCATTCAATATAAGCCCACACCTTTCTGGAATCACCTGCTCTGGCAGTTCAGTGAATACACCTGCTGTACAACTTGAAGACGAGAAATTTAGACAACATTTTCCCACCTTCCTTGTTTTTTTTTTTTTTAAAAATTGGCCTCTTTTATTGGTTTTTTATTTATTTATTTTCATCCATTTTTATTCTTTGGCCTGGGTGGGCCTCCCATTGCAGCGGCCTCTCTCAGGGCAGAGCACTGACTCTGGGCACATGCGTTCCAGAGTGTTGGCTTGTAATTGGACACACTGGTCCAGTCGCTCCGCAGCACATGCGATCTTCCCTGGCTGGGGATGGAACTGGTGCCCCTTGTACTGCAAGGCAGACTCTTTCCCCATTGGACCACCAGGGAAGGCCTAGACAACATTTTAAGGAGTGTTAAGCCTACACCCATCAGAAGTCTTTCTCTGAGACTGCTACGTGAGATCCAGGGCAATCGCTCCTTCAATGGCACTCAGTGACTTTGAGGCTGCAGGGCCAGGGGCTGAGGTGGCTCCTGGGCTTCAGAGAGGTAAATAAAATGGGCTGAGATTCCAGGTTCGTGTCTGGGACCGTCCCCTGTTCACCGCCATACTTTCTGCCAATTCTCAAGGAGCTTTCTTAGGATCATCTCTGTCACCACATCCTGAGCCTGAAGACACTGTTTATTCCATGTCCTCAGGAAGTGACTCTGAGCCTCATGCCTGGTTTCCACATATACCTGTGTGCTCAGTAGCTAAGTCATGTCTGACTCTTTGAGACCACATGGGCTGTAGCCCCCTAGGCTCCTCTGGCCTTGGGATTTTCCAGGCAAGAACACTAGAGTGGGTTACCATTTCTTCCTCCAGGGGACAGTCTCGATCCAGGGATTGAACCTGCACCTCCTGTGTTTCCTGCATTGACAGGCAAATTCTTTACCACTGACCCACCGGGAAGCCTGGTTTCCTCACACACATAATTGTATTTATTTTATCCTCCAGGTTTTTCCTATACTTCTGTGTTATAATTGAAGCATGTGGCACAAACATCCTTTTCCATGATTTAAGTTGTGGCTTAAATTCCTGATTCCTCTCCTGCTCCCTGGAGATAACTCTGAAAGAAACCGGCCTCTCCCCTTCCACTAAAACTCGGGACAGCCTTGCCACTCAGGTTCAATCCCTTGGTCAGGAAGATCTCCTAGAGCAGGAAATGGCAACCCATTCTAGTATTCTTGCCTGAAAAATTCCATGGATAAAGGAGCCTGCTGGGCTACAGTTCATGGGGCTACAAAGAGTGAGTTGGACATAATGGACTTTTGCATATATATTATGCATGATACACAATCACAGTTTCATGTATATGTATTACATGTTTATGGGTAAGAGTTTTGTGCTCTAACATTGAGCACAGCTCCCAAAGAACCAAGATATCTGTGGGAGCTTAAATCATCCCTAGGTAAATGGCACAGAAAGACCTCCACATGGGGCATTCACATCTTCAGTCTATATTTGCAAAATAACAAAGTCTGCCGACAAATGATGTGTCTTCCTTTCTAGAAATGTTTGTAAAGAAATGCAATATCAGTTTATGCAAAATAGTGCCTAATTCAGAGTCATTGTCAATCCCTCGTTGGATAGGGAATTACACATGACTACATTGCCTTTTTTGTTTTGTTTTATTTATTTATTTTTTTGGCCATTTCTATTGATCTTTCATCTGTTTATCTTTGTTCTTTGGCCCGTGTGGGCCTCCCATCGCGGTGGCCTCTGTTGTCGCAGAGCACCGGCTCTGGACGCATGCACTCCAGAACTCCGGCTTGGTAGTTGGACACATCGGTCTGGCTGCTCCGCGACACATGGGATCTTCCCAGGCCAGGGATGGAACCAGCTCCCCTTGCACTGCAAGGCAGTGTCCTCACCCACTGGACCACCAGAGAAGCCTGACTACACTGTCTTTAACACAATTATTGTGCAATGAAAACTTAAATTCTGACTCTTTCCCAAGCCTTTGAGTTGTAAATGTTTTTACAGCTTTGGTAGAATTATGTACTTGTGATTTCTGTATACAATAACTAACTCATACAAATAAACTCACTGCTTTGTAAAATTTTAGATATTTAGTATAAGAAAGTTTAGGGTTATTGTATTGCAGTTCAACAAAAATTTGTTGAAAGCTTATTATCTGGTAAACATTGAGGAATTGGGAATAAAGCGGCAAAGTTCTGATAAGGTAATGGATAGGCAAATGATGTAACCATTCATATGATGTCTTATAACAAAAGATAACTCTGAAAGAAACCGGCCTCTCCCCTTCCACTAAAACTCGGGACAGCCTTGCCACTCAGGTTCAATCTCTTGGTCAGGAAGATCTCCTAGAGCAGGAAATGGCAACCCATTCTAGTATTCTTGCCTGAAAAATTCCATGGATAAAGGAGCCTGCTGGGCTACAGTTCATGGGGCTACAAAGAGTGAGTTGGACATAATGGACTTTTGCATATATATTATGCATGATACACAATCACAGTTTCATGTATATGTATTACATGTTTATGGGTAAGAGTTTTGTGCTCTAACATTGAGCACAGCTCCCAAAGAACCAAGATATCTGTGGGAGCTTAAATCATCCCTAGGTAAATGGCACAGAAAGACCTCCACATGGGGCATTCACATCTTCAGTCTATATCTGCAAAATAACAAAGTCTGCCGACAAATGATGTGTCTTCCTTTCTAGAAATGCTTGTAAAGAAATGCAATATCAGTTTTTGCAAAATAGTGCCTAATTCAGAGTCATTGTCAATCCCTCGTTGGATAGGGAATTACACATGACTACATTGCCTTTTTTGTTTTGTTTTATTTATTTATTTTTTTGGCCATTTCTATTGATCTTTCATCTGTTTATCTTTGTTCTTTGGCCCGTGTGGGCCTCCCATCGCGGTGGCCTCTGTTGTCGCAGAGCACCGGCTCTGGACGCATGCACTCCAGAACTCCGGCTTGGTAGTTGGACACATCGGTCTGGCTGCTCCGCGACACATGGGATCTTCCCAGGCCAGGGATGGAACCAGCTCCCCTTGCACTGCAAGGCAGTGTCCTCACCCACTGGACCACCAGAGAAGCCTGACTACACTGTCTTTAACACAATTATTGTGCAATGAAAACTTAAATTCTGACTCTTTCCCAAGCCTTTGAGTTGTAAATGTTTTTACAGCTTTGGTAGAATTATGTACTTGTGATTTCTGTATACAATAACTAACTCATACAAATAAACTCACTGCTTTGTAAAATTTTAGATATTTAGTATAAGAAAGTTTAGGGTTATTGTATTGCAGTTCAACAAAAATTTGTTGAAAGCTTATTATCTGGTAAACATTGAGGAATTGGGAATAAAGCGGCAAAGTTCTGATAAGGTAATGGATAGGCAAATGATGTAACCATTCATATGATGTCTTATAACAAAAGCATATTATAATAACAGCTAGCACATCATGGACATTTATATTATCCTGGGTATTGTTTCAAAATCTTCCGTCTATTTTTTTTTTTCATAGTTAATTTAAACCTTAGACAGACCTCCTGAGGTACAGCCTATTATTGTCCCCATTTGTCAATGAAGAAACTAAGGAACAGAAACTTAGTCCAAATCACACAGCTAGGAACACAAATGGTACTTGAACCCAGTGACGTAAGTGACATCATACACTGTGGCAACAACAGGAAATGATTGATTCTGATCCATAGCATGGAAGGTGGGGGGAGACTTCACAAGTCAGGTGTATTTGATCTGTGCTTTGAAGAATGAGCACAATCTTATTCAGTGGTAAAGGGAGAAGGAATTTCTAAGGATAAATAGACTAGCATGAGCAGCAGCACGGATCTGTAGAAGCGCTTGATATCTTTAAGAGACTGCATGGCATCTAATTCAAGAGCTGTGTGGACAGAGATGAGAAGAGAGGGAGTAACAGGTTCTGCCATTTCAAGAGTTTTTAGTTTTGTGTCTTTCCAGGCCTAAAGTGGCATGATTTTCAAAGTCCCATGGATTCAAGTTTAACGCATTGATGTTTTCTTGCATTTTCATCATAAATACTCATAATTAGCAGTGTCAAATTACACACAACATTCCCAAAGTTTCCAATTTTTGCCATTCTGTAACGTGAAGTGAATGAATGCACATGTGTAAATAGCTACAGATTGGTAGTATACATGATCAATTTTGCTAAATAAAGTATTATTTTTCTCTAGATGCATATGAGTAAGTTGAAAATACTGGCTCAGATAATGAGCAAACAGGCTAACGTACAATGAAATCATTTTCATCCTGGGTAAGCCCAGCTTCCTCACTTCATTAGTTTTTAATTAAACTTTTGTCTGATTAAGTTCTCCATCTCTTTCCCAGAACTTTTGCTTATAAAATTTCCTTTCTTTGGTCCTGAGCAGTTTTCAAGCAGGGTAAAAAACAATATTGCTTGAATGTTGTCTGGTATCTTCCTTGTGCAAAAATTATATATAATTTGTGCTCAGAATCCCCAGAGTGACCCTTTCCAAGGGTTCAACTGGCCAGGGGGCAAAGAGTCCCCACCCTGTCTTGGAATGCTTGCTTAGTGGACACACTTGGACTCCATACCAGAAACTCTGTTGGGAGCACTTCCCAGGTAGCTCAGGGGAAAGAATCCACTTGCCAAAAGAATTCACTTGCCAGTGCAAGAGACACAGGAGATGTGGGTCCAATCCCTGGGTTGGGAAGATCCCTTGGAGTGGGAAATGGCAACTGACTCCAGTATTCTTCCCTGGGAAATTCCACGTTCAGAAGAGTCTGGCAGGCTACAGTCCACGGGATCACAAAGAGTCAGACATCACTGAGTGACTGAGCATGTACATATTTAATATTTATAGAATGTGTATGAAGTTCCCAAAGGAAGGAAAATCTTGAGCAGGACAAAAAAAGACTAGCATGAGCAGCAGCACGGATCTGTAGAAGCGCTTGATATCTTTAAGAGACTGCATGGCATCTAATTCAAGAGCTGTGTGGACAGAGATGAGAAGAGAGGGAGTAACAGGTTCTGCCATTTCAAGAGTTTTTAGTTTTGTGTCTTTCCAGGCCTAAAGTGGCATGATTTTCAAAGTCCCATGGATTCAAGTTTAACGCATTGATGTTTTCTTGCATTTTCATCATAAATACTCATAATTAGCAGTGTCAAATTACACACAACATTCCCAAAGTTTCCAATTTTTGCCATTCTGTAACGTGAAGTGAATGAATGCACATGTGTAAATAGCTACAGATTGGTAGTATACATGATCAATTTTGCTAAATAAAGTATTATTTTTCTCTAGATGCATATGAGTAAGTTGAAAATACTGGCTCAGATAATGAGCAAACAGGCTAACGTACAATGAAATCATTTTCATCCTGGGTAAGCCCAGCTTCCTCACTTCATTAGTTTTTAATTAAACTTTTGTCTGATTAAGTTCTCCATCTCTTTCCCAGAACTTTTGCTTATAAAATTTCCTTTCTTTGGTCCTGAGCAGTTTTCAAGCAGGGTAAAAAACAATATTGCTTGAATGTTGTCTGGTATCTTCCTTGTGCAAAAATTATATATAATTTGTGCTCAGAATCCCCAGAGTGACCCTTTCCAAGGGTTCAACTGGCCAGGGGGCAAAGAGTCCCCACCCTGTCTTGGAATGCTTGCTTAGTGGACACACTTGGACTCCATACCAGAAACTCTGTTGGGAGCACTTCCCAGGTAGCTCAGGGGAAAGAATCCACTTGCCAAAAGAATTCACTTGCCAGTGCAAGAGACACAGGAGATGTGGGTCCAATCCCTGGGTTGGGAAGATCCCTTGGAGTGGGAAATGGCAACTGACTCCAGTATTCTTCCCTGGGAAATTCCACGTTCAGAAGAGTCTGGCAGGCTACAGTCCACGGGATCACAAAGAGTCAGACATCACTGAGTGACTGAGCATGTACATATTTAATATTTATAGAATGTGTATGAAGTGTGACACCCAGGACATAGTTGAGAATATTGACCCTCTAGAGCACCTCCAGTTCTTTAAGATGCACACCTGGTTGACAGATGAAAAGGAACCTTTTTTATGTTTCTGAACCCAATTCTGATGTTTTGTAAGGACAACCAAAGGTGAGCCTCAGGTTCCTCAATAAAAATGCTGAAAGATGGTAGAGAACCTGTCCTACAACCAGAAGTCCCTCGAGGGCCCCTGTCTTGACCCAGACATGTTGGGGCCCCTCTCTGCCTCTTCCTATTACATTCCTCTATCAGGACAACAGACCTGTCTTCCAGAACCTGCTCAATTCTCCTTTGCCCTCCGAATTCCTGCCCCAAAGTCCCCAAGCTGGCTTCCAGAGCCTGCCAGGCCTCTTCCCCGCCTGGCCCTGCAGGGGTGGATGCAGACACTCTCTCTTTATCTGCTGGTCAGTGGGGTGACCTGGGGGCAGCTGCCAGCAGGAGCAGGCTGAAGGGGTGGAAGGAACTTGACATGGTACACCCCGTGGTCCCCTGGCCCACGTGCCAATCCTCTCTGGGTACAAGCCTGAGCTGCTGATGAGAAGACGAAAGATCTACGGGTCTGAGGCTTTTGCTGATGAGGTTCTGCAAATGGTAGGAGTGGGCGTAATCCAGACACAGTGCCTAAAAGTCTCATTACAAAAAAACCCGTAAGCTTCATTACAAAAAACGCTCTGCAGAGTGTGACTTCCCTTTCCTATATTCCCTTTAGAAGTTGAATTTAATCTTTCTTTCACTCACTCTCTCCTTCATTTCTTTTATTCCCCCCAGTATTATAACACATTTTAATAAAGACTTAAAAAGCATTTACAGCAGCAACGTGGATGGACCTGTCATCCTGAGTAATGTCAGGCATAGAGAGACACACATTGTATGATATCACTTTGATTGGGAATCTCTGTGCACACTTCAGCAGTATATACACCAAAATCGGAACAGTTACATGTAAAAGAATGGAATTAACACACTTCCCAACACCACACACAAAGACAAACTCAAAACGGATCAAAGACCCAAATGTTAGGACCAGAAATCATAAAAGTCTCAGAGGAAAACACAGGTAGAACACTCGATGCCACAGAGCGAGGCCTTCTATGATCCACCCTCTCTGCTCCATCAGAATCTCTCTCTTAGAGGCCAGACCCAGAAAAGCCAGCACAAGAGTGATCGCACCAACTCCCAGCGCCTTCTTCTCTTATTCATGGAGCAGATATCCATTCAGAACCACTTGGAGCTTGTTGCTAGAATGCAGAGAGAATGTGCAGAGTGAAGAGACCTCACTGGAAAGACAGGGCTCCTGGAAACCAGGAGGATGGGTTTCTAGAGAGAGGCAGCGGTCAGCAGAGACATGGTTGTGAAGTCTCAGTGTGAAGGCTGAAGGGCGCTCGGAGGCTCGGCGGGGAAGGTCCCTGGGCTTTCCCACGAGAGCACCCAGTGACACGGCGGAGATAGCAGTGAAGCTGGAGTGGGTGGAAACGTGAGAGCTGAATGACGCCCCGAGTGGAGGGCAAAGATTATCTGGAGGATGTTTTCTACAAAGGGTTATGGGAAGATGCTGATGGGGCTGGGCTGGGAGGTAGGACTCAGGCAGAGAGGTTTTCAAATAAAAGAGACTGTTAAAAAGAAGCTGAGCCCCCAGGGGTCGAGGCCATTACACAGTACAACGCACGGCGTATAGTACCTGCCTTTTCACCGGGCCCCCGCCTTGTACAACAAGTTTTATTTCAGGAACAGAATGTCTGGCCTCAGGTTTACAGAGAGGGCAAACTTCAGACAGCTAATCAATATGACTGTTTCACCCCTCCTCCTCTCCTAATTATGTAATTATCCACAGACCTATTCCAGGAACAGCCAGTGAAGCTCTTTTCTCTCCACATTTAGGGTAGAGTTGTATTCCCTAAGGAGACGTCTCTGCTCCCTAAATTTTAATTTATTAACTGGTTCACCTGAAAGCAATCACCATTGCAGTCAATTCCCCAAATAAAACATCTGCCTTTTCAATTCAGACAGCCAGAAGTGAAGAAATACAGCAGGGAGCCGAATTATGTTCTCTTTTAGAAATGCAGAGATGTTTACAAAGCCACGCTTCTGACACCAGGTGCCTGGTCTGCATGGTGAATGAGCTGGCATCGGCGCTGGGAGGGGAGGAGAGCCCAGCTCCTCCTGCTCCTGTCTGAAGATCCAGCAGCGGTTCGAGCACTGTGATCCCCCTTCTGTATTCACTGACGGGCTACGGAGGCGACTGGAGGCCTGCAAGCTTTGAGGTCATCAGTTCCCACAGGGCTTTGTGTATCTGTATCATCTATGTGTATTCCCTTGCTGTAAATCACTTATCCCCCTGGGGCAAAATGGGTCAGGGGTAGAGGCATGGATGGACCTGGAGAGCCCAAAAAAAAAAAGGAAAATAAACTGAGAAAGACAGGGCTCCTGGAAACCAGGAGGATGGGTTTCTAGAGAGAGGCAGCGGTCAGCAGAGACATGGTTGTGAAGTCTCAGTGTGAAGGCTGAAGGGCGCTCGGAGGCTCGGCGGGGAAGGTCCCTGGGCTTTCCCACGAGAGCACCCAGTGACACGGCGGAGACAGCAGTGAAGCTGGAGTGGGTGGAAACGTGAGAGCTGAATGACGCCCCGAGTGGAGGGCAAAGATTATCTGGAGGATGTTTTCTACAAAGGGTTATGGGAAGATGCTGATGGGGCTGGGCTGGGAGGTAGGACTCAGGCAGAGAGGTTTTCAAATAAAAGAGACTGTTAAAAAGAAGCTGAGCCCCCAGGGGTCGAGGCCATTACACAGTACAACGCACGGCGTATAGTACCTGCCTTTTCACCGGGCCCCCGCCTTGTACAACAAGTTTTATTTCAGTAACAGAATGTCTGGCCTCAGGTTTACAGAGAGGGCAAACTTCAGACAGCTAATCAATATGACTGTTTCACCCCTCCTCCTCTCCTAATTATGTAATTATCCACAGACCTATTCCAGGAACAGCCAGTGAAGCTCTTTTCTCTCCACATTTAGGGTAGAGTTGTATTCCCTAAGGAGACGTCTCTGCTCCCTAAATTTTAATTTATTAACTGGTTCACCTGAAAGCAATCACCATTGCAGTCAATTCCCCAAATAAAACATCTGCCTTTTCAATTCAGACAGCTAGAAGTGAAGAAATACAGCAGGGGAGCCGAATTATGTTCTCTTTTAGAAAGCAGAGATGTTTACAAAGCCACGCTTCTGACACCAGGTGCCTGGTCTGCATGGTGAATGAGCTGGCATCGGCGCTGGGAGGGGAGGAGAGCCCAGCTCCTCCTGCTCCTGTCTGAAGATCCAGCAGCGGTTCGAGCACTGTGATCCCCCTTCTGTATTCACTGACGGGCTACGGAGGCGACTGGAGGCCTGCAAGCTTTGAGGTCATCAGTTCCCACAGGGCTTTGTGTATCTGTATCATCTATGTGTATTCCCTTGCTGTAAATCACTTATCTCCTGACATCTTAAGAAGCCATAAAAAGGAACTAAACTGGGTCAGGGGTAGAGGCATGGATGGACCTGGAGACTGCCACACAGAGTGAAATATGTCAGGAAGAGGAAACACAGATATGTCACATTAACATACATGGAGACTAGAGAAAAATGGTATATATGATCTTGTCTGCAAAACAGAACTAGGGACACATAAGTATAGAAGGGATGGACACCAAGGTGGGAATGATGGGGTGAGATGAACTGGGAGATTGGACATGACAGATATACACGTCTATGTATAAAATCGGTAACTAACGAGAACCTAGCATACAGCTCAGAGCACCCTCCTCAGAGCTCTGTGGTGACCTAAATGGGAAAGAATCCAAAGAAGAGAGGCTCTGTGTGTGTGTGTGGCTGATTCACTTTTACGTATATCAGAAACTAACAGCACTGTAAAGCAACTAAACTCCAATAAAAAAATCAATTCAGGAAAGTCTGTTAAGACGTCTTCAGAAAGGCATGATGCTCATGCTAACTTTCCCTCAACGCTTGTTCTATGTATAGACATCTGGGGGCAAAAGGCGGGTGAACATCTTACTCCAGGTAATACTTTTAATTTTCATAAACAGAGTGCAGAAAACACATACTATTAATACGCTGGTTTTTCCTTTTTTTAAATCCTGAATATTTAAACCTTTTGGAGGTTTGATTTCTAGCCATTCCTGGCAAAGAAAGCTGATGGAGACCCAGGATAATAGAAACGACAGTGTCCCATAGCTTCGCCTACTTACGGGCCCCTTCCGCTTAGAGGAGCTCCAGCCGGAGCACTGACTGCCGGGCTGTTTACAGCTACTGCATCTCCAGAGGGAAACAGCAGACCTTCGTCCTGGGGCTTCATGGGCAGATATTTTTATTATTTAAAAAAAATTGCATATTTTTGGCTGCGCTCTGTCTTTGTTGCTGCGCGGGCTTTTCTCTAGTTGCAGTGCACCAGCTTCTCATTGCGGTGGCTTATCTTGTTCCAAAGCAAGGAACAGACTCAGTAGTTGTGGTGTGTGGGTTTAGTTGCCCCAAGGCACGTGGCATCTTCCTGGACCTGAGACAGAATCCATGTCTCCTGCATTGGCAGGTGGATTCTTTACCGCTGAGCCATGAGGGAAGCTCAGGGGATTTCTTTCTCTCTGTCACTTGCATATGTATAATTATTTTGTTAAAGAGGTGAGCAGAGTACCAAAATAAGTCTCTAAAAGACAGTCTTTCTGGGAGGGGAGAAGGGAAAAAAAAAAGATTGCTGGGCCTCCTGCTGCTTACCACAGGCTGCATTCTTACACTGACTCTATAGAAAGTGGAAGCAGAGAAAACCACACCATGCACACCTCAGCCCAGGCAGCCCCTTTACCTGCTCTGTATTGTGAATGGAGTGATACGGGAAAAAGAAAAAAAAAAGATTGCTGTAATGATTAACTGCCCAAGCAGACCACACAGTAATATGCAGAGCAAAGAAGGGACAATGTTGTGGAACAGAGGTATTCCAGCGAGTGTTGGGTGGAAGACAGTAGGAAAAAGAATCTGAGCTAAAATGTTGGTCTAGGAAAGGCTCACCTATCCCTTCACGTGAAGTACTGAGACTGTAATGTCGTCTAAGGCCTCTGGAGGGTAAAATCCCACAGGTTACAGGATTGTTTGCAGGGAATCAGGATACTGCTCTTGGAACAAAACTTTGCTTAAGCCATCGCAGAGCCAAACCCGAAAAGTGTGCTACAATCTCATATACCAGAAGCTCCTGGAGTTTAGGTAGGACATGAAACGAAGGAGCTAGTTCTGGATGTGAGGAAGAAAAATAGGGAAATCTACAAAAATATCAAATCACTATGTTGTAGACCAGAAATGAATATAATCTTGTAAGTTAACTCTACTTCAATAAAAGTAAACAAATTAAAAAAAGACAAAAAAAGAGGGAAAAAAGCAAATGACCTTGGATGTGGATTCATTCTGTACCTGATTAACAGTAGCTATCACTGTCTCCTACAAGAGCCATTTTATCACGTCTATGATTATCAGAGGTTTTAAATTATTTTAATTTAAATTATCAGAAATTTTACAATCCCCTTACGCATGTTATACTTTTACAACATTTTTATAGTTTTGTAATACTTTAAGCCTGTATAAAGATGATTTTCAAAGAGTTATTTTCTAGATTGAAAAATAGAAGTCAAATAATTGGAAACCAAGGTTCCCTAACTCCCTCCGTTGAACTAAAACACCTCAACTGAGAAGTTTCGTAACTTGTGATAAATGACAGAACACTCTCAAATTTAATCTGATTTGTTATCTTTGCCTCAAATTGATTAGTCAGGGAATGGGCAATTTGTTCATTGCCTTGGGTCATAAATATTCTATCTCGCATGGCTTTCTCATCAGCTCACAGAAGACAATTTACAAAGCTTTACCTGAACAAACCAAATAGTTTAGGCCCAAGTGATTCCCTCATAGTTTCTATGATAGACTGATAACTGTTTCCCCTTGCCCCAAATTACCTAAGTTGAACCCTATGCTCCAGTGCAGTGGTATTTGGAGGTGTGGTTTTTGGGAGGTGATTGGGTCATGAGGGTACAGCCCTCATTAATCGGGTTAATGCCCCTAGAAAAGAGACTCAGAGGGCTCTTTCCTCTTCTACTGCCTGAGAACACAGTGAGAAGAGGGTCCTTTATATTTGCAGGAAGTGAGCCCCCACCAAACACAGAATCTGCCAGCACCGTGACCTGGACTTTCCAGCCTGTGGAACTGTAGGAATTTTTGTTGTTTATAAGCCACCCAGTCCATGGTAATTTTTTACAGCAGCTCAAAAAGCTTCTTTTAATTAAAGATCATTTTCTTAGCGACAGACTTAAACTTTTGATTTTGTCTTTTCTGTCTCCAAGAGGTGGCTTACAATGTTCTATTTCTATGTTAACCAATGATTGCTTGTGTCACCTCCTCTTTAGAGTTTAGGGGCTGCTCCTCCAGGTGACAATCTGGGAACACAGCACTAACTTTCAGTTATTTTGAAAAGTTATTATTAACTTTCAGTAACTTTCCCTTCTGCATTAAGAAACAGTACTTTCAAACTGCAATTTAGTGGATAAGGGATGGGCTTCCTCTGAAAGAATTCTGGAGCACCTATTCAAGGCAAATTACAGACATGGAGCATAGGAATTTTACAATCCCCTTACGCATGTTATACTTTTACAACATTTTTATAGTTTTGTAATACTTTAAGCCTGTATAAAGATGATTTTCAAAGAGTTATTTTCTAGATTGAAAAATAGAAGTCAAATAATTGGAAACCAAGGTTCCCTAACTCCCTCCGTTGAACTAAAACACCTCAACTGAGAAGTTTCGTAACTTGTGATAAATGACAGAACACTCTCAAATTTAATCTGATTTGTTATCTTTGCCTCAAATTGATTAGTCAGGGAATGGGCAATTTGTTCATTGCCTTGGGTCATAAATATTCTATCTCGCATGGCTTTCTCATCAGCTCACAGAAGACAATTTACAAAGCTTTACCTGAACAAACCAAATAGTTTAGGCCCAAGTGATTCCCTCATAGTTTCTATGATAGACTGATAACTGTTTCCCCTTGCCCCAAATTACCTAAGTTGAACCCTATGCTCCAGTGCAGTGGTATTTGGAGGTGTGGTTTTTGGGAGGTGATTGGGTCATGAGGGTACAGCCCTCATTAATCGGGTTAATGCCCCTAGAAAAGAGACTCAGAGGGCTCTTTCCTCTTCTACTGCCTGAGAACACAGTGAGAAGAGGGTCCTTTATATTTGCAGGAAGTGAGCCCCCACCAAACACAGAATCTGCCAGCACCGTGACCTGGACTTTCCAGCCTGTGGAACTGTAGGAATTTTTGTTGTTTATAAGCCACCCAGTCCATGGTAATTTTTTACAGCAGCTCAAAAAGCTTCTTTTAATTAAAGATCATTTTCTTAGCGACAGACTTAAACTTTTGATTTTGTCTTTTCTGTCTCCAAGAGGTGGCTTACAATGTTCTATTTCTATGTTAACCAATGATTGCTTGTGTCACCTCCTCTTTAGAGTTTAGGGGCTGCTCCTCCAGGTGACAATCTGGGAACACAGCACTAACTTTCAGTTATTTTGAAAAGTTATTATTAACTTTCAGTAACTTTCCCTTCTGCATTAAGAAACAGTACTTTCAAACTGCAATTTAGTGGATAAGGGATGGGCTTCGCTCTCTGAAAGAATTCTGGAGCACCTATTCAAGGCAAATTACAGACATGGAGCATAGGAATTTGTGGGTAGCTTTCTGGAAAAATCTTGGCTATTTCACACCGTTCACTTTTCTTTTACTTCCAAGCAAATCAGGTTCCTTTTGCCTGAGTGCAATGTGTGCTTATGCTATCCTAGCCTTCATCACACTCAGTTAAATTTTTGTGTTTAATGGTGACCCCTACTAGATTCCACAAAGGCGGAGGATGATTTTTGTTCATGTTTATTTTATTATTCTTAGTGGCGGGTAATGTATTCAGCCCTTTTTAAAGGGCTCACTAAATTATTTCCTGAATCTTACTAAAGCAAGGACTCTTCTGAAATTTTATATAAAATATATATAACATTTTTCATAGTCTATTACACTTACCTAGAATTCTTTACTCACTCAACTGCTTTAAAGGCTGTACATGCTTCTCTTGACTTTTCTATCCTATCTGGTTTGTTAGTATTGACTATTCTTCCCTCCTCCATCCATGAATCATATTGCTTTTCTTTTTGCTTCTTTGTAATTTTTTTAAAAAAATTGTGGCCTCCTTTATTGTTTATTTATATATTTATTTTCATCCATCTTTATTCTTTGGCTTGTGTGGCCCTCCCATTGCCGTGGCCTCTCTCCTTGCAGAGCACCAGCTCTGGATGCATGTGATCCAGAGCACTGGCTCGTAATTGGACACACCGGTCCAGCCGCTCTGCGGCATGTGGGATATTCTCAGGCCAGGGATCGAATCGGTGCCCCTTCCACTGCAAGGCAGACTCTTGACCCACTGGACCACCAGGGAAGCCATCTCTTCATAATTTTTAATTGTGTCACTTACTATGGAGCCTAGTCTGGACTTTGTTTTCTTTTGAAGAGTGAGTGTTACTTTTATTTTGGCAAGCAATTACTTCACTGCAGATGAGCTCAATTTTATCGGGCCTTGGTGTTAAACTTTGTTGAGTCGAGGCTGTGTGGATGCTCAGTTGATCAGTAATGTTTGACTCTTTGCAACCCCATGGACTGTAGTCCGTCAGGATCCTCTGTCCATGAGATTCTCCAAGCAAGAATACTGGAGTGCGTTGCCATTTTTTACTTCAGGGTATCTTCCAGACCCAGGCATTGAACCCAAGTCTCTTGTGTCTCCTGCACTGGTAGATCGCTTCTCTACCCCTGTGCCACCTGGGCTGCCTCGAGTCTAGGACAGCTTTCCTCTAAGATAAGAGAAGCTCTCCTTCTAACACCAGAATGCTCAGTGTTCCAGTTAAATCGCTGGTGTGTTCATCAAGGTGTCACTGCTCTGCTGCTCAGACAGTCTTTGTCTCCAAGTGCTGGGTGAACCCTGGAGTTTCCACGCATTCTTCTGCTTCCAGAAGCCCTTCTCTACTGGTCTTTGTGAAATTTCACATTGACAGCTTAGACCACTGCAAGCCCCTTCATTTGTTACTTAGTGAACAACTCTGCTGCTTTTCCCTGCATGGTTCCCTTCTACTCATGGAGTTACCCCAGCAGCCCTGAATTCTAATCTCCATCTCCTCATCTCTGAAGTATCTATTTGGCTAGTCTGGGTCCAGGAGGAAGTGTAAAAGCCCCAAGCCTGGCCCCTGCTGACCTCATAGGCTGAGCACTCCTCACTGGCCACTCTCTGCTCTCAGCCCTTGGACCCCAGTGTAAGGCTACAGAAAGCTCTAGGCCCTGAGTCCCTAAGACTCCCAGCCACCTCACTTACTATCACACAGTGAGGGCAGCACACAAGTGAGGGCTACTTGAAGGAGTCAGTAGTCCTCACTGGTTGTGTGACCTTGACCTAAGTTCTAGGTTCCTCTTTTGTAATCTAGATAGAATACTCACTCTTATATCTGAGGTGCAACATAAGACCTTGACTTCAGGCCCCCTCTGTCCATGGGATTCTCCAGGCAAGAATACAAGACTACCAGAGGCCATTTCCGTCTCTGGGGCATCTTCCCATCCCGGGGATTGAACCCACATCTATTGTGTCTCTTGCATGGTCAGGCGGGTTCTCTACCAGCTGCGCCACCAGTGAAACCCACAAGATTTGATGAGTTTTTGCTTCATATAGTATTCTCAATGCACGGGAGAAATCATGGCCTCTTCATGATCCATGTAGCTTTATTTCTCCATGCTCCAACTTGGTGTGCTCTTCCTGTAATCACTACCACTTCCTAATGCTGCTCCTTCACGATTAAGTATAGCATAGTGGTAGAATGCAAAGCAGCTACTGTTGTAGAATTCTGGCTTCTGTTCTGTGGCTTCCTTGCTATTCTCACATTAGTGGAACAAGTCACTCAACCTCGCTCAGCTTCTACCTCCACCTCTGAAAATCCAATGGCGTTGCTATACTACCCTGAAAATAACAACTTCAAACGGTCAGAAAGCTTTTAAGACATTTGGTTTCTGTTTAAATGCATGTTTCAAACCAGGCTTCCAAATGTCCAGTGGTTCAAAAACACCTTTAGGTAATATTCACAAAGTAAATTCTAGCCATTGATTGACAGAAATGAACTCCTAGGGTGCTGAAATATACATCTACCCTTTATGGCCGCATTCACTCGAGCACTTTACAATGTGGAGTCAAATCTGTTAGAATAGCCCTTTGGACACGTTTGTCTTGTTGGATTCAGGATGTATTCATTTCTGACTGTCAAAGGTGTAGTTGGCTTCTCTTTAGGGTGCTCAGTTTGAACTGACATCTGTTACAGATACTGCCTGACTAACGAAGCATTTTTATTTTCTTAAAGCATGATGTGACCCAGGGCAGCCCGGGGATTTAAAAAAAATATATATAGAAAGAAAAATAAAACAAGAAAGGCCAAGATTTCACACCAAAACAACATTTTAAAGGAAAATGTGATGTTTCATTAGAGTTTAGGAACACAAAGCACAGAACCTGAGTTCTGTTAATCCTTAAATCGGGTTTTCTGCAGGTGCACCCTCATGTAACCCCACTGGGAGGCTTGGCTGTGACTTACTTGCTCTGTCTTGTTTAACAGGGAAGATCAGAGGCTTGAGATCTTTTATGAATCCCCCCTGAGAGAGGAAAGTGGCTAGTTATGCAGAATAAATTAAACAGCCTGGGAGTTAAAAAATAGGCTATCGCCATTTTGATGATTCCATTTAGTGTGGCAAATCTGATTTCCCAAGCAGCACAGAGGTGTAAAGTCGAAGGTTAATCCTCCCCGAGTAAGACTCCTCCATACCCCAAGCTTGCGCCACCAGTGAAACCCACAAGATTTGATGAGTTTTTGCTTCATATAGTATTCTCAATGCAGGAGAAATCATGGCCTCTTCATGATCCATGTAGCTTTATTTCTCCATGCTCCAACTTGGTGCTCTTCCTGTAATCACTACCACTTCCTAATGCTGCTCCTTCACGATTAAGTATAGCATAGTGGTAGAATGCAAAGCAGCTACTGTTGTAGAATTCTGGCTTCTGTTCTGTGGCTTCCTTGCTATTCTCACATTAGTGGAACAAGTCACTCAACCTCGCTCAGCTTCTACCTCCACCTCTGAAAATCCAATGGCGTTGCTATACTACCCTGAAAATAACAACTTCAAACGGTCAGAAAGCTTTTAAGACATTTGGTTTCTGTTTAAATGCATGTTTCAAACCAGGCTTCCAAATGTCCAGTGGTTCAAAAACACCTTTAGGTAATATTCACAAAGTAAATTCTAGCCATTGATTGACAGAAATGAACTCCTAGGGTGCTGAAATATACATCTACCCTTTATGGCCGCATTCACTCGAGCACTTTACAATGTGGAGTCAAATCTGTTAGAATAGCCCTTTGGACACGTTTGTCTTGTTGGATTCAGGATGTATTCATTTCTGACTGTCAAAGGTGTAGTTGGCTTCTCTTTAGGGTGCTCAGTTTGAACTGACATCTGTTACAGATACTGCCTGACTAACGAAGCATTTTTATTTTCTTAAAGCATGATGTGACCCAGGGCAGCCCGGGGATTTAAAAAAATATATATATAGAAAGAAAAATAAAACAAGAAAGGCCAAGATTTCACACCAAAACAACATTTTAAAGGAAAATGTGATGTTTCATTAGAGTTTAGGAACACAAAGCACAGAACCTGAGTTCTGTTAATCCTTAAATCGGGTTTTCTGCAGGTGCACCCTCATGTAACCCCACTGGGAGGCTTGGCTGTGACTTACTTGCTCTGTCTTGTTTAACAGGGAAGATCAGAGGCTTGAGATCTTTTATGAATCCCCCCTGAGAGAGGAAAGTGGCTAGTTATGCAGAATAAATTAAACAGCCTGGGAGTTAAAAAATAGGCTATCGCCATTTTGATGATTCCATTTAGTGTGGCAAATCTGATTTCCCAAGCAGCACAGAGGTGTAAAGTCGAAGGTTAATCCTCCCCCGAGTAAGACTCCTCCATACTGCAACGGGATTAATTATTGGCTGGGAGGCTTGAGACAATAGAGAAACAGTTGCTGTCCAAAGCCTTACCTCCTGAGCTCAAGTTTTTAGATTCATTTCAAATATTTGTTGTCCAGATACACCACATCACCCCCGACAGAAAAGACTACTGAGTATCTGGAGACAGAAAAAGTCGATCATAATAGTTCTCAATGGCAGTGGCAAGCACTCTTCTAGTCTTTTTAATGATTTCACATATGTGCTAACATTTGTTGTTGTTGCTTAGTTGCTAAGTCGTTTCCAACTCTATGCGACCCCATGGGCCTCAGCCCATCAGACTCCTCTGTCCTTGGGGTTTTCCAGGCAAGAATACTGGTGTGGGTGGCCAGAGCCTTCTCCAGGGGATCTTCCTGACTCACATATTGAACCCGCCTCTCCTGCACTGGCAGGTGGATTCTTTACCCCTCAGCCACCAGGGAAACCCCACGCATTGCCATTCCCTTCTCTTTGAGAGGATGGAGTAACCCCTGCTGTGAAGATGAGGAAATCAAGGACTAGAATGTTTCAGGAACTTACCTGAGAACACTAAGGCAATAAACAGAAGAGGCAAAGCTATTTGAAAGCTGAATCTTTTGCCCTACCTGCTACAAAACCATATCATCCCTATATAGCACTAAAAAAAGATCTCTTTGTGACCAATTTTAATGTTTTTTACTATAGAAAAGTGCAACAAAATAGCAAACTTTACCCCTTTTTTACTCAATGTATTTTTCTTACTGATATACTACAGGTCAAGTGACATTGAAAAATACATTAAGACATAATGTTATCATCTAGCCATTGACTGTGTTTCTTCTATAACCAAGATTTCCAAGATGTCAATGTCAATTCCCAAAGATGGGGACTTGTTTACATCATATTTCTTGCTTAATAATAAACCAGTAGGAAAATAATATGTTCCTTCCAAACAGTAAGGGGTGATAATTATTCACTTGACCATCTGCAAATCCTTGAAAGAGAATATTCAATTTTTCAAGGAAATATTGACTTGGAATAAATGCTCACCTGAAGGGAAAGATCACAGAATATGTCTGCACATGGGACAATCCTAGTACCTCAAATCTGCAGTGTTGTCTCTCAGGAATCCTGGCACACTGCTGAGCCTAGTGGAGAGAAAAGACTCAACTGGTCACTTGACCAGCCTTCGCTTTGGAAGCTCCAGGACACAAAGAATGATGAAGGCCATGTAGATAATCTCATCAGGATGTTTCTCGGGGGCCCAATGGTGATACAGCATGGAGTCTGGGGAGAAACAATGTGAACAAACTCAAAGCCCAGAATGTAGCTACAGAATGTGGTAACCCATATGGGGTAAGAACACAGATTCCTGAAAAGCAAAACAAAAGGAGGGCCTCAGCCCATCAGACTCCTCTGTCCTTGGGGTTTTCCAGGCAAGAATACTGGTGTGGGTGGCCAGAGCCTTCTCCAGGGATCTTCCTGACTCACATATTGAACCCGCCTCCTGCACTGGCAGGTGGATTCTTTACCCCTCAGCCACCAGGGAAACCCCACGCATTGCCATTCCCTTCTCTTTGAGAGGATGGAGTAACCCCTGCTGTGAAGATGAGGAAATCAAGGACTAGAATGTTTCAGGAACTTACCTGAGAACACTAAGGCAATAAACAGAAGAGGCAAAGCTATTTGAAAGCTGAATCTTTTGCCCTACCTGCTACAAAACCATATCATCCCTATATAGCACTAAAAAAAGATCTCTTTGTGACCAATTTTAATGTTTTTTACTATAGAAAAGTGCAACAAAATAGCAAACTTTACCCCTTTTTTACTCAATGTATTTTTCTTACTGATATACTACAGGTCAAGTGACATTGAAAAATACATTAAGACATAATGTTATCATCTAGCCATTGACTGTGTTTCTTCTATAACCAAGATTTCCAAGATGTCAATGTCAATTCCCAAAGATGGGGACTTGTTTACATCATATTTCTTGCTTAATAATAAACCAGTAGGAAAATAATATGTTCCTTCCAAACAGTAAGGGGTGATAATTATTCACTTGACCATCTGCAAATCCTTGAAAGAGAATATTCAATTTTTCAAGGAAATATTGACTTGGAATAAATGCTCACCTGAAGGGAAATATCACAGAATATGTCTGCACATGGGACAATCCTAGTACCTCAAATCTGCAGTGTTGTCTCTCAGGAATCCTGGCACACCGCTGAGCCTAGTGGAGAGAAAAGACTCAACTGGTCACTTGACCAGCCTTCGCTTTGGAAGCTCCAGGACACAAAGAATGATGAAGGCCATGTAGATAATCTCATCAGGATGTTTCTCGGGGGCCCAATGGTGATACAGCATGGAGTCTGGGGAGAAACAATGTGAACAAACTCAAAGCCCAGAATGTAGCTACAGAATGTGGTAACCCATATGGGGTAAGAACACAGATTCCTGAAAAGCAAAACAAAAGAAACCAGTAAAACACTAGAAAGGGAAGCATCCGTCACAGATAGCGCCCATCTGTTGCATCATTCAGTCATTCATACACAGAGATACTAACTGCTCTCAGCACCTAAACTTTGGAGGCACAGCCTCTAGAACAAGATTAGGGAGGTACTGGACAGATGGGACAAACAACTGCCTCTGGTTCCCTTGACCAACATGCAAAATGATCCAGAAAACGTGACTTTGCTGTTATCACTTAGTAGAGGCAGAAACAGGTCTACTTCCATCCAGAAGAACCATGTCTTCTGATAGCTGACTTTTTATTAACAATGTAATCTTTGATGTGGGGTTAGGGAAAGACTATTACTCTGACATCAGAAGACCAAAGAAAAGACAGAAAGGTCCCTCTAAAGAAATAGTGGAGGACCTTAAAATGCTAAGGTGATGACAGGGAGCAGCTTGTATATCCCTTTCGAGACTCTGATAATACAACATAGAAACCTCTTCCCAGAAAAAATTGCACAAATTTTTATCCAGACCGAAGTTTTATAAGATATATTCATGGCATTCTTTCTTTAAATTAGATATACCACTTCTGTCCAGATAACATTTGGCCCGTTGACTTAGCCCTGCAGACTCCAGCGCTGCCTGCCGCCAGAAGTGGACATGATTGTTTATTTGGCTTTCTAGGTCCTCCTGTCTTCATCCAGTGTACTGATATTTACCATGCACTGGTCCTAGATGAGGGGCTTCTCAGGTGGCTCAGTGGTAAAGAATCCACCTGCAACAGGAACTTCAGGAGACACGGGTTCAATCCTTGGGTCAGGAAGATATCACAGAATATGTCTGCACATGGGACAATCCTAGTACCTCAAATCTGCAGTGTTGTCTCTCAGGAATCCTGGCACACTGCTGAGCCTAGTGGAGAGAAAAGACTCAACTGGTCACTTGACCAGCCTTCGCTTTGGAAGCTCCAGGACACAAAGAATGATGAAGGCCATGTAGATAATCTCATCAGGATGTTTCTCGGGGGCCCAATGGTGATACAGCATGGAGTCTGGGGAGAAACAATGTGAACAAACTCAAAGCCCAGAATGTAGCTACAGAATGTGGTAACCCATATGGGGTAAGAACACAGATTCCTGAAAAGCAAAACAAAAGAAACCAGTAAAACACTAGAAAGGGAAGCATCCGTCACAGATAGCGCCCATCTGTTGCATCATTCAGTCATTCATACACAGAGATACTAACTGCTCTCAGCACCTAAACTTTGGAGGCACAGCCTCTAGAACAAGATTAGGGAGGTACTGGACAGATGGGACAAACAACTGCCTCTGGTTCCCTTGACCAACATGCAAAATGATCCAGAAAACGTGACTTTGCTGTTATCACTTAGTAGAGGCAGAAACAGGTCTACTTCCATCCAGAAGAACCATGTCTTCTGATAGCTGACTTTTTATTAACAATGTAATCTTTGATGTGGGGTTAGGGAAAGACTATTACTCTGACATCAGAAGACCAAAGAAAAGACAGAAAGGTCCCTCTAAAGAAATAGTGGAGGACCTTAAAATGCTAAGGTGATGACAGGGAGCAGCTTGTATATCCCTTTCGAGACTCTGATAATACAACATAGAAACCTCTTCCCAGAAAAAATTGCACAAATTTTTATCCAGACCGAAGTTTTATAAGATATATTCATGGCATTCTTTCTTTAAATTAGATATACCACTTCTGTCCAGATAACATTTGGCCCGTTGACTTAGCCCTGCAGACTCCAGCGCTGCCTGCTGCCAGAAGTGGACATGATTGTTTATTTGGCTTTCTAGGTCCTCCTGTCTTCATCCAGTGTACTGATATTTACCATGCACTGGTCCTAGATGAGGGGCTTCTCAGGTGGCTCAGTGGTAAAGAATCCACCTGCAACAGGAACTTCAGGAGACACGGGTTCAATCCTTGGGTCAGGAAGATACCGTTGAGAAGGAAATGGCAACTTGCGCCAGTATTCTTGCCAGGACAGAGTTGGACATGAATGAGCGACTGAGCATGTGGGGCCCTAGATGGAGAGAACACTTTGCAAGAAGAGGTTGTTTCTCAAATCCCACACAATATTTCCTCCCATGAGGTAATTTTGTGTATTTTTCTTTGTGCTTGCTTCTCATTCCTCTCTGTTCACTTTGCGGATCACAGTTTGCATTTGTAATATGTGGTAAGCACAACATCTGCCTCCAAGTGAGTTTCTGTGTTCACTATTCAATGGAGCAATGAAGCACTTGGAATGCGAGAACCTTCCTCAAAATGCTGCTAGTTAATAATTCTTCTTGCTTCAAATGTTGCATCTCTTGCACCCTGAGTCTATTCATCTTGAAAATAATACAAGCTATCTGGTTCTCATTATGTACCTTTATGAATGCAACAGAAAATTGGTGTGAGGAGAGAAGGGGATTCAGTCAAAGATTTCTTACTGGAATCTTTAAGGCAAATACTTTTGTGAGTACGTCTTACTTAAGTCAAGGAATAAATGACTTTATTGAAATAATATTTTACTGACTGGATTCAATTTTAGGCTGCCAGTCTAAATACTATTAGATAAATGCTTTGAAAAATCCATAAGATTATAAGTCTAGCAGAAAAATGAAGTCACCTCATAACCACAGAAAAAGGTATTCAACTTCAACAGCAATTAAAAAAAATATAAAAGTAAAATGCCATTTTTTAAATAGATGCCAAACATGAAAAATGAAGTACGGTACTTATTAGGGAATGTGCAACAAACAGTAAAACTTAGTATAAGCTTTTTGAGGACCATTTGGCACAATAGGCCAAAATTTTAAGAAAAAAATCATACTGTTGTCTTAACAATTCCTCTTCTTAAAATTTATCCTCAGTAAGTAGTACATATTTATAAATATGTTTCTATAAAATTGTTCATTGTTAAAATATTAAACATACTGAAAAACCCCAAACTAAATGTCCTATTTATAGGATTGATCTATTGTATATACATTACAGGGATCTATATATAAAAAGATTGTATTAGCATTAAATGTGAATATAATATGCTTACTGTCATGGAAAGGGGATTTTAATGTTAGGTGGGAAAAAGTCAATTACTGATTGAAAAATTTTGCTACAGAATTTATACAGGTTTTCTCTCTCTATATAAATAATAGGAAAAGTTTGGAAATATATACAACAGAAACCAATAGTTGTTATAGATTAGATAGATTTAGGTAACCTATTCTATTTGCTCATTTGCATTTTCTCAGATTTTTTTTGCAGTTTTCTGTAATGAAAAAATATGGTAAGCATATAGAACATCAGCAAAAATAAAAGCATAGTTCATTTACTATTTCATCACACAACTTGGATATAGATACAATTAAAATTGTGACTATTTTTCAGTTCTTTTGTCTCCACTCTTCATTCACAATCCACTTCCTTCCCCCTCATCCCCACTGTATGTAAAGGAAACACTATACTAGATTTAGCAAACTAAATGAGCAGATGTGGATGAAAAGTCCACAGTAAATTCCATGTGCAGAAGCTGTGAAGCAAATCTACAATGGTGTATGGGCCAATTCAAGACTCAGTTAACAGAAAATTTGCAATCTGGTCAAAATAAATGTTCAAATAAAACCGTAATATGCCGTACACAGCCTCATTACTAAAATGAAATTTCATAAATGAGAAGGAATATTTTAAAATTTCAACTTTCCCTCTAACTCTCAGTAGGGCCAGAGAATAATTTTAATGACAGCACACAGCTGATATTTCATAGATAACTTGAATCATGCCCCCAGCTTTGTCGTGAAAGGCAGCAGTGCATCTTCGGCCCTGGGTCTATTGAGCTGGCACAAGTCAGGCTTCACTGCACTCAGAATGTGCAACAAACAGTAAAACTTAGTATAAGTTTTTTGAGGACCATTTGGCACAATAGGCCAAAATTTTAAGAAAAAAATCATACTGTTGTCTTAACAATTCCTCTTCTTAAAATTTATCCTCAGTAAGTAGTACATATTTATAAATATGTTTCTATAAAATTGTTCATTGTTAAAATATTAAACATACTGAAAAACCCCAAACTAAATGTCCTATTTATAGGATTGATCTATTGTATATACATTACAGGGATCTATATATAAAAAGATTGTATTAGCATTAAATGTGAATATAATATGCTTACTGTCATGGAAAGGGGATTTTAATGTTAGGTGGGAAAAAGTCAATTACTGATTGAAAAATTTTTGCTACAGAATTTATACAGGTCTCTCTCTCTCTATATATATAATAGGAAAAGTTTGGAAATATATACAACAGAAACCAATAGTTGTTATAGATTAGATAGATTTAGGTAACCTATTCTATTTGCTCATTTGCATTTTCTCAGATTTTTTTTGCAGTTTTCTGTAATGAAAAAATATGGTAAGCATATAGAACATCAGCAAAAATAAAAGCATAGTTCATTTACTATTTCATCACACAACTTGGATATAGATACAATTAAAATTGTGACTATTTTTCAGTTCTTTTGTCTCCACTCTTCATTCACAATCCACTTCCTTCCCCCTCATCCCCACTGTATGTAAAGGAAACACTATACTAGATTTAGCAAACTAAATGAGCAGATGTGGATGAAAAGTCCACAGTAAATTCCATGTGCAGAAGCTGTGAAGCAAATCTACAATGGTGTATGGGCCAATTCAAGACTCAGTTAACAGAAAATTTGCAATCTGGTCAAAATAAATGTTCAAATAAAACCGTAATATGCCGTACACAGCCTCATTACTAAAAATGAAATTTCATAAATGAGAAGGAATATTTTAAAATTTCAACTTTCCCTCTAACTCTCAGTAGGGCCAGAGAATAATTTTAATGACAGCACACAGCTGATATTTCATAGATAACTTGAATCATGCCCCCAGCTTTGTCGTGAAAGGCAGCAGTGCATCTTCGGCCCTGGGTCTATTGAGCTGGCACAAGTCAGGCTTCACTGCACTCACTCACTGTTAGTCACCCACCCAGACTTCATGGAATGACTCTCATGGGGGAAGTGCTATTTTAGATTCTGGAGGATTAAAATCATGATCATGGTCATTATCATCAAGGAGTTTAGAAACAAGCTGGAACTTACACAGGCAACAGTTAAGTCGTACCGAAGAGGTGTGTGTTCTTACACATCCAGACCACTGTTGCAGACATTGAGCAAATGGCGAAAGGAGATGTATTGGGAAAAGGAGCTCTTACCAAGAACAGACTTGTGGACACAATAGGAGAAGACGATTTGAGAGAGTAGCACTGACATATACACACTACTATGTGCAAACCAGACGGCTAGTGGGCAGCGGCTGCGTAGCACGGGCAGCTCCGCTCAGCGCTCTGCGATGACTTACAGGCGTGGAATGGGGGGAGCGGGAGGGAGGCTCCAGAGGGAGGGGAGATATACAGACTGATGACTGAGTCATGTTGTTGTACAGCAGAAGCCATCACGACATTGTAAAGCAATTATCCCCCAATAAAACAAGTAAAAATAAAATGGAAATAATTTAAAAAACGACAAAAACAAAGAAGAGGAGCTCTACTGAGTTAGGACTCAGAGGAAGAACCAAATTCTGAGTTACAGAACGAAGGGGGAAAGGCCATTCCACATAAGAGGAACAGAGTCACATGAAGAGTGTAACGTTTTCTGTTTCAATTATTTCTTGTTTTATCAGAAGTTTTTATTTAATTAAATTCACTTTTTTAAAAGTGGTATTATCTCAATAAAAAACAAATAGTGGCATGAATTCATATGTTTCTTTGCTGATTTTCAAAAAATTTTCTTAGCATAAAAAATCAAAAGCAACTAACAAACTTCAAAATTTAATTTCAAACAACTGGAAATGATAAAAAGGCATATGTTTTGTTTTCCTCAATAGCATCATTAAGTAGCTTATACCAAAATATCTGAGCCATGGGCTTGTGCCATGACCTGTTACATTCCAAAGTACCAAAACAGAAAATAATTACACATGGGCCGATTTAAGAAAAAACCCTTTTGAATTCATGCCCCAGCTTTGTCGTGAAAGGCAGCAGTGCATCTTCGGCCCTGGGTCTATTGAGCTGGCACAAGTCAGGCTTCACTGCACTCACTCACTGTTAGTCACCCACCCAGACTTCATGGAATGACTCTCATGGGGGAAGTGCTATTTTAGATTCTGGAGGATTAAAATCATGATCATGGTCATTATCATCAAGGAGTTTAGAAACAAGCTGGAACTTACACAGGCAACAGTTAAGTCGTACCGAAGAGGTGTGTGTTCTTACACATCCAGACCACTGTTGCAGACATTGAGCAAATGGCGAAAGGAGATGTATTGGGAAAAGGAGCTCTTACCAAGAACAGACTTGTGGACACAATAGGAGAAGACGATTTGAGAGAGTAGCACTGACATATACACACTACTATGTGCAAACCAGACGGCTAGTGGGCAGCGGCTGCGTAGCACGGGCAGCTCCGCTCAGCGCTCTGCGATGACTTACAGGCGTGGAATGGGGGGAGCGGGAGGGAGGCTCCAGAGGGAGGGGAGATATACAGACTGATGACTGAGTCATGTTGTTGTACAGCAGAAGCCATCACGACATTGTAAAGCAATTATCCCCCAATAAAACAAGTAAAAATAAAATGGAAATAATTTAAAAAATGACAAAAACAAAGAAGAGGAGCTCTACTGAGTTAGGACTCAGAGGAAGAACCAAATTCTGAGTTACAGAACGAAGGGGGAAAGGCCATTCCACATAAGAGGAACAGAGTCACATGAAGAGTGTAACGTTTTCTGTTTCAATTATTTCTTGTTTTATCAGAAGTTTTTATTTAATTAAATTCACTTTTTTAAAAGTGGTATTATCTCAATAAAAAACAAATAGTGGCATGAATTCATATGTTTCTTTGCTGATTTTCAAAAAATTTTCTTAGCATAAAAAATCAAAAGCAACTAACAAACTTCAAAATTTAATTTCAAACAACTGGAAATGATAAAAAGGCATATGTTTTGTTTTCCTCAATAGCATCATTAAGTAAGCTTATACCAAAATATCTGAGCCATGGGCTTGTGCCATGACCTGTTACATTCCAAAGTACCAAAACAGAAAATAATTACACATGGGCCGATTATACAGGTGAGAATATTGTGTGGTATAGGTGTCAGTTATTCCTTGATTTTGTAAAAGTGTGTGTGAGTGGAGCTCCAAACTTAACATAAAGCTGAGTCTTCTCTTGAACTGTTGGATTGAGAGGTAGGTAAATGGTATGTAGGGAAAAAAGTAATGTAAATAGTAGATTCTAGATAAAATATCTACTGTATTATGTTTTATTTATTCTTTGAACACAGTTATTGCAAGCTTGCCATTACCATGGTCTTCTCAAGTTACTGATGCTTCTACTTTGCCTTGTATGTAACTTTATTCTTCCATTTGTCACATTATGGCATTTGTCTGTCTTCCTCACCAAATCTATATGTTCTTGGAGGTCCTATGATGCCCTAATGCCCAGTGAAACACTCAGTATAGAGTAGGAGTTAAATAACTTATTTAACAAATTAGGTATGAGACTACAGAATGTACATTTCATTGAGCTATATAATGAAATCTTAAAAATAGTGTATGTAGCATATTTCTGCTTAAACACATTGAGGGGGGAACTTTACATACCTTCGTTTTATTTGAATTTTAATAAGAACACCAAGTGATTAAGTCAACATATATAAGCTACTCTTATGTATTTCTCAGAGTATTCACCAGATTATTTTCATGGACATATATTAGCATTTCTAAGCGGAAGTTGCAGCAGGGAATTCAAAATATGGAATTGTGCTTTCATTACATTTGTCTTGATCAAATGAACAGTTGGTAACATTTTGATTTTATAATCATCAACAAGACACAGTAAGCGCTCACATGCACATATTTGTGTTCATTTATATGTGTTTTAATTTTTTTCCATTCACAAAGTCATTTCCACATTCTCTAAGGAAGGATCCTTCTATAGATCACTGGAGAAAGAAAACATACTACTTTACCCAAGTTAGTTGCTCTTAAATGGATGAACTGTATTGACAGTAAGAAGAAGACATATCTAGGATACTGTTTAAACTAGACCTAGTTACTTTTTAACTTACAGTCTTCTAAGGGGCTTGCCAAAAAGGATGCTGGCTTTTGACAAAACAGCCCTCTCCCAGATTTCTTAAACCCAATCCCTACAAAAATTTATCACATCAATTTTTTTTTATTGTTTTTCTTTCATTTTAAATATTTTAACTGCTTATATCCCTCAACTGGGGGGTTTACTTGACTTCTGTGGTCAAAAAAATGACCCTCTCTTATATTAAATCTTGGCAATGGCAATACAAGTAAACAAATTCATTTCCCAGCAGATGAGGAGGCATGCAAGAATCACAACTATAAACACTTGAGCCTGAACTATTTTGTGTGTATGTGTGGTTTTTACATTCACAGTGTTACAGAAAATAAAAACTCAATTCCTTAGTATCAAATTATCTGTATTAGATGGAGCTCATTGTATGGATAATAAAGTGCCCGTGTGAGTAGGTGTACAGGGTTAGTCCAGCACTATTCCAACTGGAAGTCTTGCTCTGCATTTCAGCAAACACAAAACAACCCCAACAAAGAAGGCAAACATCATTTTCCATCAGCCCACCCCAAATGAAGGCAAGAAAGCAAGCTGAAAATTGGTAGAAGAGTTGATTTCACTACATGTTTATGTTAATAGGGTATTTGACTTTTGAATGCTTCATAAACCTTGTTATGCTCTTTGCTATCTGAGGGAGTAAAACAGCTGGAACCCTGCCAGAAGCCTTAATTGGAATCAGCTTAGCAGGGGCTGACAAGGTTTCCCAGTGTTTAGTTTCGAACTTATTATAAAAATGCAAAATTATGTGCCATTTATTTTGTATTTTATTTTATTTTTTCCATTGCACAAAAAGTTCCCATTTTGCATCAAATGAACAGTTGGTAACATTTTGATTTTATAATCATCAACAAGACACAGTAAGCGCTCACATGCACATATTTGTGTTCATTTATATGTGTTTTAATTTTTTTCCATTCACAAAGTCATTTCCACATTCTCTAAGGAAGGATCCTTCTATAGATCACTGGAGAAAGAAAACATACTACTTTACCCAAGTTAGTTGCTCTTAAATGGATGAACTGTATTGACAGTAAGAAGAAGACATATCTAGGATACTGTTTAAACTAGACCTAGTCACTTTTTAACTTACAGTCTTCAAAGGGGGCTTGCCAAAAGGATGCTGGCTTTTGACAAATTAGCCTTCTCCCAGATTTCTTAAACCCAATCCCTACAAAAGTTTATCACATCAATTTTTTTATTGTTTTTCTTTCATTTTAAATATTTTAACTGCTTATATCCCTCAACTGGGGGGTTTACTTGACTTCTGTGGTCAAAAAAATGACCCTCTCTTATATTAAATCTTGGCAATGGCAATACAAGTAAACAAATTCATTTCCCAGCAGATGAGGAGGCATGCAAGAATCACAACTATAAACACTTGAGCCTGAACTATTTTGTGTGTATGTGTGGTTTTTACATTCACAGTGTTACAGAAAATAAAAACTCAATTCCTTAGTATCAAATTATCTGTATTAGATGGAGCTCATTGTATGGATAATAAAGTGCCCGTGTGAGTAGGTGTACAGGGTTAGTCCAGCACTATTCCAACTGGAAGTCTTGCTCTGCATTTCAGCAAACACAAAACAACCCCAACAAAGAAGGCAAACATCATTTTCCATCAGCCCACCCCAAATGAAGGCAAGAAAGCAAGCTGAAAATTGGTAGAAGAGTTGATTTCACTACATGTTTATGTTAATAGGGTATTTGACTTTTGAATGCTTCATAAACCTTGTTATGCTCTTTGCTATCTGAGGGAGTAAAACAGCTGGAACCCTGCCAGAAGCCTTAATTGGAATCAGCTTAGCAGGGGCTGACAAGGTTTCCCAGTGTTTAGTTTCGAACTTATTATAAAAATGCAAAATTATGTGCCATTTATTTTCTATTCCTCTTTGGTTTACGCCTGTAAAGGTAAGGCTTGGTTGCGTTAGGAAATAAACGTATTCTTCCCTTGTCTGCCCCAGGCTCGTGCTCTGAATCCTGCAGTATGGGGCTTGTCTCTTCTAATTACCCGTGGCCTCGTGTCCCCCGTAACAGAGAATGTCACGGAGATCTCCCTCCTCATGCATTTTGATTATTGGCTAAATGATCACTCGGATGACCAACCCATGGCTTCGAGTCACTGAACTGTGTGGTCAATCTGTCCACAATGTGGTGAGCAGGACTGGGGAAATATGGTCAAAAATGGCTCTGGGGCATTCTTAGGATTCTCGTCCTGAAGGGTCACACTTACTGTTGTTGTTTCGTTGCTCAGTCATGTCAGATCTTTTGTGACCCTATGGACTATAGCCTCTGCCCACGGAATTTTTCAGGGATGACTCGTCATTTACTTCTCCAGGGGATCTTCCCAGTCCAGGGATAGAACCCTCGTCTCCTGCCTTGGCAGGCAGGCTCTTTGCCACTGAACCACGAGGGGAGCCCTAAGGTCACACTTGCTGTTGGTCAAATATCACAAGGAGGCTCTCAGTTTTATCTCAAGCCATGAGAAATAGATGAGTTTTATGCATTTCTGCCAAATTTTAGGGAATTTTGTGCCTATTATTAGTTTTATTTTTAGTTGACCTTCTCAGCTTTCATAGGCCCCAATGGCTACATTTCATGTGCCTATTAAAATATCTTTTATTACAGGGTTAGTCCAGCACTATTCCAACTGGAAGTCTTGCTCTGCATTTCAGCAAACACAAAACAACCCCAACAAAGAAGGCAAACATCATTTTCCATCAGCCCACCCCAAATGAAGGCAAGAAAGCAAGCTGAAAATTGGTAGAAGAGTTGATTTCACTACATGTTTATGTTAATAGGGTATTTGACTTTTGAATGCTTCATAAACCTTGTTATGCTCTTTGCTATCTGAGGGAGTAAAACAGCTGGAACCCTGCCAGAAGCCTTAATTGGAATCAGCTTAGCAGGGGCTGACAAGGTTTCCCAGTGTTTAGTTTCGAACTTATTATAAAAATGCAAAATTATGTGCCATTTATTTTCTATTCCTCTTTGGTTTACGCCTGTAAAGGTAAGGCTTGGTTGCGTTAGGAAATAAACGTATTCTTCCCTTGTCTGCCCCAGGCTCGTGCTCTGAATCCTGCAGTATGGGGCTTGTCTCTTCTAATTACCCGTGGCCTCGTGTCCCCCGTAACAGAGAATGTCACGGAGATCTCCCTCCTCATGCATTTTGATTATTGGCTAAATGATCACTCGGATGACCAACCCATGGCTTCGAGTCACTGAACTGTGTGGTCAATCTGTCCACAATGTGGTGAGCAGGACTGGGGAAATATGGTCAAAAATGGCTCTGGGGCATTCTTAGGATTCTCGTCCTGAAGGGTCACACTTACTGTTGTTGTTTCGTTGCTCAGTCATGTCAGATCTTTTGTGACCCTATGGACTATAGCCTCTGCCCACGGAATTTTTCAGGGATGACTCGTCATTTACTTCTCCAGGGGATCTTCCCAGTCCAGGGATAGAACCCTCGTCTCCTGCCTTGGCAGGCAGGCTCTTTGCCACTGAACCACGAGGGGAGCCCTAAGGTCACACTTGCTGTTGGTCAAATATCACAAGGAGGCTCTCAGTTTTATCTCAAGCCATGAGAAATAGATGAGTTTTATGCATTTCTGCCAAATTTTAGGGAATTTTGTGCCTATTATTATCTTATTTTTAGTTGACCTTCTCAGCTTTCATAGGCCCCAATGTTTCAACCTGTCTACATGGCTTGTTACACGCCTGATCTACATGCCTATTGTCTGATGTTGAAAAAAATGACTCAGTTTCTTAAAAGATATGATATGCCTACTATGTGCCAAGCAATGTGTTAGATGATAATGGCACCAACTCAGGTATAAAATATAATTCCTTCCTTAAGATGTTTCCCATTTTGAGATGATTCCTAAAACCAGAACATGCAACTTGGAATTATTGATGAGCGAATACTGATTCACGATGTTGTCTGGCTAGCTGC
Source organism: Tragulus kanchil (assembly GCA_022376925.1). Classification (NCBI taxonomy): domain Eukaryota; kingdom Metazoa; phylum Chordata; class Mammalia; order Artiodactyla; family Tragulidae; genus Tragulus; species Tragulus kanchil. The sequence continues at coordinate 158,064,619 of JAIOJX010000003.1, forward strand.
TCCAGAGACAGCCTATCCGAGCTTTTGACTAAAAGAATAACAGCCCACCCTGGGTGTTTCCAGGCTGCACACATTGGAATCTTGGAAGTTACAACTCCACCTGAACAACTAGTAAAAAGCTGAAAAGTCGTATGAGTGGCCCCACATGGATGCGAAGAGGCCTGGGAATGTGGGAGAATCTATGGCCATTCGGTAAGGACACGATAAACTCTCACATCAAAGTACAAGTGCCACTCTGTGTACAAAGGTCCATATTTATAGACATCATACATAGGCAACAAAAGTATGTTCTAATTTATACTTTGCCTCTTCCGTGCATTTTCTGTTTTACATGATGACTATTTTGTATGTTTGTCATAACAAAAATGTTTGTTTTGATTCTAAACTTTAAGCAAATGTTGTGGAGCCTGGAGTGTGGGCTTGTGAAAGCGACAAGGAAGAGAAGGGCATGAAGGTAACCGAAACACTGCACACGTAGGCTGGAGAAGATCGGCCAGAGAGGGAATGTGACCCTATGGACTATAGCCTCTGCCCACGGAATTTTTCAGGGATGACTCGTCATTTACTTCTCCAGGGGATCTTCCCAGTCCAGGGATAGAACCCTCGTCTCCTGCCTTGGCAGGCAGGCTCTTTGCCACTGAACCACGAGGGGAGCCCTAAGGTCACACTTGCTGTTGGTCAAATATCACAAGGAGGCTCTCAGTTTTATCTCAAGCCATGAGAAATAGATGAGTTTTATGCATTTCTGCCAAATTTTAGGGAATTTTGTGCCTATTATTATCTTATTTTTAGTTGACCTTCTCAGCTTTCATAGGCCCCAATGTTTCAACCTGTCTACATGGCTTGTTACACGCCTGATCTACATGCCTATTGTCTGATGTTGAAAAAAATGACTCAGTTTCTTAAAAGATATGATATGCCTACTATGTGCCAAGCAATGTGTTAGATGATAATGGCACCAACTCAGGTATAAAATATAATTCCTTCCTTAAGATGTTTCCCATTTTGAGATGATTCCTAAAACCAGAACATGCAACTTGGAATTATTGATGAGCGAATACTGATTCACGATGTTGTCTGGCTAGCTGCTCCAGAGACAGCCTATCCGAGCTTTTGACTAAAAGAATAACAGCCCACCCTGGGTGTTTCCAGGCTGCACACATTGGAATCTTGGAAGTTACAACTCCACCTGAACAACTAGTAAAAAGCTGAAAAGTCGTATGAGTGGCCCCACATGGATGCGAAGAGGCCTGGGAATGTGGGAGAATCTATGGCCATTCGGTAAGGACACGATAAACTCTCACATCAAAGTACAAGTGCCACTCTGTGTACAAAGGTCCATATTTATAGACATCATACATAGGCAACAAAAGTATGTTCTAATTTATACTTTGCCTTTTCCCGGGCATTTTCTGTTTTACATGATGACTATTTTGTATGTTTGTCATAACAAAAATGTTTGTTTTGATTCTAAACTTTAAGCAAATGTTGTGGAGCCTGGAGTGTGGGCTTGTGAAAGCGACAAGGAAGAGAAGGGCATGAAGGTAACCGAAACACTGCACACGTAGGCTGGAGAAGATCGGCCAGAGAGGGGAATGTGAAAGCCTGTTGTGAAAAAAACATGAAGAGAAATTGACTAGTTTTCAGAACAATTCCTAAATGTCACAGCAGGGGAGACGGGCAGTTGGAGGCAGCTTTGGAGCCTGTTGTACCAGTTCAGCCAGGGGTGTCTTGACTCCAAGGAGAAGTCAACAGCGGTAAATGCAAAGACGTGGGTCACAAGATGAAAGAAACAGAGATGGAAAGATCATGGTGGTCGGAATACCCTGGTGGTCCAGTGGTTAGGAATCTGCTTTCTCTGATGGGGGCTGGGGTTTGATCCCTGGCAGGGAAATAGGATCCTGCAAGCTGAAAGGCATGGCCAAAGAAGACAAGGAGGAAGATGGTGGCCATAAAAATGGGGCTGAACAGTGGACAGAGAACACACTGTAGAAGATAATATGTGCTGCGCTGGGTCCTGAGGAAGTGAGCCAGTAAGGAAAGCTGCTCTTGAATGTGTCCTCAGTGTGGTTAAGGAACATATATGTGTATCGTGCGTGTCACTGACTTTAAGAGGTAAACTGTGTGATCCTATGAAGTGTGGTTTGTTTAAGAGAAAAGGTACCTAAACACCCGGAAGGTGAGTTGGTTTTGCTACAGTAATATCTGTATATAGCAGAGGGAGATGTAAATGCCATTTGAATTTATAATGTCAGACTGGATGCCAGTTCTTTTCTTGGTGGCCTGAAAAAGTGGCTCTCTGTGCCATATTCAAGGTGGGAACTGTGCGAAGATGTGGACAGCCTGAAGCTGAGGGGAAGGCCATGCCTGGATGCAAGAACATGGAGCCCATTGCCCAATTCAGGGGAGAGACGACTTGACTCTGAAATTGGCACCTGAAGATTCTTAAATAAACCCACTCACACTGCTTGAATGTATGAACGTCTGTGTATTTGTTAATAATGTAATAGATCTCAAGCATTAGTGAGGGGGGCACACCATGCTCAGGACAATGCCCTTTGCATTTGGCAGTTAAGAGACAATTGGTCACATTTCTAGAAGGGTTTCAAAATTTTAACAGGTTGGAAGCCACCTGGGTGGGTTGGCTGAGGGGTAAAGAAGAGGAGAGGAGGAAGGAAGTCAGTGCACATAGTTCTTTTAAGAGGTTTGGCTTCGGAGGGAAGATGGGTGATGTTCATTCACAGAATGTGCAACTGTGAGCTTCTGTATACCTACAAAGATGGTTACAAGGCATCTGCATCAGGTATGTATTTCTTTCTTTCCCTTTAAATACTTCTCAAAAATTAGACAGATGTTTTAATTGCTCCTTATAGCTTTCTGTAGTTATAAAACATGTAGACGTTTCTTCAGTCGATGGAAGCGAATCTAAGGCTTTGCCAACTAAGGCAAGACCAACAGAGCTGCTGGTGAAGCAATAATTTTATTCTTTTTAAGCTTAAATTCATTCTTTTAAGTATTTTTAACATGTATTTTATAAAGCAATAACACAGTTGGAGGCAGCAGGAAAAGGTGCCTGCCAGTGAAAGCACTTTCTCCTATTTTCTCAGGAGTTTGTTTCTTGGGCCAAATTTTGCACTTGGGCCAATAAGGGCAGACTTGCAGCTAACTCTAACAAATTTTTGTTTTATTTTATTTTATTGTTTTGGCCATGCTCCACAGCATGTGGGATCTTAGCTCCCCAATCAGGGATCAAACTCGTGCCCCCTGCACTGGAAGTATGGAGTCTTAACCACTGGACTGCCAGAGAGGTTCCTACAAACCCTCTCTAGAAGGTGGTTTACTAGCACACAAGTGTACCTTGAGCATGCATGTTAAGGTTTTCACTTTTATCCCTAATGCCTTTCAGGTCAACCCTTCTAATATCATAGTCATGTTCCTTAGAGAGTTCTTATTAAACACATTTCCCCATTTCATTACACATCCTGTGACCTTTAGTTCCTTTCTAGGTTAACCTTCTTAATATTTGACCATCTCCAGCCCCTGAAATGCAATTTTGCTTACAATACCCAGCCTTTAGATGTCTGGATTTGGGTTGACTAGCTCTTTAAGCCTATCCCCCTTTACCCACCTCTCTCTGTTATTGTATCTTCTAGGTTCATATACTGCAGGAAGCCTTCTAGATAGTGACAATTGGTCACATTTCTAGAAGGGTTTCAAAATTTTAACAGGTTGGAAGCCACCTGGGTGGGTTGGCTGAGGGGTAAAGAAGAGGAGAGGAGGAAGGAAGTCAGTGCACATAGTTCTTTTAAGAGGTTTGGCTTCGGAGGGAAGATGGGTGATGTTCATTCACAGAATGTGCAACTGTGAGCTTCTGTATACCTACAAAGATGGTTACAAGGCATCTGCATCAGGTATGTATTTCTTTCTTTCCCTTTAAATACTTCTCAAAAATTAGACAGATGTTTTAATTGCTCCTTATAGCTTTCTGTAGTTATAAAACATGTAGACGTTTCTTCAGTCGATGGAAGCGAATCTAAGGCTTTGCCAACTAAGGCAAGACCAACAGAGCTGCTGGTGAAGCAATAATTTTATTCTTTTTAAGCTTAAATTCATTCTTTTAAGTATTTTTAACATGTATTTTATAAAGCAATAACACAGTTGGAGGCAGCAGGAAAAGGTGCCTGCCAGTGAAAGCACTTTCTCCTATTTTCTCAGGAGTTTGTTTCTTGGGCCAAATTTTGCACTTGGGCCAATAAGGGCAGACTTGCAGCTAACTCTAACAAATTTTTGTTTTATTTTATTTTATTGTTTTGGCCATGCTCCACAGCATGTGGGATCTTAGCTCCCCAATCAGGGATCAAACTCGTGCCCCCTGCACTGGAAGTATGGAGTCTTAACCACTGGACTGCCAGAGAGGTTCCTACAAACCCTCTCTAGAAGGTGGTTTACTAGCACACAAGTGTACCTTGAGCATGCATGTTAAGGTTTTCACTTTTATCCCTAATGCCTTTCAGGTCAACCCTTCTAATATCATAGTCATGTTCCTTAGAGAGTTCTTATTAAACACATTTCCCCATTTCATTACACATCCTGTGACCTTTAGTTCCTTTCTAGGTTAACCTTCTTAATATTTGACCATCTCCAGCCCCTGAAATGCAATTTTGCTTACAATACCCAGCCTTTAGATGTCTGGATTTGGGTTGACTAGCTCTTTAAGCCTATCCCCCTTTACCCACCTCTCTCTGTTATTGTATCTTCTAGGTTCATATACTGCAGGAAGCTCTAAGATCAGATGATAAGCTGACTGAGCATGATGCATGTCTAGGCAAGTAATAAAATGCAAGATCTCCTGATTTCGGGCCCCGTGCTTACCATACTTACTACCAGACTTAGATGAATGATTCGACGGCATCAACAGTGTATGGAAAAACTCTACAGTAAATATGAGAAATAAGTCACCTGTCAAGAACTGATAGTAGCAGCAGACACTAATACAACATTTGAAGCAACTATTGTCCAATGAAAAAATTAATAATAATAAAGAACTGATAGGAAATGGCAGGAAAGAGGGGGTACCGTCAAATTTTTCTGATCACAGGAATCAAGAGAAGAAAGCAAAACGGAGAATCTAAAAAGGAGAGAAATAAGCACATTATGCTCTTTCTCCTGTGAAACACTATTGTGTTGTTTCTACCCTTTTAAAGAGCGTAAGCTAAAGGCCTCCTTATGGAGACCTTTGCCTGACATTGCCATTAAAGAAACGGATTATAAAAGAGAGGAAAACGCCAGCCCTGGAGGTTCTGTGAAAATACTGGTCCGGGGGAACAGGATTTGGAAAGCAAAGAGCCTTCATGCTGTATTTATCTTCTCGGGTGCAAAGGCTTTTCTGCCTCCTCTCCCGCTCAAGCCCATGGGTGGAAGCAATGAAATTCACTGACATAACTGGGCCAGTTGCTTTTTATTTCAAGTACGCTGTGAGGAATACTTGAAAGCAATCATCTGTGCTTGGTAATTGGCTGATAAAGCTCAATATCCTCAGCAATTACAGTCCCTGTTCATTCAGGAAATCCGCCATACATCATTTGAAAGCAGGGCAAAATTGTAAATTATTATAATACGAACCTGCGTACCACTAGTAGAACATACTGTTCTAGTGGGAGGAACACAGATTTCAACACCACGCAGACATTTTAGGCAGAGGAAACACAGCTCACGGCAGCTTCTCAGGAACGGAGGGAAGGCAAGGGTTCCAGGGAGGGGGGCGGGTGAGAGGAACCTGGGTGACTCCCAGAGCAAATTCTCTGGCAGGGACACTTGCCCAGGAGGGAGTGTTCAGGGGTTATGGTGAGATTTCACGAAAAGAACAAAAATGCAACAGGTACCCATTTTGAAAGACAATAGGAAAATGTTAGCCTGAATGTGCCCATTGAGTACAGGACGAGGAAGGACAACCAACCAAAGCACTGAGTAGGTGCCTTTTCCAGTGAGGTCACAGGGTGAGTGGGTTGTAAGAGACAAGAGGATGAGATGCACATGATTTCTCACGCTGACCTATTAACGCGGGATGTTTCGAGCTGGCTAGCATGTAGCTGGGGCTTTCCAGGTGGCACAGAGGTAAGGATAAGTAGAGACACCAGTTTGATCCCTGGGCCAGGAAAATCCCCTGGAGGAGGAAACAGCAACCCACTCCAGTAACTCCAGTATTCTTGCCTGGAGAATCCTATGGTCAGAGCAGCCTGGAAGACCACAGTCCGTGGGGTCACAGAGAGTCGGAGACACCTGAGTGACTGAGCAACTGAGCACACACAAACACACAGCATCTAGCTAAACTCATTTTTTTCAACGTCCAAGTCAAATGTCTAAAGCATGAGAAGTGACTTGTCCAAGGTAACAGTACCAGCTGGTGACATCGCTGAAATTAAAATGGAGCTTTTGACCTAAAATTCTGATTCCTTCCCATATGGATACAGATGTTCTTCTTGTTGTTTTTCCTATGTCCTAGCTGAAATTATTATTCAGGAGATAACTTATTCAGGTTTTTGATCGCCAGACATGTTTTATAGGTCAGCAGTTGCTTAAGTTCCTTATCCACTTCATTTCTAGGACTCTCTGAAACAGAGACCATCAAGGATCCCTACAGGTTAAGATATTATGAACATTTCCATTTCTTTAGAGACTCTCATTTGAAAGCAGGGCAAAATTGTAAATTATTATAATACGAACCTGCGTGCCACTAGTAGAACATACTGTTCTAGTGGGAGGAACACAGATTTCAACACCACGCAGACATTTTAGGCAGAGGAAACACAGCTCACGGCAGCTTCTCAGGAACGGAGGGAAGGCAAGGGTTCCAGGGAGGGGGGCGGGTGAGAGGAACCTGGGTGACTCCCAGAGCAAATTCTCTGGCAGGGACACTTGCCCAGGAGGGAGTGTTCAGGGGTTATGGTGAGATTTCACGAAAAGAACAAAAATGCAACAGGTACCCATTTTGAAAGACAATAGGAAAATGTTAGCCTGAATGTGCCCATTGAGTACAGGACGAGGAAGGACAACCAACCAAAGCACTGAGTAGGTGCCTTTTCCAGTGAGGTCACAGGGTGAGTGGGTTGTAAGAGACAAGAGGATGAGATGCACATGATTTCTCACGCTGACCTATTAACGCGGGATGTTTCGAGCTGGCTAGCATGTAGCTGGGGCTTTCCAGGTGGCACAGAGGTAAGGATAAGTAGAGACACCAGTTTGATCCCTGGGCCAGGAAAATCCCCTGGAGGAGGAAACAGCAACCCACTCCAGTAACTCCAGTATTCTTGCCTGGAGAATCCTATGGTCAGAGCAGCCTGGAAGACCACAGTCCGTGGGGTCACAGAGAGTCGGAGACACCTGAGTGACTGAGCAACTGAGCACACACAAACACACAGCATCTAGCTAAACTCATTTTTTTCAACGTCCAAGTCAAATGTCTAAAGCATGAGAAGTGACTTGTCCAAGGTAACAGTACCAGCTGGTGACATCGCTGAAATTAAAATGGAGCTTTTTTGACCTAAAATTCTGATTCCTTCCCATATGGATACAGATGTTCTTCTTGTTGTTTTTCCTATGTCCTAGCTGAAATTATTATTCAGGAGATAACTTATTCAGGTTTTTGATCGCCAGACATGTTTTATAGGTCAGCAGTTGCTTAAGTTCCTTATCCACTTCATTTCTAGGACTCTCTGAAACAGAGACCATCAAGGATCCCTACAGGTTAAGATATTATGAACCTTATTTTGTCCCTGGATCACCCTTCTTGTTTATACGAGCACTCCCATTGGGTCTCTGCTATTGAGTCTCTCACTGGCTCCTATCACCACACGGCCCAGAAGAGGCAGACACCACAGAGCTGCCTGTGTTCCCTCCCTGACATATTTCTCAATGAATTAATAAAGCATGGGTGCCTTGGACCTTCTAGGAACAATGCGTGTATGTGTATGTGTGTGTGTGGATATTTGTAGGGGTGAGTTGGCATGATATACCCACACCTACATTCCTGTCTCCCTAACCACTGGTTCTATCTTCTCAATATGGGAGGGATGATCTGGCATCTGATCATCACCAAATTTAACTCGCTCTGAAGTCCAATTTTTAACCCACCCACCAAGAAACCTGCCACAACCAGCTACACATTACAAATGTGTGTGCTCAGTTTTGTCCGACCACGGGACGACAGCCCTTTTTGAAACCCCAAGGACGATAGCTTCCCAGGCACCTCTGTCCATGGGATTTTCCAGGTAAGAATACCTAAGTGGGTTGTCATTTCCTGCTCCAGGGATCTTCCTGATCCGGGGGTTGAATCCTTGTCTTGTGCATCTCCTCCCCCTGCATGCGGATTCTTTACCAACTGGGCCACCTGGCAAGCTCTACCAGCTACACAGGCCAGTGAATTAAATCCAGCACCTCTAGTAAGTGCTTGTGTACCAATAAATTTGATCAATAAAGATTCTGTCCTCCTAGGTCTAATTCCCTTAAAACCCCACTCCTATATATATTTCCTGTGTTTATGGCAACATTAATAAATAAGATAAATTAACTGTAAAAATTAATAAAATCTTCAAATTCTCTTGGTGTAAAAACGGTTTTATTAAAAGATCCAGATCGATCTTTTAATATCCCACCCTGAGGGATACTGATGTCAGATCCTAGCTCTGGGACTTGTGGGAAAATAGAGTGGTTGGGGTGAGTCGAGAAGAGTTAGTATCCAATTGCCTCAAGAGACAGTGTTAAGCTATTATCAAGTAAAAGGAAATCAGTGCTTACAAGACTTTGCAAGCCAGGCTTCTCCCACGGCCAAAGGGGGACCCAGAGGTTCCATATTCTCAGCTTTCTCACACACCACCCAAATATCATCTTTTTACCTCTCAGAGTCAAAAGCCATCGTGAGGGTCAAACAAGTGAGTTTTTAATGTATGTATCTAACATCTTTGGCTTCCCAGGTGGTGTTGGTGAAGAATGTGCCTGCCAATGCAGGGGATGTAAGAGACGAAGGTTCCATCCCTGGGTCAGGAAGACTCCTGACTGGAGGAGGGCATGGCAACCCACCCTAGTATTCTTGCCTGGAGAATCCCACGGACAGAGAAGCCTGGTGGACTACAATCCATGGGGTCACAAAGAGTCGGCCATGATTGAAGGGACTCAGCATGCAGTCTACCTCCTCTACCAGATTAAGCTTTTTGAGTCCTAGGGTTATGTATAATTCAATCGTGAATCCGTGCCTGGCAGATAGAAAGCACTAAATAACTGTTGATTGAATAATGAAATTGAAGAGGTCTATTGACGGCTAAGTGCTTTGGCAAATACCCACCACTTATTTTTGGAAATGTATTAAGTGTCTTCGTTGCCACGGTCTGCTATAGCTCTCCATGATCTGACTCTCTCTGCCTCCCTGCCTCTTTCTCCAACAGGGGTCACTGATCTTCCACGGTCCAGAGGTATTTATAGTCCATTGCATCTATGACTGGAAGGAAGTCACTTGCAAGATGAGCTCAATTTGGGAGAAAACGCTGTCCCCAGGTGGGGAGATGGTATTGACTGGTGTGTTCTATTTCGGAGCGTCAGGCCATCCTGCTGACTTCAGCAACACGGGCTCTGCCACCTCTGCTGATTAGTAATATCCCACCCTGAGGGAAAATTCTGTTTTTTTGTGTAAAACGTTTTATTAAAAGATCCAGATCGATCTTTTAATATCCCACCCTGAGGGATACTGATGTCAGATCCTAGCTCTGGGACTTGTGGGAAAATAGAGTGGTTGGGGTGAGTCGAGAAGAGTTAGTATCCAATTGCCTCAAGAGACAGTGTTAAGCTATTATCAAGTAAAAGGAAATCAGTGCTTACAAGACTTTGCAAGCCAGGCTTCTCCCACGGCCAAAGGGGGACCCAGAGGTTCCATATTCTCAGCTTTCTCACACACCACCCAAATATCATCTTTTTACCTCTCAGAGTCAAAAGCCATCGTGAGGGTCAAACAAGTGAGTTTTTAATGTATGTATCTAACATCTTTGGCTTCCCAGGTGGTGTTGGTGAAGAATGTGCCTGCCAATGCAGGGGATGTAAGAGACGAAGGTTCCATCCCTGGGTCAGGAAGACTCCTGACTGGAGGAGGGCATGGCAACCCACCCTAGTATTCTTGCCTGGAGAATCCCACGGACAGAGAAGCCTGGTGGACTACAATCCATGGGGTCACAAAGAGTCGGCCATGATTGAAGGGACTCAGCATGCAGTCTACCTCCTCTACCAGATTAAGCTTTTTGAGTCCTAGGGTTATGTATAATTCAATCGTGAATCCGTGCCTGGCAGATAGAAAGCACTAAATAACTGTTGATTGAATAATGAAATTGAAGAGGTCTATTGACGGCTAAGTGCTTTGGCAAATACCCACCACTTATTTTTGGAAATGTATTAAGTGTCTTCGTTGCCACGGTCTGCTATAGCTCTCCATGATCTGACTCTCTCTGCCTCCCTGCCTCTTTCTCCAACAGGGGTCACTGATCTTCCACGGTCCAGAGGTATTTATAGTCCATTGCATCTATGACTGGAAGGAAGTCACTTGCAAGATGAGCTCAATTTGGGAGAAAACGCTGTCCCCAGGTGGGGAGATGGTATTGACTGGTGTGTTCTATTTCGGAGCGTCAGGCCATCCTGCTGACTTCAGCAACACGGGCTCTGCTTTTCAGGGCTCCTTTGGCGTGTGGCCTGCAGGGATGTAGGTCATGGTCAGCCCTAACGGATCAAGCTGGCCTCTAAATTCCACATGGAGCCCAGGAACCATCCTTTTCACAGCTCCACTAGAGATCTCAATCAAGAGTACATAATACATACTGCAGGAATTTCACATGGGTGAGTGCTTCTAAACGGTCTGCAAAACGTTTGTGAGGAATACCTAGGGGCCGACTGCCTTCGGTGGGCGGTGGGGTCTCACTGCAGGGAGGGCGGGAGTCTGTCAAATAGTGAAGAATGTCAGCAAATACATTCTGAGACACGATGGAGAAATGAAGCCTTTCCTGATGGCTCAGATGGTAAATATTCTGTCATTTAAAAATGCTATTTTATTGTTTTTTTGTTACTAAGGTAGCAATTATATTTATTTACTTTAATTTTTAAAAATGTTCATTTATTTATTTATTTATTTTTGGCTATTCTGAGTTTTCACTGCTGCCGCAGGCTCTTCTCTAGTTGCAGGGAGTAGGGGCTACTCCCTAGTTGAGGTGAGCAGGCTTCTTGTTGCGGTGACTTCTCTTGTTGTGGCACTCGGGCTCTAAGGCACACGGTAGTTGCAGCACGTGGGCTCCATAGTTGCGGCTCCGAGGCTCTATAGCACAGGCTCTATGGTTGTGAGCTCACAGGATTAGTTGCTTCACAGGATGTGGGATCCTCCCAGATTAGGGATTGAACCTGTGTCTCCTGCATTGGCAGGTGAACTCTTTACCACTGAGCTACCAGGGAAACCCCGTAGCAATTATATTTATTTTGTAAGATTATTACCCAGTGATAGAGCAGTGCCAACCTCCTTAGGGCATTGTGAAAGACTACATATAAGAATACAGAAGGGGCTTCCCTGGTGGTCCAGTGGGTAAGGACACCGCCTTGCAGTGCAGAGGCCGCCGGTTCGATCCCTGGCCTGGGAAGATCCCACGTGCCACGGAGCAGCTGGACTGATCTGTCCAATCTCCGAGCCGGAGCTCTGGAGCGCATGCGGCACCCAGAGCCGGCGCTCTGCAACGACAGACGCCACCGTGATGGGAGGCCCACAGGAGCCAAAGAACAAAGACGGATGAAAATAGAGAAATGAAAGACCAATAGAAGTGGCCCGCCTGCTCCCCTTCCTCCCCAACCCAACCCCGCCCAAAATAAATAAATAAATAAATCTTTAAAAGAATACAGAAGACTAGAGAGACATGTAACAGAATCAAATGTAATAGCAACATTACTAATATATCATTAGAGATATTTATGTACGAGACTAAAATGCCCCTTTGCTCATGCTCAGTCACTCGGTTGTGTCTGCCTCTTTGCAACCCTCTGGATTGTCGCCTTCCAGATTCTTCCATCCGTGGGATTTTTCAAGCAAGAATATTGGAGCCATTTCCTCCTTCAAGGGATGTTCCTGACCCAGAGACTGAATCCAGGTCACTTGCATTGCAGGCAGATTCTTTAACCAATGAGCCATCAGAGAAGCCCAGAATGCCTCTAGCTATGTCTAAGATGGAGTTTAAATATTGAACAATTCATTAGTATTAATTTGTCCCCCTGAAAGGAATTCTTGTTTACTAGGGATTTCTTTTTGCACATGTATTTTCAAATATCTATTCTCAGGCAGATTACCTTACATTTCGAAATATTCTGTCATTAAAAATACTATTTATTATTATATTTATTGTTAATAATATAGTTATTATATTTATTATTTTAAAATTATTACCCAGTGATTGAGTGGTGCCAGCAGTTTTAGGGAAATGTGAAAGACTACACGTAAGAATACAGAACACTAGAGAGATACTTAACAGAATCAAATGCAACAGCAATTTTAAGAACACATGAAATGATGCTCAATGTCGCTTATTATTAGAGAAATGCAAATCAAAACTACAATGAGATATCACCTCACACCCGTCAGAATGGCCATCATCAAAAAATACAAACAATAAGTGCTGGAGAAGGTGCAGAGAAAAGGGAACATTCTTGCTTTGGGGAATAATTGCCATGGATGGGCTTCCCTGGTGGTCCAGTGGGTAAGGACACCGCCTTGCAGTGCAGAGGCCGCCGGTTCGATCCCTGGCCTGGGAAGATCCCACGTGCCACGGAGCAGCTGGACTGATCTGTCCAATCTCCGAGCCGGAGCTCTGGAGTGCATGCGGCACCCAGAGCCGGCGCTCTGCAACGACAGACGCCACCGCGATGGGAGGCCCACAGGATCCAAAGAACAAAGACGGATGAAAATAGAGAAATGAAAGACCAATAGAAGTGGCCCGCCTGCTCCCCTTCCTCCCCAACCCAACCCCGCCCAAAATAAATAAATAAATAAATCTTTAAAAGAATACAGAAGACTAGAGAGACATGTAACAGAATCAAATGTAATAGCAACATTACTAATATATCATTAGAGATATTTATGTACGAGACTAAAATGCCCCTTTGCTCATGCTCAGTCACTCGGTTGTGTCTGCCTCTTTGCAACCCTCTGGATTGTCGCCTTCCAGATTCTTCCATCCGTGGGATTTTTCAAGCAAGAATATTGGAGCCATTTCCTCCTTCAAGGGATGTTCCTGACCCAGAGACTGAATCCAGGTCACTTGCATTGCAGGCAGATTCTTTAACCAATGAGCCATCAGAGAAGCCCAGAATGCCTCTAGCTATGTCTAAGATGGAGTTTAAATATTGAACAATTCATTAGGATTAATTTGTCCCCCTGAAAGGAATTCTTGTTTACTAGGGATTTCTTTTTGCACATGTATTTTCAAATATCTATTCTCAGGCAGATTACCTTACATTTCGAAATATTCTGTCATTAAAAATACTATTTATTATTATATTTATTGTTAATAATATAGTTATTATATTTATTATTTTAAAATTATTACCCAGTGATTGAGTGGTGCCAGCAGTTTTAGGGAAATGTGAAAGACTACACGTAAGAATACAGAACACTAGAGAGATACTTAACAGAATCAAATGCAACAGCAATTTTAAGAACACATGAAATGATGCTCAATGTCGCTTATTATTAGAGAAATGCAAATCAAAACTACAATGAGATATCACCTCACACCCGTCAGAATGGCCATCATCAAAAAATACAAACAATAAGTGCTGGAGAAGGTGCAGAGAAAAGGGAACATTCTTGCTTTGCTGGTGGGAATGTAAATTGATACAGCCACTATGGAAGACAGTATGGAGATTCCTTAAAAACCTAAATGCAAAAGCACCATATGACCCAGCAATCCCACTATTATACCATAATGAAATCAAAATTGAAAGAGACACCTATACCCTAATGTTCACTCCAGCTCTCTATACAATAGCTAGAACATGGAAGCAACCTAGGTGTCCACTGATGAATGAATGGATAAAAAAGCTCTGGTACATATATACAATGGAGTACTTCTCAGCTGCAAAAAGAAATGTCAATGTATCAGTCCTAATGAGGTGGATGGATCTAGATCCTATTATACAAAGTGAAGTAAGTGAAAAAGAGAAAGACAAGTACAGTATACTAACATATATATGGGATCTAGTAAGAGAGTAATGGTAATACACACAGTGAAGCAATGGAAAAACAGACATAGAGAGTAGACATATGGACATTGTGGGGTATGAACAGTGGGTGGTAGGCATAGAGGAAGTAACATGGAAACCTATACAATCATATGTGAAAAAGATAGCTGTTGTCATTGTGCTGTGGGAATAGGGGATCCTGCAGAGGCACTGTGAGATGGCCTGGAGGGGGGGGATGGGGGGCGACTGGGAAGAGGGTGGAGGAAGGAGGGGGCCAGGGATATACATATGACTAATCTGGGATTATACATATCTGTAAACAACAAAACTCTGTGAAAGTAAAAAATAAAATAAAAATAATTATAAAAGAATAACTAATTTTTTTATCTTATGAATTTATCTTTATCACATAATATAAAAAGGAAGTTAGATGTGTCCTGAAAAATATTTTTTATCTATATTCAGAAATTAAATACTTTTGTATTATTTTATAATGTGGAATAATATCAAAATTTTATTTATCTTCACAGTAGAATACAGAACACTAGAGAGATACTTAACAGAATCAAATGCAACAGCAATTTTAAGAACACATGAAATGATGCTCAATGTCGCTTATTATTAGAGAAATGCAAGTCAAAACTACAATGAGATATCACCTCACACCCGTCAGAATGGCCATCATCAAAAAATACAAACAATAAGTGCTGGAGAAGGTGCAGAGAAAAGGGAACATTCTTGCTTTGCTGGTGGGAATGTAAATTGATACAGCCACTATGGAAGACAGTATGGAGATTCCTTAAAAACCTAAATGCAAAAGCACCATATGACCCAGCAATCCCACTATTATACCATAATGAAATCAAAATTGAAAGAGACACCTATACCCTAATGTTCACTCCAGCTCTCTATACAATAGCTAGAACATGGAAGCAACCTAGGTGTCCACTGATGAATGAATGGATAAAAAAGCTCTGGTACATATATACAATGGAGTACTTCTCAGCTGCAAAAAGAAATGTCAATGTATCAGTCCTAATGAGGTGGATGGATCTAGATCCTATTATACAAAGTGAAGTAAGTGAAAAAGAGAAAGACAAGTACAGTATACTAACATATATATGGGATCTAGTAAGAGAGTAATGGTAATACACACAGTGAAGCAATGGAAAAACAGACATAGAGAGTAGACATATGGACATTGTGGGGTATGAACAGTGGGTGGTAGGCATAGAGGAAGTAACATGGAAACCTATACAATCATATGTGAAAAAGATAGCTGTTGTCATTGTGCTGTGGGAATAGGGGATCCTGCAGAGGCACTGTGAGATGGCCTGGAGGGGTGGGATGGGGGGCGACTGGGAAGAGGGTGGAGGAAGGAGGGGGCCAGGGATATACATATGACTAATCTGGGATTATACATATCTGTAAACAACAAAACTCTGTGAAAGTAAAAAATAAAATAAAAATAATTATAAAAGAATAACTAATTTTTTTATCTTATGAATTTATCTTTATCACATAATATAAAAAGGAAGTTAGATGTGTCCTGAAAAATATTTTTTTATCTATATTCAGAAATTAAATACTTTTGTATTATTTTATAATGTGGGAAAGTTAATAGTCAAAAGTTATTAGTCATTTCTATCTTCCTGAGGTTAGAATAAGATATATATATATATATATATATATATATATATATATATACACATATATATATATAAACATACACATATATATGGATATATGTGTGTATTTATGTATCCATCTATGCATCCTAATTTTTACAAGTGAGTTTCTGTTTTGGAAGGTGGAGGAGGCTGCTATGAAATGGATTAGATAGTTAGATTTCCAAATGTTTGGTGGGATTAGAGGTTGAGGTGACCTTCTCAAGTCTGCTGGACCATTTTGTAGAGCACTGTGGCAGGCACACTATTTTACTCAATGTGAGTGAAGTCCTGGATAATAGGCAATGTGATATCCAGGGGCTTGTAACCCTTTCATATAATTAGTGTTATTTTCAGTGTGGGCTGACAATGTTCTACAAGGGAACGGAAGCTCCCTCAAGCACTGTCCTTTCCAGACAGAGATGTCTTTCCAGATTTAGCTGTTCTTTCTTCCAACAGAGCTGACAGGCCTTGCTCTGACCGTAAATGTTATTTTTAAACCTTCCCTTGCTTCCTGTTACAAGTTTTGATAAGGTCTTAACCGCTAGGACAATTCCTGGATGCTGCTGCCTGTCTGTATTCTTATCCAACAACTTCTGGTAAAGTTTCTACTTTTCTTATTACCTACCTGTCTTACTTACGAAGCTTTGTCATCAAAAGGTAAAACATTAGTAGCATCTGGAAACCTATACAATCATATGTGAAAAGATAGCTGTTGTCATTGTGCTGTGGGAATAGGGGATCCTGCAGAGGCACTGTGAGATGGCCTGGAGGGGTGGGCTGGGGGGTACTGGGAAGAGGGTAGAGGAGGGAGGGGGCCAGGGATATACATATGACTAATCTGGGATTATACATATCTGTAAACAACAAAACTCTGTGAAAGTAAAAAATAAAATAAAAATAATTATAAAAGAATAACTAATTTTTTTATCTTATGAATTTATCTTTATCACATAATATAAAAAGGAAGTTAGATGTGTCCTGAAAAATATTTTTTTATCTATATTCAGAAATTAAATACTTTTGTATTATTTTATAATGTGGGAAAGTTAATAGTCAAAAGTTATTAGTCATTTCTATCTTCCTGAGGTTAGAATAAGATATATATATATATATATATATATATATATATATATATACACACATATATATATACACATACACATATATATGGATATATGTGTGTATTTATGTATCCATCTATGCATCCTAATTTTTACAAGTGAGTTTCTGTTTTGGAAGGTGGAGGAGGCTGCTATGAAATGGATTAGATAGTTAGATTTCCAAATGTTTGGTGGGATTAGAGGTTGAGGTGACCTTCTCAAGTCTGCTGGACCATTTTGTAGAGCACTGTGGCAGGCACACTATTTTACTCAATGTGAGTGAAGTCCTGGATAATAGGCAATGTGATATCCAGGGGCTTGTAACCCTTTCATATAATTAGTGTTATTTTCAGTGTGGGCTGACAATGTTCTACAAGGGAACGGAAGCTCCCTCAAGCACTGTCCTTTCCAGACAGAGATGTCTTTCCAGATTTAGCTGTTCTTTCTTCCAACAGAGCTGACAGGCCTTGCTCTGACCGTAAATGTTATTTTTAAACCTTCCCTTGCTTCCTGTTACAAGTTTTGATAAGGTCTTAACCGCTAGGACAATTCCTGGATGCTGCTGCCTGTCTGTATTCTTATCCAACAACTTCTGGTAAAGTTTCTACTTTTCTTATTACCTACCTGTCTTACTTACGAAGCTTTGTCATCAAAAGGAACAAAAAGTTAGACCAGGCTGAAGCATTTATCTTCTCCAAAATCTAATCAAACTCAATCCCTATGATATTATTCCCATTGTTATAAGGACAACCAAAAAACAACTAAAAATTATAACTAGGAATTCAGACTTTCGTTTTGACACTGTTTACCTCATGGTACGGGACTGTTGCCTCCTACTGGGGAAAAAAAATACCAAGGAAAAGCATCTGACCCTTTTCCACTGTGATTTGGGTCATTAAGCCAAGATACTCTCATTCAGTCTTCTTAAATGGTCTTGTTGCTTTTGTTGACTCTACTCAGCTTCCTAGTTTTTCATTCCAATTTGATTCCAGTCACCAGAGAGAGTAGGTTCAGAGCTTCGACACAGCTGCAGTGAGCAGCCGTCAGACCCTCTCACAGTTGAAGCTGACAGTGTCCTTCCTGAGTCCTGACGTGAGTCTTTCCCCAAGGAAGACGTAGGGGTCAAGCAGTGTTCAAATTGTACAGAACAACCTGCTGCTCTGGTCTAAGCCCTCCCCTCCTTAAAGTGGGAAATGTTGCTTTGAAGCCTCCTTCTTGTAGATCTTCCAAACTTTCTTGCCTTTATTTATCAGACCTACCCACTTTAACCACAAGAAGTCTTGGCTGAAGAAAAGAAAACCCGGTGAACTAGGAGAAGGATTGCAGATTAAATGCTCATGCACATGTTTAGAGTTTGGCATGCTTGAGAGTCTATCACTCTCACTGCCATTGTGGGGGATTGTCCTCGTCAACTCCTAGTAATGTTTTCAGATTTTTCAGCCTGTGGGCTGACAATGTTCTACAAGGGAACGGAAGCTCCCTCAAGCACTGTCCTTTCCAGACAGAGATGTCTTTCCAGATTTAGCTGTTCTTTCTTCCAACAGAGCTGACAGGCCTTGCTCTGACCGTAAATGTTATTTTTAAACCTTCCCTTGCTTCCTGTTACAAGTTTTGATAAGGTCTTAACCGCTAGGACAATTCCTGGATGCTGCTGCCTGTCTGTATTCTTATCCAACAACTTCTGGTAAAGTTTCTACTTTTCTTATTACCTACCTGTCTTACTTACGAAGCTTTGTCATCAAAAGGAACAAAAAGTTAGACCAGGCTGAAGCATTTATCTTCTCCAAAATCTAATCAAACTCAATCCCTATGATATTATTCCCATTGTTATAAGGACAACCAAAAAACAACTAAAAATTATAACTAGGAATTCAGACTTTCGTTTTGACACTGTTTACCTCATGGTACGGGACTGTTGCCTCCTACTGGGGAAAAAATACCAAGGAAAAGCATCTGACCCTTTTCCACTGTGATTTGGGTCATTAAGCCAAGATACTCTCATTCAGTCTTCTTAAATGGTCTTGTTGCTTTTGTTGACTCTACTCAGCTTCCTAGTTTTTCATTCCAATTTGATTCCAGTCACCAGAGAGAGTAGGTTCAGAGCTTCGACACAGCTGCAGTGAGCAGCCGTCAGACCCTCTCACAGTTGAAGCTGACAGTGTCCTTCCTGAGTCCTGACGTGAGTCTTTCCCCAAGGAAGACGTAGGGGTCAAGCAGTGTTCAAATTGTACAGAACAACCTGCTGCTCTGGTCTAAGCCCTCCCCTCCTTAAAGTGGGAAATGTTGCTTTGAAGCCTCCTTCTTGTAGATCTTCCAAACTTTCTTGCCTTTATTTATCAGACCTACCCACTTTAACCACAAGAAGTCTTGGCTGAAGAAAAGAAAACCCGGTGAACTAGGAGAAGGATTGCAGATTAAATGCTCATGCACATGTTTAGAGTTTGGCATGCTTGAGAGTCTATCACTCTCACTGCCATTGTGGGGGATTGTCCTCGTCAACTCCTACTAATGCTACGGGGAATTATACTTGTACGGCCCATCAATGTTAATGGGTGAATAAACCTTACAGTTTGTTAAGTAATGTAAAATCTATTAAAGAAGGGTGAATGTATTAATGTATGTGTTTGGTTCTGAATTTACCTGAATCCAACTTCTTAATGGACTACTTATTTTATGTTTTGTGCCAACGAATAATTAAGTTTCAGTGCACGCACCCTTAAGCAAAGCAAATTACTTATCAGTGGTGTTTGGGAATTGACATGAAATATTCCGTGTAACCACAGACTGCCTCTGTTGTCATCGTCACAACGATTCCAAGTAGAGCAGATAGAAGTCTTTTTATTAATAGAACTGAAAAGTAAACCTGGGACAAAGCCAGCTTCAGATGTGCAGTATTAATTTTACAACTGACGGCAGTTTGTAGAAGCAACAACGTGGCCACATATTAGTGATTATTGCTGCTAATTTTGTGGTTTATGGAGCTTAGTTTTAATTTTTATATCCTATCAATGAAGCATATTAGATATTCATATAAGTTACTTTGCATGAGACTTTCTACAAGGCAGACCTAATTTCCTTGGCAATCACCTGTGTCTGAAAAGAAAACTGTGGTTAAGATCCCTAAAATCTAAGAAAAAAAATTTTTTTTCTTTTCTCCATCAATGGCATCAGAACATATATTTCTATAATGCACATGCAATACATTAATCATTTCCAATGTCAGTGCTATTTTGTCAGTATTATACTGTTCCAATTTAAGAGCTTAGGCTATATTTCGATGTCTAGTTGTAAAAGACTGAAACGTGACTGAGACAACTTTCCTTTGAGGAAATGAGCTTTTGACTAAAAATGTGCTGCTACCATTTTTAATACAAACTTTCTTAAGAGCTTTGGCTATTAATAGGTGAGATTAAAACTGACTTCTTGCAAAAGGAAATTGCTCCAGAGTCGATATAGTTTTCTCATAGAGGCCAACAAGACATACAGGAAACAAATGGAACATTTCTTTTTCATTTGATGAATGGATCTCGGTTTAAGCATCCTTTCTATTAGCCAAAAGGGTCCCTGAGGCAAGAAGAGTGAGATTCCTCGCTTCTTGCTGCTCCTCTTGAAATTCACCCAGGAACAATGCAAAGAACAAGAAACTGAAACAAAAAAGCTCCGTATTCTATGAACCTTAGAGACATCTGTAACCCCAATTCACAGTCTGGGAACAGAGAGAATTGATGATGAAGAAATAGTAAATGACTCACTGGGATACAGGAAGGTCAAAGCTAAATGTCTACAGAGGGAGATGCTGACGGGCAACAGTCAGTTTGTCCTACTCACTGAAAACACTCAGGAATCAGAGGCGCAGGAATAAGAGAATGGAGAAGGCAGGGGTGAAAACAAGCAGACTGCTCCAAAGCTGGTCTAAGAAGCCTGAGGTCCCTTGTGAGCCCAGTCTCACGGCTTCATTAGGCATTATCTCCTCTGTATACCCACAGCTAATGTTCTTTTTGGATTGTAGGGGGTCCTGAAAAACAACACAGAAAACAGTAGAAATAAAAACTTCAAATAGTGGTCCAGTGGGTAAAGAGTCCGCCATGCAGTGCAAGGGGCACCGGTTCAATTCCTGGCCCCGGGAGGATCCCACGTGCCATGGAGCAGCTGGGCTGGTGTGCCCCATGAAGAGCCAGCGCTCTGGAGCACATGTGCCCAGAGCCAGTGCTCTACAATG
Source organism: Tragulus kanchil (assembly GCA_022376925.1). NCBI lineage: Eukaryota > Metazoa > Chordata > Mammalia > Artiodactyla > Tragulidae > Tragulus > Tragulus kanchil. The sequence goes on from JAIOJX010000003.1 coordinate 158,085,852, forward strand.
AGAGAGGCCACTGCAATGGGAGACCCATGCATGCCAAAGAATAAAGATGGATGAAAATAAATAAACAAATAAAATTAAATTAAAAACAAAACAACTTCAAATGCAGGAACATTTCTCAGAACTGATCAGTGTTTATTTTCTGATAAAAAGGGCTCTCTGAATGCCAGCAAAATGAATACACATAGAAACACACGAATCCTCCTCATAATGAAATTTCAGAATATATAAAAAAGAAACAATGGTCCTTAAAAAAGCTCCATGTGGTCGTGAGAGCCACGCAGACCTGCTCACAGGAGGAGGGGACTGAGGACAGGCGGGAAGGGCTGTGGGAAGCACCAGCACCTTGTTCACCGTCGGAAACAAAGGCAACATTTCTTTTTCATTTGATGAATGGATCTCGGTTTAAGCATCCTTTCTATTAGCCAAAAGGGTCCCTGAGGCAAGAAGAGTGAGATTCCTCGCTTCTTGCTGCTCCTCTTGAAATTCACCCAGGAACAATGCAAAGAACAAGAAACTGAAACAAAAAAGCTCCGTATTCTATGAACCTTAGAGACATCTGTAACCCCAATTCACAGTCTGGGAACAGAGAGAATTGATGATGAAGAAATAGTAAATGACTCACTGGGATACAGGAAGGTCAAAGCTAAATGTCTACAGAGGGAGATGCTGACGGGCAACAGTCAGTTTGTCCTACTCACTGAAAACACTCAGGAATCAGAGGCGCAGGAATAAGAGAATGGAGAAGGCAGGGGTGAAAACAAGCAGACTGCTCCAAAGCTGGTCTAAGAAGCCTGAGGTCCCTTGTGAGCCCAGTCTCACGGCTTCATTAGGCATTATCTCCTCTGTATACCCACAGCTAATGTTCTTTTGGATTGTAGGGGGTCCTGAAAAACAACACAGAAAACAGTAGAAATAAAAACTTCAAATAGTGGTCCAGTGGGTAAAGAGTCCGCCATGCAGTGCAAGGGGCACCGGTTCAATTCCTGGCCCCGGGAGGATCCCACGTGCCATGGAGCAGCTGGGCTGGTGTGCCCCATGAAGAGCCAGCGCTCTGGAGCACATGTGCCCAGAGCCAGTGCTCTACAATGAGAGAGGCCACTGCAATGGGAGACCCATGCATGCCAAAGAATAAAGATGGATGAAAATAAATAAACAAATAAAATTAAATTAAAAACAAAACAACTTCAAATGCAGGAACATTTCTCAGAACTGATCAGTGTTTATTTTCTGATAAAAAGGGCTCTCTGAATGCCAGCAAAATGAATACACATAGAAACACACGAATCCTCCTCATAATGAAATTTCAGAATATATAAAAAAGAAACAATGGTCCTTAAAAAAGCTCCATGTGGTCGTGAGAGCCACGCAGACCTGCTCACAGGAGGAGGGGACTGAGGACAGGCGGGAAGGGGCTGTGGGAAGCACCAGCACCTTGTTCACCGTCGTCAATAAGTCAAGTGATTTTGTATTTAAGAGAATCTTGATCTTCTTGAACTGTTAGCATTTATGAAAGATAGCATTTGCCCAAGGCCACTGATTCGGATACTCAGTGCATCAAAGAGTTTGTCTCCATGACCAATATGAATAGAACAAGCAAAGGCTATGATTACCTAGCTCCTACAATCAAATAGAAAAAAAATAAAGGTAAAACATCCTAAAATGTTAGGCTACTTCTCAGTGGTTTTTCTTCTTCAGTAGGGGCAGGTAGGCCGAGAGATGTCTGAAATGGGGCTCAGACTTACAGTCCAGGGAGAGAAACAGTCATTAGAGCAGTTTCCACCTATCTCCTGTCTCCTGTCAGTGATTCCAGACCAGATTTCCCAATTCTCACTGATTATTAACCTCTCTGAAGTTTTTCCAAATTTATGTTTAAAATGAGACTTCTGGGTTCAGCCCTCCCATTCCGTCTTCTACAGAAGGAAGAATCAGCTCTTCCTGGCTTCCTCCTCACTCCATCCTCTCCCTTCCTCTTCTCTGACTCATCCCATCAGGTGCTCACAACTCCACACTAATTTTTAAAAAATTTTTTACTGGAACATCATTGATTTACAATGTTGTGTTAGTTTCAGGTGAACAGAAAATTGAATCAGTGATACATACACACACACAGCCAGTCTTTTTTTAGATTATTTTTCCATATAGGTCACTACAGAGGACTGAGTTCCCCGTACTATACAGTAGGTCCTTATTAGTTACCTATTTTATGTAGAGTAGTGTTTGTATGTTAACCCCAATCATTGAAACTGCTCTGAACGAGGTCCAAATTGTACTCCACCTTTCAGCAGCATTTTCTTTCCTGTCGCCTTTTATTTGAAATAAGCTTTTCCTTTCCTGTTTTTTTGCCTTTTGATTGAATGCCAGCAAAATGAATACACATAGAAACACACGAATCCTCCTCATAATGAAATTTCAGAATATATAAAAAGAAACAATGGTCCTTAAAAAGCTCCATGTGGTCGTGAGAGCCACGCAGACCTGCTCACAGGAGGAGGGACTGAGGACAGGCGGAAGGGCTGTGGGAAGCACCAGCACCTTGTTCACCGTCGTCAATAAGTCAAGTGATTTTGTATTTAAGAGAATCTTGATCTTCTTGAACTGTTAGCATTTATGAAAGATAGCATTTGCCCAAGGCCACTGATTCGGATACTCAGTGCATCAAAGAGTTTGTCTCCATGACCAATATGAATAGAACAAGCAAAGGCTATGATTACCTAGCTCCTACAATCAAATAGAAAAAAAATAAAGGTAAAACATCCTAAAATGTTAGGCTACTTCTCAGTGGTTTTTCTTCTTCAGTAGGGGCAGGTAGGCCGAGAGATGTCTGAAATGGGGCTCAGACTTACAGTCCAGGGAGAGAAACAGTCATTAGAGCAGTTTCCACCTATCTCCTGTCTCCTGTCAGTGATTCCAGACCAGATTTCCCAATTCTCACTGATTATTAACCTCTCTGAAGTTTTTCCAAATTTATGTTTAAAATGAGACTTCTGGGTTCAGCCCTCCCATTCCGTCTTCTACAGAAGGAAGAATCAGCTCTTCCTGGCTTCCTCCTCACTCCATCCTCTCCCTTCCTCTTCTCTGACTCATCCCATCAGGTGCTCACAACTCCACACTAATTTTTAAAAAATTTTTTACTGGAACATCATTGATTTACAATGTTGTGTTAGTTTCAGGTGAACAGAAAATTGAATCAGTGATACATACACACACACAGCCAGTCTTTTTTTAGATTATTTTTCCATATAGGTCACTACAGAGGACTGAGTTCCCCGTACTATACAGTAGGTCCTTATTAGTTACCTATTTTATGTAGAGTAGTGTTTGTATGTTAACCCCAATCATTGAAACTGCTCTGAACGAGGTCCGAAATTGTACTCCACCTTTCAGCAGCATTTTCTTTCCTGTCGCCTTTTATTTGAAATAAGCTTTCCTCCTGGGATGGTGAAACCACACCCTCCTTGTATTCTTATTCTCTCATTGGCTGCTCCTTTTTGATTACCAGGTGATCAACAGAACTTGACCACTGCCCAGCTCGTCAGTCAGGTGCATAGAGAATAGCGGGTGTGACGAGACTTTAAGAAATATACACACACACATACATACACAGAAAGGATAGGAACCGGGGGCTCAAGACCTCTTGGGTCAAGGCCCTGAACACATTCACCAGTCTGCTTTTATTTAGTGCGGAAGACTCCAGGTGTTTGCAGGGGATGATATTAGCACGGGCTGGGAGTCAGTCACAGCCCTGCTCGATAATTACCCTCGTGACTTTAAGTTGCCATCGTTATCTCTTCAATGGAAAGGGTGTACTACAGCCGGGGGGCAACTAGACCAGCAAGAAGTTAAGGAGTCAGTGCTGACCCAGCGTTCCAAAGTCCACAGCAGGTCTCCCACCGGTTGCTGGTCAGTATGACCCCCGCTGATGAGCCCATGTGAATCAAATTGACTTGTTCTTCTCTTAGTTCTTTTATTTCTAAGATGATATTCTTCCGACTTGGCTAAAGCTGCATAAACCTCTGCTGGTTTGTTTCCCCACAGCCATCAAGCTCTGGGCTCTTCTTGATCTACCAGACGGAGATGGTAGATCCTACACGTCTCCTCTTCTTGCACACTCTTCTCAGTCTTATCCGGTCTCAGGGTTTTCATGTCAGGCTGTGTACTCTGACTCTCCAAGTCTATCCCTGTCCTCTCCTTTTCGCTCCAGCTTGAACCTGTACAGCCAAGAAGTCACAGACATGTCCACTGAGTGGCCTAACCAGCTAGGAACAGCTAGGCTTGCAGGAGGCTAAGCCCTACCATTCCTCACTTACATTCGTGTAAAAGTTGACTGTGGCCTCCCACCTCCACTTTGCCCCGATGAATGGATTTTCCATATGGCAGCTGAAATCCTCTTCTAGAGCATGAACCATCTCTGCTTTGATATTTCTGTGTCATCCCACTGCCATCAATATGGAGTCCAAATTATTTCCCATCTTCTCAGTGTCCTGGTCCAGACTTCATCTTAGATTCCACCTCTCCTGACCACACTCCAGCCAACTTGTCTTCCTTCTGATCCACCGAGCTCACTGAAAGACAACTCTGCTTCCTGTGCAGCTCACAACACTTTGGACACCAAAGATGTGGGTTTTTCATACCAAACAATTCTTTTTATAAATTGGAGCATAATTGTTTTACAATGTTGTATTAGTTTCTGCTGTACAGAAAAGTGGATCCGCTGTAAGTATACATAGCTCCCCTCCCTCGAGAGCCTCCCTCCCACCTCCCCATTCCACCCACGGACGTCACCACAGAGCACTAGGCCGAGCTCCCTGTGCTACACAGCAGCTTCCCGCCAGCCCTCTATTCTCCACGGGATAATGTATACATGTCAGTGCTACTCTCCCCTGTTCATCCCACCCGCCTTCCCCCAATGTTCACTTGTTCACTCTCTACATCTGCATCTCTATTCCTGCCCTGCAAATAGGTTCACCTGTACCTTTTTTCCTAGATTCCCTATACATGCATTAATAAAGTATATTTCATACCAAGTGATTCTGACCCCAACGAGCTGGAGTAAGCCCAGACCTAACAGAATTTAAGGCTTCAGTTCCCCAAGACCATCCCCACTTCAGACCTCAATAGCAAATTCAGGGTTTCCCTACTTGTCACTGACCAAGTATAAACTGAAGATTCCCACAACCCCCGCCTTGGGTTAGAGAATTCGCTAAAATGGGTCCTTGAATGCAGGGAAACTCTTCACTAGCATTTGGATGTGTTAGTGGCTCAGTCGTGTCAGAGTCTTTGCGACCCCGTGGGGTATAGTCTGCCACGCTCCTCTGTCCATGGTATTCTCCAGGCAAGAATAATTCTTTAGGAGTGGATAGCTGTTGCCTTCTCCAGAGGCTCTTCCTGACCCAGGGACTGAGCCCGGGTCTTCAGCATTGCAGGCAGATTCTTTACCATCTGAGCTATAGGGAAGTCCCTAACATTATGGGCTAATTATTAAGAATACAGCTTAGTTGCTGCCAACTGGAAACAATGCCTGGGGCAAGTATCTGGAGAGGACGGTGAAGATTCTCCGCTGTTCATTCTCTCCCACCCTTGTCCACTGACATCAGTGCTAGTGTGCAACTAGGCATCCAGACGGCATGAACAATGTTAGAAGCACTAACCACGTGTGGTGTAGCTGAGAAGTTGTGAATGTGTACGTTGACATCATGCGGTGCGACTCAAAACCACGCACTGTTTTCAAGTTGTTTCTCTGTTATTATTATTATTTTTTTCATGGACTCCTCTCTATGGGTTATTATTCTTCCTGCTGCTCCACGTTGTTTTCCTACTCTGCGGGCTCCCAAAATCAAGTTCCCTTCTATTTGGGTCTCAGTGAGACACAGCTAGGTTTCTGATTAAAACAAACACACATTGCTGTTAATGAAGCAACTTTCCTTATCATCCCAATTGTTACTTGTTTTCTTCATTTCTGTGCCAAGACTCTTTTCCTCAGTATTTTAACTGGTTTCATTTCAGACGGTGGATCCTGCTTTCTCTTCTCAGACTTCCCAGCTTCACCCAGCCTCTAGCTACCCCTTGCTTTGCTGAGCCAAACCTCCAGATGTTCTAGTACCTCATACACTCTCAGGAATTCACACAAAATCTGGAGGCTAAATCAATCTACCAACTTTTTCGTGGCATTAAAAATCTTATATTAACATTTTGAAAAAATCTAGATGAAAATCTATAGTATTGATAATTTGTATAGTCTAAAGATGAGATTGTGGATAATTTCAACTCCTTTTTTTGCAAATAATTTAAAATATTTTTTCCTTGGAAGGAACTCTTTATAGCATTCGTGGGTTCCACCATCTGGGAGAAGAAGCATCCCATCCAGGTCCTTTGTGAGCAGGTACATAAATATACCTGCTTCGAGCAGGTTACACAAATGGTAATAACTTACTGCAAATACACTCGCTCCCATGCAACGTTAGGTGTTTCAGTTGTGGTGCTTAATTTAATTGGTCAATAATCATACCAAGTTGTTGTAATACCTCCATTTGACAGAAGAAGAAAGTGAAATTTGAAATTTGTAAAGTCTACAAATTTGAAATTTGAAATTTGTAGACTTTAACAAATATCACACAGTTAGGAAGAGGAGGAACCAGGATATGACCCAAGCTATGTCTGTCCCCAAAGTCCATGTGTTTCCACTTACTGTGTCCTCTTTTTTCAGAAATAAGTTTTAAGGAGGTGCAGTATTTACACTGACTATATAACGTATATATAATGTGTTCAATGAATATTTAATAGATAAATGAAGTTTTCTAAAAATATGATAAACATTCTGTAATTACCAGCTTCTTTAAAGTCTTTTGTTCAATGCTTTACTGATTCTTTCATAAACAAGAGAAAATATTTGCAGATGATATGACTGAGCTTCCTGCTGCTCCACTTTTTCATTGAAATCAAGTTCCCTTCTATTTGGGTCTCAGTGAGACACAGCTAGGTTTCTGATTAAAACAAACACACATTGCTGTTAATGAAGCAACTTTCCTTATCATCCCAATTGTTACTTGTTTTCTTCATTTCTGTGCCAAGACTCTTTTCCTCAGTATTTTAACTGGTTTCATTTCAGACGGTGGATCCTGCTTTCTCTTCTCAGACTTCCCAGCTTCACCCAGCCTCTAGCTACCCCTTGCTTTGCTGAGCCAAACCTCCAGATGTTCTAGTACCTCATACACTCTCAGGAATTCACACAAAATCTGGAGGCTAAATCAATCTACCAACTTTTTTCGTGGCATTAAAAAATCTTATATTAACATTTTGAAAAAAATCTAGATGAAAATCTATAGTATTGATAATTTGTATAGTCTAAAGATGAGATTGTGGATAATTTCAACTCCTTTTTTTGCAAATAATTTAAAATATTTTTTCCTTGGAAGGAACTCTTTATAGCATTCGTGGGTTCCACCATCTGGGAGAAGAAGCATCCCATCCAGGTCCTTTGTGAGCAGGTACATAAATATACCTGCTTCGAGCAGGTTACACAAATGGTAATAACTTACTGCAAATACACTCGCTCCCATGCAACGTTAGGTGTTTCAGTTGTGGTGCTTAATTTAATTGGTCAATAATCATACCAAGTTGTTGTAATACCTCCATTTGACAGAAGAAGAAAGTGAAATTTGAAATTTGTAAAGTCTACAAATTTGAAATTTGAAATTTGTAGACTTTAACAAATATCACACAGTTAGGAAGAGGAGGAACCAGGATATGACCCAAGCTATGTCTGTCCCCAAAGTCCATGTGTTTCCACTTACTGTGTCCTCTTTTTTCAGAAATAAGTTTTAAGGAGGTGCAGTATTTACACTGACTATATAACGTATATATAATGTGTTCAATGAATATTTAATAGATAAATGAAGTTTTCTAAAAATATGATAAACATTCTGTAATTACCAGCTTCTTTAAAGTCTTTTGTTCAATGCTTTACTGATTCTTTCATAAACAAGAGAAAATATTTGCAGATGATATGACTGAGAAGGGATTAACCTCTAAAATACATGAACAACTCACACAGCTCAAAACAACCCAATCAACAAAAATGGGCAGATGATCTCAACAGACATTTCTACAAAGATTTACAGGTGGCCAAGAAACATGTGAAAAGATGCTATAGCATCACTGCTTATTAGAGAAATGCAAATCAAAGCTACAGTGAAGCAGACTTCCCTGGTGGTCCAGTGGGTGGAGAGTCTGCCCTGCAGTGCAGAGGGCACTGGTTCAATCCCTGACATGGGAAGATCCCACGTGTCGCAGAGCAGCTGAACTGGTGTGCCAAATTATGGAGCGCATGTGCCCGGAGCTGGTGCTCTGCAGTGAGAGGGGTCACTGCAATGGGAGGTCCACATAGGCCAAAGAATAGAGATGGATGAAACATACAAACAAACAAACAAACAAACTACAATGAAGTGTCATCTTATAGTTTAACATCAGTCAGAATGGCCAGCATCAAAAAGTCTACAAATTATAAATGCTGGAGAGGTTGTGGAGAAAATCCTCTTGCACTGTTGGCAGGAATCTAAACTGGTACAGCCACTGTGGAGAATAGTATGGAAGCCCTTAAAAAACTAAAGATAGGGCTTCCCTGGTAGTCCAGAGGGTAAGGACACTGCCTTGCAGTGCAAGGGGTGTCAGTTCGATCCCTGGCCTGGGAATCGACCCAACCTACCTCTCCCTGTGCTTGCACCCAGGCCTCTGCCTAGGACGAGATGGGCCAGGGGGACAAACAGTTGAGAACTGATCCTGGGGAGAGGGAACAAAGGTAGGGAGGCAGGATATGACCCAAGCTATGTCTGTCCCCAAAGTCCATGTGTTTCCACTTACTGTGTCCTCTTTTTTCAGAAATAAGTTTTAAGGAGGTGCAGTATTTACACTGACTATATAACGTATATATAATGTGTTCAATGAATATTTAATAGATAAATGAAGTTTTCTAAAAATATGATAAACATTCTGTAATTACCAGCTTCTTTAAAGTCTTTTGTTCAATGCTTTACTGATTCTTTCATAAACAAGAGAAAATATTTGCAGATGATATGACTGAGAAGGGATTAACCTCTAAAATACATGAACAACTCACACAGCTCAAAACAACCCAATCAACAAAAATGGGCAGATGATCTCAACAGACATTTCTACAAAGATTTACAGGTGGCCAAGAAACATGTGAAAAGATGCTATAGCATCACTGCTTATTAGAGAAATGCAAATCAAAGCTACAGTGAAGCAGACTTCCCTGGTGGTCCAGTGGGTGGAGAGTCTGCCCTGCAGTGCAGAGGGCACTGGTTCAATCCCTGACATGGGAAGATCCCACGTGTCGCAGAGCAGCTGAACTGGTGTGCCAAATTATGGAGCGCATGTGCCCGGAGCTGGTGCTCTGCAGTGAGAGGGGTCACTGCAATGGGAGGTCCACATAGGCCAAAGAATAGAGATGGATGAAACATACAAACAAACAAACAAACAAACTACAATGAAGTGTCATCTTATAGTTTAACATCAGTCAGAATGGCCAGCATCAAAAAGTCTACAAATTATAAATGCTGGAGAGGTTGTGGAGAAAATCCTCTTGCACTGTTGGCAGGAATCTAAACTGGTACAGCCACTGTGGAGAATAGTATGGCAGCCCTTAAAAAACTAAAGATAGGGCTTCCCTGGTAGTCCAGAGGGTAAGGACACTGCCTTGCAGTGCAAGGGGTGTCAGTTCGATCCCTGGCCTGGGAATCGACCCAACCTACCTCTCCCTGTGCTTGCACCCAGGCCTCTGCCTAGGACGAGATGGGCCAGGGGGACAAACAGTTGAGAACTGATCCTGGGGAGAGGGAGAAAAGGTAGGGGAGGCAGGACTATGCATGAGTAGAGCCTCCAAGTCCCCAGAGTAGACTCCATTGTTCCATCAGACTTCACTTTCAAAACACAAATTCAAAATTAAATGATTAAGAATTTCAAGATGGTGCTTCTCTGCTGGTCCAGTGAGTAAGGACACCACCTTGCAGTGCAAAGGGCGCTGGTTTGGTCCCTGGCCAGGGAACAACCCACGGGCTGCGGATAGGCTGGACCGATGTGTCCAACTACCGAACCTGAGCTTTGGAGCACGTGTGCCCAGAGCTGGTGCTCTGCATCGACAGAGGACACTGTGATGGGAGGCCCACACAGGCCAAAGAACAAAGACAGATGAAAATAGATAAACGAAAGAGCAATAGAAGTGGCCCCCCCAAAAAAAACCACGTTAAAAAGAAAACCCTAAAAATAAAAGCTACAATATGATCCTGCAGTCCCACTCTTGGACATACACCCAGAGGAAATCATAACTTGAAAATATACATGCATCACAATGCTCACTACAGCTCTGTTTACAAGAGCCAAAACATGCAAGCAACCTAAATGTCCATTGATAGAGGAATGGATCAAAAAGATCTCTACATATCTATGATGGAATATTACTCAGCCATAAAAATGAAATGAGTAATACCATTTGCAGTAACATGGATGGACTTCCAGACGATCATACCAAGTGAAGTAAACCACAGACAAATATCACATGAAATCACTTACGTGTGAAATCTTAAAAAAATGATACAAATGAGCCTATTTATGAAACAGAAACAACTCACAGACACCAAAAACAAACTTATTGGTTACCAAAGGGGAAGAGAAGTGGGGAATAAATTAGGAGTTTGGGATTAATATATAAACATTACTACATATAAAATAGATAATTAACAAGGATCTACTGTATAGCACAGGGGACTATACTCAATATTTTATTGTAACTTAAAAGGGAAGAGAATCTGGAAACAAAGATATATATGTGTATATGACTGAAAACAAAGATATATATGTATGTATAACTTTGCCATACACCTGAAACTAATACAACATTGTATATCAATTACATGTCAATAAAAATACATAATTAAAAAAAGAACAAAAGAGGAAAAGAGTTTTATGTCACAGGGGCTCAAACCTCTTCTTCTGTGATTCTGAAATCCTGTGCATGAACTTCCAGTCTGAACCCAATGGAGTCTCCTCTGTTTCCTCAAAGTCACTGCCCCACACGTTGCCCCTCTGCTACTGTTTCCCCACATGAAATATGCCTTCCCCAAGATTTCACAGATTCCTAATTTCTGCCTCAACTAGAATTTGACCTTGAAGGCTCTGCCATTCTCATTGCCCTGGTTCTCCCTGGTACCTCCTATCTCTGAAATCCTGCCATGGTTTCTGTGCATGCTGCCCTCCGGAACTCTAAAAGTGGTTCATGGTGTTATTCATCTTTTGCATATGAGGGTATCTTACCCTTAACAATGGTGAGCGTGTTATTCAGTTGTTGGTATCTCAGGGACCTACCACTTAAAAGATGCTGAATAAGAGTGAAGAGACATGGACGGTGGAGAGCAGCTACGGACACACTGAAGCAGGCAGAGCAGACCAGCCAAGCTTTCATGTTATTTCTTTTCACTTTCTCAGTCCAAACAGAATGATGACATACATTATATTTTTCGGTGTCTTCAGGACACCAGCATACTGTCTGGAAAACAGCGAGTGGTCAATAATATTCATTGAATTCAACTCAATTAAGGACACTTCTGTGGAGAAGGTGAGTTTCCAGAGCTGCCTGAATAATACAAGACTTGATAGGCTCTTAGGAAGAGAGTGACATTCTGAGCAAATGATTCTCTTCTATTAATAGCATGTTTCTAAAAAGAAGAAAGAGGAGGTGGAGGAAACAAGATAGAAGCAAGGGATGAAAAACCATATAATGCAAATTTTAAATGATCACACAGAGAATTACAGAAACTCTCTGTTTCTGCAATAATTTTGTTATATCATTTCGATTTTTACCTTTAGAACAATCTTGCTGGGTGCCTCAATTTATGGTACATCTTAAGAAATTTCAAATGGAAGTTCTCTGTTCTATGAGTGAAGAGATAAAAATTCAGAATGCATATCGAAGAAAATGCATTGTTTTATCCACATAGGTAGGAATCATAATTCTTTAGTAGCATCTAGTCTACAGTATAAGAATGAAACTTAAGATATCTAGTTTTATGCTTCTTTTTACTTTTTGCTAAACACAGCCTTATAATTGCTCAGCTAGGCTTTATGTAATAAAAGATAAGATCAATGATTTTCAAATTATTTCCAAAGTTTTTCATAGACGTCATCAGGAAACAAATGCTAGTACAGGCATAATTTTACTGAGATTAAAAATACAGTCAGAACAGAATTGCTCCAACAGAGTTTAAGGGAGTTTTGAACTGGAGCAGAGCAAAACAAGGTCAGGCAAAGGCATTAAACATGACTCAGGAAGTTTGGAAATATGATGATGAACACAATAAGTTATACCAAAATCACAGAACATTGGAATAGGAAGGACCCACAGATAAAGACCAAAACCCACATGTGGAAGGACTTGAGCAGGATCCAAAGCAGTTGGGTGGGGTTGGAACCAAAAAAGAAAGGCACTCAGAACATCTTTGTCAGAGTTCAAAACCACAAATCTAACTTTTTATAATGTCTGATAATGAATGCAAAGAGATTACTTTCTTTTCTTTTTTTTGGCCACGTCTATTGATCTCTCATTTATTTATCTTTGTTCTTTCACCTGTGTGGGCCTCCCATCGCGGTGGCCTCTGTTGTCACAGAGCACTGGCTCTGGGTGCATGCACTCCAGAGCTCCGGCTCGGTAATTGGACACATTGGTTCAACCGCTCTGTGACACGTGGGATCTTCCCAGGCCAGGGATTGAATCAGCGCCCCTTGCACTGCAAGGCAGTGTCTTTACCCACTGGACCACCAGGGAAGCCCAATAATTTACTTTTATAATAGGATTTTTTCCCCTCTATGTAGATAAGCCAATTAAGACCAATGATATGTACTACAGTAAGAACTTCCTGTGCTCGCTTCGGCAGCACATAGACTAAAATTGGAACGATACAGAGAAGATTAGCATGGTCCCTGTGCAAGGATGACATGCAATTTTTGAAGTATTGCATATTTTTGTGAGAAAAGGGGACCCTACAGGGGTGCTGTGCGATGGCCTGGAGGGGTGGGATGGGGGGGATGTACACATGACTAATCTGAAATCAAACATATCTGTAAACAACAAAACTCTGTAAAAGTAAAAAGTAAAATAAAAATTAAAAAAAAGAGAGAACTTCCTGAAGTCAAGGGCTGCATAACGTCTCTTTCTGAATCTCCACTCCTAAACATAAGGTCAAGGCATGTGGACAGCAGTTGGATTTAGTAATCACTGACTGCCTACAATGCCTACAATGTTAATTATCTTAATTACTGGGTATATCAATAATAAACTGTTGCTATTATGGGTTGCATTTGTTTAGCTGCTAAGCGTCATGTCCGACTCTTTGCGACCCTATGGATTGTAGCCCGCCAGGCTCCTCTGTCCATGGAGTTCTCCAGGCAAGAATACTACAGTGGGTAGCCATTCCCTTCTCCAGGGAATCTTCCCAACCCAGGGATCAAACCAAGGTCTCCTGCATTACAGGCAGATTCTTTACTGTCTCAGCCACATTCTGCATCTAACGATTTTTTTTTTAAAAAAACCCTTTACGGATAGAAGCAAGAAAACTAACTCCAGAGCTCTGAGCAGCTGTGCACCTCTAAAAATGGCTATTTCTTTTTTCCTGAAAGAAAAAAAAAAAATTAAAAACCCTCTGCAGGAACCCAGCAAGTAAAATAAAGACACCAAGACAACTTACTGCAACTGAGTGGCTAAGTTTCCTTTTAGAAAATAATAACTATGTGGGTAAGCTTCTGCAGAGCTCTGTGTCTTCCATTGAGATGTCTGTTCACGAACATCCCACCCGGGGAGACCGGGTCAGCCACTCTGCCAGGAATCCCTACCTCCCACCCCACACGCTACATAAGAAATTTGCCAGTAATTTTGAAATTATAGGACATTTTCTACCTAATCACTCCCTCTAGACCCAGCAAAACGGTCTGCCTTGCAGGAGCACTGGTTTCTGAGTTGTGATCCTCGGGATAGAGCTGAAGGGAAGAAAGGAGCCATAAAGCGGTTCCTACTGGTAAAGTGGCTCCTTGTCATTACCCAGTTAAGTGGAGAGATGCTCGGATGAGCTGGCCGATAGTCATAGGAGCCGCTGGAAATCACGGCCAGGACAACTTCTGGTGTCCTTTGAAAACATCAAACGACGAGCTACTGCCGGGGCCCCAAGCTCCTATGGCTCATATTTAAACATTTTAAAATCTAACCACGGTTGAGGCCGTAGGAGTCTCAAGCCTTCAGATGAAAAAATTCTACCCGGTGCAGAGGGAAGGCCTCTGAGGGAAAGGTTGAAAGAGAAGGTTAAGCCCCACTTTGGAAAGGTCAAGCCATTTGCAGCTTTGTCAGGTGCAGGCGGCCTGGCAGGTGGGATGTCCTCAGGGAGGACTGAAGTCACAAGGCTGGCGCATTTCACTTGAGCAGAAGCTCACTTGCTTAGACATCGGTTTACGTGTAAGTACAGACAGTGGGGTCAGCAGAGGGGCTGGCCAAAACCTTTGATGCTGATCCCTGGATTATATTGCTGGAAGTTTAATCTCAAGGTGTTCACACACTAGTGGGATAATGAAGACAGGTACAGACATATATTAGAGGGAAAACTCCTAAGGACTACGAGAGCACAGAGGAGAGATGGCTCCCTCTGGTACCAGACAGGGGACCAGACGGTCTTCACCTGCTTGATGATGCTCTTTGGGCTTGCCTCTGAGGGAAAGTGAAACTTTTTATAGGGACAAAAATGGAAGGAGGGAGGACTTGAAGCAAATAAAATATAAGAAATGGCATAAAGAATTATTTCCCTTGAAGAAGGAAATGGAAACCCACTTCAGTATTCTTGCCTGGGAAATCCCATGGACAGAGGTGGGTGACAGTCCACGGGGCCACAAAAGAGTCAGGTAAGACTCAGCAACAACTGACTACTTCCTCTGCCGCCTGCATTCCAGTTCAGCGGGTGCTCCTATGCCTCAGGTCACGAGAGTCCCGTCCTAATGGAGTTTTTAACAAAAGGGCAGTGCATGCGGTGGCTACCAATGGGATGAGGTGCCTAGGAGCAAAGGGAGCCTCTGAGGCGGTGAGCGCACCAGGGTGGGGCTCCGGTGAATGGGATGAGAGAGGCCCCAGCGATTGCCCTCGCCCCTTCTACCAAGTGCAGACACACCCAGGGGACACCATTTATGGACCGTGAAGTGAGCCTTCGCCAGACACTGACCCAGCCGTGCTGTGACCTTGGCCTTCCCAGTCTCTGGAACTGTTTATGAGCCAAGCTTAGAGTGTTCTGCGACAGCAGCCCAAACCAAGACAGGGCCTCACCTGCTTCTGTACGCTGAGCCTTTCTGAGTCAGTGTCCTATGGGTGGCAGATACAAGTACCCACGACTAAGGGGATCGACTTTCCCAGTTGTCCCAGGGCTGTGCTGGTAATAGGACTCCGAGTTTTCCCACATCCCAGGAGGCCCCTTAATCCCAGGCAAACTAGCCTGGCTGGTCACTGTGCTTTCCTCTGGCTGCACAGGAGGCTGAGGAAGCAAGTGTCATTATTCCGCGGGTAGACAGGTTCCCACAGCCCTGCAGAGGTGCTCCCCCGTATCGTACTGCCCGGAGACAACGACAGATGCCAATGCTCAGCAACACTGAATATCCGCTTCTCACTAAATGATTAGCAGGGGCTTAAAGTATTGGGGGAAAAGTCTTATGTATTTAGCCGGTATTTTATTTTGCTTTTGGCCAATACAGGTACACCTGCCCGATCTCACTGGATGATGCTCTTTGGGCTTGCCTCTGAGGGAAAGTGAAACTTTTTATAGGGACAAAAATGGAAGGAGGGAGGACTTGAAGCAAATAAAATATAAGAAATGGCATAAAGAATTATTTCCCTTGAAGAAGGAAATGGAAACCCACTTCAGTATTCTTGCCTGGGAAATCCCATGGACAGAGGTGGGTGACAGTCCACGGGGCCACAAAAGAGTCAGGTAAGACTCAGCAACAACTGACTACTTCCTCTGCCGCCTGCATTCCAGTTCAGCGGGTGCTCCTATGCCTCAGGTCACGAGAGTCCCGTCCTAATGGAGTTTTTAACAAAAGGGCAGTGCATGCGGTGGCTACCAATGGGATGAGGTGCCTAGGAGCAAAGGGAGCCTCTGAGGCGGTGAGCGCACCAGGGTGGGGCTCCGGTGAATGGGATGAGAGAGGCCCCAGCGATTGCCCTCGCCCCTTCTACCAAGTGCAGACACACCCAGGGGACACCATTTATGGACCGTGAAGTGAGCCTTCGCCAGACACTGACCCAGCCGTGCTGTGACCTTGGCCTTCCCAGTCTCTGGAACTGTTTATGAGCCAAGCTTAGAGTGTTCTGCGACAGCAGCCCAAACCAAGACAGGGCCTCACCTGCTTCTGTAAGCTGAGCCTTTCTGAGTCAGTGTCCTATGGGTGGCAGATACAAGTACCCACGACTAAGGGGATCGACTTTCCCAGTTGTCCCAGGGCTGTGCTGGTAATAGGACTCCGAGTTTTCCCACATCCCAGGAGGCCCCTTAATCCCAGGCAAACTAGCCTGGCTGGTCACTGTGCTTTCCTCTGGCTGCACAGGAGGCTGAGGAAGCAAGTGTCATTATTCCGCGGGTAGACAGGTTCCCACAGCCCTGCAGAGGTGCTCCCCCGTATCGTACTGCCCGGAGACAACGACAGATGCCAATGCTCAGCAACACTGAATATCCGCTTCTCACTAAATGATTAGCAGGGGCTTAAAGTATTGGGGGAAAAGTCCTATGTATTTAGCCGGTATTTTTATTTTTGCTTTTGGCCAATACAGGTACACCTGCCCGATCTCACTGGATGGTCCGTGGGTGCGCATGACACTCAAGTCAGGACGGCCACAGACTGGGCTGGACATCAAATCGGATTCGGCTGCATCTGGGTCTCTTACTTTGCCTTCAACAAAGAGGAAACCAGAAACTTCTTAACAGGGAAATGGAATAAGTTTATTCTGTGGAGAGGAACAGAGTCAAGGAGAGAAGGAAAGCCATAAAGGGGAGAAAAAAAGAGCAAGAAAGGGAGGGGGAGACTGACCACATCCTGTGAGCCCCTGAGGGGACCCCTTCTCCTCTTGTTATCATGGTAAGAGCTTTAATAAATTCCCTTTTGCTTAAGCTAATCCTTACTTGAAATATGTGTATTTTTCCCAGGTTTCATGCTTGTATCTGGGAAGGCTGGTTGCAGACACATGCTGCCTAAGAGTGTAGCAGAGGGAAAATAATTAGAATTACTCTAGTTTTGGATGTTTTAACGGCAGACTCACTGCACACAGAATTATCACTTGCTTTAAATTATGCATGTGTATTGGTTTATTACTTCTAGATTTAATTTATTCCCAATTAAGTTGTCTATTCACTAGCCTAACTGTTATATATTCCATTTTCTAAACACCTCTATTTGCTTGTTTCTCTCTATCTCATATACAAGTATCAAGTCCTATGCATAATTCTTGGGATAATTTACTCCAGTACATCTTCCATTAGTATTTGCTGAAAAGGAATAACGTCTATAATTAAGGTTTTTTTCTTACTTTGCATCCAAAATGTCAATAATTGAAATTTTTCTTTTGCTGAAAAGGAAGGGTCAATCATTTTATGGAGGCCCCTTAATCCCAGGCAAACTAGCCTGGCTGGTCACTGTGCTTTCCTCTGGCTGCACAGGAGGCTGAGGAAGCAAGTGTCATTATTCCGCGGTAGACAGGTTCCCACAGCCCTGCAGAGGTGCTCCCCCGTATCGTACTGCCCGGAGACAACGACAGATGCCAATGCTCAGCAACACTGAATATCCGCTTCTCACTAAATGATTAGCAGGGGCTTAAAGTATTGGGGGAAAAGTCCTATGTATTTAGCCGGTATTTTTATTTTTGCTTTTGGCCAATACAGGTACACCTGCCCGATCTCACTGGATGGTCCGTGGGTGCGCATGACACTCAAGTCAGGACGGCCACAGACTGGGCTGGACATCAAATCGGATTCGGCTGCATCTGGGTCTCTTACTTTGCCTTCAACAAAGAGGAAACCAGAAACTTCTTAACAGGGAAATGGAATAAGTTTATTCTGTGGAGAGGAACAGAGTCAAGGAGAGAAGGAAAGCCATAAAGGGGAGAAAAAAAGAGCAAGAAAGGGAGGGGGAGACTGACCACATCCTGTGAGCCCCTGAGGGGACCCCTTCTCCTCTTGTTATCATGGTAAGAGCTTTAATAAATTCCCTTTTGCTTAAGCTAATCCTTACTTGAAATATGTGTATTTTTCCCAGGTTTCATGCTTGTATCTGGGAAGGCTGGTTGCAGACACATGCTGCCTAAGAGTGTAGCAGAGGGAAAATAATTAGAATTACTCTAGTTTTGGATGTTTTAACGGCAGACTCACTGCACACAGAATTATCACTTGCTTTAAATTATGCATGTGTATTGGTTTATTACTTCTAGATTTAATTTATTCCCAATTAAGTTGTCTATTCACTAGCCTAACTGTTATATATTCCATTTTCTAAACACCTCTATTTGCTTGTTTCTCTCTATCTCATATACAAGTATCAAGTCCTATGCATAATTCTTGGGATAATTTACTCCAGTACATCTTCCATTAGTATTTGCTGAAAAGGAATAACGTCTATAATTAAGGTTTTTTTCTTACTTTGCATCCAAAATGTCAATAATTGAACTAATATCTCTCTTTCACTGTCTAAATCCTCAAGTCTCTTATCTTTGAGGTCTTTTTTTTTTTTTTAAATGCATTTAAAATAAAAGAATACACTTTTCCTGGGATGATACAAATGCGTAGCTTTTAAGCACTGAAAAGAAAAAAAAAACAAGAAAATATAATAAAGTTGGTAACAAAAGCTTGCAACATTTACAGTGCTTAGTTAAAAGGCTTACAATAAGATTTCCAGGTGCAATCTGCAGGGTATACGGTGCATCAGTGGATAGTCAAGTACAGATTTTGTGAGGAATGAACACTACCCATCAGGATTCTGGTCCAAGGGAAGAAGCTTTCTATCACTGTTAAAGGGCACACGCCGGACCCCCAGCTGAGCAAGTGTGAGCCATGGTGCACGTAAGTGCCCCTGGTCGGTCAGTCTGGCATCGTGGGCCATCTCTTCCCTGACTCAGGTCTCCAGCTCCATAACGTTGGTTGGTTGTTCTCTCTCCTTTTTGGGCACACCATGTGACATACAGGACTTTAGTTCCCTGCCCAGGGATCGAGCCTGTGACCCCTGCATTGGGAGTGCAGAATCTTAACCACTGGACCACCATGGAAGTCCCACATGTTGGCTGTTCTCGATTCAAGCTACTGATGATCTAACAGAAGGGGAGTAGAAAAGTGATAAGAAACTCAAGACTTGGTTGCTTCCCCTGGAACTCAAAGAAGCCTCCTTTTCAGCTTGTGCTCCATTCCCAGGACTTGAAGATAAAGTTTAAGGTAAATATACAGCTGCCACCATTAGAAAGTACTTAGAATGCATTAAACCCCTAGAGGTAGCACATTTTTTCCTTCTCAGGAGGTGCATGTATATATAAATTTAATAAATGTTATATGTATATTATATTAGCATTATACCAACAGTTCTATATATTTTCAAGAAGACTTACTATTAGAGCAGTTTTTGGCTTTGCAGCAAAACTGAACTGGAAGTACAGAGACTTCCCTTCTACCCCCTGCCCTACACATACACACTCTGCCCCATGAACAACATACTACACCTGAGCGGGACATCTGTGTAATTGATGAACCTGTGGTATCTTTACCACCCAGAGGTTACAGTTGACATTAGGATTTAATCTTGGTGCTGTACATTCTGGGGGTCTGAATAAATATACCCACTACGATGGGCTTCCCAGATGGCTCAGTGGTAAAGAATCCACCTGCCAGTGCAGGAGACGTGGGTTTGATCTCTGGGTCAGGAAGATCCCCTGGAGGAGGAAATGGCAACCCACTCCAGCATTCCTGCCTAGAGAATTTCATGGACAGAGGAGCCTGGCGGGCTACAGTCCATGGAGTTGGAAAGAGTTGGACACGCCCTGGAGACTAAACAACAACCCACCATTACAACAACAGAGGAGTTTCACTGCCCTAAACATTTAGGGTTCTATCTTGCCATCCTTCCCTCCCCACCAGCCCCTGACAACCACTGATCTTTTCACTGTCTCTGTGACTTTGCCTCTTCCAGACTGTAATACAGTATGTATTTTTCTCATATTGTCTTTTTTCACTTGGTGATATGCATTTATGTTTCCTTCATGACTCGACAGCTCATTTCTTTATACCACTGAATAATATTCCATCGTCTAGAGGTAGCACAGTTTATTTACCCATTCGCCTACTGACTGATGCACATCTGGATTGCTTCCAAGTTTGGACATTAACAAATAGAGCTGCTATAATGATCTGTGTACAGGTGTTCTGTGTGGATACAAGTTAGATCTCTTTTGGGTAAATATCAAAGAATAGGATTGCTGCATTGTATGGTAAGACTATGCTAAGCTTTGTTAAGAAATCATCGGTCTGTTTTCTAAAGTGGCTGTATATTTTTTGCATTTCTACCAGCAATGAATAACATGTAATTTTTTATATCTTTGTTTGTCCCCTTGGATCTTCCTTAAGTCTAATGCCTTGATGGCATCTCATCCTGTTTACATCCAATATCAAGCGAAAAATCAAAACCATCTGCATTCATTTCTTCCTTTCACTGCCAAACTGCTTTAAAGAAAATTCTGTATGTGTTTTCTCCCTCCCTGCTTATTACCTTGCAAACAAAGGTAACAAAACCTCTACCTGGGAATTTCTTTCTCTCTCAAAGAAGAAAATAATATAAAGCAATGATATTGAAGGTACCAATTATAACAGATTATTAGTTCTCACTCTGTTACATTTCCCTTCTGCCTTGGACATTATTGAGCTCCTGTCCATGGAAACCCCCTTTTGCCTTGAGGACACTGTTTTCCTGATCCTCTTTTTATAACTTTATCTTCTTTTTCCCAGCCTATAAAATATGTGTTCAGTCAGTCACTAAGTCATGTCTGACTCTGCGATCCCATAGATGGCAGCACACCAGCCTGTTCTGCACTGTCTCGTGGCTTTAAATATAACTGCCTATAATATTTCTTCTTTACATTATCAACATTGCTTGTATCGGTTATTATATGTTTCCATTATTGCAAGTCTGTGGACCAAGCCAAACACATTTCTAGACTTGGCCATCCAGTAAATTCCAGTCTCACTTGTCTGATTAAACACTCAAATGGATCCCCAGAGGTTAAGACTTTGGGCTTCCAAGTGAAGAGACACTCTTTCCTTCTAGGTCACTCCTATTCTGTGCCTTTTTTTCCTACAGAGGTTGCCATCATGATGATTTCCACACCACCTCAAACCCTCCAGGCACCTGGGCATGGAAATCAACATTAAAACTTTTTCCCTTTGATCCTACACATTGAATCAGTTACCAAGGGTCAGGAATGCTGCCATAGACTCTCTTTTTTACTCTCCTCCCTTTCAGATGCTTCTAGTTCTTTCTTTCTCACCTGGACTTCGGCAAGCACCCTCCTGTTCAGTGATTCACACATGTGGGTCTTGGCAGAAGGCGAGGGAAGAGCGAGGCGTGTCCTGCTAGGAAGTGCTGTCAAGATATCAGCTGGGAAAAGAGGCATGTGTAGTGGGCCTATCAGGTGCTTTATGAGGCTTGACCATGAAAATGACCCATGTGATACTCTCCTATGTCTGGATCTAATGCATGCCCTCCAGGGGGGAGACAAAATGATCCACAACAAGGAAGGACATTTTAGATTTTCTGTTCATACTTATTCTGTTTTAAAAACAAAACAGCAACAACCAACACCATAATAGGAGATGAGGGAAGCTGCTATAGAGCCCAGGAAGCTCAGCTTGGTGCTCTGTGAAGACCTAGGGGGGTGGGGCTAAGGAAGGGAGGCTCACGAGGGAGGGGATACATGTACAGATACAGCTGATTCACTTTGTTGTACAGCAGAAACTAGCATGATATTGTAAAGAAATTATACTCCAATTTTTTAAAAATCAGAAGAATAGGAGAAGAACTTAAGCATTCCTAGTATCTAATGTATGTCCGTCCACTGGCCCGCTCCTCCTACAGGGGCCAGTCTCTCCCCTGATGGCAGCACACCAGCCTGTTCTGCACTGTCTCGTGGCTTTAAATATAACTGCCTATAATATTTCTTCTTTACATTATCAACATTGCTTGTATCGGTTATTATATGTTTCCATTATTGCAAGTCTGTGGACCAAGCCAAACACATTTCTAGACTTGGCCATCCAGTAAATTCCAGTCTCACTTGTCTGATTAAACACTCAAATGGATCCCCAGAGGTTAAGACTTTGGGCTTCCAAGTGAAGAGACACTCTTTCCTTCTAGGTCACTCCTATTCTGTGCCTTTTTTTCCTACAGAGGTTGCCATCATGATGATTTCCACACCACCTCAAACCCTCCAGGCACCTGGGCATGGAAATCAACATTAAAACTTTTTCCCTTTGATCCTACACATTGAATCAGTTACCAAGGGTCAGGAATGCTGCCATAGACTCTCTTTTTTACTCTCCTCCCTTTCAGATGCTTCTAGTTCTTTCTTTCTCACCTGGACTTCGGCAAGCACCCTCCTGTTCAGTGATTCACACATGTGGGTCTTGGCAGAAGGCGAGGAAGAGCGAGGCGTGTCCTGCTAGGAAGTGCTGTCAAGATATCAGCTGGGAAAAGAGGCATGTGTAGTGGGCCTATCAGGTGCTTTATGAGGCTTGACCATGAAAATGACCCATGTGATACTCTCCTATGTCTGGATCTAATGCATGCCCTCCAGGGGGGAGACAAAATGATCCACAACAAGGAAGGACATTTTAGATTTTCTGTTCATACTTATTCTGTTTTAAAAACAAAACAGCAACAACCAACACCATAATAGGAGATGAGGGAAGCTGCTATAGAGCCCAGGAAGCTCAGCTTGGTGCTCTGTGAAGACCTAGGGGGGTGGGGCTAAGGAAGGGAGGCTCACGAGGGAGGGGATACATGTACAGATACAGCTGATTCACTTTGTTGTACAGCAGAAACTAGCATGATATTGTAAAGAAATTATACTCCAATTTTTTAAAAATCAGAAGAATAGGAGAAGAACTTAAGCATTCCTAGTATCTAATGTATGTCCGTCCACTGGCCCGCTCCCCTCCTACAGGGGCCAGTCTCTCCCCCTACAGGGGGCAGTCCCCTCTCCTTCAGGGGGCAGCCTCCCCTGTCACCTGGCAAGGTGAAGTCAGTCCCTCACCTTTTCCTTTTCAGCAATGCAGTGCTTCCTATTTCAATTTAGACAGACCTTGATAATGGATTCACAGATCATTTTATCTAGCTTTAGCCAAATGTGGCCTCACAAAATAAAATTTCTGAAGGTAATATGAGTAACTCAGCACGAGTAAACAAAAACACATGGTAGAACTGATCTTTCCAAAAGTGCACTAGGAATGGAAAGTAGACTAGCAAGGGAAAGACTAGTTCTGTCACTCATGTGGCAATGGCACATAATGATAATCTAACTAGAGAGACACAGAATAGGTCTTGAATATTGTAAATTAACAAGAAGATTTTGGGAATTTGGCTATATTTCCACTTTAGTTGAAGACAAAACCTCCCTTCAGTCTGTACTGTGCCTAGAGGTACTAGCTAAAGATAGCCTGTGGTTGTCAGGATCAGCAAGATACAAAAAAACAAAAAAGAGCCTAAGTTGTCTGATTAGTTACATAAATATACTTGTGTGCAGGTTTACAGTGAGAGGAGAAGAGCCTATTGTACAACACTATAAAAATACTGCAAATCCCGGGGGTCCCTGGTGGCCCACTGGATAGAGAGTCCACCTTGCAGTGCAAGGGGCACTGGTTCGATCCCTGGCCGGGGAAGATGCCATGTGCCGTGGAGTGGCTAGACTGGTGTGTCCAATTAGGAGCCAGCATTCTGGAGCGCCCATGCACCCACAGCTGGTGCTCTGCAGCGAGAGAGGCCACTGAGATGCGAGGCCCACACAGGCCAAAGAATAAAAGGTGGATGAAAATAAATATATAAAAAACCAGTAAAAGAGGTCAAAATTAAAACAAAAAAGATTGTAAATTCATATTGGAAATATTGTGCATTTCAGCTTTTAGATAACTATTTTGAAGAAGTACAGTTGTAATGAAAGATACTAAACTTTAAACTTTTTACTGAAAGTATATATGAAGTAAAATATCTGGGGACAAATACCCTTTACAAGTTGAGACATGTAAACTTGCTCCAAGTAAGCAAATTCATCACTTACATTAGTACCCACGCTTAAAATGTATATTGTGTTACATTTAAAATGAAGTAATCTGTCTTAAAACTATCTATGTTTTTTGATGAAAAACAAGTTAACTCATTTAAAAAAATTTAATATAAAAGCCAAATAGGAAGATATTATCCTTCTCAAATTGAGGCATGAAGTAAAAAATCATGTGGGAAGTGTTTACTAGATTCAAATTTTACTACTTACAATGTGGCCTCACAAAATAAAATTTCTGAAGGTAATATGAGTAACTCAGCACGAGTAAACAAAAACACATGGTAGAACTGATCTTTCCAAAAGTGCACTAGGAATGGAAAGTAGACTAGCAAGGGAAAGACTAGTTCTGTCACTCATGTGGCAATGGCACATAATGATAATCTAACTAGAGAGACACAGAATAGGTCTTGAATATTGTAAATTAACAAGAAGATTTTGGGAATTTGGCTATATTTCCACTTTAGTTGAAGACAAAACCTCCCTTCAGTCTGTACTGTGCCTAGAGGTACTAGCTAAAGATAGCCTGTGGTTGTCAGGATCAGCAAGATACAAAAAAAAAAAAAAAAAAGCCTAAGTTGTCTGATTAGTTACATAAATATACTTGTGTGCAGGTGTACAGTGAGAGGAGAAGAGCCTATTGTACAACACTATAAAAATACTGCAAATCCCGGGCTTCCCTGGTGGCCCACTGGATAGAGAGTCCACCTTGCAGTGCAAGGGGCACTGGTTCGATCCCTGGCCGGGGAAGATGCCATGTGCCGTGGAGTGGCTAGACTGGTGTGTCCAATTAGGAGCCAGCATTCTGGAGCGCCCATGCACCCACAGCTGGTGCTCTGCAGCGAGAGAGGCCACTGAGATGCGAGGCCCACACAGGCCAAAGAATAAAAGGTGGATGAAAATAAATATATAAAAAACCAGTAAAAGAGGTCAAAATTAAAACAAAAAAGATTGTAAATTCATATTGGAAATATTGTGCATTTCAGCTTTTAGATAACTATTTTGAAGAAGTACAGTTGTAATGAAAGATACTAAACTTTAAACTTTTTACTGAAAGTATATATGAAGTAAAATATCTGGGGACAAATACCCTTTACAAGTTGAGACATGTAAACTTGCTCCAAGTAAGCAAATTCATCACTTACATTAGTACCCACGCTTAAAATGTATATTGTGTTACATTTAAAATGAAGTAATCTGTCTTAAAACTATCTATGTTTTTTGATGAAAAACAAGTTAACTCATTTAAAAAAATTTAATATAAAAGCCAAATAGGAAGATATTATCCTTCTCAAATTGAGGCATGAAGTAAAAAATCATGTGGGAAGTGTTTACTAGACAGTATTCTTTTTTTTTTAGCCACACTGTTCAGCTTGTGGGGTCTTAGTTCCCCAGTCAGAGACTGAACACCCAGGGCCTTTGAGTGAAAATGTGGAGTCCTAGCCAGGGGACCACCAGGGAATTCCCAATGAAAGGTATTCTTTTTTTTTAAAAAAAATATTTATTTATTTATTTATTTTGGGGGGGGTGCGGTGGGGAGAGGGGGAAGAAGGTGGGTCACTTCTATTGGTCTTTCCTTTGTCTGTTTTCATCAATCTTTGTTCTTTGGCCCGTGTAGGCCTCCCATTGCGGTGGCCTCTGTCGTCGCAGAGCACCGGCTCTGGGCGCATGCGCTCCAGAGCTCCGGCTCGGTCACTGGACACATCAGTCCAGCCGCTCCGCGGCACGTGGGATCTTCCCAGGCCAGGGATCGAACTGGCGCCCCTTGCACTACAAGGCGGTGTGCTTACCCACTGGACTACCAGGGAAGCCCTGAATGGTATTCTTAATAGTATTTTGGGTCTTCAGTCTTCTTCCTCTATTCGCTGTTCTGTGCATTTGTGTATGCTTTTATTATATAAAGTTTCAAGCACATATGAGTCATTTAGCATTTTAGCATTAGAGAAAATGGAATAAATCAAAGAAGTGAAAAATTTGGGACTGTAAATCTGAATTGAAATACCAGTATGAACTGATAATATGCTTTTCCTTTAAAAATGTATTTTCTAGCTCTGCCCTAGAAGCAAGGACACATTGAGTGGCAGTGAGCATTCCTACAATCTAGACTGTGGTCCCTAAATTCTCTGGAAAAGCTACTGATTTTCGACATTCAGGAGAAAAAGGATTAAATGATCCTAGAACATTTTGTACCAAAATTAAAAAATAAAACTAATCAAAGACAAAATCAAAAAGATCCCCAGGCTAATACAATAACAGCGTTATTCTCATATACTCAAATTGGTAGATAATACTTCAAGAAATCCCTTTGCTGATCTGTGGAGGAACCAAGAAAACAAACTTCATATTGAAAACTTATACATAAAGGGAAATCATCAAGAAATAATTTGATCTTACTGTATGTACTGTACCTCAGAGTAATGAAAAACTTTTGATGAGTTTTTTTTAATGGAAAGGCCAGCTATTAGAATATTAATGGACAAATGGATCAAGCAATGATCAACAAATTATAAAACCAGTGGGATTTTTATAATTCATAAGTCAAGCTGAAAATTCTAAACCAACTGATAATCTTAACAAAAGACAGCCAGGCGCTCTATACCTTTAGAGGTTTTTCAATGGGAAGTACACACCACCACCTATAGAGAGTTCTTCCTAAGGCAGGCAAGCGAACCCTGAGCAACATCAATCACAGGCAATAAGCAAAAAATCTAGAATTCTGGAAACTCTCAAGGACAAATACTGGACTTTGTTCAGCCAACAAATTTCAAGAAAAAAAATAGTAGCAAAAACCACAGATTAAAAAGTTGAGAGGCATATCAATCAAATGTGTTCTGGCCCAAACAAAATCTCTAAGCAAAGCCAAAACCAAACACAATTTTGAGGAAGTTGGGGAATTTTGACCATTGATTTGACAACGTTGTTGTTCTGTGGCTAAGTCAAGTCCAACTCTTTGCGACCTCATGGACTGCAGCAAGCCAGGCTTTCCTGTCTTTCGTTATCTCCTGGAGTTCACTTAAACTCATGTCCATTCAGTCAGTGATGCCGTCCAACTGTCTCTGTCACTCTCTTCTCCTCCTCAGTCTTTCTCAGTATCAGGGTCTTTTCCAATGAGCTGTCTTTTCACATCAGGTGGCCAAAGTATTGGAGCTTCAGCTTCAACAATAGTCCCTCCAATGAATATTCAAGGTTGCTTTCCTTTAGTATTGACAGGTTTGATCTCCTTGCTGTCCAAAGGACTCTCAAGAGTCTTTTCCAGCACCACAATTTGAAAGCATATTCTTTGATAATGTTAAGAAATAATTAATGGTGTGTTCTTACAATGGTACATTTTAGATAAGTTAATGTTGGTATAGTTTATCCTTTCTGGAATCTCAGTCCTATTTCCTAGTGTCTCATTTTGCTGGTAGGTAATTTTTCTGTGTTCTGTTCTTTGACTGAAATACTAGCCTTCAGTTCTGGAGGCTTTCTAGACGTGTGTAAATCACCAGGTTGCAAGGGTTGTTTCTGGTATAAACAGGGCTGATTCAGCTTCCAACTATTTTTGGCTTCTGAGGATTTTCCTTACTTCCTTGCAACCTGGTTTAAATTTTTTTTAACTTTGGGCTGAAATTCAGCTTCGCTGGAAAGGCCAGCTATTAGAATATTAATGACAGCAAAAAAAAATGGGATTTTATAATTCATAAGTCAAGCTGAAAATTCTAAACCAACTGATAATCTTAACAAAAGACAGCCAGGCGCTCTATACCTTTAGAGGTTTTTCAATGGGAAGTACACACCACCACCTATAGAGAGTTCTTCCTAAGGCAGGCAAGCGAACCCTGAGCAACATCAATCACAGGCAATAAGCAAAAAATCTAGAATTCTGGAAACTCTCAAGGACAAATACTGGACTTTGTTCAGCCAACAAATTTCAAGAAAAAAAATAGTAGCAAAAACCACAGATTAAAAAGTTGAGAGGCATATCAATCAAATGTGTTCTGGCCCAAACAAAATCTCTAAGCAAAGCCAAAACCAAACACAATTTTGAGGAAGTTGGGGAATTTTGACCATTGATTTGACAACGTTGTTGTTCTGTGGCTAAGTCAAGTCCAACTCTTTGCGACCTCATGGACTGCAGCAAGCCAGGCTTTCCTGTCTTTCGTTATCTCCTGGAGTTCACTTAAACTCATGTCCATTCAGTCAGTGATGCCGTCCAACTGTCTCTGTCACTCTCTTCTCCTCCTCAGTCTTTCTCAGTATCAGGGTCTTTTCCAATGAGCTGTCTTTTCACATCAGGTGGCCAAAGTATTGGAGCTTCAGCTTCAACAATAGTCCCTCCAATGAATATTCAAGGTTGCTTTCCTTTAGTATTGACAGGTTTGATCTCCTTGCTGTCCAAAGGACTCTCAAGAGTCTTTTCCAGCACCACAATTTGAAAGCATATTCTTTGATAATGTTAAGAAATAATTAATGGTGTGTTCTTACAATGGTACATTTTAGATAAGTTAATGTTGGTATAGTTTATCCTTTCTGGAATCTCAGTCCTATTTCCTAGTGTCTCATTTTGCTGGTAGGTAATTTTTCTGTGTTCTGTTCTTTGACTGAAATACTAGCCTTCAGTTCTGGAGGCTTTCTAGACGTGTGTAAATCACCAGGTTGCAAGGGTTGTTTCTGGTATAAACAGGGCTGATTCAGCTTCCAACTATTTTTGGCTTCTGAGGATTTTCCTTACTTCCTTGCAACCTGGTTCCTTTGGAGAAAGTTTGTTACATTTTATCCCACATATATAGGCATTCTGCAGTAGAAAAGTTTGCAGATTATCTAATACACAATATTTCTAGAAACAGAAGATCATTGTTTTCTTCTTTTATACAGCTTCTAGGTTAATCTTGGAACACAAGCTGTATAAAATTATGTATTACTAAAGCATTACTTGCTAATAAAAAAAATACATATGTCAATTAAATTATCCCAGCTTTAAGATTATTCCACTACATTTGTCTGTGACTTTGATTTCCACTCATCATTTTGATTTAGATGGGTTTTGTCTGTTTCTCACAGATGTCCACTTCCACTGCTCACCTTCTCCACCCACTTGTAGAGATTTCCATTCCTATATCTCTACATGCTCTGGGTTTACTGCCTTCAAAATCATTACCTCTTCTGGAAAACTATCTCCAGATCTCCCAGATGATAATACGTTTTTTCTCTTCAGAGCTCTGCCCACTTTAGGAATTCACTGAGAGGGGAACTCATTCATTCCCCTTTAGGAATCCCATTTAGGAATTAATTTTTTTGGTACTACATTTTTATCTGTAGTTTAACTAATTTTATATATCTTATTGCCTAAACTTCTTAATGTTAAGACCTTTTAAAGTGTTAGTTGCTCAGTCCTGTCCGGCTCTCTGAGATCCCATAGGTCTTCTGTCCATGGAACTCTCCAGACAAGAATACTGGAGTAGGTGGTCATTCCCCTTCTTCTTATTCATGTTGGCATTCTCTAAGTTACAAACCACAATGATTTTCAGGTAGTAGAGTTGAATAATAATTGTGGAGGTCCCTAAAAATGTTACAAAAAATCCCTAGCTATTATTGTAACAGCTGTATCTTTGAAAATCTAAAGATACCTGTGGACTGAGACCACTCATGTTAATATAATGTAGATGAGATTTTAGAACACTGAGATGAATATGACTTTGTTGTTTGTTTTAGGAAATATTTGCCTGGGTAAAAGAAGACTATAAACCAGAAAATATCTTAGGTGCTTGCTTTAGGAATTTTTCTACAAGACTCTTTACCTGGGCAAAAACTAGGCTATCAAATGGTTTCCTTATGATCATTTGTCTTCTTGATCTTGTGTCCATCCATACTATACTATATCATACTATCGTATTTAAATACTATATCAGAAAATTTGCCCATTCCCAATCACATCCCTGCTCTAAAATATCTTCCTTAAAGTGACCTGAGACCAAAACCCGAAGCCCAATAGCTGGTCCACTCCTGCATTCTCTCTCCTGAGAGGCTGTTCAGATGGCCAATGGTGCTCTTCCTTACTTTGACCTGGTGATATCTGAGGGGCTTAACATACCCTATAATGTTTCAGTTAACCTACGTTATAGGTTACTACATCAAACAGCAAAATATATTAAATTTCTTAAAATCCAGGATCATGTCATTTTTAAGTTAACATTTATAGCACGGATTTAGGTGCTTGAAAAATAGTTAACGGACGCATTTCTTGAAAACTATGTGCAGTATGATGACATCTTATACAGGACTGCCATTTGTAAAAGAACCTTTCACATAAAATGCAGGGTTTTTTGGTATTGTTGTATTATTGATGCATTCCTTTTCCTCCTTTTAGCTCATGGTTTATTTGATGGTTATTTCCAATTCACAGAGTCACTGTTAATTCAGACGGTTTACTTTTGTCCATTTCTAATCTCTGGGCACTGGAAAGCTAGTTGAAGCAATCTTGTCATTTTAAATGTCCTTATGCAATATCGAACAATGATCACTGTATTCAAATAATGAAAGGAGCAAAGCAAGGAGTTCATTTACATCAGCCTGTGATTCTTTTTCTTGAGGGGGTGGGGAGGGAGGGGGCCCACTTCTGTTGGTCTTTCATTTGTCTGTTTTCATCTATCTTTGTTCTTTGGCCTGTGTGGGCCTCCGATCGCGGTGGCCTCCCTCGCTGCAGAGCATTGGCTCTGGGCGCATGCGCTCCAGAGCTCCGGCTCGGTGATTGGACACATCGGTCCAGCCGCTCCACGGCATGTGGGACCTTCCCAGGCCAGGGATCGAACCGGCGCCCCTTGCACTGCAAGGCAGTGTCCTTACCCACTGGACCACCAGGGAAGTCCAGCCTGTGATTCTTGATTTTCTGAACGGAACTACAATGGGGTTTTTTGAATTTGTAAAACACCCTACAGGAATTCCAGAATGGAGCAGGGGGACTGATACGGGGGAGGAATACAGCAAGGCTTACTGAGTGAATGACGGCGTTTAATATGCCATTAGAGCACTGAACAAATGTCTCAGAATAATTTAGCATCAGCTTATATCCCCATTGTTGTAAAATTGCTATTATCAGATCCTTCCTTGAGAACTGGTGTCATTCAAAACCAAGGAAAGAGGGCAACTCCAGCTGTGGGACGTGGGGCACTGCCTGTGGAGCCGAAGGGTGGAAGCAGGGAGGCTGGGCGGGCAGGACTCCCGCAGAGGAGGTGGGCCTTCGCGGCCTTGTCGGTGGAGCCGCAGGGCTGTCCAGCGGCTGATGCCTTGGGTCACAACTCTTTTGCATTTCAGGAGCGGGCTCGTGCCTGTCCTGCCAGGGCGGAGTGGGCAGCTCAGGGGTCTGCAGGGTTCTGGAGTGACTCAGCACGAGGAGCCCGCTCAGTGCATTCCTGCGGCCCACTCTGCCCCCTGCTGGAGTGTACCCAGCCCTGAGCGGCTGGCGCTCGGGGGTCCCCAGGCTGAAAGGGGCCCAAAGCCAGGATCTGTGTGAACAGATCCTAGGGAGGCATGCACAGCGACCAAGAGACAATCCGTAGTCTGCCAGGGAACTGGTAATCAGTCAGAGCAGATTAACTGGGGAAGAAAGAAAGGCCTGCTTTTCATGTTAATGACTTCAATTCTGAAGAACAAAAGAAGAGAAATACAAAGTGCTGTTTATGGCAAGATTATGTTTCTAAATGGATCATTTTTCTGGGTATCTCACATCCTTATTTTTTAAGCTCTTGTAAAGAGATAATTACACACGACATCTCTGTCATGTGTGACTGTGCAAGGAGATCACACACACATGCAAGTGCACGCAGACCTTCAGCCCCATCCTGCAGGACAGTCATGTCTTATCTTAGGGAAGCATATTACATCATAGAGACGATGGGAGAGAGGAAATGAATTCAATTCTGTGGATGAGAATAAAGGCCTTCCCTGGTGGTCTGCTGATTAAGAATCCCCCAGCCAGTGCAGGGGACACGGGTTCATTCCCCGGTCTGACAAGATCCCACGTCCTACAGAGCAACTAAGCCTGGGTGCCACAGTTACTGCAGCCTGTATGCCGGCAGCGCGAGCTCTGGGAACAAAAGAAGCCAAACTGCAGGGAGAGGCCCACACGCAGCAGCAAGCGAGCAGCCCCCTACAGAGAAAGCCTGAGCTCAGTAACAAAGAGGTGGGGCAGCCAAAAGTAATAAATAAATACAAAGAAGAGGAAAGGGATAATGAAAAATCTGTATTTTGGGTCTGAAGAGGAAAATACAGATTGTTGGAAATGTGTTTTAAAATTAGGAGCGAGGGAGGGTACCTAGGTCTACCGATGGGTGATTCAGGTTGATGTTTGGCAGAAACCAACAAAATTCTGTAATGCAACTACCCTTCAATTAAAAGCAAACACAAAGAATAGCACAAGTGGAAAAGATAATGTGAAATTCGGGTTACAGATTCCTGTCCTGCCAGGGCGGAG
Organism: Tragulus kanchil; assembly: GCA_022376925.1. NCBI lineage: Eukaryota > Metazoa > Chordata > Mammalia > Artiodactyla > Tragulidae > Tragulus > Tragulus kanchil. Next base: position 158,118,689 of record JAIOJX010000003.1, read on the forward strand.
TGGGCAGCTCAGGGGTCTGCAGGGTTCTGGAGTGACTCAGCACGAGGAGCCCGCTCAGTGCATTCCTGGCCCACTCTGCCCCTGCTGGAGTGTACCCAGCCCTGAGCGGCTGGCGCTGGGGTCCCCAGGCTGAAAGGGCCCAAAGCCAGGATCTGTGTGAACAGATCCTAGGGAGGCATGCACAGCGACCAAGAGACAATCCGTAGTCTGCCAGGGAACTGGTAATCAGTCAGAGCAGATTAACTGGGGAAGAAAGAAAGGCCTGCTTTTCATGTTAATGACTTCAATTCTGAAGAACAAAAGAAGAGAAATACAAAGTGCTGTTTATGGCAAGATTATGTTTCTAAATGGATCATTTTTCTGGGTATCTCACATCCTTATTTTTTAAGCTCTTGTAAAGAGATAATTACACACGACATCTCTGTCATGTGTGACTGTGCAAGGAGATCACACACACATGCAAGTGCACGCAGACCTTCAGCCCCATCCTGCAGGACAGTCATGTCTTATCTTAGGGAAGCATATTACATCATAGAGACGATGGGAGAGAGGAAATGAATTCAATTCTGTGGATGAGAATAAAGGCCTTCCCTGGTGGTCTGCTGATTAAGAATCCCCAGCCAGTGCAGGGACACGGGTTCATTCCCCGGTCTGACAAGATCCCACGTCCTACAGAGCAACTAAGCCTGGGTGCCACAGTTACTGCAGCCTGTATGCCGGCAGCGCGAGCTCTGGGAACAAAAGAAGCCAAACTGCAGGGAGAGGCCCACACGCAGCAGCAAGCGAGCAGCCCCCTACAGAGAAAGCCTGAGCTCAGTAACAAAGAGGTGGGGCAGCCAAAAGTAATAAATAAATACAAAGAAGAGGAAAGGGATAATGAAAAAATCTGTATTTTGGGTCTGAAGAGGAAAATACAGATTGTTGGAAATGTGTTTTAAAATTAGGAGCGAGGGAGGGTACCTAGGTCTACCGATGGGTGATTCAGGTTGATGTTTGGCAGAAACCAACAAAATTCTGTAATGCAACTACCCTTCAATTAAAAGACAAACACATGAAAAAAAATGAAATTAGCAGCTAACCCGTGGAAAAGAGTAGATGGTGCAGATGGTGGTCTAAGATTCAGGAAAGGAGTCATACCCCTAGAGTCCTTCAGAAAAAAGTCTTCAAGAAAAACGTCTTCATGTTCCTTGCTGCCTGAATAGCAGGGAGGCAGTCCCTCTGCCAGCCAGAACAGTCAGCCCCTTTAACACCAGGAACACGCACACTGCTATCCTGGAGGGACAGACCTCCGGGAGACAGGAGACAGTGAGCTAACCCTCAATGACAGAGCCGAACAAAGCAGAACGCTATGAAACCACTGATAAAACCATTTGAGCTACGCTTTATCTTCCTCTAGAACCTTTCCTCCTTCTGGCCATCCCCGCTAAACCTAAGTGCAACTGCCTGTGGATTATAATTAATTTGGAAAAACCTTCAGTCCAGCCTGGTAGTCTGCAAACATTTCCCTGCTCTGGAATGTCTAGAACTTCCTGTGAGTGACGCTTAAAGCAATGAGCATTCATTATCAATACCTTGTTTCTTTCAAAACGAAATTTTAGAGTCAAAAGCACATCCTGGTCCTTTTTGTTTTCTTGGCTCTCTTAGAAAAGCACCAAATGTTCTATAAACAGCAACGTAGCCGACAAAAAGAGTGCCGTTAGGCTCTGAAGAAGTGGGCTGATTATGGAGGTGGGAGGGGAGGGGAGGAGGTGGTGGGAAGCCTAAAAAATAATAAGTGTTTCATCCCGATCCTTTGGGACACTGATTTTGTTAGGTCCTGTGGCCAGTACAAAGAAGCCAAACTGCAGGGAGAGGCCCACACGCAGCAGCAAGCGAGCAGCCCCCTACAGAGAAAGCCTGAGCTCAGTAACAAAGAGGTGGGGCAGCCAAAAGTAATAAATAAATACAAAGAAGAGGAAAGGGATAATGAAAAATCTGTATTTTGGGTCTGAAGAGGAAAATACAGATTGTTGGAAATGTGTTTTAAAATTAGGAGCGAGGGAGGGTACCTAGGTCTACCGATGGGTGATTCAGGTTGATGTTTGGCAGAAACCAACAAAATTCTGTAATGCAACTACCCTTCAATTAAAAGACAAACACATGAAAAAAAATGAAATTAGCAGCTAACCCGTGGAAAAGAGTAGATGGTGCAGATGGTGGTCTAAGATTCAGGAAAGGAGTCATACCCCTAGAGTCCTTCAGAAAAAAGTCTTCAAGAAAAACGTCTTCATGTTCCTTGCTGCCTGAATAGCAGGGAGGCAGTCCCTCTGCCAGCCAGAACAGTCAGCCCCTTTAACACCAGGAACACGCACACTGCTATCCTGGAGGGACAGACCTCCGGGAGACAGGAGACAGTGAGCTAACCCTCAATGACAGAGCCGAACAAAGCAGAACGCTATGAAACCACTGATAAAACCATTTGAGCTACGCTTTATCTTCCTCTAGAACCTTTCCTCCTTCTGGCCATCCCCGCTAAACCTAAGTGCAACTGCCTGTGGATTATAATTAATTTGGAAAAACCTTCAGTCCAGCCTGGTAGTCTGCAAACATTTCCCTGCTCTGGAATGTCTAGAACTTCCTGTGAGTGACGCTTAAAGCAATGAGCATTCATTATCAATACCTTGTTTCTTTCAAAACGAAATTTTAGAGTCAAAAGCACATCCTGGTCCTTTTTGTTTTCTTGGCTCTCTTAGAAAAGCACCAAATGTTCTATAAACAGCAACGTAGCCGACAAAAAGAGTGCCGTTAGGCTCTGAAGAAGTGGGCTGATTATGGAGGTGGGAGGGGAGGGGAGGAGGTGGTGGGAAGCCTAAAAAATAATAAGTGTTTCATCCCGATCCTTTGGGACACTGATTTTGTTAGGTCCTGTGGCCAGTACCAGAAAATCTGTGCTTTGAACCCTATAGTTTCTCATAACAGTAATTAGCACTTGTAGAAATCTATCATGTATACGACAGAGTTCTCACAATAATCTCTGTAATCCCAAAGCTCTCCTCTAATCCTGCAGGGGTAAGTGGACTATTATTATACCTGTTTTACAGATTGAGGCTTAAAGAGCCTAGATATCTTGTCCATCACTGTGTAGCATGAAGTATGAGAATCAGGATTTGGATCCTGGAGGCCAGTTCCAAGATACGAACTCTCACCTGCTACTGTGGACTACATCTGCGGTGGTCAGGACCATGTGGCTCAAGACCGCAGGTTCCGGATTTGAGTTCTAGTTGGGTGAACCATCACCTTCAAGAGCACCTAGGGCTTGGGGGTGGTGGTTTAGTCACTAAATCATTTCCAACTCTTTGTGACGCCATGGGCTGTAGCCCGCGAGTCTCCTCTGCTCATGGGATCCTCCGGGCAAGAATACTGGAGTGGGTTGCCATTTCCTTCTCCCGGATTCAGGGATCACACTCACATCTCCTGCACTGCAGGATTCCTTACAGCTGAACCACCAGGGAAGCCCTTCATCTGGGGCTTAACTTATGCCAAATGCTGGTCCCAGGTTGGTACACAGAATTTTCACATGACTGGAATGCACTTCCGTCCACTGCCTTCCTATGTGTGTGTGTGACCGCCTGTCCATTCCCTCACCTGTGAACCCCCACAGTCTCACAGAGCACGAGCCTAGTGTCGACTCTCCTGAAGGTAAATAAATCCTGAAGGTATGTAGGGCATCGGCACCTGCTGTTGACTGCTTAAAGTCCCCAGCGAAGGGTTTTCTGTCCCCAGAGTCTAGAGAGGAGCCTAATTTTGGAACAACACTTTAAACCGACTCTTTTGAAGTTTCTTATTGAAAAGGGTCTCCGTTTCCAGCTCATTTTTTGGTGGAAAGGATACAAAGAGGAAGGCATGGAGATAGAACGCCCAGGTCCCCACTTGACTGCGTCCCTGCTAAAATGCTAATAAGCCAGCGCAGGAACGCCAGTCCTTGGTACATGTCCTGAATTGGTTTGAAAGGAGGAAAGTTTCTCATAACAGTAATTAGCACTTGTAGAAATCTATCATGTATACGACAGAGTTCTCACAATAATCTCTGTAATCCCAAAGCTCTCCTCTAATCCTGCAGGGGTAAGTGGACTATTATTATACCTGTTTTACAGATTGAGGCTTAAAGAGCCTAGATATCTTGTCCATCACTGTGTAGCATGAAGTATGAGAATCAGGATTTGGATCCTGGAGGCCAGTTCCAAGATACGAACTCTCACCTGCTACTGTGGACTACATCTGCGGTGGTCAGGACCATGTGGCTCAAGACCGCAGGTTCCGGATTTGAGTTCTAGTTGGGTGAACCATCACCTTCAAGAGCACCTAGGGCTTGGGGGTGGTGGTTTAGTCACTAAATCATTTCCAACTCTTTGTGACGCCATGGGCTGTAGCCCGCGAGTCTCCTCTGCTCATGGGATCCTCCGGGCAAGAATACTGGAGTGGGTTGCCATTTCCTTCTCCCGGATTCAGGGATCACACTCACATCTCCTGCACTGCAGGATTCCTTACAGCTGAACCACCAGGGAAGCCCTTCATCTGGGGCTTAACTTATGCCAAATGCTGGTCCCAGGTTGGTACACAGAATTTTCACATGACTGGAATGCACTTCCGTCCACTGCCTTCCTATGTGTGTGTGTGACCGCCTGTCCATTCCCTCACCTGTGAACCCCCACAGTCTCACAGAGCACGAGCCTAGTGTCGACTCTCCTGAAGGTAAATAAATCCTGAAGGTATGTAGGGCATCGGCACCTGCTGTTGACTGCTTAAAGTCCCCAGCGAAGGGTTTTCTGTCCCCAGAGTCTAGAGAGGAGCCTAATTTTGGAACAACACTTTAAACCGACTCTTTTGAAGTTTCTTATTGAAAAGGGTCTCCGTTTCCAGCTCATTTTTTGGTGGAAAGGATACAAAGAGGAAGGCATGGAGATAGAACGCCCAGGTCCCCACTTGACTGACGTCCCTGCTAAAAATGCTAATAAGCCAGCGCAGGAACGCCAGTCCTTGGTACATGTCCTGAATTGGTTTGAAAGGAGTGGACTGACCCTTGTAAATGAGTTTAACTTGCTTTTTCACATGGATAGAAACTGTCAGTTTTCTGTCATCTAAGCTGCCCTGGGTAGCTCTTCCTGTTCCGTGTGTCGGGAGACATGGTTTTTTTAAATTTCTGATTTCATATAACTTCAAGAGGGTCCTTTTCCTTTCCTTAGGAAGCTGCCACTGTGATGGACACTGAACCAAGCTCCTTCTTCTCCTCTTTACCTTTAGCTCATTGCCAAGGTCCTTGTCATCCCCTTGCTTCCTTTTAAATGTCTTTAATTTCTTCGAGAAACGGGAAGGCCGAGCCTGCTCTTGCATCTGCATTTGTCACTGTTCACAGTGCCGCCCAGGAGAGGTTACCTGGTTTGAGGCACAGTAACCTTCAAATATGCTGGAAAACCGCCTTAGGAAACCTCGTCAGAAAAGCGTCTCGTGGGGCAGGTTACGGCTCAGGGCTGAGGTGACATCGAGCGGGGGAGCGCTGAGCCTCTGACCTCCTTCTTTCTTCTCTCCCAGCCTCTTAGTGTGATTTGGCAATTTTCTCTCCATGAGGCTCAGGCCTGACCCTGTAGAAGGTGTCAGGAGCCCGGGCCTGGAGACATTACTTGTGATGCGCAGAACCAGAGCTCAAAGCTCATAGCCTCTTTTTTTTTTTTTTTCCCCCTCTCTGTCCAGGTCTCAGTTTTGCAAAGATATCCCTAAGGCACAACATGCACAAGTTTGCCAAAAGCAAAGACCATCTCCTCAGTCTCTCCTTCTCTGTTTTCTCTCCTGCCTTAAAAGAAATATTATCTGATTACTAACAAAGAATGTCTCTCTTTCATGCACCCCATACGTTACATATGGAAAGAGACCTTACCATTTCAGGCAAGAAAAAGAGGATTGATGTTTTCAGGCACGAGGGCCAATAATGACAGTAATTTTCTATTCCTTGGATCTCTGATTGCCAATATCTTCAGATGGCTTCAAATGTCATTTTACAACTTCAGATAGAGCTCCCTGATGCTTTCTAACATTCCAGTGAGTACTGACAATTTGTCTTTGAACGGATGAGAGTGTTCGAGTTTTATTCTAATGGGAGAAAACAGGAGCCATTCTACTTTGGCTTTGTACAGAGAGAGGAACACTCCACGCAGGCTGTGGTGGTTCTGGTGCAATGTGCCCTGCAGAGAGGCTGCGGTCCACTGTGGGTCAAGAGCAAACAGCACTGTTCCCTTGGAAGGACTCATGCATAAAGGTCCAGAGGCAACTGGACCATGCAAGCATTTATCCTCTTTAAAAATTTAGGGGGGAAATCAAGGGAAAGTTAAGGAAAGTTATGCGTGCATGCTAAGTCGCTTCAGTCGTGCCCAACTCTTTGTGACCCCAATGGACTGTCTCCCGCCAGGCTCCTCTGTCCTTGGGAGTACTCTTGCCTGGACAGAGGCAAGAATACTGGCGTGGGTTGCCATGCCCTTCTTCAGCGGATCTTCCCGACCCAGGGATCGAACCTTCGTGGCTCCTGCACTGCAGTGGAGTCTTTATAGTTGAGACACTTGGGAAACCTCGGATTACGGCTCAGGGCTGAGGTGACTCCGGGCCTGGTACCTCCTTTTTCTTCTCTCCCAGCCTCTTAGTGTGATTTGGCAATTTTCTCCATGAGGCTCAGGCCTGACCCTGTAGAAGGTGTCAGGAGCCCGGCCTGGAGACATTACTTGTGATGCGCAGAACCAGAGCTCAAAGCTCATAGCCTCTTTTTTTTTTTCCCCTCTCTGTCCAGGTCTCAGTTTTGCAAAGATATCCCTAAGGCACAACATGCACAAGTTTGCCAAAAGCAAAGACCATCTCCTCAGTCTCTCCTTCTCTGTTTTCTCTCCTGCCTTAAAAGAAATATTATCTGATTACTAACAAAGAATGTCTCTCTTTCATGCACCCCATACGTTACATATGGAAAGAGACCTTACCATTTCAGGCAAGAAAAAGAGGATTGATGTTTTCAGGCACGAGGGCCAATAATGACAGTAATTTTCTATTCCTTGGATCTCTGATTGCCAATATCTTCAGATGGCTTCAAATGTCATTTTACAACTTCAGATAGAGCTCCCTGATGCTTTCTAACATTCCAGTGAGTACTGACAATTTGTCTTTGAACGGATGAGAGTGTTCGAGTTTTATTCTAATGGGAGAAAACAGGAGCCATTCTACTTTGGCTTTGTACAGAGAGAGGAACACTCCACGCAGGCTGTGGTGGTTCTGGTGCAATGTGCCCTGCAGAGAGGCTGCGGTCCACTGTGGGTCAAGAGCAAACAGCACTGTTCCCTTGGAAGGACTCATGCATAAAGGTCCAGAGGCAACTGGACCATGCAAGCATTTATCCTCTTTAAAAATTTAGGGGGGAAATCAAGGGAAAGTTAAGGAAAGTTATGCGTGCATGCTAAGTCGCTTCAGTCGTGCCCAACTCTTTGTGACCCCAATGGACTGTCTCCCGCCAGGCTCCTCTGTCCTTGGGAGTACTCTTGCCTGGACAGAGGCAAGAATACTGGCGTGGGTTGCCATGCCCTTCTTCAGCGGATCTTCCCGACCCAGGGATCGAACCTGGGTCTCCCGTGGCTCCTGCACTGCAGTGGAGTCTTTATAGTTGAGACACTTGGGAAACCTCGAGGAAAGCTACAGGAAACAGCAGAGCTGCTCCAAGTGGCCCTCAATCTCTTCAAGGCCTTCTTTGTGACCGCCACCACAGACGGAGGGCGACTGCAGATTTACAGTCCACAGGCTGGCGATTTGGTTGACCTTGTCCCATTCACGAGCCAGTCACGGTCCCCAAATGCTTTCCTCCGCAGCATCTCTGGTTGGTTCATCTGGTCAGCAGAGCGAAGAAACACTCGCATCTCCTGTTTAGTCGAGCTGCAACTCTAAACCAACATTTAAATGAACTGCGAGTATTTCATGATGAGTTGTGGCCTGACCTTGGCAGTGACTTTTCCAGACGATATTGTTAAAATGACAGTGCCGATTTTGATGCTAATGCTAACTGACTTTTTATTTTTTGGCAAATTATTTTGGGAAACATAATTGCTAACATTCCTTGGTAATACTCTCAACCTCTTTTTTTTTTTTCTATTTATTTTTTTTTCCTCCACAGCTTTCACTTATATTTAGAGTCCCTGAATCCAAAGAAACTCAATCTTTCCCTATTTGTGGATGTTTTATTTTCACCCCTGATTTGTGATTTTACGGCAAGATGACTTCTCACTCAGCAATGCTAACGACGTTCCAGTGTAGAAAGCCTTAATGACCATATTTTGATTTTTCTCATTTTTCTCTGCTTCCTCACTCCCTGCACCCCAGCCCTCATCCATGACCATTCTTTCTCTGTTGTTTAGGTGCCTGTACGTGATACCAGGCTTCCCTTGTGGCTCAGACATAAGGAATACTCCTGTAATACAGAAGACCCAGGTTGGGAAGATCCCCTGGAGAAGGGAATGGCAACCCACTCCAGCATTCTTGTCTGAGAAATCCGTGGACAGAGGAGCCTGGTGGGCTACAGCCCACAGGGTGACAAACAGTCGGACACGACTCAGCAACTGAAGAACTGCAATTTCCAGTGCATTTGAAATGTTTCACAATGAAAAAGAGAAGGAGAAAAGACCACATTTCTCCATGTTTATCTGGTACCTTTCGGTGCTGGTAGAGCCTTCTCAAGCCTCCTGTGGTACATTCGCACAGAGACTGTGGCACGAGATACCCTCAGCTCAGAGCAGAAAGCTCCCCCTGTCGGGAGTGGAGCCACACACCTGTCTCTATTTGGAATGAGTTATTATTTGGGGATAAAGCAACTGGAAGCCTTTTTGTTAAGTCTACAAATCCTGCTGGAGACCCTGCTCACCAACCCAGTGGAAGGTAAAACACCTTTAGGCTCAAGACTGGATCCAAGGTCAAGGAAAGGGCTGGGAAGAACCCTTCTAATAAACTGGGAGTGAAATGAAATCAAGGGAATGTTAACCTGAGTTGGCAACAAGAACATTTTGTTTTGAGAAAAGACTCGGTGTTATTTGTAGGCAAAAATAACATCAATTGAGAGAAAAGCTCCATCTGTCAGAAGTATATTCATTAATGCATTAACAAGAAAATTGCCTGGAAAATTTTCTTGCCAATAAAAATTTAAATGAGAATATGTACAGACGAATGAGAGCATTTTTTTAATCTTTAAAGGAGACTGAGAGACTTTTATAAGAAAAATAACTAATTTGGTCACTTTTCATTCTAATAAATATTGAATTATAGAAGCAAATTCCAGTAAAAATAACATAAATCCAAACTCAACATTGTCACTGAAATTACTTTGAGGCAAATATCTGCTTGGGCAGCTGGCTTAGAACCGAATAAGCATTTACTTCAAAGTGTCACAAACACACTGGATTTGATTTATTAATCGTTAACTCCTTGATGAGACATTCAGAAACAGAGGTCCCTCGGGCCGGCCAGAAACGCTAGGGCACCTTGCCGACTGCAGAGGGCGCTCCAGGCAGCACTTACCGGAGGGAAGGCACTCGTGGATGACGAGGTGCAGACAGGAAACTGGATCCACGGGCATTTGAAATGAGTTCCTTAGGAAAGATTACATTTCGGCTTCCACTGTTTCAGCATCGGCTGAAGTGGTGTAATGAGCGCCGCCGCACTGGCGCTCCATATAATGTTCAAATGGCTGAACAAGAAAAACGTGAAGCATGCCTACTAGACTTTTTCTCTAAATGGTGCCCTATTACCTGATACGATTTTTTAGGATCTTAACTTGGGAGAATATTCGTCTAAATAGAACTATTACTTTAACACAATATAGGCAACTATTGGGCTTCTGGGGTGGCTCAGTGGTAAAGAATCTGCCTGCCAAGCAGGAGACCCAAGAGACACAAGGCTCAATCCCTGGGTCAGGAAGATGCCCCGGAGGAGGAAACAGCAACCCACTCCAGGATTCTTACCTGGCAAATCCCATGGTCAGAGGAGCCTGGTGGACGACAGCCCATGGGGAAGCAAGAGTCAGCATAACTCAGCGACTCCACCACCACCATGATAAACCACTCTTAAAATAATCAGAGCCCCAAAGGAACTTTTTCCAAACCTGGGGCTGGGAGGGGAGGGAAAACGCCCAGCACCTGTTAGGAAATAAGCAGGTTGTTTTGTGTGTGGTATCACATCAACTCTTTACGGCAAGTGTATAAGTAGTATTTTTTTTTCTATTTAAAAGTTGAAAAAACCTGTATGGATGTCCATTATATTGCTTCACATCACATAGATGGCAAATGAGGGACCAGAGAGTGGGGGTCAGGACTAAGCCATAGGCCCGCTTCTTTACTGTTTTTATTTTTTGCTTTGTATCATGTTCAGAATGCATGTTCTCTTTTTTTTAAACTTTGGGCATAAATTTTGACTATGACCTTTGGCCAGAGTACATATTTGAATGGTCATTATTCTCTTAAGTGCTGTTTATTTTTTTATAGAGACCATTGGCCATATTGTTAACCAATAATTGGTCTTCACCTGCTTAACTATGGAAGAATCCAGAAGGGTCATCAGCACAGGCTGGGCACAGAGCAGGCTTCTGAAGGAAATGACTCAGAACAGACTTGAAAAAGAGCTCGTTATCTAGAGTGAAAAAGTGGAAAGACTAAGCACTTACCGGAAGGCACTCGTGGATGACGAGGTGCAGACAGGAAACTGGATCCACGGGCATTTGAAATGAGTTCCTTAGGAAAGATTACATTTCGGCTTCCACTGTTTCAGCATCGGCTGAAGTGGTGTAATGAGCGCCGCCGCACTGGCGCTCCATATAATGTTCAAATGGCTGAACAAGAAAAACGTGAAGCATGCCTACTAGACTTTTTCTCTAAATGGTGCCCTATTACCTGATACGATTTTTTAGGATCTTAACTTGGGAGAATATTCGTCTAAATAGAACTATTACTTTAACACAATATAGGCAACTATTGGGCTTCTGGGGTGGCTCAGTGGTAAAGAATCTGCCTGCCAAGCAGGAGACCCAAGAGACACAAGGCTCAATCCCTGGGTCAGGAAGATGCCCCGGAGGAGGAAACAGCAACCCACTCCAGGATTCTTACCTGGCAAATCCCATGGTCAGAGGAGCCTGGTGGACGACAGCCCATGGGGAAGCAAGAGTCAGCATAACTCAGCGACTCCACCACCACCATGATAAACCACTCTTAAAATAATCAGAGCCCCAAAGGAACTTTTTCCAAACCTGGGGCTGGGAGGGGAGGGAAAACGCCCAGCACCTGTTAGGAAATAAGCAGGTTGTTTTGTGTGTGGTATCACATCAACTCTTTACGGCAAGTGTATAAGTAGTATTTTTTTTTCTATTTAAAAGTTGAAAAAACCTGTATGGATGTCCATTATATTGCTTCACATCACATAGATGGCAAATGAGGGACCAGAGAGTGGGGGTCAGGACTAAGCCATAGGCCCGCTTCTTTACTGTTTTTATTTTTTGCTTTGTATCATGTTCAGAATGCATGTTCTCTTTTTTTTAAACTTTGGGCATAAATTTTGACTATGACCTTTGGCCAGAGTACATATTTGAATGGTCATTATTCTCTTAAGTGCTGTTTATTTTTTTATAGAGACCATTGGCCATATTGTTAACCAATAATTGGTCTTCACCTGCTTAACTATGGAAGAATCCAGAAGGGTCATCAGCACAGGCTGGGCACAGAGCAGGCTTCTGAAGGAAATGACTCAGAACAGACTTGAAAAAAGAGCTCGGGTTATCTAGAGTGAAAAAAAGTGGAAAGATTTTCTAAGCACAGGAAGCACTGTGAGGAAAGATAAGGGCCATGGGAGAACATGTAGCATGGTAGGAAATGAAGACAATTCCTAGTGATTAAAGCATGAAGCCCGGAGTGAAGTAATTACGGTTTTCTTGTTTCTTCTGTCTTAATGGCCATGGATGGAAAAAAAAAAAAGATTTCAAATGTTTCCTTGTGTAACTGGGAGTGGAATGGGATGGAACAGAATAGAATGGAATGCAACAAACTAGACTAGAACAGAATAGATAATTACAGCCTCATCCTTCCTCCTATCTCTAAGGAGTGTGTTGATATTGTCTACTTGGAATTCCGTCTTCCTCTGGTTTCCGCTATGGATGGTGTGTATCCAGGGCGTTGAGAAGTGTCAGAAGAAGAAATAGGCAGATTCTGAAAAGTGGACAGAGGAATGATGGAGAGAGCAGACTGTGCACGTGAGAGTTTTGACTAGTTTGAGAAGTGGGATTCCGGAGTGAGAAGAAGAATCCAGGGAAATACAAGCCATCCACACGAGAGGGACGGTACCAGGGTTGGGGTTTTTAAAGAGGCTGGACTGTGTATAATTCGTGCCTCCCCTGCCCGGCCGGACACGGCAGGCTTCCTGTACGATTACAGAAAACTCACTGTGTCTTCCCCTGGACGACTTTTAGAAGGAATAAAACTCTTTCACATGTTTCCACGCGTACATTGTCTTTACATACATTTAAAATTATTAGAAGTGGTTGTTTACAGATATATTTTCTACTTTTCTCCCAAGAAATACCAGTATTCTTTATTATTCTGATGATGTCCTTTAAGGAGTCAAGTTCTTTATCAGAAATGGTTTTAGAAAGTTTACAATAATTTTAGCAAATGATTTTTGATGTAATTTATCTTCAAAGTTGATGAAAAGGAATGTACGCAAGTAGTCCAAATATGCTGTACATTAAAACCTAAAAGAGAAGGGAAGACCTTCCCCTGCCTATAGATATAAACACCAATCCACATTCTTGAGCTCAATCCTGCTTCAATGTACTAGAAATTGCAGATACTATGTAGAATTGCATTCAAAGCTTTGATTCACTTTTTCAACATCAATACATTTTCAAAGAAACTGGCCTGGGATAAAAAAAAAAAATCAAACATGGGGAAGTCATTGAATTTCAATCAGCAATTCATTACAGAAAGTTCAAATGTGGAAGCAGTTACCTCTAAGTTTTCTTGGGACTGAGTTTTAGCAGACAAATATAAATGATTATAAACAGTCTTAAGACATCTTAAGGCCTTTGAAGAAACCCAACTCCTGTCTAAAATATTCACATTCCATGGACTGCTACTCCACTTGTGAGCTTTCTAAAGGAGTAATCCTCCCGTTGACACACATAGTCCTTTAACTACTTGTCAATTCTGTTTCTTTTTATTTTAAAGAGAGAGTGTGATTCCTCAGCTACACCTATGTCTAAATTCATAGTGGCATTCCTGTGAAAGTCAGTAACTACCTTAGTTCCCTGTGCACAGCTATGTGTGTAACAGCATCTGGGAAGAAAAATCCAGGGAAATACAAGCCATCCACACGAGAGGGACGGTACCAGGGTTGGGGTTTTTAAAGAGGCTGGACTGTGTATAATTCGTGCCTCCCCTGCCCGGCCGGACACGGCAGGCTTCCTGTACGATTACAGAAAACTCACTGTGTCTTCCCCTGGACGACTTTTAGAAGGAATAAAACTCTTTCACATGTTTCCACGCGTACATTGTCTTTACATACATTTAAAATTATTAGAAGTGGTTGTTTACAGATATATTTTCTACTTTTCTCCCAAGAAATACCAGTATTCTTTATTATTCTGATGATGTCCTTTAAGGAGTCAAGTTCTTTATCAGAAATGGTTTTAGAAAGTTTACAATAATTTTAGCAAATGATTTTTGATGTAATTTATCTTCAAAGTTGATGAAAAGGAATGTACGCAAGTAGTCCAAATATGCTGTACATTAAAACCTAAAAGAGAAGGGAAGACCTTCCCCTGCCTATAGATATAAACACCAATCCACATTCTTGAGCTCAATCCTGCTTCAATGTACTAGAAATTGCAGATACTATGTAGAATTGCATTCAAAGCTTTGATTCACTTTTTCAACATCAATACATTTTCAAAGAAACTGGCCTGGGATAAAAAAAAAAAATCAAACATGGGGAAGTCATTGAATTTCAATCAGCAATTCATTACAGAAAGTTCAAATGTGGAAGCAGTTACCTCTAAGTTTTCTTGGGACTGAGTTTTAGCAGACAAATATAAATGATTATAAACAGTCTTAAGACATCTTAAGGCCTTTGAAGAAACCCAACTCCTGTCTAAAATATTCACATTCCATGGACTGCTACTCCACTTGTGAGCTTTCTAAAGGGAGTAATCCTCCCCGTTGACACACATAGTCCTTTAACTACTTGTCAATTCTGTTTCTTTTTATTTTAAAGAGAGAGTGTGATTCCTCAGCTACACCTATGTCTAAATTCATAGTGGCATTCCTGTGAAAGTCAGTAACTACCTTAGTTCCCTGTGCACAGCTATGTGTGTAACAGCATCTGGGAAGAATCCCTGAAACGGATAAAGAATCTGATCTGGAAATGGACGACATGAGTTTCAAGCAGAAACCTACACAGGTTTGACTGGACATAAAAATGTGCTGCTAAATCTGAGAGCATCTGCACAGTTTTGGAATTACTTTTGGACAAAAACATCTGCAAAAGTTTATGTGTGCCTCTTTTTTAAGATTCCACATATAAGTGATATTATGTGATATTGGTCTTTCTCTGTTTGACTTCACTCAGTTTGTCAATTTTCAGGTCCATCCATGTTGCTACAAATGACATTATTTCATTCCTTCTATGGCTGAATAGTATTCTATTGGGCACTGCATTCTGTTTATCCATTCCTCTATCCATGGACATTTAGGCTGTTTCCATGTCCTGGCTATTAACTGCTCGACACTCTGTGATGGCCTTTATGATGGAAAATCATGTAAAACAGTGTGAATATATACATACATAGGACTGATTCACTTTGCTGTACACCTGAAACTAAAACAACATTATAAATCAACTATATTCCTATAAAAATGAAAAAAAAAACATCATAAAAATGTAGAAGTGGAAAATGAAGCAAAAGGGTAGGCGGCATATATTTTAAGTGTTGTATGGAGGAGAAGACTGCCCGAGAATTGTCTAGACAGTTTAACCAGCTGTTTAGCCTTGATAAAAGGCCCCAGGTGTAGTGCGGCTAAACATTAACTTAAAGTGGAGATACAAATAATTTGTCTCTGATGGAACAGCTCAGCACAAAAGTTTATGGCCCTTTGGGACATGCACCAGTTTTGTAACTAATTTAAGAATCTTACCATCTCATAAATATCCTAGCTACTAAAATGCTCTCTGAATCAGTCTTTACATTTCACTGGCTTTCTATTAATTAATGAGTTAAGCAGAATCTCTTACATGTGGTCATATTATATTTGTGTAAGTGACAGGATTTTATCTTTTGGAAAATTATGCTTTCATTCTTGCTGGAAAAATCAGAATCAATGATAAAGATAATGACCCAAATATGATTTTCTATAAAACAAAAGTTTAAGGTTGGATGCAGCAGCCTATGTGTGTAACAGCATCTGGGAAGAATCCAAACGGATAAAGAATCTGATCTGGAAATGGACGACATGAGTTTCAAGCAGAAACCTACACAGGTTTGACTGGACATAAAATGTGCTGCTAAATCTGAGAGCATCTGCACAGTTTTGGAATTACTTTTGGACAAAAACATCTGCAAAAGTTTATGTGTGCCTCTTTTTTAAGATTCCACATATAAGTGATATTATGTGATATTGGTCTTTCTCTGTTTGACTTCACTCAGTTTGTCAATTTTCAGGTCCATCCATGTTGCTACAAATGACATTATTTCATTCCTTCTATGGCTGAATAGTATTCTATTGGGCACTGCATTCTGTTTATCCATTCCTCTATCCATGGACATTTAGGCTGTTTCCATGTCCTGGCTATTAACTGCTCGACACTCTGTGATGGCCTTTATGATGGAAAATCATGTTAAAAAGTGTGAATATATACATACATAGGACTGATTCACTTTGCTGTACACCTGAAACTAAAACAACATTATAAATCAACTATATTCCTATAAAAATGAAAAAAAAAACATCATAAAAATGTAGAAGTGGAAAATGAAGCAAAAAGGGTAGGCGGCATATATTTTAAGTGTTGTATGGAGGAGAAGACTGCCCGAGAATTGTCTAGACAGTTTAACCAGCTGTTTAGCCTTGATAAAAGGCCCCAGGTGTAGTGCGGCTAAACATTAACTTAAAGTGGAGATACAAATAATTTGTCTCTGATGGAACAGCTCAGCACAAAAGTTTATGGCCCTTTGGGACATGCACCAGTTTTGTAACTAATTTAAGAATCTTACCATCTCATAAATATCCTAGCTACTAAAATGCTCTCTGAATCAGTCTTTACATTTCACTGGCTTTCTATTAATTAATGAGTTAAGCAGAATCTCTTACATGTGGTCATATTATATTTGTGTAAGTGACAGGATTTTATCTTTTGGAAAATTATGCTTTCATTCTTGCTGGAAAAATCAGAATCAATGATAAAGATAATGACCCAAATATGATTTTCTATAAAAACAAAAGTTTAAGGTTGGATGCAAATTAAGGGGAAAGACCCATTCCATGAACAGATGAGACAGGAACATGAAAGCAAGAGAATTTGTCTGATCTGAACTTTACCACAAATGGAAATTTGTTTCCATCATATAATTATATAATGTCATTTAATTTAATTAGTCATTTAATTATTCCAGAAGGTCCCATTTCTTTAAAAGGGAGATATCTAATATACATAGTTCTACATTTCAAGGAAATGGAGAGAATGAAATCATTTTGGTCATAATACAACCATAAGCATGAAAATATCAAACATTATAGAAATGGGATTTAATGGGTGATAAGTAAAATGCAAAAGCAGAAAGAAGCCATACTATGTTTCAAAGTGGTTAATAATTTGTTGGGCGCTGTCTCTGAATGTCAAATGATGTAAAAACAAAATTGTGTGGCCAAAAGGGACTTAATTTCCAAAACATACAAACAGTTCATATAACTCAATAACAACAACAAAACCCAGTCAAAAAATGGGCAGAAGACCCAAACAGACATTTCTCAAAGAAGACATACAGATGGCCAATAAGCCCATGAAAAGATGCTCAGCATCTCTAATTATTACAGAAATGCAAATTAATTTCACAATGAGGTATCACCTCATACCAGTCAGAATGGGCATCATTAAAAAGTCTACAAGTAACAAATCTTCCCGGAAGATCCACAAGCCACGGGATCTAAGCTTATGCTCCACTGCTCCATGACTACTGAGCCCGTGTACCCGAGGGCCCCTGCTCCAGAACAGGGAAGTCACCACAAGGAGAAGCCCGTTCACTGCAATGAAGAGGAGGCCCTGTTCGCCACACCTAGAGAAAGACTGTGCATAGCAGTGAGGACTCAGTGCAGTCCCCAATAAATAATATGTAGAAGAACTTGCTTCTAAATAATATATTTGAGTGAATATAAAGAAGCATCTAGTAGATATCAGGAATGTTTAAGGGTATTTAATAAATAATATTTACAAATCCTTTAAAGAGATAAGGCATGCATCATCATCAACATCTGTTAGATAGCAAAGTAGAGACTGTGAGTGGTTTTGAGACGTTTCAAAAGAAATATTAAGATGATTTAAAACTCCAACGATAATTGGAACACAGGCTTCCTATCTCCAAGGGCTTTGATACTTTACTTTCTTGAAGTGTGGGAGGTTACTGCTGGATATACACATTTTTAACCTTTATTTGTTCAAATGTGTCAGGATGTCTGGAGATGGATTTTGACCATCAAATTGAAGTGAAAGTTCAATACGTTTATTATTATAATTGCACTTTATTCTGGATAGTGCAAAACATACTTATAAAAATAGAATAATTATATATTTGCTTGAACTTATAAAGAGCAGGGTCAAAGCAGACCATGAAGTATTTTCAAATATTAACTGTATATCAAAAACTATGACAAAAAGAGTATTTCTGTTTAAAGAAACAAATAATGTGCAAACAATTCTTTTCATGAGTATTGCTTCTATGTAGAAACCTAAAAGTAGATGGTATAGATTTTGGACACTCAAAAATATAAGTATCAATGGAAATATTTTGAAATGTACAGATTTCAAAAATAAAAAGGAACTTGCATTACAACTAAATAATAAATAATACATACAACAGAAAGAAACTAACAGAAAACTGTACTGAAGTGGCCCAAGGCACTTGGCACTTTGTCTAATAGTAAAAGACTTTATTTTTAAATATATAAAAGTATACTTTTTTTGTCAGTTTTGGGCTTTCAGTTCTGGGATTTTTATGTGTACTTTCTTACCAGTTGCAAAACTTCCCAAAATATCATCATCACCATCACCATTACCACCATCAAATCCCTTGATGAACATCAAGAGGATATTGTAAAATTTTATAAGTACGCATCTCACTATATTTTGCCGGGGGCAGATATTAGTTTATATCTACCGTATGTCAACACACAGAGTAGCAATAAGCTGGCTGAAGGGAAACAGCAAATCTGTTTCCATGATCACAGATGAAACATGAACAGTAGTAGGTCTCAGAGCCATTTGAAGAACTTTATGAGCTCCGAAGACCGTTTCATGTGGATCATGCTGTGTTGTCTCCCAAACACCCTGAACCTATTTTTTAAATGTTGACAGTTTCAACAATGTTTGAGCGTGGAAACATTTTAAATCTATGTTATTTCGTAGAACAGCAACAGGAAGATTTTTCTTGAAAGTGCCCATAAACGATTGGAATTCATGGCCAATTAAAGGCAGGAAAAAGTATCAGTACTTTATCAGGGAGTCAAGGGCTTCCTGTTATTGCTGACTTAGGGATTGCTACTGCAAGTGATTAAATTATATCACTTTGGGAGACCATATGCTGAAGCTGTGTGAAATCTGTCGCGTGGGCATGGTATGAAGGGTGAAAAGGATTCTATGCTAAGAGGTAGGAGATGGAGACTCACATTTGCCATGCTACCTTCAACAGGCCTGCTAGGAACTTTAACTTCAAGAACCCTGTTTTGCTTACCAGAAGGGCAACGCATGCTTTTCTCTGAGTCTACTTTTTGCTTTAGTCTTCCTAGGCTGAAGGAAATAGAGACTAGATATTTCCTTGGTTGGACAAAAGAGATAAACTATTTTCAATGGTATCAGCAACTTAAAAAAGACAATGAAAGATAAAGAATTAAGGGATGCATACGAATAGACTTCTCCTCTTGATCTCTTATTTAGAATAGGGGTAAGACTGACTTACCTTGCTAGAACAGATTTGACCAGGCTGAAATAGAAAGACTTGGGATTTGTGGTCTCTTATGCGATTCTTGATTGATTTAGACAATGGTATGGTGCTTGTAAGGTTAAGTTCTCATTCTGTTCTTCCATTGAAAAATACGTGTTTACAGCTACTGTTCTAGGGTTTTAGGGATACAGCAGGGAATGAAATAGGCAAAAAGTCCTTCCTTCATGAGATTTATCTTCTAATGTAGCAGTGAAGGCATCAAATCCCTTGATCACAGATGAAAACATTTTTGGGAATATTAGTTTATATCACGTAGTCAACACACAGAGTAGCAATAAGCTGGCTGAAGGGAAACAGCAAATCTGTTTCCATGATCACAGATGAAACATGAACAGTAGTAGGTCTCAGAGCCATTTGAAGAACTTTATGAGCTCAAGACCGTTTCATGTGGATCATGCTGTGTTGTCTCCCAAACACCCTGAACCTATTTTTTAAATGTTGACAGTTTCAACAATGTTTGAGCGTGGAAACATTTTAAATCTATGTTATTTCGTAGAACAGCAACAGGAAGATTTTTCTTGAAAGTTCCCATAAACGATTGGGATTCATAGCCAATTAAAGGCAGGAAAAAGTATCAGTACTTTATTATGGAGTCAAGGGCTTCCTGTTATTGCTGACTTAGGGATTGCTACTGCAAGTGATTAAATTATATCACTTTGGGAGACCATATGCTGAAGCTGTGTGAAATCTGTCGCGTGGGCATGGTATGAAGGGTGAAAAGGATTCTATGCTAAGAGGTAGGAGATGGAGACTCACATTTGCCATGCTACCTTCAACAGGCCTGCTAGGAACTTTAACTTCAAGAACCCTGTTTTGCTTACCAGAAGGGCAACGCATGCTTTTCTCTGAGTCTACTTTTTGCTTTAGTCTTCCTAGGCTGAAGGAAATAGAGACTAGATATTTCCTTGGTTGGACAAAAGAGATAAACTATTTTCAATGGTATCAGCAACTTAAAAAAGACAATGAAAGATAAAGAATTAAGGGATGCATACGAATAGACTTCTCCTCTTGATCTCTTATTTAGAATAGGGGTAAGACTGACTTACCTTGCTAGAACAGATTTGACCAGGCTGAAATAGAAAGACTTGGGATTTGTGGTCTCTTATGCGATTCTTGATTGATTTAGACAATGGTATGGTGCTTGTAAGGTTAAGTTCTCATTCTGTTCTTCCATTGAAAAATACGTGTTTACAGCTACTGTTCTAGGGTTTTAGGGATACAGCAGGGAATGAAATAGGCAAAAAGTCCTTCCTTCATGAGATTTATCTTCTAATGTAGCAGTGAAGGCAGAAAATAGATATATAGTGTATTAGATAGTTATAAGTGCCATGCAGAAAATCAAAGCAAAGATGGTAGGAAGCAGTAGAAAGGAGAAGACTCATGATGTTTTACTTAGAACCGTCAGGGAAGACCAACTGGCTACACTGATCTTTCAAAGATGCTCAACGAGGTGACAGGACAAGCCCTGTGAATGCAAGAGCCTCAAAGAGAGGAAATGAATGGTCAACGTGAAGTGAAGGTGCTGAAGAGGAATGCACAAGAGCAAGAAGCCCAGTGCAGGTAGAGCTCAGCGTACGTGGGCAGGGGTAGGAGGAGGCTAAGTTGGATTGGGGAACCAAATGGTGTGGGCCATTGCAGGATGGCTGATGACACTGGGCTTTATTTAGGACTTCCATTTAGGAGGTTCCAGTATTCACAGGGGTAAATGACAGCTCAGTTCAAAGGAGAAGCAAGGTAGGGTGTGATGAGTAGCTGGACTCTAGGTATCTTGAGAAAGTGGAGTTGTCAGCACTGATGGAGAGCTCTGCGAGAGAGAAAGAATACTGGCTGAGCATCCAGAAGGTTGGACCCACCTTCAACACAAACAGGACCTTAAGAGAGGCAGGCTTTGTAGGGAAGTTCAGAATATCAAGAGCTCAATATCAACCTACAAAATTTGATGGGAGTATTATCCACATAACTGGATGTTCCATGTACAGACACATATGAAACTCAGGAGAGAAGTCTGGGCTGAAAAGAGGCATTCTGATTATCAACACTGAGATGACATTTAAGAGGTCATAAAATTACATGTGATCTGGGCTTCCCAGGTGGACTGTACTTGTAATTAAGTTCTCATTCTGTTCTTCCATTGAAAAATGCCCTGTGAGATTTACGGGCAAAAGGCTGGATTGTCTATTATGCGATTCTTGATTGATTTAGACAATGGTATGGTGCTTGTAAGGTTAAGTTCTCATTCTGTTCTTCCATTGAAAAATACGTGTTTACAGCTACTGTTCTAGGGTTTTAGGGATACAGCAGGGAATGAAATAGGCAAAAAGTCCTTCCTTCATGAGATTTATCTTCTAATGTAGCAGTGAAGGCAGAAAATAGATATATAGTGTATTAGATAGTTATAAGTGCCATGCAGAAAATCAAAGCAAAGATGGTAGGAAGCAGTAGAAAGGAGAAGACTCATGATGTTTTACTTAGAACCGTCAGGGAAGACCAACTGGCTACACTGATCTTTCAAAGATGCTCAACGAGGTGACAGGACAAGCCCTGTGAATGCAAGAGCCTCAAAGAGAGGAAATGAATGGTCAACGTGAAGTGAAGGTGCTGAAGAGGAATGCACAAGAGCAAGAAGCCCAGTGCAGGTAGAGCTCAGCGTACGTGGGCAGGGGTAGGAGGAGGCTAAGTTGGATTGGGGAACCAAATGGTGTGGGCCATTGCAGGATGGCTGATGACACTGGGCTTTATTTAGGACTTCCATTTAGGAGGTTCCAGTATTCACAGGGGTAAATGACAGCTCAGTTCAAAGGAGAAGCAAGGTAGGGTGTGATGAGTAGCTGGACTCTAGGTATCTTGAGAAAGTGGAGTTGTCAGCACTGATGGAGAGCTCTGCGAGAGAGAAAGAATACTGGCTGAGCATCCAGAAGGTTGGACCCACCTTCAACACAAACAGGACCTTAAGAGAGGCAGGCTTTGTAGGGAAGTTCAGAATATCAAGAGCTCAATATCAACCTACAAAATTTGATGGGAGTATTATCCACATAACTGGATGTTCCATGTACAGACACATATGAAACTCAGGAGAGAAGTCTGGGCTGAAAAGAGGCATTCTGATTATCAACACTGAGATGACATTTAAGAGGTCATAAAATTACATGTGATCTGGGCTTCCCAGGTGGTCCAGTGGGTAAGGACACCGCCTTGCAGTGCAAGGGGCGTCAGTTCAATCCCTGGCCTGGGAAGATCCCACATGCTGCGGAGCGGCTGGACTGATGTGTCCAATTACCAAGCCGGAGCTCTGGAGTGCGTGCGCCCAGAGACAGTGCTCTGCGACAACAGAGGCCATCGCGATGGGAGGCCTACATGGGCCAAAGAACAAAGATGGATGAAAATAGATAAATGAAAGACCAATAGAAGTGGCCCACCCGCCCCCTCCCTCCCCACCCCGCCTCACCCCACCCCCAAAATAAATAAATAAATCTTTAAAAAAAAAATTTACATGTGATCACCTTAAGTGTGAATGCAAAAAGGAAAAGGAAGAGACTTCAAAACTGAGCTTTGGAGCACTCCCAAGGTAAGGGATCAGGAGAGGTAAGGAAGAAAACCAAGAAAGGATGGAATAAGAGGTATGTTTCCAGGAAAAGAGGTTTTCACAATGGTGTCACACATCATTTCTTTCTTCTATCACCTTTTAAAGTTAGAATGCTCCATTAAAAGCATCCTTGGGGGATTGAGATTATTATAGGGACAATTTTGAATATTGTAAATCAAGATTCCTTGGTCGAAAAATTAGATTGGGGGGGAGCTCTACATTTATAAAAATGTTTGCTATTCCCTGGTAACTCAGGGGTAAAGAATCCACCTGCAAAGGTGAGAGATGCAGGTTTGATCCCTGGATTGGGGATATATCCTAGAGAAAGAAACAGCAACCCACGCCAGTATTCTTGTCTGGAAATCCCACGGACAGAGAAGCCTGGTGGGCTATAGGCCATAGGGTCGCCAAAGAGTCAGACACAACTTAGCAACTAAACAACAACAAATTGTATTTTTGAGAGCCATGAAATTTGACCACCTGTGCAACTAAATTATTGGTCTTTTGAGATCCATGTAGTTTTTTTCTGTCTCTTTATGGAAGGCAGATTTCTATAATATTTCTGTGAGGTCAGCTGTACAGTTCAGTACGCCCTCAGTTCGAAAGCTCTGGAAATTACAGTTTTCTGAGCACCTGAGATGTGGAGATGACAGGCTGACAACTACTGAGAAGTGACAAGAAACCCTGCAATATTGAATGTTTTTCACACGCACTTCCTAAGGGCTGAACATATGTTTCTCTGGTGAAGAAAATGCATTTGTTACAACTTCAAATGTAGCCATTTCCACAATGTTCATCAAACAAGGATAGGAGAGAATGAACTTCGACATTTTGCTTAAAAATGGGATATAAACCAGGAAAGTGGTAGTGAAAGAATATTTTATTTTGCTTTTTGCTAATTTATTATGAAAATGTTCAAGTATACAGAGAAGTTGAAAGAATTTTATAGTGGTAAATTTTTGTCTGCCACCTGGATTTACCAATAAATTTTAGATATAATTATCATATATCTATACATTTTTCAGACTTCTTAGATGGTTCTAGTGGTTAAGAACCCACCTACCAATGCAGGAGACATGAGACATGAGTCAGATCTCTGGGTCAGGAAGATTCCCTGGAGCAGGACATGGGAACCCACTCCAGGATTCTTGCCTGGAGAATCCTATGGACAGGGGATCCTGGCACACTATAGTCCATAGGGTCGCGAAGAGTCAAACATGGCTGAAGCAACTTAGGATGCATGTGAGCATACATTCTTCTATTCATTTACCAATCCATCTTTTTTCTTTCTTTTTTTTTTTTTTTAATGCATTTCAAGGTACATTGCTAGCATTAGTTTCCTTCTAAACACTTTAGCGTGTATGTCACTAGGTACAGTCGGGTATTTGTTTTGTATGCAGTTTTGTGGATAAAGTCATGTTAGAACACAAGCATGTGTTCTGTTTAAGAAGAGCAGATGAGGGACTTCCCTGGCAGTCCAGGGGTTAAACCTTTGCCTTCCATGTCAGGAGGCTCCGGTTTGATCCCTGTTTGAGGGGAGCTAAGATCCCACATGACCCTTGGCCAAAAAAAGAAAGTCCAAGACATAAAACAGAAGCAATATCGTAACAATTCCAATTAATAGTTTAAAAATGGTCCNCATGGAAGGCAGATTTCTATAATATTTCTGTGAGGTCAGCTGTACAGTTCATCGCTATTCAAAGCTCTGGAAATTACAGTTTTCTGAGCACCTGAGATGTGGAGATGACAGGCTGACAACTACTGAGAAGTGACAAGAAACCCTGCAATATTGAATGTTTTTCACACGCACTTCCTAAGGGCTGAACATATGTTTCTCTGGTGAAGAAAATGCATTTGTTACAACTTCAAATGTAGCCATTTCCACAATGTTCATCAAACAAGGATAGGAGAGAATGAACTTCGACATTTTGCTTAAAAATGGGATATAAACCAGGAAAGTGGTAGTGAAAGAATATTTTATTTTGCTTTTTGCTAATTTATTATGAAAATGTTCAAGTATACGGAGAAGTTGAAAGAATTTTATAGTGGTAAATTTTTGTCTGCCACCTGGATTTACCAATAAATTTTAGATATAATTATCATATATCTATACATTTTTCAGACTTCTTAGATGGTTCTAGTGGTTAAGAACCCACCTACCAATGCAGGAGACATGAGACATGAGTCAGATCTCTGGGTCAGGAAGATTCCCTGGAGCAGGACATGGGAACCCACTCCAGGATTCTTGCCTGGAGAATCCTATGGACAGGGGATCCTGGCACACTATAGTCCATAGGGTCGCGAAGAGTCAAACATGGCTGAAGCAACTTAGGATGCATGTGAGCATACATTCTTCTATTCATTTACCAATCCATCTTTTTTGTTTATTTTTTTTTTTTTTAATGCATTTCAAGGTACATTGCTAGCATTAGTTTCCTTCTAAACACTTTAGCGTGTATGTCACTAGGTACAGTCGGGTATTTGTTTTGTATGCAGTTTTGTGGATAAAGTCATGTTAGAACACAAGCATGTGTTCTGTTTAAGAAGAGCAGATGAGGGACTTCCCTGGCAGTCCAGGGGTTAAACCTTTGCCTTCCATGTCAGGAGGCTCCGGTTTGATCCCTGTTTGAGGGGAGCTAAGATCCCACATGACCCTTGGCCAAAAAAAGAAAGTCCAAGACATAAAACAGAAGCAATATCGTAACAATTCCAATTAATAGTTTAAAAATGGTCCACATTAAAAAAAAATCTTTAAAAACCAAAGAAGAGCAGATGAGTGAGATCTACAAATCAGCTAATGAGCACAATTATTGAGTGTCTTTGCACTTCAGTGTTTTATGCCAAGAGGTATTATCTCCATTTTACCAATGAGCTATTACGATGTGCTCTGTACTACACTCTTCTGTTTCCCAGAGCTTCCTTCTACCATGTAGGCAGTGGGGTCAATCATGATTACCTAAGGCATTACCGACTCAACGGACACGAGTTTAAGCAAACTCTAGGAGACAGTGAAGCACGGGGAAGCCTGGTGTGCTGTAGTCCACAGGGCCACAAAGAGTTGGACACAACTGAGCCACTGAACAACAGCAAAAGCTTCCATTCCCAGCTAGCCTTCCCTCTGCCTTCTTGCTTTTCCAGTTATTTTATTTTCTTGAGTCTTGTTTGAGATTAGGTGACAACTAGTCAATGAGTTTAGTTATCATGAGTTAATGTTCTATGAACATTAGTGTCCTAATACATGCTTCCTGTGACAGATAATATATTTACTCTGAGGCAAGCCCTCTGGAGACAGAGGGTCTGAAGGAGAAACTCCATGATGAGAAATTTTTGGTGCTCCTTTAACTTAGGTTGAGAATACATTTCAAGAGGTAAGCATTGGCACAGTTCTAAGGTGCATATTTCTTTACTACACTTATAAGGATTTCTAGACTACTGCTCATAGTTTCTAGACATATCATTTTTCCATATTCATCACCAGAAACTCAGATAAGTTAGACCTGGGTCAAGACAGAACCTGAGAGTTTTAGAACTTTCAGACCTACTCAGGATGCCCCATTGAATGCATATTTAGTATCCACATGAACAATATTTCTGGAATTCTGGTCTCTTTATTCCTTGATATCCCTGCATGCATGCATGAGACCCTGTGGAGGCCCTACCAGGCTCCTCTGCCCATGGGATTTTCTAGGCAAGAATACTGGAGTGGGGGCTTCCCTGATGGTCCAGTGGGTAGTGATACCACCTTGCAGTGCAAGGGGCGCTGGTTCGATCCCTGGCCTGGGAAGATCCCTCGTCCCGTGGAGCAACTGGACTCATGTGTCCAACTACCGACCCGGAGCTCTGGAGCACATGTGCCCAGAGCCGATGCTCTGCAGCGAGAGAGGCCACTGCCATGGGAGGCCCACACAGGCCAAAGAACAAAGATAAATAAACGAAAGATCAACAGTGGCCAAGAAAAAAAAGAATGCTGAAGCAGGTGGCCATGCCCTCTTCCAGGGGATCTTCCTGACCCAGGGATGGAACCCAGGTTTCCTGCTGCTCCTGCATTCACAAATGTACAAGGGTTTCCCTGCCAGAGGCTAGAAGTACAACATACTGGAAGTTCTGAGAGGACAACCCCTCCCTTGGCAGTTGCTCAGGGGCCCAGGGGGGATCCTCTCAGCAGTTCATCTCACTTCTATTGGCAGCAGCTTCCTGGAAAATCTTGGGCCGATAATGTCGACAGTTCCAAGAAATTCGTAGCAGAAAAAACATATGGTGTTTCTGGTGCCCATCCAGGAGGACCCCCTCCTCTCGAGGCCGGTGGCTACATTAAATCAGCACCGTCCAGGCTTCCTCGAGGGCAGCTCTGGTTTTTGCAAAGGTAAGTTTTTTAATTTTAAAAATTCTCTAACTGCATTGGCAGTTCTTAAGGCTGGGGCTCCTTTAACTTAGGTTGAGAATACATTTCAAGAGGTAAGCATTGGCACAGTTCTAAGGTGCATATTTCTTTACTACACTTATAAGGATTTCTAGACTACTGCTCATAGTTTCTAGACATATCATTTTTCCATATTCATCACCAGAAACTCAGATAAGTTAGACCTGGGTCAAGACAGAACCTGAGAGTTTTAGAACTTTCAGACCTACTCAGGATGCCCCATTGAATGCATATTTAGTATCCACATGAACAATATTTCTGGAATTCTGGTCTCTTTATTCCTTGATATCCCTGCATGCATGCATGAGACCCTGTGGAGGCCCTACCAGGCTCCTCTGCCCATGGGATTTTCTAGGCAAGAATACTGGAGTGGGGGCTTCCCTGATGGTCCAGTGGGTAGGGATACCACCTTGCAGTGCAAGGGGCGCTGGTTCGATCCCTGGCCTGGGAAGATCCCTCGTCCCGTGGAGCAACTGGACTCATGTGTCCAACTACCGACCCGGAGCTCTGGAGCACATGTGCCCAGAGCCGATGCTCTGCAGCGAGAGAGGCCACTGCCATGGGAGGCCCACACAGGCCAAAGAACAAAGATAAATAAACGAAAGATCAACAGTGGCCAAGAAAAAAAAGAATGCTGAAGCAGGTGGCCATGCCCTCTTCCAGGGGATCTTCCTGACCCAGGGATGGAACCCAGGTTTCCTGCTGCTCCTGCATTCACAAATGTACAAGGGTTTCCCTGCCAGAGGCTAGAAGTACAACATACTGGAAGTTCTGAGAGGACAACCCCTCCCTTGGCAGTTGCTCAGGGGCCCAGGGGGGATCCTCTCAGCAGTTCATCTCACTTCTATTGGCAGCAGCTTCCTGGAAAATCTTGGGCCGATAATGTCGACAGTTCCAAGAAATTCGTAGCAGAAAAAACATATGGTGTTTCTGGTGCCCATCCAGGAGGACCCCCTCCTCTCGAGGCCGGTGGCTACATTAAATCAGCACCGTCCAGGCTTCCTCGAGGGCAGCTCTGGTTTTTGCAAAGGTAAGTAATTTTATTCTTAATATCTTGCCTTTCAAAAGAATTCTCTAAGTTTTCTGAAGTGCTACAGGGGAAGCAACGAGTGTAACAGCACAACACACAGCTCCGTTCCAATCTGTCTCCTCTTTTCAATTTTGGTGGAGGCCGACCTCTTCTGCTCTTTGCAGATCTTAATATGTGGAGCCCACCACTTCTTTCTGGCACTCTCTACACTCAGGGAGGGAGGAAATTTCCCACGGCTTTTCCCCATGGACCCTCTGCTCAGAGGACTCAGCACCTTGAGGTTCAGCAGTAGTCCTGAATTTATCATTTCCTTTTCCTCTAATATACCTCTGCACGAAGTTAAAAATACAAATCGAACTGTGTCAGCTCTAGATTAAAAGTCTGTGTACAATATACTCAAAATTCTCCCTCACAGGTAAAAACTTTGAGCACCACTTTCTTCCTCTAGACTAGAGCAGTTTCCCAAACTTGCCTAAAGAATCACGGACAATACTTGTTAAAGATCTAAACACAGAGTAGTCTTGGACCAGCCCCTGGAGGTTAGGATACTGGGTTATTTGGGGGAAGGAGGGGTGGGTGGGAGTTGTCTTAATGATAACAGATGATCTGAATAACCAGGCAAGTTTGAGAACAGGAACAGGAATACTGTTCTTTTGATCACTCATATCTTTTCTCACTCAGCTCCACTGTCTGGAGAATGGATAAGGTGTCCCTTCTTTCCTCCTCTGTCTTCCTGTCTTGGTTACCAAATAGGCTGAACCTATGTAAAAAGTGAATGACCGGAGGGAAACAAATGAGAGTCAAATGGCTGAAATATTTCAAAAGCTAAGTTTCAACCCTAGATAAATATGAAATTCATTTCTGTCTTTGTAAGTTCAAGGTGCTTTAACAAAAATGCCACAGACCGACTGGCTTATAAATAACGTTTATTTCTGACAGCTTTGGAGACTGGGAAGTTAAGATCAAGGTGCTGGCAGGGTCTGCGTGTAGTGAGACCCCATTTTGTCATTCATGGAATGCTATCTCTTAATCTTCATGTGGTAGAACAGGTGAGGGTGCTCCCCAGGTTTTTCACTCTTTTTCTCTTTTGTATAAGGGAACTAATAGGAAAGGTTTAGATGTGTGTAGAATCAAGGGGGGCGGGGCAGAGGCTGATCTTGGGGTTTAATTCCCTTTTTCTATTTTAGTTCCTAGCACTGTGGTTTTCCTGCGGGAAAGGTACAAGGCTTCCACCAAGTTGTACCACTTGTATTTCTCAAAAACCATGCCATTGTCTTATTTCCTGTCTTCATCTCTTCCCTGGCATGTCTGAGAAACCTTGTTACTGGATTTGCTCTGTTTCATCTCCTGTATATCCCATTCCTTGAGGTTCAGCAGTAGTCCTGAATTTATCATTTCCTTTTCCTCTAATATACCTCTGCACGAAGTTAAAAATACAAATCGAACTGTGTCAGCTCTAGATTAAAAGTCTGTGTACAATATACTCAAAATTCTCCCTCACAGGTAAAAACTTTGAGCACCACTTTCTTCCTCTAGACTAGAGCAGTTTCCCAAACTTGCCTAAAGAATCACGGACAATACTTGTTAAAGATCTAAACACAGAGTAGTCTTGGACCAGCCCCTGGAGGTTAGGATACTGGGTTATTTGGGGGAAGGAGGGGTGGGTGGGAGTTGTCTTAATGATAACAGATGATCTGAATAACCAGGCAAGTTTGAGAACAGGAACAGGAATACTGTTCTTTTGATCACTCATATCTTTTCTCACTCAGCTCCACTGTCTGGAGAATGGATAAGGTGTCCCTTCTTTCCTCCTCTGTCTTCCTGTCTTGGTTACCAAATAGGCTGAACCTATGTAAAAAGTGAATGACCGGAGGGAAACAAATGAGAGTCAAATGGCTGAAATATTTCAAAAGCTAAGTTTCAACCCTAGATAAATATGAAATTCATTTCTGTCTTTGTAAGTTCAAGGTGCTTTAACAAAAATGCCACAGACCGACTGGCTTATAAATAACGTTTATTTCTGACAGCTTTGGAGACTGGGAAGTTAAGATCAAGGTGCTGGCAGGGTCTGCGTGTAGTGAGACCCCATTTTGTCATTCATGGAATGCTATCTCTTAATCTTCATGTGGTAGAACAGGTGAGGGTGCTCCCCAGGTTTTTCACTCTTTTTCTCTTTTGTATAAGGGAACTAATAGGAAAGGTTTAGATGTGTGTAGAATCAAGGGGGGCGGGGCAGAGGCTGATCTTGGGGTTTAATTCCCTTTTTCTATTTTAGTTCCTAGCACTGTGGTTTTCCTGCGGGAAAGGTACAAGGCTTCCACCAAGTTGTACCACTTGTATTTCTCAAAAACCATGCCATTGTCTTATTTCCTGTCTTCATCTCTTCCCTGGCATGTCTGAGAAACCTTGTTACTGGATTTGCTCTGTTTCATCTCCTGTATATCCATCATTTAAACACCTATGATTTGAAAAGTCTTGGCTGGGTATCTACTGCCTATAGGGAGAAAACCAGTCTTCTCAGTGTTGCATGTAATACTCTTTCTTGCCTCCCGGTCACTCACGTAGTTTATCACTGCATAACTATTGTGCTGTGCTTAAACTTCTTCTGCAGAGACTGTGTCTCACCTGTGTATTTCTAGTCCTTGTCTAGACTCTTCTAGAGGAGGAAATGACAACCCGCTCCAGTAATCTTGCCTGGAGAACCTCAAGGAGACTACGTGCCGCAGTCCATGGGGTTGCAAAGAATCAGACACAACTTAGCAACTAGAACAACAACAACAACAATAGCTCCCCTCATTCTTCAGACCTAACCACCTTCAAAATCTCCACCCCCTAGTATCATCTCATTGAGCGTTAGGATTTCAAAGCATGACTCTTGGAGGACACAAACCTTCAGTCTATAGCACCCATTTTTTGTTCATTAGGCATACTGATACTTGCATGAAGGATTCCAAACACTGTGAATGAAAACATTTAAAAGTACATCATAGAATAGCATCAGTGCTTTTAAAAATATACAAACTGCTCATATAACTCAACAAAGAAATGACAACCCAATTGACAAATGGGAAGAAACCTAAATAGATATTTCTCCAAAGACATACAGATGGTCAAAGGGCAAATGAAAAAATGCTCAACACTGCTAATTATTAGAGACATGCAAATCAAAACTACAATGAGATACCACCTCACACCAGTCAGGATGGTCATCATGAAAAAAATCTATGAATAATAAAAGCTGGAGAGCATGCAGAGAAAAGGGAACCCTCCCTACACTGTCAATGGGAATGTTAATTGGTGCCAGAACCATGGAAAACAGTATGGAGATTACTCAAAAAACTAAAAATGGAGTTGTCATACAATCCAGCAATCTCACTTCTGGGCATATAACTGGACAAAACTACAATTCAAAAAGATACAAGCATCCTTATGTTTATACCAGCACTACTCACAACTAGCAAGAGATGGAAACAACCTAAATGCTCACTGATTGCTGAATGGATAAAGACGATGTGGTATGTATATATAATGAAATACTTACCCGTAAGAAAGAATGAAATAATGGCATTTGAAGCAACATGGATGAACCTAGAGATTATTACAATAAATTGAAATCAAAAAGAGAAAGACAAATACCATATGATATCACTTATACATTGCATCTAAACTATGATGCAACTTATTTCCGAATCAGAAACAGACTCACCCATAGAGAAGAGATTGTGGTTGTCAAGGAGGAAGGGGAGAGGAGGAGGAATGCGTTAGGAGTTTGGGATTAGCAGATAGAAATTATTACATACAGAATGGATAAACAAGATCCTACTGTATAGCACAGCGAACAACATTCAACATGTTATGATAAGCCACACTGGAAAATGAATGAAAAAGAATGCATATAAATGTATAAGTGACTTTACTGTACAGTAGAAATTACTGCAACACTCTAAGTCAACCATACTTTAATAAAATAAATTTTAAAAAGAATAGGATAAATGCTTGCTTATACACAAGGTGTTTCAGGAATATACAAGAGAACTCTTGACTGATGTGGGAGAGAATGGCCAGCCTCCATGGCATCTCCTCTCTGCTAGCTGGAATGCTAACTGAACATTTAAAATCCAAAATGAGGCACTGATTTATAGTTGTGCTTTGCTCAACAGAATTTCTAGAGAGGAAACACATTTTAGATTGTATCAAAGTAGGAAAAGGTGCAAATAATTTGGAGACAGTGGGGTTAATGCAAGCCTTGGAACAAGCTGCTCTTCCTCTGAACCGGAGTGCTAATGAGTGGTGAAGAGAGCCGTGGCCCAGCTCAGTGGCGAATCCACAGGGGGCTGGCAAAACCCCAACCTTTGCTGACTCCCGGAGCTTTTCATTCTCCTCACTTACTGCTTCCTAATAAATAATGGATAGTCCATGATTGGGGGAGTCAACACTCCAGGCTGTGCCTGTTTTGTGTGAGTGGATTAGCTTTACTTGTATGTGTCTTATAATGTGTGATAAACAAATAAGCAAGTTTTATATATATATATATACACACACACACACACACACACACACACACACACACACACACACACACATTCAATGAATATTTACAGAATACATGTGGATACATATGTACACATATGTATATGCATATTTATACATACCATGAATAGCAAAATAGCAATTACTTATGTATAACTGTTTGTTCAAAGAGCTTTCTACATAAATTACTTAACTAATTCAGTGCTTGTAAGACCCTTCTAAGACCCTCCTAAGGTAGGGATTACGATTATGTTCATGTTTGAGACGTGGAGATGAGGGCTGAGAGAGGCCACTGGTCTTCCAAAAGGCATTACAACCTATGAAGTGGCTGAGCCAGGATGCAAATTGTTTTGCTCTAGGCTAAGGTTTGTGCTCATTCCTTGGTAGTCTGTCACTAATCTCCTATTATCTAACATGGTCTGAAGGTTCATCACAAAGAAACCGTGCAGGAATAAAGTTTCTTATGATTCTTTTTATTTTTGAGTCTGTTCTTTTTTACATGAAACCCTTCAGGTATCTGGTGGAGAAGGAAATAGCAACCCACTTCAGTATTCCTACCTGGGAAATCCCAGGGACAGAGGAGTGGGCTATAGTCCATGCAGTCCCAAAAGAGCTGGACATATCCTAGTGATTAAACAAACAACAATCTATCTTTATTCTTTTCTCATTTTTATAAGCAAAGATGTGAATATATTTATTCTGGAAAGAAGGGGTATGGTATGGAAGCTGAACATTTTCTCTTACAGTATTTTCACTTTAATTAGAGACAACATCTTAGTCAAAATAATTGTGTATACGTGTATGCATGTGTGTGAGTGTTTAGAGGTGATGGGTGTTGGGGGGGAACCCACAGAAACTTCCATATACATTTTTTATCTACTTCCTTTATTCCTAGGACCAGCTCTGAGGTACTATGTTAGTTTCACTGGTAAAAAAGGATAGGTAGAGGTTCTAAGTCTGATAGAAAGAAGAAAAGTTGGGTGGTGGTCCAGTGGATAAGGACACCTTGCAGTGCCAGGGGTGCCAGTTCAATCCCTGGCCTGGGAAGATACCACGTGCCGCGGAGCGGTGGAACTGATATGTCCAACTACCGAGCTGGAGCTCTGGAGCGCATGTGCCCAGAGCCGGTGCTCTGCGAAAACATAGGCCACTGCGATGGGAGGCCCACATGGGCCAAAGAACAAAGATGGATGAAAACAGATAAATGAAAGACCAATAGAAGTGGCAAAAAAAAAGAAAGAAGAAAAGTTAATTTAAAATAATGAAATCTGTCTTATCTGTCTCATATACACAGCACAGAAACCAGGAACAATATGGTAAAATTCTCCACTGCATCACACACAACATTTTGGAGGTGTCAATGTTTTCAAGACCACAATTTAAGGGCATGTGTGATTAACACAGAATGATTTTCTTTGCTTTTCTTTGTGAAGGGAGTTACATAAGCTTGTGTTGGTATCAGCTTTCTGCACGTTAACAAGTAAATTGAGAGATTAAATTAAGTAAACTAATTTAGATTCTTCTCCTAACCCTTATGCATATGTACATATGTTACTGTTTACTGATTAATGAATTAGATGCAAGTTAGCTTAAATCAAGAAAATTGCTCATGTATTCATTTAATTTTAAATCCTTAACTACCTCCCTATTTTTAAGGCAGTGATGTAAAGAATAAGGCATGGAATAAATCAAATGAGGACTAGAAGAACAGTCAAAGAAAAAAGGAGATGGTGTAAAGAACAGAAAATTCCTTGAAATACATGTTTTTAAAAAGGTGTGTGTGTATGTGTTCAATGTGTGTTAGATCTAATTTCCCTAAGCAATGATTTTTTAACAAATATTTAATTGTATTATACTACTTAAATAACTTGTTAATTTAATTCAGTCTTACTGTTATTTGTTAATTTAATTCAATATTACCAGGCTGACATCTCAATGAAAATGGCACCCAAGCATTAACACTGAGGGCATATTCTGATATTTATGAGTTTGGGGGCACTTCTAACTTTGTGAGTGCTGGCCTCCAAAAAAATGCTGAAAATTATATCGTGACTACTATTTTAAAGACAATTGTTCAAAATTATATATGAAAACATTTTCGTTGACTTCTTTCCTCCTGGAAAAAGGTGGGCCTCTCGATGCAAGATGGTAGAAATAAATACCATGAGGGTGCTACATGAATTTCCTGAGTCCCTTTGTAATTAAAACGATAGTAAAAATTAAAATATTTTACTACTACTTTTTATAAAGTTAATTATATTAAAATGTGTATTAAAACAGTTCCATAGGGCTTCCCTGGTGGTCCAGTGCGTAAGGACACTGTCTTGCAGTCCAAGGGGCTCTGGTTCAATCCCTAGCCTGGAGGATCCCACATGCCGCGGAGCGGCTGGACTGATGTGTCCAACTACTGAGCCGAGCTCTGGAGCGCGTGTGCCCAGAGCCAGTGCTCTGCAGGGAGGTCCACACGGGCCAAAGAGCAAAGATGGATGAAAATAGATAAATGAAAGACCAATAGAAGTGGTCAACAAAACCCCCAAAAAACCCAAAAAAGCAGTCCATAGATCTAAAAGTTCTTTCATTTTCTTCTGATTTTTAAAGAAATTAAAAACTGTGTTTTGGATCCCTATAAATATTATGGGCCCCTGGGTCTTGATTCTGGCCTTAATGGGTAAGTTGGCTATGAATATCGTAACTCTTATAGCTTCAACCAAATAATATGTTTTCTTCTGGAGCTCGAACATGCAATTTTTTTTTCACTAATCTTTCTGTGTGTGTATGTGTGTGTGTGTGTGTGTGTGTGTGTGTGTGTGTGCACGCCTTTAAAAACTCCTCAGTGGGTTGCAAGTTCCTTGTTTAGTTACTCACTGGTGTCTGATTCTTTTGTGACACATGAACTATAGTCCACCAGGCTCCTTTGTCTATTGGATTCTCCAGGCAAGAATACTGGGGTGGGTTATCACTTCCTTCTCCAGGGGATCTTCCCCACTCAGGGATGGAACCCACACCTCCTAGGTCTCCTGCCTTGGCAGGTAGATGCCTTACCACTGAGCCACCAGAAAAGCCTGCAAGTTCTTAGCCTCAAATTTTATCTCTTCAGTAAAGTTTTTCCTGAGTCAACTCAGGCAGAATTAATCACACCAAAAAGTTTCCTTGGTATTTTGTAAATAACTTTACAGAATTGAAGAGAAACCTAGAAACTACCCTTGGAAACACCTTGTATCACTTACCATATTGGTTTTTGGATAAACTTTCTATTTTGGAATAATATTTGATTTACTGCAAAACTGCAAAGATACAGGAAAGTCCCTCCATATGCCTCGCTGTTTTCAGCTATACTTGAGATCATTCTCTTGCATTATTGTGGTGCACATGTTAAATTCAAGAAACCAACCTTAGCACTTTAGTATTAGCTAAACTTCAGGTTGTATCCTGATGTCATCAGATATATGATCAGGCCATTCAAGATGGCTGTGCTTTTGTTCTCTGTACAGTCTCTGCTCCACCAGCTCCTGCTTCATTCATATGATTCTCCAATCCTCTGAATTGCAGGGCGTAAGTCAATTAGTGCTTACATGCTTGCCTGCGACCCCAGCCACTGGATTCTCTGTCAACAAAACCCCCAAAAAACCCAAAAAAGCAGTCCATAGATCTAAAAGTTCTTTCATTTTCTTCTGATTTTTAAAGAAATTAAAAACTGTGTTTTGGATCCCTATAAATATTATGGGCCCCTGGGTCTTGATTCTGGCCTTAATGGGTAAGTTGGCTATGAATATCGTAACTCTTATAGCTTCAACCAAATAATATGTTTTCTTCTGGAGCTCGAACATGCAATTTTTTTTTCACTAATCTTTCTGTGTGTGTATGTGTGTGTGTGTGTGTGTGTGTGTGTGTGTGTGTGTGTGTGTGTGTGTGTGCACGCCTTTAAAAACTCCTCAGTGGGTTGCAAGTTCCTTGTTTAGTTACTCACTGGTGTCTGATTCTTTTGTGACACATGAACTATAGTCCACCAGGCTCCTTTGTCTATTGGATTCTCCAGGCAAGAATACTGGGGTGGGTTATCACTTCCTTCTCCAGGGGATCTTCCCCACTCAGGGATGGAACCCACACCTCCTAGGTCTCCTGCCTTGGCAGGTAGATGCCTTACCACTGAGCCACCAGGAAAGCCTGCAAGTTCTTAGCCTCAAATTTTATCTCTTCAGTAAAGTTTTTCCTGAGTCAACTCAGGCAGAATTAATCACACCAAAAAGTTTCCTTGGTATTTTGTAAATAACTTTACAGAATTGAAGAGAAACCTAGAAACTACCCTTGGAAACACCTTGTATCACTTACCATATTGGTTTTTGGATAAACTTTCTATTTTGGAATAATATTTGATTTACTGCAAAACTGCAAAGATACAGGAAAGTCCCTCCATATGCCTCGCTGTTTTCAGCTATACTTGAGATCATTCTCTTGCATTATTGTGGTGCACATGTTAAATTCAAGAAACCAACCTTAGCACTTTAGTATTAGCTAAACTTCAGGTTGTATCCTGATGTCATCAGATATATGATCAGGCCATTCAAGATGGCTGTGCTTTTGTTCTCTGTACAGTCTCTGCTCCACCAGCTCCTGCTTCATTCATATGATTCTCCAATCCTCTGAATTGCAGGGCGTAAGTCAATTAGTGCTTACATGCTTGCCTGCGACCCCAGCCACTGGTTTCTCTGTCAACTGATGAGCCAACCTATGCCCATCCCCCTTATAAATGGTAGCCTCCTCCTTCCCTGAGAAGTGAAGGTGGCTGCTGTGTCCTGCCTGCTGTTGGCCATGCAGGGTCGAGTGCCACTCCAGGACTTTGTTCCATATGTGAAAGATCCCTGATCCAATAAACCGCTGATGTTGCTATTCTTTCTAAGGTAGTGAGACTGGGCAGTTAAAAGGCTTGCAGCTCTGGGGGTAGGTGGCGGGGGGAGTTGCAGACCAACCTTAGTTTTTTTCCAATAATGTGTTTTTTTTTTTTTTTCTATTCTAGTATCCTATCCAGAGTCCCTGACTGCAATTAGTAATTATGCTTCCTTTATTTCCCCTGGAGTGTGAGAGTTTCCCTGGGTTTTTCTTATTTTACACGATCTTGATACTTCCAAAGAGGAATGACCCAGTATCTTGTAGATTGGCCCCTCAGTTTGGGTTTGTCCTTTGTGGCTGTTGGTTTTTTTTCAATGATTAGACTCAGTGTATGGAATTTTGGAAAAAGCATTATCAGAGTAGAGAGGATGATCTAGCCTTCTGAGGTCGTGCCATAGTAAAGGATCTGCCTGCCAGTGCAGGAGACACAAGAGCTGTGGGTTTGATTGCTGGGTCACGAAGATCTGCTGGAGGAGGGCGTGGGATCCAGTCCTCTTGCCTGGAAAATTCCACGGACCGAGGAGCCTGGTGGGCTACAGTCAGGCGGGTCGCAGAATCAGACAGGACTGAGCACACACACACAAAGGATTTTCTTACCATGTCGTATCAGGGGCACCACAGGCGTTCACAGCTGTGTATCTCTGTGTTTGCTTCTTCAATAAGGATAGGGTCCTGGGTAAACTGAATGCTTGTATTTCCCATATTCACTGCCTTAAGATTCTATAAACAAACATTATAATAATAACAACTTTAGTTCTTTCCTTGCTAGACTGAAAGGGAAAGTGTGAGTCACTCAGTCGTGCCCAGTGCTTTGTGACCCGAAGGACTATTGCCAGCTTCTGTCCTTGGCATTCTCCAGGCAAGAATGCTAGAGTGAGTAGCCGTTTCTTTCTCCAGGGGCTCTTTCCTTTTTTTTTTTTTTAAAGATTTATTTATTTAGGCGGGGGTGGGGTGGGGAGGGAGGAGGTGGGAGGGCCACTTCTATTGGTCTTTCATTTGTCCATTTTCATCCATCTTTGTTCTTTGGCCGTGCGGGCCTCCCATCGCAGTGGCCTCTGTTGTCGCAGAGCGCCGGCTCTGGGCGCATGCGCTCCAGGGCTCTGGCTCGGTAATTGGACACGTCGTTCCAGCCGCTCCGCGGCACGTGGGATCTTACCAGGCCAGGGATCCAACCGGCGTCCAGAGGCTCTTTCTGACCCAGGGACTGAGCCTGGTTCAAGCTAGGGGTGTCTTAAAACTACAGACTTGCCTGGCTTATTTGTTTCTATCTGCCCTCTGTACCAAGCCCAGTACTTAGTGTAAAAAACTCTCAAATGAAATGCAGGTTGAATTAATTGTTCTCTCTCTCTTTTTTAAGGGCCTGCCATGTTTCTTGTGCTCACACAAAGAAAGGAGCTGGCAAGTCACCCGCTCTTTTATTTAAGCTGATAAATGGTTATACTTTGTGGTAAGTACAAATAAGACTCAAATTAATGCTCTTTGCTGTTTATGGACATTAGTCCAACTTGATCTTTACAGAACAGAGACTTAACTGAAGCTGTATTGAAGCTGTCTCTCTTAATGGTGCCCCCGGGGTCTGGATTAGGATTTCTTATTCATTAGAAGTTAATTCCTGCGCTAGCAGACACTCCAGTGTTCCTGGCTCAGATGAACCTGGCCTAGCAGTTTACCACACAAGGGAACTAACAGGGCAGATAAAAGAGGAAGCCAAACAAAAAGGCTCCCGATTAGAGAATTGACAGAGGTGATAAACAGGGCTGCGGAAAGAGAAGGGGGCACAACCTCAAGGCCTTTAGCAGGGCGATATTTACATAAATTAGGAACCTAAACAGGGTGGGAACCATCACAACTTTTGTTTAAAAAAAACTTTTAAGGGATTACTCTTTTTTTTGAGATATACATAAGTATTTACAGGAAGAAATGTTAATGCAGACATGCAATGTAGAATACAAAGAAAATCCCCAAGCCTACCCACTCCCCTTTTTTTATTTATACGGGTTCTGTCTAGGAGAGATGGACAGACTGACAGTGTCTGAAGAGAGAGACAGACAAAACATGTGTATGCGGGCCTTTCAGCAAAACTGGGCTATTCCATACACATTACTTTGTAGGATGTCATGTTTTATGTAAGCAATTCAAAGAGGTTGAAATATTCACCTTGCTTCAAATAATTTTTTATTAAAAGTTTCGATGTTTCAAATTTGCAGTCTCTGTTTCAAATTTCAATAGCGTAACAGTGAAAATCGGTTTGAGTTAAAAAATACAGTAAGATATTTTTTTAAAGTGACAAATATACTGAAACATTTTTTTTTCAATTTAATACTCAGTAACACAAACCACAAACACTAAAAATTAGTGTTTGTTGTTTAGTATTTTTATTTTAATGTTGACTATTTTGATATTGAAGATATTAAAAATGTCTTACGGTGGACCAAAATTAACACTGGTGAAGGACGTCCTTGGTGGGAAGAATCTGCCTGCCAACGCAGGGGACAAGGGTTCCATTCCTAGACAGGAAGATCCCTGGAGAAGGAAATGGCAGCCCACTCCAGGATTGTTGCCTGGGAAAGAGCTTGGGCATGGTGCACTAAATTAATGCTCTTTGCTGTTTATGGACATTAGTCCAACTTGATCTTTACAGAACAGAGACTTAACTGAAGCTGTATTGAAGCTGTCTCTCTTAATGGTGCCCCGGGTCTGGATTAGGATTTCTTATTCATTAGAAGTTAATTCCTGCGCTAGCAGACACTCCAGTGTTCCTGGCTCAGATGAACCTGGCCTAGCAGTTTACCACACAAGGGAACTAACAGGGCAGATAAAAGAGGAAGCCAAACAAAAAGGCTCCCGATTAGAGAATTGACAGAGGTGATAAACAGGGCTGCGGAAAGAGAAGGGGGCACAACCTCAAGGCCTTTAGCAGGGCGATATTTACATAAATTAGGAACCTAAACAGGGTGGGAACCATCACAACTTTTGTTTAAAAAAAACTTTTAAGGGATTACTCTTTTTTTTGAGATATACATAAGTATTTACAGGAAGAAATGTTAATGCAGACATGCAATGTAGAATACAAAGAAAATCCCCAAGCCTACCCACTCCCTTTTTCTATTTATACGGGTTCTGTCTAGGAGAGATGGACAGACTGACAGTGTCTGAAGAGAGAGACAGACAAAACATGTGTATGCGGGCCTTTCAGCAAAACTGGGCTATTCCATACACATTACTTTGTAGGATGTCATGTTTTATGTAAGCAATTCAAAGAGGTTGAAATATTCACCTTGCTTCAAATAATTTTTTATTAAAAGTTTCGATGTTTCAAATTTGCAGTCTCTGTTTCAAATTTCAATAGCGTAACAGTGAAAATCGGTTTGAGTTAAAAAATACAGTAAGATATTTTTTTAAAGTGACAAATATACTGAAACATTTTTTTTTCAATTTAATACTCAGTAACACAAACCACAAACACTAAAAATTAGTGTTTGTTGTTTAGTCTTTTGATTTCAGTGTTGGTCATTTTAATATTGAAGTTACTAAAACTGCCTTATGGTGGACCAAAATTAACACTGGTTATGGGTTTCCTTGGTGGGAAGAATCTGCCTGCCAACGCAGGGGACAAGGGTTCCATTCCTAGACAGGGAAGATCCCCTGGAGAAGGAAATGGCAGCCCACTCCAGGATTGTTGCCTGGAGAATTCCATGGACAGAGCAGCTTGGTAGGCTATGGTGCACGGGGTCGCAAAGCCTTGGACAGGACTCAGTGACTAAATAACAACAAAACAATAGCCAGATATATTTGCTTTCAGTTCATCATGTTTCACTAGATGTTTTTGGTTTCTCCTTTTACAATTGATTTTTTAAGGTCTTAGCTCTTTATCGTATATTTTATAGTAATTCACTAATTAATGACTACCTTAAGATTCTATAAACCAACATTATAATAATAACAACATTTTAGTAATAACAACCTTTTAGCATTGTGTTTACCCAGTGTGAAGGGTTGGGTTAAAGGATCTACAAATAACAGCTTATATAATCAATATAGTGACATACTGGTTTACGTATCATCTACCCCATTTTACTGATGAGAATATTGATAGTCCAGGCAACTTTTCTAAAGGTCAGTAAGTCACATAGCATTTAGAACTGTGGGCTTCAGATCTACGCAGCCCAGATCTTTCCACAAGGTTGTCTATACTGGCTCTGAAGTCTACTGCCTGTCTTCCCATCCTCATTGAAAAAGTGCTTTCTACCTATTACATTATCTGCTAAGAAATGTATGTGATTCAGTTTAATGCCCTGCAGGTAGTGAGTCTAGCCTATGCGAGTATTTTACTTCTGATCTCATAAAAACTACCCAACCCCACACTGCAGGACCTTTCACCTTCGGAGACGGCCCACACTCAGTCTGTGGAGTGTATCTTTCTGTAAATAAAGCCACTTCATACCTATTTCTTTGTCTCTTTCTGAACTCTTTCTATGACAAGAACCTGAGCTTCATTAAGTCCTGGGACTAGCGAGTAACCTCAGCTAAAAGACTGCTGTTGGTTCAAGTTTCAGTCTGAGTTGCACTGTTTCACAAACATTTGCTCAAATTCTCCCTTTTTTAAGAAACCCTTTTCTAATGCCTACAAATAAAAAGAATCCTATGCTTTCTTACCCAAAGTCTTTGAATGACACTACACCTAACTTCTCTCTCCTTTGTATACACACACCTGTTTCTCAGGTCATCACTACATCAAGAATAAAGCCTGACTTTACTCTTCAGTACGAGAACCAGAAAACAGTCCACATGGCTCTATGACAACTGTAATTGCAGCATCTCCAGACCTTTGAAATGTTCTCCCCTCTACTACTTCTGGAAGACCTGAGGCTGCCTGATAGCTGTTTGGTTCGTGTAAACAATCTCTTGCCATCTGTGTGGCATGCACGTCTTTATTTCTCACCTTAAACTTCAGAGACATGGAGCCGAGGATTCTGAAGATGGTGCAAAGGACAATGGGAATGACAAAGCTGTGTACCAAAATCTCAGTCTCTGTTGCTCTAGGAACTGTCTCCTGACATCTTTGCTACCAAAGTGAAGGTGTTCCATGGTTGCTCATTGCTGAGGTCTGTCTACCCTCTCTTTGAAAGTAACAGCACTTGAACTTCTAATTTCTGCCCCCAAAGATTTAGATGCTGTAGCTCTTTCAGTTTTTAGTAACAGTTCCTCTGGCCGGAGATGAAGCACAAGTTCATGGGGAAGGGGCTGTGTGATAACCTAATCCACCTTCAGATCTACGCAGCCCAGATCTTTCCACAAGGTTGTCTATACTGGCTCTGAAGTCTACTGCCTGTCTTCCCATCCTCATTGAAAAAGTGCTTTCTACCTATTACATTATCTGCTAAGAAATGTATGTGATTCAGTTTAATGCCCTGCAGGTAGTGAGTCTAGCCTATGCGAGTATTTTACTTCTGATCTCATAAAAACTACCCAACCCCACACTGCAGGACCTTTCACCTTCGGAGACGGCCCACACTCAGTCTGTGGAGTGTATCTTTCTGTAAATAAAGCCACTTCATACCTATTTCTTTGTCTCTTTCTGAACTCTTTCTATGACAAGAACCTGAGCTTCATTAAGTCCTGGGACTAGCGAGTAACCTCAGCTAAAAGACTGCTGTTGGTTCAAGTTTCAGTCTGAGTTGCACTGTTTCACAAACATTTGCTCAAATTCTCCCTTTTTTAAGAAACCCTTTTCTAATGCCTACAAATAAAAAGAATCATATGCTTTCTTACCCAAAGTCTTTGAATGACACTACACCTAACTTCTCTCTCCTTTGTATACACACACCTGTTTCTCAGGTCATCACTACATCAAGAATAAAGCCTGACTTTACTCTTCAGTACGAGAACCAGAAAACAGTCCACATGGCTCTATGACAACTGTAATTGCAGCATCTCCAGACCTTTGAAATGTTCTCCCCTCTACTACTTCTGGAAGACCTGAGGCTGCCTGATAGCTGTTTGGTTCGTGTAAACAATCTCTTGCCATCTGTGTGGCATGCACGTCTTTATTTCTCACCTTAAACTTCAGAGACATGGAGCCGAGGATTCTGAAGATGGTGCAAAGGACAATGGGAATGACAAAGCTGTGTACCAAAATCTCAGTCTCTGTTGCTCTAGGAACTGTCTCCTGACATCTTTGCTACCAAAGTGAAGGTGTTCCATGGTTGCTCATTGCTGAGGTCTGTCTACCCTCTCTTTGAAAGTAACAGCACTTGAACTTCTAATTTCTGCCCCCAAAGATTTAGATGCTGTAGCTCTTTCAGTTTTTAGTAACAGTTCCTCTGGCCCGGAGATGAAGCACAAGTTCATGGGGAAGGGGCTGTGTGATAACCTAATCCACCTTCCTTGAACTTCATTCAAAATAGCTTGATGCTCAGACTTTGTTCTCAGGTCAAGCTATGGTTTGACCCTTTCCCTTGAGACTGGGGTTATTTTGCTAAACGCTCCTCCAGCAGGCATGCCTCTAGATTCCTGGCGGAACTATGCTCTAGTCTTCATGTGATGCCCAGATATCCATGAAGACTGGGGTGCCCTCTAAAATGCCTTTATGACTCATTTTAACATTTTATCATGATTGACTGTTTACATGTCTTTCTGTCTGAGTATTCTATAAAGTCCTTGAGAGCAGGGAATAATTTCTGTATCTCTCCTGAGGTTTGTGTCATGCTTTGTACCAAGGGCTGAATGAGT
Organism: Tragulus kanchil; assembly: GCA_022376925.1. Classification (NCBI taxonomy): domain Eukaryota; kingdom Metazoa; phylum Chordata; class Mammalia; order Artiodactyla; family Tragulidae; genus Tragulus; species Tragulus kanchil. Next base: position 158,163,168 of record JAIOJX010000003.1, read on the forward strand.
CATTTCTGAATGAAGGCAACTGTGCCATTTGCTACGTGGAAACTTTTATCCCTATGCAGTTAAAGGGTTAACTTCAGTGTTTTAAGAGCTAGATCCATCACAAAGGAAGTACACAGCAATGTAGGTGGCCAGCAGGTTCTGGAATTCTGTCAACACATTCCAGGATGTTTATTCTAATCTGCCATTTCTCCATGCATACTCAGGCACACTCAAGACTGATGTGCACTGGGGGACTGGCATTCATCAAGGTTTCTAAGCCATTACTTTTTCTATGGACCTTAGCTGATGCTTCCTTCAGAAAATGGGAAAGGCTTGCTAATTTCTTCTAGTGAAAGAACAATAGAGGCAAAGAAGTTGAGACCTGAAAGGTCATTATATGGACTATACAAGGGGCTGGAGAGGGGCAGAACTCCCACAAAGAAGAAAATGAAAATGGATTCATTAGATCATTAGTGTTCCACTGATACTCCTTAATAAAAATGGATATTTGGTTTCCACTAAAAGGGAATTTTAAAATTTAGCATTTGTCAGATTTGATTTATTCAAATCTCTATCCTTTTAAAAATATTATGGATAAGAATGATACATCATAAATATAGGTCCCTCAGCCAAGGCAGACTTGAACTTCTAATTTCTGCCCCCAAAGATTTGGATGCTGTAGCTCTTTCAGTTTTTCGTAACAGTTCCTCTGGCCCGGAGATGAAGCACAAGTTCATGGGGAAGGGGCTGTGTGATAACCTAATCCACCTTCCTTGAACTTCATTCAAAATAGCTTGATGCTCAGACTTTGTTCTCAGGTCAAGCTATGGTTTGACCCTTTCCCTTGAGACTGGGGTTATTTTGCTAAACGCTCCTCCAGCAGGCATGCCTCTAGATTCCTGGCGGAACTATGCTCTAGTCTTCATGTGATGCCCAGATATCCATGAAGACTGGGGTGCCCTCTAAAATGCCTTTATGACTCATTTTAACATTTTATCATGATTGACTGTTTACATGTCTTTCTGTCTGAGTATTCTATAAAGTCCTTGAGAGCAGGGAATAATTTCTGTATCTCTCCTGAGGTTTGTGTCATGCTTTGTACCAAGGGCTGAATGAGTCATTTCTGAATGAAGGCAACTGTGCCATTTGCTACGTGGAAACTTTTATCCCTATGCAGTTAAAGGGTTAACTTCAGTGTTTTAAGAGCTAGATCCATCACAAAGGAAGTACACAGCAATGTAGGTGGCCAGCAGGTTCTGGAATTCTGTCAACACATTCCAGGATGTTTATTCTAATCTGCCATTTCTCCATGCATACTCAGGCACACTCAAGACTGATGTGCACTGGGGGACTGGCATTCATCAAGGTTTCTAAGCCATTACTTTTTCTATGGACCTTAGCTGATGCTTCCTTCAGAAAATGGGAAAGGCTTGCTAATTTCTTCTAGTGAAAGAACAATAGAGGCAAAGAAGTTGAGACCTGAAAGGTCATTATATGGACTATACAAGGGGCTGGAGAGGGGCAGAACTCCCACAAAGAAGAAAATGAAAATGGATTCATTAGATCATTAGTGTTCCACTGATACTCCTTAATAAAAATGGATATTTGGTTTCCACTAAAAGGGAATTTTAAAATTTAGCATTTGTCAGATTTGATTTATTCAAATCTCTATCCTTTTAAAAATATTATGGATAAGAATGATACATCATAAATATAGGTCCCTCAGCCAAGGCAGGAGACATGTGTTTGATTTCTTGGTTGGGAGGATCCCATAGAGGGAAAAATGGTAACCCACTCCACTGTTCCTGCCTGGGAAATCCCAGGGATAGAGGAGCCTCAATTCCCTCTTATAAAGATACACACCATTGACTTACTCATCACTGGACTGAGATTTTGGTTAGATATGAACGTGAAACAGATATTCCTGAAACGACTTTAGGGTCCTATGGCCAGAAGTAGTTAAACAAGCATTTCAGTCAACCCAGAATCCACATTCTAATGAATTGTAAACATCCCACTAGTATCTCAAAGGGCTTCTTGGTGAGAAAAAGCCTTTGCTTATCACAACACTTTACTGCCAACCATTGAAACGTGCATAAATCTAGGATGACAGCACATGGGAATGGCTTCCAGAGGTGAGAGGTCCACATTTTCTGTAAACATATGTAGCATCTGTATCCTCAAGACATTCAGTTACTTCTCTGGACTCCTTCCTGGGATTCAGAGGGACATCTGGGAGCAGGAAATGTGGAAAAGATGGAGCTTCTTGTGAATGAGACAGTTGGGATTGCAGGCCATCAAGATGGGGCAGAAGTGCACAATATGTGAAGAAATGTATACTCACCAACTCTTTAAGACTCATAAGAATCTTCGGAGTGTAAGTGTTTCTGAAAAATCTCCCTTTTATTGAAACAATTCCAAAGGAAGGTCAAAGCAAACACACTTTGAAAGTAATTTACATGGACAAGGTAGGCAGAGATGGTGGGGGGGTACCTGAAGAGCTGAGAAAATGGCCATATTTCCCTTTCTAGTTTTTGAGGCAGGAAGTTATTTTTATCTGTTTGATCCCCAGAAGTCCCCCAATTTCTCAGTGTATCTTGTATCCAATTGCTCAAGGAAGAAATAGGGAGGCTCAGGAAGCAGGGAGGTTGGAGGTACAACTGTTCCATGTTTTGTTTGTTCTAATTATTTACTTGCAGCATGTGAGAGAGAGAAAGGGTCTAGGATACCGACCCAAATCAGATGAATTAATGGTCATCCTAAAAGGATATTAGTGTCCACTGATACTCCTTAATAAAAATGGATATTTGGTTTCCACTAAAAGGGAATTTTAAAATTTAGCATTTGTCAGATTTGATTTATTCAAATCTCTATCCTTTTAAAAATATTATGGATAAGAATGATACATCATAAATATAGGTCCCTCAGCCAAGGCAGGAGACATGTGTTTGATTTCTTGGTTGGGAGGATCCCATAGAGGGAAAAATGGTAACCCACTCCACTGTTCCTGCCTGGGAAATCCCAGGGATAGAGGAGCCTCAATTCCCTCTTATAAAGATACACACCATTGACTTACTCATCACTGGACTGAGATTTTGGTTAGATATGAACGTGAAACAGATATTCCTGAAACGACTTTAGGGTCCTATGGCCAGAAGTAGTTAAACAAGCATTTCAGTCAACCCAGAATCCACATTCTAATGAATTGTAAACATCCCACTAGTATCTCAAAGGGCTTCTTGGTGAGAAAAAGCCTTTGCTTATCACAACACTTTACTGCCAACCATTGAAAGCGTGCATAAATCTAGGATGACAGCACATGGGAATGGCTTCCAGAGGTGAGAGGTCCACATTTTCTGTAAACATATGTAGCATCTGTATCCTCAAGACATTCAGTTACTTCTCTGGACTCCTTCCTGGGATCCAGAGGGACATCTGGGAGCAGGAAATGTGGAAAAGATGGAGCTTCTTGTGAATGAGACAGTTGGGATTGCAGGCCATCAAGATGGGGCAGAAGTGCACAATATGTGAAGAAATGTATACTCACCAACTCTTTAAGACTCATAAGAATCTTCGGAGTGTAAGTGTTTCTGAAAAATCTCCCTTTTATTGAAACAATTCCAAAGGAAGGTCAAAGCAAACACACTTTGAAAGTAATTTACATGGACAAGGTAGGCAGAGATGGTGGGGGGGTACCTGAAGAGCTGAGAAAATGGCCATATTTCCCTTTCTAGTTTTTGAGGCAGGAAGTTATTTTTATCTGTTTGATCCCCAGAAGTCCCCCAATTTCTCAGTGTATCTTGTATCCAATTGCTCAAGGAAGAAATAGGGAGGCTCAGGAAGCAGGGAGGTTGGAGGTACAACTGTTCCATGTTTTGTTTGTTCTAATTATTTACTTGCAGCATGTGGAGAGAGAGTCAATTAGGCATCTAGGATACCGACCCTCAAGATCTTTATGGATTCAGACTCATACTTGCATCCTAATGGGACTCAGAAGGAAACTATTTGTTTCAGGGATCCTAACATTTTAACTGCCCTTCTAGAATGGAAAGCAAGAGCCCTTTAATCACCCTCAGTATCTCTAAATAATCATTAAGCACAGGAAGGACTCCAATTCCAACTGCAAGGGCAATGACTAATGAGAAACCCGAGGCTGTGCTTACTGTTGTAGTTTCTTTTGGTGCTGATGAATGAGATTGGTTTGGATAGTCCCTATGAATTTCACAATTGATTTCAATGTATAGCTTTGGCATGGGGATTCCCAGGTGGCTCAGGGGTAAAGAACCCGCCTACCAATGCAGGAGACGCAAGTTCGATCCCTATGTCAGGAAGATCCCCTGGAGGAGGAAATAGTAACCTATTCTAGTATTCTCGCCTGAGAAATCCCATAGACAGAGAAGCGTGGCAGGTTACAGTCCATGGGGTCTCAAAAGAGTCAAACATGACTCATTGACTAAACAGCTGCAACATCACCTATAACAACAACAAGAACAACATAGTTTTGGAACATTAAGGATTGTTTCTATAGTTTTATGCAGTGGAAAATGCTATGAAAGGACTGATTAATAACAACTGATGTTATTCTATGAAATATTTTACAAGCAGTTTGGAAGAATAAAAAGAAAAATGGGGCAGAAGTGCACAATATGTGAAGAAATGTATACTCACCAACTCTTTAAGACTCATAAGAATCTTCGGAGTGTAAGTGTTTCTGAAAAATCTCCCTTTTATTGAAACAATTCCAAAGGAAGGTCAAAGCAAACACACTTTGAAAGTAATTTACATGGACAAGGTAGGCAGAGATGGTGGGGGGGTACCTGAAGAGCTGAGAAAATGGCCATATTTCCCTTTCTAGTTTTTGAGGCAGGAAGTTATTTTTATCTGTTTGATCCCCAGAAGTCCCCCAATTTCTCAGTGTATCTTGTATCCAATTGCTCAAGGAAGAAATAGGGAGGCTCAGGAAGCAGGGAGGTTGGAGGTACAACTGTTCCATGTTTTGTTTGTTCTAATTATTTACTTGCAGCATGTGGAGAGAGAGTCAATTAGGCATCTAGGATACCGACCCTCAAGATCTTTATGGATTCAGACTCATACTTGCATCCTAATGGGACTCAGAAGGAAACTATTTGTTTCAGGGATCCTAACATTTTAACTGCCCTTCTAGAATGGAAAGCAAGAGCCCTTTAATCACCCTCAGTATCTCTAAATAATCATTAAGCACAGGAAGGACTCCAATTCCAACTGCAAGGGCAATGACTAATGAGAAACCCGAGGCTGTGCTTACTGTTGTAGTTTCTTTTGGTGCTGATGAATGAGATTGGTTTGGATAGTCCCTATGAATTTCACAATTGATTTCAATGTATAGCTTTGGCATGGGGATTCCCAGGTGGCTCAGGGGTAAAGAACCCGCCTACCAATGCAGGAGACGCAAGTTCGATCCCTATGTCAGGAAGATCCCCTGGAGGAGGAAATAGTAACCTATTCTAGTATTCTCGCCTGAGAAATCCCATAGACAGAGAAGCGTGGCAGGTTACAGTCCATGGGGTCTCAAAAGAGTCAAACATGACTCATTGACTAAACAGCTGCAACATCACCTATAACAACAACAAGAACAACATAGTTTTGGAACATTAAGGATTGTTTCTATAGTTTTATGCAGTGGAAAATGCTATGAAAGGACTGATTAATAACAACTGATGTTATTCTATGAAATATTTTACAAGATTAAAATACTGGAAATAGTTTACTTAAGAAAGAAGAGCATAATTGTTGAGCAAGAGAATGCTGGTTTGGGGGACTAGATGCTAATTTGGGGGGACTCTTCATTACTGATAACTGAAGCATTCATTTTTCATAGGAGGGTTGTACTTTGGTTTGCATATGTTGAGTCAAATATAGCCAGGTCCAGCAGTCAATCAGAACAGTCCACCTAGACATTTGTATATGAGTCCAGACTCAGATCCAAGCAGAAACTAAGAGGCCCTGGTTCAGCTATGACCACCTGTTTGCTTTTGTAGGCTTGGCCAGGGTCCTGCTACAAGATATATCTGTGTCACTGTTACCAGTGTGATTAGACCCACCACAGGTGTACATTAAACAACTGCCCTTCCTCTCATGTATCTAAGGGCAGCGATCGGCCTTGTGGATTTGTCTAGAAGTGGTATTTTTAATCACTCACAACTTTCTCCTGCCGTTCAGTAGACGTCCGGACTGTGGATCTAGCTACCCCTGAAGAGTATTTGGAAGAGCCAAACCAATATGTATTTTGACTCCAAGGGTCGGGGACAACTGGGCTGATATATGTTTTTTAAATGCAGGTATAAACCGGTTTTTAGTTGAAGCAGATGCTGTGGATACCTGGCCATATCTCTTTGGGTCACCAACTCCCAGGACCTGTAACTCTTTGCCTGAAGTGTCGCTTGAGTGACAGAGCCTGGACTGCCCAGGCACATGGCAGATCAACATGCAGTGAGATGGATTCACACCTCCACCCCCATTAGCTCCGCAGCAGTGGCTGAAGGAGCTGGGGGATTAACCTCCTGTGGTGCATGTCCTTCCCAGTTTTCTGAGTGCTTTGGTGGGAGTGAGCTCCAGTTGAGCACAGTAGCAATTTGGTTGATGATACAAACTTTGATTTTGAACTTCCTCTAGGGGTCACCCTTTCCTGCTCCTTTCCCAGGGTTTCTTAGGATTACCTTCCCAAATATACCACCTGAACTGAGTATGGTCTCAGGCTGTGCTTCTGAAGAGTTCAGTGTAAGTCATCAGTCACCTTCTGCTTTTCATGACCTTGCTGATTCAGAAAGCTAATGAGGCATGCATCGAAACAATGCCTGGTATGGGCTCAGACCGCTGGGAGCTGCACATTGTGTTCCTGATCCTCTTGCAGCCATCACGATGGGACTCAGTCCTTCAACAAGGCACGTTCTCAGCCTGAGATCCTAACGGGATCTCTCTGCCTCTCACTCTCCCAAGTTAAATATTTATGAGGTGCATTTTGAGAAACAACAAACAGGAACACGCCTGAGCAGGACTTTCTCCTCTGTCATCAAGTGTCTGTGGCCAGGCAGACGTGGGGCTGCCAGTGGGAGGCTCACTTGAGGCCCCGAGCCATTCACTAAAGAGGCAGTTAGGAATCAGAGAGCACAGGAAACCTCCGGCAAGGCTGGTTCATTAGTGCCTCTGCTGATTAATCAAGACCAGGCTGCCACTCTGGTAAATGCCTCGAGGTGACGTTGGAGGCAATCAGCCCTGTGGAAACTGCTTGATTGCTTCTCAAAGTGGCAGCTGGCAAGCCAAAACTTTGGTTCAGTAGACGTGATGGATCTAGCTACCTGAAGAGTATTTGGAAGAGCCAAACCAATATGTATTTTGACTCCAAGGGTCGGGGACAACTGGGCTGATATATGTTTTTTAAATGCAGGTATAAACCGGTTTTTAGTTGAAGCAGATGCTGTGGATACCTGGCCATATCTCTTTGGGTCACCAACTCCCAGGACCTGTAACTCTTTGCCTGAAGTGTCGCTTGAGTGACAGAGCCTGGACTGCCCAGGCACATGGCAGATCAACATGCAGTGAGATGGATTCACACCTCCACCCCCATTAGCTCCGCAGCAGTGGCTGAAGGAGCTGGGGGATTAACCTCCTGTGGTGCATGTCCTTCCCAGTTTTCTGAGTGCTTTGGTGGGAGTGAGCTCCAGTTGAGCACAGTAGCAATTTGGTTGATGATACAAACTTTGATTTTGAACTTCCCTCTAGGGGTCTCCCTTTCCTGCTCCTTTCCCAGGGTTTCTTAGGATTACCTTCCCAAATATACCACCTGAACTGAGTATGGTCTCAGGCTGTGCTTCTGAAGAGTTCAGTGTAAGTCATCAGTCACCTTCTGCTTTTCATGACCTTGCTGATTCAGAAAGCTAATGAGGCATGCATCGAAACAATGCCTGGTATGGGCTCAGACCGCTGGGAGCTGCACATTGTGTTCCTGATCCTCTTGCAGCCATCACGATGGGACTCAGTCCTTCAACAAGGCACGTTCTCAGCCTGAGATCCTAACGGGATCTCTCTGCCTCTCACTCTCCCAAGTTAAATATTTATGAGGTGCATTTTGAGAAACAACAAACAGGAACACGCCTGAGCAGGACTTTCTCCTCTGTCATCAAGTGTCTGTGGCCAGGCAGACGTGGGGCTGCCAGTGGGAGGCTCACTTGAGGCCCCGAGCCATTCACTAAAGAGGCAGTTAGGAATCAGAGAGCACAGGAAACCTCCGGCAAGGCTGGTTCATTAGTGCCTCTGCTGATTAATCAAGACCAGGCTGCCACTCTGGTAAATGCCTCGAGGTGACGTTGGAGGCAATCAGCCCTGTGGAAACTGCTTGATTGCTTCTCAAAGTGGCAGCTGGCGTTTGGACACTGTGCTTGTTCCCATCAGGTCTGCATGGTGACCTTCAATAAGGATGATGACGCTGGCTCCAAGCACAAAGTCGATGGGCACGCTCTCTTAGAGTACAAAGACAGTTACACATGAAGGACCAGCCGCACAGTCTCTGAATGCCTTTATGTTCTGGTTTCATGAGTGCAGCTCAGTTAGTGCATTCGTCTCCCTTTTGTGTTTAGCTTGGGACAGGCACTCCCACTGAATGTGCCAAATGCTTTATTTTGGTCTCCATTTTCAGAGTGTGCATCAGGAAAAAGAAGTGTGCTCTCTCTCCCTCCACAGTAAACAACCACATAACTGTCATAAGAAGCCTTCTAAATAATTTATAATTTGCAAACAAAAATTCATCTGATTAGGCTGAAATGACAGAGACTCTGCATAACAATGTGTATTATCAAAGAGAGCTTTTTTTTTTTTCTCCTCTACTCTGGTTACTGATTAGTTACACAAATTGAAGAGAAATAACTATGTACACTCTTACCATTAAATTATTTCTTAATCTACCTTTTAATCTTTCAAAACTATACAGGAACAATATAATTATCCCCTGCCAATCACTGATGATGATGTATTCAAAAGCATTTCCCTATGTGGGTGAACAAAACACGCATTCAAGATAACAGGCAGTTCAATGCTTTTTTTCCTAGGTAATGTGTGTTTCAGAGTTATGTATCATCAGTGATTCATGACTATTTTGCACTCAATTTTCTCACTGGGAAAGAAGGAGATAATACAGACATTTTGCTCAATAGTTACACCATCCTGTCTTCTCTCTTCTTGGCTTAGTATCAGATGTGAGAATGTTGGAGCTCTTATTTGTCTCAAGGCAAAAGTCTTTGATTAAAATTGATGATTTGGGATTTCCCAGATGGTCTAGTGATTAAAGATCTGCCTTCCAATGCAGGGGACATGGGTTCGATCCCTGGTCAGGGAACTAAGATCCTGTGTACCATGGGGCAACTGAGACCACACATCATATCTAGGGAGAAACCCCCATGCTCCAGTGAAAGGTCCAGTGTTCCCCAACTAAGACACAACATAGCCAAAGAAATCAGTTTTTAAAAAATATTAAAAAATTACCGATGGGGCTTCCCTGGTGGTCCAGTGAGTAAGGACACTGCCTTGCAGTGCATGGGGTGCTGGTTCGATCCCTGGCCTGGGAGGATCCCATGTGCCGTGGAGTGGCTGGGCCGATGCGTCCAACTACCGCACTGGAGCTCTGAAGCACATGTGCCCAGAGCTGGTACTCTGCGGCGAGAGAGGCCACTGCGATGGGAGGCCCACACAGGCCAAAGAACAAAGATAAAGAAATAGAAGTGTTCAAAAAAAAAAAAAAAAAAACCCAACGGTTTGGTTCGAACCATATTGGTAACTAATCAGACAGTACAGAGAGCAGAAGAGATCATGTGACTGTGTGTGCTTAGCTGCTTAGTGTGGGTAACTCTTTGCAACCCCACTGACTGTAGCCCGCCAGGCTCCTCTCTTTGTGGGATTTCCCAGGCAAGAATCCTGGAGTGGGCTGCCACTTCCTCCTCCAGGAATCTTCCTGATCCAGGGGTCGAACACGGGGCTCTTGCACTGGCAGGCAGACTCGTTACCGTTGAGCCACTCGGGAAGCCCCAGCAGAAGTTCATACCCCTCTCCCAAATGCTGGGCGAAGACTGTGCACTCTGGAGCACTCTGAAGTCTGGCTTAATATTGTAACGGTGTGGAGGACTCCTCTGAGGGGGTTTCCACTTACATCTAAACGACTGACCCTCCTACTGTGTGACTGCTCCGGAGGCGCAAGGCACAGCTGCAGTATCACACTTAACTTCTTATGTTTTGAGAAGAACAATTCTTTCTCTTGAGTGAGCTCATTTGTTTCCTCAAATAATCCAGAATACCAACCCATTTGCCCCCAATTTTTGATTATTCCAGTTTTACCCCGTGTTGGTTTTCTTTTTTTTTTTTTTTAAGATTTATTTATTTATTTTGGGCGGGGTCGGGTTGGGGAGGGAGGGGAGCAGGCGGGCCACTTCTATTGGTCTTTCTCTATTTTCATCCGTCTTTGTTCTTTGGCCCGTGTGGGCCTCCCATCGCGGTGGCCTCTGTTGTCGCAGAGCACCGGCTCTGGGCGCATGCGCGCCAGAGGTTCGGCTCGGTAATTGGACACATCGGTCCAGCCGCTGCGCGGCACGTGGGATCTTCCCAGGCCAGGGATCGAACCGGCATCTCTTGCACTGCAAGGCGGTGTCCTTACCCACTGGACCACCAGGGGAAGCCCCCGTGTTGGTTTTCTATTGTTGGGAAAGGCAACTATTTTCCTCTACCCTTGGAGGTTCTTCTGGCTGGTCTAAGAATTTAACCAAATGTGGCAAATGAATAGGAGAAAATTCTATGTAAATATGTATGCAGGGACCCTGTAAGAAAAATGAGGCTCAAGGACGAATTAGGCAATTGAGGCTTATATGGCATCAGAGAGAAGAAGGGGGTAGGTGTTTGGGATTTCGTAGAGAAGGGACAGATCCGTAGGGAGATGGGGAAAAACAAATGTCTGGCATACTATTGAGAGACAATGGGACAGAGAGAGAGGTATGGTCAAATAGGCTTTGCTGAGCCTCTCCTTCCCTCCCAGCCCCATCTACCACCCCTAGCTCATATTCCCTGAGCGGGCTCTGGCGGCAGCTCTCCTCTTGGGATAGGCCCCCTTTTAGGAGGTTAAGGGGGTGGAGGTTCTTCCTGAGCCTTCTGTTTCTCAAAAAGAGCCAGCCTAAAATAATCCCCATGCCAAAGAGACAAAGTCTACTCCCCTACCCTTATGCTTTACCAGGATTTACCAAGACTTGGCAATTCAGTTCAATAAGTAGGCACAGCATATCAAACAACAATTTTCCCAGAAACTGTACCTAATTCTGGGAAACTAAGAATATTTTAAAAATTTTGCCATATCATAGTTCTGCCTCCTAGAGACTTGAGAATTCATTTGCAAGCAACACCAAATTACTTCCCATTAGGCCACAGATTCCTAGTAGTTTCAAAGAAAGAATTTATTTCTAACCGCCTCAGTTGGGTATTTTCACCTGGAAATGGGTGTTCAGGTGGCAACTGCACCACCCTTCAGGTTGGAACCCAGGAACGTATGGGAAATCCACCAGAGAGATTTGCAAGGTGTATGGTCACCTGAACCCAGACTTTCTTTTTGGAGGTACAAACTAAAGAATGCCACTCGTCATCTGGCTCCACGAGGCTTAAGTCACTAGACCCTGCAGTTGCTGACATTTCATACAGCCCTGAGAGGAGTTCAAGGATGAGATCAGGAACGAGGCACCCTGTGCTCAGGGACAATCCAGAAGAACAAACCTTTAGATGGGTATTTTCAGGAGAAAATGTAATGAACCCAAATTCTTGCACCTTCTCATACCTAGAAAAGCCTCTCAATGACATTGTTGGGAAAGGCAACTATTTTCCTCTACCCTTGGAGGTTCTTCTGGCTGGTCTAAGAATTTAACCAAATGTGGCAAATGAATAGGAGAAAATTCTATGTAAATATGTATGCAGGGACCCTGTAAGAAAAATGAGGCTCAAGGACGAATTAGGCAATTGAGGCTTATATGGCATCAGAGAGAAGAAGGGGGTAGGTGTTTGGGATTTCGTAGAGAAGGGACAGATCCGTAGGGAGATGGGGAAAAACAAATGTCTGGCATACTATTGAGAGACAATGGGACAGAGAGAGAGGTATGGTCAAATAGGCTTTGCTGAGCCTCTCCTTCCCTCCCAGCCCCATCTACCACCCCTAGCTCATATTCCCTGAGCGGGCTCTGGCGGCAGCTCTCCTCTTGGGATAGGCCCCCTTTTAGGAGGTTAAGGGGGTGGAGGTTCTTCCTGAGCCTTCTGTTTCTCAAAAAGAGCCAGCCTAAAATAATCCCCATGCCAAAGAGACAAAGTCTACTCCCCTACCCTTATGCTTTACCAGGATTTACCAAGACTTGGCAATTCAGTTCAATAAGTAGGCACAGCATATCAAACAACAATTTTCCCAGAAACTGTACCTAATTCTGGGAAACTAAGAATATTTTAAAAATTTTGCCATATCATAGTTCTGCCTCCTAGAGACTTGAGAATTCATTTGCAAGCAACACCAAATTACTTCCCATTAGGCCACAGATTCCTAGTAGTTTCAAAGAAAGAATTTATTTCTAACCGCCTCAGTTGGGTATTTTCACCTGGAAATGGGTGTTCAGGTGGCAACTGCACCACCCTTCAGGTTGGAACCCAGGAACGTATGGGAAATCCACCAGAGAGATTTGCAAGGTGTATGGTCACCTGAACCCAGACTTTCTTTTTGGAGGTACAAACTAAAGAATGCCACTCGTCATCTGGCTCCACGAGGCTTAAGTCACTAGACCCTGCAGTTGCTGACATTTCATACAGCCCTGAGAGGAGTTCAAGGATGAGATCAGGAACGAGGCACCCTGTGCTCAGGGACAATCCAGAAGAACAAACCTTTAGATGGGTATTTTCAGGAGAAAATGTAATGAACCCAAATTCTTGCACCTTCTCATACCTAGAAAAGCACTAAAATCATTAACAATGACACCTGCTCCTTATGACCAGCAGCAGCCTTCTGCCAAGGTAGGTGTTTGATGGCATGTACACCCTTCACCAAGATCATATATATGCTGACTCCTGCCCACCTCTTTGGGGCCGTTCTTCTGTGTGGAGAGGCTGTCTGCCGGGCTATAGTCCTCACTAAGCCTCCAGTAAAAAAAAAAAACTGAACTCACAGCTCTCATGTAGTGCCTTTTACTTTTTTCTTTTTAGTAGACAGAGAAATCTAGCCAAACTTTAACAATTAAACAAGGATCTGGAAATCGTTTGCATACCCAGAGATTCTGAGGGTTGTGCATCTTGCCTTCCCTTGGAGGTACCTCTGAGGTGCAACCGAGGCCAGCTGGAAAAGGTGCTGATGACCGACTGGCCACCTCTGCTTCCTTCTCGTCTCAGGTCAATATTAAGTGTGGTCGGAGGAGGAGCATGGGCCATCTGCATGGTTACGAGGAAGAGGCATGCCTGAAGAGGAGGACAGTGACCTTTACAAGGGCCTCCAGGGTGCCGGGTCTGGGGTTAAATGGGTGGTCTCAAGGCAGCGTGGAGAGTTGGGGTCTGGTTTGACTTACGGCACCTGTGGACCCTTGTTATTTCACCACCAGAGACCTGAGCTCTTGACCTACAGGCATTCTGTAACAACACCATCTTCAGAAATTGCACGAGGCTAACATTTCTCCTTGTATATTTTCACTAATATTCTTTTACTTGGAAAGTAGCCACTGGATCTCTTTTAACTCCTTAACCGTTGTCCGATGATGAAACTTTTCATTCCATAACAACCTGGGGTGGATGAAACTATGCCATATTTCCCAGTTTCCAAACCAGCCTATCCCTTCTGTATTAGGACACTCTGTAACGGTTAGGAGAGGGAAGGCAGCCCACTTAGCACTCTGAAAATAAGAATGTCAGGAAAGAGGGCACCTCTACATCGAGCAATGGCTAGGGCCATCTCTCTTCGTTTGATGAATCCAACTGTGAAATAAGGGAACAACTCTCTTGCCTTGATGAAATGACTTAAATAATACACTTATGGATTTTGTTTGCCTTTATCTGTCAGTGGTTTCAATTTCTATGGAGAGGAAGTTCTAAAGTATGTGATAAAACATGCCAAGAGATTCAGAATTATCTCATATACAAGTATCAAAGAAACCCTGACAGGGGCCAAGGAAACTGTTCTTTGCCTCTTTGTGTTGATCTTGTCTGAGTGTCCCCAAAGCAGCCCCAAGAGGGGCTGATGTTAGCCTGATGTCAATTCTACAGGGCAACAGACTCTCCTCAAATGGATGGTATATTTCTGGTGCTATGCACCTACCCGTAATAGTTTTTACTTATTGTCTGGACAAGAAGTTCATTTCTTTGTTAGTATGCAAATGAGAAGGAAATGAATGTTCAATCAGAACATGCTAATATGCAGTCAAATTCATTTTCCTGTCTGATACTCACAGCACTTGTATCTATGAAGACAATAAAAGGCTCTAACTCAGGACCATTGCCCACACACCTCCTATTCTCCCACCTGTTCACTCCAATAACTGTTAGAATATTTATCATCAGTATATATAAGTGGAATTTGCCTGAAAATACAACTTTTCCTTTGGAAAATCAAAGGACCATTCACACATTAAATGGGTGGTCTCAAGGCAGCGTGGAGAGTTGGGGTCTGGTTTGACTTACGGCACCTGTGGACCCTTGTTATTTCACCACCAGAGACCTGAGCTCTTGACCTACAGGCATTCTGTAACAACACCATCTTCAGAAATTGCAGAGGCTAACATTTCTCCTTGTATATTTTCACTAATATTCTTTTACTTGGAAAGTAGCCACTGGATCTCTTTTAACTCCTTAACCGTTGTCCGATGATGAAACTTTTCATTCCATAACAACCTGGGGTGGATGAAACTATGCCATATTTCCCAGTTTCCAAACCAGCCTATCCCTTCTGTATTAGGACACTCTGTAACGGTTAGGAGAGGGAAGGCAGCCCACTTAGCACTCTGAAAATAAGAATGTCAGGAAAGAGGGCACCTCTACATCGAGCAATGGCTAGGGCCATCTCTCTTCGTTTGATGAATCCAACTGTGAAATAAGGGAACAACTCTCTTGCCTTGATGAAATGACTTAAATAATACACTTATGGATTTTGTTTGCCTTTATCTGTCAGTGGTTTCAATTTCTATGGAGAGGAAGTTCTAAAGTATGTGATAAAACATGCCAAGAGATTCAGAATTATCTCATATACAAGTATCAAAGAAACCCTGACAGGGGCCAAGGAAACTGTTCTTTGCCTCTTTGTGTTGATCTTGTCTGAGTGTCCCCAAAGCAGCCCCAAGAGGGGCTGATGTTAGCCTGATGTCAATTCTACAGGGCAACAGACTCTCCTCAAATGGATGGTATATTTCTGGTGCTATGCACCTACCTGTAATAGTTTTTACTTATTGTCTGGACAAGAAGTTCATTTCTTTGTTAGTATGCAAATGAGAAGGAAATGAATGTTCAATCAGAACATGCTAATATGCAGTCAAATTCATTTTCCTGTCTGATACTCACAGCACTTGTATCTATGAAGACAATAAAAGGCTCTAACTCAGGACCATTGCCCACACACCTCCTATTCTCCCACCTGTTCACTCCAATAACTGTTAGAATATTTATCATCAGTATATATAAGTGGAATTTGCCTGAAAATACAACTTTTCCTTTGGAAAATTTGCCATTAAATTGCATTTAGACCACTTTTCAGTTGCAGGTATAATTATTTGAAAGCATTTTATGTGCGTGTTTGTGTTGAGTATTTGCTTTGAAACATGAAAGTGTGGTTTTCTTTCCCCTTGAGGGTTTTTAATGCTAGATATAGCCTTGAAATCTTTTATTCTTTTGTTTTTTTTTTCTTTTCCTTGAATTGATAGAAATTTCCTGTGCTTGTCTGTCACTGTTGGGACCTTTAGGGCAGTTTGTTGAAATTAAAAAAAGAAGAAAGATTTTATAGAATTTTATAGATATCAGATTTTTTAACCAAACTTTGAGTAGTTACATATGACTATTAAATGACAGCTCAGAATTTAAGAATTTTAATACTTACTGATTACAGCTATGTGTTCATGGAAATGCTAGAGCTACCCATGACCTTGGTGTCTGTGTCTTTTATTTATGTTTAATCTGTAGAGTAGAAGTACATCAAATAATTAGAAAATGGGTAAATTCAACACTACTGATTCTAGCAGGTAAGTATAATCTGGACAACCAAGAATAGCACGGGGGATAAACTGGGCTTCACGGAGGAGATGGGCCTGTTTTAGCTTTTAAATTTCTTTATTATTTATCTTTTAATAACTACCAGAGACATTTTGCTTAACTCTATTTATACAAGTGATACGATGTTATAATTTGAATAGGCCACCATTCTAACCATTGGACTGTGAGCCTCCTCAGGCAGGGACTGTATCTTTTATTTTTTACTTATTTAATTAGGCTTTTTAAAAACTTTTTGTTTTGTGTTTGGATAAAGCCAACTAACAGTGTTCATGACAGTTTCAGGTGAACAGTGAAAGGACTCAAACATACATATATATGTATCCATTCTCCCCTCAAACCTCCTCACACCCAGGTTGCCATATAGCACTGAGGAGAGTTCCCTGTGCTATACAGCAGGTCCTTGTCATACTGAGTAAGTCAGAGAAGGAGAAATACCATATGACATCCCTTACATGTAGAATCTAAAAAGAAAAGATACAAATGAGCCTTACTTACAAAGCAGAAACAGACTCATAGACTTAAGAGAACAAATTTATGGTTAGGAGTGGAGAGGATGTGGGAAAGGATAGTTGGGGAGTTTGGGATGGACACACACACACTGCTTATTTAATATGGATAACCAACTGAATCATTTATTTTTATCCTGAGGAGTTGGTCTTGAGATGGTAACATAGTAGATACACCACGAATATTGGATGAATAAATGCACAGATGAATATTAGAAATACTGTTTCATTATGTATTTATAATTTTAAATGAAAGTAACTCATTTATAGTTATAGGGCTTCCAAGGTGGTGTCAGCAGTTAAGAATTCTCTTGCCAAGACAGGAGATGCAAGAGTCGAGGGTTCGATCCCTGGGTCAAGAAGATTCCCTGGAGAAGGAAATGGCAGCCCACTCCAGTA
The DNA here is from genome assembly GCA_022376925.1 of Tragulus kanchil. NCBI lineage: Eukaryota > Metazoa > Chordata > Mammalia > Artiodactyla > Tragulidae > Tragulus > Tragulus kanchil. The sequence goes on from JAIOJX010000003.1 coordinate 158,180,327, forward strand.
TTCCTGCCTGGAAAATTCCATGGGCAGAGCAGCCAGAGTTGGACATAACTGAGCGACGGAGCAGCTCATGAAGTGAACAAGCCCAAACAATCACAAACTTCTAAGGGACGTCAGCACATCATCACACCATTTGGGTTGTTTCTCTCAATTAACCTTTTCAGGGCAGCTGTGCAGACTTTCTTTTCCAAAGATGGCTTCGGCAATGACTTCCCTCTTGTACCCTCTTCCGTCATAGGACCCTGCCTCTCCCACATCATGAAGTTGTGTCTGTGTCTTCACCCTGGAACCTGTGCAGGCCCGGTGGCTGCTTTGACAGGAGATCATGGCAGGTTCTACACAACTGGAGGTGACACGAGAGGCCAGGAGGCCCGGAGGTGCTCGATGGGCAAATGAACTACCCCCTCCTCACGGATCCTCAGCTCTACTTGTCCCACGTGGATTCAAGACAAGCCACTCAGGTGGTCCAGTGGCTAAGACTCTGTGTTTCCAATGCAGAGGACAGAGTTTCAATCCCTAGTCAAGGAACTAAGATTTTACATGCTATATGGCATGGTCAAAAAAAAAAAAAAGAGCTACCACTCAGCAGAATACTTCTTAAATTCATGACCCCCACCCCAAATCACTACTTCGTTAAAATGGTTATCTTAAGAAATTGAGGGATATTGGATATGCAGCAAAGGATAACCCTAACATTAGTGGGAGAATTTACAAAATATTATACATGTTAATCAAAAACAATCTTGCTCTTGTAGAAATATCCTTCAAGCTTCTTTGGAAGGTGGCTGGTGTATGAGTTATTTGTTATAAACATTTTTTAAAAAGTTGACCATTTTCTCAAGGCAATCATAAATTTGCTTGGCATCCTAAAGGGTGACCTGTGAGTTACTGCTTTTAGGAATCAAAAAACAGTAGCAGTTACCTTTTATCATTCAAAATCTGAATAACAAGATCACATAGATGTTTGCTTTCTGGATCTCATCTGTCTTCTTTGATCTAGTTTAGAGCTTGATGGTTGTGGTCATTCCAAAGGGACTTGCTGTCCTATTTTCAATGTATAATTGTCCTTCAAGATTCAAATAATATTTACATAATTTCTTATATTTCTACAGTACACTAAAATATATTTGTCATTTAATCCTTACAACATTATTTTAAATACCATACATCATTTTACAAAACAGACTTAGATAAGGGACTGAATTATCCCGGGGGAGGGGGAGGCTTGAGTGTAGGCAAGGAAACTTGGTCACGACAGAACCACAACACAAGCTGTGTCTTCAAGAAACCAGTCATTTACAATTTCCACTTACAGATAAAGTACAGTAAATTTAGAAAGGACTAAAAACTGAAATGCTGGCCCTTTGATTTCAAAACTGCAGGTTCCTTTAACTTGAGCGTGTGCTACTTTCTAACCACCATTTGGATTTAGTGTTTGCAGAGTGTACTACCTGTTATTTCTGTAAATCCGCATGGTAACCTCGGGTAGAGAGTGATTTCCTTAAGATGAGGTAGTTGAAGTTAAGTGTTTTTCCTAAGATTTGACAAATAATAAGGAATAAAGCTGATATTCAAAATTAAGCCACTTGACTGCAAAACTACTGCCATTTCTGTCCGTCACAGGCATCTTCCTGGAGCAAAGTGATGCAAATCTAGATTTCAACTCTAGGATGAGACGATGTGAGGCTAGGTTCAGATTCTGCACACAGTTTACCTGAGAGTCAGCTAACTTCCTAGCAATGTGTGACCCTGGGCCAGTTACTTAGCTTCCTTGTGCCTTAGTTTGCATAGGGATTAACTGAGATAACACATGTAAATCTCCTAAAACAGTTCAGTGTACTGGGAAATCATTTAGAAGGGTTCATTATTATTTCAGGACTCTTAGACCCACTTACTCTAGCTGAAAGCACTGGTCAAACAGCCTTAGCATGTGATCAGTTCTCTGCTGTTACTCATTTGTTGTTCTTGTTCAGTCACTAAGTCCTGTCTGACTCTGTGCCTGCCACCCCATAGACTGTAGCCCACCAGGCTCTCTTGTCCATGGAATTTTCCAGGCAAGAATACTGGAGTGGGTTGTCATTCCCTTCTCCAGGGGATCTTCCTGACCCAGGGACTGAACCCACGTCTTCTGCATTGGCAGGAAGACTCTTTACCACTGAGCCACCAGGGAATCTGACTGCTATATGTCCACTTCCTCAGGGTCTCCACCACCCAGTGGGGATGCCACATGCGGGTCGGTGAATTTGACACACCTAAAATGCATGTCTGCAAGCTGTAACCCTTAAGAAAGGCTAACAGTGGGAACCATATGCAGCCTGTTTTCAATGGGCAAGAGGAAAGCTATCACTTCTAAAAGGCAATCCTGTGAAACTTCCTATCCTTATTTCCCATTCAGTTGAAAAACAGATGAATGCACCAGAGCTTTTTGAAATCCCCGTGCCTTCTGAATGAATCTGAATTCCACATGCAGGTTAAGTGCAGGCCTTGCGATTGCCATTCTGTGTGACTTCTGTCCTCTAGCAGCTCCTATCAGAAACTGTGGGACGTGGTGTTCTGGCTTCCTGCTCCTGACATGTGTGTCCTGTGTGGGATGCATGCTAAAGACTACCCCCAACTGGCAAGCTAAGAACCTAGAAGTACGCATGAAAAATAATTACCTCTCTTTTCGGTTTTTCTCTTGCACACTGACCATCAAAAGGAATATCATGTGGTATCCAGACTGCTTTTCTCTACATGTGATTTTTGATTTTCAAGAGAAATACAAGGGAAAGCTACATTGCACTTGTTCTGAAATTAAACAAAAGGGTAAATACAAGAGGTTATTCCCCTTCAGAGAAAGGTTATGGTATTTGGTTTGTTAGTGGCTCTAGCTGATCACTTAACTGGAAGACTGCAATATAGCATTTCTTGCTTTAGTTCTCATCTCTATTCCCTAAACTCTGGTACTTACTCTATTTCAGTGTTTAAGAAGCTGTTTCCAAATCTAACTTTAGCATACTCACTGTATCAATATCTGATCCTATCTTTTGAAGAAGGTATCTTTAAAATGTGTGCAGGTAAATGAAGGAAGCAGAGGCAATAAAGAATATATAAGAATATATATAAGAATATAAAGGCGAGGCAACTATATGCAACGAGCAGCATGTAATTTTTTAATCCAAACACATTTCATACTTAAGAGTATCGACCCGAACACCTTAGCGTACTGAGATTATTAACGGTTTCGCTTTTTCATTTTGAGAGGAAAAAAGGAAATAAGATCCTCTCTACTAAAAATAACATTTAAAAAAGTCCACATTTAAATCAACCGATTTAAATGCATTTCATCACAGGCTTATTGAACACCTATTATCTTCAAGGAATTACCTCGAGGACAGGAAGATAGGGCTTGAGAAGACAACGCAAGGCACGTGAGCACCTGAAGTTGACAGCAGAGAAGGGACGACAGACACAGAACAATCATTCTGGTGTCATGCATGTTAAGTGGCAGTGAACGCTGAGGAGCTACGAGACCCCAGAACAGAGGAATCCGCCTATTCCAGAGGTTAGGGGCACCATCTTCACTCCATGCCCGGGATGTTCGCCACTGAAATATGAATTGATATGCTGTTTGTCTTACACCCAGACTCTTGCATTTTCCCATACACAGAAAAGCGCTAAACTCCTTTACTTGGGATATCTGGTTTTCTTGAATTTACAAAAAAGCCTTTGATGCCCTGACTACCTTCCCTTTGTTGCAAGACTTCTCTATAACCTGCTCCTCATCCCCTGCCCCTCACCTCCTCGGAGCAGTTCCCTTGGGATTATTTGAGATACTGTCTCCTCAGCTTGAAGTCCTAAAAATTTCCACTGAATAAAGCATTATTCTCGGGATGGGATAGGGTGGGAGACCGGAAGAGGGCTTGAGAGGAAGGGGCCGTATGCACACCCACGGCTGATGCATGTTGATGTATGGAAGAAACCAACACAATATTGTAAAGCAATTATCCTCCCATTAAAAATACATTTATAAAAAACAACTCTCAACTTTAAGGCTGTGTGTATTTTTTCAGTTGATATTGTTGCAAGAGAAGAACAATGCTACTCGCTCCTTACCTATTTCCTGTTTCTACACTATATCCATCACTCCTTGATGTCACAGGATTGCATATTTACTCATTTGTGTTTGTCTTCTTCACTAGAATTAACTTCCAGGAGGTCAGGGAATTAATTCTGTCCACTGCTGTGCTTTCAGGACCAAATAGCTTCTCAAATTCAATTGTCAATAAATATTTCTTTAATGATGCAAGGATAATTAGAACATTAAGGCTATGTGCGTTCTCCCCTGCAATATGCAAAGGCTCCCTATATATTTTTTTCTGAGATCTTTTTTTTGAAAAACACCTTTTTTTTTTTTCAGCTTCATGCCATGAGCTCTTTTTGATTTATTTTCATCTGTCTTTATTCTTTGGCCTGTGTGGGTCTCCCATTGTAGTGGCCTCTCACCTTGCAGAACACTGGCTCTGGGTGCATGCCCTCCAGAGCGCGGGCTCGTAATTGGACACACGGGTCCAGCTGCTCCGCGGCACGTGGGATCTTCTCGGGTCAGGAATCGAACTGGTGCCCCTTGCAATGCAAGGCAGACTCTTTTCCCACTGCACCATCAGGGAAACCCCACAACATTTTATATAAAATCTAATCCCTAGGATTTAAAATTTAAGGCAAATTTTAGATTTAATGGTAACGGATCCTTTCTTCCCACAAAGTTTCATGGTATTTATATATGCTACGGTTATTACTAAGGTGTAAGGTCTGGTCCCAAGGTCTTCCCCCCACTTCCTACCTCCCTGACGCAAGAAAGATCTTGACTAGAAGGCCCCTCATGCCTGACTGAACAAGGCCAATGGAGAACAGCCAGGACACCAATGGAGGACCACCCTGCCCCCGCCAAAAGTTCCCTCTGGAAAAATAAAAAAATCAAACTGCCCAATTTGTGAATGTCCCGACACCAGGCCTCAACCAGTCAGGCCGATGGTGCCCCAATCTGGCCATTTTTGGCCAGGGACTCTTGGTCACGTCACCTTGCCTATAAAGGGGGCCCTCCCAGCCACTGTGTGTGCTTTCCCTCCCTCCCTCTCTCCTCTCCTCCCCGTGAAGGACGCCCGAGAGCGCCCGTCCAATAAAGCCTACTCTGCCCCATCAAGTCCGATCTTCCCCTCTCATTTTAAAATACCCGGCAGAGACCAACCTTACATAGGGAACATTCTATGAAAGCTGTGAAAAGTGCTTTTCAGCAAATGAAATGAGTTGAAGAACTCAAACTTCTAAGATATTGTCACCTCTTAGAAATTTTACTCCATTGGCCTTGACCAAAGCCAGCACATTCTCTTGGCTCTATCTTAAGACTGAAGAAACTCCTGCTGTGGATTAAGCTTTCCCTAAACCTCAGAGATTTCTGGATCACTCTACAGGGTGTAATTCTTAGTAAGGGCATTTCAAAGGAAAACATTTATTTTCTCACTGAGTTCACAGCTTCTCCAACTTTGTCTACTGGAAGAAAAAATTTGTAATTATGGTGAATGCTAATATAAAAAGGTGTATTCTATTTAATCCCAAATATGTAGTATATTCTATCTTCCCTGTTGGCTCTGATGGTAAAGAACCTGCCTGCCAGACACAGGTTTGATTCCTGGGTCAGCAAGATCGCCTGCAGAAGGGAAGGGCTACCCACTCCAGTTACTGATGCCTGGAGAATCCCAGGGACAGAGGAGTCTGGCGGGCAACAGTCCACAGTGGCATAATAGTGACGTAGCACACAGGCTTGTATGTGGAGTGCTTCATCTTTTTTTTTTAAATGAATTTTTACTTGAATATAGTTGTTTCACAATGTTGGATTTACAGATGAATCAACCATTACACATATATATACCCTCTTCTCTGGATTTCCTTTCCATCTAGGTCACCATAGAGCACTGAGCTAGGTTCCCTGAGTTATACAGTAGGTTCTCATTATTTATCTATGTTATGCATGCATGTTAAGTCATTTCAGTTGTTTTTGATTTTTTTGTGGACTATAGCCCCCTAGGTCCCTTTGTCCAAGGGAAGAATATTGGAATGGGTCACTGTGCCTTCCTCCAGGAGATCTTCCTGATTCAGGGACTGAACCTGAGTCTTTTATGTCTCCTGCATTGGCTAATGGGCTCTTACATTGGCATCTCCTGTGCCCATATATCACTTCATACATGTCAATCCTAATCTCCTAATTCACCTCACTCCCGCCTCTAACCTCTGGGAGTCTTTTTTCCCCTTTATCCTTAGAACCAGTGTGTCTACAGTTTACTCCTACTTACAAACACTGAACTTCATTTCCTAAACCCACCGCACCCCTCTTGAGGCAACAGCTTGTAAACAGCTCACCCGTTAGAGGATGCCTCTTTAAATTTCCTCAGTGGTACCCTCAAGGGAGCTAAGAATCCTGATGCTGTTCCCTGGTAGCAAGTGAGCAGATCTGCTGAGAACAGGCACAGTATTTTCACGAAGGCTGAGGGTCTGTGATCTGAGCTAGTTTGTAATCTCAATTGCCTGGAAGGCTTGTTAAATAGTCAGGCCTCCTTCCAGCATTTACAATCAATAGGTCCTGGGCCTGAAGCCAGTATTCAGAGGATGCTAATGTGGCTGTTGTAGGGAAAACCGCCTTCACCTTGACGGCAATTTCAGAAAGGTTCACTGTGTTTATTAATTCTATTTAATCCCAAATATGTAGTATATTCTATCTTCCCTGTTGGCTCTGATGGTAAAGAACCTGCCTGCCAGACACAGGTTTGATTCCTGGGTCAGCAAGATCGCCTGCAGAAGGGAAGGGCTACCCACTCCAGTTACTGATGCCTGGAGAATCCCAGGGACAGAGGAGTCTGGCGGGCAACAGTCCACAGTGGCATAATAGTGACGTAGCACACAGGCTTGTATGTGGAGTGCTTCATCTTTTTTTTTTAAATGAATTTTTACTTGAATATAGTTGTTTCACAATGTTGGATTTACAGATGAATCAACCATTACACATATATATACCCTCTTCTCTGGATTTCCTTTCCATCTAGGTCACCATAGAGCACTGAGCTAGGTTCCCTGAGTTATACAGTAGGTTCTCATTATTTATCTATGTTATGCATGCATGTTAAGTCATTTCAGTTGTTTTTGATTTTTTTGTGGACTATAGCCCCCTAGGTCCCTTTGTCCAAGGGAAGAATATTGGAATGGGTCACTGTGCCTTCCTCCAGGAGATCTTCCTGATTCAGGGACTGAACCTGAGTCTTTTATGTCTCCTGCATTGGCTAATGGGCTCTTACATTGGCATCTCCTGTGCCCATATATCACTTCATACATGTCAATCCTAATCTCCTAATTCACCTCACTCCCGCCTCTAACCTCTGGGAGTCTTTTTTCCCCTTTATCCTTAGAACCAGTGTGTCTACAGTTTACTCCTACTTACAAACACTGAACTTCATTTCCTAAACCCACCGCACCCCTCTTGAGGCAACAGCTTGTAAACAGCTCACCCGTTAGAGGATGCCTCTTTAAATTTCCTCAGTGGTACCCTCAAGGGAGCTAAGAATCCTGATGCTGTTCCCTGGTAGCAAGTGAGCAGATCTGCTGAGAACAGGCACAGTATTTTCACGAAGGCTGAGGGTCTGTGATCTGAGCTAGTTTGTAATCTCAATTGCCTGGAAGGCTTGTTAAATAGTCAGGCCTCCTTCCAGCATTTACAATCAATAGGTCCTGGGCCTGAAGCCAGTATTCAGAGGATGCTAATGTGGCTGTTGTAGGGAAAACCGCCTTCACCTTGACGGACAAATTTGCATTGTAAAGGTTCCACTTGGTGTTTATTAATTCTCTTTACATTTCCCAGTGAGTTCTCAGGGTTCCTCTCCTAAAGCTACCAGAGCACTTTGACAACTCAGGATCTAGAATACTGGCTGAACCCTGATGGCAGGAAGGGTGTCCTTCCCTGCTCTGGGGACCTCAGTTTTGATTCTGAATGTAAGCCCTTCATGAGGGATACTTCAGTGTCATAGAAGGCATTTCTTCACATAAAGATCGACTATCCCAAACTCTTAAAATGTGGCCTAAAAACTCTAAAGAACGCCATTCTCCCTCCTTGGTGCCTATTTTATGAGGTGGAGAACGGTAGGAAAATCTAGAATTTCAAAGCACAAAAGAGCTACTAATTACTTTTGATTGCTCTGGGAATGTGGGAAGTCACCCACCATGACACCCCTCTTGCGAGGAGGAATAGAGGGAAGGAATGAAGGAGATTTGGGGCCAACGTATGATATAACACATCTCCAGAGCTCACTTGGGTATGCTAATGCATCGAGTATAAAGAAGTGACTGAAAAGTGGGTCAGATTTCCACCTCTCTAACTGGGACGTCATCCTGGCGTGGAATGCCTGCGAAGGCATGTGCCTTAGTGCGGACTTAATCAGTCTTTTGTGTAACCTCCCTCTGAATTTCCTGGAGAAGGAATGTAGGCCAAGCCTACCTTGGGGGAAATTATGATTCCTATAAAATAGCCCTTCTTCCAGGTATGAGAGTGAAATGCATTTCCCTTATGAGGCCGCAGTGAAGTGAAGGTAGAAAGTGGATTCATGCTCGGCAGAGTTTTAAGTCGAGGGGCACCTTTTCCATCGCCAGTGGAAGATACAGAACTCACATGTACGGCGTTGTTTAAAAGCGGTCTGACAGCTGAGATCAGAGCCTTATTCTTGTTTGGGTCAAGTGCATTCAAGCCAGTTAGGCAGTTATGTGCTAAAACTTCAGACCTAGAGAATACCACTGAATCAAGTGCATGACATCATCAAGGGCATAACTAGCAGCAAAGTAAATGACTCCTGAGGAGTGTGAAGCTGGGGGCAGGGCTTAAAGTTAATACAGGTCCTCAATCTGTTCGTCTAGATTCTTTCTGGGTATCAAATCAAATCAATCAACCCATCATTCAGTTAAATTGTTGGTTCCTTGCCTCTGTGGCAGGGATGCTAGATTCTGTTCACTAATTGCAGTACCCGCACCCGGCCATTCCCGACGGTGGAGAATTCATTTTGAGGCAAATGCAATCATTTTGAACGGCCTTGTTTTTCAGGTCAAAATGTGTTCATATTACAGAACCACTGTAGCAAAGCTCTTCTATTAAAACAGCCCTGCTGCTTATATTTAATGCTCTGGACTGCCGGGTGACTCAGAGGAGGCTGTGTGAAGCCCATGAAGGCATTAGAGTAATGATAAAAGATCAAGGGCTTTCCAATTATCAAGTCACACTTCGTAGACAATAGGCAGGGAGAAATGAAGCATGGCTTGGCAGTTTCCGATTCTGAATCAAAGATTTTAAGAATGAGGAAAAGAGGCTTGCCTCTTAGACAAGACATGGATGGGCGTTGGTCAAAACATCTGGGGAAAAAAACCCCAAGCATTTGGGAAAGATGCTCCTCCAAACTCTCCAGCAATTCCGTGTTTCCAAGCATTAAATAGATAAGACAAAATGTCTATATTAAAATTTTCCTTGTGATTAAGAACAAGCAAACAAACAGGGGTGCATTTGCAAGATCACTGACATTTCCATTCCACAGCTCTTATTTCAAAATAAATCAATGGGGCTTCTTTGGTGGCCCAGAAGGTAAAGAATCTGCCTGCAGTGGAGAAGACCTGGGTTCAGTCCCTCAGTTGGGAAGGTCCCCTGGAGAAGGGAATGGCTACCCACTCCAGTACTCTTGCCTGCAAAATGCTGTGGACAGAGGAGCCTGGTGGGCTACAGCCCACGGGGTCACAAAAGAGTTGGACACGACTGAACAACTAATACACTTGCCCTTTCCCACAGCCCATCAATGGGATTCTATTCAAGCTTCAGTTAACTAGCATTTGCTTCTCCTGTGCTTAATTTTAGTAAAGAGCAAATTCACAAGAAAATAAGCTGTAAGAAAGGATTTTTTCCAAAAGACTGACTTCCAAGGTATGTCCCGAGGTCAAACAGACACAGAGCAGTCTTCTTTATTCTACTTACAGGGACAACACGGTACCGTGATTCTCGAGACGCCAAATGATCCCCCATCCCGCCCAAGGCAGTGCAAGATGCTCAGTCATCTTAGAAAGATTCAATTATATTCACTGGACAGCATCTGCTGAGGCAGAAAAGGGGACTAATGTGTTTTAGGAAGATTTCCAGCAGCGAAAGAGGAAGGAAAAAGGACATGGCTGGGTAGTCTCATTTTCATAAAGTGATAAGTACCGATCATTGTAAAGAACTGCGAAGCTCTCAGTAAATGTTTCTTTAATAATATTATATTTCAAATAAAAGATTGGTTAGCATCAGTTAATTGGCGGTCAGATCATCTTCAAGACTGCTCTCGGTTTGGACTAGCTTTTTTTCCCTGATTTTGGCTGAGCTGGGTCTTCTTTGCAGGTGCAGGGGCTGTGTTGTAAAGCACAGGTTCTAGGGTGCGGGCTCCTTAGTTGTGACTTGTGAACTCTCCAGTTGCCTGAGGCATGTGGGAAATCAGTTCCCCAACCAGGGATTGAACCCGTGTCTCCTGCAGTGGAAGGTAAATTCTTAACCCCATGAACACCCAGGGAAGTCCCCAGGCTTCCTTTCCAATCTGATTTGGGAAGACATGACCACTCTTGGAATACAAAGGGGAGGAGTGCTCAACCCATATTTAGACGTCTGTTTCTTCTATTCAACAAGGTCTCCAGATAATAATATTTAAAAAAATTGTCCTCATTGCCACCTTACTCAGATCCAACCACCACTTACAGCACTCATGCACCGAGAACATCCATGACCTTTATTATCTTAATCCTCACAAAAATCACGTAAAATACATTTCTAAGTGAGAAAAATGAGTCTTTGAGATGCAATCCATCCCATACCACTTATATAATAAATGACAAAAGGTGGATTTGATAGAGGACTGTGAGAGTGGGTGAGTGTTTATTTATACAATTTTGGTGCTTGCTACTCTTCAGCACTCACTCAAATATAGTGCACTGGGATTTGGGGGCAAAGATCCTCTTCTCAAGCACAGACTCCCATTCTGTTGAGTCCTCCAGGCTAGTTCTCTCTTCCAACAGCTTTGGGCTTCTCTCTACTCAGCCCAGAGAGTCAGGATTGAATAGCTCTTCTGTGCCTTCATAATCACATACATCATATACCGAGGTTTTCTATGGTTCTTGCTTCTGTAGGCACACCAGTGGTGCCCACCCTTGTGTTTACTGGCTTCGGTCATGTCCAACTCTTTGTGACCCTATGAACTGTAGCCTTCCTGGCTCCTCTGTCCATGGGATTCTCCAGGCAAGAATACTGGAGTGGGTTGCCATGCCCTCCTCCAGGGGATCTTCCCGACCCAGGGATTAAACCCATGTCTCTTAGGTTTCCTGCACCCGCAGGCAGGCTCTTTACCACTAGTGCCACCTAGGAAGCTGACATCAGTGGGGAGATAGCCTGATTTCAGCCCTTGAATACCTGTTAAAGAGTATGTCACCATCCAGGCTCTGCTCATTCCTTGGATAAAAACACAATGCTACTCAGCTATCGTGAGGAGCACCCTCAGGAAAGAAACCTGAGTGACCTAGGTTATGCTTCCCATGGTCCAGGGGCATTCTCATAACTTGAGACAATATTATTGAGAGCCTTTTGTAAAGTGAAACAGTTCTGGAAGATGATGACACAGAAATAACTAAGACACTTCCCAGCTCAAGAGGGAACACAACTGATCTCCACTAACTGTGCCCTGTTAAGGGCTTTAACAAAGGCAGCTTTGGGATGTCCTAAGGAGACATATATTATGATGTGATTGATTCTGGTTAAGGGAATTTCAGAGAGGGCTTCAGAGAAAAAGTGACAACTGATTTAAGCCTTGAAGGATTAGTCAGCTTTGCCAAGCAAAAAACTAGGGACAGAGGTTTGCCAACCACCACTTACAGCACTCATGCACCGAGAACATCCATGACCTTTATTATCTTAATCCTCACAAAAATCACGTAAAATACATTTCTAAGTGAGAAAAATGAGTCTTTGAGATGCAATCCATCCCATACCACTTATATAATAAATGACAAAAGGTGGATTTGATAGAGGACTGTGAGAGTGGGTGAGTGTTTATTTATACAATTTTGGTGCTTGCTACTCTTCAGCACTCACTCAAATATAGTGCACTGGGATTTGGGGGCAAAGATCCTCTTCTCAAGCACAGACTCCCATTCTGTTGAGTCCTCCAGGCTAGTTCTCTCTTCCAACAGCTTTGGGCTTCTCTCTACTCAGCCCAGAGAGTCAGGATTGAATAGCTCTTCTGTGCCTTCATAATCACATACATCATATACCGAGGTTTTCTATGGTTCTTGCTTCTGTAGGCACACCAGTGGTGCCCACCCTTGTGTTTACTGGCTTCGGTCATGTCCAACTCTTTGTGACCCTATGAACTGTAGCCTTCCTGGCTCCTCTGTCCATGGGATTCTCCAGGCAAGAATACTGGAGTGGGTTGCCATGCCCTCCTCCAGGGGATCTTCCCGACCCAGGGATTAAACCCATGTCTCTTAGGTTTCCTGCACCCGCAGGCAGGCTCTTTACCACTAGTGCCACCTAGGAAGCTGACATCAGTGGGGAGATAGCCTGATTTCAGCCCTTGAATACCTGTTAAAGAGTATGTCACCATCCAGGCTCTGCTCATTCCTTGGATAAAAACACAATGCTACTCAGCTATCGTGAGGAGCACCCTCAGGAAAGAAACCTGAGTGACCTAGGTTATGCTTCCCATGGTCCAGGGGCATTCTCATAACTTGAGACAATATTATTGAGAGCCTTTTGTAAACTGAAACAGTTCTGGAAGATGATGACACAGAAATAACTAAGACACTTCCCAGCTCAAGAGGGAACACAACTGATCTCCACTAACTGTGCCCTGTTAAGGGCTTTAACAAAGGCAGCTTTGGGATGTCCTAAGGAGACATATATTATGATGTGATTGATTCTGGTTAAGGGAATTTCAGAGAGGGCTTCAGAGAAAAAGTGACAACTGATTTAAGCCTTGAAGGATTAGTCAGCTTTGCCAAGCAAAAAACTAGGGACAGAGGTTTGCAGGAAGAAGAAATACTATTAAAAATTCGGGGAACCTGAGAATATGACTGGGGACTGATTTGCAGGACTGATCATTTCCCTTCATTTAGGTAACAGTTCAAGTTATTAAGAGTCTCGTTAAGAAGCCTCAGTATCCTCTCTTGGGGCTTCCACTGTACTTCAGACTCCAGGGCACTTGTAAAAATGATGTGCTTGGAAGAACCATGTACTCCACATCGTTGTGCACTCGGGGACGACCACATGTGTCTTGTTTTATAAGCAGCTCCACACACAGTGCCTGTCACAGGACAGTGCTAAATGAACACGTGCTAAAGTAATTAACATGCAAATAAAGCTAAACTGAAAAAATTACCTTAGAAAAAAAAGCTTTTTTTTTTTCATCATTTCATGTGTATTTCTGTTGATTACAAATTCTTGTAGGTTCCTGGTTCTGCTGATCAATGTACCAATAAACATTTTAAAACATTTCTGGATAGTCTATGTGGTATTTATCTTTTCTGTTTCTCACAGGAACTTGCCATTCATGGATTCTAGTCTGATAAAATACAACTGAACCTTAATTTATGTTCCTTATTGCACCAGACATCTCCAGCTTTATTTGGTAAATGTGATCAAAATGAAGAAACATTTTTGGTCCCTATACATGCAAGTACCAGAATTGTGCTTCATTAAGAACGGACAATGAAACACTGCTTAAAGTGCCTGATTTATAAATGCTGGAGGACCTATTGTCATCAGGATACTTATTAAGAATTTATTTAAAAATTATATTCCCCACTTCTATTAAGAGCATCGCCTTCTGGATAAATATGTGTGCATGAGTGTTAGTCGCTCAGTCGTGTCTGACTCTTTGCAACCCTGTGGATTGTAGCCCACTAAACGCCTCTGTCCTTGGGATCCTCTGGGAAAGAACACTGGTTGCCATCCTCCTCCAGGGGATCTTCCCATCTGGGGGACTGAACCCATGTCTCCTCCATGTGTCTCCTGATTTGCAGGAGGATTCTCTACCGCACTGCCACCAGGGAAACCCCCGCAGAGATGGCCCAGTCCTTACTCTTATTCCTTCACCTTGGCCTGTCTATGGTGTGGAGAATGGGCTCATCAACGTGGAGGAGCACTGGAAAAATCTTTCCTGCAGCATCTTTAGGCATCATCGGTAGAGTTCGTTTTCAGCAAAACTATACTAGACAAAGCTACTGAATTGTATAAAAGTGTATTCTAGTGTGGTAGCTAATGACACAAGAGGCCTGTGCAGATGGCACCTCACCTGCCAAACAAGTGTGGATTATGATACATGTGAGGGGAGTCAGGCCCAGGCATGTTCGGCCCCACATGACCCATGTTTTCGTGAAATGGCTCGCAGGTCCATGCCAGATTTCCAGCCGTTTGATATGGAAAACACGGTGGATGGTCCATTTAATACTGGAAAATATTACACACTCTGCTTTTTACATGTATTAAGCAGAATGTTTTCATTTTACTGCAACCTACTCTAAGATTCTTGCCTGGAAAATCTCATGAACAGAGGAGCCTGTTACTATGTATTTTCCTTGGAGTGGCAAAAGAGTCCTACCCGACTTAACGACTCAACAACACCACCAAATTGTGCAACCAGACTGTCCTCCCTAATGTGGTGGGCATTACCCAATCCCTTGAGGGCTTGAACAGAACAAAAAAGTGGGGGAAGGGAGAGTTCACTCTTTCCGCTTGACTGAGCTGGAGAAACACTGGCCTTCTCCTGCCTTTGGACTGACGGTGATCCTCTGCCTCGAATCTGAAGTCCAAGTGACATCCCTGGTTCTTCAGGTCCCCAGGCCTTTGGTTTGGGAAGGGAATATACCACCAGCTTGCCTGGGTCTCCCGTCCACAGACAGCAGATTATGGAAGGTCTCGACATCCATTATCATGTGAGACAATTTCCTAGAATGAATTCTCTTATTTATCTATCTACCTACCTAACTGTATCTATCTATATGCTATTGGTTCTGTTTCTCTGAAAAATTCTGACTAATACTTATTTAGGTATTAAGAATTAGTCTAGAAGAATTTTTCTTTTCAAAAGACTTTATATTTTTTTAGAGCAGTTTTAAATTCATATCAAAATTGAGTGGGAGGTGCAGAGATTTCACACATAATCTCTGCCCCTCAGGCATGCATAGGTTCTCCCACTATGAACATACCACACCACACCAAAGTGGTACTTTTGTTATAGTCAATAAACCAACACTGCCATAAGATCACCCTAAGTCTACAGTCCACTTTAGGTTCATTCTCAGAGTTAGGTATTCCATGGGTTCAGACAAATTCACAATGACATGCGGAACTATAATAGTATCATACAGAGTAGTTTCTCTGCCCTAAATAACCTCTATGCTTTACCTAGTCATTCTTCTGTCTCCGTGGCAACTGCTGATCTTTTCAATCTCTTCACACATTTGCCTCTTCCAGAATGTCCTATAGTTGGAACCATACAGTATGCTGCCTTTGCAATTGGCTTTTTTGGCTTAGTAATATGCATTTGTTTCCTCCATGTCATTTCATGGCTTGATGGTTCATCTTTTTAGCACTGAATAATATCTAACTCCCTGCATGTACTACAGTTTATTTATTCATTCATCTAAAAAAAAGGGACATCTTGGATGCTACCAAGTTTTGGATTATGAATCAAGCTGCTATAAACATCCATGTGCAGGTTTGTGTTGGACATATGGTTTCAGCTCCCCTTGGTAAATACCAGGGCGCTTGACTGCTGGATCATATGTTAAGGGTATGTTTAATTTTATAAGAAACACCATATTGTCATGCAAAGTGGATGTACTATTTTTCATTCCTACTAGCAATGAGTTAGGATGTCTCTGTTCCACATCATAACTGCCAATTGGTGCTTTCAGTGGTCTGGATTTTGGTCATTATAATAAGTGCGTAGAGGTATCTCACTGTAGTTTAAATTCCTGATACCATATGTGGAACATCCTTTTGCATAAGTTCAGTTGCCATCTGCATACCTTCTTTGGTGAGGTATTTGGTATTAAGGCATTTGGCACACTTTTAATTGGGTGGTTTTCTTTTTTATTGTTGAGTTTTATAAGTTCCTTGTATACTTTGGATAACATTGTTTTTTAAAAACAGATATGTCTTTTGCAAATGTATTCTCCTAGTCCCTGGCTTTTCTTTTCATATAAATTTTCTTTTTTAGTCTGTTCATATGATAGATTACATTATTTGATTTTTGAATGTTTGAAGCCGGCTTGCCTACCTTGAATAAATTCCACTTGGTCATGGTGTATAATTCTTTTTATATCTTGTTGGATTCGATTTGCTAATATTTGATTGAGGATTTCTGCATCTATATTCATGAGAGATATTGGTCTGTCGCTTTCTCTTCCCGTTCTTTCTTGTCTGGCTTTCGCATCAGGGAAATGCTAGTCTCATAGACTAGCACTCTGACTTAGGAAGTGTTCATCTTAAATCATCTGAAAGTGATTATAGAATATTAGTAAAAATTTTTTTAAGTGTTTGGTAGAATTCACTAGTGGGGACTGGCAACTTCCATTTCTGAAGATAAGTATTGATTCCATTTCTTTAATACACACTGTCCTATTATATTACCTATTAGTTCTTTGAGAGTCTGTAAAACGGTGTCTTTCAAGACATTGATCCAATTAATCTTGCTTATCAAAGTTGTGGGCACAGAGCTGTTCATAGCATTCCTTTATTTTCTCTTTAATGTCCATGTTACAGTCCCCTTTTCCATTTCTAACATTAATAATTTGTGTCCTCTTTTGTCTTAGTTATCTCGGTTAGCAGTTTATCAATTTTATTACTCTTTTCAAAGAACCAGATTTTTTTTCTCTGTTGGCTTCCTGTTTTCAATTTCATTGATTTCTGCTCTAATTCTTAGTATTTCTTTCTTCTTTTTATTTTGGATTTAATTTCTCTTCATAGTTCTAGCTTTCCAAAGTGGAAGATTAGATTACTGATGCATACCTTTCTTCTTTTTTTCTAATATATACATTCAATGCTATAAACTTCCACTTCTAAACATTGCTTTTACTGCATCACACTTTTGATAAGTTGAAATTTTATTTCCATTTAGCTCAAAAAAGGTTTTAATTTCTTCTGAGATTTCATCTTTGATCCATATGTTATTCTGAACTGAGCTGTCTGATATCCAAGTATTTGGGCATTTTCCAGCTATCTTTCAGTTACTAACTTCTAGTTTAATTTCATGTGGTAAGAGTATAGAATATAATGTTCCCTATTCTATTAAATTTGTTAAGGTGTATTTTGTGGCCCGTAATGCGGCAGTCTTGGTGAATGTCCCAGGTGAATTAAAGAAATTGTGTTTCACGCTGTTGTTGAATACATTTTTCTATAGATGCCAATTATATTCAGTTGATCGACAGAGCTGATGATTTCAGCCATGTCCTGACTGATTTTATTTCCTGCTATATTTGTCCATTTCTGATGAATGACTGCTGAAGTATCCACCTATAACAGTGAAGTCATCTGTTTCTCTTTGCACTTCTCTCAGTTTTAGCCCCAAATATTTTGATGTGTTATGAGGCACATATATACACATTAAGGATTGTTATGTCTCTCTGAAGAATTGATACCTTTATCATTATGTTCCAATTTATCCCTGATAACTTTCCTTGCTTTGAAGTCTACTCTGAGTGAAACTGGGCTTCCCTGGTAGCTCAAACAGTAAAGAATCTGCCTGCAGTGTGCAAGACCTGGATTTCACCCCTGGGTCAGAAAGATACCCTAGCAAACCATGGGCAGAGGAGACTGGCAGGGTACAGTCCATGGGATGCAAAGAGTCCGAGGCAACGGAGTGACTAACATTTTCATTTTCGCTTTCTTTTGATTAGTATTAACATGGTCTATTTCCTCCAACTGTTTACTTTTAACATATGTGTCTCTATATTTAGAATGGATTTCCTACAGACGACATATAGTTGCATCTCACTTTTTGATCCACTCTGACAATCACTGTCTTAATTGGTGCATCTAGATCATCAGCATTCAAAGTGATTATGGATATAGAAGGACTAATAACCAACATATTTGTAAATGTTTCATGATTTTTGCAATGTTCTTTATTGTTTTTAAAATATTCTTTCTCTGCTTTTCATAGTACTTTATGTGATTCTGTTTTCTTTACTTTTTCTTATCGTATCAGTTCTTCACCTTTCAATTTTTTTTGAAGGTGATTACCCTAGAGTTTGCAATATATTCATTTACAGCTAATCCAAGTTCACTTTTAGATGACACTATACCACTTCATGTATAGTGTGAATGCCTTGTAATAACAAAATAACCTTAATTCTTCCCTCCTGTCCCTGATCCATTGCTGTTATTTATTCCACCTGTATTTAAACAAACATAAACATATATGTACATAAGATATGCACATAAGTATGCATAGTTGAATACTCTATTCAGTTTTGAATGATGTATTATTATTTGGAAAAAGCCATTGCTATTTTGGCTTGTTATTCTGAAAAAGCCACTATTTCTTAGATAGATTAAGAATAAGAAAATTGAATGTTTTTATTTTATCCTCACTTATTCCTTCCCTGAGCTCCTCTTTCTTTATATGTAGATTTGAGTTTCTAATGTGTATTTTTTTTCCTTCTCTCCAAATCAGTTCTTTTGACATTTCTAGCAAAGCAGATTTACTAGCAACAATTCCCTCAATTCCGCACCTTCACTTCTGAAGAATAACTTTGCAGCATACAGAATTCTGGGTTGATGACTGTTCTCTCAACAGTTTAACTATTTCACTTCACCTTCTTTTCGCTTGTATAGTTTCTGAGAGGCCAGATGTAATTCTTATTTTTTTTAAATTAAAAAAAAATCTTGGCCTCTTTTATTGTTTTTTTTTTTTTTTTTTAATTCATCCATCTTTATGCTTTGGCATTTGTGGGCCTCCCACTGCAGTGGTCTCTCTTGTTGCAGAGCACCGACTCTGGGCACATGCACTCCAGAATACTGGCTCATAACTGGACACACTGGTTCAACGGCTCCACGGCATGTGGGATCTTCCTGGGCCAGGGATCGAACCCGTGCCCCTTGCACTGCAAGGTGGGCTCTTTACCCATTGGACCACCAGGGAAGCCCAGATGTAATCCTTATCTTTGTTCCTCTTAACCTAAGGTGTTTTCCCCTGGGTTTCTGTCAAGACATTTTTTTTTTTTTTTTAATGCTTTAATGTCTGCAGAGATTTGCAAATTTGATTTGGAAAAATACATAAAGTATTCTTCAGAGAGACTGAATATAATAATAATAGAGTAACTGGAGAGCGACTCAACAACACCACCAAATTGTGCAACCAGACTGTCCTCCCTAATGTGGTGGGCATTACCCAATCCCTTGAGGGCTTGAACAGAACAAAAAAGTGGGGGAAGGGAGAGTTCACTCTTTCCGCTTGACTGAGCTGGAGAAACACTGGCCTTCTCCTGCCTTTGGACTGACGGTGATCCTCTGCCTCGAATCTGAAGTCCAAGTGACATCCCTGGTTCTTCAGGTCCCCAGGCCTTTGGTTTGGGAAGGGAATATACCACCAGCTTGCCTGGGTCTCCCGTCCACAGACAGCAGATTATGGAAGGTCTCGACATCCATTATCATGTGAGACAATTTCCTAGAATGAATTCTCTTATTTATCTATCTACCTACCTAACTGTATCTATCTATATGCTATTGGTTCTGTTTCTCTGAAAAATTCTGACTAATACTTATTTAGGTATTAAGAATTAGTCTAGAAGAATTTTTCTTTTCAAAAGACTTTATATTTTTTTAGAGCAGTTTTAAATTCATATCAAAATTGAGTGGGAGGTGCAGAGATTTCACACATAATCTCTGCCCCTCAGGCATGCATAGGTTCTCCCACTATGAACATACCACACCACACCAAAGTGGTACTTTTGTTATAGTCAATAAACCAACACTGCCATAAGATCACCCTAAGTCTACAGTCCACTTTAGGTTCATTCTCAGAGTTAGGTATTCCATGGGTTCAGACAAATTCACAATGACATGCGGAACTATAATAGTATCATACAGAGTAGTTTCTCTGCCCTAAATAACCTCTATGCTTTACCTAGTCATTCTTCTGTCTCCGTGGCAACTGCTGATCTTTTCAATCTCTTCACACATTTGCCTCTTCCAGAATGTCCTATAGTTGGAACCATACAGTATGCTGCCTTTGCAATTGGCTTTTTTGGCTTAGTAATATGCATTTGTTTCCTCCATGTCATTTCATGGCTTGATGGTTCATCTTTTTAGCACTGAATAATATCTAACTCCCTGCATGTACTACAGTTTATTTATTCATTCATCTAAAAAAAAGGGACATCTTGGATGCTACCAAGTTTTGGATTATGAATCAAGCTGCTATAAACATCCATGTGCAGGTTTGTGTTGGACATATGGTTTCAGCTCCCCTTGGTAAATACCAGGGCGCTTGACTGCTGGATCATATGTTAAGGGTATGTTTAATTTTATAAGAAACACCATATTGTCATGCAAAGTGGATGTACTATTTTTCATTCCTACTAGCAATGAGTTAGGATGTCTCTGTTCCACATCATAACTGCCAATTGGTGCTTTCAGTGGTCTGGATTTTGGTCATTATAATAAGTGCGTAGAGGTATCTCACTGTAGTTTAAATTCCTGATACCATATGTGGAACATCCTTTTGCATAAGTTCAGTTGCCATCTGCATACCTTCTTTGGTGAGGTATTTGGTATTAAGGCATTTGGCACACTTTTAATTGGGTGGTTTTCTTTTTTATTGTTGAGTTTTATAAGTTCCTTGTATACTTTGGATAACATTGTTTTTTAAAAACAGATATGTCTTTTGCAAATGTATTCTCCTAGTCCCTGGCTTTTCTTTTCATATAAATTTTCTTTTTTAGTCTGTTCATATGATAGATTACATTATTTGATTTTTGAATGTTTGAAGCCGGCTTGCCTACCTTGAATAAATTCCACTTGGTCATGGTGTATAATTCTTTTTATATCTTGTTGGATTCGATTTGCTAATATTTGATTGAGGATTTCTGCATCTATATTCATGAGAGATATTGGTCTGTCGCTTTCTCTTCCCGTTCTTTCTTGTCTGGCTTTGATCAGGGAAATGCTAGTCTCATAGACTAGCACTCTGACTTAGGAAGTGTTCATCTTAAATCATCTGAAAGTGATTATAGAATATTAGTAAAAATTTTTTTAAGTGTTTGGTAGAATTCACTAGTGGGGACTGGCAACTTCCATTTCTGAAGATAAGTATTGATTCCATTTCTTTAATACACACTGTCCTATTATATTACCTATTAGTTCTTTGAGAGTCTGTAAAACGGTGTCTTTCAAGACATTGATCCAATTAATCTTGCTTATCAAAGTTGTGGGCACAGAGCTGTTCATAGCATTCCTTTATTTTCTCTTTAATGTCCATGTTACAGTCCCCTTTTCCATTTCTAACATTAATAATTTGTGTCCTCTTTTGTCTTAGTTATCTCGGTTAGCAGTTTATCAATTTTATTACTCTTTTCAAAGAACCAGATTTTTTTTCTCTGTTGGCTTCCTGTTTTCAATTTCATTGATTTCTGCTCTAATTCTTAGTATTTCTTTCTTCTTTTTATTTTGGATTTAATTTCTCTTCATAGTTCTAGCTTTCCAAAGTGGAAGATTAGATTACTGATGCATACCTTTCTTCTTTTTTTCTAATATATACATTCAATGCTATAAACTTCCACTTCTAAACATTGCTTTTACTGCATCACACTTTTGATAAGTTGAAATTTTATTTCCATTTAGCTCAAAAAAGGTTTTAATTTCTTCTGAGATTTCATCTTTGATCCATATGTTATTCTGAACTGAGCTGTCTGATATCCAAGTATTTGGGCATTTTCCAGCTATCTTTCAGTTACTAACTTCTAGTTTAATTTCATGTGGTAAGAGTATAGAATATAATGTTCCCTATTCTATTAAATTTGTTAAGGTGTATTTTGTGGCCCGTAATGCGGCAGTCTTGGTGAATGTCCCAGGTGAATTAAAGAAATTGTGTTTCACGCTGTTGTTGAATACATTTTTCTATAGATGCCAATTATATTCAGTTGATCGACAGAGCTGATGATTTCAGCCATGTCCTGACTGATTTTATTTCCTGCTATATTTGTCCATTTCTGATGAATGACTGCTGAAGTATCCACCTATAACAGTGAAGTCATCTGTTTCTCTTTGCACTTCTCTCAGTTTTAGCCCCAAATATTTTGATGTGTTATGAGGCACATATATACACATTAAGGATTGTTATGTCTCTCTGAAGAATTGATACCTTTATCATTATGTTCCAATTTATCCCTGATAACTTTCCTTGCTTTGAAGTCTACTCTGAGTGAAACTGGGCTTCCCTGGTAGCTCAAACAGTAAAGAATCTGCCTGCAGTGTGCAAGACCTGGATTTCACCCCTGGGTCAGAAAGATACCCTAGCAAACCATGGGCAGAGGAGACTGGCAGGGTACAGTCCATGGGATGCAAAGAGTCCGAGGCAACGGAGTGACTAACATTTTCATTTTCGCTTTCTTTTGATTAGTATTAACATGGTCTATTTCCTCCAACTGTTTACTTTTAACATATGTGTCTCTATATTTAGAATGGATTTCCTACAGACGACATATAGTTGCATCTCACTTTTTGATCCACTCTGACAATCACTGTCTTAATTGGTGCATCTAGATCATCAGCATTCAAAGTGATTATGGATATAGAAGGACTAATAACCAACATATTTGTAAATGTTTCATGATTTTTGCAATGTTCTTTATTGTTTTTAAAATATTCTTTCTCTGCTTTTCATAGTACTTTATGTGATTCTGTTTTCTTTACTTTTTCTTATCGTATCAGTTCTTCACCTTTCAATTTTTTTGAAGGTGATTACCCTAGAGTTTGCAATATATTCATTTACAGCTAATCCAAGTTCACTTTTAGATGACACTATACCACTTCATGTATAGTGTGAATGCCTTGTAATAACAAAATAACCTTAATTCTTCCCTCCTGTCCCTGATCCATTGCTGTTATTTATTCCACCTGTATTTAAACAAACATAAACATATATGTACATAAGATATGCACATAAGTATGCATAGTTGAATACTCTATTCAGTTTTGAAAGATGTATTATTTTTTGGAAAAAGCCATTGCTATTTTGGCTTGTTATTCTGAAAAAGCCACTATTTCTTAGATAGATTAAGAATAAGAAAATTGAATGTTTTTATTTTATCCTCACTTATTCCTTCCCTGAGCTCCTCTTTCTTTATATGTAGATTTGAGTTTCTAATGTGTATTTTTTTTCCTTCTCTCCAAATCAGTTCTTTTGACATTTCTAGCAAAGCAGATTTACTAGCAACAATTCCCTCAATTCCGCACCTTCACTTCTGAAGAATAACTTTGCAGCATACAGAATTCTGGGTTGATGACTGTTCTCTCAACAGTTTAACTATTTCACTTCACCTTCTTTTCGCTTGTATAGTTTCTGAGAGGCCAGATGTAATTCTTATTTTTTTTAAATTAAAAAAAAATCTTGGCCTCTTTTATTGTTTTTTTTTTTTTTTTTTAATTCATCCATCTTTATGCTTTGGCATTTGTGGGCCTCCCACTGCAGTGGTCTCTCTTGTTGCAGAGCACCGACTCTGGGCACATGCACTCCAGAATACTGGCTCATAACTGGACACACTGGTTCAACGGCTCCACGGCATGTGGGATCTTCCTGGGCCAGGGATCGAACCCGTGCCCCTTGCACTGCAAGGTGGGCTCTTTACCCATTGGACCACCAGGGAAGCCCAGATGTAATCCTTATCTTTGTTCCTCTTAACCTAAGGTGTTT
Source organism: Tragulus kanchil (assembly GCA_022376925.1). Taxonomy (NCBI): domain Eukaryota; kingdom Metazoa; phylum Chordata; class Mammalia; order Artiodactyla; family Tragulidae; genus Tragulus; species Tragulus kanchil. The sequence continues at coordinate 158,204,314 of JAIOJX010000003.1, forward strand.
TCCCCTGGGTTTCTGTCAAGACATTTTTTTTTTTTTTTAATGCTTTAATGTCTGCAGAGATTTGCAAATTTGATTTGGAAAAATACATAAAGTATTCTTCAGAGAGACTGAATATAATAATAATAATAAAAAGAAGCTATCCTACAAGGCCTGGAGGAAAGGGGACGACAGAGGGACTTTCTGAGACATGTGAGAAATGAGAGTCTTTGACAAAGGTGATGAGTGACATCTTATCCTGATGCTGAATGTGGTCTCCTTATTTGTTATAAAGTCCTCCTCATCACCTCTTCAGTCTCAGTCTTCAGTAAGGTACCTTTTTTTTAAAAAAAAAATCATTACAAATTGGAGAAAGCCTTGTCTTACCCCTGTCTAGAATGGAGGCAAGAGGACCAAGGTCAGAGTTTGATACAAAGTGAGATCTGAGAGAGTAAGAAGAACTTGTGTGATATACTCAGAGGTGACTGAGGTAAAGCCTGAAGTTGAAGACTGATGGGTGATGAGCAGATGGTAAAATACGCACTAGCCCCGACACCCACATCCGAAGAAAAATCAGAGAAAAGATGCAATTCCAGAACTAAAGGTCAGATGGGCTTTGAAAGTACTCTGCTTGGAAATAAAAGCTAATAGTGAGTCCTGAATCTCACCTAGGTGCTAAAATATTTTCTGCTGACTTTGCAGAATGACCTAAAAAGAAAGATGGTGATACAATGCTTTTTGATAACACATGTAAGTCACAGTGCATAGAATTATGGCCCAACATTGTAACACCAGAAATAGAAAGCAAAAACACTACTACTCATTCATGCACAGGGCAGGCATCTGCCTGATTTGATGTTCCTGGTGTCTCTGTTGTCTTGGGAATCTGTCTTAGGACCTTATAGGAACTGACTCTAGCCTAAGTTCTAGCACAGAGTTGCAGATGCACTGGTGTTCTCGCCTGGCAGCTTTGATCTGCACAATGCTTTTTTCTAGCGATCCCAAGCTCGTGGCATTTTTCAGGATGGTCCACTGAGATGATGACCGACGTGTGTGTGGTCAGTTCCTCAACCCTGTTCAACTCTCTTTGACCCCATGGACTGTATGTAGCCTATCAGGCTCCTCTGTCCTTGGAATTTTCCAGGCAAGAATACTAGAGTGAGTGGGTTGCCATTTCCTCCTCCAGGGGATCTTCCCAACCCAGGGACTGAACCCACATCTCTTGAGTCTCCTGCAGTGGCAGGCAGATTCTTTGCCTTGGAGACATCTGGAAAAGCTGATGACTGATGGTCAGTCCCTTTTGTAATGGAGATTGGGTCCCTGTACACCAGGTTACTGCCATTAACATTTCTCAACCCCCAAGGGACAAATTACTGATGCATGTTGTGAACTTTCTGACCTTGTCTTACACTTTACAATCCATGTTGATGAATTTATAGAGTGATGTGACTATGTATACATCGTGTAACAGAGATAAATGGGCATTAGATGTTGACATAGCAGAGAAAAAAATATTGTTCTCGACACCTTTTGTTAGCAAACGCATGCTTTGCCATAACTCTTCTTTGGTGACTTAACCTATAAATCTTCTTTTCTCATTTAATAAAATGCCCCCATGGCTCCTCCAGGGCTGACGCATGTTTTTGTAATACATTATTAAAGCTATGTCAGGTTCAAGATGCAGTGTGCTTGGGGCTTCTGACTAGTATTCTTTACCTTCCAGCTCTGAACAATACTCAAAGAGTTCTGAGGATGCGTGAACTCCCTACTGCATTGCTCTTCACAACTTACTTGGGAAGCAACCACGGCTTCCTAAAGCTTTGTTGCTGGATGTTTCTCTCACAAAGTTTTCTCAAGTGTTCAGTCAAGTTAGGGAAAATTATTTTAAAAAATGGACTGTAGGACATGGGAAAATGAGAGTTATTTTTCTCAAAATTGAGTTCAGAAGGATCATTTACACAAGGGCTTTGGATCTAAAAATGTTCAACTCTTACTATTATTTTGTAAGTCATTTGCTGACTGGCTATAAGAAGCCATATTCTCTTTCCTTTTCTTGTTTATGCTCCAAAAATGGTCTGTTTTTCTCATGTTTTCAATCATTTTTTGTTTATTTTTAGGCCAAGGCAAGAATGTCAGTTGTCAGAAATACTGACAATGGTTAACCAATACTTAACCAATACTTCTTTGGTTAAGATCTATTACAGTGTGACTTCTTCTGTGTGATGATTCTGACCCATCTTGGGTGAATTTGTCTGCTATATGTGGACTCTCCTAGAAACAATCAAGAATGTGCTGGTAAGGAACGCTCTGGTGGCCCAGGGGTTAAGATTCTATGCTTCTCCTGAAAGGGGTGGTGGGCTGGATCCCTGGTTGGGAACTACGATTCACATGCTGTGAACTGACAGTCACTCTTCTTTAGGTTCACAGCCTAACTGACTCTGTGCCTGCTTCCTGTGGTCCATGACCACTCCCAAGTCTTCTAGGATGAAGTTCAGAATCAACTTACCAAAGACAGTCTGTATCTAAGGATGAAAGGCTCAAGCTCAGGACTGTACCACACACAGTAGTGGATAAAGGCACTGATACCTCTTTGGTTAAGATCAATTAACCAATCAATCAATGGTTAAGATCATTAACCAATCAATGATTTCTTCTGTTATGATTCCCACTCATCTTAGGGGAAACTTACAGACTAGGTTAAGCTGTGTTGAGTCACAGTGGCCAATCAGTAACTTCTCTATTAGTTGTTTTGGAAGGTTTGCTGCGGGACTGTGTGTCTTAGAGGGACAGACTAGGAATATTACTTGACACGAGTGGTTTGATGGCTAATGTGGATCCCTGGGAACAGAAGGAACAACTGATGGAGTCAAGATTCCCTCCCCTGCAGTGACTGCTGCTTCCTTAAAAAGAGACCATGGAGCGCAGTGCCTTGAAGGCTCTTTGCTGGAGGACCAGCATCCATGCAGCAGAAAGATGCTGCCACAGGCCTTGATGGAGCTGAGGGCGACTTCCTCTCACACTTGTTTCCAGATGCACTGCTGGACCAGAGGCTGCTGGTGCTGAGATGCCTCCTTCCCAGACTTCTTGGAATGGTCTTCACCTGCTTGCCCTTGACTAACCTGTGTTGTGTGCTGATTATACGCAATAAATCAAGAGATACAGGAATTGTTTTATGGCTGCTGTTTCATATAGCTCTAATCCCATGAGCCCTACCTCCTTTTACTGCTGGACCTGTGTCAAACAGGATCCCTGAGGGTTTCTCACATGTAGCTCTTTGGGAACCACTGAACAGCCTAGAGAGATGCATATTGGTTTGGCTTTTGAAGACATGGCAAAATACTAACGCAAAGGAGGGTGATAGCAGTTGCCTACTTTATATTTTAAAACAGAGTCTACATGGCCTATCCCGTCCATTAAGATTAGGGGAAGGGATAGTTGGGGAGTTTGGGATGGACTTGTACACACTGCTCTTTTCTTTTTTTTAAATGAATACCCCAAAAGGTCCTGCTGTATAGCACAGGGAACTCTGCTCAGTGTTACGTGGCAGCCTGGAAGGGAGGAGGGTTTAGGGGAGAATGGAGTCATGTGTACGTATGGCTGAGTCCCTCTGCTGTCCACATGAAACTATCACAACATTGTTAATCAGACATACTCCAGTATAAAATGAAAAGTTTAATTAAAAAGAAAAAGAACAATCAGTTGAAAACCAGGTTGAAAAGAAAAGTCTGAGGCTGGATAAGATTAATCTTAAGGTCCTACTAATAACTGTGATTTTTATTTGTAACTAGAAGATACTCTATACATTTTTACATAGGCAGGTGACTTAATTGGAGTCATTCCTCAGGAAGATAAATTTAATGGTAATGAGCTGGATGACTCAGGGAGAAAATAGATAGGAAGAAGAGTTTTTAGGTAGGAGATTTTACTAGGTTAGGCAAGTTGTCATAAGGACCTGACCCTGGGAAATAAGGAATTTTTATTAGATAGAAGGAGGCAGAAATTTGAGACCTTCTGGTAAACTGGGGAGAATAGTTCTAGGTAAGCTCAAAAATGCCATGCAGAAAATAATGAAGAAAATCAAGCAGTTCTGCCATGCCATGTAAACAGGTCACTGCTCTCAAAGCCTGTTATCCTAATATTACATGACAGTGTCCTCTGGTTGTTTTTTCCCATTACAAGAAGGTGCAGAGCTGATAAGCCAGTGACTAATTTAAAATATAATTGTCCCATCTTCCTCCAACACAGTTTGTGTTTCATTTCCTTTAAGTAAACAGTATAAAGAATTACAGTCAAGTTCAATATTAGGAGCCTGATTCTTAGAAATGAAAAAGAGCTTAAGAAAGATCCCTAGCTGTAAGGGCGACATGATCCTCAAATTCCCATACCCAAGGATGTGTGATGCTGCTGCGATGAGACCTTGCCCCAAGTTCTGTGCTTCCAGACCTGAGTGAGGTTTTCTGATTCCAATGCTAGAGAAGGACAAAAAAGTAAAGAAGACATGTGTCACTGAAAGGGACTGCTGGGTTAACAGATCATGGGAAATTGATTTGGAGAAGAGATTTCATAAATCACAGAAGACTTATAAATGTGCAAGTGTATTAATTTATAAAAACTGTATAAAATGTATAGAAATCACTATATAAATGATATACATATATAAAATATTAATTTTTATGTTCACATGAAGCTATATAAATTTATAAATCATAGAGGTGATTTCATAAATCACAGAAGCACTGTACAGGATTATAGAGGTCACCTAGTTAAGCCGCCTTAAACTAGTCAAACATAACAGTTTTAGAGGCAGGTCAAACTGAAAATGAATTCTCAGTTCCCCCTGTAGGGATGAGACATCTGGTCTTCATTAAAGAATATTCCTGCAATGCAGGAGACCCGGGTTTGATCCCTAGGTCAGGAAGATCCCCTGGAGAAGGGCACAGCAACCCACTCCAGTATTCTCATCAATCCCATAAACAGGAATCTGGGGGTCCAGAGTCCGTGGGGTTGCACAGAGCTGGATACGACTCACGACTAACACACATTTCCCTGAGACAGTTGTTCCATCTGTAAGACGGAGCCATAGCCACTCACAGAGTCACTGCAGTTTAAATACATTAACACATGAAAAGCACTCAGCTCCATACCCAGCAAGCACTTGGTCCACCACAGCTGTTAGTGGACCTAAATCCCAGGCTATGAGTGCACCTCCTGGACGGAGACGGAGGCTCCCACCACAGAGCCGTATGGCCCTCTTGTATATTCCACTTGAAATCAGCCAGGCCAGAAAACCTCAGGACACTGCCATCACCTTCCACATTCAACTGTTTTCATCATTACTGAAACTGCTTCCCTGGTGGCTCAGCAGTAAAGAACCTGCCTGTGACAGTGTCCTCTGGTTGTTTTTTCCCATTAAAAATAAGCATACCTACAATTTAATTAATTTCCTTTCAAAGTTCACTTATAAGTAAATTAATAAAAATTAGGAGCTTTTTAGAAGAAGATTAAATTCCCTACCCGTGGGATGTCTCATGACCTTCCCAAGTTTGTGTCCGCTGATGAGTTTTTGATTCCAATGCTAGAGAGGACAAAAAGTAAAGAAGACATGTGTCACTGAAAGGGACTGCTGGGTTAACAGATCATGGGAAATTGATTTGGAGAAGAGATTTCATAAATCACAGAAGACTTATAAATGTGCAAGTGTATTAATTTATAAAAACTGTATAAAATGTATAGAAATCACTATATAAATGATATACATATATAAAATATTAATTTTTATGTTCACATGAAGCTATATAAATTTATAAATCATAGAGGTGATTTCATAAATCACAGAAGCACTGTACAGGATTATAGAGGTCACCTAGTTAAGCCGCCTTAAACTAGTCAAACATAACAGTTTTAGAGGCAGGTCAAACTGAAAATGAATTCTCAGTTCCCCCTGTAGGGATGAGACATCTGGTCTTCATTAAAGAATATTCCTGCAATGCAGGAGACCCGGGTTTGATCCCTAGGTCAGGAAGATCCCTGGAGAAGGGCACAGCAACCCACTCCAGTATTCTCATCAATCCCATAAACAGGAATCTGGGGGTCCAGAGTCCGTGGGGTTGCACAGAGCTGGATACGACTCACGACTAACACACATTTCCCTGAGACAGTGGTTCCATCCGTAAGACGGATCCATAGCCACTCACATATGCACTGCATATTAAATACATAAACACATGGAACGCACCCAGCTCCACACCCAGAAGCACTTGGTCCACCACAGCTGTTAGTGGACCTAAATCCCAGGCTATGAGTGCACCTCCTGGACGGAGACGGAGGCTCCCACCACAGAGCCGTATGGCCCTCTTGTATATTCCACTTGAAATCAGCCAGGCCAGAAAACCTCAGGACACTGCCATCACCTTCCACATTCAACTGTTTTCATCATTACTGAAACTGCTTCCCTGGTGGCTCAGCAGTAAAGAACCTGCCTGTGACAAAGGAGATCCGAGTTCAACCCGTGGGTCAGGAAGATCCCCTGGAGGAGGCAGTGGTGACCCACTCCAGTATTCCTGCCTGGAGAACGCCATGGACAGAGGAGCCTGGGGGGCTGCAGTCCACGGGGCCCCAAAGAGTGCGAAACGCCTGCAGTGATGAGCACGCACATAAGTACGAGAGACTATTAAAGTGAACGCTGTCTAATCAATCATTTAAAAAAACATACTGAGTACCTATTCCATGAAAAGAACATGTATTTTATGATAGATGACATGCCATCATGAAAAACTTAATTATTACCTGCTGCTCTGGAAAATATTAATCATCATTATCATTTTTAACTAGAAGTAAGAGGCACTGTTGTGGAATGACATGCTTAGAGACTGGGATGTCTGAGTAAAAATCACCACTCAGGCGAGGGCATGAATCACTGTTATTAGGATCCAGTTGCAATTTGGAAGGACATAGTCTGGTACCCAAAGTTAGCCTTCAAAGCATGCAATATATTCCAATATCTGAAATTATTACCTGAGTAAACAAAACTATCAGCAATATTTGGTAGAAAAAGTAAGTCAGCTGCTTAGTTATATCCGACTCTTTGCAACCGCCTGGATTGTAGCCCATCAGGCTCCTCTGTTCATTAGATTTTTCAGGCAAGAATACTGGAGTGGGGTGCCATTTCCTTCTCCAGGGGATCTTCCCCACCCAAGGATTGAACCCACATCTCCTGCAGCTTCTGCACTGGCAGGCAGATTCTTTACCAGTGAGCCATCTGGGAAGCCCCTTGGTAGAGAAAACACAATGTCAAAACGAAATAAGAAGGAGAAGGGAGAGAAGGAAAAAAATCATACCAGCAGAATTGCCCACTCAAGACCAGACTCTTAGTGTAAATCATTGCCTCTCATTCTAAGAGAGCCCTAAAGCCTAGGTGCACTTATTTTTATTCATATTTTATTGAGGAGGAAACTAAGGCTCAGATATGAACTTGGCAGTCTCACAGATGATAAATAGTAGGTCAGGAATTGAAGTCAGATATATTTCACTCTAAAACCTTCATTCTTTGTTTCTTTTATAAATCTTTTTGTTAACATAAAACACAGTTACAGAAAAGCACACATAACAAATTCATAGCCGAGGGAAATTTTAGAAGGGAAAACAATTCTGTAACTACCATCCAGGTCAAAAACCAGAAGCGTGCCACTTACTTCAGATGCGACTTTCCCCTCTCTCCAAAAGCAACCACAGTAAGAGATTAACAACAATAACTAATAATAAAGCAGAACAATTATAACAATATACTATAATAAAAGTCACCTGAATGTGGTCTGTTTTACAAAATGTCTAATTGTACAAATATGATAACTTTGCCATTGTAACCAAGCACTTATTGTAAACTTTTGGAGTTTATATGCAATAGTAAAACTGGCACAAATGTGTTTTTCTTTCTTCACTGTTTTCACTGATAGAAAATTTGTTCTTACTTAGCAACCTCATGTTATGATTTTTATCTTATTAAATCTGAGAACTTCCACTGTCTCACTTAAAGGAAGTACTTTACAGCTTTTCTTTCTCATATCCAAACTGCCAGAATCACTACTCGTGTTCTTGATGGCCATTATTAAGTAAAATAAGGGTTACTTGAGAGCTTTTTTGGTGGCTCGGTGGTAAAGACTTCACCGCAACGAAGGAGACAATGGGTCAGGAAGATCCCTGGAGAAGGAAATGGCAGCCCACTCCAGTAGTCTTACCTGAAATCCCATGGACAGAGGAGCCTGCCGGACCACAGTCCATGGGGTCACATTTAATAGTAAAGACATGAACTTCAGTTTCTTTGCTTTCAAAATCCCCACTGCTTCCACAATACCCTATTACCCCAATAAGTACATTTTTGCTTCACCCAGGAAAAACTTGTGTAGATCATCTGTAAAAAATAAGAAGGAGAAGGGAGAGAAGGAAAAAAATCATACCAGCAGAATTGCCCACTCAAGACCAGACTCTTAGTGTAAATCATTGCCTCTCATTCTAAGAGAGCCCTAAAGCCTAGGTGCACTTATTTTTATTCATATTTTATTGAGGAGGAAACTAAGGCTCAGATATGAACTTGGCAGTCTCACAGATGATAAATAGTAGGTCAGGAATTGAAGTCAGATATATTTCACTCTAAAACCTTCATTCTTTGTTTCTTTTATAAATCTTTTTGTTAACATAAAACACAGTTACAGAAAAGCACACATAACAAATTCATAGCCGAGGGAAATTTTAGAAGGGAAAACAATTCTGTAACTACCATCCAGGTCAAAAACCAGAAGCGTGCCACTTACTTCAGATGCGACTTTCCCCTCTCTCCAAAAGCAACCACAGTAAGAGATTAACAACAATAACTAATAATAAAGCAGAACAATTATAACAATATACTATAATAAAAGTCACCTGAATGTGGTCTGTTTTACAAAATGTCTAATTGTACAAATATGATAACTTTGCCATTGTAACCAAGCACTTATTGTAAACTTTTGGAGTTTATATGCAATAGTAAAACTGGCACAAATGTGTTTTTCTTTCTTCACTGTTTTCACTGATAGAAAATTTGTTCTTACTTAGCAACCTCATGTTATGATTTTTATCTTATTAAATCTGAGAACTTCCACTGTCTCACTTAAAGGAAGTACTTTACAGCTTTTCTTTCTCATATCCAAACTGCCAGAATCACTACTCGTGTTCTTGATGGCCATTATTAAGTAAAATAAGGGTTACTTGAGAGCTTTTTTGGTGGCTCGGTGGTAAAGACTTCACCGGCAACGAAGGAGACAATGGGTCAGGAAGATCCCCTGGAGAAGGAAATGGCAGCCCACTCCAGTAGTCTTACCTGGGAAATCCCATGGACAGAGGAGCCTGCCGGACCACAGTCCATGGGGTCACATTTAATAGTAAAGACATGAACTTCAGTTTCTTTGCTTTCAAAATCCCCACTGCTTCCACAATACCCTATTACCCCAATAAGTACATTTTTGCTTCACCCAGGAAAAACTTGTGTAGATCATCTGAAGCAATTCCTGTATCTCCTCATTTTATGCCTTAAAAGTTCAAATTTCCTTATGTGTGAAATGTATACAACTATATCCATCTCTTAGTACACAGCACATTTTGGATACATTTTAGCTTCCTTTTACAGACCTGAGACTCTCTAGCACTGAGTAAAGAGCAAAACTTTTAAGGACCTTTCTTATATATTTGCTTACTGAATTGGATGAAACTTAAGAGAGGCACCCTATGCAGATATTCAGATATCCCTTGGAAGGCATCACTGAGTCAATGGACATGAGTCCGAACAGGCTCTGGGAGTTGGTGAAGGACAGTGAAGCCTTGTGTGCTGCAGTCCATGGAGTTGCAAAGAGTAGGACACCACTGAGCATGACTGACTGAACTGAACTGAATTCAGGTATGTAACAAATTACACACTTGCTCCTAAAGAACTATTTGCTTTTTATAAACTAGAGCTATTTCCCTATTTTTCCCTCTTGGTATAAATTTTGATTTGCCCCAACCTACTCACTTTAGGAAAATATGGGGAAAGGAGACAAAGTAATGCAGAATTTGGAAAGCAATTAAACAGATTCAAGCACACTTTAGACCTGTGTCTTTCTGCTGTCCAGGGAAAATACAGAGAGAGTCTTCTTTTTTTTTTCCTTTCCTCCTGCAGATTGTCACATAATGAATTACAAGTAGAATTCAACTGTGAAATGTTGTAACTGGGTGTTGGAAGTACTTTACAGCTTTTCTTTCTCATATCCAAACTGCCAGAATCACTACTCGTGTTCTTGATGGCCATTATTAAGTAAAATAAGGGTTACTTGAGAGCTTTTTTGGTGGCTCGGTGGTAAAGACTTCACCGGCAACGAAGGAGACAATGGGTCAGGAAGATCCCCTGGAGAAGGAAATGGCAGCCCACTCCAGTAGTCTTACCTGGGAAATCCCATGGACAGAGGAGCCTGCCGGACCACAGTCCATGGGGTCACATTTAATAGTAAAGACATGAACTTCAGTTTCTTTGCTTTCAAAATCCCCACTGCTTCCACAATACCCTATTACCCCAATAAGTACATTTTTGCTTCACCCAGGAAAAACTTGTGTAGATCATCTGAAGCAATTCCTGTATCTCCTCATTTTATGCCTTAAAAGTTCAAATTTCCTTATGTGTGAAATGTATACAACTATATCCATCTCTTAGTACACAGCACATTTTGGATACATTTTAGCTTCCTTTTACAGACCTGAGACTCTCTAGCACTGAGTAAAGAGCAAAACTTTTAAGGACCTTTCTTATATATTTGCTTACTGAATTGGATGAAACTTAAGAGAGGCACCCTATGCAGATATTCAGATATCCCTTGGAAGGCATCACTGAGTCAATGGACATGAGTCCGAACAGGCTCTGGGAGTTGGTGAAGGACAGTGAAGCCTTGTGTGCTGCAGTCCATGGAGTTGCAAAGAGTAGGACACCACTGAGCATGACTGACTGAACTGAACTGAATTCAGGTATGTAACAAATTACACACTTGCTCCTAAAGAACTATTTGCTTTTTATAAACTAGAGCTATTTCCCTATTTTTCCCCCTTGGTATAAATTTTGATTTGCCCCAACCTACTCACTTTAGGAAAATATGGGGAAAGGAGACAAAGTAATGCAGAATTTGGAAAGCAATTAAACAGATTCAAGCACACTTTAGACCTGTGTCTTTCTGCTGTCCAGGGAAAATACAGAGAGAGTCTTCTTTTTTTTTTCCTTTCCTCCTGCAGATTGTCACATAATGAATTACAAGTAGAATTCAACTGTGAAATGTTGTAACTGGGTGTTGGAATGGGGTATGCTCAGAAGATAGGCAATCATCATTAAAAAGCTTTGTCAAACACTAACTTTGAACATGCCGTGGTTCGAATTTTTTTTTTTTTTTTTTAATGTAACCATGAGCAGAAAATAGCATTTTCTCACCCCATGAAGTCACACCTCTCTTTGTCAATGGAATAGTTGATAAATCAGTGAAAACAAAACTTAAATGTAAATTGAGCTTTCCATCTGGCCACTGTGACACCCTTTAATTCAAGCCAAACAACTTGTCTTTGAGGAAGTGTTTTTCTGAAGCACACTGGATTGAGAATATGGTAAAGGAGTCCTTCAATGGTTCAGGAAAATATTTTGGAAAAAAATTCTGAGGAGGACAAATAAAGAATATGAAAATGGACTCTCTGGTTAGTGACCTTTATTCTGAGACAGAAGGTATGTTTGGGTTTAAAGAATATAAATATTTTTGTTATTTACCTACAATGTTTTTGCATTGTTTTGCTTTTCCTTATGTCTAGGCTTTTCTGTTTTCTTTTATTTCCTTCTTGTTGTTATGTCATTGATTAAGACCCCCAAGGGAGAGGCGAGGGAGGAGCAGAAGAAAAAGGAAACTGATAACAAATTCAGGAACCTGAGAGAGAAGTGGCTAAGGGATTCAACTTCGGGTTCTGCCAGGTACTAAGTCTAGCTGGGTCATTTATTAGTTAAATAAGTAAGTTTCTTCACTTCTTTAGGCTTCAAGAATAGATGTCACAATTCACAGAAAAGGCTGAGTGCCAAAGAATTGATGCTTTCAAATTGTGGTGATGGAGAAGACTCTTGAGAGTTCCTTGGACAGCAAAGAGATCAAACTAGTCAGTCCAAAGGAAATCATTCCTGAATATTCATTGAAAGGACTGATGCTAAAGCTCCAAGACTGTGGCCACCTGATGCCAAGAGCCAGCTCACTGGAAAAGACCCTGATGCTGAGAAAGATTGGAGGCAAAAGGAGAAGGGGACAACAGAGGGTGAGATGGTTGGATGGCATCACCGACTCAATAGATGTGAGTCTGAACAAAGTCCAGGAGATAGTGAAGGACAGGGAAGTCTGATGTGCTGCAATCCATGGGGTCGCAAAGAGTTGGATACGACTTAGAAACTGAATGACAACAACAATATGTCCTACAGTAAGCTCTTGTTAAGAATGAGTTATTTTAATGGACTTCTCTGGTGGTCCAGTGGTTAAAAATTCATCTATCAGTGCAGGGGTCGCAGGTTTGATCCCTGGTCTGGGAAGATCCCACACGCCTTGGGAGTGACAACTATTGAGCTCGAGAGCCCGTGCTCCACAATAAGAGAAGCCAAAGCAATGAGAAGCCAGAGCAGCACAGCTAGAGGCTAATCCTCGCTTGCCGAAACTTGAGAAAGCACATGCAAAGCAATGAAGACACAGTGCAACCACAAATACATTTATAACTAAATTAAAAAAATAAAAATTAATTTTATTCACACATAGTTTGAGGACTAGGTTAGATTATTTCCTTCTTTGGCAGTATATCTTGTTACATTTTTTTATATGGTGGCTCATCAACATAGAGTGAACTCATTTTATATTTAGTGGTGACAGAATTAAATGAAAGACAATGTCTACTCCGTCACAGTTGACCATCAGGTCATTTGGAACACGTATATCATGTTCAGAGGGGAGTCCCTTGAATTTCTTCTCTTAGACATGACTGCTGGGTTTCCAGACGGAAGGTAAAAAAAATGAAATCATTTGTGAGTTAGGAGGGAGTCCCCAGACAATGATCATTTCTATGTACAATTTTAAAAAGAGAGATGGACTAGGTACACAAAAGAGGATGTCCTTTTTTGAGATGAAAGAACATAAAACTGCACAAGTTGGAGTCTCTAGAATCAGAGATGGAGATGGAGTTGGGGTGAAAGACATTTACTAGGGATGAGTGTGTGTAACAGAAAAGAGGAAGGAAGAATTCGGAAGTAGAAGGTGAGTGTCTCTGCCAACCTGGTCAAGTCTCCACCAAGTCAGCAAGGCCTCTGGACCAGTATTATCTATGTGCATCATCAGAAACGGCCTGACCTGTTCACCTCTGCTGTGCCTCAGTCACCAAACAGGGGCAGTGGTAAGAAGGTGTGCCCTCCAGACAAGGTGGCTTCCAGCAGTCAGGGAGGGGCCTGGAGGAACTAATGCTGTAGGCTGCCTGTCGACTGCACTCCCGTGGCTGGAAGCAAGTCCTTTCTCCAAAGGGGATCTGATCTGGCATCTCCATGTTTGCCACAAAGACACTGAAACAGTACCACCTGAAATTTCCGATTTGTAAATCCCTGATCTAACGGACCTGGATGAGTAGACCCTAAAGATGATCATCACAATAATTAATGTTTGGGGTAAGGAAAGGACACCAAGGACCCTGAGTAAAGCTCATGAAGTAAGAAGGAGAGTCTGGGCTGAGGGAGCAAGGTTAAGTGCTCCACATAGACCGAACCTAGAGGCTAATCCTCGCTTGCCGAAACTTGAGAAAGCACATGCAAAGCAATGAAGACACAGTGCAACCACAAATACATTTATAACTAAATTAAAAAAATAAAAATTAATTTTATTCACACATAGTTTGAGGACTAGGTTAGATTATTTCCTTCTTTGGCAGTATATCTTGTTACATTTTTTTATATGGTGGCTCATCAACATAGAGTGAACTCATTTTATATTTAGTGGTGACAGAATTAAATGAAAGACAATGTCTACTCCGTCACAGTTGACCATCAGGTCATTTGGAACACGTATATCATGTTCAGAGGGGAGTCCCTTGAATTTCTTCTCTTAGACATGACTGCTGGGTTTCCAGACGGAAGGTAAAAAAAATGAAATCATTTGTGAGTTAGGAGGGAGTCCCCAGACAATGATCATTTCTATGTACAATTTTAAAAAGAGAGATGGACTAGGTACACAAAAGAGGATGTCCTTTTTTGAGATGAAAGAACATAAAACTGCACAAGTTGGAGTCTCTAGAATCAGAGATGGAGATGGAGTTGGGGTGAAAGACATTTACTAGGGATGAGTGTGTGTAACAGAAAAGAGGAAGGAAGAATTCGGAAGTAGAAGGTGAGTGTCTCTGCCAACCTGGTCAAGTCTCCACCAAGTCAGCAAGGCCTCTGGACCAGTATTATCTATGTGCATCATCAGAAACGGCCTGACCTGTTCACCTCTGCTGTGCCTCAGTCACCAAACAGGGGCAGTGGTAAGAAGGTGTGCCCTCCAGACAAGGTGGCTTCCAGCAGTCAGGGAGGGGCCTGGAGGAACTAATGCTGTAGGCTGCCTGTCGACTGCACTCCCGTGGCTGGAAGCAAGTCCTTTCTCCAAAGGGGATCTGATCTGGCATCTCCATGTTTGCCACAAAGACACTGAAACAGTACCACCTGAAATTTCCGATTTGTAAATCCCTGATCTAACGGACCTGGATGAGTAGACCCTAAAGATGATCATCACAATAATTAATGTTTGGGGTAAGGAAAGGACACCAAGGACCCCTGAGTAAAGCTCATGAAGTAAGAAGGGAGAGTCTGGGCTGAGGGAGCAAGGTTAAGATGAATACCACAGGGCTTTGTTTTTGGTGCACAAGCGCTTTTTCCCGTTAAGTTTAACAGCACATGAAGTCTCTGAACACAATCAATTGTCAACTTTTCTTTATAACATTTTTGTTGTGTTGAATTCAATTTACTTTATGTCTCATATTTAAAATAAATGGGTTTTAGTGTTAGCTTTTCCTCGTATTGATAGGAACATTTAGGAGTGTTTCAGAGCCACCACTGTAATATATTCACACTAAAATATCCATATTCATTCCTTCCCTCGCTACAAAAGGACTGCTATGAAACGGTAAATCCTTCCAAAGATCGTATGGAAAAGGAAGAGATAGAATCTCTTGTTTCTGTATTCTTACAATATATATGAATTCTAGCTAATAATACTAGTGGTGTCATGGAACTCACCACAGTGAAATAAATGAAAGTAGACTGTTTCAATACATTGACCACCTGATGCAAAGAGCTGACTCACTGGAAAAGACCCTGATGCTTGGAAAGACTGAGGGAAGGAGAAGGGGATGACAGAGACTGCAATGGTTGGATGGCATCACCAATTCAATGGACATGAGTTTGTGCAACCTCCAGGAGATAGTGAAGGACAGGGGAGCCTGGCATGCTGCCATCCATGGGGTCGCAAAGAGTGGGACATAACTTAGTAACTAAACAGCAATCTGACATTTGGAAAAAAAAAAAAAAAAGAAAAGTAATAGAGATTGTAAAAGGGTCAGTAATTGCCAGAGGGTGGGGTGATGGAAGATGAATGCCAACAGGTTCTAACTTTGGAACACTCAGGAAGTTGCTACTTCATTCTGGAATTACAATTTCTAAGTTAAAGACAAAAAGAAAGCATTTGAGCTAGATCTCATGAAAGTGACTGTCTCTGTTTTTTCCTATGCTGCCTAGGTTTCTGGTAGCTTTCCTTCAGGGGAGCAAGCATCTTTTAATTTCGTGACTGCTGTCACCATCTGAAGTGATTCTGGAGCCCAAGAAAAATGTCTCATAGTTATAATCCTGAGTAAGCCTTTTTTAGGTTGGTTTCTTTCAACTTAGTAATATGTGTTTATCCATTTAGGATTCCTTCTCGTCCTTTTGTTTTCTTGGTAGCTCGCTTCTCTGTCACACTGGATAATAGTCCACTGTCTGGATGTATCCAAGTGTAGTTCTGTATTCACCTACTGAAAGGGCACCTTGGCTGTTTCCAAGTTTTGGCAGTTATGAATAAAGCTGCTATGAGCATCCATGTGCAGGGATTTGGATGAGTATAGACTTTCAACTATTCTGAGTGAATATCAAAGACTGTGATTGCTAGATCGTATGATAAGAGTAGGTTTAGATTTGTTAGAAATGGCTAAACTATCTCCAAAGTGGACCAACCATTCTGCCATTTCCACTAGCTGTGTGTGAGAGGGCTGTCTCTCCACACACTCGCCAGTATCTGGTGGTGTCAGTGTTTAGGGTTTGGGTCTTCTTGATAGGTGTGTAATGACATCACATTGCTTCAATTTGTTCTTTTCTGATGATACATGATGGGCTGCTTTTGGTTACTTTTTGAATACTTTAAATACGTGCTACACTTGGGAAGTTCCTCCTTCATTCTGGAACTACATTTTCAAAGCTACCAAAAAAAAAAAAAAAAAAAGAAAGTCAACTAAATCCCACAAACTATTTTAATTTTCTGTAGCTCTTAAATACATTCTGCAAGTGCTATCCACATATGATTTTAGCCTTGAGCATATACAGAAAATTGGCATTTTATATTTCTGTAGAAATTAAGAACAAAAGAAGAGATCCTCTCCAATATTACTTCTAGTTTCCTGGAACACTGAGCTGCAGTGTTTATAAGGAAGTGGCTTAGTCACTATGCCCTGTCTGATTTTTTGTTACCCCATGGACTTCAGTCTGCCAGGTCCCACTGTCTATGAGATTTTCCAGGCAAGGATACTGGAGTGGGCTGCTATTCCCTCTCCAGGGGATCTTCCTGACCCAGAGATCCTGCATTGCTGGTGGATTCTTTACCAATGAGCCGCCCGGGAAGGCTGTTTGTAATGAGGATCACCCTTTAAATCCTATCCTCACTTTCAAATTTTGTTGTCGTGAGGACACAGCTCTAGCAAGAACTAGACAATGAAGCTGCAATCCAAAATGACGACAAAATAGGACATCAAATAAAGATGAAACTGCAAAGAATTTATAGTTACTACTTCTTATTCAACAAATCATGTTTGAGTGAGTACATTAAAATGCAGCGTTTCTTTCAGGTGATTTGGATGATTTTATAAAGTCCACTGTCTGGATGTATCCAAGTGTAGTTCTGTATTCACCTACTGAAAGGGCACCTTGGCTGTTTCCAAGTTTTGGCAGTTATGAATAAAGCTGCTATGAGCATCCATGTGCAGGGATTTGGATGAGTATAGACTTTCAACTATTCTGAGTGAATATCAAAGACTGTGATTGCTAGATCGTATGATAAGAGTAGGTTTAGATTTGTTAGAAATGGCTAAACTATCTCCAAAGTGGACCAACCATTCTGCCATTTCCACTAGCTGTGTGTGAGAGGGCTGTCTCTCCACACACTCGCCAGTATCTGGTGGTGTCAGTGTTTAGGGTTTGGGTCTTCTTGATAGGTGTGTAATGACATCACATTGCTTCAATTTGTTCTTTTCTGATGATACATGATGGGCTGCTTTTGGTTACTTTTTGAATACTTTAAATACGTGCTACACTTGGGAAGTTCCTCCTTCATTCTGGAACTACATTTTCAAAGCTACCAAAAAAAAAAAAAAAAAAAGAAAGTCAACTAAATCCCACAAACTATTTTAATTTTCTGTAGCTCTTAAATACATTCTGCAAGTGCTATCCACATATGATTTTAGCCTTGAGCATATACAGAAAATTGGCATTTTATATTTCTGTAGAAATTAAGAACAAAAGAAGAGATCCTCTCAATATTACTTCTAGTTTCCTGGAACACTGAGCTGCAGTGTTTATAAGGAAGTGGCTTAGTCACTATGCCCTGTCTGATTTTTTGTTACCCCATGGACTTCAGTCTGCCAGGTCCCACTGTCTATGAGATTTTCCAGGCAAGGATACTGGAGTGGGCTGCTATTCCCTCTCCAGGGGATCTTCCTGACCCAGAGATCCTGCATTGCTGGTGGATTCTTTACCAATGAGCCGCCCGGGAAGGCTGTTTGTAATGAGGATCACCCTTTAAATCCTATCCTCACTTTCAAATTTTGTTGTCGTGAGGACACAGCTCTAGCAAGAACTAGACAATGAAGCTGCAATCCAAAATGACGACAAAATAGGACATCAAATAAAGATGAAACTGCAAAGAATTTATAGTTACTACTTCTTATTCAACAAATCATGTTTGAGTGAGTACATTAAAATGCAGCATCATACTACTTTTCTCTTAAAATTTCTAGCAGGACGTTTAGAATTAAATATTGCCTCTTCTCCCCCCTTCACAAGTGAACCGTATTTTCCAAAATTTCTCAAATCCCTTGTGACCTTTTCCCTGCATTTCTGTGTCATTTCTCTCCCAAATGTGACTAGGATATTCTCTTCTAGCATTTTGATGGACAAAGCAATCCATTTTGTTGTCTAACCTCTATATCAAAGTGACAGAAGATTCAGTGGTTTAACAGCTGGAGAAATTTTCATTACATGAATGAGATTTAGATAGCACTTCCATTAACAGTACTTAAGATCAATGTCCGTAAACATATCATTCCAAAGTAAAAAGTTTACTGTGTATTTTTAACACTTTAGAGCCACAAATCTTTTCTTATTCAAACTGCCTGTTACACAATTTGGAGGGAAAACTATATAAATAAATGTTCAGATAATTTATGATTAGAAACTCCCACTGAATAGCTGGAGATGACTCTCCCACAGAAAGAAAGCAAAATAAAATAATAAAATGAAACAAAATCAATTAAAATATACATCTTTCAAGAGGCCAGTAGGCAGCTTCTTCACCTCCTAGGGTGCCTAGAGCATTCACTGCTAATTTGGAGAAGTAAAGTGTACACAGGAACACTTTTCAGTCACTTCCTCTACCAGTCTAATGTTCCCTCCAGCTGGTGCTACTTGGGGCAGGCTACCACAAAATGTGCCCCTATAGCATGTAGATTATTTTGAGCTGAAAACAAGCAAGGCTCCCAAGATTTATGTTATCCTGGAACAGCTGAGCTCCTAGTCACTATGCCCTGTCTGATTTTTGTTACCCCATGGACTTCAGTCTGCCAGGTCCCACTGTCTATGAGATTTTCCAGGCAAGGATACTGGAGTGGGCTGCTATTCCTCTCCAGGGATCTTCCTGACCCAGAGATCCTGCATTGCTGGTGGATTCTTTACCAATGAGCCGCCCGGGAAGGCTGTTTGTAATGAGGATCACCCTTTAAATCCTATCCTCACTTTCAAATTTTGTTGTCGTGAGGACACAGCTCTAGCAAGAACTAGACAATGAAGCTGCAATCCAAAATGACGACAAAATAGGACATCAAATAAAGATGAAACTGCAAAGAATTTATAGTTACTACTTCTTATTCAACAAATCATGTTTGAGTGAGTACATTAAAATGCAGCATCATACTACTTTTCTCTTAAAATTTCTAGCAGGACGTTTAGAATTAAATATTGCCTCTTCTCCCCCCTTCACAAGTGAACCGTATTTTCCAAAATTTCTCAAATCCCTTGTGACCTTTTCCCTGCATTTCTGTGTCATTTCTCTCCCAAATGTGACTAGGATATTCTCTTCTAGCATTTTGATGGACAAAGCAATCCATTTTGTTGTCTAACCTCTATATCAAAGTGACAGAAGATTCAGTGGTTTAACAGCTGGAGAAATTTTCATTACATGAATGAGATTTAGATAGCACTTCCATTAACAGTACTTAAGATCAATGTCCGTAAACATATCATTCCAAAGTAAAAAGTTTACTGTGTATTTTTAACACTTTAGAGCCACAAATCTTTTCTTATTCAAACTGCCTGTTACACAATTTGGAGGGAAAACTATATAAATAAATGTTCAGATAATTTATGATTAGAAACTCCCACTGAATAGCTGGAGATGACTCTCCCACAGAAAGAAAGCAAAATAAAATAATAAAATGAAACAAAATCAATTAAAATATACATCTTTCAAGAGGCCAGTAGGCAGCTTCTTCACCTCCTAGGGTGCCTAGAGCATTCACTGCTAATTTGGAGAAGTAAAGTGTACACAGGAACACTTTTCAGTCACTTCCTCTACCAGTCTAATGTTCCCTCCAGCTGGTGCTACTTGGGGCAGGCTACCACAAAATGTGCCCCTATAGCATGTAGATTATTTTGAGCTGAAAACAAGCAAGGCTCCCAAGACCCAGGAAGAACCTTTATGCTTCCACCTAAAAGAACTTAGGAGGTCTTTCCCAAGAAGGAGCTAGGGAATCCTCATAGATAACCCCAAAGTACCACCTAGGCACAGCAGTTTGACAGAGAAGAATCTAGCAAGATTCTAGCAAGTGGTCATTGTCTTTGAATGGCCCATGAATCATTTGTTCACCAAACATTAACCGTTTATCTTCCTGTGGATTCCTTTGTTGTTGTTATTCCCGAGTCACATCTAACTCTTTGCAGAGTCCCTATGGACATGAAATTCCCATGGACTGCAGTACTCCACGCTTCCCTGTCCTTCACTATCTCCTCAAATTTGTTCAAACTCATGCCCATTGAGTCAGTGATGCCATCCAACCACCTCATTCTCTAGTTGCCCCCTTCTCCTTCTACCTTCAATCTTTCCTAGGTCTTTTCGTACTAGTCATCTCTTTGCATCAGGTGGCCATAGTATTGGTGCTTCATTAGTCTTTCCAGTGAATATCCATGGATGATTTCCTTTAGGATAGACTACTTCAATCTCCTTGCCATCCAAGGGGCTCCCAAGAGTCTTCTCCAGCACCACATTTAAAAAGCATTAATTCTGCAGCATTCAGTCTTCTTTATGGTTCAATTATTACACCCATGCATGACTACTAGAAAAACCATAGCTTTGACTATATGAACCTTTGCTGACAAAGTGATGTCTCTGCTTTTTAATACGCTGTCTAGTTTTGTTACAGCTTTTTTCCTTTACTTCTGTGTGAAGTCCCAGACCCCTCCCTCCTTCTTCCTTAGTGCAGAATCATATATACCAAACCTTGCCTTGGGACTTCCCTAGCTCTGAGGTAAAAAATATGCCTTCAGTGCAGAAGACCTCGGTTCAATGCCTGGGTCACGGAGATCCCCTGGAGAAGGGAACAGCAGTTCACTCCAGTATTCCTGCCTGGGAAATCCCATAGACAGAGGAATATGGTGGGCTACAGTAGATGGGGCCCCAAAAGATTTGAACATGACTTAGTGACTAAACAAACAAAAACAACGCCTTGCTTTATTGTCTGTGGGATTCTTCATGGCTATGTGGATTTCTCATATATACATAATACATTTGATTTTTCTCCTATCAATGTGCCTTATTCAGTTTAATTGGCAGCCAAAAGAATTCAGAAGGAAAGAGAGTAGGACAAATGCCTCATCCATATTATCTACAACTCTTTTGAATAAAGTGCAAGTAAGCCAAAACTAGGAACTTGTTTTAAATTTCTGTCTTCGAGTATAGTACAAAGAATAATGCTCAGTATCTTATAACAACCCTTACGGAAAAAGATCTAAAAAAGAATCTGAATAACTTCCCTGAATATCTGAAATGAACATTATAAATCAACTCTATTTCAATACAAAAATTTTTTAAGTTAAAAAGAAAAACACATTTACTGAGCCCATAGGCCACAACAAGAGAGAAGCCTGCATGCTGCAACTAAGACCCAATGAAGCCAGATAAATGAATAAATAAATATTTTAAAAACCATAGTCACTGAACAAAAGGAACTCTTTTATTTGATCATTCATATCTCTGCACGTATATTGTAAACCAGCAGGAGTCCTCAGGTTTTATTCATCTGAATGTGTCTAGACTTTTGCATGCAACAGCAGTCCCATCTTGTGCATTCATAAAATTATTACAGTGAAATGCAACTGCTTTTGTATTAAGTAAGAAATACAATTTTCAACTTGGTGATGTAGTGATATTACTTTCTGAATTAAATGTCTCAAAATTCATTTTGTTTTTCATAGAATTCAAGATACACTACTTTAACTTTCACCTAAAGTATTTGCTGACAAAGTGATGTCTCTGCTTTTTAATACGCTGTCTAGTTTTGTTACAGCTTTTTTCCTTTACTTCTGTGTGAAGTCCCAGACCCCTCCCTCCTTCTTCCTTAGTGCAGAATCATATATACCAAACCTTGCCTTGGGACTTCCCTAGCTCTGAGGTAAAAAATATGCCTTCAGTGCAGAAGACCTCGGTTCAATGCCTGGGTCACGGAGATCCCCTGGAGAAGGGAACAGCAGTTCACTCCAGTATTCCTGCCTGGGAAATCCCATAGACAGAGGAATATGGTGGGCTACAGTAGATGGGGCCCCAAAAGATTTGAACATGACTTAGTGACTAAACAAACAAAAACAACGCCTTGCTTTATTGTCTGTGGGATTCTTCATGGCTATGTGGATTTCTCATATATACATAATACATTTGATTTTTCTCCTATCAATGTGCCTTATTCAGTTTAATTGGCAGCCAAAAGAATTCAGAAGGAAAGAGAGTAGGACAAATGCCTCATCCATATTATCTACAACTCTTTTGAATAAAGTGCAAGTAAGCCAAAACTAGGAACTTGTTTTAAATTTCTGTCTTCGAGTATAGTACAAAGAATAATGCTCAGTATCTTATAACAACCCTTACGGAAAAAGATCTAAAAAAGAATCTGAATAACTTCCCTGAATATCTGAAATGAACATTATAAATCAACTCTATTTCAATACAAAAATTTTTTAAGTTAAGAAGGAGACCACATTTACTGAGCCCATAGGCCACAACAAGAGAGAAGCCTGCATGCTGCAACTAAGACCCAATGAAGCCAGATAAATGAATAAATAAATATTTTAAAAACCATAGTCACTGAACAAAAGGAACTCTTTTATTTGATCATTCATATCTCTGCACGTATATTGTAAACCAGCAGGAGTCCTCAGGTTTTATTCATCTGAATGTGTCTAGACTTTTGCATGCAACAGCAGTCCCATCTTGTGCATTCATAAAATTATTACAGTGAAATGCAACTGCTTTTGTATTAAGTAAGAAATACAATTTTCAACTTGGTGATGTAGTGATATTACTTTCTGAATTAAATGTCTCAAAATTCATTTTGTTTTTCATAGAATTCAAGATACACTACTTTAACTTTCACCTAAAGTATTTGCTTGATAGTCTGTGTGTCAAGACCATTTTTCATCTCAAGGATTTGCTTTCTAATTGATATAAAACAAAAATAAGCTGACCATTACCTTAAATTCCATGTCAAGAATTATTAAAACCAGTGATTGCTAATGTTATCGAAAGATTATTTCTCTCATACTCACTCATTCTACATCACTTCAGCTGTGTCGGACTTTTTGCAACCTTATAGACTATAGCCCACCAGGCTCCTAATACATTATACAAAAACCTACCTGCTGACTTAGTATCTGGTCACATGCATGTTCTGATGCAGAGAGTGTGGTGGAGGGAGGGCAGAAACTGATCTCTCCTTTGTCATTTGATATGTAAACCCTTAGTAGTTCCTTGGCAAATACATGAACTTATTTCTTAGTCAGGCCACTGTCAGAACTCTGTATACATTTGCTATGCTCTCCCAGGTTGGATAATTAAGCTGTGGTTCATTTTATGGGATGCAGTCAGTCCAAGAAAATCCAACACAAAAATTGAGTTTTGCCTATGATTTCGTGACTCACTTAAAGTGAGACAACTTTAGCCAGATGATTTTGATTATCACTGATACTTGAACACACATTTCCTGTTCTGCTGTTGCACGTGGATGAAAATACTGGACTGTGGCTATTTCAATCTTTTCTCCTGGTGTTGTGTAGTTTATTTGGTTAATTTCGGTTTTCACCTTCTCTAACCCTGAAGCTTCAGACAGCCATTAGGCACAGCAGTAAATCTGATAAGCTACACTCATCCATGCCACTGAAGTCACTTGAAAAATACTGATTTTCATGTCCTTAGACATCTCATTGTATCAATGATCAAAACATTAAGCTCATATTAAATACTATCTTTTATTTCTGACAAAAGGGTTTCAAAGATTTTAGTGCTTGCCCATGCAAATGAAGGTAACAGAAAAACTCAATTCTTCCATTACACGCAACGGATTCTGAAGTCCCATGTTTCCTAATTGGTGAGATGTAAGATTTTGCCTCTTTCCTGCATCTCTTTATCATGAGCTGAAAATAGCAGCATAAAATTATGCCAGTAATAGCAATAATTCAGAAAGCTGATTTTAACCCTGAAAACTGGATTTCATAAAGAAAAAAAATAGAAGGGAAGGAAACTGGGTGTAATTCACCTAAGTATTTGATTCGGCAAATAAATTGCTTCAATTGATATAAAACAAAATAAGCTGACCATTACCTTAAATTCCATGTCAAGAATTATTAAAACCAGTGATTGCTAATGTTATCGAAAGATTATTTCTCTCATACTCACTCATTCTACATCACTTCAGCTGTGTCGGACTTTTTGCAACCTTATAGACTATAGCCCACCAGGCTCCTAATACATTATACAAAAACCTACCTGCTGACTTAGTATCTGGTCACATGCATGTTCTGATGCAGAGAGTGTGGTGGAGGGAGGGCAGAAACTGATCTCTCCTTTGTCATTTGATATGTAAACCCTTAGTAGTTCCTTGGCAAATACATGAACTTATTTCTTAGTCAGGCCACTGTCAGAACTCTGTATACATTTGCTATGCTCTCCCAGGTTGGATAATTAAGCTGTGGTTCATTTTATGGGATGCAGTCAGTCCAAGAAAATCCAACACAAAAATTGAGTTTTGCCTATGATTTCGTGACTCACTTAAAGTGAGACAACTTTAGCCAGATGATTTTGATTATCACTGATACTTGAACACACATTTCCTGTTCTGCTGTTGCACGTGGATGAAAATACTGGACTGTGGCTATTTCAATCTTTTCTCCTGGTGTTGTGTAGTTTATTTGGTTAATTTCGGTTTTCACCTTCTCTAACCCTGAAGCTTCAGACAGCCATTAGGCACAGCAGTAAATCTGATAAGCTACACTCATCCATGCCACTGAAGTCACTTGAAAAATACTGATTTTCATGTCCTTAGACATCTCATTGTATCAATGATCAAAACATTAAGCTCATATTAAATACTATCTTTTATTTCTGACAAAAGGGTTTCAAAGATTTTAGTGCTTGCCCATGCAAATGAAGGTAACAGAAAAACTCAATTCTTCCATTACACGCAACGGATTCTGAAGTCCCATGTTTCCTAATTGGTGAGATGTAAGATTTTGCCTCTTTCCTGCATCTCTTTATCATGAGCTGAAAATAGCAGCATAAAATTATGCCAGTAATAGCAATAATTCAGAAAGCTGATTTTAACCCTGAAAACTGGATTTCATAAAGAAAAAAAATAGAAGGGAAGGAAACTGGGTGTAAAATGGTTTCTACTTTGCTTTGATAATAGGCAAATAGACTGATCCTAACTTCCCTTAGAAATTGCAAAGCTTTTTTTACCATTACTAGTGATGTAGCGCTCTGAGCAGGCTTCAGTCTGACAGGAGCTAATTTCTCTACTTTAAAAAAAAAAGGAAAAAATTAGGGGCAAGCATATGTTTTTGCAGTTTTGGCACACAAAAGTGAGGCTGGAAAGCTCTGGTTTTCAGACATTTTCCAAGCAACTTCTGTGCTGTTCTCAATCTGCATGTTTCTACCATGTGCTTCTCCCTGGTGTGAAATTGATTAGTAGCAGCGTGAATCTGTCACCCAGAGTTAGAGTGAGTAAGATTTAGGGGGACTTCAGCTTATTTCTATTGATGCTTTATTGTGCCCACACATCCCTTCAAATGGGACCCGGGTCTGGAAATGATATGGTTTGATGTATCAAGGTCTTCGGGGACATAGGTTTCTTTCTGAGAAAAAAATAAAAGCAATTTCCACTCCCTAGTTGTCCTCATACAAGGAATGAACAGGTCAGGGAGATTAAAATGCCTCTCAATAAGGTAGTGAATATCTACAGAGCTAAATCTGAGGGAGAGAACAGCAAAGGTGACAGAACTACCTAGCAACGGTTTAGAAGGTCAAAGTCATGTCTTTCATTTGCATAACACTAACCCTTTTCATAATCCACACTACTTCAAATTCCTTGAACTTAGGGGCCTTTAAACATCTCTTCCATTATATATTATGATTTACATGTAAAAGTACATGTCAATGCTCTAAGTTAAGACAATAAGTTAATGTAGATGGCAATGGCATTGGTGTCAATTGTTGAAAAATGGTAGATGGTTAAGTTCTAACAATGTTTTCTTGTAACAAAACAAAAATATCCAACTTGTGAATCGAATCCTGTAATAAGTGTGCATAAAATCCATCAAATTTGATTAAATCAACCACAAGACATATAGTTTCAAACTTGTGCTTACATTTCCTGAAATTTTAATACACGTGGTTGGTTGTTTTCTTAAATCAATATAGTTGTTTTGCTTTATTATTAGCTTCTATATATCTAAACAACATAAAAAAGAAGGAAAGTAGAATATTTTTATAAAACCTCAGTACATCTCCTGTGAAGTTACTGTATCAATTACATGGCGTGTATACTAAGCCACTTCAGCGGTGTCAGACTCTTTGTGACCCTGGCCTGCCAGGCTCCTCCGTCTATGGAATTCTCCAGGAAAGAATACTGGAGTGGACTGCCATGCCCTCTTCTAGGGGGATCTTCCCAACCTGGGGATCAAACCCCAGTCTCTAATGTCTCCTGCAATGGCAGGTGGGTTCTTTACCAGAAGTGCCACCTGGGAAGCCCTAAAACAATCCTACTGTTGTTGCTTTTTTATTTATCCTTGGCTCAATGATAATACCTGCAAACAAACAGAGACATTTTCCACATAATCTTTTTATTTTTGATGTCTTGTGTTGGTAATACCCATAACAGCTACAGTGTTTTGTTTCTTTTAAGATGAAGCACATTCTTATTGGTGAAGGTACTGGTAGACGATTCATCTTGGAAACAGATGACTTAAATTGCCAGTGTCTCCACATACAGTATAGCACTGTAAATGTATTTTCTCTTTCTTATGATTTGCTTAACACCTTTCTCTAGTTTATTATAAGAATACAGCATATACTACATATAACATACAAAATATGTATTAATTGACAGTCTTTTTGGTTTTTAATTAGTAGAGAAACCCCAAAAGGCATAACACTAACCCTTTTCATAATCCACACTACTTCAAATTCCTTGAACTTAGGGGCCTTTAAACATCTCTTCCATTATATATTATGATTTACATGTAAAAGTACATGTCAATGCTCTAAGTTAAGACAATAAGTTAATGTAGATGGCAATGGCATTGGTGTCAATTGTTGAAAAATGGTAGATGGTTAAGTTCTAACAATGTTTTCTTGTAACAAAACAAAAATATCCAACTTGTGAATCGAATCCTGTAATAAGTGTGCATAAAATCCATCAAATTTGATTAAATCAACCACAAGACATATAGTTTCAAACTTGTGCTTACATTTCCTGAAATTTTAATACACGTGGTTGGTTGTTTTCTTAAATCAATATAGTTGTTTTGCTTTATTATTAGCTTCTATATATCTAAACAACATAAAAAAGAAGGAAAGTAGAATATTTTTATAAAACCTCAGTACATCTCCTGTGAAGTTACTGTATCAATTACATGGCGTGTATACTAAGCCACTTCAGCGGTGTCAGACTCTTTGTGACCCTGGCCTGCCAGGCTCCTCCGTCTATGGAATTCTCCAGGAAAGAATACTGGAGTGGACTGCCATGCCCTCTTCTAGGGGGATCTTCCCAACCTGGGGATCAAACCCCAGTCTCTAATGTCTCCTGCAATGGCAGGTGGGTTCTTTACCAGAAGTGCCACCTGGGAAGCCCTAAAACAATCCTACTGTTGTTGCTTTTTTATTTATCCTTGGCTCAATGATAATACCTGCAAACAAACAGAGACATTTTCCACATAATCTTTTTATTTTTGATGTCTTGTGTTGGTAATACCCATAACAGCTACAGTGTTTTGTTTCTTTTAAGATGAAGCACATTCTTATTGGTGAAGGTACTGGTAGACGATTCATCTTGGAAACAGATGACTTAAATTGCCAGTGTCTCCACATACAGTATAGCACTGTAAATGTATTTTCTCTTTCTTATGATTTGCTTAACACCTTTCTCTAGTTTATTATAAGAATACAGCATATACTACATATAACATACAAAATATGTATTAATTGACAGTCTATGTTATTGGTAGGGCTTCCCTGCATACTCAACAGTAAAGAATCCACCAGCAGTGCAGGGATGCATGTTTGACCCCAGGGTTGGAAAGCTCCTCTGGGGAAGGAAATGGCAACCCACTCTAGTATTCCTGCCTGGAGAGTCCAATGGACAGAGGAGTCTGGTAGGCTATTGTTTATGGGGTCATAAAAGAGTAAGAGGCAACTTAGTGACTAAACAACAGCATACTATTGGCAAGGCTTCAGTAGGCTACTAGTAGCTAAGCTTCTGGGGAATCAAAAGTGATACACAGATTTTTCTCCTATTTGAGAATCAATTGTACTCTCTTCTTTTAAAAATGCCCATTGTAGAATATGGTATTATGGTCAATTTCAGCTACTTGGTCAAGGAACAAAAAACAGATGCTTTTGCGCTGGAGTAGCTAAAAAGGTTGAAATGCTTTGCTTTGTTTTGAGAAGAAATATTTCATCATATTTGGATATGAAAACTTGTAACAGTGACAATTTGACCTGTTTTATACTAGTGACTTTTCACATACTGAACCCAATGAAGTAAGAGTCTCAGGTCTAGGTACTGGATCTTTTAACAGCTTCTCAACTAGGACTGAGACCCATTAGCCCAGCCAGAATGTTCCATTTTTCTTTCGGCGCCCTCTTTTTGGCATATGCCTTCTACCCCCAAGCTTACATAACTTTAGCAGCTTCTCCATTACAATAGCATCTTACAGATAATTCTTTTCCACGATACGTACTGTATTCCACACTGTAATAAGATTGTTTATGAGCATATAGGGTTTTCCTTGCGAGACTATTAGACCATTCAGGTCATGCTCAGTGTTTGTATCTGATGTGATATTTTTACAAATATGGAGATTTGGGCAGACTTAGAACTAACCACTGTATGAAAATTTAAGACAACCTAAGTACGTGCTTTTGAAAACTTGGGTGACTTCAGCTGACTAATCCAAACATGTGCGTGGACTATCAAGAGACTAAAGATGAGGGGCTGGGTCTAGCTTCACGTAGTGCAGTAGGCAGAGCACACTGGGGGATTTGAGAAGCACATGTGGGTTTCTGAGAGGCTGGTGATGCAGAAGAGGATGCTGAGACTTGGGGCTTATCTCTGCTGACTCATGTCGGTTTTGTCCCAAGATTACAGTCCTAAAGATCATGTAACTCTCGGTGTGCATGTGTTAATACTCAGCATGCAGGATAAAGAGGGTGCTATTTGGATATTCAGATGTCCTATGCAAGAAGGCAGAACAAGTAACTTCCATCTAACTTCTGTCTTACTTTCACAGAAAGTGGCAGGTTAGGAAGGAGTCAAGTTAAGAAACGAGATGTTCCTGGTAGCTTTGATGGTAAAGAAACTGCCTGTAATGCAGAAGACCCAAGTTTGATTCCTGGGACTGGAAGATTCCCTGGAGAAGGGAATTGCAACCCATTCCAGTATACTTGCCAGGGAAATCTCATGGATAGAGGGGCCTGGTGGGCTACTGTCCATGGGGTTGCGAAGAGTAGGAAACAGTTGATCAACTAATACTTAAACCATTTTCAGTGAAGCCACATTGAAAGTGCAATGGGAAAATGAAGATATCAAGTCTTTCAGGCTCACAGCCGGTCAGACTATTTGCAACACAGTGTGTTGCTCAGTAATTTCTCGTAGATACTTTCTCTTATCCTGGCTTTTTAGTGAGATGCTCCCTCAAGTTATTTTCAGGTGCCTCTTTGTCTCACACTTTCATTTCTGGGCTCTTATCCAACTATTCATTCCTCCACCTTCAGCAGAACACAACACTGAGCTTGCTAATGTCACAGAGAACTCCAAATCATCTGTGCTTCCGGGTGGAAGGGGAATATAGAGTTCATAAATTTCTTACTTTCATTAAGTAACAACAATAACAAAAGAACGTGATGTTGCACCTTTTTTCTTATCCAGGTTTTATTCCACAGCCTGCTAATGAAGGTACTTTAATACAGGAACATTGGCAAGCATGACGTTTTCTCCCCTCACTGCCTGGCTGTTATTTACTATTTATGTATAGTGTTAGGGATGTAGAAGGTGGTGATTCAAATACATTTTGAATCCTCTGAAATAAGTTAAAATAACTTAATGCTTTCATCAGCACTCCACTGGAGGAAACTTGTACAGAAGGACCATAGAATATTGCTCCTGGTTTTATTAAGAATTATAGAATAAGAGCATTAGCAAAACTAGTTTCGTGTTAGGCAAAATTTTCTCCAATTCATCTACAAAGTGATAAGTTTTATGAAGGTAGAATCTTTTGCATGTAATTCTAAGCTCTTTAATTCTTACAGTTAAGAGAAAGACATCATATAGGTTAGGAGCAAAAGTGAGTTCTCATAGTAAAGCAAACATGGATATTTTAACTAATATATGAGACTAGTACTGGGATAATAATTTACAGTAATTATATGGCTTTTGGCTTCTTAAATCCTATTTCTCTTTTATCATTTCAGTGAAATGCAGAACTCATTATGGGGAAAAATATGATATTTTCCTGTGTTTCCATAGCTAGTCTCTTCTATTATACAAAACCTAGATTCCATGGCTCAGAGCAAGAATTTTTATCTATTAAAGAAGTTGTGCTGCTCCTTAGTGACTTCAGTTGTGTCCGACTCTGTGTGACCCCATGAACTGCAGCTCTGACATCCACGGATTTCTCTAGGCAAGAATACTGGGGTGGGTTGCCATGCCTTCTTCCAGGGGGATCTTTCCAACCCAGGAATGGAACCCAGGTCTTCTGCATTTCAGGCAGATTTCTCACCACTGAGCCATCAGGAAAGCCCTATATATATTTATTTGAGATCCCAAGGACTATAGCTCGTGAGACTTTCCTGTCCATGGAATTTTCCAGGCATAATACTAGAGCTGGTTGCCATTTCCATTCTTTAAATAAGAAATATCAATTATAGATTATTATGGATTTTTTATCTGCCCAACTTCTATACATCCAGAAAAGTTTAAAACATCAGGGATCGTATTCTTCAGTTCTCCTTTTAGAATTTCTAAATATTATATTTAGATGAGTCAGCAGAGGCAATAATTTATGTAACATAAACATTATAATTATCAGACAGTTATATTATCACGAACCCATGACAAATTTATACCATTAAATGTTTCACTTTTTCAGATTAAAATTCTATTAAGTTCCTTTCCACTCTATGAACAATTTGGAGCTCACACTTTAAATTATTATTTACATTTCTGTGACTTCTTTTTTCTTCTTTACTCTCTCACTAGGTTCTGAAATTTCCAGCTGTGTCAAGAATGTATCAAAGTGTATTGAATAATTACCTGACCAGTCCTCTCCTTTGCCTTTTAACTTGATAAAGTTGAATTTGCAGAGTGCTTTCCTTGTGGAGCAAGCTGTGTACTTTGTCTGCCCTTTCACTTGCTCTCACTCTACTCTGACCTTCATTCTCTTCTCCTCCAGTGTACGTAGTAGCTACTTTTCAAGCTTACAATGTGCAAGCTCTTTAGTACAAAAATGGATATTTTAACTAATATATGAGACTAGTACTGGGATAATAATTTACAGTAATTATATGGCTTTTGGCTTCTTAAATCCTATTTCTCTTTTATCATTTCAGTGAAATGCAGAACTCATTATGGGGAAAAATATGATATTTTCCTGTGTTTCCATAGCTAGTCTCTTCTATTATACAAAACCTAGATTCCATGGCTCAGAGCAAGAATTTTTATCTATTAAAGAAGTTGTGCTGCTCCTTAGTGACTTCAGTTGTGTCCGACTCTGTGTGACCCCATGAACTGCAGCTCTGACATCCACGGATTTCTCTAGGCAAGAATACTGGGGTGGGTTGCCATGCCTTCTTCCAGGGGGATCTTTCCAACCCAGGAATGGAACCCAGGTCTTCTGCATTTCAGGCAGATTTCTCACCACTGAGCCATCAGGAAAGCCCTATATATATTTATTTGAGATCCCAAGGACTATAGCTCGTGAGACTTTCCTGTCCATGGAATTTTCCAGGCATAATACTAGAGCTGGTTGCCATTTCCATTCTTTAAATAAGAAATATCAATTATAGATTATTATGGATTTTTTATCTGCCCAACTTCTATACATCCAGAAAAGTTTAAAACATCAGGGATCGTATTCTTCAGTTCTCCTTTTAGAATTTCTAAATATTATATTTAGATGAGTCAGCAGAGGCAATAATTTATGTAACATAAACATTATAATTATCAGACAGTTATATTATCACGAACCCATGACAAATTTATACCATTAAATGTTTCACTTTTTCAGATTAAAATTCTATTAAGTTCCTTTCCACTCTATGAACAATTTGGAGCTCACACTTTAAATTATTATTTACATTTCTGTGACTTCTTTTTTCTTCTTTACTCTCTCACTAGGTTCTGAAATTTCCAGCTGTGTCAAGAATGTATCAAAGTGTATTGAATAATTACCTGACCAGTCCTCTCCTTTGCCTTTTAACTTGATAAAGTTGAATTTGCAGAGTGCTTTCCTTGTGGAGCAAGCTGTGTACTTTGTCTGCCCTTTCACTTGCTCTCACTCTACTCTGACCTTCATTCTCTTCTCCCTCCAGTGTACGTAGTAGCTACTTTTTCAAGCTTACAATGTGCAATTAGCTTCAGAAAATATGAAAAATGGGGCATGATCTCTAAGGTCAGTATTTTTTGCTTATTTCCCTTCTCACCCCAGTTGGTTTTGTCGCTGTCTTTTCCTTAGCTGTTAAATGCTCTAAGGGCACAGAATTAGGGATAGGATGTTGAAGGACTCCAGACAAAGAAACAGAATCTGTGTCTCTTCTTTATATTATGGGGCCTCCCTGATGGCTCTGGGGTGAGGAATCTGCCTGCAGCGCAGGAGACCTCGGTTCCGTCCCTGTATTGGGAAAATCTCCCTAGAGGAGGGCACGGCAACCCACTCCAGTATTCTTGCCTATAGAATTTCATGGATGGAATAACCTGGTGGGCTGCAGTCCATGGGGTCACACAGTTGGACATGACTCAAGGTCCTAAGCAGCAGTAGCAGCGGCCATTTACCTTGAATCAGTTTTCAAGGGGTTATAATGGAGGTGTATTTATGGTATATTTGAACCCTAGAGGGTATAGAATCCTGCTCTCTGAGGGTGAAGGCACCGTCTCGGGTCCTCTGGTGCCTGCTGCTCCAGCCAGCCACACGGGAAGGGCAAATGACTAGTCCGTGCTGCTTCCTCCAGTCGCTGTTCACCTGCCACTGGAGAGCGAGGATGACCATGAAATAAACGGATGCCACACCTCGAAAAGAAAACCTCAGGAAAAGACTCTGGTGCTGGGAAGACTGAGGGCGGGCGGAGAAGGTGTTGACAGAGGATGAGATGGTTGGTTGGCATCACCAACTCAATGGACCTGAGTTTGAGCAAGTTCAGGGAGATAGCGAAGGATGTGCTACAGTCCATGGGGTCACAAAGAGTCAGACATGACTTTGCAACTGAGTGCACATACCTTGAATAAGACAGCGCAATAACTGCGGCCACGCCTTCTAGCATATCTTTCCTCCCATTACCACCTTTCTGACTTGACGCTTTCAGCGCACCAGTCTCCTTGACTGCTCTGTCTCCTTCATTCCTTTCCATGTCCACATTCTACGGCTCTGCCTCAAATTCTCTAACAAGACACCTTATCACTGCCTGGACTTGGCCTTACACATGGCGGTTTTGCTCATTCCCCACTTCTATTTTCTAACCATTCTGACCATTCCTTAATGCCTCACATCAGTTTGACTATCAAACACACACACACACACATCAGTATGCACACACTTTCACTTATTTAGAGTCTAGGAATATAGACATGAATTTACCTTACCCATATAATTTTCCATTCCCCTTTTTCATTTGTTTATTCACCATGAATATTGTGGCTTTATGGGAGTTACATATTATTAATTTTCTTTCTTATGGAAAATGAGAGTTTCAGATATTAGGTTCAGAAAAATCAAGATTTATAAAGCAGATTAAAGTGTGCCCTGAAGGCAGAACTGAACATCTGTAAAGGGAGCTCAAGGCTGCTGCTAATATTCGTGAGAATTTTTCCTGAGTGACCAGATCACAACGATGCTTCTTGCCCTCTTTTCATGGTCCGTTCCTCTGCATCTTTGATTCCTAACTGTTCCAAGGACAGCATCTCAGATATGGAGCCTACCCAGATTTCAGTATCTCTTCACCATCATGTAGAAACCTGGCTGTACCCGGGCTCTGTTTTGGCACTATCAGTTGGGTTCTGATATACTGTGTAACCTTCCCAGGTGACTCAGATGGTAAAGAACATGCCCGCAGTGGAGGAGTCCCAGGTTCAATCCCTGGGTGGGGAAGATCCCCTGGAGGAGGAAATGGCTACCCACTCCAGTATTCTTGCCTGGAGAATCCCGTGGACAGAGGAGTCTGACAGGCTACAGGTCATGGATTGCAGAGTCGGACACAACTAACTTACACACACATACACACACTATGTGTACTTTTCCAGCATTTTGACTCTCGACATTTTCTTACTTTGTACTTTGAATCATTCATGAATAGGTTCAACTGTCCAAAGAGAAGAATGAAAATAACAGTCAAATAACAGTCATTTCATAAATGAATTCTGGGAACAGGTAATTGAGAGTTGGCCTGGAAACTTTTTAAAACTGTCAGAGACATGGCTCATTTCAGTTTCTGCTCCTCCCTAAACCATCCTTAGGTGATAGGGTGCCCATCCTTGCCCTTTAAGATTCTTCATCCTTCAACAAATGACAGCCTGTTCTTTCAGAATACTGTCCCCAGTCTTAGAATGTTGATATAGGAAACTTTACTTGTGTTGAGACACTCCTGATCTCTTTAAGTGTCTTCTCTCAGGAAGGTGTACTCAGCTCAATACATACTTTATGTTTTCTTGGCATGTGGCATCACAACTCAATGGTGGGGCATGGTTCATGGTGAAGGACATCTTACACATAAGCAGCAAAAAAATACCAAAGCTTATAAATATTTTTCTTGGAATAAGTCAATGAAATGAAATAAAACTTAAAAGTCTGGGTCTCAGGTTTCTGGCTCTGGTCAAGGTAGAGTAAGAAGGACCAGATTTATTTTTACTACTGAAAACAATAAACAGGATAAAATATATGAATCAATGTCTTTTAAGAAACTGGACATCAGACAAAAAATGACAGTGACCCTTGAGAGAAACAGATGGGGTGAGTCCTCTGATTGCCTCAGCAGGCTGCCAGGGAAGCTTCTAGGCTGCAGGGTAGGGAGGGGACCTCTAGGCAGAGCCTATTCTCATCGGCCAAACTGAAAACCTCCTAATGGAAGGAATATTATGTAAACCACTGAAGAGTGTCTTGTCTCAGTAATGGATAAATTTAACCCTAGATCAAATGCTGCTTGGAGTCCCACCTACCAAATCTTAAAAGCAAAATCTGAAAAGATCAAATTATTTCCAAGTAACTTAATCATGTCACAAAGAAAGTACAGAAAAGCATTCAAATACAAAAATATTTACTCTACAACATGGTAAAATTCACAGTCTTGCAAATTACTCAGCTGCAAAGACGCAGAAAAATGTGAACAATAATGAAGAGAAAAACCATCAATCAAAACTGGCCCAGAAACAACACATATTAGAACAAAAACATTTAAACAGTAGTTATGAAAGTATTCATACATTCAAGAAGCTACAGGAAAGACTGAACATGTTAAAAAGAGATGCAGATAATTTTTAAAAGGTCCAAATAGAGTATTCTAGAGATGAACACTGAAATGTCAAACATAAAAAAACACATTGACAGCATTAATTTTGGATATATCAGAATAGTAGCCAAAAATGAATTAGCTTTTAAGAGATAACAGACACTATATAAGCTGAAAATACATAGAGGAGACTAAGAATTCTTCATCCTTCAACAAATGACAGCCTGTTCTTTCAGAATACTGTCCCCAGTCTTAGAATGTTGATATAGGAAACTTTACTTGTGTTGAGACACTCCTGATCTCTTTAAGTGTCTTCTCTCAGGAAGGTGTACTCAGCTCAATACATACTTTATGTTTTCTTGGCATGTGGCATCACAACTCAATGGTGGGGCATGGTTCATGGTGAAGGACATCTTACACATAAGCAGCAAAAAAATACCAAAGCTTATAAATATTTTTCTTGGAATAAGTCAATGAAATGAAATAAAACTTAAAAGTCTGGGTCTCAGGTTTCTGGCTCTGGTCAAGGTAGAGTAAGAAGGACCAGATTTATTTTTACTACTGAAAACAATAAACAGGATAAAATATATGAATCAATGTCTTTTAAGAAACTGGACATCAGACAAAAAATGACAGTGACCCTTGAGAGAAACAGATGGGGTGAGTCCTCTGATTGCCTCAGCAGGCTGCCAGGGAAGCTTCTAGGCTGCAGGGTAGGGAGGGGACCTCTAGGCAGAGCCTATTCTCATCGGCCAAACTGAAAACCTCCTAATGGAAGGAATATTATGTAAACCACTGAAGAGTGTCTTGTCTCAGTAATGGATAAATTTAACCCTAGATCAAATGCTGCTTGGAGTCCCACCTACCAAATCTTAAAAGCAAAATCTGAAAAGATCAAATTATTTCCAAGTAACTTAATCATGTCACAAAGAAAGTACAGAAAAGCATTCAAATACAAAAATATTTACTCTACAACATGGTAAAATTCACAGTCTTGCAAATTACTCAGCTGCAAAGACGCA
The DNA here is from genome assembly GCA_022376925.1 of Tragulus kanchil. Taxonomy (NCBI): domain Eukaryota; kingdom Metazoa; phylum Chordata; class Mammalia; order Artiodactyla; family Tragulidae; genus Tragulus; species Tragulus kanchil. The sequence continues at coordinate 158,241,374 of JAIOJX010000003.1, forward strand.
GAAAAATGTGAACAATAATGAAGAGAAAAACCATCAATCAAAACTGGCCCAGAAACAACACATATTAGAACAAAAACATTTAAACAGTAGTTATGAAAGTATTCATACATTCAAGAAGCTACAGGAAAGACTGAACATGTTAAAAAGAGATGCAGATAATTTTTAAAAGGTCCAAATAGAGTATTCTAGAGATGAACACTGAAATGTCAAACATAAAAAAACACATTGACAGCATTAATTTTGGATATATCAGAATAGTAGCCAAAAATGAATTAGCTTTTAAGAGATAACAGACACTATATAAGCTGAAAATACATAGAGGAGACTAAAATAATTAAGAAGAATCAATGAACACAGAGAGATTTAAGAGACCAAATGTATGTGTAGTTGGACTCCCCAAAACAGGAAGGAAAGGAAATTTAAATAAACAGCATCTGAAAATATCTAAATCTGAGTAAAAGTAGAAACCTACTAATCTATACCCTGTTATAATCAAATTGGTTAAAACACATGAAAAAGGAGGAAAAATTTAAAAACAGCTGGAGGGCAGAGAGAGCACAGTCAATACAGAGGAAAAGAGACAGGGATGACAGATTTCTCTTTGGAAACAATGCAGGTGAAAACAAAACAGTGCAACAACATCTTTAAGCAACAAAAGTGAAAACAACCCCCCCCATTAATCCAGAACTGATGATCAGTGTAATCTTTTTCCAAAATGAAGGTAAAATAAATGTGTTTTTTTTTTTTTTTTCAGACACCCAAAAGCTGAAAGAATTAATCACACTCTGAGTTGTTAAAGAAAGCCCCTTAAACAAAAGGAAACCAGTACCAAGATAGAAGTCTGGAAATACATGAAGCAGTGGAGGCTAATGGAACTGCAACTACATGGACAAATATTCACATGTTGTTTTATAGCTTAAAAATCTATTTCTATTAAATTTTTATCTATCTTATGTAAAAGGAAAATATATGATCACAAGAACACAAAGACCAGGTGGAAAGAAATGGTATTCCACTATTATATATCACACTATATACAAAATATAATCAAGAGTTACGTATATGTGGATTCCATTACTATGACTCAAAAATATTTGGAAAAGTAATTCTGGGAAGCTCCAAAAAGGAAATTTGAACTTACCACACAGCTACCACTCTTTAATAGCATTTATACTTTATACTAGCATTTATATTTATAGGTATTCATATAGCATTTACATTTTACTAGGTATTAAAATTAATGCAAAGATGCTTTAAAGTGTATGAAAAGGTATGTATACATTATATGTAAATACTACACCATATTTTATTACAAATTTGAGCATGCTTGGATTTCAGTATTTGGGAGGGTCCTGGAACTAACCCTCTGTGGATACTAAGGTACAACTGTAGTCTACAATCACTTGAAGATAGACTGTGATAAGTTAAGAATGCATATTATAATCCCTTAGGCAACCACTAAGATAAAAATGGCTATGCTAATAGCTGAACTAAAAAGGAGAACTGTTTCAAAAGTACACCATTAAGTGAAAGAGGGGCTGAATGAAAAGGCAATAAAGAAGCAACAGGACAGGTGAAACATAAATGGCAAGATATTAAAGATGGTACATGCAAATTCAACCATATACATAATTAAACTAAATGTAAATGGTTTAAATAGCCCTACCTGAGCTGCAGAATTTCTCAGATTACATAAGAATAAAGCAACTTCTAGCCACATGCTACTGTCAAGAAACCTTTTTTCACAAAGTTGCAAATAGTTCAAAAGGATAGAAACAGAGAAATTACCAAAGAAAATAAAAGAAAGCTAAACAAAAGAAAGCTGACTGGGTGTTTTTAATAACAGATAAAGTAGATTTCAAAGCAAAGAATTTGACAAGGGATAAAGAATATCATTCATTAATAATTGCTTTAAAAGAAAATAATTCTAAATCCTTATCTGTACAATAACAGTGTCAAAAACTGACAAGTGCCAAGAGTAGTAGACAAACCACAGTGCTCAACTCTTTTGGAGTAACTCCCACAGACACACCCAGAAAGTGTGTTCAGCGTGGGCATCTGCTGTCTTAGCCTTAAGTTAGACTGAGTGATACATCAATTTTGACTGGTCTCATGATCTGTTTGCTGTTTTCCTCCTCACAGATAATGTATTTCCGCTTCTTAAAAGTTAAAGCAAATTAACAGGGCCAGTTATACAAAACACACATCTCGGACATTTCCTTAAATGGTTAGTACGCTGTGAACAAGTGTTTTGACAGATCCTGAGACAATCGTTTACGTTCTTGTGATCAGGGATATTTTCCCTTATGTTTAGGATTGGTAATATCTTCAGATATTATGAATCTTGAAATTCAGGTACTAGGGTTGCAGCATGCTTCTTCAGAAATACAAAGGTTAATATCGATCTTTGCAGAAGTAAGAACAATTTCAGGAGGAAGAGATGTATTGCGTAAACCCTGGTGGTAGGTATCAGACAGGTACATACGATGAAAATGCCTAAAAGAATAAGAAGAGATTGTTTCTAGCAAACATACACTAGAGAGATGGCAGATCGGAAAATAAATGAAAATTCTCAGTGTTTAAATGCATAAAACATCACCGTGCCTCATCAGACACTAATTAGGCTGGCTCAGTAGAAGATGTAAACAGGAAAAAAGTAACAGGACAGGTGAAACATAAATGGCAAGATATTAAAGATGGTACATGCAAATTCAACCATATACATAATTAAACTAAATGTAAATGGTTTAAATAGCCCTACCTGAGCTGCAGAATTTCTCAGATTACATAAGAATAAAGCAACTTCTAGCCACATGCTACTGTCAAGAAACCTTTTTTCACAAAGTTGCAAATAGTTCAAAAGGATAGAAACAGAGAAATTACCAAAGAAAATAAAAGAAAGCTAAACAAAAGAAAGCTGACTGGGTGTTTTTAATAACAGATAAAGTAGATTTCAAAGCAAAGAATTTGACAAGGGATAAAGAATATCATTCATTAATAATTGCTTTAAAAGAAAATAATTCTAAATCCTTATCTGTACAATAACAGTGTCAAAAACTGACAAGTGCCAAGAGTAGTAGACAAACCACAGTGCTCAACTCTTTTGGAGTAACTCCCACAGACACACCCAGAAAGTGTGTTCAGCGTGGGCATCTGCTGTCTTAGCCTTAAGTTAGACTGAGTGATACATCAATTTTGACTGGTCTCATGATCTGTTTGCTGTTTTCCTCCTCACAGATAATGTATTTCCGCTTCTTAAAAGTTAAAGCAAATTAACAGGGCCAGTTATACAAAACACACATCTCGGACATTTCCTTAAATGGTTAGTACGCTGTGAACAAGTGTTTTGACAGATCCTGAGACAATCGTTTACGTTCTTGTGATCAGGGATATTTTCCCTTATGTTTAGGATTGGTAATATCTTCAGATATTATGAATCTTGAAATTCAGGTACTAGGGTTGCAGCATGCTTCTTCAGAAATACAAAGGTTAATATCGATCTTTGCAGAAGTAAGAACAATTTCAGGAGGAAGAGATGTATTGCGTAAACCCTGGTGGTAGGTATCAGACAGGTACATACGATGAAAATGCCTAAAAGAATAAGAAGAGATTGTTTCTAGCAAACATACACTAGAGAGATGGCAGATCGGAAAATAAATGAAAATTCTCAGTGTTTAAATGCATAAAACATCACCGTGCCTCATCAGACACTAATTAGGCTGGCTCAGTAGAAGATGAGTGTGCCGGTTCATTCTGTCTCTGCAGGCAGGAAGGATGCCAGGCTACCTGGGGAAGAGCAGAGCTCTACTGATCAATAGCTGCAGCAGCAACACTCTGTGGTCTCTGCTAACTAAGAAATGCTGCTTTATTGACCATTCAGTACAACGGGACAATAGAACATTTAATTTGCAGTCACCTCTTCTAGTATAGAAATCTCTACGCAGTGGGTGACGTGAACACGTGGTTGAGGTAAATCCCCTACTTCCAACGTTAATGTGGGTAAAGTCTTTTAAAATCCCCTGGAGAAGGAAATGGCAAACCAATCCAGTATTTCCTGCCTGGAAAAGTCCATGGACAGAGGAGCCTGCAGGGCTACTGTCCGTAGGGTCACAAAGAGTTGGCCATGACTAAGCAGGTATGCACTACATTTTAAAAATCAGTTCCCTATTCAGAAAATGGTGTGTGTGTGTGTGTGTGTGTGTGTGTGTGTGTGTGTATGTGGGTGTTGGTGTGGGTGCTGTGTCTTTCAATCAGATTACAACCTTCATAAGACTAAAAACCATTTAAACTTTTGGTAGAAATTGGGGAAGTCAACAAAGCTTTGAACAGTCTCACTCCACCTCTCCAGCCTCCAAAACCTTCTCAGGGAATTCACTTACGTATTCCAAAGTATTTCTGGAGTAGTCTCTGGTGTGTCTGGCACAGAAGACATGCCTGTAAACATCACTGCCTTTAAGGATTTTCCAAGTTCTCTCTCTGCTGTCATTATCTCTGAACGACACAGGTATGCAAACATGAAGACCTTCTAGCACTCTCGTTCTCAGTGCTGACACCCTTTTTCGAGCAGGACACACCAAAGGCACTGACAAAGGGAGTGAACTAACAGATGTGGTCTCACCTGGGTGAGAGCCACTGAGCAGTCCCACTTCCCCCATTTACCTGATTCCTGAAGACCTTGGTTTCTCTTTTCCCTTAACTGCTTCTTCCCTTGAATTTTCTATTATGTTCCTAAACACAGGTGTGCATATATGTTATAGGAGGGACTGTTGCTTTAAAAACCAAGAACAAAGAATTTTCTCTCCCCATAGTTGTTGGAGAGCCCCTTAACTCTCAGTGACTCTTATTTCCCTAGCCACCAATAGTAATTTGGTCTTTCCATGGTTTTTAATATATTTTTTCCATGTCCCTGAGCACTCTGAGAATTACCTTCTTTTATGTTGGATTCTGTAAAAGGCACCTTCAAGGTCCAAGGAGGAAAGGTGCCGTGCATAATACAAGTAATCTCATAACGATGCATCATAGGAATATTGCCAAGAATACTTGAACACTGTCTGTAAAATATGGTGAGCTCCTTGGAGGACAGGTGGAATTGCAGTTTTCTTCTGTGTAACTAAGCTATCTGGCTCATAAAAGTGTGTATATCTCCATTTAAATGCCCATTTTTTTTATTTGCAAGTATTCTGTCTCTGAGTCTTGAAAGATGCCTGAAATAAAGGATGAAAGTAGGGGAAAAAAAGCTTCAAATGGTTGTTGACTACATTTTACAGAGAGTTGCACAGCAGAAAGTATACATGTGAAAATGAAGATGCAGGGGTTCTAACCGCCTTTCTGTTTCTGGATTACTGTATACTTTCCTTTTTCGTTGTTGTTTTTTTTTCTTCTTGGATTACTGTATGCTTTTAGGAGAGTGGCAGACCTCTTTAAACCTGAAGAACTGCCTTTTGTGTGAAGCCAAAGATGGATATGATGAACTTCAGAGTCCTGTGCCCCATATTTTCAATTCTGATTCCACTTGTAGGATGTTTCTTATGGGCCGAGACTGCATTTTTTTTTTGTTTCATTGCTTTATTCCTAATCATGAACATGGTGCCAGGCAAGTGTTAGACCCTCCGTAAGCATTTGTTGGATGGATGTCTTACGACATACAACTGGTGATAGATATTTGTGAAACAGAGCCCAGCAGTTCCAAGGTTCAGCACTTCTCTGTTCAAAAGATGACTGAGAAGTTGGTATCATTAAGAGATCCTCTTGAAAAAGCAATAAAAGCTGTCAGACTGTGTCACGTGGACCAGTTCGGAACAGATGCTGTGTTGAGGGATCTGGGAAAGTACCCCATGAATCACATTATAAAATTAACTGTGAAAACCTGTATGTATTTCTGGCTGTCTAGTGGAAATGGGTTAGTTTGCGTGGTCGGTTCTGCTGCTGTGTCTGAGTGAACCCAGCTGGAAGGCTTCTGGGTCAACAGGATGCAGAAGGTTGAAGGCTGTGGTGAGCTTAATGCAACCCAATTCAGCAGACTAGAGAACCATTTTAAAATCTCAAAAAAAAAAAAAAGAATACTGCAATTAAGAGACAGAGTGGAGCATACACTATTATGTTTTGAGATACTTAGAGAAGAAGAAAATGTCTGAATTCATGACAGCTAAGTGCTGGGGTCTAGATTATAAACTATATTTTAGTCTTCTGGGTAAAAAATGTAAAGAAAGACAAAACGGCAGCAAGCAAAAGTCTGGGCACATTTCACAGCTGACAGTCTATATGCTTTTGTTTGTTTCCTATTATTTCCCCTGTCTTTCAATTGGCCTTATCTCTATGGGAATGAGGAAAATGATCACTAGAACACTGCAACTGGAAGAAAGATTAATCTTGAGAATACAGGCATACCAAAAAGACCTGGATTTTGGGAAATCTAAAATGGAGTGTTCTAGGCAGAGAGCAAAGCATTAATGACAACAAAAAATCAAGAAAGGAATAAAGAATAAAAATTTGTTTGACAAGCGTGCTTTGAGGATGCATCTTGTTTACTTTTTAGATTAATTTTTTTGGAGTACAGTTGGTTTACAATGTTGTGCTCATTTCAGGTGTGGAGAAAAGTGAATCAATTATAAACATGCATATATCCTCCCTTTTTTAGATCCTATTCCCATTTAGGTCATTGCAGAGTGCCGGGTAGAGTTCCTTGTGCTGCAGTAGGCCATTCGTTTGATTTTAAAAGAGGGATGACTGGAAACAGACGGGCTTGAAATCATCTGGAAAGTGTGTGCTGAAGGATACTATTTCTGAACTCCATCACGAGACATTCTGAATTAGAAAATCTGGCTTTTGTCGGCTTGCTCTTTCTTTTATAGTTTTCCAATAGAAACAACCGCCATGTCCATGTAATGTTTACCAACATCGTATGAGGACCTTCACAGGTGTAGACCAACCATACTTGGATTAAATGCTGTCAACAGCTTGACCTGTGCCTCCTCCTGTCTGGAACGTGGCCTTGATTGGAGGTGTGAATAAAGAGAATGCATGCTGGTCACAGCTAACTGGTGTGCTTCAGTTCATCCTATTATTTCTGGTCCATTTCATAAATCCTAGCCTCTATTGTAACTAATTGCTCTCCCTCTAAAATTTTCCAGTTATGAAAGCAGATCATTCTGAGCATATCTTTCACTTAAAAATAGCCATCCTTGGGCTTTCCCTGGTGGTCCAGTGGGTAAGGACACCGCCTTGCAGTGCAAGGGGCGCCGGTTCCATCCCTGGCCTGGGAAGATCCCACGTGCCGCGGAGCGGCTGGACCCATGTGTCCAACTACCAAGCCAGAGCTCTGGCACGCATGCGCCCAGAGCCAGCACTCTGCAACGACAGACGCCACCGCGATGGGAGGCCCACAGGAGCCAAAGAACAAAGATGGATGAAAATAGAGAAATGAGAGACCAATAGAAGTGGCCTGCCCGCCCCCAACCCGACCCCTGCCCAAAATAAATAAATAAATAAATCTTTTAAAAAAATAGCCATCCTCAAGTGATGATTATTTAGAGTAAATCTTAGTAGAGCCTGCCAGATTATTTTTTCCTTTATTAGAGTGCATGCTGGAGCTTCATCTGTTTATTAAATAAGAGTGATCTAAAGCATAAAAGTCTTGGAATCGTAAGTATATGGAATTCTAAGTATATTAACATAGTGATAGAATAAGCTTAATGAGATAAATGATTCAATTAATAGAGATGTGTCAAAATATTAGTCATTGATGCTGGAAAAATGAGAGTCTGAGGTAGATTATATTTGATGATTCTAGGTGGTCTCTAATGCTACAAGTGAATGATAACTTCTGCCACTGGTTTGTCTTTAAAACACTTCAAAAGAGTCCCTATATATCAATGGAGGCCACAGCATAATACAGTTGCATAAAACCTCCATTCATGCCAAGATGCTAAAGAGAAGCATTTGTTTTCCTAATAGCTCTATTTCAGCAGACCACGGTCTTACCAAAAAATGCCCCGTTAGCAAAGCTGTCATTCCACAATGATCTCTAATAACGACAGAGTGCCGATCTCTGCAGCTATAGAAGAATCGCATTTTTCTTTCATTTCTGAAAGAAAGCTGTCAACAGCTTGACCTGTGCCTCCTCCTGTCTGGAACGTGGCCTTGATTGGAGGTGTGAATAAAGAGAATGCATGCTGGTCACAGCTAACTGGTGTGCTTCAGTTCATCCTATTATTTCTGGTCCATTTCATAAATCCTAGCCTCTATTGTAACTAATTGCTCTCCCTCTAAAATTTTCCAGTTATGAAAGCAGATCATTCTGAGCATATCTTTCACTTAAAAATAGCCATCCTTGGGCTTTCCCTGGTGGTCCAGTGGGTAAGGACACCGCCTTGCAGTGCAAGGGGCGCCGGTTCCATCCCTGGCCTGGGAAGATCCCACGTGCCGCGGAGCGGCTGGACCCATGTGTCCAACTACCAAGCCAGAGCTCTGGCACGCATGCGCCCAGAGCCAGCACTCTGCAACGACAGACGCCACCGCGATGGGAGGCCCACAGGAGCCAAAGAACAAAGATGGATGAAAATAGAGAAATGAGAGACCAATAGAAGTGGCCTGCCCGCCCCCAACCCGACCCCTGCCCAAAATAAATAAATAAATAAATCTTTTAAAAAAATAGCCATCCTCAAGTGATGATTATTTAGAGTAAATCTTAGTAGAGCCTGCCAGATTATTTTTTCCTTTATTAGAGTGCATGCTGGAGCTTCATCTGTTTATTAAATAAGAGTGATCTAAAGCATAAAAGTCTTGGAATCGTAAGTATATGGAATTCTAAGTATATTAACATAGTGATAGAATAAGCTTAATGAGATAAATGATTCAATTAATAGAGATGTGTCAAAATATTAGTCATTGATGCTGGAAAAATGAGAGTCTGAGGTAGATTATATTTGATGATTCTAGGTGGTCTCTAATGCTACAAGTGAATGATAACTTCTGCCACTGGTTTGTCTTTAAAACACTTCAAAAGAGTCCCTATATATCAATGGAGGCCACAGCATAATACAGTTGCATAAAACCTCCATTCATGCCAAGATGCTAAAGAGAAGCATTTGTTTTCCTAATAGCTCTATTTCAGCAGACCACGGTCTTACCAAAAAATGCCCCGTTAGCAAAGCTGTCATTCCACAATGATCTCTGGATGCAGGAATAACGACAGAGTGCCGATCTCTGCAGCTATAGAAGAATCGCATTTTTTCTTTCATTTCTGAAAGACTTCATAATCTGTGTTCCATCTTCCTTTGGCTATAATGGACTGAGGTTTGATTCAAGGTAAAAACTCACCCGTGTAGGGAATTATACACTGGAGAAATATTTACAAAAGGCACTGTAATCTTTTCAGGTAAAGTACATTAGATTTTCTTCTCATATCCAGGCATTTGAAATTGATACACTGAATATTTCCTTTTCCCCAGGCCACAGTAGAAGAGTAACACCATGTAGTTTACAAATTCTACCTTGAGAGCCAGACTTTATGTGGGAGAAAACTAAAGATGGGGTGATACTGTTCAGGCAATTTAGAGACCAAACATCTTCAGTGCCCTTGGGTCTGCAGGAATAATGAAGGAGAGATGATGAAAAGGCCAGTCGCTGCCTGACATGTTCTACAGCGTCCCCTCACCTTGGATGGAATTCAAATCCTCTCCGTGGCCTACGAGGCCTTATTGGATCTCGGCCTAGACTCTCTCTTGGACTTCATCTTGTATCAGGCATCGTTTTTATTCATTTCCAGATATGCTTGCCTTCTTAATGTCCTTCACACATATCAGCCTCATTCCTCCCCCATGGTATCTACCCTAGTTCTTTCCACTGCTGACAGGCTCTTTGCATATTTACGTGGTGCGATCCTTTCAGTTTGAGGATTTAAATGTCTTCTTCTCCCTTGAGAAGCCTTAGGACCACCCATTCCAAAGCAGTCTCATAAACCTCAGTGACTTTCCCTGCCTGAAATAAAATGATTTTAATTATTTTTCCATGGATTCATTTATTTCTTCCCCTGTCTCTAGCATGTTAATTACGTCAGATAATATTCACTGGCTGTTTCATGGCTTGACCTGAGGTGGTACCTGGTGATAACTGGCATGCACATTAATAGCTCCTACTTTTATCAAAAGAGTCCCTATATATCAATGGAGGCCACAGCATAATACAGTTGCATAAAACCTCCATTCATGCCAAGATGCTAAAGAGAAGCATTTGTTTTCCTAATAGCTCTATTTCAGCAGACCACGGTCTTACCAAAAAATGCCCCGTTAGCAAAGCTGTCATTCCACAATGATCTCTGGATGCAGGAATAACGACAGAGTGCCGATCTCTGCAGCTATAGAAGAATCGCATTTTTTCTTTCATTTCTGAAAGACTTCATAATCTGTGTTCCATCTTCCTTTGGCTATAATGGACTGAGGTTTGATTCAAGGTAAAAACTCACCCGTGTAGGGAATTATACACTGGAGAAATATTTACAAAAGGCACTGTAATCTTTTCAGGTAAAGTACATTAGATTTTCTTCTCATATCCAGGCATTTGAAATTGATACACTGAATATTTCCTTTTCCCCAGGCCACAGTAGAAGAGTAACACCATGTAGTTTACAAATTCTACCTTGAGAGCCAGACTTTATGTGGGAGAAAACTAAAGATGGGGTGATACTGTTCAGGCAATTTAGAGACCAAACATCTTCAGTGCCCTTGGGTCTGCAGGAATAATGAAGGAGAGATGATGAAAAGGCCAGTCGCTGCCTGACATGTTCTACAGCGTCCCCTCACCTTGGATGGAATTCAAATCCTCTCCGTGGCCTACGAGGCCTTATTGGATCTCGGCCTAGACTCTCTCTTGGACTTCATCTTGTATCAGGCATCGTTTTTATTCATTTCCAGATATGCTTGCCTTCTTAATGTCCTTCACACATATCAGCCTCATTCCTCCCCCATGGTATCTGCCCTAGTTCTTTCCACTGCTGACAGGCTCTTTGCATATTTACGTGGTGCGATCCTTTCAGTTTGAGGATTTAAATGTCTTCTTCTCCCTTGAGAAGCCTTAGGACCACCCATTCCAAAGCAGTCTCATAAACCTCAGTGACTTTCCCCTGCCTGAAATAAAAATGATTTTAATTATTTTTCCATGGATTCATTTATTTCTTCCCCTGTCACTAGAATGTAAGTTCCGTGAGATCAGATTCACTGTCTGTTTCATGGCTGGACCTGAGGTGGTACCTGGTGATAACTGGCATGCACACTTTGTTGAATGAGGCATTAAATAAATAAATTAAATGACATTTCAATCTAAGGACAGAATAAAGTAAGAAAAAATCCTTTCCTTTTCTCTTTCTTCTAATGCATTCACGCTTTAATTTCACATTTAAATCCCATGAAAGGCAATATCAAAGGGATTTTTAATTAGCTTCAAACAAAAATGTAAGGTACAGAAAATAGAATGTAGAGTTTTTCTTTTCTTTGTCTATATGTCCCTCGAGCCAGCATTCAGAGACTTCTGGTTATTTGCAGCAAGGACTGATTAAGACTCTAAAAGCTCTGTTAAAACATAAGCTTACACATAGGGTCTATACATCTCTCAACCTAGAGAGATCTTTCAAATTTCCTGTGGACACTCCTAGACTACTTCGATGTCAAAAAGATGAAGTAAATGTAAGTAATTCAAGGAGCCTGCAGTAATATGATGCCAAAGAGAGTTTCTGACATTGCATCTTTGTGGTTCTTCTTTCTTAAAAAAAAAAACACATATTGTGTTGTTGAGATTCAAAGTTTTTCAAATACTTCCAGTTGATATGACTGCCTAACTGGTAACGAAAGACATCATGACTCTATCATAAAAATAATTCACTAGGGGAAATGAAGCAATAAAAAATAGCCAAAGATGCTGATGAAGAAGATTTTCATCTCCACAAAAGTGGTGGACTAGACAGTCTTAAGAAGTCTGACAAGAAACAGTAATGGCTACTCAGGTAGCTCAGTGGTAAAGAATCTGTTGCAATGCATGGGACACGGGCTCCATCCCTGGGTTGGTCAGATTCTCAGGAAAAGGAAATGGAAACCCACTCCAGAGTTCTCGCCTGGAAAATCCCATGGACAGAGGAGGCTGGCAGGCTAAGGTCCCTGGGGTCACAAAAGGTCAGACATTACTTAGTAATAATTACTAAACAACATTGTGTGTGTGTGTGTGTGTGTCTATGTGTGTGTGCTCAGTCATGTATGACGCTTTGTGATAGCAACAGAAACGCCAACAAATGCTAGATAAATTATTAAATAAACATCTCATTTCAAAATTTTTGAAAAAAGGGTTGGGAGAGTTTGGAAATTTTCCGTGGCAAGATCGCCTCCTGTTCTAAATTACTATTTCTATACATTTTAAATTCATTCACTTAGATGCATAAAGCTTCTTGTTTTCTATTGTAAAGGCTTCCAATTTCCTGATGTCATTTCAATTTGTCTATCATTTCACTGCGCTTGAAGTCTGAAGTTACATGATCTTCTGTCCTTAAACCGTGGAGCTAAAGAATGTGGACTCATCATTATTTTTAGTGCTATGCTATCTTTTTTGAGTGACTAGTTAGCATTTCTGTTTGCCATATATGCTTTAAAGTCAACAGTTAATTCTCAAAACAGCTCTTCCAAGGAGACCCTCAAAAGATTTCATAAATACTAATGGAATTCATTGCACGGTTCCTCAGTAAAGTATGCAAATGATTTCCCTATTGGATGGCTATGATTCTACATCGAGTTTCAACTTCATAAATAGAGAACAGTCAGTAGCATATGTACCAATTAAACTTCTGTTCCTTAGTTTTACTGTGATGTATAATTGTTTATTAGCTTTAATAAGATGCTTTGCCAGAATGAGGGCTGTCAATTTTATAAAATTTATTGAGCGAGACTTAGACCTGAATGGGAAAAATAAGAGTGGGCTAGAACTGACAGATATGTGTGAAGTACAGGCGCATTACCTCTTACTTTCAGACGAATTTAGCATAATAAAGAAGCGCTCTCACCTGATGATAATAGTAATGCATGAGCCAAATGGATGAAGAGGTGAATCCTTAGCTGAAATTCCATCTTTTAGATGAATACATGTTACCTGAACATAGATACCATTAAATGTTTGCACACTGGCTCATTTCATAAAGAGAATTATAAATGCACTACCACCACACTGTTTTTATAGATCTCCCACAAAGACATGGCAAAATTATAAAATATTTCTTATTTAAATTATTTTTGTGAATGGATTTTCAACATCTGACTCTCAGTGTCCCTCACATGTACATTTTTAGGAGGGTAAGGACTTTTTGTAGCAGGAGAAATCACTGAGTAGCATTTTGTGAAGAAGGGGAAGAAAAGGAAAAAATGGAAACAAAGACAGGCTGCATCCACTTCTTAAGTTCTCGCTCTGTGAACATGACTGCGGTCTAGACCAAGGTGCTTGCCTGTGTACGGCCTTCATCTCACATCTATTCATCAGCCTGGGCTACTGACAACAACAAGAACAACTCTCTCATTGGGTACTGTAGCCTGTCCCAATTGCTACAACAGAATATCATAAATCAAACTGCTTAGAAACACAGAAATTAATTCCTGTTGGCTGGAAGTCCAAGATCCAGGAGCTGACGGTTCCATTGTCTGATGAGACTTCACTGCCTTATAGATGGTGGTCTTGCTATAACCTCACTGGGCAGAAGGCAACGGGGAGCTCTGTGAGGTGTCTATCAGAAGAGATCCAATGATAGAGAATCTAATGACAGAGAATCCCAGATCATGAGGGCCTCACCTTTACGACCCTCTTACCTCCCCAATGCCTCCTTCCTATTATGATCACACTGGGGAATAGCTTTCATTCTGAAATTTTGTGGGGCTCATGACACTCAGTTCATGAGTGTGCATTAGTGTGAGAATTCCAGATAATGAATAGGAAGGTGCATTATCAAACTATAAGGTACCACCTATGAAGGGTCTGTTAGACCTTGTGGAAATGATCACATCTCAAAAAATGGGATTATTGTTTCTTGGAAATTCACATATTGCTGAATCTGAACTATAATAATCAAACAGCTAAGGGAATTTCTGAGTAAGTAAATATATGATATTTGGTATACCTGTAAGACCATATCTACACACACACATACACACGCATAATTCTCAGTAATTACTATAAGAAATTTCATAATATGCTATAAATGAAGTGGTCTATTACAGATATGAGATAGAGGAAAAGATTTCTGAGCCCTCTTCCACTGGCTGTCATGATGTCATGCTGACTCAGAGTGCTATGAATTGCCACGCTTGTGTCTGTGTAGTCCTGCATAAGAGCTCGACTGATGCTATATCCCTACACCTAGTGCACATTGAGAAGGCAGTATTTCACTTTCTGTTTTGACAGAAGGTCATACAATATTTCAGTGCAGGTAAAGAAAGCAGTGTGCCTTGGTGCTAAATGCATCTTTGTACAGTCCCTTCACTGGTGATGCTCTCCTGAGATGGCTCAGTGGTAAAGAATTCACCTGCTGATGCAGGAGACACAAGAGACACAGGTTTGATCCCTGGTTTGGGAAGATGGAGTAGGAAATGGCAACCCACTCCCATATTCTGGCCTGGATAATTCCAAGGACAGAGAAGCCTGGCAGGCTACAGTCCACAGGGTCTGAAAGAGTTGGACATGATTAAGCATGCACAAATTTTTTTTCTATCAGTGATATTCCAACTCAAAATCCGACCTTTCCTCACTGCACACAAGGCTGGCTGATCAGCACTGAGACAACGGAGTCAACAGAAAATTTTCTTAAAAAAAAAAAAAAAAAGATTATTAAAAAGAATGGTATGTGTATCATACCTTGGACCATCAGATAATGAAATCTCTCTCTTTTTCCTGCTTTAATTCACCTACTTTAACTGGAAGATTTTTTCCACATGGGCTCACATAACAACATGTCATCCGTATTAGGATTAAATTAAAATCAAACCAGTAATGACTGAAAGAGACAGATAATTTCAAAAGCCTGCAAACATTAAACATCACAGGATTCTGTGTAAGTGGGATGCATAATATCCTAAATATTAGAAGAAAGCCACAATACACTGTGGAAATAAGTTTGGAGAGAACAAGTCTCACTTCTTTGAAGAAATGAAATACACACCATATATTTCAATAGATGTCTGGAAGACTGTAACTATGTCCACAGACCTGTCTGCAACTCAAATTTAAAGAAAAGAACCCACATTCATATGAATCTGCAGGTGCTGCAAGATTCCATTTGGGCTAGTGAAAGCTCCTTTATGTCTTATATTGTCAACAAAAGTTTCTGTGGTTTATTATATATCGTAGCAGAAAGGCATCTTTTTCCCAGATTGTTTTTGTGTTCAAATAGCAATATTTCTGGCCCTCTAGGAATGACATGTTGTTTGGATTACTGAGCTCCAGAGGGGCCTCCGGACTTGGATATAAGATTGAGATTTAGTAGGCAATATATTTGCCAGCCTCTCTAAAAACTGCAATGTCATTTCTGAACTTTATCAGAGAGCCTGTTGGATCCTTGAGCTGGACACTGTAAAATTAATGAACATGTAGCTATGTCTCATTTGTTTGCCTTCTACTAAATGAGAAAACCAGTGATCTGATTTTAAGAAAATGTTATTGAACACAGAAGAGGCTTTTTTGATGGTATCATTGACTTAAGTAATAAATATTTACTTGCTGACTGTTCACATTTAATTACAGTCACACATGCACATTGATTAAAATATTGTCTTTGTACCCAAATGCAAAATACTATGAATGTCCATATTCTGGCCTGGATAATTCCAAGGACAGAGAAGCCTGGCAGGCTACAGTCCACAGGGTCTGAAAGAGTTGGACATGATTAAGCATGCACAAATTTTTTTTCTATCAGTGATATTCCAACTCAAAATCCGACCTTTCCTCACTGCACACAAGGCTGGCTGATCAGCACTGAGACAACGGAGTCAACAGAAAATTTTCTTAAAAAAAAAAAAAGATTTTTAAAAAAGAATGGTATGTGTATCATACCTTGGACCATCAGATAATGAAATCTCTCTCTTTTTCCTGCTTTAATTCACCTACTTTAACTGGAAGATTTTTTCCACATGGGCTCACATAACAACATGTCATCCGTATTAGGATTAAATTAAAATCAAACCAGTAATGACTGAAAGAGACAGATAATTTCAAAAGCCTGCAAACATTAAACATCACAGGATTCTGTGTAAGTGGGATGCATAATATCCTAAATATTAGAAGAAAGCCACAATACACTGTGGAAATAAGTTTGGAGAGAACAAGTCTCACTTCTTTGAAGAAATGAAATACACACCATATATTTCAATAGATGTCTGGAAGACTGTAACTATGTCCACAGACCTGTCTGCAACTCAAATTTAAAGAAAAGAACCCACATTCATATGAATCTGCAGGTGCTGCAAGATTCCATTTGGGCTAGTGAAAGCTCCTTTATGTCTTATATTGTCAACAAAAGTTTCTGTGGTTTATTATATATCGTAGCAGAAAGGCATCTTTTTCCCAGATTGTTTTTGTGTTCAAATAGCAATATTTCTGGCCCTCTAGGAATGACATGTTGTTTGGATTACTGAGCTCCAGAGGGGCCTCCGGACTTGGATATAAGATTGAGATTTAGTAGGCAATATATTTGCCAGCCTCTCTAAAAACTGCAATGTCATTTCTGAACTTTATCAGAGAGCCTGTTGGATCCTTGAGCTGGACACTGTAAAATTAATGAACATGTAGCTATGTCTCATTTGTTTGCCTTCTACTAAATGAGAAAACCAGTGATCTGATTTTAAGAAAATGTTATTGAACACAGAAGAGGCTTTTTTGATGGTATCATTGACTTAAGTAATAAATATTTACTTGCTGACTGTTCACATTTAATTACAGTCACACATGCACATTGATTAAAATATTGTCTTTGTCCCCAAATGCAAAATACTATGAATGTAAACATAAGAGTTTGAGATATTCCTGTTATCATGTATGTAAGTATGTGTGTTAGTTGCTCAGTCATGTCCGACTCTTTGCAACCCCATGGACTGTATCCCACCAGGCTCCTCTGCTCATGGGATTGTCCAGGTGGGAATACTAGAGTGGGTTGCCATTCCTTTCTCCAACGGATCTTCCAGACCCAGGGATCAAACCCCTGTCTGCTGCGTTGCAGGCATATTCTTTACTGAGCCACCAGGGAAACCAATAGAAACACTAAGATATTTTACCTTGATTAAAGTGATTAGTGACTCCAGAAAATGAAAAGGGGACTGAATTTGTTTTGTATGTTACCAGTCTAACATTTTACAGTACAGTCTTACATTTGACAGTATTTCTGTTTGGACATGGAATCTGAGCCTGTTGTATAGAGATATTTGCTTACAGTGCTGTGTTAACAAGATCATTGATCTATTTTCCTGCAGGGCAATTAACTTCACTCTGCTAAGGCCACACAGACCGCACCCATGGTCAGGATCACTTATCTTGTACACGTTCGTCATGTGTCACAGAAACTGTCTGGAAACAGAAGCGGACGGGGTCAGCACTGTTCCCCAATAGGAAAATGACCTGAGACACACCTGCTGATACTAGGTTGGGAGACTTACGGGTGTGAACGCCAGAAGGAATGCTAGAGATCATCTCTTCTAGCTCCCCTAGAAACATCGTTTTTGAGTGGAGAATTATATAATGTGTATCACAAAATATGCAGAAGCAACCATATGATAACTGCATAATAGATCTCACGTCTTTAAAGCTAATGTGCTAGAAATACTGAAGTTATTGGAGAGGGACAACCCCAAGCTAGCTTACTGTAATGAAATTGGGAATTCAGCTCAAGTGCTCCATTTTAATGAAGTATCAAGACTTAGATACGTTACTCTGTCTACTTGATGGGCCTATGAAATAATATAAATCGATTCCTCATAAAGCCATCATAATGCATAATATGTGTGATTATTATGAATTATAATAGCAACATAATATAAATCTTTTGCAATGTCAATGTCAAAATATCCATTCATAAAATATTTGCAGCTTCATATTTTCAGTAAAGAGAACATTAACACAAAGTAGAGTAAATAAGGGTTTCCCTGGTGGCTCAGTGGCAAAGAATTCACCTGTCAGTGCAGGAGATGCAGGAGATATGGGCTTGATCCCTGGGTTGGGAAGGTCCCCTGGAGGAGGAAATGGCAACCAGCTCCAGTATTCTTGCCTGAAAAATTACATAGACAGAGGATCCTGGCAGGTTGCAGTCCATGGTGTTGCAAATAGATATAACTGAGCATGTACACACCATACGTACACTCTACAGTGCACTGATTGGTGGATTCTCAAAAGATAGTCCATATCGTTGGTACCTGTACACATGAAAGAACTTGTAAAACGTGCCTTTGCAGATGTAATTAAGATGAGAATCCTGAGATAATTCCAGATGCTCCCCTTCCAAGTGAGCTCGAAACCCAATGACAAGTGTCCTCAAAAAAGTGGGGAAAGGCGAAGACAGACACAGATCTGAAGGATGAAGATAGAGACTGGAGTTAGGCACCTACAAGGCAAGGGACATCTGGAGCCACTAGCAGGTAGAGGAGCCAAGAAAGGACACCTGCCTGGAGTCTCAGACGTGGCTCTGCTCTCCTGATACTTGGCTTTACAATGCCTTGCTTTTAGAAATGGGAAAAAATGAATTTCCCTGTTTGAAACCTTTAATTCAGCTCAGTTGCTCAGTCATGTCTGCCTCTTGGGGACCCCATGGACGGCAGCACGCCAGGCTTCCCCATGCTTCACCACCTTCCGGAGCCTGCTCAAGCTCATGTCCATTGACTCAGTCATGCCATCCAACCATCTCCTCCTCTGCGGTTCCCTTCTTCTGCCTTCGCTCTTGCCAGCATCAGGATCTTCAAGACTGTAGGATTTGTTACAGAATCCCTAGGGAACTAGTTCATCATCTCTCATCCCTAGGGAACTAGTTCATCATTTCTCACATTTTCATACCTTTTTTTTTTCAGTTTTATTTAACGAATTAATTTATTTAATTACATCAGATTATAACTGAACTCTTTTGGCAACTTAAATCCTTTTAAATTTCAAAGGCAACGGAAGCACTTCTGGTAGAATTTCAGACTTTACGCTGCTTTTTGTTTTGTGGTCCTCAGGTGTGGAGGGAGCAGATGTTTTCATTGACTTGTAACAACTCCTCCGAGGATGTGTTTGTGTTGGATTATGGGAGACTCTCCTCTAGCACTTTGGTCATGTGGATGATAACAGCAATAGTGATCATAAAAGGCATGTGCTACTATTGAGGCAGCTCCTCGTCCAGGAGAGGTATTAAGCTTGAACCTCCCAATACCTTTATGAGGCCGTTGCTATTGTTTTCAAAGGTGAGGAAACTGGAGGGCAGACAAGTTAAGGAAGTTCCTCAGTGTCCATAGCTATGGTGTGATAAAGCCTGAATTATCCTATGCGTCCTCGAATTTGCTTTTGTAAACTACCCTCTTGTAAAATTTTATACATTCTCTTTGCACTTCCTCGTTCTTTCTAAAATGGGCTCAAACCTCTTGTTCCTTAAAGAGAATAAAAACCAACTTCCCAGCCCTGAATACTTTCACTAATTACTATAGCCCTATCTCAAGACTTGTTTGAAAATAATATGCACTAATATCTCCAAAACGAATACCCTGCCTGAAAAATATGAAGATAAGAGACTGGAGTTAGGCACCTACAAGGCAAGGGACATCTGGAGCCACTAGCAGGTAGAGGAGCCAAGAAAGGACACCTGCCTGGAGTCTCAGACGTGGCTCTGCTCTCCTGATACTTGGCTTTACAATGCCTTGCTTTTAGAAATGGGAAAAAATGAATTTCCCTGTTTGAAACCTTTAATTCAGCTCAGTTGCTCAGTCATGTCTGCCTCTTGGGGACCCCATGGACGGCAGCACGCCAGGCTTCCCCATGCTTCACCACCTTCCGGAGCCTGCTCAAGCTCATGCCCATTTACTCAGTCATGCCATCCAACCATCTCCTCCTCTGGGGTTTCCCCTTCTTCTGCCTTCGCTCTTGCCAGCATCAGGATCTTCAAGACTGTAGGATTTGTTACAGAATCCCTAGGGAACTAGTTCATCATCTCTCATCCCTAGGGAACTAGTTCATCATTTCTCACATTTTCATACCTTTTTTTTTTCAGTTTTATTTAACGAATTAATTTATTTAATTACATCAGATTATAACTGAACTCTTTTGGCAACTTAAATCCTTTTAACTTTCAAAGGCAACGGAAGCACTTCTGGTAGAATTTCAGACTTTACGCTGCTTTTTGTTTTGTGGTCCTCAGGTGTGGAGGGAGCAGATGTTTTCATTGACTTGTAACAACTCCTCCGAGGATGTGTTTGTGTTGGATTATGGGAGACTCTCCTCTAGCACTTTGGTCATGTGGATGATAACAGCAATAGTGATCATAAAAGGCATGTGCTACTATTGAGGCAGCTCCTCGTCCAGGAGAGGTATTAAGCTTGAACCTCCCAATACCTTTATGAGGCCGTTGCTATTGTTTTCAAAGGTGAGGAAACTGGAGGGCAGACAAGTTAAGGAAGTTCCTCAGTGTCCATAGCTATGGTGTGATAAAGCCTGAATTATCCTATGCGTCCTCGAATTTGCTTTTGTAAACTACCCTCTTGTAAAATTTTATACATTCTCTTTGCACTTCCTCGTTCTTTCTAAAATGGGCTCAAACCTCTTGTTCCTTAAAGAGAATAAAAACCAACTTCCCAGCCCTGAATACTTTCACTAATTACTATAGCCCTATCTCAAGACTTGTTTGAAAAAATAATATGCATCTAATATCTCCAAAACGAATACCCTGCCTGTTAAACTGAATGATATGAAACTGCCGACCACTGGGTGCTTTTGATACACAAAATGAGAGTCACATCTGGTCCAATTGAGTGTTTTCAACCCACTGGTGTCAGACTTGTAGGTTTACCACTCTAAACTTACTCCTGAAGACACACGGGTAACATCCTAATTACAAAATGCCAGAGTTACTTTTCAGCCCTCTTTATATAAATAGTAGTCAAAATTAATAATAGTGGGTAGCATCTGTTGAGTGCTTTCCAAGTAATCAGCACAGGGTTAAGCATTTCACCCTTTCAGAAGAGATCATGTGCTTTCCCCCAAACAAAAGAGGATGGGACTGGAGCTTGGAAAGGTTGTGCAAATTGCCCTCCACAATCAACAAGACCAGGATTGAAAGACTGGCTTGTTTCACTATGAAGTTCTTGATAGCTATGATGTAAATCTTCCGAGCTTTTGACACAATGGAGCACTTCTGTTTCAAATGCATTTCTCTCCTGATGTCCACAGGACCCCCTCTGTTCTCTTTCGACCTCTGGTCACTATTCACTTTTTCTTTATAATTTTTCTTTCACTGCTTAACTTTTAAGTGTCACTTTTCCCCCATGATTTTGTCTTTGGCTCTCTTCTCATCTCACTTGCCTCTTCTCACCTTTTTTATATTTTACGCTCTTAGCCTATGGATTCAATTATCACTTATGATGTGATAACTTTCAAACCTCCACCTTGAATTCTCTCCTGAGCTTCAGATGTAATTCACTGTTGGTCATGGCTCCTGGATCTTAGGCTACTCAACTCAAATATACAAAACTCATTGTACCCCAAACTCCTCCACACTTTGTTTCTTTATTTCTTATCCTGATGGAAACACTCCCCCTGAAAAATCCTATAAGGAGAGATTAATTCATAGGATTATTTGAATTCCTCAACTGTCTTTCACTTCTTCCTCTGTCTCGTCAAAAACAATAATCACTAAATTGTACAAATACTGCCTCCATAATAATGCTCAAATTCCCCTCTCTTTCTCCACCCAATTCAGTTGCTGTTGTATGAGCCCCAGCAGCTGCTGCGTGGACTTTTGAAGTGGTCTTCTGGCTGGGGGTCCTGTGTCTGCTATGTCAGTTTGGATGACCTCTCCCAACTCAGGTCACCCTCCATGGAGAGCTCCATTCCAAAAGTTACAGGTGGGACACCTTGGACCCATTCAAGACAGCTAATTAAGCCGTGTTCTGTGCCTCCCACAGAATGCCTGCTGCAAAATTAATATCTGCTGATAAAACACATTAATTCATATTTTCTTGGTCAATTTATAAAGCTCTTCAACATATTATAAAATATTTGTGCCATTATTACACTAATTTGGGGGCAAGGCATATAATTCTATTTATCTTTTATGCTAAATGCAGGCTCAGAATGCCTGAAAGTTTTTCCCAGGACTTCCCTGGCAGTCCAGTGGTTAAGACACCACACTTCTAATGCAGGGGAGAGGGTCTGATCCCTGGTTAGGCACCTAAGACCCCACATGCCCTGAAGTGTGGCCTAAATAAATAATAAAAAGTTTTCCCAGATATGTGATCTAAGAAACGGGATTAAACCCAGGTTTTCCTGATTTGTAGCCAGATTCTCTTTTCTACCTCTGTCTCAGGTAAGAGTACCTGCATGTATCTGTCCTCTATACCTCTAACAGCAGCCTTCTGTGACTCAGCCCATCAGGGTCTGCTAATGAGGCCAGTGCACAATGCCGCTGGTATTTCAATTTATGTTTAAGTAGGTGTCATCCTGGAGGTTTCAGCTTTGCCCACTACTCAACTCAAGCCTCTAAAGCTCTCAGCCCTTCTTTGACGTGAACCATCCTCTCCTGGAGTTTGACGGTCGTGATGAACCAGATCAGAAGCTTGGTTTGTAGAAGTTGTTTTTGATTATTAAGGCTTGCTTGACATCAATTTTGAGTTGGCGATGGAATTGTGTATCCATTTGGCATGGCTGAGGAAGCACTCGGCAACAGGAAGTTCAGGCTGCAATGTTTGCCTGTCTTTGTTTCAACTCCCTATAAGCACTCTAATTCCTGCTAACTCTGTTCTAGTCCTCCAAGAGTATTCAGCTCCAAATTTAAGATTCTATCACATTTATCAAGCACAAAACTCTTCCTGATACCTCACAGGGGAGCTAAGCTATACACAAGTAGGTGTTTTCAAGATCAACTTTATTAAATATCAATGTAACAAGGTTTAATATATTTAATAAATCTATTTTATATATAATAAAATGTACATTATATTTATGACATATTTTAAATGTTATGATCACATAATATTAAGTGAATTAAATGTGAAATACAGAAAATAAAAATACATCGTGTGTGTGTGTGTGTGTGTGTGTGTGTGTGTGTGTGTGTGTGTGTGTTTATGTGCTAACTTGCTTCTGACTCTGTGGGACCCTGTGGACCATAGTCCACCAGACTCCTCTATCCATGGGATTCTCCTGGCAAGAAGACTGGAATGGATTGCCATTTCCTTCTCCAGGGGATCTTCCTGACCCAGGAATCAAGCCAGTGTTTCTCACGTCTCCTGCATTGACAGGAGGGTTCTTTACCATGAGTGCCACCTGGGAAGCCCCAAAGAAATTATAGTGAGTACTTTTCTGAATATAAGAAAGAGTAAGAAGCAATTTATCTTAATCCAGAGGCACCATAGGCTTTGGAGTAGGACAACCTTGTAGATCTGTCAAATTAAAAAAACATAACTTTGGGCTGTTCGCTTAACTCTCTAGGCCTTTCTTCCTTCCTTTATTGTTAGAAATAGCCATCCTTTTGGTGAGAAATAACTTATCATTAGAAAGAACTATCATATAGGGCAGTGATGAGGACAGATGCTATAATTTAAAACATTTACCTTAGTTCCTGGCATACCTATAACTATTACCATGTTCATCGGAGAGTAAAAAAATTGTGAAAAGTTCTAAAACTATAATAAATGAAAATAACAGAAATGAAGACATTGAATAAACACAGTTAAACTTCAGTGATAATTCTAACAATGAAAGCCATCCGACAATGGAAAAGGTTTTTCGTAATACAGTGGGCAACCAGCAGTTGGAAGGGTCCAAGGAAGGGCTACATAATGTGTATGAGAAGGAAAAACCTGTGGATAAAATCTCTTAATTAAGTGGGAAAAATTGGTGAGACAACCTTTGAGGTTCTTTTAAAAGGAATTTGATTGTAAAAATAATAATAAAAAATAGAAAATAAAATTGCGGTCCTCACCACCTAGGGTAGTATTTATTAGTTATTACACAGTTGTGTGATTGAACTGAACAGCCTCTTAGAGTTGTTACAAAGATTGGTCTGATCAGGAGTTGATGGACGGCTCTGTGGAGATGAGAGAACTATTCCAAACGGTGACAGGACAAAGGGCGCTGACCAGATGGAGGTCCTTTGTTTCTCAGAGAAGAAATGATTAAAAATGCTGAAAAGCAATTCTTGCCTATTTTAATCTGCTTGGGTCAGACTTTGCTTTGTCTTCATTAAACTTAATTTGAATGTCTTAATTAGCAATGGTCTTTGAGAAATCTCAACTTCTGAAATGTAACTGGAAGGCAAACACTGTTGCTATACCCTGCTTCCCAGCTCCCAGTAGCCCTTTGTATTTTTTCTCTGCTGAGCAAGTATTTGCTACAGTAGCAGTTTGGTGATGTCAGGACACTGGAGAAGATTCTGGAACATCTGGAGTCTGTCATGTAGATTTAGAGGGTGCAAGGGGAGTAGGAGGTTGAGTTCTCGAACATCCAGGGTCAGTTCCTTTTAGAAAGATTCTAAAATAAATCCTATTTTGAAGCAGCCACTAGGGCTTTCTGTGGAGACTGATGAGTCCTGGGTCAATGAAGCCACCTAAGTCCATCAGGATTCTTAGAGAGTCTCTTATTAAAGACCTTCTGAAACTGGGATTCATTTAGAATATGCTCCATCTCATGAGTAGCCGACTATGGTCCAGGTAATGTAATTTGATATATCTCTTTACCACTCTAAACACACACATCTCTCAAATGCTTTGTATTGTCCATAATGTCTTAAATCCTATGCATTAGAAATATTTCCCTGGCTATAATCCATTTTATGCAAATTAGAAATGTATATATAACCCTAGGCAAGAATGTGTGTGGTTACCAGGCATTCACATAAATCACATAAATTTGCTAAATCAAATACTTTCTTAACTAGCCTGACCCATGGATATAAAGGTCAGTTTCTTTGATTGGGAGTAGTTGAAGGAGGGGGAGAAGGAATGTTTGTGCAATTAGAGGAATATACTGCTCTATTACATAATCAGGGAAGAAAGGAACAGGAAAGGCAGATGTTGAGAGATCCATGATTTCCTTATGCCATGATTTTTCATGTGATGACTTTGCCCAGGCTAATAACCATCATCCATATTTGTTAAATTTCTCCCACAGCTGACAAACTATCTTGGAATCAGAGTATCTGCAAAAGTTCGCTAGCCACAAAAGCCTATGGACAGTGTTAGTTGCGAATTAACTTCAAACATCTGAAGCCAGAAACTGAGTACAGGGCACAGATACACATGCACTCAGAAGCCAAACTGCTGAAGACGTCCTGTTCTGCAGTAAGGTCAACGATGAAGGTGGGAGGACAGGTCAGTACTTCCAAATAAGGTTGCAAAGTGGAGAGAGGTACAGGGTAGGCCTCAGTGCTGGCTCATCCTCAGGGTGGAATGAAAATGCCTATTCTGCATTTTCATCAAAAGAACTCTAATGAAACACCCCAGGCAAACGTTATCCTAAAGATGTCTTATTTTATTCAAGCCCCACCATAGTCTAAGAAGCAGTATATTATAGTCTCATGAGAGGAGCATCAAATGTATTTGAGGGGCATGATTAACAGTATTTCGAGTCACTGCCTGGATTTCTACCCGTTTTTACTCACCATCTTTGTAACCTTAGGAAAATTCATAGACTGATGAGTCCTGGGTCAATGAAGCCACCTAAGTCCATCAGGATTCTTAGAGAGTCTCTTATTAAAGACCTTCTGAAACTGGGATTCATTTAGAATATGCTCCATCTCATGAGTAGCCGACTATGGTCCAGGTAATGTAATTTGATATATCTCTTTACCACTCTAAACACACACATCTCTCAAATGCTTTGTATTGTCCATAATGTCTTAAATCCTATGCATTAGAAATATTTCCCTGGCTATAATCCATTTTATGCAAATTAGAAATGTATATATAACCCTAGGCAAGAATGTGTGTGGTTACCAGGCATTCACATAAATCACATAAATTTGCTAAATCAAATACTTTCTTAACTAGCCTGACCCATGGATATAAAGGTCAGTTTCTTTGATTGGGAGTAGTTGAAGGAGGGGGAGAAGGAATGTTTGTGCAATTAGAGGAATATACTGCTCTATTACATAATCAGGGAAGAAAGGAACAGGAAAGGCAGATGTTGAGAGATCCATGATTTCCTTATGCCATGATTTTTCATGTGATGACTTTGCCCAGGCTAATAACCATCATCCATATTTGTTAAATTTCTCCCACAGCTGACAAACTATCTTGGAATCAGAGTATCTGCAAAAGTTCGCTAGCCACAAAAGCCTATGGACAGTGTTAGTTGCGAATTAACTTCAAACATCTGAAGCCAGAAACTGAGTACAGGGCACAGATACACATGCACTCAGAAGCCAAACTGCTGAAGACGTCCTGTTCTGCAGTAAGGTCAACGATGAAGGTGGGAGGACAGGTCAGTACTTCCAAATAAGGTTGCAAAGTGGAGAGAGGTACAGGGTAGGCCTCAGTGCTGGCTCATCCTCAGGGTGGAATGAAAATGCCTATTCTGCATTTTCATCAAAAGAACTCTAATGAAACACCCCAGGCAAACGTTATCCTAAAGATGTCTTATTTTATTCAAGCCCCACCATAGTCTAAGAAGCAGTATATTATAGTCTCATGAGAGGGAGCATCAAATGTATTTGAGGGGCATGATTAACAGTATTTCGAGTCACTGCCTGGATTTCTACCCCGTCTCTTCTACTCACCATCTTTGTAACCTTAGGAAAATTACCTAACTTCTGTGTCCCAGTCTTCTCATGGGGATGATAATTGTTTCAAGTACTAAATCAGCTAATGCATGTAAAGGTTTCAGAACAGTGCTTGTACCAAGCACTCAGTCACTATTCAGTATTAATATGAGGCTTCTTCCTTCTTCTCGTCCTAACATAAAGAACTTAAAGCTTACATGATTCAATTTGATGAAGATCACAGAGTCTTTGACTGACAGACCAGGATTTTTTTTCCTTTTACATACATATCTATCCATTCTCCCCCAACCTCCCCTCCCATCCAGGCTGCCATAAAACACTGAGTAGAGTTCTACGTGCTATACAGTAGATAACTGTTGGTCATCCACCAAATACAGCAGTGTGCACATGTCCATTCCAAACTCCCTAACTACCCTTTCATCCCTATCTTTCCCGCTGGTAACCATTAAGTTCAGAACCAGGATTGGAATTAAGCCGTTTGCGATGCAAACTAAAAGGTCTTTCCAGAATTTTATTGTACCTTCTCCTTGTCAATAAATAATGAACTTTACTTTGAAATCCAGATAATTGTGTGTGGATTTAATTCACTGATATTTTATACAGTAAATATTTATTGAGTGTCTACTATGTGTTAAACACTAACTTAGAAATAGGGAATAGTGTCGCAGTCTAAGGAAGACAAGGCAATATGCTGCATAATAAGACGTAGAAAAGGGATAAGGATCAATTTCAGAAATATGAGATCTAAAGGAGTGGAAAGCATTCTATTACTGGTGAAGCCTGACTTAAGAGTTGTTAGAGCTGATTTTTTCCTGCATCACAGAAACACATCTGTGTATTTTGATCTTGTCTCTTTTCCTACCACCTTGCTCCTCAACTCAACACCATGTCAATGTTTGAAAGAAAATAATTTGCACAATCATTGCTTCTGGTTGCTCAGAGCTTCTCTCATGGTGAGAGGTGATAAGTAGAGAACAGTGAGAAGGAAAACACCTCTTTACTAAACTCTGCTTCTTGCCTTAACCCTTCCAAGGCATAACATTGCCTCATTAACCGACCAGCACTTACCAGGCTAACTGGAGCCAAGCTTCATTTGTATTTTCTTTACTAAGCAACAAGCCTGCCAGCTTGAAATGTCTGTGTGATATGTAAATGATGCCCTGAGTCGTTTTTACATTCTGCCTGGCAATGGGAAAGCAGTTTCTGAGCTGTCATCTTTGCTGAAAGATATCAAACCTCAGATGTCAAGGAAGATTCGCAATTTAATTCAGAAAAGCTAGGTGCTTGCTTCCCAGCCCCACAGATTTACATGGGTTTGTTTGATGTCTCTTCGATGATGTAAAGGCAGCGGCTGCTACTTTCACCTTACAGAATCTGAGGTTAATTAGCCTCAAAGGACGGAAGCATTTGAACATGTTGCTGAGTGTGTCGTTGGGGCTGTGTTTGCTTAGGTGCACAGAACGCTAAGATCGCAGACGTGTGTCAAGGGGGGCTGGGTGGAGGGCACAGCTAGAAAGAGAAGGAGGAGGCTTACAGCTTCATCTCTCTTGTTACCTAAGTCTGGAGGGAGAGCTCTGCTACAACGAATCCTAAATTGAAAGATTTCCCTTGGGAAGAAGATACCTGATCTGGGGATGGCTCTGAGAAATCCCTTGTGTGTGTGATTCTGGGGTGACCTTGGGCTGGTTCCTATGCCTAGGTCTCAGGACCTAGCCCTCCTTTGGTGACTAGGGAGCCCCACCCTCTTTAGGAAGATGGGCACAGGGGGAGTGAGGTCCCCAAACTGGACCTTCTTCAGGAAGGAAGGCTATAACTGGTCCTCTCTCTCTCTTTCTCTCTCTCTCTCAACTCTTCTAGCATTTTGAGACAATGTCATGTGATATAGTAACCTCGGTTACTGTTTGACCATCATTTTTTAAAGACTTTTAAATTTTGTATTGGTATATAGCTAATTAACAATGTTGTGATAGTTTCAGGGGAACAGCAAAGGAACCCAGCCACACATATGCATGGATCCATTGTCTCCCCAACCCCCCTCCCACCCAGGCTGCCACGTGACAATGAGCAGAGGCATTTGGGCTACACAGTAGGACCTCACTGGTTATCCATTTTAAATACAGCAGAGGGACCATCGTCTTTATAAACTTAGGCTCATCTCTCCAATCAGACAGACAGGTTCACAACAGAAACTGTTTCAGAGACTCCTTTCCCAGTGAGTGGGCACGTGTAGGTACCCAATGAACTCTCAATTCTTGATAAGCCAGGTTTTTATTATCACAACTTCAACGTCCCTCAATACATTTTCGTCTGTACTCATCGCTGAAGACTTGTGTAAATATAACTCAGAGGGAACCCTAGGAGTCACAGAGTTCTTGGGAGGCTCTCTGAAAGGGTGTGCCAGGTCCTTCCTGCAACACGCAATGATCTGACTTCACCTGGTGCAAACACACGGGAAAGCCGGCACCCCTCCAACAGTTGCCTGGCACTGCAGAGGTCTAATGGGGAATATATTCTAGGTCTGCTAGAGTTAGCAGAGGTGGCCTTTCCTGTGAGGCACAGAGCATTTTGGATGGGTAAGAGAAAATTTGGGATGAGACACGAAGACAGGGTGCGTGTGTTTCTCACAGGAGGGTACCCGATCGCTGACATGTTAACAAGTGAGTTCCGGGTGTAGTCCTTGCTTACCTCCAACTGTCTGAAGGCACATGGTGAGGTCTTTTCTCAGACTGTTTATGATGTTGCAAGACAGCTTGGGAATATTATCACCAAGGTTTTCACCATGGCAACTGTGGTGGCTTTGTATGTGGACAGAAAGGGACAAGAGACCTTAGAACAAAGAAGCTTAACTATTTCCAACAAGGATGAAGGATGATTTTTATCCATATAATATAATGACATGAGGACTCCAGGCACATGGCTGCACAACTATCGGATCTACTTGCACTTTTGACTCTCAGAAGGTCCTTGAAACAAATATGAGCAGAACTAATATTATTTTTTCAAACTCACATCATTCCAAAACTTAGAAAACTGAATAGGCCTGACCGGCTATTTTCTATGTTCTTCAGAACTGCAAGTGATGGTTTCAGCAACACTTTTTTGAAGGAAAGATTATTTTCCTTCTCGATGACAAGTTGGTGAAAGCAAAGGACCATCGTCTTTATAAACTTGAGGCTAAAATCTCTTTCCAAATACAGAAGGGACCATCGTCTTTATAAACTTAGGCTCATCTCTCCAATCAGACAGACAGGTTCACAACAGAAACTGTTTCAGAGACTCCTTTCCCAGTGAGTGGGCACGTGTAGGTACCCAATGAACTCTCAATTCTTGATAAGCCAGGTTTTTATTATCACAACTTCAACGTCCCTCAATACATTTTCGTCTGTACTCATCGCTGAAGACTTGTGTAAATATAACTCAGAGGGAACCCTAGGAGTCACAGAGTTCTTGGGAGGCTCTCTGAAAGGGTGTGCCAGGTCCTTCCTGCAACACGCAATGATCTGACTTCACCTGGTGCAAACACACGGGGAAAGCCGGCACTCTCTCCAACAGTTGCCTGGCACTGCAGAGGTCTAATAGGGAATATATTCTAGGTCTGCTAGAGTTAGCAGAGGTGGCCTTTCCTGTGAGGCACAGAGCATTTTGGATGGGTAAGAGAAAATTTGGGATGAGACACGAAGACAGGGTGCGTGTGTTTCTCACAGGAGGGTACCCGATCGCTGACATGTTAACAAGTGAGTTCCGGGTGTAGTCCTTGCTTACCTCCAACTGTCTGAAGGCACATGGTGAGGTCTTTTCTCAGACTGTTTATGATGTTGCAAGACAGCTTGGGAATATTATCACCAAGGTTTTCACCATGGCAACTGTGGTGGCTTTGTATGTGGACAGAAAGGGACAAGAGACCTTAGAACAAAGAAGCTTAACTATTTCCAACAAGGATGAAGGATGATTTTTATCCATATAATATAATGACATGAGGACTCCAGGCACATGGCTGCACAACTATCGGATCTACTTGCACTTTTGACTCTCAGAAGGTCCTTGAAACAAAAATGAGCAGAACTAATATTATTTTTTCAAACTG
This sequence comes from Tragulus kanchil, assembly GCA_022376925.1. Classification (NCBI taxonomy): domain Eukaryota; kingdom Metazoa; phylum Chordata; class Mammalia; order Artiodactyla; family Tragulidae; genus Tragulus; species Tragulus kanchil. The sequence goes on from JAIOJX010000003.1 coordinate 158,272,417, forward strand.
ACATCATTCCAAAACTTAGAAAACTGAATAGGCCTGACCGGCTATTTTCTATGTTCTTCAGAACTGCAAGTGATGGTTTCAGCAACACTGTTGAGAGATGTTGGTGAAGGAAAGATTATTTTCCTTCTCGATGACAAGAAGTTGTGACTCAGATTCATATGCAGGATATTTTAAAGTCAGGATCACATGGGAGGTGGGAATATAGTTTAACTAAATTGTAATATGGGTAACTATGCTATAGAGTTGATGGGGCGGGTGGTGCTACTATGTCCTGTCATCTCAAAGATACAGTCCTTATCTTTAACCTAGAAGAATGGACGTTTGTGGCCATACCTGCATTTGGAGGGTCTTCTGGCATATGTGAGATTTCAGCTGCTAACTCAAAGTTAATAAGGAAGAGAGACAACTAGCATGCCACGGTCTGTTACACTTCTAGGTGGACTCTTCTGGTCATTGTCTCTAAAAAATCAGCAGCAATGTCAGGAAACCATATTATTTTCGCTCTTTCTTTTTCCTGCTGGTATCTAGCGGCCCTATATCTGGAGAGCAGAGGCTTGCAGCACTGAGAACAGCTATTAGACCCACAAACACTGCTGGGCTGAGTTTGGTCAACAAGAATTGCGATCCAGTGTTTAGTGTCATCTGTAGGCACCACCAGGAAATCAAGTCAGGGACCTTCCACATAGGAGTCTACCTTTGGCTGTTTAACTAAATCATATATTCACCATTTTCCTGCAGGTATGTTTCAGCCTGACCATGCTCATTGAACATTAGAGAGACCAAAACTGGACTGGAGATTTTATCAGGTTTCTGGGCAACAATCATCACTTTCTTTCCTAGAAATACTTGTGCTATTGCAACCAAGGTCCCATATATTTAAAAATAATGATGACAGCTTGGGAATATTATCCATTATGAATTTTTATTGACAAAAAATGAAAAGCTTAACTATTTCCAACAAGGATGAAGGATGATTTTTATCCATATAATATAATGACATGAGGACTCCAGGCACATGGCTGCACAACTATCGGATCTACTTGCACTTTTGACTCTCAGAAGGTCCTTGAAACAAAAATGAGCAGAACTAATATTATTTTTTCAAACTGACATCATTCCAAAACTTAGAAAACTGAATAGGCCTGACCGGCTATTTTCTATGTTCTTCAGAACTGCAAGTGATGGTTTCAGCAACACTGTTGAGAGATGTTGGTGAAGGAAAGATTATTTTCCTTCTCGATGACAAGAAGTTGTGACTCAGATTCATATGCAGGATATTTTAAAGTCAGGATCACATGGGAGGTGGGAATATAGTTTAACTAAATTGTAATATGGGTAACTATGCTATAGAGTTGATGGGGCGGTGGTGCTACTATGTCCTGTCATCTCAAAGATACAGTCCTTATCTTTAACCTAGAAGAATGGACGTTTGTGGCCATACCTGCATTTGGAGGGTCTTCTGGCATATGTGAGATTTCAGCTGCTAACTCAAAGTTAATAAGGAAGAGAGACAACTAGCATGCCACGGTCTGTTACACTTCTAGGTGGACTCTTCTGGTCATTGTCTCTAAAAAATCAGCAGCAATGTCAGGAAACCATATTATTTTCGCTCTTTTTTTTTCCTGCTGGTATCTAGCGGCCCTATATCTGGAGAGCAGAGGCTTGCAGCACTGAGAACAGCTATTAGACCCACAAACACTGCTGGGCTGAGTTTGGTCAACAAGAATTGCGATCCAGTGTTTAGTGTCATCTGTAGGCACCACCAGGAAATCAAGTCAGGGACCTTCCACATAGGAGTCTACCTTTGGCTGTTTAACTAAATCATATATTCACCATTTTCCTGCAGGTATGTTTCAGCCTGACCATGCTCATTGAACATTAGAGAGACCAAAACTGGACTGGAGATTTTATCAGGTTTCTGGGCAACAATCATCACTTTCTTTCCTAGAAATACTTGTGCTATTGCAACCAAGGTCCCATATATTTAAAAAATAACTATTGGGGCGTCCCTGGTGGTCCAGTGAGTAAAGACACCACCTTGCAGTGCAAGGGGCGCTGGTTTGATCCCTGGCCTGGGAAGATCCCACCTGCCACGGAATGGATGGACCCATGTGTCCAATTACCGAGCCGGAGCTCTGGAGCACATGCGCCCAGAGCCGGTGCTCTGCAACGACAGACGCCACCGCGATGGGAGGCCCACAGGAGCCGAAGAACAAAGACGGATGAAAATAGAGAAATGAAAGACCAATAGAAGTGGCCCAACCGCCACCCTCCCTCCCCAACCGGCCCCCCGCTCCCCAATCCGCCCCCCCCCCAAAAATTATTTAAAAAAAATGAAAAAGAAGAAAAAAAAGAACTTTCATATTACTGATTTATGTCAACCTCGGATTCCTCATGGTTTCTAGGTCATATAACAGATACATTAATATTTTCACTTTATACCTGATAGAGAGCTCTGATAGAGATGGCTATAATTTTCTTGACAAACAGTTTAAAAGGTTTAGCTATGCCTCGGCTGGAAGGGAAAGGTTAAGATAAAGTTTGCATAATATGAGTGTACCATTTTACAACAAGTGTTTTCACTCCTTCAAAATTATGATATATAGGCACACATAAAAAGTATACGAAACATATGCATCTCTAACCTACAGATGGATTGGGGAACAGAATATTATGAGGTTGTACTCCAGAATCCTCCTTGGTTTCTTTCATATGACAATCTCCCTTGACCCCAAAGTCCACTGCAATCCCTGATTTTCATTACTGTATAGAATTCTGTCACATGGATACACCAGTATTTATCATTCTACTGAAAATGAATATTTGGGTCGTGGGTGGTGTTTGCTTTCATTCAAAATCTAGAAATAAGCGTACTAGCACACACCTCCTCGTATGTATGTAAATCTCTCTCTAAATGGGCAGCTGCTGCCTCTCCAACAGCATGGTCCCACAGGGGAGCGGGAGGGGGGGTGGGGCTGCTCATACAGGTTTTTCTCATGGAGCCAACTGCTGGTAACTGATTCAATATTTTTTAAAGCTAAGAAAAAAAGGAAAAAAAAATACAGAAAATATCTTATGGGCCAAAGAAAGACTTCTGTCAGCTGATCCCACTTGTAGTGCTCTGGTCCATGGGCTTTGGACCAGAGCAAGCCCCCTTCTCAATCAGACAGGCCCTGGTGAGGTTGAGTGAGAAGCAGGAGAAAGTCAAAAAACAACGAGAAGTGACTGGAGATCTGGAGGAGAAGGAAGGGGTATGGAAACTGAACGCTGCTCCTAACACCATTCTGCTTTAGACTCTTCATCTCCTTCTAGCCTCAGAGCTCTAGATTATTATGGAAATCAACTAAATAGATCAAGAGAGTCAGTCATTCCTAACCATCTACACTGCCACATAGACAAACACTTAGGGAGAGAACAAATACTGGCCTGAATGTAGGGTTACTGATCACTTACTGGCTCTGAACACCTTCAGAGAAGTCCTTTGTCAGTGCACATGTCCAGCGATAGACAGAACGCCAGTTCTGCTGTCCATTATCAATAAAGTTATATCTCCCCAAAGAGCGTACTGAGATATCTTTTGATTTAACTTGTCTCCTGTGCATCTTATTTTTCTACCCCACTCTGGCTGCCCTCACATCGAGCAAAAAAATTGAACTGGATCAACCAAGGACTCTGTGAGAAGGGAGAAACCTCTTTCATGAGAGACTAAAACCCATTTGGCACAGAAACATCTATGTATGCGCTCACACTTACAAAATCGCTCCAAACACGTCTGCTTTATGTAATTAAAGGTAATGTGTATCGAGCGTTAATTACAAAATTACTATGCTCCTCTGAGTGCTGCACAATTATCAGGCAAGCAGCACAAATGTCATCATGCCACAAGGCTGCCCTTCCTACCCTGTGAGCTGTAACAATTTACTTTCAGGGATTCGGTTGTCTATTAATTATGCATGCATCTCTATCCATCCACCATTTCCCTGGATGATTGAATATATGCCATATCATGAAGGTTATGAAAGCGAGGACATGAGATTCATAGATACCCGGGCCCCAGAATGTCTCTTACCGTGGCCCCTACATCAGTAAGCACCATACTGCAGCAAAAGGCTGGGCTCCAGTCATTCAGAAGTAACCACAGTGCTTGGGAGTATATCTTATTATCTTTTATTTTTTTCATAATGGGGCATAAGTACCTATCCATACCATAAATCAGGAGTTTATAAGTTCAGAATCATGTGAAATAAACCAGATTGCTGGAAAAAAATTAAAATTAAAAAGAGCAAAACTGTATGATTCTTTGAGCTCTTCATTTTTACTATCAGATGCTTTGGTACTGCTTGTCCTAGGTATGAGAATGACTGGAACTCTGACAGTCTGAAAAAATGATTGGTGAGCTGATAGATATTCAAAGTGCTTCTCCATGGTGGAAGGATCCTGAATCTTCAATGTCAACACAAAACAGATATATCTTCTTGGCCTTTATCTAACCATTCAGGGCTGTTTCACAACGAGCTACAGGTCTTCCTTGACTTACGGTGGGGTTACAAACCAGTAAACCCATTGTAAGTTGAAAATATCCATAGGCTGGAAATGCATTTAATACACCTGACCTTCTGAACAGTATCACTTAGCCTGCCCTACCTTCAATGTGCTCAGAACACTTCCATGAGTGTACAACTGGACAAAACCATCTAACACATTTTCCACTGGGAAAAAGAGAATTACTGTCTGACTGACCACAGAATGGTGCTAAGTGTATCAGTAGTTCACTCTTGCAATCCCATGGTTGATCCGAAGCTGGGCTCCCCTGCACTGCCCAGCATCCTGAGAGAGCATTTTACCTCTCATGACTAGCCTGGGGAAAGATCAGAATGCAAAATTCCCCAGTGCAGTCACTACAGAATGCGTATGTTTTTTCCTTCTTGAGTGCTGCACAATTATCAGGCAAGCAGCACAAATGTCATCATGCCACAAGGCTGCCCTTCCTACCCTGTGAGCTGTAACAATTTACTTTCAGGGATTCGGTTGTCTATTAATTATGCATGCATCTCTATCCATCCACCATTTCCCTGGATGATTGAATATATGCCATATCATGAAGGTTATGAAAGCGAGGACATGAGATTCATAGATACCCGGGCCCCAGAATGTCTCTTACCGTGGCCCCTACATCAGTAAGCACCATACTGCAGCAAAAGGCTGGGCTCCAGTCATTCAGAAGTAACCACAGTGCTTGGGAGTATATCTTATTATCTTTTATTTTTTTCATAATGGGGCATAAGTACCTATCCATACCATAAATCAGGAGTTTATAAGTTCAGAATCATGTGAAATAAACCAGATTGCTGGAAAAAAATTAAAATTAAAAAGAGCAAAACTGTATGATTCTTTGAGCTCTTCATTTTTACTATCAGATGCTTTGGTACTGCTTGTCCTAGGTATGAGAATGACTGGAACTCTGACAGTCTGAAAAAATGATTGGTGAGCTGATAGATATTCAAAGTACTTCTCCATGGTGGAAGGATCCTGAATCTTCAATGTCAACACAAAACAGATATATCTTCTTGGCCTTTATCTAACCATTCAGGGCTGTTTCACAACGAGCTACAGGTCTTCCTTGACTTACGGTGGGGTTACAAACCAGTAAACCCATTGTAAGTTGAAAATATCCATAGGCTGGAAATGCATTTAATACACCTGACCTTCTGAACAGTATCACTTAGCCTGCCCTACCTTCAATGTGCTCAGAACACTTCCATGAGTGTACAACTGGACAAAACCATCTAACACATTTTCCACTGGGAAAAAGAGAATTACTGTCTGACTGACCACAGAATGGTGCTAAGTGTATCAGTAGTTCACTCTTGCAATCCCATGGTTGATCCGAAGCTGGGCTCCCCTGCACTGCCCAGCATCCTGAGAGAGCATTTTACCTCTCATGACTAGCCTGGGGAAAGATCAGAATGCAAAATTCCCCAGTGCAGTCACTACAGAATGCGTATCACTTTGGACCATTGTATAGGCAAAAGATCCTATCACAAATTGAGACCATTTATATTAACAAACAAGTAGGGCATAATTGGATTGAGGGACTTCAAAGGAAATTACTTACATCTAAGAAATAATAACCTTCCCTGGTGGCTCAGATAATAAAGAATCTGCTTGCAATACAGGAAAGCCAGGTTCAGTTCCTGGTTTGGGAAGATCCCTTGGAGAAGAGGATGGAAACCCACTCCAGTACTCCTGCTTGGAGAATCCCATGGACAGAGGAGTCTGGTGGGCTACAGTCCATAGGGTCGCAAAGAGTCGGACATGACTGAGTAACGAACACTCACTCTCACTTTTCAGGAAAGAATACCCAAAGCAGAAATGTAAGAAAAAGAATATTTCTAATTTTTAAAAACTAGGAATATTTAAGTTTTTACATGACTCATGGATTTCTGTCGTCTGATCGGAAGCTGATGGAGGATCTCGTTGCTTAGGGATTTTTCTGAACCCATCTGTCTCAGAGATTTCACATGTGTAAAGCATCTTTGTATTAACTAAAGGGAGATGAAGCTCCACATTCTTATACTGATAAACCACATCAAAGGCTGTCACACTTTGGTGTCCACCAGAATCACCTGGAAGGCTTGTTAAACAGCACAGAGCTCGGGGTTCAGGTATCTGATTTACTCAGTAGCTCTGGGGTGAAACAGAGTTCAGGAATTTACATTTGCAACAAGGCCTCGGGTACTGCTGTCTGGACACAACACTCTGAGAATCGCTGCTATATACATTAGCTCCATTTTATCAGGACTGTCCTCTCCGTTGCTTCTGCTGATACCACAGTTGGCACTCAACAAGCAGATAATAAGTAAATCGTACCAGTGAAAGCTACAGAAATGACCGCACACTTTTATCACAAAGAAATTTTCATAGGACACCTCCGCGCAGAAAACCATCCTCACTGGGGTACACTGGTTCAAGACAGGCTCAGATGCTGCCAGGAAAGCCAAATCCTGGTTCCGCCTTATGAACAAAATTTACTGCCGCTACATCTTTTCTTATTTTTTTTCAGCATTCTTTATGGATTTTGCCCCATTTGATTTTGGCTCTTCATTTAAGGTATATTTCAGAGGATTTGCTCTTCCCTTCTCACCTTGGGGGAGAGGCATTGAGATTCCTTGCAGAAACAACAAATGCCAGGATTCTTATTACAGATTTTTCTCTTTTTCCTTCCCATTAGAACGAACTACTCCTGCCTGCAGAAGTGTTCCAAGCAACCACAAACGACTTAATCCATGTAGCCGACAGAGTACAATTTTCTCTCCCAGAAGTAAGCTTCATCTGTGATCCACAGAGGCTGCCATGCTGTGCCAGGCAGTGTGTGAAGTCCCTTAGGAGTATGACTTCATTTATTTATTACGATACTTTTCATTTAGAAAAAAATTACGGAAATATTGTCAATTTGCAATAAACCTTTAAATATGAATATCATTTTGAAACTGCTTTATGTCTATGGAATAGGAAATAGCAACCCACTCCGGTATTCTTGGCTGAAGAATTCATGGACAGAGGAGCCTGGTGGGCTACAGTCCATGGGGCTACAATGGGTTGGACATGACTGAGCAACTAACACAATGGCTAATAATAACATTTTTCAATGCCTATCATTTACAGACATGGAAGGAACAAGTAAGTTTACAAATGCTCTATTTGTTGTGCCATAGCTGAATCCAACTATCTTACGATAAAAAATTTAAGTGATTTTTCTACAATCACTAAATTGGATGTTTGTCATATTAGGGAAAGCAATATGTGACTAATAAATATTAGAAAAGAATGAGTAAGAAAAAATCAGAATTCAGTTGGATGTAGACTCTATGTAATCTGTTCCCTAGGCCGGCACCTTATGTTCCCCTCATTGCTTCACCTAGTACATTCAGAGAGATATTCTTATTCGTCACCCACAAATGGAAATCATATTGTCCATATTAACATTAAGTAATTCTTTAAATGGCCTGCTGGCAGCAGTTAACTGACAGGTGAGACAAGCCCACTATGGTGGTTTGAGGTGCAACAGAAGTTGGCTCTCTAAGCCAGAAATGGAACCAGGCACATGAACTCAAGACGTGATCTCCAGGTCATTACTGCAGATACTTATTTCTACATTCCTTCCTCCAGTTCCTTGGTCCTCAAGCCACACTGATATTGCACAAGCTGCAGGTTTCACATGGGGATGAGAAAGATTAAAAAATAAAAAGAACAGCTCCGGAGGTTTATGTGAAGAAGATGTGATATGTTTTCGAGTGATGGGAGATGTGGTAGGCAAAAATACTGAAAAAAGACGACCCTATAAGATTGTCATCCCCTAATTATTCAACCAGATGCTAATCTCGGCACTGTGGGGAAGGGTCCTTGAAGAAGGAATTAAGGTCATAGGCTTTAGATACACAGGCTCTAAATGGGCATACTTTTATGACCTTAAGGAGAGGAGAACTGTGTCCAGCTGAAGGAGGATGAAAAGACAGAGACATGACAGAAGCGGGGAGAGACTGGAAGTCATGGATAAAAATTAACGAAATATTGTCAACTTGCAATAAACCTTTAAATATGAATATCATTTTGAAACTGCTTTATGTCTATGGAATAGGAAATAGCAACCCACTCCGGTATTCTTGGCTGAAGAATTCATGGACAGAGGAGCCTGGTGGGCTACAGTCCATGGGGCTACAATGGGTTGGACATGACTGAGCAACTAACACAATGGCTAATAATAACATTTTTCAATGCCTATCATTTACAGACATGGAAGGAACAAGTAAGTTTACAAATGCTCTATTTGTTGTGCCATAGCTGAATCCAACTATCTTACGATAAAAAATTTAAGTGATTTTTCTACAATCACTAAATTGGATGTTTGTCATATTAGGGAAAGCAATATGTGACTAATAAATATTAGAAAAGAATGAGTAAGAAAAAAATCAGGGAATTCAGTTGGATGTAGACTCTATGTAATCTGTTCCCTAGGCCGGCACCTTATGTTCCCCTCATTGCTTCACCTAGTACATTCAGAGAGATATTCTTATTCGTCACCCACAAATGGAAATCATATTGTCCATATTAACATTAAGTAATTCTTTAAATGGCCTGCTGGCAGCAGTTAACTGACAGGTGAGACAAGCCCACTATGGTGGTTTGAGGTGCAACAGAAGTTGGCTCTCTAAGCCAGAAATGGAACCAGGCACATGAACTCAAGACGTGATCTCCAGGTCATTACTGCAGATACTTATTTCTACATTCCTTCCTCCAGTTCCTTGGTCCTCAAGCCACACTGATATTGCACAAGCTGCAGGTTTCACATGGGGATGAGAAAGATTAAAAAATAAAAAGAACAGCTCCGGAGGTTTATGTGAAGAAGATGTGATATGTTTTCGAGTGATGGGAGATGTGGTAGGCAAAAATACTGAAAAAAGACGACCCTATAAGATTGTCATCCCCTAATTATTCAACCAGATGCTAATCTCGGCACTGTGGGGAAGGGTCCTTGAAGAAGGAATTAAGGTCATAGGCTTTAGATACACAGGCTCTAAATGGGCATACTTTTATGACCTTAAGGAGAGGAGAACTGTGTCCAGCTGAAGGAGGATGAAAAGACAGAGACATGACAGAAGCGGGGAGAGACTGGAAGTCATGGATAAAATATGACCTGTCTGACAAAACTGGAGATATCAGGTTTCATGATTTTAAACGATATTACAAAGCTGTAACAATCCAAATGGTACAGCACTACCACTAAAACAGATGCACAGATCAATGGAACAGAATCAAGAGTCTAGAAATAAACCCAGGCATATGTCATTAGTGAGCATTTGACAAGGTAATCAAGACTAATCAGTGGGGATGATTTTTTCAATAGAGAAGAAAACTGGGTATGTTGAGAAAACTGGATATTTGTATGCAAATTAGTTAAACTGGACCTCTATCTTACATCACTAACAAATATCAACTCAAAATAGATTAAAAACGCAAATGAAAGGCTTCCCTGGTAACTGAGTGGTGAGGGGTTCGCCTGCCAATGCAGGAGACAGGGGTTTGTTCCCTGATCTGGGAGGATCCCACATCCTGTGGAGCAACTAAGCCCATGGGCCACAACTTTTGAGTTCTAGAGTCTCAGAGCCACAACTATGGAGCCCAGGTACTGCAACTATTGAAGCCTGTGTGTCCTAAATCCCAAGGTCCACAACAAAAGAAGTCACCACAACAAGAAGTCTGTTCACCTTAGCTAGAGAGTAGCCCCCACTCCCTGCAACTAGAGAAGAGCCTGTGGCAGCAGTACAAACCCAGAATAGCCAAATAAATAAATAAATGAAATGAAATGAAATAAAATAAAATAAAATACCCAAATGCAATTTCATGAAACTTTAAAACTCATGGAAATGATTTTTTGGCTATGATACCAAAAGCACAAACAATCTAAGCAAATATCAAGTGAGACTTTATCAAACTAAAAAGCTTCTGCACGACAAAAGAGAAAATCAACAAATCAAAAGGCAGCCTAAAACAAGGAGAAGATATTTGTCAACCATATATCTTATAAGGAGTGAAGATCCAAAATTTATAAGGAACTTACATGACTCAACAGTAAAAAAACAAAAAAAAACAAAAAAAAAACTAATTCAAAATGTGCAAAGGACCAACCAGAATAGGCAATTTTCGAAAAAGACATGTACATGGCCAACGGGTACATTTAAAGATGCTCAACATCACTAGTCATCAGGGGATACAAATAAAAACCATAATGAGCTATTACCTCACACCCATTAGAATGGCTGTGATAAGACACGAGATAATTCTCCAAAACACACATGATTTCTCTTATTTCTCAACATTCCCTTTCCCATTCCACTCACTTAATGCCTCAAAAATAAAATTAAGCCTTGATTCCTGTTTTTCCTTCACACCTAACATCCAAACCTTCAGCAGACTCTTGTTTTCATAGAAAAATATAATCCATAATGAACTTACTTTTCCTGACGTTATCCACACCATGCGCAGAGAGGAACGGGCACGAATACGTGCAGAGACTTCTGTACTGGCATCACTCTGTTGACAAAACTTTCATCGGGACCTTGAAAACAAACAAAAAATATTACAGGCTTACCCTAAGGGAAGCACAGCTCCCTGTTTACCCACAAGCCCTAGTGGAAGAAACTGCCTCTCTTGCCTGTGTGATCTTCTTCCATCCATTCTTTGTTCCATTCTCCCTTCTTTCCTCTCTTCTACTTCTCTATTTTCTCTATTCACTCTTAATTTGCTCTGCCTTTATGTTGTCTTTCAGTTTATTACTTAAATTTTTATAAAACAGGTATTACCGGGCTTCCCCTGGTGGTCCAGTGGGTAAGGACACCGCCTTGCAGTGCAAGGGGTGCTGGTTCGATCCCTGGCCTGGGAAGATCCCATGTGCCGTGGAACGGCTGGACCGATGTGTCCAATGACCGAGCCGGAGCTCTGGCGCGCGTGCACCCAGAGCCGGTGCTCTGCAACGACCTTGGCCACCGTGATGGGAGGCCCACAGGAGTGAAAGAACAAAGACGGATGAAAATAGAGAAATGAAAGACCAATAGAAGTGGCCCGCCCACCCCCTCCCTCCCACCCCACCCCACCCTCCAAAAGATAAATAAATAAAATTTTAAAAAAAACAAGATATTACATAAATCATATAAGTTTGTATTTTCCTCACTATTTAAAGCCAATATTCAGAAGACTAAATAACTATGGTACTCTGGGTATTGTCCAATAAACTTATATTTGGTAGCTAAACTGTTTCCTTTATATTTATTGCTTCCAATTTTTTCCCCTAAATTTAGGCAAAATAAATGAAGGAGGACCCTTCAGAGAGCAGGAGACTGTCAAATACAAACTCCCTGACTGACATTTTCTTTTCCATTTACTGGGGTAGGATATGACACAGGTATGAGAAGTAACCATGGCCAACGTGAACTAATGAGCATATTAATATTTATAAGGTGATCATTAAAGCATTCACTTTAATTTGGCTGATAATGCTATGGGCAGCCTTGCAACTGGATTCATTTCTAGACTCAGACTTAATCCTTTGTTACAAAGAAAAAAAAGAAAAAAACATTGCCCGTACCAACCCCTTCTTCAACTGAATATGAGGAACGAAGGACTTTGCTAATCACTTCTGGAACATGATCTTCAATTGATTGCACTGTGGGAAGACAGTCTTGCTTTTACATATTATCACTGTTTGTTTAATACCCAAGACATTAAAAGAGAGAGAATTAGAGAAATATACACTGCACTTGTGCTAGAACACACTTGTTCAAAATCCTTGTCTCAGAAGCAGTTTCAAATAATGAAGGAACGTGAGCCTTTGATGATATAAGGCAATTCATTTTAGAAATACATGACAGAAGTGCTGGAATAAGTTGAAGTGTTGTTTAATTATTGGTTCACTGAAGTTACGTATTACAACAATATCTGTTGCATGTAGCATCATTAGTTTAAATTACTGGTGGTATAAACACATTTTACGAGCCTATAAAAAAGTAAATGCCTTGTACCAGGGGTTATTAAAACTCATACTATCCTGTACTTCTTATATATTTGCGAATGCTCTGGAGAAATAATTGCTGTTATATATATTTATTCAAAGTAATTTTTCCAATTTTTGTGGTATTTGATTATAAACACTTCTTGGTCAGTCATTTAGGTAAGAGTACTCTATGTCTGAGATTCGAGGATACAGCCTTTAGTACATATTACTCATCACTAAAATCAAGAGGGTGATTTCTAACTGGTTTATAGATGTGAAGAGTAAATGCTCACAAAATATGTAACGTGTCTAACAGTACTTGGAACTAAAAGGCTGCAAACGACTGCTGCCTACCAACATTGCCACTGTTTTCAGCGCCATCATTATGGTTTCTCTGAGTAGGATTATTCTCCATATTAATACTTATTTCATCCTCATACTGTAACATTTTTTCTCTGTTTAGTCTGAAACTACATTTCACTCAAAGCAACTTGAAGACAGAGATGATCTACTTTGCATTTTTACCTGGAAACTAGGACTGTGCTGAGCACACCAAAAGCACTCAATTTAGTTCAGTTCATCAGACATCCATAAAATATTAGATTTGCCCATTGTGTGTTTAAAAATAAGGCTAAGCTTCATTAGGCAGCCAAAGGGTACACCATGTCCTCTTCTGTTCTGTCAATGTGATCCACTGATTACAGCAAGCAGAGTAAGAAAGCATGGATAAAACCACATCTGCTGTGACCTTTCTAACATCTTTGGTCCCCCTTCCAAAGTGATGGAAACCTTCTCCTCTCTTCAATAAGTCTCAGAGCGCAGTGCTTTGTTACTGACCCCCGCTTTTCTCTGATCCTATTCCCAAGCTACAATAAAGCTCTGGAAATGTGCTGATATTCATACTTCCTAAATTATACTGAGCTTCACTGTAATTCAGCAATTGTAATAATAACAAAATGGCAGAAAGAGTTCCTTATCCATCACCCTTTTTCTTCAGGCTTCAGGAAAGTACCATGGGTAAGAGAAGACTACAGCTAGATCCACAAGAACATTAATTTAGGCATTGTGAACGTTGTACAGTGTGGATGTTCTAATAATGATAGTACTGTCTATTAATTATTGATCATTTGCCAGGAATTTTGAGTTATATTATGCGTATTATCTAGTTCACCCTCATAATGACATATTGTAAGATGGATATTATTATTCAGTTCAGAGAGGTTGAATCACTTACCCAAAGTCATATGACTTAAAAAAGAGGTTGAATCACTTACCCAATTCTTGGTCAGTCATTTAGGTAAGAGTACTCTATGTCTGAGATTCGAGGATACAGCCTTTAGTACATATTACTCATCACTAAAATCAAGAGGGTGATTTCTAACTGGTTTATAGATGTGAAGAGTAAATGCTCACAAAATATGTAACGTGTCTAACAGTACTTGGAACTAAAAGGCTGCAAACGACTGCTGCCTACCAACATTGCCACTGTTTTCAGCGCCATCATTATGGTTTCTCTGAGTAGGATTATTCTCCATATTAATACTTATTTCATCCTCATACTGTAACATTTTTTCTCTGTTTAGTCTGAAACTACATTTCACTCAAAGCAACTTGAAGACAGAGATGATCTACTTTGCATTTTTACCTGGAAACTAGGACTGTGCTGAGCACACCAAAAGCACTCAATTTAGTTCAGTTCATCAGACATCCATAAAATATTAGATTTGCCCATTGTGTGTTTAAAAATAAGGCTAAGCTTCATTAGGCAGCCAAAGGGTACACCATGTCCTCTTCTGTTCTGTCAATGTGATCCACTGATTACAGCAAGCAGAGTAAGAAAGCATGGATAAAACCACATCTGCTGTGACCTTTCTAACATCTTTGGTCCCCCTTCCAAAGTGATGGAAACCTTCTCCTCTCTTCAATAAGTCTCAGAGCGCAGTGCTTTGTTACTGACCCCTGCTTTTCTCTGATCCTATTCCCAAGCTACAATAAAGCTCTGGAAATGTGCTGATATTCATACTTCCTAAATTATACTGAGCTTCACTGTAATTCAGCAATTGTAATAATAACAAAATGGCAGAAAGAGTTCCTTATCCATCACCCTTTTTCTTCAGGCTTCAGGAAAGTACCATGGGTAAGAGAAGACTACAGCTAGATCCACAAGAACATTAATTTAGGCATTGTGAACGTTGTACAGTGTGGATGTTCTAATAATGATAGTACTGTCTATTAATTATTGATCATTTGCCAGGAATTTTGAGTTATATTATGCGTATTATCTAGTTCACCCTCATAATGACATATTGTAAGATGGATATTATTATTCAGTTCAGAGAGGTTGAATCACTTACCCAAAGTCATATGACTAATTAAGAAAAGGGACAGAGTTGGGACTTAGAGCGCAAGTCATTCTAATTTCATTTTCCTTCTGCTCTGCTGTGCTGCACGTCTATTTCAGGTTATTATCTGTTTTAATACATGTATACCTTTATATGTCTTTCATTTAATAACTTCAATTGTACTTCCAATCACATATATGATTGATGATTTTAACTTAATTTTATTTTTTTTAAATTAAGACAGTGTTTAGAAGACTTTAAAGTTCACAGCAAAACTGAGGCAAAGGTACAGAAATATCCATGTAGTTCCTTCTTCAATGCATATAGTCTTTTCCATTATCAACCTTCCCTATCTGAGGAGTGTATCTGTTACAATTGATGAATATACATTGACACACATATTATAATCACCCATAACCCATATGACTACTATTAACACTAATTTGGAAGCTCAGAAGAGTCAGTTCTAATCTTCTCCCCCCTCATCTACCTATCTATCCATTCATCCGTCATTTGTCACCATGATCTGTCTATAATTCCCTTTATGTTGTCTTATAAGAATGAACACTCCTCTTCATTTCTAAAAATAACTCTTCAGTTTCACCTTTCATTTACGTAAGGCTTTGCCAGCTTTTGGATTTTGTTTCTGAGAACAGAAGGCATTCTATTCTCCTTCAAAAAGGCACATCTCCTCTCCATGAGTGAGTGCACACCTGACTCTCACCATGAGCAAGATGACGTGAATGACACCACTCACGCTGTGTCTTTGATTTTAACTGACCATTTATGTTCTAGAATTCAAACATGCCTCCAAATTCCCAGTCCATGTCTTGTGCTCTATATTCCATTTCAGATGCTTGACCAGCTACTGTTATTAACTAGAGTTGCTGGTTTGAACTGAACTGAACCAGGCATGACAACCAATAATCCAAATTCAATGTATGTTCTCTGTGTGTGCATGCTCAGTCACTTCCATTGTGTCCAACTCTTTGCTACCTCATGGACTGTAGCCTGCCAGGCTCCCTGTCCAACTGGAAAAACCCTTTAATTTTCAGTTCAGAGAGGTTGAATCACTTACCCAAAGTCATATGACTAATTAAGAAAAGGGACAGAGTTGGGACTTAGAGCGCAAGTCATTCTAATTTCATTTTCCTTCTGCTCTGCTGTGCTGCACGTCTATTTCAGGTTATTATCTGTTTTAATACATGTATACCTTTATATGTCTTTCATTTAATAACTTCAATTGTACTTCCAATCACATATATGATTGATGATTTTAACTTAATTTTATTTTTTTTAAATTAAGACAGTGTTTAGAAGACTTTAAAGTTCACAGCAAAACTGAGGCAAAGGTACAGAAATATCCATGTAGTTCCTTCTTCAATGCATATAGTCTTTTCCATTATCAACCTTCCCTATCTGAGGAGTGTATCTGTTACAATTGATGAATATACATTGACACACATATTATAATCACCCATAACCCATATGACTACTATTAACACTAATTTGGAAGCTCAGAAGAGTCAGTTCTAATCTTCTCCCCCCTCATCTACCTATCTATCCATTCATCCGTCATTTGTCACCATGATCTGTCTATAATTCCCTTTATGTTGTCTTATAAGAATGAACACTCCTCTTCATTTCTAAAAATAACTCTTCAGTTTCACCTTTCATTTACGTAAGGCTTTGCCAGCTTTTGGATTTTGTTTCTGAGAACAGAAGGCATTCTATTCTCCTTCAAAAAGGCACATCTCCTCTCCATGAGTGAGTGCACACCTGACTCTCACCATGAGCAAGATGACGTGAATGACACCACTCACGCTGTGTCTTTGATTTTAACTGACCATTTATGTTCTAGAATTCAAACATGCCTCCAAATTCCCAGTCCATGTCTTGTGCTCTATATTCCATTTCAGATGCTTGACCAGCTACTGTTATTAACTAGAGTTGCTGGTTTGAACTGAACTGAACCAGGCATGACAACCAATAATCCAAATTCAATGTATGTTCTCTGTGTGTGCATGCTCAGTCACTTCCATTGTGTCCAACTCTTTGCTACCTCATGGACTGTAGCCTGCCAGGCTCCCCTGTCCATGGAATTCTCCAGGCAAGAATACTTGAGTAGGCTGCCATTTCCTCTTCCAGGGGATCTTCTTGACCCAGGTGGTCTCCTTCGTTGCATGCAGATTCTTGACTGTCTGAGCCACCAGGGAAGTCGTCTGATTTAAATGTGAGTCAACCTGAGAATACTCATAGCCTTCCTTCTGATCCTAGATCCCTCACCTGGCTTAGTTTTATGTAAGAGAAAAAACAGATGGCAGTAAGTGCCAAGTGAGTCAACTTGTTCCTTTATCAAAGAGAAACCAATTAGAGCTTCAAAGGAAGAAACTTGAAAATGTTGGAGATGATGACTAGGCTCACCCACCGTTCATTCCCCCTAATTCACAATGCAGCAGAAATGTCATTACAGATGGCTGAGGCTGAAGGGGCCACAGATGTCATACAGTCCAGCCCCTAATTTTATAGAAGAGGAAATTGAGGCCCACAGAGGTTAAACGGCTTGCCTAAATGACTTGCTATGAACAATAGCAAGAGAAATTACTATTGCAAATATGCAGTATTTCAGGTTTATTATGGGGTTTTGTGGGCTTGCTTGGGAATATAACTATTGTTTATATCAGTGTGTTTGCAAGGAAACATGTGGCAAGAAGTAAAAAAGGAAAAAAAAAGAAAAACACTACAACTTCATCCACTACAGGAATAAAATAACTGAGTAGTTGACGCAGGATTAGAACAGTGGGGAGAAAAGAAACAGAGAGGTTCAAGAATGTGAGAAAGAAAGGAAATGTATAATTCCAATGAATGACTAATGTGCCAGAGCTAGCACTAAACACACTGGTTTTATTTTTCAATAATTGAAAAAGTACATTTTTATTAAACAGTCAGAACTTGACCCAGAAGAACTTGTTCCTCACAGAACAACAGACCATTGCCAAACATTTTTCAGACCGAAAGTTCCTGGGAACATTCTAGACTTTTTGCAGCAACAGAGAATGTAGGTACAAATGAATATATTAACTCACTAAAAAAAACCTAATGGATAGCAAGTGTTTACCATGTGCAAGGCACTACTGCATTTGGCTGTATATCATTGATTCCCATTCTTGTCTTTATGTTCTCATGTCTTGTCCTACTAATTTAAGACATCATCTCATTTCATACACAGTTCACATTGAACAAGTTTATTCTTTGCTAAGGAGCAAGGAAATTCATCGTTTAAGCCCTTGCTACTCAGGGCCCTACATTAATGGGAGGAAGGAGAGAACCACAGAGAACAAAACCACCAGAACACATTCAGAAGTCTACATTGATACAGCAAGTGTTCATAATCCGAAAAAGGATGTGAATGGCTCAGAGGAGCCTGCCTGCACCCTGACCTCTTTTCCCACAAAGCCATAAGCAGGAAATGCTCTCTTACTGCCTTTGCCTGGACTGGTAATGACTCCTTTCCTGCCTCCCCTGCTGCAGGTAATGGTTCACCCATGCAATTACCTTCTTTTGTCTTCTCGGAGTTCAAGATAAATTATTTCAACCTCTTTGTGGGGGGGCATTTGAAACCGAAGTTATTTTTAGGGATAAATACATTTTTTTTTCATGTAAGATGCAGACGTTGTTGCTCCTCAGGCAGCTGAGGGAAAATGAAAGGCACTTCAAGTCCTTTTAAAAGGCAGATTCTGATGTTTAGCTGGAGATCAAAGAGAAACTCAGGAAAGGAGGGGAAGTGGAGGAGAGACCAGAATACACAGACAGCACTAGGCCCTTTGAAGGCACTGCCGTTACATTTCTGATCTTTGGACTTGGTAACGTAGTACACGTAGATGAGCCGGATCTGCTGCAATTGTGAAGCTAATAACCAGATAGCTTGTAAGGTGTGTACCAACCTTTAAAACAAAAAAGAACGCTACATTCTTAAACATGATTGATGCAGACAGAATTCTTCTTGTAAACAGATGGATGTGCTGGTGGCTCAACTATAAAGAATCCACCTGTAAGGCAAGAGACATAGCAAGAGCCAAGGGTTCAATCCCTGGGTCAGGAAGATCCCCTGGGGAAGGAAATGGAAACCTACTTTAGTATTCTTCCCAGGAAAATCCCATGGACAGAGCAGCCTGCCGAGCTACAGTCCACTGGGTTGCAAAAGAGTCGGACATGACTTAGTGACCAACAAACAGGCTGAAGGAGATTAACACGGTTTCTGGTCTCTAAGGAGTCAAAATTATGACTTTGGGGACTTTCTTCGTGGCTCAGAGGATAGGAATCCACCTACCAATACAGGGAACGCGAGTTTGATCCGCAGTCTTGGAATATTCCATTATCCCAGGGGCAACTAAGCCCGTGAAGCACAACCATTGAGTGTGTGCCCTAGAGCCAGGGAACCACAACTACTGAGCCCATGTGCTGCAACTACCTAAACCTGCCTGCCCAAGAGCCCTTGCTCTGCAACAAGAGAAGCCACCACAATGAGAAGCTGAACTAGAGAGTAGCCACCTCATGCCATAACTAGAGAAATCCCTTGCACAGCAGGAATGACCCAGCACAGCCATAAATAAATAAGTAAATTATATATAACAAAATCATGGCTTTTTGGAGAACATCTTGCCATTCTTCCAGTTCACACAGAAGTGTGAAAGTGTAAGTCATTCAACCTTGTTCGACTCTTTGTGACCCCCATGGGCTACAACCCACCAGGCTTCACTGACCATGGGATTCTCCGGGCAATGATACAGGAGTGGATAGCCATTCCATTCTCTGAGGGATCTTCCTGACCCAGGGATCCCACCCTTGGCTCCTGCTGCCTCCCTGCATTGCAGGTGAATTCTCCACCGTCTGAGCCAGCAGGGAAGCCTGTATTCTCAGTGCAGATTACATTAAATGCTCAGATCTGGACTCTATCCATCTGGACTTGACTTCTAGTATCTTTACTTGTTGGTTGTGAAAGCTTAAGCAGCTTGTTTAACTTCTCTGTGCTGAAATTTACTCACGGACATAAAAAAAGGTTAATAGGATTAGGGCTGATTTTGAAAGGCTGCTTTGAGGATGAACAAGAGTCACATCTTAAGTTCTCAATAAATATTAGGTATTATTAGTCATCACATTCTGCGGCAAGCTGATTCTCCTTTTGAATGGCTTCATTTTTCAACAGTGTTACTGACAAAGCTGCACTTATTTCTTTACCTAAACACACTCAGCTGACTGTTTAGTGAACGCTGTACTGCTGCACTTAGTGACTTACAAGTGATGGTTTACGTCTAATAGGAATCCTGGCACCTAAGTCTGGATGCACCCCCAGATGGCTCTTGAACTGCAAGGAAACTGATTTTTCTCCTCTCTGCTTCCTCGAATTCTAAGAGGTGAGACCAAAAAACAGAGAAGTTTTGGCAAAAAGGCAGGTTACTTTGGGACTGTCCGCCTTCCCCATCAGGCAGGGAGAAGACTGCTGTAAAGTTTCTCAGCACCTGGTATTGATCTCAATTACACTCCGATTGTTTCCTCAATTTATCCTACCTGAAGCAACGGAGACTGGAAATCCATCATGTTTTATTGCCCGGAAGGCAACAGAAAAAGACTAATAGTGCGATTTTATTCTGAGGGAAAGAAATCCCTTGCACAGCAGGAATGACCCAGCACAGCCATAAATAAATAAGTAAATTATATATCACAAAATCATGGCTTTTTGGAGAACATCTTGCCATTCTTCCAGTTCACACAGAAGTGTGAAAGTGTAAGTCATTCAACCTTGTTCGACTCTTTGTGACCCCCATGGGCTACAGCCCACCAGGCTTCACTGACCATGGGATTCTCCGGGCAATGATACAGGAGTGGATAGCCATTCCATTCTCTGAGGGATCTTCCTGACCCAGGGATCCCACCCTTGGCTCCTGCTGCCTCCCTGCATTGCAGGTGAATTCTCCACCGTCTGAGCCAGCAGGGAAGCCTGTATTCTCAGTGCAGATTACATTAAATGCTCAGATCTGGACTCTATCCATCTGGACTTGACTTCTAGTATCTTTACTTGTTGGTTGTGAAAGCTTAAGCAGCTTGTTTAACTTCTCTGTGCTGAAATTTACTCACGGACATAAAAAAAGGTTAATAGGATTAGGGCTGATTTTGAAAGGCTGCTTTGAGGATGAACAAGAGTCACATCTTAAGTTCTCAATAAATATTAGGTATTATTAGTCATCACATTCTGCGGCAAGCTGATTCTCCTTTTGAATGGCTTCATTTTTCAACAGTGTTACTGACAAAGCTGCACTTATTTCTTTACCTAAACACACTCAGCTGACTGTTTAGTGAACGCTGTACTGCTGCACTTAGTGACTTACAAGTGATGGTTTACGTCTAATAGGAATCCTGGCACCTAAGTCTGGATGCACCCCCAGATGGCTCTTGAACTGCAAGGAAACTGATTTTTCTCCTGTCTGCTTCCTCGAATTCTAAGAGGTGAGACCAAAAAACAGAGAAGTTTTGGCAAAAAGGCAGGTTACTTTGGGACTGTCCGCCTTCCCCATCAGTCAGGGAGAAGACTGCTGTAAAGTTTCTCAGCACCTGGTATTGATCTCAATTACACTCCGATTGTTTCCTAAATTTATCCTACCTGAAGCAACGGAGACTGGAAATCCATCATGTTTTATTGCCCGGACTATGGGGACACCCACAAGATACAATTTCAAAGCAATGTGCACAATGTCAGGTATTTCATAGTGCGATTTTATTCTGAGGGGAAAGAATGATTGTGAGAACAAGCACTTATTTTATTCCTCCCAGCTCTATCTTCACCTTTGCCGAGGCTGATACATATTTATCATCTGCTCATACGTTAATGTACGTTTTTTCCTCTTTATTTTCTCTTTACTGGGTTCTACTGACACAGTAGACCATGACGAGATTCCTAAATATGGCGGAAACTCTTTAAAGGAAAATGAAGGTTTCAGGACTCTGATATTAAGCACTATTATGAGGAAAGATATATTTTCATGGTGTTTTCAAGTATTTGAACTGATTTGGAGTGAACCCTATAATTCTGGCATAATGGTTCATGACTTATCCAATCTGTCTGCCATCTATTAAATATGAATGCTGGCACTCCGATTTAGATCCAAGTTTAAATTTGAAATATTATTAAAATAATAGTGCTTTTTTAAGGCCTCAAAATATATACAATTCAAATAATATTGCCTACAAAACAATCCTCTTAGATATTACATGATAAATTTTGATTCGTGTTCTTTATGTTTTATACTAGGTGAACACTTTTATGAACCACATTAAAATTATTTCTGTTTTCAAGGGAACCTCTGTTTGACTAAAATATTTCTTATTCATTCAGATTCACTATCTTCAGCCTACATTTGACTTTTGGTTGCGTTCATAAGTCACATTCAGAGGATGATGGTTTACGTCTAATAGGAATCCTGGCACCTAAGTCTGGATGCACCCCAGATGGCTCTTGAACTGCAAGGAAACTGATTTTTCTCCTTCTGCTTCCTCGAATTCTAAGAGGTGAGACCAAAAAACAGAGAAGTTTTGGCAAAAAGGCAGGTTACTTTGGGACTGTCCGCCTTCCCCATCAGTCAGGGAGAAGACTGCTGTAAAGTTTCTCAGCACCTGGTATTGATCTCAATTACACTCCGATTGTTTCCTAAATTTATCCTACCTGAAGCAACGGAGACTGGAAATCCATCATGTTTTATTGCCCGGACTATGGGGACACCCACAAGATACAATTTCAAAGCAATGTGCACAATGTCAGGTATTTCATAGTGCGATTTTATTCTGAGGGGAAAGAATGATTGTGAGAACAAGCACTTATTTTATTCCTCCCAGCTCTATCTTCACCTTTGCCGAGGCTGATACATATTTATCATCTGCTCATACGTTAATGTACGTTTTTTCCTCTTTATTTTCTCTTTACTGGGTTCTACTGACACAGTAGACCATGACGAGATTCCTAAATATGGCGGAAACTCTTTAAAGGAAAATGAAGGTTTCAGGACTCTGATATTAAGCACTATTATGAGGAAAGATATATTTTCATGGTGTTTTCAAGTATTTGAACTGATTTGGAGTGAACCCTATAATTCTGGCATAATGGTTCATGACTTATCCAATCTGTCTGCCATCTATTAAATATGAATGCTGGCACTCCGATTTAGATCCAAGTTTAAATTTGAAATATTATTAAAATAATAGTGCTTTTTAAGGCCTCAAAATATATACAATTCAAATAATATTGCCTACAAAACAATCCTCTTAGATATTACATGATAAATTTTGATTCGTGTTCTTTATGTTTTATACTAGGTGAACACTTTTATGAACCACATTAAAATTATTTCTGTTTTCAAGGGAACCTCTGTTTGACTAAAATATTTCTTATTCATTCAGATTCACTATCTTCAGCCTACATTTGACTTTTGGTTGCGTTCATAAGTCACATTCAGAGGATGAAGGTTTTCTACCATTGGAGGTACACACAGTAATGTGTTACAGGGTCTGAAAGCAATTCCAAGAGGGACAGTCCATTAATTTTTTGGTCAATGGTGACATTACTGAAATAACAGAACAGCTTCTGAAGGTGACTGGGATGTTAAAGGGAGCAAAAGCCACTTGAGCACATACATTTTGGGAGAGTTGTTAAAAAATATCAGTGTTCGTACAGCTGGACCTCTCAAGCTCCCTTGAAAACACAACAATCTGCTTCTAAAATTGGACAGACCTCTGAGTTCGAACAAAAAGTAAAATTATTATTGTGCAGACACTGAATTGCTAGTGAAAATGGTACTTCCATTAACAGTCCAAAATGTAAAATATGTTTTTTTTCTTCAGTGTTTCAGTGCCAAGCAAACAAAATATTTGCTGAGTGCTAAAATATCAAGAACATTATATGAGACACTATTCTAGAGAAGGAGAGACATAAATTCATTTAGGAAAGAAGTTCTGATTTTACAAACTTATTTCCTCCCTGCTTAAACTCGAATTATACCCTGTACACAGCCCTGTTTTGCCACTGTCTCAAAGTATTTAAATTATGTGTTTAGGTTTCTGCTTCTCCCAATGTATTCTGGAGTTTTTTGGTTTCTTTTTAGAACAGAGGTCATATCTAACTAATCATGGCACCTGCAGGATCTTCTGCAATGCTCAGCCCACAGTCCATTCTTCCTAAATACTTGATAAGTGAATGAGTGAATGAATCAGGAATCAGGGAACACAAGTTATTTGAGCAATTGGTTTTTATCTTCCAAGAGAGAACTGTAATATAAGAGATCACAGATGGAATATGGAAAACAGAACTCCAGTATTTTCTTTGTCATAAACTTACATGCCACAGAGTTCTCTGAAATGAAAAAATCCACATCTGTGATAAGAAGGGATGTGTCTTTGAGATGAAGCAATTCACTGTACAGCTCACAGGAACTCTGAGAATGAAAAGGAAATACTGTATATAAACACTGTGGGGACTTCTCATCTCAGTTTTGACATGTATAAAGCTCGGAAATCATCACTTCTATCCTCGAAACAAGTAAAAGATAAACAGAAAAATCAATGGCTATGCTTGTTCTTTCAGTGAAGTATGTAAGTTGTTTAGTTGTTTAGTTGAGTCTGCTCTTTGAGACCCCATGGACTGTGGTCCACTGGGCCCTTCTGTCCGTGGGATTTCCTAAGTAAAAATACTGGAGTGGATTTGCATTTCCTTCTCCAGGTGACCTTCCAAATCCAGGGATCAAACCCATGTTTCCTACACTCTAGGTGGATTCTTTTACCACTGAGCCATCAGGGAAGTCCAGTGGCCTATGACACCACATCAAAATCTGGAGGAACAGGTGAATGCATAAAGTCAAGGTAGAGATCTGTTGGAGGCAGAGTATCCACTAGCTTGAGGTGAAAATCTCCCAGGAAGGAGCTGGAGGTCTGGGGATCCCATACAGTTTTGTGGGTTTTGCCTTCAGTAACTTCACCAAGTTCTAAGGGCTTCTTGGGCCTTGTCGGAGAGGCAGTGCTAAAATATCAAGAACATTATATGAGACACTATTCTAGAGAAGGAGACATAAATTCATTTAGGAAAGAAGTTCTGATTTTACAAACTTATTTCCTCCCTGCTTAAACTCGAATTATACCCTGTACACAGCCCTGTTTTGCCACTGTCTCAAAGTATTTAAATTATGTGTTTAGGTTTCTGCTTCTCCCAATGTATTTTGGAGTTTTTGGTTTCTTTTTAGAACAGAGGTCATATCTAACTAATCATGGTACCTGCAGGATCTTCTGCAATGCTCAGCCCACAGTCCATTCTTCCTAAATACTTGATAAGTGAATGAGTGAATGAATCAGGAATCAGGGAACACAAGTTATTTGAGCAATTGGTTTTTATCTTCCAAGAGAGAACTGTAATATAAGAGATCACAGATGGAATATGGAAAACAGAACTCCAGTATTTTCTTTGTCATAAACTTACATGCCACAGAGTTCTCTGAAATGAAAAAATCCACATCTGTGATAAGAAGGGATGTGTCTTTGAGATGAAGCAATTCACTGTACAGCTCACAGGAACTCTGAGAATGAAAAGGAAATACTGTATATAAACACTGTGGGGACTTCTCATCTCAGTTTTGACATGTATAAAGCTCGGAAATCATCACTTCTATCCTTGAAACAAGTAAAAGATAAACAGAAAAATCAATGGCTATGCTTGTTCTTTCAGTGAAGTATGTAAGTTGTTTAGTTGTTTAGTTGAGTCTGCTCTTTGAGACCCCATGGACTGTGGTCCACTGGGCCCTTCTGTCCGTGGGATTTCCTAAGTAAAAATACTGGAGTGGATTTGCATTTCCTTCTCCAGGTGACCTTCCAAATCCAGGGATCAAACCCATGTTTCCTACACTCTAGGTGGATTCTTTTACCACTGAGCCATCAGGGAAGTCCAGTGGCCTATGACACCACATCAAAATCTGGAGGAACAGGTGAATGCATAAAGTCAAGGTAGAGATCTGTTGGAGGCAGAGTATCCACTAGCTTGAGGTGAAAATCTCCCAGGAAGGAGCTGGAGGTCTGGGGATCCCATACAGTTTTGTGGGTTTTGCCTTCAGTAACTTCACCAAGTTCTAAGGGCTTCTTGGGCCTTGTCGGAGAGGCAGGAAAGATATCATTGTAAAATACACCCTTAACAAAGGCCTGCTTTTGGGGGGAAGTGATTTAAGCAGCGTGTCTTCCAGTTGGGAAAGGGCATTCTCCCCACTTTAGACACTTCTCGCTTTCCTTTTTAAGAGAGAAAGAATTCTAAGACCAAAGAAACATTTATGAAAGTCACAAATCTGCCCACTTCAAACTGACATGTAATCATGAGATGATAGGAAACTTCTCGCTTGCATATTACTGCCAAACAAACAGGGCTTAAGGATGGCAACTGTGCATTACAGCAAGACACAGACTCCATCTGAAGAGGAATTCGTAGAGAAACATAACCACAAGAGAAGGAAACCTAACCCTTTAGGAGCTAGAACCTTCTGACACTTAAATTCCAGCAAACCTCCAACACACCTTCATTCCCACAGAGACTGCCACAGAGCCTCGGCTGAAGGCCGATTTACCCCACTTCATCACATTCAATACAAAGCAACAAACTTTCCACAGAAAATTACGACTGTCAAAAGGGAAAGAAAAATTACTCTGAAGAGATAAAACAAATATTACAACAAGACTCAGATATGACATAGAATTGGATTTAAAATAACCCAAACTAGTATGTTAAAAGCTGAACTGGAAAAAGCATACAGCATCAAGGGATGGGTAATATCTGAAGAGAAACTGAAAGTCTAAGAATCCAAGAAAAAAATTCACTGGGGATAAAACACACTGCACTAAAAATGAAGAAAATTTCCAAATGGTGTATCAGTAGATTCAATATGGCCCTAAGAATATTCTTAGGCTTAAACATGTATAAATAGAAATGCTTCACCTGAAATTCAAAGGAAGAAAAACTAAACTATCTGAAAACTTTAGGCCTATTTCAAAAGGTATAACATATGATTAATTGGAATACCAAAAGAAGAACGACAGAATAGTGAAGAAAAAATTATTTGAAGTAATAATAGCTGAGATTATTCCAAAATTAACAATGGATGCCAAACAAGAGATTCAGGAAGCTCAGAGAACACCCAGCAAATTATTAAAAAGAGAAAAGAAACAAACAAAAAATCCAGCTTACATTAAGGCATATCATGTTCAAACTGCAGAAAACCAGAGACAAAGAGAATTTGTTAAAAGAAACCATAATGGAGAAAAATGAAATAACACCTTATAATTCTTATAGCTGTTCCTCAAGTTCTAAGTAAGGAATTATATAGTTCTAAATTACACTTGGTCTGTTCATTAGAAACTAGAGAAGCAAATAAAACTATGGAGTGAAATATTTAAATGGTCGAAACAGCAAACAATAAACTACCAAAATTATTTATACAGTGAGATTATCTATGAAAAGTTAAAGAGAAATAAAAACGTTTGAGAAAAAAGAGAGCATCTTTAGTAGAGCAGTGATGGTAGAGCACTGCACTAGGACTGGAAGCATGTCTGCATGGTCCACCACAGCAAGTCCTCACCCCAGAACAGCGCCCGGACGCAGTGGACACCTCAGAGACAGGCTCAGAAATGAACGGAGATCAGTGGTAAGAGAACAATAATCTTAATGTCTGGGTTGAATAACACATAACTTTTTCAAATTAAAAGGGCTTGATTTGAAGTTTGGAAGCATCCTGTGAAAAATACTTTACTGATGATGAGTTTCCACAATCTCTGGATAATTACCATAGATTTATGAAGGTGCTAGAAAAGTGTAGGGTGCTTAATGCTTCCACTCACTAATGACTTTAATCAATGTAACACCAGAACATGCTGTATGTGTGAAATACGCACGAATTAATTTCAGTTTAAAATTTTGGTTTTGAAGTCTTTGCATTTTTCAGAGGACTCAGACAAGCATAATTAACATAACATTAGCTTTTCATCAGAAGAGACTTCAGTTTTATATTACTCTGACCCTAGCCTTACAACTGCCTTTTATTATTATTATTATTATTAATAATGACCTGTGGGGCCCTCCAGTCATCTCCCTGTCTTCTCATTTCTCCCATTCCATTTTCATTTCTTCTCTTTTCCATTTTCCTTTCCTGTTTTTCACTCCCCTTAATATACATGTCTACATCTTTAGTATTTTCTTTATGATTTCTTTTTTGTTCCCTGAGGTTTTATTCAGTCTTCTAATATGAAGTTTCACCCACATTAAGTCATCAAATCCCTACTTAACTCAGTTTTAGAACCTGCTGATATAATCCAATAAATAAGATGAAGGGAGATGAAGTGTGTTACACATTTGCAAACCTTTTTCTTCTCCCTCAATGCATGCATTACTGCTTTTATGTTTGTTTCTAATGCATCTTAAGCCATTAATTCCAGGCACATACAGAGAAGGCGTCATTCTGCCCATGTGGCCCAGGGCTGTAGAAGTATGATCTCCACAAGGATGCGCTGCTCAGACCGTCTGTGTGGCAGCGGGCATGACTGACAGAGGGCCGCAGCACTGGTAATTTCAGAGGAGGCTTTCTTCTGCAGAGCAGCATCCACAGTGGGAGAGGCAGTCACAGACCTGGGCTTGATGACCTGCTGCACCAACGAACCCGGACGCAGTGGACACCTCAGAGACAGGCTCAGAAATGAACGGAGATCAGTGGTAAGAGAACAATAATCTTAATGTCTGGGTTGAATAACACATAACTTTTTCAAATTAAAAGGGCTTGATTTGAAGTTTGGAAGCATCCTGTGAAAAATACTTTACTGATGATGAGTTTCCACAATCTCTGGATAATTACCATAGATTTATGAAGGTGCTAGAAAAGTGTAGGGTGCTTAATGCTTCCACTCACTAATGACTTTAATCAATGTAACACCAGAACATGCTGTATGTGTGAAATACGCACGAATTAATTTCAGTTTAAAATTTTGGTTTTGAAGTCTTTGCATTTTTCAGAGGACTCAGACAAGCATAATTAACATAACATTAGCTTTTCATCAGAAGAGACTTCAGTTTTATATTACTCTGACCCTAGCCTTACAACTGCCTTTTATTATTATTATTATTATTAATAATGACCTGTGGGGCCCTCCAGTCATCTCCCTGTCTTCTCATTTCTCCCATTCCATTTTCATTTCTTCTCTTTTCCATTTTCCTTTCCTGTTTTTCACTCCCCTTAATATACATGTCTACATCTTTAGTATTTTCTTTATGATTTCTTTTTTGTTCCCTGAGGTTTTATTCAGTCTTCTAATATGAAGTTTCACCCACATTAAGTCATCAAATCCCTACTTAACTCAGTTTTAGAACCTGCTGATATAATCCAATAAATAAGATGAAGGGAGATGAAGTGTGTTACACATTTGCAAACCTTTTTCTTCTCCCTCAATGCATGCATTACTGCTTTTATGTTTGTTTCTAATGCATCTTAAGCCATTAATTCCAGGCACATACAGAGAAGGCGTCATTCTGCCCATGTGGCCCAGGGCTGTAGAAGTATGATCTCCACAAGGATGCGCTGCTCAGACTGTCTGTGTGGCAGCGGGCATGACTGACAGAGGGCCGCAGCACTGGTAATTTCAGAGGAGGCTTTCTTCTGCAGAGCAGCATCCACAGTGGGAGAGGCAGTCACAGACCTGGGCTTGATGACCTGCTGCACCAACGAACCTGGACCTGGTAGAAGCATCTAGCCATGCAGAAGCCCTGAAACCACTGTTACCTGGCAAACCAGGAAGGGAGGGCAGGATATATGATCTCTGCGGCACTGTGATCTCTATCATGCACATGCTTAATAGATCATGCTGTCCTTTGTAAAAGAATAGGCAGGGGATTATCACAAGTGCTCCTTGATATTTATAAAACAAAATCAAGAATGGAGAAGCAGAAGGCTGAACTTGGTCATCTCCATTTAAGAAATTAAAAAGTTCCTTTCCTAACTCACAGGCCTGAATCAGTAGATTCAGAATCCATTGCCAGAGTGGCAGCTGGCAGAGTCACCTTCAAGACCATGCTCAGTGATGAGTCTTTCAGTTTTGCTGCAAAAGCATTAAGACCATTTACTCTGGGGAGAAAAGGGACTAGCCACATATTAGGGGAGATTTTGATGACTATTGGAAGCAAAATCTGGTTACAAGCATCAAAGCATCACAATGAAGCCCCTTCTATTTAACAAATGGTGCATATTTAAAGTTCACTAACAAGAGGAGGATTGTGAGAGATTGGAATAGAAGCTGAATCACCCAGGTGCTGCACTTGGGCTCCTACCAATAAACCTTCACACCATTGTGACTATGAATAGACCCCGGGTGAAAAGGGTGTACCTTCTAGCACCCTTTCTTCTGATGCAAAATACCAGATGTCAAATCTTTGGGCAAAACTTTGCACCCTCATATATACAAGGATGTTCCCTGTAGCATCATTTTTGGTGGCAAAGAGCTGAAAGCAACATGGCGTTACAGCCTTGCTAACAAAAGAGATGGGAAAAAATGTGTTGGATGGATACCATAGAGCATCCTGCAGCCACTAGAAGGAGCAGAGAATTAACTGAACATGTAGACAGACTTTTTTTTTTGTGGGGTAGGGCAGGTTGGGGAGGGAGGGGAGCAGGCGGGCCACTTCTATTGGTTCTTCATTTATCTATTTTCATCCATCTTTGTTCTTTGGCCCGTGTGGGCTCCCCAGAGGGCAGCGGGCATGACTGACAGAGGGCCGCAGCACTGGTAATTTCAGAGGAGGCTTTCTTCTGCAGAGCAGCATCCACAGTGGAGAGGCAGTCACAGACCTGGGCTTGATGACCTGCTGCACCAACGAACCTGGACCTGGTAGAAGCATCTAGCCATGCAGAAGCCCTGAAACCACTGTTACCTGGCAAACCAGGAAGGGAGGGCAGGATATATGATCTCTGCGGCACTGTGATCTCTATCATGCACATGCTTAATAGATCATGCTGTCCTTTGTAAAAGAATAGGCAGGGGATTATCACAAGTGCTCCTTGATATTTATAAAACAAAATCAAGAATGGAGAAGCAGAAGGCTGAACTTGGTCATCTCCATTTAAGAAATTAAAAAGTTCCTTTCCTAACTCACAGGCCTGAATCAGTAGATTCAGAATCCATTGCCAGAGTGGCAGCTGGCAGAGTCACCTTCAAGACCATGCTCAGTGATGAGTCTTTCAGTTTTGCTGCAAAAGCATTAAGACCATTTACTCTGGGGAGAAAAGGGACTAGCCACATATTAGGGGAGATTTTGATGACTATTGGAAGCAAAATCTGGTTACAAGCATCAAAGCATCACAATGAAGCCCCTTCTATTTAACAAATGGTGCATATTTAAAGTTCACTAACAAGAGGAGGATTGTGAGAGATTGGAATAGAAGCTGAATCACCCAGGTGCTGCACTTGGGCTCCTACCAATAAACCTTCACACCATTGTGACTATGAATAGACCCCGGGTGAAAAGGGTGTACCTTCTAGCACCCTTTCTTCTGATGCAAAATACCAGATGTCAAATCTTTGGGCAAAACTTTGCACCCTCATATATACAAGGATGTTCCCTGTAGCATCATTTTTGGTGGCAAAGAGCTGAAAGCAACATGGCGTTACAGCCTTGCTAACAAAAGAGATGGGAAAAAATGTGTTGGATGGATACCATAGAGCATCCTGCAGCCACTAGAAGGAGCAGAGAATTAACTGAACATGTAGACAGACTTTTTTTTTGTGGGGTAGGGCAGGTTGGGGAGGGAGGGGGGTGGGAGGGCCACTTCTTTTGGTCTTTCATTTATCTATTTTCAGCCATCTTTGTTCTTTGGCCCGTGTGGGCCTCCCATCGCAGTGGCCTCTGTTGTCGCAGAGCACCGGTTCTGGGTGCATGTGCTCCAGAGCTCTGGCTTGGTCATTGGACACATGGGTCCAGCCGCTCCGTGGCACGTGGGATCTTCCCAGGCCAGGGATCGAACTGGCATCCCTTGCACTGCAAGGCAGTGTCTTTACCCACTGGACCACCAGGAAAGCCCGTAGACAGATCTTTAAACAAAATAAGATGCTCCGCATAATAGCAAGAATGAGAACCAGAAGACCACGTACAGATTAGAAGACATAAAAATACGCACAACACACCAGAATGATGCCCTGTTGCTTGGGAAGTTGAGAGGGGGTAAAGTGTGTCTTCAGGAATAAAAGGAAGAAAACCATAACTGAGACAGAAAAGCTGAAACAACATTCATGGCTACCAGCTACATTCCAGTGATCACATCTTTAGGGATCAAACATTCCCTGCAAATGCTGCTTCTAAAGCATCTTTTATTCTAACACTTGCAACATCTGAGTTCATGGTGGATTGAGCTGCTTGGTGGTCCTAGACATCTCAACACATTTTCCAGATGAATAACTGGATTTAGGCAATGACTCTCTACATCCTGTTTCACCAACTGCTTATCATTCCCTTTCACTGATTTTGTACAGATTGTTGACCAGTCACTTGGCTTTGGTTTTTCTGCTCACAATTCTCCCATTACCCTTCTATTAACTTTTCCAATTCTAGTCTAGTTGCAAAGAATCTATAATTTACATGTAAGGACAAAAGAAATATGCCTGCTTTTTTAAAAAAGAGCTTTCTGAGAGTTGTTGCCAGTCATTAGTTATCATATCATTGGAAAAACCCCTGATGCTGGGAAAAAGAGAAGCTAAAAGGAGAAGGGGATGACAGAGGACGAGATGGTTGGATGGTGTCACTGAGTCAATGGACATGAGTTTCAGCAAGCTCCAAGAGATGGTGAAGGACAGGCAAGCCTGGCGGGCTGCAGTCCATGGGATTGCAAAGAGTCAGCCACAACGGAGCGACTGAACTTAACTGAGTTATCATTTAGTATATACCTTTATAAGAAAAACTCATTAGAAGACATATTGCTGCTTCCAGATTATATTGCTAATGATGGTAATAGCATACAAACATTACCATCAAATTATTAATTTTACCAAAATATGAATCTCCCACGTGGCACTGGTGGTAAAGAAACTGCCTGCAATGCAGGAGACGATGCGGGTTTGATCCCCGTGTCAGGACAATTCCTTGGGGGAGGGCATGGCAATTAACTCCAGTACTCTTGCCTGGAGAACCCTGTGGACAGAGGAGCCTGGATGGCTATGGTTCATAGAGTCACAAAGAGATGGACATGCCTGAAGCAACAGAGTGTGTTGATGTTTAGTCACTAAATTGTGTCTGACTCTTTGTGACCTGTGAACTGTAGCCTGACAGGCTCCTCTGTCCATGGGATTTCCAAGGCAAGAATACTAGAGTGTGTTGTCATTTCCTACTCCAGAGGATCTTTCTTGGTCCAGGAATTGAAGCTGTGTCTTGTGCATTGGTAAGCAGATTGTTTACCACTGAGCCACTAGGGAAGTCCATGAATCTCCTTGTCTTATTTTGAGCGCCCCAAGAGGATCCAACAAGTTGCACTAGGATTCCATCGTTAGGGTGTGAGGAGCTATTGGTAACAAGTGTGACCTGGGAACATTTTGGATTCATGATGCTCCCTGGTTATATATTGTTCAGTTAAAAAACAAAATATGACCTCTGGAGAATGTACCCTTTAGGATTAAATATCAAGCTCACTGTTCAATCTTTAGCTAATTTATAATTTACTAACAGTTTAACTAGGCTGGTTTTTCTTTGCCTGAACATAAGAATTTACATTATGCTCTGAATTAAAATTTTCATTTAATACATTTATGGTATCTCAGTCAGTAAATAATCTGCCTGCAATGCAGGAGACCCAGGTTTGATTCCTAGATTGGGGCGATCCCCTGGAGAAGGAAATGGCAAGCCAATCCCTGATTCTTGCCTAGAGAATCCCATGGACAGAGGAAACTGGCAGGCTACAGTCCATGGGATTGCAAGAGTCAGACAACTTAAGAGATGACTTAGCAACTAAACCACAAACAATAAAGGACATCCAAGGAATCACCAGGCTTCCCTGGTAGTTCGAGCTTCCCTGGTATCTCAGATGGCAAAGAATCTGCTGGCAACGCAGGAGACCCGGGTTTGATCTCTGGGTTGAGAAGGTCCCCTGGAGAAGGGAAAGGCTACTCATTCCAGTATTCATGCCTGAGAATTCCATAGACAGAGGAGTCTGGCAGCCTATGGTCCATAGGGTCGCAAAGAGTCAAAGAGTCAGACAGGACTGAAAGACTAATACACAGACACACACACACACATGCACACACACACACACACACACACAAGGAATCCTGTAACTACTGAACCAGGTTAGCTAGAGAAATAAAGAGAATTCAAGAGAATGAAGCAAAAGGGTGTATAACTAGGAAAAAATTAAAACAAACAAAAATAATCTGATGGAAAATACTACCTTAATGGTTTTAATTAGAAGAGTCAAATAGTTCTTTACCCTAAACTGAAGCAACTCTTCATCAAGGGGAATTGTGCTGTATTCAGCACTTTCAAATGAAAACAAAAAGGTAATTTGTATTTGGTAAGATGAAAATTCAGGGTTATAAGAAAACTGACAGATTTTCTCCTGAGACTATCTTTTTTTCTTTGTTCACTATATTCTTAGTGGATCCTAATCTGTTGAAGTCACCCATTTTTACAAATTTACGGATTAAGGGTGTGAGGAGCTATTGGTAAAAAGGGACTCACTGTTCCCAATTTTCTTTAGCTAATTTTATAATTTACTAACAGTTTAAACAAAGGCTGGTTTTTCTTTGCCTGAACATAAGAATTTACATTATGCTCTGAATTAAAATTTTCATTTAATACATTTATGGTATCTCAGTCAGTAAATAATCTGCCTGCAATGCAGGAGACCCAGGTTTGATTCCTAGATTGGGGCGATCCCCTGGAGAAGGAAATGGCAAGCCAATCCCTGATTCTTGCCTAGAGAATCCCATGGACAGAGGAAACTGGCAGGCTACAGTCCATGGGATTGCAAGAGTCAGACAACTTAAGAGATGACTTAGCAACTAAACCACAAACAGTAAAGGACATCCAAGGAATCACCAGGCTTCCCTGGTAGTTCGAGCTTCCCTGGTATCTCAGATGGCAAAGAATCTGCTGGCAATGCAGGAGACCCGGGTTTGATCTCTGGGTTGAGAAGGTCCCCTGGAGAAGGGAAAGGCTACTCATTCCAGTATTCATGCTGAGAATTCCATAGACAGAGGAGTCTGGCAGCCTATGGTCCATAGGGTCGCAAAGAGTCAAAGAGTCAGACAGGACTGAAAGACTAATACACAGACACACACACACACATGCACACACACACACACACACACACAAGGAATCCTGTAACTACTGAACCAGGTTAGCTAGAGAAATAAAGAGAATCCAAGAGAATGAAGCAAAAGGGTGTATAACTAGGAAAAAATTAAAACAAACAAAAATAATCTGATGGAAAATACTACCTTAATGGTTTTAATTAGAAGAGTCAAATAGTTCTTTACCCTAAACTGAAGCAACTCTTCATCAAGGGGAATTGTGCTGTATTCAGCACTTTCAAATGAAAACAAAAAGGTAATTTGTATTTGGTAAGATGAAAATTCAGGGTTATAAGAAAACTGACAGATTTTCTCCTGAGACTATCTTTTTTTCTTTGTTCACTATATTCTTAGTGGATCCTAATCTGTTGAAGTCACCCATTTTTTACAAATTCTTTAGCACTATTCAGTTTAGGATGAAGTTAATTCAATAGTTAGAAAATAATGATAACAAATCTTTTCTCATTTTCATTTGAAATAGCTTCACAGCAGAGAGAACAGCATGAGACAATGAACAATGGATTAGCAATCAGAGACTTTCAGTTCTAAATTCAGCATTGTCTGAAATCAACAAAGTATGAACTTGGGCCATCTCTAACTCTGTGAGCCTTAGCGTCCACATCTGTTAAGTAACCCCTGTGGCCTAGGTTCGAAACCCTGAACCTGAAATTCAGGTAGCTGACTGTGGTCTGATATACTCCCTGGGGGTGAGGTGAGGAGAAGAGAACGGCATCTCAGACAGAGAATTACAACTATGTGACATTAATGAACTTCCTTTTGAAATTTAGCTTTTCAAATATTTAAATTGTTATTTAAATCTTGGGTATAGATAATAAACCACAGAGGTATTAACAGTACCTGTGATTTTATCAGTAATAGAAAACAACAGATGTTTTCATATCACATTAAGATATAGATATTTCACACTGTCATTTAAGTTCATCACTGCTTCAAAATTATAAAAACTATTAGACATACTGGTATACCTTGTCATTTTTGTGTCAATAAAGAGAAATTAGTAAATATAAATCTATGCATATTTAAATAAGTCCACCTACTTTACATTATACATTTAAACATATTTTGTAAATAAGTACAAAAATCTCATACTGCAAAAGAACTCTATGGTTCTGAAGACAGGAAACCTCTAGGCCAGCTGATGAAAACAATCCCTTTCACCTCTAACATATCCTTTTAAATCCCATAAAAGGATACTTGATTTCTTCAGGTTTGAGGGGGAAAAACTGGAAATAATGAATGTTCCATATTTTACAGATTTTTTACATGACATTCTCTGGTCACATTACAAATTCTTCTAATCCAATCCTCTTGTTCTATTCTGACTTTTTATCGATGGAATATACACAAGAATCAACAGTTATATCCAAATCTAATGGTAGGCGTCATGTGAATGGGCCTGTATGGAAATATTTACATCCCAAACAAGCCTCCCCTGTTAAATAACTGATGGAAAAGAGTGTTTTCCATCATTATTTTGCAAGAACATGCAAAGTATGGGCTGAGGGCTTCTTAGCCCAATAATGATAAAAAGATAACCCTCATGAATCATCAAGCTAAATGCAAAAAAAAAAATATATATATATATAAAACATTTGGATGACAACATAAGAGAAAGTCTAGATGATCCTGGATGTGATGATATATCTTTAAGACACCATATCAAAGATACAGTCCATAAAATAAATAGTCACTAAGCTAGACTTCATTAAGATTAAAACTTCTTTTTGTGAAAAAAAAAGAAGAAAAATCATTACCAAGATTATCAGAAGACAAGCCAAAGGACTGGGAGAAAATATCTGCAAAAGACTTCTAATAAAGGGTTGCTACTCACAATATACAAGGAACTAAAAAACTCAATAGCAAGAAAGCAAACAGTGTAATTTAAAATGGTTCAAAGACCCGACAGATACCTCCCAAGAAGATATATGGATGGCAAAGAAAAGATACTTCAAAAAGAAGAAAAAGACACTCCGCATTATGTATTATTAGGGGTGGAGGGTCATAAAAAAGGTATTAACAGTACCTGTGATTTTATCAGTAATAGAAACAACAGATGTTTTCATATCACATTAAGATATAGATATTTCACACTGTCATTTAAGTTCATCACTGCTTCAAAATTATAAAAACTATTAGACATACTGGTATACCTTGTCATTTTTGTGTCAATAAAGAGAAATTAGTAAATATAAATCTATGCATATTTAAATAAGTCCACCTACTTTACATTATACATTTAAACATATTTTGTAAATAAGTACAAAAATCTCATACTGCAAAAGAACTCTATGGTTCTGAAGACAGGAAACCTCTAGGCCAGCTGATGAAAACAATCCCTTTCACCTCTAACATATCCTTTTAAATCCCATAAAAGGATACTTGATTTCTTCAGGTTTGAGGGGGAAAAACTGGAAATAATGAATGTTCCATATTTTACAGATTTTTTACATGACATTCTCTGGTCACATTACAAATTCTTCTAATCCAATCCTCTTGTTCTATTCTGACTTTTTATCGATGGAATATACACAAGAATCAACAGTTATATCCAAATCTAATGGTAGGCGTCATGTGAATGGGCCTGTATGGAAATATTTACATCCCAAACAAGCCTCCCCTGTTAAATAACTGATGGAAAAGAGTGTTTTCCATCATTATTTTGCAAGAACATGCAAAGTATGGGCTGAGGGCTTCTTAGCCCAATAATGATAAAAAGATAACCCTCATGAATCATCAAGCTAAATGCAAAAAAAAAAAAAAATATATATAAAACATTTGGATGACAACATAAGAGAAAGTCTAGATGATCCTGGATGTGATGATATATCTTTAAGACACCATATCAAAGATACAGTCCATAAAATAAATAGTCACTAAGCTAGACTTCATTAAGATTAAAACTTCTTTTTGTGAAAAAAAAAGAAGAAAAATCATTACCAAGATTATCAGAAGACAAGCCAAAGGACTGGGAGAAAATATCTGCAAAAGACTTCTAATAAAGGGTTGCTACTCACAATATACAAGGAACTAAAAAACTCAATAGCAAGAAAGCAAACAGTGTAATTTAAAATGGTTCAAAGACCCCGACAGATACCTCTCCAAGAAGATATATGGATGGCAAATAAAAGATACTTCAAAAAGAAGAAAAAGACACTCCGCATTATGTATTATTAGGGGGTGGAGGGTGAGAGATGAATAAGTGGAACACAGGATTTTTAGAGTAAAGAAAATACTTTGTGTAATATTATAATGATGGATATGTGTCATTATACATTTGTCCAAACCCACAAAATGTATAGCACCAAGCATGAAATGTAAGGTAAACCATGGACTTTGGGTAATGATGCATCAATATAGGTTCATCTCTGTGATAAAAAGTACTATTCTGGTGAGTGATGTTGCTAATGAAAAAGGCAATGAATATATGTGATCAGAGGTTTGGGGGCAATATCTGTGAATTCCTCTGTTTTGTTGTAAACCTAAAATCTTCTCGAAAAAATAAAGTATTAAAAACAAGCAAACATTAAAATGATAACCTCTCTTCTCACAGACACAATTAGGAGAGTTTTCTGTAGCAACATACATAAGGATTGTATGTCAGTCCTAAAGGAAATCAACCCTGACTATTCACTGGAAGGACTGAGGCTGAAGCTGAGGCTCTAGTACTTTGGCTACCTTATGCAAAGAGACAACTCTTAGAAAAGACCCTGATGTTGGGAAAAATAGAAGGCAAAAGGAGAAGGGGACGACTGAGGACTAGATGGTCGGATGGCGTCATTGAGTCAATGGACATAAGTTTTAGCAAGCCTGGGGCAATGGTGAAGGACAAGGAAGCCTGGTGTGCCACAATCCATGGGGTTGCGAAGAGTTAGACATGACTGAGTGAAAGGATTGAATTGAAATGATACGATAATAAGGAATCCTATTATACGGTAGTTTCAACACGAAACAGACATTTTAAATCACTGTATTTTGGACCAGATCCCTATTTTCACAATACTGACATTATGTTATTAATGTAAAAAAATAAATATAGAGGTGTCACTAGTGTATATTGGTTGGGGTTAATGCAGAAAAGAGAACTGGGTACTAATCATTATTTATGCAACATCTCCCAGGTCTCTCAAGAGGTAAACAACTCCCCTGCCAATGCAAGAGCTGTGGGTTCAATCCCTGGGTTGGGAAGACTTCCCGGTGAAGGGAATGGCTACCCATTCCAGTATTCTTGCCTGGAAAATCCCATAGAGAGAGGAGCCTGGCAGACTATAGCCTAAGGGGTCACAAAGAGTCAACACTACTTAGTAATTAAACAACAATATTTAATTCAGGAGATTTTTTGAAGGATTAAGCCAAATAAAGCAACACTTCTTGGATGTTAACAAAAATTCAGTACTATTATCAATATTAGATTAAATAATAACCATTCTGTAAGAACTGATTGGGACTTGATTTTTGCTTTTGCTTTTGCTTTTTCAATGATATGAGAAGCATTCTAAGTCATTTCTGCTTATTCATTCCAGCCAAATAAGCAAGAAATGGACTTGGCCACATCAACCTGATCTGGGGAATCTTAATTTATCTCAAGTAACATTTGGAGTGTATACTGTAGTTTTTACTGAAATGGTGCTGTGTCTTGAGAAGGGTAGAAGACAAAATATCCAATATCTGAGGGGGACAGTTAGAATAGTTACATGCATTTCTGTAATATGACCTGTCTGGTAGAGGAGATGGATAGGAAATTGTTAGCTTCTTTTTTAACACCTAAGCCTATTCTTTCTTCATCCAGAATACATCATCAATGAATAGTCTCATCATTTTCAACTAATGGGGTAAGAATGAAAGGGAACATATTTTCAAGGTTTTCTAGCTGTTAAAATACAAACATTGAGATCACAGGGATTCAAATAGCTACATTTGCAAGAACGTTTTATCTGATGGATTAAACCAAATGGGAGATGTTTATCTAGAACAAGCTACTGAGTTTTCAATCTTGCAAGATGAGACAGCGAAAGGATTGAATTGAAATGATACGATAATAAGGAATCCTATTATACGGTAGTTTCAACACGAAACAGACATTTTAAATCACTGTATTTTGGACCAGATCCCTATTTTCACAATACTGACATTATGTTATTAATGTAAAAAAATAAATATAGAGGTGTCACTAGTGTATATTGGTTGGGGTTAATGCAGAAAAGAGAACTGGGTACTAATCATTATTTATGCAACATCTCCCAGGTCTCTCAAGAGGTAAACAACTCCCCTGCCAATGCAAGAGCTGTGGGTTCAATCCCTGGGTTGGGAAGACTTCCCGGTGAAGGGAATGGCTACCCATTCCAGTATTCTTGCCTGGAAAATCCCATAGAGAGAGGAGCCTGGCAGACTATAGCCTAAGGGGTCACAAAGAGTCAACACTACTTAGTAATTAAACAACAATATTTAATTCAGGAGATTTTTTGAAGGATTAAGCCAAATAAAGCAACACTTCTTGGATGTTAACAAAAATTCAGTACTATTATCAATATTAGATTAAATAATAACCATTCTGTAAGAACTGATTGGGACTTGATTTTTGCTTTTGCTTTTTCTTTTTCAATGATATGAGAAGCATTCTAAGTCATTTCTGCTTATTCATTCCAGCCAAATAAGCAAGAAATGGACTTGGCCACATCAACCTGATCTGGGGAATCTTAATTTATCTCAAGTAACATTTGGAGTGTATACTGTAGTTTTTACTGAAATGGTGCTGTGTCTTGAGAAGGGTAGAAGACAAAATATCCAATATCTGAGGGGGACAGTTAGAATAGTTACATGCATTTCTGTAATATGACCTGTCTGGTAGAGGAGATGGATAGGAAATTGTTAGCTTCTTTTTTAACACCTAAGCCTATTCTTTCTTCATCCAGAATACATCATCAATGAATAGTCTCATCATTTTCAACTAATGGGGTAAGAATGAAAGGGAACATATTTTCAAGGTTTTCTAGCTGTTAAAATACAAACATTGAGATCACAGGGATTCAAATAGCTACATTTGCAAGAACGTTTTATCTGATGGATTAAACCAAATGGGAGATGTTTATCTAGAAAACAAGCTACTGAGTCTTTCAAGAGCAAGTTCTTGGCAATTTGCCTTCACTCTCTTTTGCTCTCAGTTACTAATGCTTTCTGCTTACTCTCTGCTCTCTGCTGCCTATCTGAGAGAAGCCTAGCTTTTCCTCTAAACCCAAAGCAGAGGTTTGCTGTCAACGGGGAAGGCACTTTCTAAAAGGCAACAAACAACACAGCAACCGACAACTGTGCCGGTTAAAGGGTTTCAAATTCTACAATCATTCTCACCATAAACCAGAGCAGATTTTTTAAACAGATGTAAATTAAGTGACATATTTCAGACTAACAGGAGCTAGAAAATTCAGTAGTTATAAGACCTCTGGAAAATAAATTTTATGTATGAATATTGCTTCATGGTAAAAAACAAAAACACATGTCTCCAAACAATATCATTTCATGTTTCTCGGATTAAGATTAGGGATATGGTCCTCTCTGCCATCAATGTAATGTTGAATAAATCCATCTGAATGTTTTAAAGCAGAAACAGCTCTAAAAACGTAATCTACGCAGCTGAAGAGGAGACCTGCAAGGGCTTTCAGAAGGCACACGCTGTGGGGCTGGGGACTGTGTGTGCAGAGCATGCAGCTCTGTTTGCTGGAGACAGATTGCCACAGTCTGACTCCAAGGGCTCTTGCATTGGGGCCATCATTTTTGATGTAGACTGGTAATTGCCCAGCATGTTGTCTTGAATTCTGTCTCAAGCTGTTTATATTCTTTTCTACTAATTCCACTCAATGTTTTCATATCTACAATCACATTAAGAGTGGAGAGGCAGTGTGAATGCCAAAGTCTATTTAGAGTTATTAAAGTGATTTATACCTTTCATACTTCCTAACAATTATTAAGGTAAAAGAGAAGGGAAAAAGATACATAAATTCAGGATTAGTACATGCTCTTGTGCCTGAAAGGTTCACAGTTGATCTCAACCTGATAAATTTCATGGGTCATCTTAATCCTATTACAAGTTACTTTATTTTCTCAATTATTCAATCACAAACATTTACTGCTTTCTGTGAACCAACCATTGGAGTGTTAGGGGCAGAAAAATGCCATCAGTATGATCGCCCTTCTCAAGGAACTTGACATATTCTGGACAGATGTCCAAACAAAACAGCAAGTGGAATTTGCTGTGACATGTTCTAGAGTGAAATACAGAAGAATGACTCTGGAACAAAGCATTTTATCTTACACAGGCATGCCTAGAAGACTAATAAGGAAAGTCAAACAACTGTTTTGATTTCCCAGTGGATACAAAAGCTATATTTATACTTTAATCTATGAAGTATACAATAGCATTATGTCTAGAAAAACTATGTATATACCTTATATAAAAATATTTATTGTTAAAAATGCCAAGAGAATTCCAGTTAGTAACATCAAAGGTCACTGATCACCATAACAAATGCTGTGGTGGTTAAGCTTGAAATCCTGCCAGAATTACCAACATGGGACACAGAGACATGAATGGGAAAAGCTGCTGCATAAATGGTGCTGACCACTTGCTAAAGGCAAGGTTGCCACCAGTCTTCAATTTGTGGGGGAAGAAAAAAAAAAAAAAAAACAACCCTCAGCGTCTTTGAAGCACAATACAATAAGACTGCCTGGAGAGTGTCAATCAATTACTGACTACTTTGAGGTCTCTGGTCAAAATTATATGAGCTTGATATGTTATCAATAATATAACTGGAGGGTTTTTTTTTTTTTTTTTTCAATCACTGCAGCTTGAGAAACGGTGTAGGAAATTCTTCTACCGGCAATGTCTTCTGCATCCCACCTCACCCAACCCCCTTCTTTGCTTGGTCAACTCTAGACCCATTAATAGTCTCTGTATAAGCGTTCCTTTCTTTGAGCATTGTCTGTGAAGTGAAAGTCAGTCAGTCATTTCCGACTCTTTGTGACCCAAGGATAAGCCATGGAATTCTCCAGGCAAGAATCCTGGAGTGGGTAGCCTTTCCTTTCTCCAAGGGATCTTTTCAACCCACGGATTGAACCCAGGTCTCCTGCAATCAGGCAGATTCTTTACCATCTGAGCTACAAGGGAATCCCAATCTGAAATTTGAAATCCTCTGATTTCACCCGAAAGACTTTGTGGCTCTTCTGTGTCCATTTATTTGACTGTGCCTTACAACAACTGCCCCTTACAACAAAACTGCCTTATATTAGTGGTTCTCACAGACAAGAATACAATGAATGCATGTGGAACTTGTTAGAAATACAAATTACTGGATCCTTCCTATATCTTCAGAATCAGAATTTCTGGGTCCAGAAATTTGTGTTCTTATAAACCCTAATGAAGGTGATTCTGATGCAAGTTGGAGTTTGGAAAATATTGCCCTAGTGTAGAAGACTAATAAGGAAAGTCAAACAACTGTT
Source organism: Tragulus kanchil (assembly GCA_022376925.1). Taxonomy (NCBI): domain Eukaryota; kingdom Metazoa; phylum Chordata; class Mammalia; order Artiodactyla; family Tragulidae; genus Tragulus; species Tragulus kanchil. The sequence goes on from JAIOJX010000003.1 coordinate 158,316,199, forward strand.
TTGATTTCCCAGTGGATACAAAAGCTATATTTATACTTTAATCTATGAAGTATACAATAGCATTATGTCTAGAAAAACTATGTATATACCTTATATAAAAATATTTATTGTTAAAAATGCCAAGAGAATTCCAGTTAGTAACATCAAAGGTCACTGATCACCATAACAAATGCTGTGGTGGTTAAGCTTGAAATCCTGCCAGAATTACCAACATGGGACACAGAGACATGAATGGGAAAAGCTGCTGCATAAATGGTGCTGACCACTTGCTAAAGGCAAGGTTGCCACCAGTCTTCAATTTGTGGGGGAAGAAAAAAAAAAAAAAAAACAACCCTCAGCGTCTTTGAAGCACAATACAATAAGACTGCCTGGAGAGTGTCAATCAATTACTGACTACTTTGAGGTCTCTGGTCAAAATTATATGAGCTTGATATGTTATCAATAATATGACTGGAGGGTATTTTTTTTTTTTTTTCAATCACTGCAGCTTGAGAAACGGTGTAGGAAATTCTTCTACCGGCAATGTCTTCTGCATCCCACCTCACCCAACCCCCTTCTTTGCTTGGTCAACTCTAGACCCATTAATAGTCTCTGTATAAGCGTTCCTTTCTTTGAGCATTGTCTGTGAAGTGAAAGTCAGTCAGTCATTTCCGACTCTTTGTGACCCAAGGATAAGCCATGGAATTCTCCAGGCAAGAATCCTGGAGTGGGTAGCCTTTCCTTTCTCCAAGGGATCTTTTCAACCCACGGATTGAACCCAGGTCTCCTGCAATCAGGCAGATTCTTTACCATCTGAGCTACAAGGGAATCCCAATCTGAAATTTGAAATCCTCTGATTTCACCCGAAAGACTTTGTGGCTCTTCTGTGTCCATTTATTTGACTGTGCCTTACAACAACTGCCCCTTACAACAAAACTGCCTTATATTAGTGGTTCTCACAGACAAGAATACAATGAATGCATGTGGAACTTGTTAGAAATACAAATTACTGGGTCCTCCCTATATCTTCAGAATCAGAATTTCTGGGTCCAGAAATTTGTGTTCTTATAAACCCTAATGAAGGTGATTCTGATGCAAGTTGGAGTTTGGAAAATATTGCCCTAGTGTATTTCAGTTTCAAGTCTGTGTGTTTTCCCATTAAATTGCAAAAAAATAAAGAATAATTACATTATAAAAAGACCTTCTAAAAATGGTATCTTTTCACCTTGAAAAAATGTGGCACTGAACACAATGTCTACTATCTTTTAGCTGATAAATGAATAATCTTTTCCTTGCCTTCTTTTTAAATATATCAGCATACGTAATACAGAGAAAAGAGGATTTGTAGGGTTCCATGGTTGACTGCATATTTTAGAACATGTTGACTTTTTGTTGTAATTAAGTTCTGATTCTAATGGGAAGCATAGCCTTTTGGGCTGTTCCCTGCCACACTTATTCAACTGTGGATGTAAGACATTTCCCTTGTACTGTTTGAGTCTTTCTGGGTGGTTTCAGGCCTTCAAATGTGAATTTCTGAGCCCAGAGGGCACCCAAAAAGGAAAACAATGCCTGTAATCCAGCAGCTATAGGCTGCGGCCAGTCCTGAGTGAAAGAGGAGCTAAGAATGTGAAAAACCTAGAAGCAGCATGCTGGCCCAAGATAACTGAGACACATGTGAAAGGAATGATTTCAGTAAGCCCAGAGTGCTACATCTTCCTCTACATAGAAAAGCTCTAAAGTTCTTGATTTGCCTGGTTTTCCTTAACTAACAATAAGCTTTTGATATTCAGAATGCCCCTTGTGGCCAACTTCTATATAACCCAAGTTCTCCATACAAACTTCTACATAACCTTGACACCTGTACACAAACTTCTATATAACCTGCCAACTTCTATATAACTTTCCTCTGCCTCTTTGGAACAGTTCCTGAGATGCTGTCTCCCGAACTTCAAGCCCTAAAAATTCCCACCAAATAAAATGTAACTTTAAATTTGTAGGTCGTGACTGTTTTTTAAGTCAACAATCATATTACAGAGGTAAAACCCTGTGACAAATTGCCACAGACCAGGTGGCTTAAACCATAGAAATCTATTTCTGAGATTTCTGAAAGTTGAGAAGTCCAAGCACAGGTTCTAGGGATGGTCTTCTTTCTGTTTGCAGGTAGCCATCTCCTTGTCTTTGTGTCCTCACCCAGCAGAGAGAGAGGGGCACGGGGTGGGGGGTTAGGGGAGAGACTAACAAGTAAGCATAAATTGTCTCCTTATAAGGACAGCAATCCCATCATAAGGCCTCCAACTGTATGACCTAATTACCTGCAAGACCCCATGCCCCAATATCATCACTTTGGGGAATAAAGTTTCAACATATGAATTTTAAGGGAACATAAACATTTGATTGATAGCAGAATCCTTTCATAAAGAAAAAAAACAGCACAACTTGATTTCCCCATAGTATAACCTGGCAAGTCTGATCATACATAGCATTTTGTTAAAAATCCTTCTGTAAACACAGTCATTCTCAGAAGAACTACTGGTAAATTATAGTTTTCACTTGCAAACACTAATAAACATGATTGCATCTAATTGCAGACTAGCAGAAACATCCAGTAATTTTCTTTAGCAATGCTGTGTTAGATAGCCAACCTGGAAAAAATAATTCAATTGTAATCCAGCAGCTATAGGCTGCGGCCAGTCCTGAGTGAAAGAGGAGCTAAGTATGTGAAAAACCTAGAAGCAGCATGCTGGCCCAAGATAACTGAGACATATGTGAAAGGAATGATTTCAGTAAGCCCAGAGTGCTACATCTTCCTCTACATAGAAAAGCTCTAAAGTTCTTGATTTGCCTGGTTTTCCTTAACTAACAATAAGCTTTTGATATTCAGAATGCTCCTTGTGGCCAACTTCTATATAACCCAAGTTCTCCATACAAACTTCTACATAACCTGACACCTGTACACAAACTTCTATATAACCTGCCAACTTCTATATAACTTTCCTCTGCCTCTTTGGAACAGTTCCTGAGATGCTGTCTCCCGAACTTCAAGCCCTAAAAATTCCCACCAAATAAAATGTAACTTTAAATTTGTAGGTCGTGACTGTTTTTTAAGTCAACAATCATATTACAGAGGTAAAACCCTGTGACAAATTGCCACAGACCAGGTGGCTTAAACCATAGAAATCTATTTCTGAGATTTCTGAAAGTTGAGAAGTCCAAGCACAGGTTCTAGGGATGGTCTTCTTTCTGTTTGCAGGCAGCCATCTCCTTGTCTTTGTGTCCTCACCCAGCAGAGAGAGAGGGGCACGGGTGGGGGTTAGGGGAGAGACTAACAAGTAAGCATAAATTGTCTCCTTATAAGGACAGCAATCCCATCATAAGGCCTCCAACTGTATGACCTAATTACCTGCAAGACCCCATGCCCCAATATCATCACTTTGGGGAATAAAGTTTCAACATATGAATTTTAAGGGAACATAAACATTTGATTGATAGCAGAATCCTTTCATAAAGAAAAAAAACAGCACAACTTGATTTCCCCATAGTATAACCTGGCAAGTCTGATCATACATAGCATTTTGTTAAAAATCCTTCTGTAAACACAGTCATTCTCAGAAGAACTACTGGTAAATTATAGTTTTCACTTGCAAACACTAATAAACATGATTGCATCTAATTGCAGACTAGCAGAAACATCCAGTAATTTTCTTTAGCAATGCTGTGTTAGATAGCCAACCTGGAAATAATCAATTGCATTATTCTAAGTTAGATTTATAAGAATTCATTTCCACTGTGAGCCTACAAGTGTTATATTGTTCTTTACAACTTTGAAAATACACAGCTAAAATCTAAAATCTAAATACTTACTACAGTATATTTTAAATAACGGTAATTCATTTGGGAGATAAAAATCTCCATATTCCAGGAATCTTAGAATTTTATGATTTGAACATTTTTATCTAAATAAAATAGTAATTAGGAATAAATATATTGGCTCTGATTTTTGCTGATAAGCTCAATTCTATACCACCTAGATCACAAAAGATTGATTTTCTCCATATAACAGATGGGCTGGGTTGCATGGTTAAGTTAAAATAAAGGGATATACAATCAGTGTTTTGGTAAAATACATGAATGGGCTTCCCTGGTGGGTCAGACAAATCTGCCTGCAATGCAGGTGACCCAGGTTCAGTCCCTGGGTCAGGAAGATCCCCTGGAGAAGGCAATGGCTACTCTCTCCAGTACTCTTGCCTGGAGAATTCCATGGACAGAGGAGCTGGGGGTCGCAAAGAGTTGGGCTCTACTAAGGGACTAACATTTTCACTTTTTTTTCATAAAGAAATCAACTTACTGGGTAATATGTTTTGTAATTATATATTACTTCTACAGAATTAATATTTATCTTACAAAAGGCTATTTTACAGTGCCATGGTTTGAATGTTTTTGTTCCTCTCAAACTCCTATGCTGAAATTCTCACCCTCCCCAAAGGTGACGATATCAGGAAGTGGGGCCCTTAGAAGGTGCTTAAGTCATGAAGATGGAGTCCTCGTGAGTGAGATGAGTGTTTATGAGCGTGGATCTAAAAATCCCCAGTCCCTTCCATTCTGTGAGAATTCATGGAGAAGGCACTGGGTACTGGTTTTGGTCCAGGAAGAGGGCTCTGACAAGAATTGGACCATTCTGGTGTCTTGATCTAAGGAATTCCATTTCCAAAATTGTGAGAAATAAATTACTGTTGGATATAATTTCTGTTATTGCCCTGTCTATGGTATTCTGATACAGTAGCCTTGATGAACTGAGATATGTAAAATTAGCCCAATTTTTATCTATTAGCTTTCAACAGTAAGACAGAAACAAAGAATCAGGTCCAACTGTATAATATTTGCTTTCCTTTCCACACTGTAACTCTTGAGCAAAACTCTTAGCTTTATCAGGATATTGTCTGAATTTACAATTGCAATTTAATAGATATAATTTTCATTTAAACATCACATTACTTGAAATTCACAGTAATAAAAAAGACAAAAAAAAAAAAACCATTTATTTTTTTAAACTTTCTCATTTTTCCTAAGGACAGGAAGAGAATGGGTGACAAGAGATGAGACGGTTGGATGACATCATCGACTCAATGGACGTGAGTTTGAGCAAAGTCCAGGAGATATGGAAGGACAGGGAAGCCTGGAGTGCTGCAGTTCATGGGGTTACAAAAAGCTGTATGTGACTTAGTGACTGAAAAAGAATAAGATCATTTCTAAGTGCAGCATTTTATTGAGGTACTGTTTATGATCTATGTGTGTGTATGCACACATCTACATATAGCAGATATAACCTTAGAATGTGCTTTGGTAAATATTTCTACTTCTTAAAGATGTGTGTTTTGGAAGGTTCTCCACTCTTTGCCTAGTCCACGTAAGAGCAAGTAGAACAGGGCAGTGGTATGGAACACACCAGTGCACAGAAAACATCCACAATTATCCAGATCACAGGAAGTGAACAGACGCCTGCCAAAGAATAACAGAACATGGAGGCAATGACTCAAAATAAACAAGAAAGAGCTTCAGGGCAGGATTCGTGGCAGGTAGAGCCTTTAGGAGACTCTAAGAACAGCGTCAATTGACTCCCAAGGACAGAGAAGGAACAAGGATAGTGCAGAGTGACAGCTGAAATAGTCTTCATGGAACCACCATGCTGGTCGGCTCTCTGTGTCTTTCTCTAGTCCTCCTCTCTCCTGGGTCCTCATATACAGTAAAATCAGATAACATTGTAAAAAATACTCCCCTGGAGAGTCTGGTTTCTAAATAATGTTCTACTCTGAAGAAAACTAGGGCTTACTGGTTATATAACTGATACCAGAGACGGACGGGGGTGGAAAATGATGGGCTATGTCAGGAAAAAAGTGCCAAAAAATAAAAGAAGAAGAAAGAAAAGAGATGAAGGTATTTCAAAACACACAGAAACCAACGAGCATGAAAATGTTCCGGTTGTTCTGGAGAAAATGAACATATAATAAATACTAATAGTCATGGATTATAATTTATTTAATACATCACATTACTTGAAATTAACAGTAATAAAAAAGACAAAAAAAAAACCATTTATTTTTTTAAACTTTCTCATTTTTCCTAAGGACAGGAAGAGAATGGGTGACAAGAGATGAGACGGTTGGATGACATCATAGACTCAATGGACGTGAGTTTGAGCAAAGTCCAGGAGATATGGAAGGACAGGGAAGCCTGGAGTGCTGCAGTTCATGGGGTTACAAAAAGCTGTATGTGACTTAGTGACTGAAAAAGAATAAGATCATTTCTAAGTGCAGCATTTTATTGAGGTACTGTTTATGATCTATGTGTGTGTATGCACACATCTACATATAGCAGATATAACCTTAGAATGTGCTTTGGTAAATATTTCTACTTCTTAAAGATGTGTGTTTTGGAAGGTTCTCCACTCTTTGCCTAGCCCACGTAAGAGCAAGTAGAACAGGGCAGTGGTATGGAACACACCAGTGCACAGAAAACATCCACAATTATCCAGATCACAGGAAGTGAACAGACGCCTGCCAAAGAATAACAGAACATGGAGGCAATGACTCAAAATACACAAGAAAGAGCTTCAGGGCAGGATTCATGGCAGGTAGAGCCTTTAGGAGACTCTAAGAACAGCGTCAATTGACTCCCAAGGACAGAGAAGGAACAAGGATAGTGCAGAGTGACAGCTGAAATAGTCTTCATGGAACCACCATGCTGGTCGGCTCTCTGTGTCTTTCTCTAGTCCTCCTCTCTCCTGGGTCCTCATATACAGTAAAATCAGATAACATTGTAAAAAATACTCCCCTGGAGAGTCTGGTTTCTAAATAATGTTCTACTCTGAAGAAAACTAGGGCTTACTGGTTATATAACTGATACCAGAGACGGACGGGGGTGGAAAATGATGGGCTATGTCAGGAAAAAAGTGCCAAAAAATAAAAGAAGAAGAAAGAAAAGAGATGAAGGTATTTCAAAACACACAGAAACCAACCAGCATGAAAATGTTCCGGTTGTTCTGGAGAAAATGAACATATAATAAATACTAATAGTCATGGATTATAATTTATTTAATACAATTCCATAATTCCAGACTGAAAATAAAATAAGCCGGTCAGCAAACAAACCAACAAACAGAGGCAGAAGATATTGCAAATCTAGGTACATCATTTGACAACCATGATGAAAATACTGATTTCAGGCAAGGGTTTTTTGACAGATGCTAAAATTACTCAATATAGTTTCATTTGGAACAGGATACTTATATAAATCCATTATACAGCCTCATGCCATTCAATACTTGCAAGTCAAAGACATTTTCTGAAAAGAGCCTAAAACAAAAAATTGAAGGTAATACCACCTATCCTGGGTCAAAGCAGCACCTTCTGATGTGATGCAGAAGGAAGGAAAAAGATGTCACCTGGATGTATTCATGCAAAATATGCATGACCTGCATGCATGAGGATGCATCAGACACATGTAACCGGAGAGACATTCTAAAGAAAAACTCCCTGTGAATCCTCAAAACTGTCAGCAAGAGGCAAAGAAAGGTGAAGGGGCCTGTCCAGATGAGAGAAGAATTAGATCTGGAAGCAAGCAGGTGGTCGGCACAGCTTCTGAGATGTTATTGGGAAAATCATCAGAATTTAAATACAGACTCTGTGTTAGAAAGCAGCCTATCGCTGTTAAATTTCCCAAATTGGATTATTCTGCAGTGAGGAAAATGCTTCTTTTGGAAACATTAGAGAATACACTGGAACGCTGAATTATTTAAGGGTAAAGACTCCTGATATCTGCACCTTTACTCTTAAATGATAATATATATATATATATGCATACTAGTATATATACATATATATGCACATATAGATAGATATGAATGAGAGCATAAACACAGAAAAGTATATGTGTCAAAGTCTTAACTGATGAATCAAATAGTGACTAGAATTACATTTGTAAATTTTCCATAAATTTGAAATTGTTTTAGAGAAGAAAAACACAGGTTTAACTAATTTCCTTGAAAGTCTAAAAACACCAGATGAATTACCTTAAACAAGACCAAAAAAAAAAAGAGGGAAAGTTAGCAGGTAGGGTAAGAATTACTAGATTATCTTCTGTGATGGGGCGTTACCAACTGATTCCTCAACACAGAGAGCTATAAGCAAAAACTACTGGAATAGCTATGGGCCTCCTGGGTGGCGCTAGTGGTAGATTCTGCCTCCCAGTTTAGGAGCGACTCGCAAGAAATCCAGGGACAGAGGAGCCTGACAGGCTATAGTCCATGAGATCTGCAAGAGTTGGGCACGACTTAGCCACTAAACAACAACAAAGCAGTGGTAACCTTGACCTTTAACATAGGAAAGATTTTCCTGTGTATGTAGTGTATATCATACTTCTTCCAAGAGAAACCCTTATCCTAACGATTAACACCATAGATCTACCTGTTTTTGAACTTTACAGGAATGGAATAAGATAGGATATATTAATGGGTGTCTGGTTTCTTTAATTCAACAGTATTTTATGAGACCAGATTCACCTTTATGAAAAAACGTAATGTTTATGAACCAAGCTTATTGTGAACATTTATCGTTATTAACACACCCCTTGTATGAATATACCACAGTATGTGAAAGTGTGAAAGTTAAGTTGCTCAGTCGTGTCTGACTCTTTGCAACTCATGGGCGAGCCATGGAATTCTCCAGGTAAGAATACTGGAGTGGGCAGCCTTTCCCTTCTCCAGGGAACCTTCCCAACCCAGGGATCGAACCCAGGTCTCCCGCACTGCAGGTGGACTCTTTACCATCTGAGCTACAAGGGAATCCTGAATTTCCCATGTTGTTAATGGATATACATATGTATTTTGACACATCTTCATTAAAATAAATCTTAAATTGTAGAATTAGTAGCATCTTACCGTTAGCATTGTTCAGGTGACATGGTTTACATTTTTATCAGATAAGTGAAGTTAACTGTTTATTCTTCATGCTATCAACAGATAACGCCAATTCCTTGATACTTCAATTAACAAGTAATTGTAGTCATATGCATCCTAGAAGTTGTCTATAAGGATTGTCTAGAAAATGTCCTACTGAACATTTTCATAAGATCAAGAGGGTACCTGGATAAAAACTTGCAAAATGTGTGTCAATGGTTAAAAGAAAAGGCCAAAAATAATAGTGGCACATCAGCAATGCTCTTGATAGTACAGTATATTTCGAAGCAAAAGACAAACTACAATGGAGCTTATTGTAAATGCCAAAAAATTTGGAGTTTATTATACACTCCAAGCAAGGTCTGTCTTACAAGAAGTTTGTTTTAGAATGAAGACTATTTAAGAAAAAAATTTGGTAAGTTTATTTTACTTGAATTTTTATATTATATGCATCTTGGCATGATAAATAAAATATCTCCAAAAATGTCTATAAGGATGTTTCAATTCTATAAAGTACATCATAAGAATATTCTGCAGTAGTTTAACAAGTAGAATATTTTATAATGCTTAGAAAAATTTGAGTCGCCTTCACTCTCTGTTAAATAAACAGTATGATTATTATTTTAAAAAATGAAACAACATGAAAAAACTTTAATTGGCCTTATTTGAGAAGTCACTATTCATATATACATATTCTAAAGTATACTTTTTATCATCTTCATATTGGTTTCAGTTCATACTAGAAAAGAATCTCATTTGGAAAAAATGTAAATTTTGTAAATATAAGTGCATTAAATATTTTACTCTATTTTATTGTTGACAATACTTTAGCCTATGGAATGTCTCCAGGTAAGAATACTGGAGTGGGCAGCCTTTCCCTTCTCCAGGGAACCTTCCCAACCCAGGGATCGAACCCAGGTCTCCCGCACTGCAGGTGGACTCTTTACCATCTGAGCTACAAGGGAATCCTGAATTTCCCATGTTGTTAATGGATATACATATGTATTTTGACACATCTTCATTAAAATAAATCTTAAATTGTAGAATTAGTAGCATCTTACCGTTAGCATTGTTCAGGTGACATGGTTTACATTTTTATCAGATAAGTGAAGTTAACTGTTTATTCTTCATGCTATCAACAGATAACGCCAATTCCTTGATACTTCAATTAACAAGTAATTGCAGTCATATGCATCCTAGAAGTTGTCTATAAGGATTGTCTAGAAAATGTCCTACTGAACATTTTCATAAGATCAAGAGGGTACCTGGATAAAAACTTGCAAAATGTGTGTCAATGGTTAAAAGAAAGGGCCAAAAATAATAGTGGCACATCAGCAATGCTCTTGATAGTACAGTATATTTCGAAGCAAAAGACAAACTACAATGGAGCTTATTGTAAATGCCAAAAAATTTGGAGTTTATTATACACTCCAAGCAAGGTCTGTCTTACAAGAAGTTTGTTTTAGAATGAAGACTATTTAAGAAAAAATTTGGTAAGTTTATTTTACTTGAATTTTTATATTATATGCATCTTGGCATGATAAATAAAATATCTCCAAAAATGTCTATAAGGATGTTTCAATTCTATAAAGTACATCATAAGAATATTCTGCAGTAGTTTAACAAGTAGAATATTTTATAATGCTTAGAAAAATTTGAGTCGCCTTCACTCTCTGTTAAATAAACAGTATGATTATTATTTTAAAAAATGAAACAACATGAAAAAACTTTAATTGGCCTTATTTGAGAAGTCACTATTCATATATACATATTCTAAAGTATACTTTTTATCATCTTCATATTGGTTTCAGTTCATACTAGAAAAGAATCTCATTTGGAAAAAAATGTAAATTTTGTAAATATGGCATTTTATATAAGTGCATTAAATATTTTACTCTATTTTATGTCTGTTGACAATAGACACAACTTTAATAAATCTTCCTGTCTTCAAGTTGAGCCAGACGAAGCTTTGAAATAAAATATCTCCATGTATTTTCATGTTTTCTTTTATGATCCTTGTGGTGCAGTAAGATGCTTGTTTCTAAGCAGCAGTGTTAAACAGAGTAAGAGTAATTATTATTGACATGAAATGTAATTACCAATAATGTATTGGGTTCAAATAAAGAGGAGCGTTTTAATCGTCACATGAAGCAATTGATGTGTTTAGCTCCCATTTGTGTTAATGGCAAGTATTCCCATGAATCTCAGTGTCAGCATAAGAGAAATACACTCTAAAGAACCCTCATCAGAAATTCAAGCTGTTTATTTCGCAGAATGAAGAACAGAGCTCCCCAAGAAAGACCCATTTTTAAAATGAAAAGCAATTTCTCCTCTACCAAGCGTAAGCAAAGACTCCCCTTCCTTCCAAAATGTCCTGTGTACTCTTTTTCCCATCAAGAGAAGTTTATTCCTTTTGGAATTTCTTGTTATACAAAATGAAACTTTCCCCCAAGAAATAAATCATTTGAGCAGAACTGTTCCCCAAAATGGGCTTGCTGAAGACTCCACAAAAATGGAATCTTCTACATTTAAACCAGTGATGTGGATAGAAAACTCTCCCCAGATTCTAGGTTTCCCCTCCCCCCCCACTCTGTGTTTGTTTTCTGATGGAAATGAAAGAATAATTATTTTTCCAATATTCTTTCATGACATGCAAGAGCACAGATATTAGAATAAAATCATAGCTTTCTAGATGTCCCTCTTGGTACAATTTCTCTGAAATTGAGATTTTAGTTATCTCTAGTTATTTTCTGTTTAAAAACAAATCATTAATGTTCTAAGCCGTATCCAAATTGACCTAATCACCAATTCAAGCAAATATTTAAAATAAAACAGCTTGATTCATTTTACTTATTTAAGATATTATGAATAATATTCAAATGTAAAAATAACAACCAAAAATTTGTGGAGGTCCTTCCGGGAATCATTTTATATAAGTGCATTAAATATTTTACTCTATTTTATGTCTGTTGACAATAGACACAACTTTAATAAATCTTCCTGTCTTCAAGTTGAGCCAGACGAAGCTTTGAAATAAAATATCTCCATGTATTTTCATGTTTTCTTTTATGATCCTTGTGGTGCAGTAAGATGCTTGTTTCTAAGCAGCAGTGTTAAACAGAGTAAGAGTAATTATTATTGACATGAAATGTAATTACCAATAATGTATTGGGTTCAAATAAAGAGGAGCGTTTTAATCGTCACATGAAGCAATTGATGTGTTTAGCTCCCATTTGTGTTAATGGCAAGTATTCCCATGAATCTCAGTGTCAGCATAAGAGAAATACACTCTAAAGAACCCTCATCAGAAATTCAAGCTGTTTATTTCGCAGAATGAAGAACAGAGCTCCCCAAGAAAGACCCATTTTTAAAATGAAAAGCAATTTCTCCTCTACCAAGCGTAAGCAAAGACTCCCCTTCCTTCCAAAATGTCCTGTGTACTCTTTTTCCCATCAAGAGAAGTTTATTCCTTTTGGAATTTCTTGTTATACAAAATGAAACTTTCCCCCAAGAAATAAATCATTTGAGCAGAACTGTTCCCCAAAATGGGCTTGCTGAAGACTCCACAAAAATGGAATCTTCTACATTTAAACCAGTGATGTGGATAGAAAACTCTCCCCAGATTCTAGGTTTCCCCTCCCCCCCCACTCTGTGTTTGTTTTCTGATGGAAATGAAAGAATAATTATTTTTCCAATATTCTTTCATGACATGCAAGAGCACAGATATTAGAATAAAATCATAGCTTTCTAGATGTCCCTCTTGGTACAATTTCTCTGAAATTGAGATTTTAGTTATCTCTAGTTATTTTCTGTTTAAAAAATAATCATTAATGTTCTAAGCCGTATCCAAATTGACCTAATCACCAATTCAAGCAAATATTTAAAATAAAACAGCTTGATTCATTTTACTTATTTAAGATATTATGAATAATATTCAAATGTAAAAATAACAACCAAAAATTTGTGGAGGTCCTTCCGGGAATCATTTTATGAACAGATTATAATTATTTGTAAAGAACACTGCAAATGTTGTTTGCCTATAAGTAAAATGATACTTAGGAAGTATTCCCAAAGATCAGTGAAATAAATTGTGGGATAATTAATCAACAAAATATTGAAGAACATATTGTAAAAGAACATTTAATATCTTGGGGAAAAAATCTATGCCCCTTATTAAAGAAGACTTACAGAGTAAAAATTAGTAAGTAAAACAGGTTATAAATATGTAGAATCAAATATATGTATCTATACAATTATCTCTGGGAAAGAGGCGAAAGTTTGAAATACAATGAACTATTAAAGGTGTTTATTGGTGGGACCACAGACAGTTTCAGTTTTGCCTGCATGCATGTCTATACTGTACAAACCTTATATAATTAAGAGAAGCTGATGATATTGTAATCATCAAAAGAATGTCTGAATATAATTTTGTGTAGGTAAAATATTGTTGAAATTATTGTTCAGTCACTAAGTCGTGTCCAACTCTTTGTGATCCCATGGGCTGTAACCCACCAGGCTCCTCTGTCCATGGAATTATCCAGGCACGAATACTGGAGTGAGTTGCCATTTCCTTCTCCAGGAGATCTTCCCAACAGGAGTCCATGTCTCCTGCATGAACAGGTGGATTCTTTACCCAGTGAGCTACCAGGGAAGCCGTAGGTAAAGTACACCTTCTGCCATACATTTTACATATGTTATATAATGGAATAGACTAATGATCTAATCTTAAAACTCTCCCCAGGTTTCTCCCCCACTCTGTGTTTGTTTTCTGATGGAAATGAAAGAATAATTATTTTTCCAATATTCTTTCATGACATGCAAGAGCACAGATATTAGAATAAAATCATAGCTTTCTAGATGTCCCTCTTGGTACAATTTCTCTGAAATTGAGATTTTACTCTAGTTATTTTCTGTTTAAAAACAAATCATTAATGTTCTAAGCCGTATCCAAATTGACCTAATCACCAATTCAAGCAAATATTTAAAATAAAACAGCTTGATTCATTTTACTTATTTAAGATATTATGAATAATATTCAAATGTAAAAATAACAACCAAAAATGTGTGGAGGTCCTTCCGGGAATCATTTTATGAACAGATTATAATTATTTGTAAAGAACACTGCAAATGTTGTTTGCCTATAAGTAAAATGATACTTAGGAAGTATTCCCAAAGATCAGTGAAATAAATTGTGGGATAATTAATCAACAAAATATTGAAGAACATATTGTAAAAGAACATTTAATATCTCGGGGAAAAAATCTATGCCCCTTATTAAAGAAGACTTACAGAGTAAAAATTAGTAAGTAAAACAGGTTATAAATATGTAGAATCAAATATATGTATCTATACAATTATCTCTGGGAAAGAGGCGAAAGTTTGAAATACAATGAACTATTAAAGGTGTTTATTGGTGGGACCACAGACAGTTTCAGTTTTGCCTGCATGCATGTCTATACTGTACAAACCTTATATAATTAAGAGAAGCTGATGATATTGTAATCATCAAAAGAATGTCTTAATATAATTTTGTGTAGGTAAAATATTGTTGAAATTATTGTTCAGTCACTAAGTCGTGTCCAACTCTTTGTGATCCCATGGGCTGTAACCCACCAGGCTCCTCTGTCCATGGAATTATCCAGGCACGAATACTGGAGTGAGTTGCCATTTCCTTCTCTAGGAGATCTTCCCAACAGGAGTCCATGTCTCCTGCATGAACAGGTGGATTCTTTACCCAGTGAGCTACCAGGGAAGCCGTAGGTAAAGTACACCTTCTGCCATACATTTTACATATGTTATATAATGGAATAGCCTATTTTTGGTCAGATAATAGTACAAAAATGAACTTAAATAGATACTAATCCCTTTTGAGAGAATCTCATTTTAATTAACAATCCTGAAACAGTGTGCCAGTATCATAACTTTCCTTTTGAATAAAAAATTTCCACTTAAAGCAACATAATTACTCTCCATAAATTAGATGTAATAATACCCAAATATTTTAAGAGAAACATAAACATAATTCTTCCAATTTTCTGAAATAAGACATACTGCTCACCTGTTTGTGAAACAGTGCAAATGGCAGGACAGAGATTAACTGACAGCCTCAAAGATTAGATAGTGAATTCTACTCACAAGGGTATCTTGTTTTCCTTCCATTTGAGAGATGTTTCAGGCTGATTAGTGAAACTACAATGTCAATATAACAGCTTCTGTCAGAAAACTTGCTGAATCCTATTTCTAAAGACTGAAACTATGAATCTTTATTAACTTTGCCACTCTGTTCTGACAGCATGATACTAGAAAAGACTTTTAAAAAGTAATAATTAGAAAATACTTTTTGACCTTGGGTTGGCCAGAAATTTTCTTTATTTAAAATATGTGTATTAGGGACTTCCCTGGTGGTCCAGTGGTTCGATCCCTAGCCCAGGAAGATCCCACATGCCGAGGAGTGATTGGACTGGTGTGTCCAATTTTGAGCCAACACTCTGGAGCACACGCGCCCAGAGATGGTGTTCTGTGATGAGAGAGGCTGCTGCAATGGGAGGCTGAAGAATAAAGATGGATGAAAAATAAATAAATAAAATATTAATAAAAAGAGGCCAAAATTTAAAAATAATATTTGCACATTATATTTTTCTAAGAATTTGTTAAACATTTTTTTGAACACATGGAAAAGCAAAATCATAACTTTTTGCTTATACTGGCTACTATCCAGGGGCCAATCTTCTCAACTAAGGAACAAAAAAATTTTTATTATATCTCAAAGTGACTACATGGTAGCAAAAATAAAAATGTGGGGCCATAAAATTTTTAAATGACTCTAATAACAGCATGCAACTGAATTCTGTAATTTTTCCCAAGGGAAGACTGTGATTCTGGATCATGTGAGGGTGTGATGCAAAGAAAAACTTTATGCAAAGTCAAATTCATTAACCGTGTGTTGGGAAAAAGGCAGAATTGTGGTAGAAAACATTTTCATAAAAGTATAAACACGATGGGGCTCCCCTGATCACTCAGTGGTTTGAACCTGCCTGCCAATGCAGGAGGTGTGAGAGTGATCACTGATCTAGGAAGATCCCCTGGAGAAGTAAATGGCAACCCACTGTAGTATCCTTGCCCGTGAAGTCCCATGGACTGAGGTGCCTGGCAGGCTACAGTCCATGCAAGAGTCAGACATGACTCAGTGACAAAACCACCACCACTACAGAATAAGATATCCAGAAGACCTCCTTGGACTGGTACCATATCTCTGATCAACGTAAGGTGAAAGTGACCAGTCTGCAAGGATGATCCCCATACAGAGTGATTAATTCATTCATGAGCCAGAAGAAATCAGATAGGCTCTAGAATCACCATGGAGGAGTATACCAAATTTTATATGAAGTCTGAAGCAATTATGTGTTTCAGAAGCATTTCTTACACATACGTTCTTCAAACTGTTTGCAGGACCTTCAATAATTTTTGACTTCAAACTAACATTCCACGTTATTTAAGTCATTTATAATTTACTGCAAGTAGTTGTAATAAAAAAGAAATCATACATTAGAAATCTAATAAATCATTTTTGATGATGATAGTGATGACAGAATGTAAAGTGCCAGTTTCTGAAATGCTAAAATATATTTCCAAATCCCTGGACCAGGAATATACCCTGGAGAAGGACATGGCTATCCACTCCAGTATACTTGCCTAGAAAATTCCATGGACAGAAGAGCCTGGTGGGCTACAGTCCATACAATCACAAAAGGTTGGACACAACTTAGCAAATGAGCACATTTATTGTTGAGCTCATGACCCTGTGTGTAAAAGGAAATTAGCTTTCAAAAGTAAATCTTGTCATTCCTCCCCCCCACTTCTTTTTTTTTAAAGGTGGGAGACTTTCTCTCTATAAAACAGAAATTCAGTGTTTCCAGGCAGTCTTGCCAAGAGTATCTCATTTTCATGGAGACTTCTAAGTCCCTGAAGAAGAAAGATATCTGACATGGTCCAATCAGAATACTCTCAACTAGTTCTACAGAAGAAATTAAAATACAGCAGGACAGAAGAACAAAAGTTCTTGGAAATCCTGTCACTTTCACTGACTGTCTGCTCCTGCATATCATCTACTCTGGAAGAACTGAGAAGCAGGATTCGTAGTAGTAACAGGATGAAAAGACAGCTCAAAGGAGGGGAAAAAAATCAATAGGGGAAAAAAATCAATGTGAAGGTTGTAAAAGCTACACCAATTAGCTCTCTAATATATGGCCTTTTGAAGTGCCAAAGAGGAGTTTTAAGTGCTACTTTTTATTTTTATTTGAGAAGACTCACTGCTAATGGTACGGAAGCAATCATGTGAAACCAAAAAGACTAAACCCCAAAAAGAGCCTTCAGAAGTTAAAGAAGTATTTATAGGCTATATGATGGACCCTTTATATTCAGACAGTTTTTCTTGGTTCCTGTGGGCCAACATTCAGTATATGTTGAACATAAGACTCTCCAAGCGTGTTTTAATCTCTAATAGGACAAAAGATCAGAATGCATGCCATAATTGCTATCACTCTCTGATATTCTGGAATACACTCATATTGTTTGACTCAAATACAGTATCATTAAGGAGTTTAAGTTTTCAAAGAGTACTGTGGGTCACAATGTTGTAAGAAGGGAATCTTATTATTATTCTTCAAATCCCATTTAAATTCTCTCAGATCTGATGAAAAGTATAATAAAAAAAAAACTAAAAATGACAGTGTTCTTATGCACTGTAAATCATTTACTCCCCTAATTAAGCCCTTACTTACAAAAATAAAAAAAATTTAAAAAAAATTATACTAGGAATTATCATGCTCAGTGCCTAAGTAATAACATATGCTTATATAGTCCTTACCATAGCCTAACACTGTTCTAAGTGTTTGCTACTTTGTCAATTCCTTTAATCTTTATAACTACCCTTTGAGGCAGGAAATGTCATTATTATCCCCATTTACAGATGAGAAAACAGAGTTGCAGAGGAAGTAGATAACTGGCCCAGTCACATGAGTAAGTGACACAATAATCTAAGCTGTTTCATCCAGGCTGTTTGGCTCTGTGCTCTTAGAACACTCAGCTGCTTTTTAATTGTACATCCTTTGATTGCTAAAAACATAGGAATTTATTTTTTAGGGTAAAATCATTAAAGTGGAACACTAAATTGTACAATCACTTTGAAACCTGAAGAAGGGCAGGATTCGTAGTAGTAACAGGATGAAAAGACAGCTCAAAGGAGGGGAAAAAAATCAATAGGGGAAAAAAATCAATGTGAAGGTTGTAAAAGCTACACCAATTAGCTCTCTAATATATGGCCTTTTGAAGTGCCAAAGAGGAGTTTTAAGTGCTACTTTTTATTTTTATTTGAGAAGACTCACTGCTAATGGTACGGAAGCAATCATGTGAAACCAAAAAGACTAAACCCCAAAAAGAGCCTTCAGAAGTTAAAGAAGTATTTATAGGCTATATGATGGACCCTTTATATTCAGACAGTTTTTCTTGGTTCCTGTGGGCCAACATTCAGTATATGTTGAACATAAGACTCTCCAAGCGTGTTTTAATCTCTAATAGGACAAAAGATCAGAATGCATGCCATAATTGGTATCACTCTCTGATATTCTGGAATACACTCATATTGTTTGACTCAAATACAGTATCATTAAGGAGTTTAAGTTTTCAAAGAGTACTGTGGGTCACAATGTTGTAAGAAGGGAATCTTATTATTATTCTTCAAATCCCATTTAAATTCTCTCAGATCTGATGAAAAGTATAATAAAAAAAAAACTAAAAATGACAGTGTTCTTATGCACTGTAAATCATTTACTCCCCTAATTAAGCCCTTACTTACAAAAATAAAAAAAATTAAAAAAAAATTATACTAGGAATTATCATGCTCAGTGCCTAAGTAATAACATATGCTTATATAGTCCTTACCATAGCCTAACACTGTTCTAAGTGTTTGCTACTTTGTCAATTCCTTTAATCTTTATAACTACCCTTTGAGGCAGGAAATGTCATTATTATCCCCATTTACAGATGAGAAAACAGAGTTGCAGAGGAAGTAGATAACTGGCCCAGTCACATGAGTAAGTGACACAATAATCTAAGCTGTTTCATCCAGGCTGTTTGGCTCTGTGCTCTTAGAACACTCAGCTGCTTTTTAATTGTACATCCTTTGATTGCTAAAAAAACATAGGAATTTATTTTTTTTAGGGTAAAATCATTAAAGTGGAACACTAACAACTACGTGCCTCAAAAGTCTGCAGATTCTCAATCACTAAGTTGGAAATAAAAGAACTGATTAAAATCTAAAAATCCTCTGACTATTTATACCAAAAATTTCACAAAAGGAACAGAGCAGGCATGAAGTCGTCAGCTATGGAAGCAGTCGTGAAACAGGCAAGCCCTGCTGCATGCTGCAAAAGCAATGAAGGGATCTTCTGTTCTCTGACTTTCTATCACTGTCTCTGAGTCTGAGAAGCAGTACAGCTCACCTGGAAAGAGACATCTCTAAAACAACAGCAGAATTCTCCTGAGGAACCATGCAAGGAAGAAGACGACTGTGGTGCCAGCTACCCAAAGTGTTTAAAGAAATCACTGGAGGGAAATCATAGTACCTTTTGGTAGATGTTTTATCTCAAAACCTGAACATGTGTGAACACGATAATTAGACAAGTCTACTTAAGAAAACACAATTACCTAGAAGGAGTGTATACTATGTGGAGGGATACAACTATATCTATGTCACCTTTCCTTCTAACCACTATATTTGCCTAAATAGGACTCCTCACCAATGTATTTACTGAGATTATTAAAAATTAATATTATTTTTTTTAAAAAAAAGGAAACCAGGGATTATGGTAAGTGTTTCGCAGACCACTTAAATGAGATACTCTGATTTCTACTGACCCCCAAGCTGGGTCTTGGCACTTGTTCCCTCCTGAATTGTCTGCACAGGAGTAGGATTGAAACAAACAACTTAATTAAGATCACATTAGGGGCTTCCCTGGTGGTCCAGTGGGTAGGGACGTTGCCTTGCAGCACAGGGGGCGCTGGTTCGATCCCTGGCCTGGGAGGATCCCACGTGCCAAGGAGTGGCTGGACGCATGTGTCCAAGTACCAAGCTGGAGCTCTGGAACACATGCGCCCAGAGCCAGTGCCCTGGGACGAGAGAGGCAGCTGCGATGGGAGGCCCACACAGGCCCAAGGACAAAGATAAATAAATGAAAGATCAATAGAAGTGGCCAAAAAAAAAAAAAAAAAAAAAAAGATCACATTACTCCTTTTTTGACTTAATATTCTATTGTCAATCCTTTTAATAAGGCTATCCTAGAGTCATACCTTCATTTTAATGGGCATAGGAAAAGAGAAAGATTTTGACTTATATAGCAATTAGATTTAATAAATAATGAGAATAATTAGTAGCAGTCAGATATCCCTGTTTCTATACTTTGCATAATTTCATACCCCTGGGAAATCAAGCCTTTCCAGATTTAAGACAGAGTTACTGGTTCCTCACATTCAGTCTTTTACAATCTGTACGTTATTAGTCAGATAGCTGGTTCTGATATGGATAAAAATCAAACAACAACAAAAAAGTAGAAAGCAGCGGGAAATAAGGCCCATCTAAAGTGTCCCACTCAGTGGTTATTTCAGACTTTCCTCTTTGTAACTAGCTGACAAGCCACCTTATCCTACTGATCCCATGTTTACACATGTGTAAAATGCATGTAGACATGAGCCTAACTTAAGTGGGTAATGTGGGTAGTGTGAATTAAGTTACAAAATATATATATGTAAAGCGCTCAGTATTTACTATGTTTCCCATCAATGTCAAATACTGGGATTTCCTTAGATTTATCAAAACTAACTATTCTGACAGTAGAATATCAAGAAAAAACAGAAATCAGGGACCAAAATAAGGAGTGCCAACTCAAAAAGCAAATACAAGAGAAGTTAACAATATTGAGAACGGGTTCACACACAGTCACCTGAGTCCTAGGTTGCAATCTCTGTTCTTTCTCCTCTCTCTTTTTTTAAACATTTACTTATTTGACCTTACTGGGTCTTAGTTATGGCATGTGGGATCTTTAGTTGTGGCTTGGGAACTCTTAGTAGCAGCATGTGGGATCTAGTTCCCCGACCAGGGATAGAACCTCGGTCCCTTGCACTGGGAACATGGAATCTCAGTCACTGAACCACCAAGGAAGTCCCTGTTCTTCTTTCTTAAAGTAAGTTTATTAATGAGTAAAAGATAATATGCTAGGGCTATTTTAGAAATTTTGTAAAATGTAAAATAATATGGAGGCAACAAAGTAAGAATCACGTATACTCATACTACTCAGAGATACCCATCCATAAAAGCTGATGCCAGGTATAAACCAATCCTCCAATCATAATTAGTCATTGAAATACAGGTTCATTACTCAGGCTACAAGTCCTTGGGGAGTAAAAGGAGAAAAAAATTTTGACTTATATAGCAATTAGATTTAATAAATAATGAGAATAATTAGTAGCAGTCAGATATCCCTGTTTCTATACTTTGCATAATTTCATACCCTGGAAATCAAGCCTTTCCAGATTTAAGACAGAGTTACTGGTTCCTCACATTCAGTCTTTTACAATCTGTACGTTATTAGTCAGATAGCTGGTTCTGATATGGATAAAAATCAAACAACAACAAAAAAGTAGAAAGCAGCGGGAAATAAGGCCCATCTAAAGTGTCCCACTCAGTGGTTATTTCAGACTTTCCTCTTTGTAACTAGCTGACAAGCCACCTTATCCTACTGATCCCATGTTTACACATGTGTAAAATGCATGTAGACATGAGCCTAACTTAAGTGGGTAATGTGGGTAGTGTGAATTAAGTTACAAAATATATATATGTAAAGCGCTCAGTATTTACTATGTTTCCCATCAATGTCAAATACTGGGATTTCCTTAGATTTATCAAAACTAACTATTCTGACAGTAGAATATCAAGAAAAAACAGAAATCAGGGACCAAAATAAGGAGTGCCAACTCAAAAAGCAAATACAAGAGAAGTTAACAATATTGAGAACGGGTTCACACACAGTCACCTGAGTCCTAGGTTGCAATCTCTGTTCTTTCTCCTCTCTCTTTTTTTAAACATTTACTTATTTGACCTTACTGGGTCTTAGTTATGGCATGTGGGATCTTTAGTTGTGGCTTGGGAACTCTTAGTAGCAGCATGTGGGATCTAGTTCCCTGACCAGGGATAGAACCTCGGTCCCTTGCACTGGGAACATGGAATCTCAGTCACTGAACCACCAAGGAAGTCCCTGTTCTTCTTTCTTAAAGTAAGTTTATTAATGAGTAAAAGATAATATGCTAGGGCTATTTTAGAAATTTTGTAAAATGTAAAATAATATGGAGGCAACAAAGTAAGAATCACGTATACTCATACTACTCAGAGATACCCATCCATAAAAGCTGATGCCAGGTATAAACCAATCCTCCAATCATAATTAGTCATTGAAATACAGGTTCATTACCCACTCAGGCTACAAGTCCTTGGGGAGTAGAGGGCTCACCTTTGATCACCAAATCAAGTGCCTCAAGATCCCTACCTTCAAGGGGAAAAGTCATGTAATTCCACCACATGTTGGAATTAATTAAAATATTTGGTAAAGGGCTTCCTTGGTGATCCAGTGGGTAAGGAGTCTGCCTTGCAGTTCAAGGGGCACTGGCTGGATCCCTGGCCTTAGAAGATCCCACTTGCCAATGAGCAGCTGGACCCATGTGTCTTTTCTGGAGCACATGCGCCCATAGCTGGTGCTCTGCAATGAGGGAGGCCACTGAAATGGAAGGCCCACACAGGCCAAAGAATAAAGATGGATGAAGACAAAGAAATTAAAAGAAACAATAAAAGAGGTCCAATTTTTTAAAAAATGATAAGTATTTCTAATGATATTTTCTGGTACTCCTTGGAAGAAAAGCCATGGCACACCTAGATGGAATATTAAAAAGCAGACATCACTTTCCTGACAAAGGTTCATATAGTCAAAGCTATGGTTAACAAGCAGTTATGTACAGATAGGAGAGTTGGGTCATAAAGAAGGCTGAGCATCAAAAACTGATACTTTCAAACTATTGTGCTGAAGACTCTTGAGAGTCCCTTGGATAGAAAGGAGATAAAACCAGTCAATCCTAAAGGAAATCACCCTGAATACTCACTGGAAGGACTAATGCTGAAGCTTAAACTCCAATACTTTGGTCAGTTGATGCAAAGACCAACTCATGGGAAAAGACCCTGATGTTGGGAAGGATTGAAGAAAGGAGAAGAGGAGGGTGTCAGAAGATGAGATGGTTGGATGGCATCACTGAGTCAATGGACATGAGCTTCAGCAAACTCAAGGAGACAGTGAAGAACAGGAAAGCCTGACATGCTACAGTCCATGGGGCTGCAAAGTCTCGGACACAATTTGGTGACTAAAAAATTATCTGGTGTGGGTTTCCCTGGTGGCTCAGATGGTAAAGAATCTGCCTCCAATAAGGGAGACCCAGATTAGATTCTGAGTCAGAAAGATCCCTTGGAGAATGGAATGGCAACCCACTCCAGTATTCTTGCCTGGAGAATTCCATGGATAGAGGAGTCTGGCAGGTTCCAGTCCATGGGGTCACATAGAGTTGGACACAAACTGAGCATGAGCATGCATGTATGTATACACACAAACACACACACATACACATATGTATAGTCAATGGGCAACAAGTATTATGCAGACAGCAAAGCTTATTTCACAAAGATTTATCAGATTAAACCTCTCGAAATAAAGTGACATGTAAAGAATGATCAATGATTGGAAGGCAGTGAGAAGGGAGGAATGTATGTCATTTCTGGGGTCTGGGTTCTCCAAGAAGAATAAAAAGCAAGTGTTAAGAATCTGAGATGTGAAATGTCTAGAAAGCAGAAGGAAGAGCAAGGAAGCTCCTGGCATGTGAGGAAGGGGAGCAGCATACGGGGCCCAAGAGATGGTGGAGGGAGTGGGCGGTCCTTAAAAATGATAAGTATTTCTAATGATATTTTCTGGTACTCCTTGGAAGAAAAGCCATGGCACACCTAGATGGAATATTAAAAAGCAGACATCACTTTCCTGACAAAGGTTCATATAGTCAAAGCTATGGTTAACAAGCAGTTATGTACAGATAGGAGAGTTGGGTCATAAAGAAGGCTGAGCATCAAAAACTGATACTTTCAAACTATTGTGCTGAAGACTCTTGAGAGTCCCTTGGATAGAAAGGAGATAAAACCAGTCAATCCTAAAGGAAATCACCCTGAATACTCACTGGAAGGACTAATGCTGAAGCTTAAACTCCAATACTTTGGTCAGTTGATGCAAAGACCAACTCATGGGAAAAGACCCTGATGTTGGGAAGGATTGAAGAAAGGAGAAGAGGAGGGTGTCAGAAGATGAGATGGTTGGATGGCATCACTGAGTCAATGGACATGAGCTTCAGCAAACTCAAGGAGACAGTGAAGAACAGGAAAGCCTGACATGCTACAGTCCATGGGGCTGCAAAGTCTCGGACACAATTTGGTGACTAAAAAATTATCTGGTGGGGGTTTTCCCCTGGTGGCTCAGATGGTAAAGAATCTGCCTCCAATAAGGGAGACCCAGATTAGATTCTGAGTCAGAAAGATCCCTTGGAGAATGGAATGGCAACCCACTCCAGTATTCTTGCCTGGAGAATTCCATGGATAGAGGAGTCTGGCAGGTTCCAGTCCATGGGGTCACATAGAGTTGGACACAAACTGAGCATGAGCATGCATGTATGTATACACACAAACACACACACATACACATATGTATAGTCAATGGGCAACAAGTATTATGCAGACAGCAAAGCTTATTTCACAAAGATTTATCAGATTAAACCTCTCGAAATAAAGTGACATGTAAAGAATGATCAATGATTGGAAGGCAGTGAGAAGGGAGGAATGTATGTCATTTCTGGGGTCTGGGTTCTCCAAGAAGAATAAAAAGCAAGTGTTAAGAATCTGAGATGTGAAATGTCTAGAAAGCAGAAGGAAGAGCAAGGAAGCTCCTGTCATGTGAGGAAGGGGAGCATCATACGGGGCCCAAGAGATGGTGGAGGGGAGTGGGCGGTCCTTAAATACAACCTAATGCTTTGTAGGCTGTGACGGGGACTGCAAATTTTATCGAGGAGAACACAGCAGAAGGATTTGAACAGAGGTATGAAAAGGTTTGAGTTGCAGATTTTGATTTTTAATGACAATGAATTCTTCATATGCATATTGTATACATTAATTTTAAATATTTGTAGTCATTTTTTATTTGGAATTACTAATTACTTTCATTATTCTTGTTTTATTTTTTTCTTTTTTGGCTTCATCTTGTGGCATGCAAGACCTCAGTTCCCTAACCAGGGATCGAACCCTCACCCAGAGAACTGGAAGCCTCAAGTCTTAACCACTAGACCACCAGGAAGTTCCAACTTTTTTTTCAATTTTATATTTGCCTTTTAATTTTCCATTTCGTAAGAATTAAAGTCTATAAACATTTTCTATTTTTTGTTCATTTTAATATAATTTAGTTATGTGCTCTTTAAATATTTTTATATAATGGAAAAGTTTTTACCTTCACATAATTCCAATAAATAAATAGATATCATTTATAATTCAGAATCAAAACACTGTAAAGAAGACAAAAATCACTCAGAATCTTACCACTAAGTGATAACCAAGAAGATTTTAATAGCCAGCTTTTGATACATATTGTTCCTGTATTTTTATTTTTCAGCTGATTTTTCCCTCCCTCTAGCAGTGCGACTACATGTTAGTAACTGGAAGTCATCTGGCCTTGCACATCTTTCCTCCACAAAGAAGCCATCAGATGATTTGTGGGAAGAGCTCATATAATTACCTTTCTGCTTTGTTACAAAGGAAAATTATTTGCTTTAGATTGTTGCAGAACAATTGGAAATATCACAGGTAATGTGTGTGTCTTTGCAGACAGCAAAGTTTTTCATTTTAAAAATTGGAAGAATGATCAATGATTGGAAGGCAGTGAGAAGGGAGGAATGTATGTCATTTCTGGGGTCTGGGTTCTCCAAGAAGAATAAAAAGCAAGTGTTAAGAATCTGAGATGTGAAATGTCTAGAAAGCAGAAGGAAGAGCAAGGAAGCTCCTGTCATGTGAGGAAGGGGAGCATCATACGGGGCCCAAGAGATGGTGGAGGGGAGTGGGCGGTCCTTAAATACAACCTAATGCTTTGTAGGCTGTGACGGGGACTGCAAATTTTATCGAGGAGAACACAGCAGAAGGATTTGAACAGAGGTATGAAAAGGTTTGAGTTGCAGATTTTGATTTTTAATGACAATGAATTCTTCATATGCATATTGTATACATTAATTTTAAATATTTGTAGTCATTTTTTATTTGGAATTACTAATTACTTTCATTATTCTTGTTTTATTTTTTTCTTTTTTGGCTTCATCTTGTGGCATGCAAGACCTCAGTTCCCTAACCAGGGATCGAACCCTCACCCAGAGAACTGGAAGCCTCAAGTCTTAACCACTAGACCACCAGGAAGTTCCAACTTTTTTTTCAATTTTATATTTGCCTTTTAATTTTCCATTTCGTAAGAATTAAAGTCTATAAACATTTTCTATTTTTTGTTCATTTTAATATAATTTAGTTATGTGCTCTTTAAATATTTTTATATAATGGAAAAGTTTTTACCTTCACATAATTCCAATAAATAAATAGATATCATTTATAATTCAGAATCAAAACACTGTAAAGAAGACAAAAATCACTCAGAATCTTACCACTAAGTGATAACCAAGAAGATTTTAATAGCCAGCTTTTGATACATATTGTTCCTGTATTTTTATTTTTTCAGCTGATTTTTCCCTCCCTCTAGCAGTGCGACTACATGTTAGTAACTGGAAGTCATCTGGCCTTGCACATCTTTCCTCCACAAAGAAGCCATCAGATGATTTGTGGGAAGAGCTCATATAATTACCTTTCTGCTTTGTTACAAAGGAAAATTATTTGCTTTAGATTGTTGCAGAACAATTGGAAATATCACAGGTTATGTGTGTGTCAGTCACTTAGTTGTGTCTGACTCTTTGCGACCCCATGGACTGTAGCCACCAGGCTCCTCTGTCCATGGGATTTTCTAGGCAACGATACTGGAGCGGGCTGCCATTTCCTTCTCCAGGAGATCTTCCCAACCCAGGGATAGAACCTGAGTCTTCTGCATGGTAAGCAGACTCTCTACCATCTGAGCCCCCAGGGAAGCCTCCATATCACAGGGTATTCATCTGTTTTTAAATGTATTTTTTGACAGTTCCGCTATTTTCCTGCTGATTGTTCATCCTAGTATATATAGCAAGCATGATTCACCTTGCTATCTTTTATTGCCAACACAGCATTATTATCATTATTTTAAACAGCGCTTCATTATTCTGATTGCTAAGAACCTACTGAGTTGAAAGAAAATTCAATTGATTGCTTAATTTGGATCTTTATTCCCAGCATCATGCTCTATCTCTCCACTGTTCCCGAAGGAGATTGTGTGCATTTTCTTCACATTCACTTTTCATATTTCACTTTACGTTTATTTGTAAGTAGCATATGTACATGTATTAGTGAACTCATGCTGTATATTCATTGTATTTTAACTGGTAAATACTTTCATATGGGAATGTATTCTTATAATTTTCTATTTTGGTGTATCATTATCAATTTTTATCAATTATCCACAAGCATTTCATATATTTATTTTCTTTTTAGAGATAAGAGGTTGAAAAAATATGTATTCAATACCTTGATGATACTATTTAAAAGTAACACTTTTTGAATCTCAGTCTCAGATTACACTGTGATGGATAGTCACCTGTTGGTGGTGTTTAGTTGTTAAGCCATGACCAACTCTTGTGTGACCCCACGGACTATAGATTACCAGGCTCCTCTGTCCATAGGATTTCCCAGGCAAGAGTGCTGGATTGGGTTACCCTTTCCTTCTCTGGGGGATCTTACTGAACCAGGGATTGAACCTACATCTCTAGCAATGACAGGTATATTCTTTACTGCTGACCCACTAGGAAAGCTCATATCTTACTGTAGGAGATGCACGTAAAATATTACATATAAATTAAGGAGTTTCTGGCCCCTCTGAAAGAAAATCATGGATTCTTTTTTATATCCATTGGCCACTGTTAAGAACCTCTGCTCCCTTATTTATACGGTACTTGCTTACTCTGTCAAATCTAGAAAAAAAATAAGTGTTAAAATTTCCCATGTGACTTACGAGCTGTCAGATTTTTTGTGCTTCTAATAATTGGAACATATATAAATAGATATCACACTGTGCACTGCATACAAATTTAAGACTCATATATTGTGTCTTCTCTGGCACTAGCATCTGGTATCAATGTACATTACCCCTTTCTGTTTGCATGCTCACTCACTCAGTGGTGTGTGACTCTTTGTGACCCCATGGATTGTATCGCACCAAGTTTTTCTGTCTGTGGAATTTTCCAGGTAAGAATACTGGAGTGGGTTGCCATCTTCTTCTCCTGGGGATCTTCCTGACTCAGGGATTGAACCCATGTTTCCTGCACCCCCAGCACTAGCAGACAGCTTCTTTACCACTGTGCCACCTGGGAAGCCCTTTGTTCTGTTTAGAATTGCTTATATCAATTTATGTGTGCTGATTTTATATTTCTCATTTTCTCTAATCTTTAAAGAACATGAACAGAGTTTTAGTTGATTTTGTGGCATATTTTATGCATAATCACTGAATGTGCAAATAATTTAATCTGCTCATTCCTAGCATATAAGTCTTCGATTTCTGCATTTTTATCTCATTGGACTGAACTATTACTTACATAATATTATTACCTAGGATGATAAAACCAGGTACGTATGTACCTGTTCTGATTTTAATGTCTTTGCTTTATTGTTCGCTATATGTTTAATGGTAACTATCACCTTGATACAGACATTCTTTATTCTGCTACAATTATTATATATTACATGATCATATAATTTTAAAAATCAGGAGTAGTAAATTGCCTCTGCTATCAATTTGTTTAATTTGTTTTTCTCTCTTTTCTTGTTTTTAAATCATCAACTCTGAGTGTACTGCTGTGGTTTATAGAAATTTATAGAAACACTTATAGGAAGAGGCGCTCTCTTCCTTCTCTTCCTCTGCCACTTTTCCACAAATACACAACCACCACCATCAACTGGAGACAAAATCAACTGAATGCCTTTCCGTTATCATCAATTTCTGCTTCCCTCAACCCATGATCAATCATGCTAAATTGATATATTACTTCAAAACAACACTGCCGGTGCTGTTATTAATGTTACATAACAATGAAGGAGTGATCTGATGGAAAGCATTGACAACCCAGAAAACTCTTTCTGATACAATGCAGGCAAAACCAGCAGAGGCTCTGATGTTTCTCAGAGAGGCTGAACAATTCCCCCTGGCTGGCAAAATCACCTTTAGCTTATCCCGCTCTTGATAAACTCTTCTCTATGAAAGGCACATCCAGTTGGGAAGATCCACAAGGCAGAGGATGAACTCTCCAGGTGTTTGGAGTTGAAGGCTACCAAGTTTTTCTGTCTGTGGAATTTTCCAGGTAAGAATACTGGAGTGGGTTGCCATCTTCTTCTCCTGGGGATCTTCCTGACTCAGGGATTGAACCCATGTTTCCTGCACCCCCAGCACTAGCAGACAGCTTCTTTACCACTGTGCCACCTGGGAAGCCCTTTGTTCTGTTTAGAATTGCTTATATCAATTTATGTGTGCTGATTTTATATTTCTCATTTTCTCTAATCTTTAAAGAACATGAACAGAGTTTTAGTTGATTTTGTGGCATATTTTATGCATAATCACTGAATGTGCAAATAATTTAATCTGCTCATTCCTAGCATATAAGTCTTCGATTTCTGCATTTTTATCTCATTGGACTGAACTATTACTTACATAATATTATTACCTAGGATGATAAAACCAGGTACGTATGTACCTGTTCTGATTTTAATGTCTTTGCTTTATTGTTCGCTATATGTTTAATGGTAACTATCACCTTGATACAGACATTCTTTATTCTGCTACAATTATTATATATTACATGATCATATAATTTTAAAAATCAGGAGTAGTAAATTGCCTCTGCTATCAATTTGTTTAATTTGTTTTTCTCTCTTTTCTTGTTTTTAAATCATCAACTCTGAGTGTACTGCTGTGGTTTATAGAAATTTATAGAAACACTTATAGGAAGAGGCGCTCTCTTCCTTCTCTTCCTCTGCCACTTTTCCACAAATACACAACCACCACCATCAACTGGAGACAAAATCAACTGAATGCCTTTCCGTTATCATCAATTTCTGCTTCCCTCAACCCATGATCAATCATGCTAAATTGATATATTACTTCAAAACAACACTGCCGGTGCTGTTATTAATGTTACATAACAATGAAGGAGTGATCTGATGGAAAGCATTGACAACCCAGAAAACTCTTTCTGATACAATGCAGGCAAAACCAGCAGAGGCTCTGATGTTTCTCAGAGAGGCTGAACAATTCCCCCTGGCTGGCAAAATCACCTTTAGCTTATCCCGCTCTTGATAAACTCTTCTCTATGAAAGGCACATCCAGTTGGGAAGATCCACAAGGCAGAGGATGAACTCTCCAGGTGTTTGGAGTTGAAGGCTGCTCTTTTCCTTATTGCTTGTTGTGAATGCAGTGTTCTTATGTTTTAAACATTCATGATAAAGTTATCATTTAGAAGACTTCATTTTAAGAAAAACTAATTTCATCAGGTGTACAGTGAAGCAGTGCTTATATAATTTGAATAATGTAGAATGTGACCAGGGTCACTTTTAAAATTATGGCTATCCATTCTTTCCAATAAAGGAATAACACCCAGTATGACGTTTGTTATAAAAGGGCAATGAGTAGATTATAAGCTGCTTTTTCTGAGGAGTCCACGTTGTCCATCATACCCGACACGATGCTTGCACTTGGTGGTGTTGGCTGCTGTCGCGTCACACAGCTGTGTCTGGCTCGTCCACGACCCCGTGCGCTGCAGCCCTCCCGGCGCCTCCGTCTAGAGCACTGCCCAGGCAAGGAGGCTGGAGCGGATTGCCGCTTCTTTCTCTAGGGGGATCTTCTCAATCCAGGGATCAAACCTGTGTCTCCTGCATTGGCAGGCGGAATCTTTACCAATGAGCACCAGGGAAACCCCCTTTCATTTGGTAGAAACACTCAATACATAATTATTAACTTATTTCTCTTCTTTTTGCTTAAATACTAATGTATATTCTAGAAGCAATAAACTAATTTTTAACCACTCAACTTATCTTTTGGTGTCCTTTTTAGGTGAACGATAAAGCAAAACAGGATATTGCCTGATTAAACTAAAATATTTACAGATAATGTTAATTATTGTTGAGTTCACTGTTACTTAGTTACTTGGAAATAACTTTTGAGGGGAACGACTGATGTTTATATCTCAGAAGACAAACTATGGTAAGATTCCTATCCCGTTGTTGACACCTTCAGAGACAAATGGCCAAAGCTGTTGACCGTCCATCAAGATAATACCTCCTTGCCTCAGCCTAGGCAGGTAAGAGAGCAGACAAGCCACTGGCTGGGCACTGGGGGTTTTAAAAGAAGGATGCAGACAGATATCTGAGCTGCGTAACTCCCCAGTCTCTGAGCTCTGGGAAAGAATCAATCAGAATTTAGGGTTTTATCTTAAAATTTCACCCAGCATCGCTTGTTCATAATGGACTCTGAACATGCCCTGGACCAGCTTGTCCTGCTGTTCAACGAAGGGAGCGCTGATGTGACAGGGGAACGTCATTCCTACAGTGATGTCACAGCATGCGAGCACACTTTCCCCAGTATGTGGACACAACTGGGTTCAAGTTTTGAGAGTTGGCCTTTGAGGCAATGTTGCCCAATTGTCCATCAATCTCATAAACTCTCTTCTCTTCTGTGTTTGTCAGATTAGTCCCTTGCAATTTAACTGTTCACATAGATAAATAGAAATAAGAAGCACAGAAGAAGAAACACAGAAGAAAATTTAAATCCAAGTCTGTGTGAGACTAAGCCTGTGCATTTTCTAAGACTTCATGCTATACAGAGAAACCATACCTCCATTCTACTTGATCATCTGGAAAACTTTGTTTTTCAAGGGATTTTTCTAACTAGAGTGGGTTTTTTTGTTTGTTTTTAATACTGATATTGAAAAAAAAAAAACCACACACACACACACACTTTATTTCTGCCACTGTCTAGGCTCTGATGAACTCAGGAATCAGCAGCAAGTTGTCCACAGAGTGGCAGAAGATGGTACACCTTATGGAAAGCCCTGAGCACCTGCCAATGAATGCTCCACAGGTGGAGTTTCCACTTGACCACATTCCAGGTTATCCCTGGTGACAGTGCCTTCCCCATTTCTATGATGAAACCATTTTGACCAATGCTCCTTGCAAAATGTTTTAAATAAAAAAGGATATTGCCTGATTAAACTAAAATATTTACAGATAATGTTAATTATTGTTGAGTTCACTGTTACTTAGTTACTTGGAAATAACTTTTGAGGGGAACGACTGATGTTTATATCTCAGAAGACAAACTATGGTAAGATTCCTATCCCGTTGTTGACACCTTCAGAGACAAATGGCCAAAGCTGTTGACCGTCCATCAAGATAATACCTCCTTGCCTCAGCCTAGGCAGGTAAGAGAGCAGACAAGCCACTGGCTGGGCACTGGGGGTTTTAAAAGAAGGATGCAGACAGATATCTGAGCTGCGTAACTCCCCAGTCTCTGAGCTCTGGGAAAGAATCAATCAGAATTTAGGGTTTTATCTTAAAATTTCACCCAGCTTGTTCATAATGGACTCTGAACATGCCCTGGACCAGCTTGTCCTGCTGTTCAACGAAGGGAGCGCTGATGTGACAGGGGAACGTCATTCCTACAGTGATGTCACAGCATGCGAGCACACTTTCCCCAGTATGTGGACACAACTGGGTTCAAGTTTTGAGAGTTGGCCTTTGAGGCAATGTTGCCCAATTGTCCATCAATCTCATAAACTCTCTTCTCTTCTGTGTTTGTCAGATTAGTCCCTTGCAATTTAACTGTTCACATAGATAAATAGAAATAAGAAGCACAGAAGAAGAAACACAGAAGAAAATTTAAATCCAAGTCTGTGTGAGACTAAGCCTGTGCATTTTCTAAGACTTCATGCTATACAGAGAAACCATACCTCCATTCTACTTGATCATCTGGAAAACTTTGTTTTTCAAGGGATTTTTCTAACTAGAGTGGGTTTTTTTGTTTGTTTTTAATACTGATATTGAAAAAAAAAAACCACACACACACACACACTTTATTTCTGCCACTGTCTAGGCTCTGATGAACTCAGGAATCAGCAGCAAGTTGTCCACAGAGTGGCAGAAGATGGTACACCTTATGGAAAGCCCTGAGCACCTGCCAATGAATGCTCCACAGGTGGAGTTTCCACTTGACCACATTCCAGGTTATCCCTGGTGACAGTGCCTTCCCCATTCTAGAGTGGTAGCAGTGATGAATGAAACCATTTTGACCAATGCTCCTTTAGCAAATGATGAAATTATAAAAATTAGTCTTCATCAAAATTATTGTTCCTAAAAATTAATCTTTACAACTATTACTACCAGTCCAATGCACTGAATGCCCACTGGATGCCAATGCTTTATAACACTCATAAAAATACACTCAAAAAGAATGTATATATAACTGAATCACTCTGCTGTACAGCAGTAATTAACACAACCCTGTAAACCAATTATACTTCAATAAAGAAGCAAGTGAATAAATAAAAATACAATCAAAAGTGGGTTTTTGGGCTTCCCCTGGTGGTCCAGTGGGTAAGGACACCGCCTTGCAGTGCAAGGGGCACCGGTTTGAGCCCTGGCCTGGGAAGATCCCACGTGCCGCGGAGCGGCTGGACTGATGTGTCCAATCACCTAGCCGGAGCTCTGGAGCGCATGCACCCAGAGCCGGCGCTCTGCAACAACAGACGCCACCGCGATGGGAGGCCCACAGGAGCCAAAGAACGAAGACGAATGAAAATAGAGAAATGAAAGACCCATAGAAGTGGCCTGCCCACTCCCCTCCCTCCCCAACCTGACCCCCACCCAAAGTAAATAAATAAATAAATCTTTAAAAAAAAAAAAGGGTTTTCTCATCCTCAGTGTACAGATGAAGGGACTTAAGTATAGAGAGCTCAAATTCCTCTGCCATCACTGTACTGGTTTATTAACTAAGTCATGTCTGACTCTTGTGGACTATAGCCCTCTAGGCTCCTCTGTCCATGGGATTCTCCAGGCAAGAATTCTGGAGTGGGTTGCCATTTCACTAGCTCGTGTTTTAACACACACGCAAGTCCAGACCTGGCTACCAGCACAGCCTATGCTCTTGATATTTTACCTGGCTGCCTTTTAAGCAAATAAGAAAATTTAGGCATCAGGAAAGGAAGCTAATGGTTTTGGGCATTGTCTGAAATATAAATACCAAATACCTTTCATCTGTACTTTGCTGAGACTCATATGCATACTCTCATTTAATTCTCTAATCTACAGGAGCTAAAGGTAAGACTGTTAGGAGGAAAAGTGCAGAAAAATGGAGTAAAAAAAAAAGTGCCTGCTTTGTATGGAACCACTAAGGGAAAGAAAGGTCACATTGCCAGCTGGTGCTGTGCTGTCTGTCATCAGGCTTTATAATACGGTGTAAACACTAGGGTCTGTGACACTGAACAAGGAGGGAATAGCTTATTACCTCCAAAAATAGCACAAATGCCAAGCAACTTTAACTGGCTTAGCCTCAGGAAATTTCTCCATTCTCTAAGAATGTAAGGTCACATTAAATTATTTAGAAACTCATGACTTGAGTGTATATAAAAAATACTAAGCCTCTGTGCATTATTTTGATGATGGTTGAGTAAATATTTGCCATGTTCTTGAGTTCAAATTTATAAAGAGTCCTAATATTAAATCAGTAGCTGATTATGAAAAAAATAAACATAATATTCCA
This sequence comes from Tragulus kanchil, assembly GCA_022376925.1. Lineage (NCBI taxonomy): Eukaryota > Metazoa > Chordata > Mammalia > Artiodactyla > Tragulidae > Tragulus > Tragulus kanchil. The sequence continues at coordinate 158,351,224 of JAIOJX010000003.1, forward strand.
TCAAGTGAGAGGAGGAACTATACATGCATTAGTGAAAAACCTACTTGGTATATTCCTCTGAATTCAAAATAAAGAAGCTATCTCCCAGGCAAGGTTGTTCACGAAGTGTCATTCCACAGGAAGACTTGAAATGAAATTATAAATCCCCAAACAGAGATTTCATTAGGGTGGAAAACTTTATAGAATCTTAACCACAGAAGCAGAATGCAACAAAGGCTAGGATAAACCTAACTCTGAGATTCTTAAACCATCAGTACAACAGGGGAAAGAAAATATTAATTAAGATTAACATTATGCTTATTCATATCACTTAATGACTATATTTCCTTTTGTAAAATTAACTTTGATAATTCTCCTTGAGATTCTGTATATTTCAAAACAACTCTGGAGAAGGTTTGTGAATTAGAAAAATCTTTGTATTTAAAATAAAAGGTGTTTGCTTTCAGACTTGACAAATTCTGTGACATTTTCTTCAAGAAAAGAGGAAGAGGTTTTTAAGAAATTCCCAGGTCCTTACTTCTATTATCCATATGCTTTCCATCTAAGAACACAACAACTCATCTGGCAAGGCGATATTTATCAGATGTTAGCAGGGGATTCTTTGTTCAAAAACTAATCGAGTGAAATATAAATACCAAATACCTTTCATCTGTACTTTGCTGAGACTCATATGCATACTCTCATTTAATTCTCTAATCTACAGGAGCTAAAGGTAAGACTGTTAGGAGGAAAAGTGCAGAAAAATGGAGTAAAAAAAAAAGTGCCTGCTTTGTATGGAACCACTAAGGGAAAGAAAGGTCACATTGCCAGCTGGTGCTGTGCTGTCTGTCATCAGGCTTTATAATACGGTGTAAACACTAGGGTCTGTGACACTGAACAAGGAGGGAATAGCTTATTACCTCCAAAAATAGCACAAATGCCAAGCAACTTTAACTGGCTTAGCCTCAGGAAATTTCTCCATTCTCTAAGAATGTAAGGTCACATTAAATTATTTAGAAACTCATGACTTGAGTGTATATAAAAAATACTAAGCCTCTGTGCATTATTTTGATGATGGTTGAGTAAATATTTGCCATGTTCTTGAGTTCAAATTTATAAAGAGTCCTAATATTAAATCAGTAGCTGATTATGAAAAAAATAAACATAATATTCCATCAAGTGAGAGGAGGAACTATACATGCATTAGTGAAAAACCTACTTGGTATATTCCTCTGAATTCAAAATAAAGAAGCTATCTCCCAGGCAAGGTTGTCTACGAAGTGTCATTCCACAGGGAAGACTTGAAATGAAATTATAAATCCCCAAACAGAGATTTCATTAGGGTGGAAAACTTTATAGAATCTTAACCACAGAAGCAGAATGCAACAAAGGCTAGGATAAACCTAACTCTGAGATTCTTAAACCATCAGTACAACAGGGGAAAGAAAATATTAATTAAGATTAACATTATGCTTATTCATATCACTTAATGACTATATTTCCTTTTGTAAAATTAACTTTGATAATTCTCCTTGAGATTCTGTATATTTCAAAACAACTCTGGAGAAGGTTTGTGAATTAGAAAAATCTTTGTATTTAAAATAAAAGGTGTTTGCTTTCAGACTTGACAAATTCTGTGACATTTTCTTCAAGAAAAGAGGAAGAGGTTTTTAAGAAATTCCCAGGTCCTTACTTCTATTATCCATATGCTTTCCATCTAAGAACACAACAACTCATCTGGCAAGGCGATATTTATCAGATGTTAGCAGGGGATTCTTTGTTCAAATGAAGTTGTGTATAGAGACCTCATACATACAACGAGTGGGAGGTCAGTCAGATAGCTGAAGACCATAAGTCAGAAACAGGAGAAAAGTCCATCTCTGATGGTTTCCACCCCTTCCTTCTCAGTAGTTGGGGAATCTCCATGAAAACCATTAGTATAAAGCCTCCATCCTTACTGTTAACTGGATCAGGGCATCGGCTCTCTGATTTCCAGAGGGTGCTAATGTCTCCTAAGCCAGGATATGGAAAAGCAGTGAGAACTGTCTCAGGCTTTTGCCAGTGAACCTAAATATCTTACCACACATCCTGGCTCCACAGGAGTTTATTCATGATCATCCACATCTTGGCTTCCCATTTGCCAAGCCATAGGATCTATCCCTTTGGGACAGTCCATCGGTCAGTGTTAAGGGTTAACAGCCAGGCTCAGGAGTGATCACTAGCCAGATTCTCTTGAGTTCAGCCCACTTCTGTTCCCACGCAGATGGTGTCAGTGTTGAGTTCAACAGTGCCTGCTCTCCCAGTGCACAAAGTGCTTAGACCAGACCTGCCAGTGTACCAGGCCTTGGCGGGAATTCCCCCCACTACATGTCTAAAGATTCCAGGGGCCACCCTAGGATAGGGTGGTCTGCCTACTCTATTCATCCGAAGGACTGTTACTGAAGCTCCAATACTCTGGCCACCTGATGCAAACAGCCGACTCACTGGAAAAGACCCCGAGGCTGGGAAAAATTGAAGGCAAAAGCAGAAGAGGGTAGCAGAAGATGAGTTGGTTAGATAGCATCACCAACCCAATGGACACAAATCTGAGCAAACTCCAGGAGATACTGAAGGACAGGGGAGCCTGGTGTGTTGCAGTCCATGGGGTCACAAAGAGTTGCGCATGACTCAGTGACTGAGCAACAACAAAATGCAAGCATACTTTCTGTTTTGGAATTTTCTTCAGTTCAGGCAATAAGATGACCCAACAGGTATCAAATACTAGAGGTTTTAAGAAATTCCCATGTCCTTACTTCTATTATCCATATGCTTTCCATCTAAGAACACAACAACTCATCTGGCAAGGCGATATTTATCAGATGTTAGCAGGGGATTCTTTGTTCAAATGAAGTTGTGTATAGAGACCTCATACATACAACGAGTGGGAGGTCAGTCAGATAGCTGAAGACCATAAGTCAGAAACAGGAGAAAAGTCCATCTCTGATGGTTTCCACCCCTTCCTTCTCAGTAGTTGGGGAATCTCCATGAAAACCATTAGTATAAAGCCTCCATCCTTACTGTTAACTGGATCAGGGCATCGGCTCTCTGATTTCCAGAGGGTGCTAATGTCTCCTAAGCCAGGATATGGAAAAGCAGTGAGAACTGTCTCAGGCTTTTGCCAGTGAACCTAAATATCTTACCACACATCCTGGCTCCACAGGAGTTTATTCATGATCATCCACATCTTGGCTTCCCATTTGCCAAGCCATAGGATCTATCCCTTTGGGACAGTCCATCGGTCAGTGTTAAGGGTTAACAGCCAGGCTCAGGAGTGATCACTAGCCAGATTCTCTTGAGTTCAGCCCACTTCTGTTCCCACGCAGATGGTGTCAGTGTTGAGTTCAACAGTGCCTGCTCTCCCAGTGCACAAAGTGCTTAGACCAGACCTGCCAGTGTACCAGGCCTTGGCGGGAATTCCCCCCACTACCTGTCTAAAGATTCCAGGGGCCACCCTAGGATAGGGTGGTCTGCCTACTCTATTCATCCGAAGGACTGTTACTGAAGCTCCAATACTCTGGCCACCTGATGCAAACAGCCGACTCACTGGAAAAGACCCCGAGGCTGGGAAAAATTGAAGGCAAAAGCAGAAGAGGGTAGCAGAAGATGAGTTGGTTAGATAGCATCACCAACCCAATGGACACAAATCTGAGCAAACTCCAGGAGATACTGAAGGACAGGGGAGCCTGGTGTGTTGCAGTCCATGGGGTCACAAAGAGTTGCGCATGACTCAGTGACTGAGCAACAACAAAATGCAAGCATACTTTCTGTTTTGGAATTTTCTTCAGTTCAGGCAATAAGATGACCCAACAGGTATCAAATACTTAGTGCCATTCCTGCCTTAGATGCTTTACATGTCTTAAGTTCTTTATCATTCATAACAGCCCTTTGAAGAACTTACTATTATTAGCCAAACTTCACTGAGGCACAGAATGGTTAAGTGGCCCATGTTTGCATAGATAAGTTGTTGTTCAGTCTCTAAGTCCTGTCCACCTCTCTGTGACCTCAGGGTCATCACACCAGGCTTCTCCGTCCTTTACTAGAGATAAGTGGTCCAGTGGAAATGCAAGCACAGGTGGTTAAGCTAAAGACCTGATCTTAATCCTTGTCAGGGAAATTGCAATGCCCAAGCTTGGACCTGTGCTTAGATAAATTTAATCTCTCCCATAGACAGCTCAAGGGAAGTAAACATAAAAAAAAATCTAATCGAGAAGTGTAGTTAAGAAACACCATGACATATATTTTTTTAATGTTTCCTAAGAACATTTTTCCTTGAATTCTGTTGATACCAATAGGATAAGAAATAGTTTGTCAAAAGCTGAATTTACAGACAGAGCTGTAAACAACTTAGTGTAATTCTAATAAAAATGTTAAGCAACCTGTTCTTTTCCTTCCAATTTTAGAATCACTGAACTACTAAATGTCCTTAATTTCTGATTTATAGTAAGATTACATGCCTCTTCTCAAATTAAAACTGAATGATAACCCATGTGATTACTCCATTACACAATGCGATGTAATCTGCTGTTGTCGTTCATTTGCTTAATGTCCTACTCTTTGCGACCTCATGGACTGCAGCAAACCAGACTGCCCTGTCCTTCCCCATGTCCCTGAGTTTGCTCAAACTCATGTCTGTTGAGTCGGTGATGCCATCCAACCACTACATCTTCTGCTGCCAACTTCTCCTCTTGCTCTCCGTCTTTCCCAGAATCAGAGTCTTTTCCAATGAGTTGGCTCTTCCCATCGGTGGTATTAGAGCTTTAGCTTCAACCTCGGATCAGCAAACCTCCAAAGGAAAAGATACTGAAGGACAGGGAGCCTGGTGTGTTGCAGTCCATGGGGTCACAAAGAGTTGCGCATGACTCAGTGACTGAGCAACAACAAAATGCAAGCATACTTTCTGTTTTGGAATTTTCTTCAGTTCAGGCAATAAGATGACCCAACAGGTATCAAATACTTAGTGCCATTCCTGCCTTAGATGCTTTACATGTCTTAAGTTCTTTATCATTCATAACAGCCCTTTGAAGAACTTACTATTATTAGCCAAACTTCACTGAGGCACAGAATGGTTAAGTGGCCCATGTTTGCATAGATAAGTTGTTGTTCAGTCTCTAAGTCCTGTCCACCTCTCTGTGACCTCAGGGTCATCACACCAGGCTTCTCCGTCCTTTACTAGAGATAAGTGGTCCAGTGGAAATGCAAGCACAGGTGGTTAAGCTAAAGACCTGATCTTAATCCTTGTCAGGGAAATTGCAATGCCCAAGCTTGGACCTGTGCTTAGATAAATTTAATCTCTCCCATAGACAGCTCAAGGGAAGTAAAAATAAAAAAATCTAATCGAGAAGTGTAGTTAAGAAACACCATGACATATATTTTTTTAATGTTTCCTAAGAACATTTTTCCTTGAATTCTGTTGATACCAATAGGATAAGAAATAGTTTGTCAAAAGCTGAATTTACAGACAGAGCTGTAAACAACTTAGTGTAATTCTAATAAAAATGTTAAGCAACCTGTTCTTTTCCTTCCAATTTTAGAATCACTGAACTACTAAATGTCCTTAATTTCTGATTTATAGTAAGATTACATGCCTCTTCTCAAATTAAAACTGAATGATAACCCATGTGATTACTCCATTACACAATGCGATGTAATCTGCTGTTGTCGTTCATTTGCTTAATGTCCTACTCTTTGCGACCTCATGGACTGCAGCAAACCAGACTGCCCTGTCCTTCCCCATGTCCCTGAGTTTGCTCAAACTCATGTCTGTTGAGTCGGTGATGCCATCCAACCACTACATCTTCTGCTGCCAACTTCTCCTCTTGCTCTCCGTCTTTCCCAGAATCAGAGTCTTTTCCAATGAGTTGGCTCTTCCCATCGGTGGTATTAGAGCTTTAGCTTCAACCTCGGATTTTCCAATGCATACTCAGGGTTGCTTTCCTTGAGGACTGACTGGCTTGATCTCCTTGCTGTCTAAGGAACTCTCAAGAGTTTTCTCCAGCACCACAGTTTGAAAGCATCAATTCTTCAGCACTCAACCTTCAGAATGGTTTAACTCTCATATCCTTACGTACTTCTGGAAAGACCTCAGCTTTGACTATACAGACCTTTGTCCCCCAAGTGATACCTCTGCTTTTTACTACATTAAGTTTGTTACAGCTTTTCTTCCCAGGTGCAAGCGTCTTTAATCTGTATGCTGCAGTAAATTAGTTATACTGCTCCACGGGTCTGGTCTAAAATAAAGTAGGTCCATTGAAGGGATAGATTGATACTGACAACTAGGTTATTTTTTTTCTGTCATACATATATTCTAGATCAAGTGACTATTATTTATTAATCCAAATAGAAGTTTGAGTTCATTCTTCTCAAAATGGGAAACTACATAACTCATTTTACTTATATATTCTCATCTTATTAATTTCTAAATTTGTAGTTGTTATTGTGGCTATTTCTGACCTACAAGTATTTCTACTTAATGAGGGCTTTGGGTGTTAATTTTAATCATTCTCATCTTGTTGTATGAAGAACAAACTTTGGCTTTAATTACACTCACACCAAATTTGCATCATATAAAGGAAAGCCCCTTTATTAAACTAGGCATAAGAACCCTTACCTGTTCTTTCTCCAATTTTAGAATCACTGAACTACTAAATGTCCTTAATTTCTGATTTATAGTAAGATTACATGCCTCTTCTCAAATTAAAACTGAATGATAACCCATGTGATTACTCCATTACACAATGCGATGTAATCTGCTGTTGTCGTTCATTTGCTTAATGTCCTACTCTTTGCGACCTCATGGACTGCAGCAAACCAGACTGCCCTGTCCTTCCCCATGTCCCTGAGTTTGCTCAAACTCATGTCTGTTGAGTCGGTGATGCCATCCAACCACTACATCTTCTGCTGCCAACTTCTCCTCTTGCTCTCCGTCTTTCCCAGAATCAGAGTCTTTTCCAATGAGTTGGCTCTTCCCATCGGTGGTATTAGAGCTTTAGCTTCAACCTCGGATTTTCCAATGCATACTCAGGGTTGCTTTCCTTGAGGACTGACTGGCTTGATCTCCTTGCTGTCTAAGGAACTCTCAAGAGTTTTCTCCAGCACCACAGTTTGAAAGCATCAATTCTTCAGCACTCAACCTTCAGAATGGTTTAACTCTCATATCCTTACGTACTTCTGGAAAGACCTCAGCTTTGACTATACAGACCTTTGTCCCCCAAGTGATACCTCTGCTTTTTACTACATTAAGTTTGTTACAGCTTTTCTTCCCAGGTGCAAGCGTCTTTAATCTGTATGCTGCAGTAAATTAGTTATACTGCTCCACGGGTCTGGTCTAAAATAAAGTAGGTCCATTGAAGGGATAGATTGATACTGACAACTAGGTTATTTTTTTTCTGTCATACATATATTCTAGATCAAGTGACTATTATTTATTAATCCAAATAGAAGTTTGAGTTCATTCTTCTCAAAATGGGAAACTACATAACTCATTTTACTTATATATTCTCATCTTATTAATTTCTAAATTTGTAGTTGTTATTGTGGCTATTTCTGACCTACAAGTATTTCTACTTAATGAGGGCTTTGGGTGTTAATTTTAATCATTCTCATCTTGTTGTATGAAGAACAAACTTTGGCTTTAATTACACTCACACCAAATTTGCATCATATAAAGGAAAAAGTTAAATCTCTCTTCCTTTTATTAAACTAGGCATAAGAACCCTTTCATGTATATTATTTTTATAAGAATAAGCAACATTACTTCTTGAGCAAAGTTGGAACAAATCAGATTCTTTATTTTCTAAGAGTGTGTTCTTACACACTCTAAAGACACACAACTACATTCTTACACACGTTCTATTTTTAAATAAGATGATGATATAAACTTGCCAATCCACTGTAATCCCACTAATTTGCCTTTTAGACAAATGCTACAAAATGATGGGTTGGCCAAAAAGTTCATTTGAGTGCTTTTCATGCAATCATACGGAAAAACCCAAACGAACTTTCAGGGCAAGCCAATATAATTAGTAAATGACCTCCAAAGAATATTCAGGTGCCCATAACATACAGTCACGGGTTATAGCAGGCATGCAGCCAACAGGGAAGTGTCCAAGCGAGTGAGTCTCCTGCAGCAGTAATCCACATTAGGGTGGACAGTGCCGCCTGTCCTCATGGGGCAGAGGTCCTGTGGGGGCTGTTCCTGATAGGTGTTTATCCAGCCTTTCTCCCCCACTCTGGGCCTCTGTTCTTGTGTGCCCCTCTGCTTAGAATAACTGTGACCTGAGAACTTTGCAGACTTGGAGTTTTAACTATCTTTAGGTCTTTGCTCAAATATTATGTTCTCAAAGATCTTCCCTAATAAAGAAAAGAATGAAAGAAAACTTGGGCAACTATGCCTTGCTGGGCTATAGGGGAGGCGTGCCATTGTTATGCAAACACACAGACAGAAGCCGCTGTACTAATTCACTAGGGCTGCCATAACAAAAGATCCTGAGCTGACACAAAAGAAATTTATTTTCTCACCATCCCGGAGGCTAAAAGGCTGAGATCAGGGTGTTGGCAGATCTGGTTCCTCGGGAGGCCTCTCTGCTGGGTCTGCAGTTGGCTGCCTTCTGCTGTGTCCTAACAAGGTCCTTCCTCTGTATACACACATCTCTGTGTCTCTCTCTATGTCCAAATTTCCTCTCTGTGTAAGGACGCCAGTCAGGTTGGATTAGGACTCACCCTAAAGGTCTCATTTTAGCTTCCTCTCCCTCTTCAAAGGCCCTATGAAAACGGAGGGGCTTCCCTGGTGGCTCAGACATTAAAGGATGTGCCTGCAATGCAAGAGACCCAGGTTTGATCCCTGGGCTGGGAAGATTCAGGGAGAAGGGAAGGACAACCCACTCCGGTGTCCTTGCCTGGAGAATCCCATGGACAGAGGAGCCTGGCAGGCTGCAGTCCACGGGGTTGCAAAAGAGTCAGATGCAACTGTATGACTAACAATCGCATTCGTTGTCCAAAAGATGCTTTCAACTCCACACCTCTTCTGTCTGGATGCTTGGCTCTGCAGCTCCATCTCATGCCCTTTACTGTGTGATATTTAACCGAACGTCTCTGAATGCACGCTGACGTCCTGTAGCAGGTACAAGACTGTCTCTTGGATTTCCCACTGCCGAGAGGATGACCAATGAGCGGTCTTGGCTGTCGTGCTTGGAGTCCTCTGCTGTATCTGCACCAAGGTGACCCTCCGCTTGGCTGCTCCTGGCCCCTGGCTGAGTGTGGCAAGGACGCTGAGGCAGGTGCTCTCCGAGGAGATGCAGTGCTCTTCTGGCTGGAGAGGCTGGCCTAGATCTCCCATCGGCCTCATTAAACTGTCACCAAACTGCACTGCAGTCCAAGACCTTCCATTCTTTCCCTGTCCTTCACAGGGTGAGAGCTACGCTGTAGGCTCTTGGCTTCCCATCCTCATTTTCCCTCCGAGGCTCTTCCCCCAATAATCTCTGACGTGTCTAATCATCTTGACCCCATGTTCTCAAAGATCTTCCCTAATAAAGAAAAGAATGAAAGAAAACTTGGGCAACTATGCCTTGCTGGGCTATAGGGGAGGCGTGCCATTGTTATGCAAACACACAGACAGAAGCCGCTGTACTAATTCACTAGGGCTGCCATAACAAAAGATCCTGAGCTGACACAAAAGAAATTTATTTTCTCACCATCCCGGAGGCTAAAAGGCTGAGATCAGGGTGTTGGCAGATCTGGTTCCTCGGGAGGCCTCTCTGCTGGGTCTGCAGTTGGCTGCCTTCTGCTGTGTCCTAACAAGGTCCTTCCTCTGTATACACACATCTCTGTGTCTCTCTCTATGTCCAAATTTCCTCTCTGTGTAAGGACGCCAGTCAGGTTGGATTAGGACTCACCCTAAAGGTCTCATTTTAGCTTCCTCTCCCTCTTCAAAGGCCCTATGAAAACGGAGGGGCTTCCCTGGTGGCTCAGACATTAAAGGATGTGCCTGCAATGCAAGAGACCCAGGTTTGATCCCTGGGCTGGGAAGATTCAGGGAGAAGGGAAGGACAACCCACTCCGGTGTCCTTGCCTGGAGAATCCCATGGACAGAGGAGCCTGGCAGGCTGCAGTCCACGGGGTTGCAAAAGAGTCAGATGCAACTGTATGACTAACAATCGCATTCGTTGTCCAAAAGATGCTTTCAACTCCACACCTCTTCTGTCTGGATGCTTGGCTCTGCAGCTCCATCTCATGCCCTTTACTGTGTGATATTTAACCGAACGTCTCTGAATGCACGCTGACGTCCTGTAGCAGGTACAAGACTGTCTCTTGGATTTCCCACTGCCGAGAGGATGACCAATGAGCGGTCTTGGCTGTCGTGCTTGGAGTCCTCTGCTGTATCTGCACCAAGGTGACCCTCCGCTTGGCTGCTCCTGGCCCCTGGCTGAGTGTGGCAAGGACGCTGAGGCAGGTGCTCTCCGAGGAGATGCAGTGCTCTTCTGGCTGGAGAGGCTGGCCTAGATCTCCCATCGGCCTCATTAAACTGTCACCAAACTGCACTGCAGTCCAAGACCTTCCATTCTTTCCCTGTCCTTCACAGGGTGAGAGCTACGCTGTAGGCTCTTGGCTTCCCATCCTCATTTTCCCTCCGAGGCTCTTCCCCCAATAATCTCTGACGTGTCTAATCATCTTGACATCTTCAAGCTTGGAGGATCTGGACAAATTACTTCCCCCTCTGTGAACGACAGACAGTCGCTCTCTTCTGAGCACATGACTCAAACAGAAGTATAAATTCCAGAGTGGGAATGCTACCAGAAAATGAGACTATGTATTTCAGAGAGTCTAAACACCCCTGAAATAATGCAAGGTTTACAACAACATGAATTTATTAAAAGTGTCATTTGAATTTCTGAAGAAGCCATCAAGTATTTTAAAATAAAATGTTAAGGTCCACAAAATTTTATTCTGGACCAAAGGTATTTTGCTCATCTTTATATTTTAGCTGGGCCTTCCCAGGAAGGGCAGTGGTAAAGAATCTGCCTGCCAACGCAAGAGACACAGGTTCGAATCCTGGGAAGATTTGCTTGGAGAAAGAAATGGGAACCCACTCCAATATTCTTGACTGGGAAATTCCATGGACAGAGGAGCCTGACAGGCTACAGTCCATGGGATCACAAACAGTCAGACATGACAAGCTGACTGAGCATGCACACACATAGTGAAGCTAAAAATATGTATGTTTTTCTATCAAAATTGTCATAAAGGGATAAGGCCATAAATTAAGGATAAGGCCCTCCCACTCAAGCTTCAGTAACTCTATCAGCAGGTGAAAAGCCGCACCTATCCCTGGACAGTCACAGCCTAGCCACTTCACCTAGCTCAGAACCAATCTCATGAAGCCTATTACCTGTTTATGTTCCCCGGTGCACCAATGCACGCTGCGCTGTAGCAGGTACCTGGACCAATAAAGCGGTCTTGGCTGTCGTGCTTGGAGTCCTCTGCTGTATCTGCACCAAGGTGACCCTCCGCTTGGCTGCTCCTGGCCCCTGGATGAGTGTGGCAAGGACGCTGAGGCCGGTGCTCTCCGAGGAGATGCAGTGCTCTTCTGGCTGGAGAGGCTGGCCTAGATCTCCCATCGGCCTCATTAAACTGTCACCAAACTGCACTGCAGTCCAAGACCTTCCATTCTTTCCCTGTCCTTCACAGGGTGAGAGCTACGCTGTAGGCTCTTGGCTTCCCATCCTCATTTTCCCTCCGAGGCTCTTCCCCCAATAATCTCTGACGTGTCTAATCATCTTGACATCTTCAAGCTTGGAGGATCTGGACAAATTACTTCCCCCTCTGTGAACGACAGACAGTCGCTCTCTTCTGAGCACATGACTCAAACAGAAGTATAAATTCCAGAGTGGGAATGCTACCAGAAAATGAGACTATGTATTTCAGAGAGTCTAAACACCCCTGAAATAATGCAAGGTTTACAACAACATGAATTTATTAAAAGTGTCATTTGAATTTCTGAAGAAGCCATCAAGTATTTTAAAATAAAATGTTAAGGTCCACAAAATTTTATTCTGGACCAAAGGTATTTTGCTCATCTTTATATTTTAGCTGGGCCTTCCCAGGAAGGGCAGTGGTAAAGAATCTGCCTGCCAACGCAAGAGACACAGGTTCGAATCCTGGGAAGATTTGCTTGGAGAAGGAAATGGCAACCCACTCCAGTATTGTTGACTGGGAAATTCCATGGACAGAGGAGCCTGACAGGCTACAGTCCATGGGATCACAAACAGTCAGACATGACAAGCTGACTGAGCATGCATACACATAGTGAAGCTAAAAATATGTATGTTTTTCTATCAAAATTGTCATAAAGGGATAAGGCCATAAATTAAGGATAAGGCCCTCCCACTCAAGCTTCAGTAACTCTATCAGCAGGTGAAAAGCCGCACCTATCCCTGGACAGTCACAGCCTAGCCACCACTGTTCACCTGGAGACCATTCAGAACCAATCTCATGAAGCCTATTACCTGTTTATGTCATTCACACAAGGATGCCAGGCTTCCCCCAACTGCACACATTTTAATCACTACACATCCCTGCATATCCTTTTTTAAAGTCCTTGTCTTGCGTCTTTCCTCATGCCTCAACCCTCTCCAGTGAACCTTGTGGAATTTATGGTCCATCATAAATAAAACTCCCGTGTTCTCTCCTCTAAAAATTACCTTCAACTCACTCTAAAGGAAACTTAAACCTCCTTTAAGGTTGCTGCGGCCTCTGCAGGCCCTCCGGTAGAAGCTGCTGTAAGGTCTCTGTCAGCCTCTATCCCCACTGGGCTCGTGTTGGGGTAAATGCTCTTCTTGCTCCTCACTGCCAATTTCAAACTGTAATCTCTGTACGGCCCTAAAACTCAATGATTATAAGGTCACTGTCTCTTTGGACACATACTTCCTGTCACTCACTAAATCTGCTCCAATTGCAATAGTGTCCTTAACTTTCTTCAAACTCACTGAAAAACCCCATTCATAGGGTTTTACTATTTTCTCTTCCTTTTGTATAAGATGCCCTTCAATATCTGTATTGCCTGACTTGGTCTGCTCCCTCCTTGTAATAAAAACCTTTTATCAAATTTCAGAGAAACTTACCCTGTCTATAATATTTCAAATTGCAACCACCCTTCACTACATTTTTTATAACCCACTGCTTTTTTTTTCCTCCATGTCACCTGTTTTTATCTGTACCTTCCATCAAAAATTTTAACTTCTACAAGACAGATCTCACTGTTCACTGTTGTGCCGCCAGGCTCTGCTGCAGAGTGGGTACTAACTAAGCCTCTGGGGCTCCCCCGGTGGTTCAGAGAGTGAAGACTCTACCTGCAATGCTAGAGACCTGGGTTTGAATTCCAGGTCAGGAAACTGCTCTGGAGAAGGGAATGGAGTAGGAATGCTACCCACTCAGTATCCCTCCCTGGAGAATTCCATCAACAGAGGAGGCTGGCGGGCTGGTTTGGGCTCTCTGAAGGGTCACAAAGAGTCAGACATGACTGAGTGACTAACACTTTAACTTTCAAAGAAGGATTTATTGAAGAAGTACAATAAACTGAATTTTTCGAAGTTATATTCTTTCACTGCTTTCAAAGTAGGAATTTTAAAATATTCCTTTAGGAAAAGTAATATTGTTTTCTGTTTTATTCAACACATTTCTAGTTTTTTTCTGTGTGTATATGTACTGTTAACTGTACACACATGAAAAATCCCAATTTCTCACCTTGAAGAATCCTCCTCCTATTGACAGAGTGAAATATATACAGATTGTCATAATCATAGGGATAAATATTTATGCATATTTAGGTTTTAACTTCCTCCAGCAAGTCTGTGGAGGGTAGATCTGAGGAGGGCAAAATCAGAGAGAGAGAAACCAATGAGAAATGTACTCAGTTACCCAAGTGAAAGGTGATAGAATGACACATGAAACTTTCTAGCAGAGATGAAGAGAAGCAGACCAATACAAAATACATAAGAGGCAAACTTCTTAGGAAAGGAGGCTTTTTTATTTTTATTTTTGCCTCTAAGTCATCATTTATTTTTCATCCATCTTTATTCTGTGGCCTGTGTGGGCCTCCCACTGCAGTGGCTTCTCTCATTGCAGAGCACCGGCTCTGGGCGCGTGCGCTCTGGAGCACTGGCTCGTCACTGGACCCGCCTGCCCAGCTGCTCCCCAGCACGTGGGATCTTCCCAGGTCAGAGATCGAATCCATGTCCCTTGCACTCCAAGGCGGACTCTTTACCCACTGGAGCACCAGGGAAGCCCGCTTTATTATTATTACTATCATTATACTTAAAGTGAGTAGGAAATAAAAGACAAAAGGGTATTAAAGAAGTCAGTTAAGGGCCTTCCTAGAGCCCATGCCCTGCACCGAGAGAGGCCACTGCAATAGGAGGCCCACACAGGCCAAAGAATGGAGATGGATGAAAATAAATAAAGTAAAAACCAATAAACAATGACAAAATTTTAAAAAGGAAGTCATTTGAGAGGGTACAACCCCCTTTGGAGAATTCCATCAACAGAGGAGGCTGGCGGGCTGGTTTGGGCTCTCTGAAGGGTCACAAAGAGTCAGACATGACTGAGTGACTAACACTTTAACTTTCAAAGAAGGATTTATTGAAGAAGTACAATAAACTGAATTTTTCGAAGTTATATTCTTTCACTGCTTTCAAAGTAGGAATTTTAAAATATTCCTTTAGGAAAAGTAATATTGTTTTCTGTTTTATTCAACACATTTCTAGTTTTTTTCTGTGTGTATATGTACTGTTAACTGTACACACATGAAAAATCCCAATTTCTCACCTTGAAGAATCCTCCTCCTATTGACAGAGTGAAATATATACAGATTGTCATAATCATAGGGATAAATATTTATGCATATTTAGGTTTTAACTTCCTCCAGCAAGTCTGTGGAGGGTAGATCTGAGGAGGGCAAAATCAGAGAGAGAGAAACCAATGAGAAATGTACTCAGTTACCCAAGTGAAAGGTGATAGAATGACACATGAAACTTTCTAGCAGAGATGAAGAGAAGCAGACCAATACAAAATACATAAGAGGCAAACTTCTTAGGAAAGGAGGCTTTTTTATTTTTATTTTTGCCTCTTAGTCATCATTTATTTTTCATCCATCTTTATTCTGTGGCCTGTGTGGGCCTCCCACTGCAGTGGCTTCTCTCATTGCAGAGCACCGGCTCTGGGCGCGTGCGCTCTGGAGCACTGGCTCGTCACTGGACCCGCCTGCCCAGCTGCTCCCCAGCACGTGGGATCTTCCCAGGTCAGAGATCGAATCCATGTCCCTTGCACTCCAAGGCGGACTCTTTACCCACTGGAGCACCAGGGAAGCCCGCTTTATTATTATTACTATCATTATACTTAAAGTGAGTAGGAAATAAAAGACAAAAGGGTATTAAAGAAGTCAGTTAAGGGCCTTCCTAGAGCCCATGCCCTGCACCGAGAGAGGCCACTGCAATAGGAGGCCCACACAGGCCAAAGAATGGAGATGGATGAAAATAAATAAAGTAAAAACCAATAAACAATGACAAAATTTTAAAAAGGAAGTCATTTGAGAGGGAAAAATGAGAAATTATCATTTTATCTGACTAATTTTGATGCTTATGTGAGATAATTAAAATATATATCCAGAGATATTGCTCTGCATATAGAGCTTGGTAGAGAGGTCTAGGATGGAAAATTAAAATTGGGAGTTCTCAATACGTCTGTCGTGGCTTAAATCATGGGACTAAGTAAAAAAACACAGGGTAATATATCAAGTAAGAATGATAGGGAAGCAAAAACCAACACTGTAGGAACAAGACCTTGGAATGAGATAGAGAGAAGACACCTCTAATACTGTAAAATATCAGAGAGGCCAGTTCCTAAAAAAGACAACGCCGTGCACAGGCAGTGTGATATAAACCAGGAGATTAGAGAGAATCAAGCATGAAAAAAAAAAAAAAATGAGCAGCATTTCCAAAAGTCACAAAGAAGTTCAGTAAACTTGGAAATCAAAGTCTCCATTGGTTTGAAAAGTGGAAGACCACCAATGACTACCAAAGCAGCTTCAGTACCATGGGGAGAGGAGAGGCAAGCTGGCAAGGAGGGCATGGAGAGCACTCCGTGAGAGGTGAGGCTGTGGAGGCTGGGAACAGACCTCCCGTTGGTTGCAGAGGAAAGTAGGAGCTATGAATGGAGCAGTAGCTTGCCGGGAATTGGCTAGCAGAGGCTTTAGGACATTTAGAGTCTAAGCGGGGAAAGCAGAGAGGAGAATGTCGAAGACACAAGAGAGTGACAAAGGGTGAAGCTTCCTGGGGGCAAGGATGGGTGGGGTAGAGAGGTGAACAAAGGGACGGCACGCATGCCAGGTCCTCTCAGTCGTGTCTGGCTCTGCGTGACCCCATGGACGGAACCCACCAGGCTCCGAAGTCCATGGAGTTCTCCGGGAAAGAACTGGAGTGGGCTGCCATTTCCTTCTCCAGGGGGTCTTCCTGACCTGGGAGTTGAACCTGCATGGTTATGCCATATCCTGCGATAATGCTCAGCCATTCACGTCTGCAGGTGAAAAGGCAGGCACTGCCACTGATTCTGAGTTAGAATTTTACTAGGAAAATACAGTGAAACAAAAATAACAAAGTGATTGATAGACCTGACAGGAAAGAAACAGACCCGATGGTCAGCCTTGTGTGCTCCGGGAGGGTTGGAGAGGAGGGGCCGGCAGGAAGGATAGATTACAAAAGGGTAAAGGGATCAAGCATCTTGAGGTTTCTTGCAACCAAACAGCAGAAATAAGTTGTGTTAAATCATGAGAGGATAGGAAGGATGAGAATTTCTCAGGCACATTTACTCCAGAGGATTTCACATTCAAGGGATTTGTCTGATAAGAAAAGAGGTAACGTTTATGAGACTTGAGGCTGTCCATGAATGTGATGATAGGGAGAATTTTGTAATTACATGAGGATATAGAAATGTCCTAATTTAACTTCTACAGAAGGAATCGACAGAGAGAAGTCACTTGTGTGAGATCACACAGCAACTCAGAAAAATGTGGATCCTTCTGATCAATAGGGTAGATATTTGTTTTAATATCATCTTTTGTTATCTAATATTCAGGATTATGTTAATATTTTCTGACTCTTTTTTCCCCCTGGAATTTAGGAATTGAGTGATCTTTGTAAACAAAAATGCTTAGGAAAAGTAAAGAATGGTAAAACATGAAAATGTGATTTTCTTTTCTTCATGTATTCATTCTACATTTCTTATTAATATTCTTTTTCTTTCCCTCTCTCTGTCCATGTACCTTATAGAAGAATGAAGCTGTAAGATTTATTAGAGTTTTGGATGGAATTTATTATTTTTTTACTTTCAAATGCTAAAGAGAAAATCTGATCAGTGTATTATTAAAAAATAAACCATCCTAATGTCCATATTGAGTTGTATGTAACTTTACAGTGTTGCAAATTTTTCTAAAGTAGAAAAGTCTGACCCCATGGACGGAACCCACCAGGCTCAAGTCCATGGAGTTCTCCGGGAAAGAACTGGAGTGGGCTGCCATTTTTCTCCAGGGGGTCTTCCTGACCTGGGAGTTGAACCTGCATGGTTATGCCATATCCTGCGATAATGCTCAGCCATTCACGTCTGCAGGTGAAAAGGCAGGCACTGCCACTGATTCTGAGTTAGAATTTTACTAGGAAAATACAGTGAAACAAAAATAACAAAGTGATTGATAGACCTGACAGGAAAGAAACAGACCCGATGGTCAGCCTTGTGTGCTCCGGGAGGGTTGGAGAGGAGGGGCCGGCAGGAAGGATAGATTACAAAAGGGTAAAGGGATCAAGCATCTTGAGGTTTCTTGCAACCAAACAGCAGAAATAAGTTGTGTTAAATCATGAGAGGATAGGAAGGATGAGAATTTCTCAGGCACATTTACTCCAGAGGATTTCACATTCAAGGGATTTGTCTGATAAGAAAAGAGGTAACGTTTATGAGACTTGAGGCTGTCCATGAATGTGATGATAGGGAGAATTTTGTAATTACATGAGGATATAGAAATGTCCTAATTTAACTTCTACAGAAGGAATCGACAGAGAGAAGTCACTTGTGTGAGATCACACAGCAACTCAGAAAAATGTGGATCCTTCTGATCAATAGGGTAGATATTTGTTTTAATATCATCTTTTGTTATCTAATATTCAGGATTATGTTAATATTTTCTGACTCTTTTTTTCCCCTGGAATTTAGGAATTGAGTGATCTTTGTAAACAAAAATGCTTAGGAAAAGTAAAGAATGGTAAAACATGAAAATGTGATTTTCTTTTCTTCATGTATTCATTCTACATTTCTTATTAATATTCTTTTTCTTTCCCTCTCTCTGTCCATGTACCTTATAGAAGAATGAAGCTGTAAGATTTATTAGAGTTTTGGATGGAATTTATTATTTTTTTACTTTCAAATGCTAAAGAGAAAAATCTGATCAGTGTATTATTAAAAAAATAAACCATCCTAATGTCCATATTGAGTTGTATGTAACTTTACAGTGTTGCTGTAAATAGTTCTTCCGCGTCTCCTGCGTGGATGCAAAGTTACCCTAGAACTTGAGAGCTGGTGTGCTGAAGCACTGATTACCTGTCTCCTGTAAGGGGAAACGTCTACTTTAGAAGCAGCAGTAACGAGCGATGCTGTGGACACATTTGCGGTCGTTATTAACACTTTGACTAAAGGTTCCCAGTCTCACTGGAGCACAGAGAATAGGTGGCACGAGTCCCCAAGCTGACTCTCAGAATGCTAGCTTTCAAGAGATGAGTAAAGCTGTCTCCTTACCTCCTAAAGCAGATAATTCCTTAACACATGCCAAACGACTGCCACTAATTCTGCATAATCAATTGTCAGAACTGACTTCAGCACACTGAGGCTCTCGTTAGGGAGGGAGGCACCTTTTAATAGTAATAGTATGAATATGTAATAGAATCTAGCGAATGAATAATAAATTTTGGCTGAGACAGTTAAACTCTAATCCCATTATTAGATAACTGTGTGCTAAGTCGCTTCAGTTGTGTCTGACTCTTTGAGACCCCCTGGACTCTAGCCCACCAGCTCATGGGATTCTCCAGTCAAGAGTACTGGAGTGGGTTGCCCTGCCCTCCTCTGGGGGATCTTCCCAACCTAGTGACTGAACCTGAGTTTCTTAGGTCTTCATTGGCAGGTACATATTTAAGCAGCTTTAAACTCTGTGTTTAAAAACACAATAGGTGATAAGCCTAAATCATGGAAATTATAACACTCTGTTAAGTTTAAAGTAGTGGATTACTTATTAGGTATTTAAGGTAGACGAATTTATGAGTATCTTTGAGGTTTAAACAAAAATGCTTAGGAAAAGTAAAGAATGGTAAAACATGAAAATGTGATTTTCTTTTCTTCATGTATTCATTCTACATTTCTTATTAATATTCTTTTTCTTTCCCTCTCTCTGTCCATGTACCTTATAGAAGAATGAAGCTGTAAGATTTATTAGAGTTTTGGATGGAATTTATTATTTTTTTACTTTCAAATGCTAAAGAGAAAAATCTGATCAGTGTATTATTAAAAAAATAAACCATCCTAATGTCCATATTGAGTTGTATGTAACTTTACAGTGTTGCTGTAAATAGTTCTTCCGCGTCTCCTGCGTGGATGCAAAGTTACCCTAGAACTTGAGAGCTGGTGTGCTGAAGCACTGATTACCTGTCTCCTGTAAGGGGAAACGTCTACTTTAGAAGCAGCAGTAACGAGCGATGCTGTGGACACATTTGCGGTCGTTATTAACACTTTGACTAAAGGTTCCCAGTCTCACTGGAGCACAGAGAATAGGTGGCACGAGTCCCCAAGCTGACTCTCAGAATGCTAGCTTTCAAGAGATGAGTAAAGCTGTCTCCTTACCTCCTAAAGCAGATAATTCCTTAACACATGCCAAACGACTGCCACTAATTCTGCATAATCAATTGTCAGAACTGACTTCAGCACACTGAGGCTCTCGTTAGGGAGGGAGGCACCTTTTAATAGTAATAGTATGAATATGTAATAGAATCTAGCGAATGAATAATAAATTTTGGCTGAGACAGTTAAACTCTAATCCCATTATTAGATAACTGTGTGCTAAGTCGCTTCAGTTGTGTCTGACTCTTTGAGACCCCCTGGACTCTAGCCCACCAGCTCATGGGATTCTCCAGTCAAGAGTACTGGAGTGGGTTGCCCTGCCCTCCTCTGGGGGATCTTCCCAACCTAGTGACTGAACCTGAGTTTCTTAGGTCTTCATTGGCAGGTACATATTTAAGCAGCTTTAAACTCTGTGTTTAAAAACACAATAGGTGATAAGCCTAAATCATGGAAATTATAACACTCTGTTAAGTTTAAAGTAGTGGATTACTTATTAGGTATTTAAGGTAGACGAATTTATGAGTATCTTTGAGGTAGGGGACACTCAGCTTGATACGAGACTTAGAATTTGGGAGGTATATTTCAGGTGGCGGGAGAATGGAGATACAAAAGACAGGAGTGTATTTGGGAAATGACCGACTCTGAATTAGGAGCACGTACGGCAGAGCGCGCATGCGTCGAGACAGAGTCAAGGCGAAGACTGAGCTGGAGGGAGGAGCTGAAGCAGTGGCTGGTGAGGCAGAAAGTCGGAACAGACGCCAATCACGGACGACAGAAACCACAAATACCTTTACGCATTATTTAGCACAAACGATGAGCTAAATATTACAATTCACCAATCATATTTTCTTTCTATATCATGGGAACTATGGTGAAGGTATTTTCTTACATGAAATGATTACATTACTGCCATTTTCCAGCAAATGAAGATACGCATCTTTATCGCAAGAGATATGCTTCTTGAAACGATATTGGGTGACTCCTCATCTCTCAACCTATTTCATTATTATTCAGTATTTTATCCTCTTCAACATTGTCAGGGAAACACTTTCCCATTTGCTTCTATCGAAGTATACCATCTAAACATTCCTTCAGTGCCTTTGTGGAGCCTGTGCCGCCAGCTGAATTGAGTACTGCTCCTGTCCCTTCCTGAACTACGTTCAGTCTGTTGGTCTAGTAACTGCTTCAACCACCTCACTCTGGGTCACCATGACTGCCCCTGCCATGCCCAACTGTCTTCATTGGAAAGATATTTGCCCTTTATCTCTGCTTGTCAATCCCTATGGAGATCAAGCTCCAGGAAAAGGTGACACTTTATATGAGGTCCTAATTAGCCAGGAAGAATGAGCCTTTTTCTTCCACAGGTATGGGCAACCCTTTATTCCAGTACTAGAATTGGTATCTTCTTTTTTTAAATGAATACATACCACCCAAATCTCCTACACAAGACGTTAATTTAATAAAAGGGGTCAAGTCCTAGCCACTGCTGTGCCCCTCCTGCCTCCATCAACACAGGCATAATGGACTTCAGACATTAGACTTATCCATATTCGCTCCGTGTACTCTAACTTAAACACCATGACCATGTTTATGTGTGACTCTGACATTGTTACTGCATTGATGCTTCCTCTGTTCTGCTACCCTTGACTATCCTGTTCGTCTTTATGGGCAGGGACCACAACTTCAAGCCCTCGAGTCTCTATCGCGGGCACTGATTGAGTTAGAAGTGTTTAGTAAAACCCTGTTGAATGAATGACGGAGGAGAGTATGTGCAGGAGTCAGTGAATCAACCATGAAGACTTAAGAACAGATATGCACTGACTGCCATGTCCTGAGAAACAGACTCCAAGGATAGGCTGCTCTTCCAGGATAAAATTTTTCCCACTGTGCAGGTTTCTCTCTGATCAGAGAGGGTGTGTTACTGGTAAGGGATGGATCTGTCCAAGTAAATCCTGCACTCTCTATAAAACAAAATGGGAAAAGGGAAGCGTCTCTCTATGAATGAACTACTTAGCATTCAGTAATGCTACTAATTACAAAGATAAGAATGGCAATTTAAGCCTTTTACAACAGTAAGAGAAGCTCAAGATTATTTACAATTCATTCTTCATTCAGAAGAGGCACCTGAGAATGAAAAAAGTCGAGCTACTCGCCTGAGTTTCAAAGTAAATTACAGTATAGCCAAGACAAAATCAGGCTTTCCTAGCTCACTATCCTGGACTCTTTCCATTATAAGAACATTAACTTGATGGCAGCAGTGATGCAGTAAGCTGATATTGCTTAATTTTCACATTTCCTGAATAAGTGATTAAATTTTTGTCTTTTATGACTGTACCGTACAATTAGCAAGAATCTTTACAAGGATCTGTTGTTGAAAGCTTGTGATTGTTTTTGCTTTAACTAAACCGGGTCTTCGTTGCTGCACCTGGGCTTTGTCTAGTTGTACTGAGCGTGGGCTTCTCAATGCAATGGCACCTCTTATTGCTGAACATCGGGCTCTAGGCAAACGGGTTCAGTAGCTGCAGCTCTGGGCTCAGCAGCTGTGGTGCTCAGGCTTAGTTGCTTTGCAGCATGTGGGATTTTCCTGGACCAGGGATTGAATCCGTGTTCCCTGCATTGTCAGGCAGATTCTTATCCACTGGACCACCAGGGAAGTCCAGCTTGTTAATTTTGATACATTTTTCTTGATAAAACTGGGCTTGTGTAACATTTTTGCAACAAACTTTCTGCTCTGCGGCAGTGTTTAAAAAGCAGTGAATGTAAAGTAAAATTTCAAAGTAAATACTCCCTCCCTTCCCAAGGCAACACCTCAAACAAGGAAAACGGGGGAAATCACAGGCAGAGCCTCCAGGCTCGGGCCTTCTGTGGCCCTGGCGGAACTCTGCACTCTCCGCGATCCCCGAGGGGAGGAAAGCCATTGTGTCCCCGCTGCTGGGTCCCTGCTGGGGTGGGGAGCGCTGTCTGTCCAGTGCATTCCAAGAGGGTGTGTTACTGGTAAGGGATGGATCTGTCCAAGTAAATCCTGCACTCTCTATAAAACAAAATGGGAAAAGGGAAGCGCTCTCTATGAATGAACTACTTAGCATTCAGTAATGCTACTAATTACAAAGATAAGAATGGCAATTTAAGCCTTTTACAACAGTAAGAGAAGCTCAAGATTATTTACAATTCATTCTTCATTCAGAAGAGGCACCTGAGAATGAAAAAAGTCGAGCTACTCGCCTGAGTTTCAAAGTAAATTACAGTATAGCCAAGACAAAATCAGGCTTTCCTAGCTCACTATCCTGGACTCTTTCCATTATAAGAACATTAACTTGATGGCAGCAGTGATGCAGTAAGCTGATATTGCTTAATTTTCACATTTCCTGAATAAGTGATTAAATTTTTGTCTTTTATGACTGTACCGTACAATTAGCAAGAATCTTTACAAGGATCTGTTGTTGAAAGCTTGTGATTGTTTTTGCTTTAACTAAACCGGGTCTTCGTTGCTGCACCTGGGCTTTGTCTAGTTGTACTGAGCGTGGGCTTCTCAATGCAATGGCACCTCTTATTGCTGAACATCGGGCTCTAGGCAAACGGGTTCAGTAGCTGCAGCTCTGGGCTCAGCAGCTGTGGTGCTCAGGCTTAGTTGCTTTGCAGCATGTGGGATTTTCCTGGACCAGGGATTGAATCCGTGTTCCCTGCATTGTCAGGCAGATTCTTATCCACTGGACCACCAGGGAAGTCCAGCTTGTTAATTTTGATACATTTTTCTTGATAAAACTGGGCTTGTGTAACATTTTTGCAACAAACTTTCTGCTCTGCGGCAGTGTTTAAAAAGCAGTGAATGTAAAGTAAAATTTCAAAGTAAATACTCCCTCCCTTCCCAAGGCAACACCTCAAACAAGGAAAACGGGGGAAATCACAGGCAGAGCCTCCAGGCTCGGGCCTTCTGTGGCCCTGGCGGAACTCTGCACTCTCCGCGATCCCCGAGGGGAGGAAAGCCATTGTGTCCCCGCTGCTGGGTCCCTGCTGCTGGGGAGCCGCTGTCTCCGAGAGAGCAAGTGAGAGCATGCTTTGCATGCTGCTCTGTGCTCTCGCCAGCACCAAGGAGACTCCTTTGCATACCTGAAGGAATAACAGAAGGAATCAATTCAGCTTCTGGGTTTGTGGAGCAGATTCAGAGATAAGGAGCCCTGTAAAGCCATGTTGGCTTCACATCGCTGGAGTCTGTTACTGTGCAGAATGATGCTGTGTTTGTTTTCTAGGGTCATCATAACGAATGCCGCAGACTGAGTGGCCAGAGACAGGGGCGTGCAGACGGGCTCTGCTGGTAGCCAAGGGTCTTGGGGATCTGGGACTTCAGAGTTCTCAGCCTCATACGAGTCCACTCATAGGCCAAGGGGTGCACCCCTTCTACCTGTGTCCTGACCTTCTCAGCACAAGGGGGCCAGGCCGGGACGGCCACGCAGGTCAGTGGGCAATTAAAACACGTGAGGCTGGATTTGATGGGTCTGAGGTCTTGGGGAAATCCTGGCCCCCCCAAAATAGCCTCTTCCTAACCTCAGCATTCCATTAATCCTAGGACTAGAGGAATTTTCCTCTCCTTTCCCCCAAAGTAATCCATTTTCTGACAGCCGGATGAGTGGCAGATCTTTTCAGGAAATAACTCCTTGGACTCCGGCATACTCTCCACCCAGGAAAATCCATTTTCCTTTGCAGAGTTGACACAACAGTATGAGACTCCTTTATTGGAGAATAAAAAGTACAAACGGCATCACTAGGTGACCTGATCACTTCTGGGCATTGTCAGGCAGATTCTTATCCACTGGACCACCAGGGAAGTCCAGCATTTTGTTTTTTGATAAAACTGGGCTTGTGTAACATTTTTGCAACAAACTTTCTGCTCTGCGCAGTGTTTAAAAAGCAGTGAATGTAAAGTAAAATTTCAAAGTAAATACTCCCTCCCTTCCCAAGGCAACACCTCAAACAAGGAAAACGGGGGAAATCACAGGCAGAGCCTCCAGGCTCGGGCCTTCTGTGGCCCTGGCGGAACTCTGCACTCTCCGCGATCCCCGAGGGGAGGAAAGCCATTGTGTCCCCGCTGCTGGGTCCCTGCTGCTGGGGAGCCGCTGTCTCCGAGAGAGCAAGTGAGAGCATGCTTTGCATGCTGCTCTGTGCTCTCGCCAGCACCAAGGAGACTCCTTTGCATACCTGAAGGAATAACAGAAGGAATCAATTCAGCTTCTGGGTTTGTGGAGCAGATTCAGAGATAAGGAGCCCTGTAAAGCCATGTTGGCTTCACATCGCTGGAGTCTGTTACTGTGCAGAATGATGCTGTGTTTGTTTTCTAGGGTCATCATAACGAATGCCGCAGACTGAGTGGCCAGAGACAGGGGCGTGCAGACGGGCTCTGCTGGTAGCCAAGGGTCTTGGGGATCTGGGACTTCAGAGTTCTCAGCCTCATACGAGTCCACTCATAGGCCAAGGGGTGCACCCCTTCTACCTGTGTCCTGACCTTCTCAGCACAAGGGGGCCAGGCCGGGACGGCCACGCAGGTCAGTGGGCAATTAAAACACGTGAGGCTGGATTTGATGGGTCTGAGGTCTTGGGGAAATCCTGGCCCCCCCAAAATAGCCTCTTCCTAACCTCAGCATTCCATTAATCCTAGGACTAGAGGAATTTTCCTCTCCTTTCCCCCAAAGTAATCCATTTTCTGACAGCCGGATGAGTGGCAGATCTTTTCAGGAAATAACTCCTTGGACTCCGGCATACTCTCCACCCAGGAAAATCCATTTTCCTTTGCAGAGTTGACACAACAGTATGAGACTCCTTTATTGGAGAATAAAAAGTACAAACGGCATCACTAGGTGACCTGAGCACTTCTGGGCAAAACCAAGAGGGGAGGTGACAGTGACCCATAAAACAGTGCCTGGCTGTGTGAGGAGTCATCTCAGGCACCCCGAGACCCAGCTGAAAACATGTGCGTCCAGAAAAATCTGCTGATTATTAATTAATCTTTGAGAAGAGAACACAGTGTTCATTCCATGAGACACAATCATCCTGACTTTTCCATCGGAGCTACCCATATCCGAATTTGTTTAAAAACAGATGAAGTCAACCTGGCAGTGAGTCCTGGGAGCTCAGGGCAATGACAGGATTCGTGCTTGGATTGTTCTTTCTGTGGATTTGATCAAATGGCATTAATGTGATTTGAACTCTGAAATTCCAGCCAGAGCTTAAAAAGTCTTGCTCAATTCCCCCGCTACCTAAAATCACTGAGTTGAAAACGCCTCCAGTTCTAATCCATTAAAGTTAACAATTTTCAGAGCCATTAGTGGTAACAACTTCCTCTGTCACAGTTTCTCAAAGTAACACCGCCCCCCCCCCCACTGCCCCCGTGAAGAATTCATGCAAAAAAGTGAATCAAGGGAAAATACGCAGATTCAAACCTCGTAGCACACAGACATGAGCAATGTGGGTACAGAGGGAGGTCAAGGCTTGTGAGCTTGTGCATCGCACTGAGGGGGCTACTGACTCCATGGACTGTAGCCTGCCAGGTTCCTCTGTCCGTGGGATTCTCCAGGCAAGAATACTGGAGTGGATTGCCATTTCCTCCTCCAGGGGATCTTCCTGACCCAGGAATCTAACCCGTGTCTCCTGAATCTCCTGCACTGGCTTCTTTACCACAGCCACCTGGGAAGCCCCTGACTCCTGCCACTCACAGGCTTTCTGGGCCACAGATGCTCCACGGACCAGGGCTGCCAGAGCTCCTCCTTCTGATGCTCTTCAGGGTGGGATGGGAGGGGCGAGGGCGGGGTGGGGCTCTCTTGCTGGGATTTACTTGTGTGTTTAGCTACATAATTTGTGTTCCTTTCTCTCCTCCTCAGAGCTTTCTCATTTCCCACCACGTCCCCTGCTTTCCTATCATGGACCTACTTTTGTATCTTCCAACCAGAAACCAAATATTGTGAAGTGGATGATCTTGAGAGGCTTCCCCAAACCTGCAAACATGCAATGTGTCTGCCTTTATACCTGAATATTTTGGCAATTCAATAGGAAAATGGCTTTTTTTTTTTTTAGGTTAAGGGAACATTATTTTCAGTTCCACTGTAGAAATAGTACAAAATATTGGACTACAAAAACAGAATGGCTCATGGACTCTGAGGTCAGATTGCTCAAGTTCAAATCCCAGAGTATCTGTGAATTGTTCGAGCTGAAATCCCAGAGTATCTGTGACTTAACAGCTTTGTGACTTTGGACACCTCTGTCCCCCAGTGTTTCTGTCTCCAGTAGGTGGTTGGGAAGACTACTTACCTCAAACGTAGCAAATGTGAAGCTCTTAGCTGCACACAAAGTGGAAAATTTAATATTTTTAAAAGTTATCATTTATTACTATTTTATTTTACTGCTTCTTTAGGTTTTAATCAATTCATACATGCCAAGCCAAATTGTATTCACACTGACAAAATAAAGACATGAAAGAATCCATGTACCTCCTGGGCTTCCCTAGTGGCTCAGACAGTAAATAATCTACTAATCTAAATAATAAATGCAGGAGACCTGGGTTCCATCCGTGGGTCTGGAAGTTCCCCTGGGGGAAGGCATGGCAACCTATTCCAGTATTCTTTTTTAAAAATATATCTTTTATTTTATTTATGTATTTGGCTGAACTGGGTTATAGTTGTAGCATATGCACTGTTAGTTGAGGCATGTGGGATCTAGTTCCCTGATTAGGGATTGAACCCAGGCCCCTTGCACTGGGAGCCAGAGTCTTAACCCCTGGGCCACCAGGGAAGCCCCCACTACTCCAGTATTCTTGCCTGGAGAATTTCATTGACAGAGACACCTGGCGGGCTATAGTCCATGGAGCTGGAAAGAGTTGGACATGACTGAGAGACAAACAATGATTGCACCTCTCAGTTGCCTTGAAGAGTGGCTATTGCTTTCTTAGTTATAGAAACAGATCAGCGAGTAATTATACTTTAAGCTTCTTTCAGACAATCTTTGAGTCACTTTGCAATGGCAGAATCCAGAGAAAACAGAATAGTGGCCCATAAGAAGAGATCTAGGAGGGCCGGTAGGAAAGGAGACACTCACTGTCTGAACATCTAAACAGAAACTGGAGCGGACCTAAGTAAGAGAACCAGATTTGGGACATTTGAATGGAATACAAAGCAAGGTGCCTCTATGGCAAAACCACAGTTTAGCTAGGCTGCTGGCCAGAGCCACGCCCCCGCGTCCTCCTGTCTTGGGTGCCAGCACAGGGAACAGCACCCATTCCACACGAGATATGCAATTCACACCTTTTTTCCTCCAGAAAGCACAGGGGTGAGCCTGTTTTCACAGGTTTAGAAGGTAAGTCATTACATGAGTAATCTCCTTGTGTGCAACATTCATTTTAACATTTTGTTTTGAAATATTTGAGGCTTACCGGAGAGGTGCAACTTTTATAGATCACTTGTTCAACTTCCCTTAATGCTAACACCGTACGTGACTACTGTGCAATTACTGAAACCAGAAAACTTAACAATAACACAAGACTACTAAGTAATCTACAAAGCTGAGTTGAAAATTTTGCAAGTCTTCCTACGATCAGTAGAACACAGTGCAGAAAATTTACCGTCTTTTTCTGTATTTGGGCAGCAGAGGGAGGAACAGTGAGTTCCTCTGATTTTGTGGTTCTGTTTTTTGAGGGTCCTTTCAGGACCCTGTCTTTTCTTTACCCAGTTTTTGAAAAGGGGCTTCTTCCTGTCTGCCTGCTATATTTCTCTCCCAGAACTAAGTGTTTTGATGATATCCTTTCTCATCTGAGTCCTTTATTTTGGCCACATGGCTTGTGCAACCTTAATTCCCCAACCAGAGATCGAAACTGTCCCCCATGAAGTGGAAGTCTGGAGTCCTACCCACCAGATCACCAAGAAATTCCCAAACCCCATGTACTTTTCAACACCTTCCCTTTGACTGTATTTTATTTCTCTTGGTTGGTGGGTCTTGTACGTTCACCCTGGGGCAGGTTTAGCATTTCGGGCAGTAGTTTCACATCACTCCTTGCCGGTCAATACTTTCTCTCTTTTCTCTTCCACATGGGTTTTCTCTACTGATCATTCTTCACAGCAAAGCCTGGCAATGAGGTGGGGATGGGACTGAGCACAGGAGAGTAAATACTTAAGCGATTAAGGGAGTTTTCTTTTTTGTGTGCATAGTTATTTAAAGTCTGAGCATTCTGTCTTAAGTTATGCTGAGGACCTGGTCTTTGCAGATAAAGATTTCCCCTTTCCTGTTGTCCAGTATTGTTTTCCAGTCACCCTGAAGTTCTTAGTATTTGTTTGTTAAAGACAGATGGTAACTGGAAAATACCCCAAGGGGTCCTGTGGTTTAGGTTCCTACCTTCAGGCAAGGTTTCAGGCAAGGTTTCCCGTCTTCAAGCGCTCTATGATATGGACTTAGCGAAAGAAGATTCCCATTAAAAGTAAGGCTTAGATAGACTTCCATCATTGTTGAAAATTACGTATCACATGGAATCTTACTGAATTAATTCATCATGTGGATTCTAGAAATTTCCAGACTGTATTAAAAATGCAAGGCAATATAATATAGAGTATGTCATAGTTATGAATGAATTGCTAATGAAAGTGCAAGGAATGACTTTGTTTTGTTAAAATATTGGAATGGGAGAGACTGTTTTTCATTGTTACAATTGAAAAGATGTCATGATTTTTAACACGTTCAATTTTCTTTTGAATTCTTCATAACTTAGCAGTGGAAGGAATTTTTATTTGAGTGTTTCTTAACATGGAGGGTATTTAGTGTTATGGATTGAATGTCTGTGTCTCTTCGAAATGCTAACATCATAATCCTAACTCACAATGCGATGGTGTTAGAAAGTGGGGCCCTTGGGAGGTGATTAGGCCATGTGGGAAGAACACTCGTGAGTGAATGGGATTGGTACCCTTATATAAAAAAGACTCCAGAGAACTCTCTTTCCCCTTCCTCTAAGAGAAGTGGGAAGAAGTGGGCAGCCTGCAGTCCAGATGATGGCCTCACCAGAAAGGAAACATGCTGGCACTCTGATCTCAGATTTCTAGTCTCTAGAAGTGTGAGGGATAAAATATCTGTTGTTTATAAGCCACTCAGTCTAACTGGTTATAAGAGCCTGACCTATGATGCTTGGCTTGTTGCAAATGGCATTAGGGGCTAAACATCAAAGGTCCAAGTCTTATTCATATACATCACATATCTATAGTTTTTCAGTCATATTGCTTTTAACGTTATCCATTGTGACCAACAAGATTTATGACCTCTCCCCCCCTTTTTTGGGGGGCTAATAGTTCAAACGGTGTGTTCAGAAAATTCCTTCATGAGTGGATTTCATACGTCCCTCAAGTGCAAATGATTCTGATCATCTGTGCCACTGGTGGTACGACTGACCTGTCCTTGGCACCATTAATTTTCACATCATCTCTACTTCAGCATGAGTCCGATGAAAGCCTGAAAGCTTGGAGCCAGGCTGCACAGGACTTCGGGGCCATAATCGTGTCATGTTAATGACTCTACAGTCTGTCAAGCATTTGGATGCTAGCAAAGATCTTAATATTCTCATCACCAAGTATTTAACATGAGATAGGATGAATGGGATCACAAGACCTTACACTAAGTCCATTATGAAAAAAATCTTGATCTTAACCACTTTGGAGATTTTTTCTTTGTTCCTAGTGTTACTAACTTTGTTTTTTCAAATAAAAGCTTCTCCCATTTATATTCTCTGTAGGGCTTTCTCCAACCTTCTCTTTTTAAATCACTGGAAAGAGGGTCTCAGTACATCCCTACTCCTCTTTCAACTTATATCAATATTTAAAGAAGCGAATTTCTTTTAGCTCTTTAAATGGAAAGTGAAATTACATCAATTGTTGGCCCATGAAACATTCTCTTGTGGACTTGGTGAGTTTTGATGTAAAGAAGGGATTCTGAAGTCTCAGAATTTAAAAAGTTCTCCTTGTGAGTTAGCTTCTGTCTTCCAGATCCTTTATGTTCTGTGTTTCATACACTAAATTTTTTGGTGCGTTGTTTTAGATTATTCATCACGGGGGTCCTCCTCTTTATCTAGTCTCACACTCAGATTTGCTGTCTTGGATTTGCCATTGAATTGTCAGATGATGGCCTCACCAGAAAGGAAACATGCTGGCACTCTGATCTCAGATTTCTAGTCTCTAGAAGTGTGAGGGATAAAATATCTGTTGTTTATAAGCCACTCAGTCTAACTGGTTATAAGAGCCTGACCTATGATGCTTGGCTTGTTGCAAATGGCATTAGGGGCTAAACATCAAAGGTCCAAGTCTTATTCATATACATCACATATCTATAGTTTTTCAGTCATATTGCTTTTAACGTTATCCATTGTGACCAACAAGATTTATGACCTCTCCCCCCCTTTTTTGGGGGGCTAATAGTTCAAACGGTGTGTTCAGAAAATTCCTTCATGAGTGGATTTCATACGTCCCTCAAGTGCAAATGATTCTGATCATCTGTGCCACTGGTGGTACGACTGACCTGTCCTTGGCACCATTAATTTTCACATCATCTCTACTTCAGCATGAGTCCGATGAAAGCCTGAAAGCTTGGAGCCAGGCTGCACAGGACTTCGGGGCCATAATCGTGTCATGTTAATGACTCTACAGTCTGTCAAGCATTTGGATGCTAGCAAAGATCTTAATATTCTCATCACCAAGTATTTAACATGAGATAGGATGAATGGGATCACAAGACCTTACACTAAGTCCATTATGAAAAAAATCTTGATCTTAACCACTTTGGAGATTTTTTCTTTGTTCCTAGTGTTACTAACTTTGTTTTTTCAAATAAAAGCTTCTCCCATTTATATTCTCTGTAGGGCTTTCTCCAACCTTCTCTTTTTAAATCACTGGAAAGAGGGTCTCAGTACATCCCTACTCCTCTTTCAACTTATATCAATATTTAAAGAAGCGAATTTCTTTTAGCTCTTTAAATGGAAAGTGAAATTACATCAATTGTTGGCCCATGAAACATTCTCTTGTGGACTTGGTGAGTTTTGATGTAAAGAAGGGATTCTGAAGTCTCAGAATTTAAAAAGTTCTCCTTGTGAGTTAGCTTCTGTCTTCCAGATCCTTTATGTTCTGTGTTTCATACACTAAATTTTTTGGTGCGTTGTTTTAGATTATTCATCACGGGGGTCCTCCTCTTTATCTAGTCTCACACTCAGATTTGCTGTCTTATTTTTGTGATCTTCTGCCATTGTTTCCTATTTAAGTTGTTCCTTGTTATTGATTATGCTAGAATCTATATTCTTGTTTTGCAATTAAGTTTTAGCTAAGAGATCTGTGTGGTTTAGAAAACTATATCCACTCTGCATTTGTTTATTCATTAATACAACTATTATTGATCCAAATGATGAAGCATCCACTCTGATAGAAACTGAGCAGGCAGTCGTACTTGCTACTCTAAAGAAAACCAGTCTAATGGAGTAAAGAAAAAAATATTAGAATCCTAAAGAGAGGTATCACTGAGGTGTGGACAAGGTACTGTACAATGGTAGAGAAGGTGGAGAAAAAAAAAAAAAGAGAGAACCTAAATTAGCCAGCACAAGTCAGGTGAACAATCAGAACACTTACAAGGGAGATGCCTTTTGAACTGAGTCATGAAAAATCAGCAGGAGTTCAATAATAAAGTCCTTTATCCATCTGCTAACACTTTACTTTCAGCAAAGATTTCTCATTTTAAACATTGTATTTTTTTTATCCTTTATGTCTTTCTCCTGTGACTGTCCTATTTCACTTTTTCTCATCAGGACTCACCTTCTTGGGAAAACGGCTTCTATCGGCACTTCCTATTTTCTTAACAACCGATCGCTCATCCATCACAGCTTTCCAGGCTGTGCTCTGGCCACTGCATAAAAACCCACCTGGCAGTTCTCACAGATGACATTCTAATTGCCACATTCAATAGCAACGCTTCTCTCCTCTTTCACCTGACCTCCCTGTGTCATCTGGCCCAGGCTATTGTTTCCCTTCTTGAAACCGTCATCGGTGAATTTTCTTGCTATCACTTTCTATAATTTTTGCCCATTTCTGGAGGGTCATGTGAAAAGTTATCTCTGGGTAACTTCCCTTCCTCCTCATACTAGTAAAGCCAGCTAAACCTTAGGTTTAAAATATGGAGCTAGAATTTCCTCAATTAATTAATTTGATATTTTAGTAATAGCCAAGATTATGATGGTAACCTGTAGAACTGAAGACTATTTCTGTATTTTTCTGGTCTAGATAGCCAGTCTATAGAGGCATCATACTTCTGACATCAGTTGATTTACATGTAGTATCTGTGAGGGATTTACTCTATGTAAGATTCTGAGGAAAGAAAACGTTCATTACTAGTTAAGAGATTATAATACCAGTATCCATTCGGGGTTATATTTGCTTTTCTTCTTCCTCCATTAATATTCTTGGCTGTCTTATTGATTCGGAAAAGATAATTTTATTTTGGCTGATATATCTGCATTTGCTTTTATTTTTTTTAAATTTTGGCCTCTTTTATTGGTTTTTTACTTATTTATTTTCATCCATCTTTATTCTTTGGCCTGTGTGGGCCTCCCATTGCAGTGGCCTCTCTCGTTGCAGAACACTGGCTCTGGGCACATGCACTCCAGAGCGCTGGCTCGTAATTGGACATACCAGTCCAGCTACTCTGTGCCATGTGGGATCTTCCTGGGCTAGGGATCGAACTGGCTCCCCCTGAACTGCAAGGCACACTCTTTACCCACTGGATCACTAGGGAAGCCCTACTTTTGGTTTTTTAAAATCCAGTGGTTCTATGGTTTTTTTCTGTTTAGCAATGTTTCCAGCAGTAACTGTAAACTCAATTCCTGTACAATCTTCAATCAACCATATTTCCTTCTCATTAAGAATGGTGTTGAATTAGAACAGGATAATGATCCATTCTCAGTTCAATCACTCAGCTGTGGCCAACTGTTTGCAGCCCCGTGGACGGCAGCATGCTGGGCTTCCCTGTCCTTCACCGTCTCCTGGAGCTCGCTCACACTCATGGCCATTGACTCAGTGATGCCCTCCAACTGTCTGGTCCTCTGTCATCCTCTTCTCCTTTTCCCAACATCAAGGTCTTTTCCAATGAGTCATCTCTTCACATCTGGTGGCCAAAATACTGGAGTTTCAACTTCAGCATCATTCCTTCTAATAATTCAGGGCTTATTTTCTTTAGGATTGACTGACTTGATCCATCCTAATGGAACCTCATTTCACACTCTTTCCAAATTTGGGGGAGCCCGTTATTCAGTCTCAGCATCTTGTTAGCCACATTCATCAATAACTACTTCAACTGCATGGTCATTATTTCCCAATTTCTTTTCTTCATTTTTCTCTTGAAAAAAGAGCCATCTATAACCAATTACCAAAGGCTCATTGATTTTTATGTCCCTCCCTATTTGTTAGCAGGCCTTTATTTTCTCTGCCTTTTTTTTTTTTTTCTTTCAATAATTAAAAACTACTCAGTACGTCAGCCTGTGTGTTTCCCTCTGCCAGGCTTCCTCACTGGAAGCTTCCTGTATTGGATTCTGTTTTTCATTTTTCAGCATCTTTTTGCTTGTTCATATATCTAATAGTTCCGTGGCAGATACTAAACTGTTCGAAGATAAAGAAAGTATGTTTTGCGTGCTTTTAAAGTGATTGCTTTTTAAATCATACCTTTTTTGAGGTGATAGTGGGTCATAATCACAAACATCACTCATGAAATTATTCCCCTATGTTGTTCAGACTTTGGTAGCTCTTCTTTTCAGCCCTATTAGCGAACTACTGTGGCGGGAAAGGGGTTGGAAGAGCAAAGAATCTTTAGCTGTAAGAGCTCCATTTTCAGAACTTTGCTTTTTCTTTTCATCTTGCTGTTGCAACAAAGATTGTGGCCACTGGTAACCATGTACCTAAGTGCTGCGGGAAACGTTCTCCACATGACCAACTCCATCTGCTGAGTTTCAAATCTTATACAATATTCACTTTGTCTTCTGAAATATTTTAAATGCTAATATCTTTCATTTTTCATATGCTTAGGAATTTTTTAAGTGAAGGGCTCTATTGTACACATTAAATAAAATAATATCTACAGGAATAACCCTGAGAAGGATATTGTAGAAATCTGCGGAGTCTTCAGTGAATTATTGCATGCTTCTAACCTCATATGATAAAATGCTAATGAAGCTTTTCTTATGCTATTAAGATACGAAGGAAGGAACCAAATCAGATAGCTCTATAAAGATTATACTCAGAAATTTAACTTAAAATTAAACGACAGTGTAATTTTATTTGTATCTACTAAATCAGAGACACTTTTCAATTTATTTTTCCCAACTCCTAAACCTTACATAGGCCATATTATAAATACTATACTTCCTGTTTCTGGATAAGATGGTTAGATAGCATCACTGAACTCAATGGGTAGGAGTTTCAGCAAACTCCAGGAGAGAGTGAAGGGCAGGGAAGCCTGGTGTGCTGCAGTCCATGGGGTCTGAAATTAACTGTGAGCTAATATTGTTATAATAACTGTCTTCTTTTGTTCCCTGCTTTGAGTGTTCTCTTTATGATTCCCAGTACCTGCTGATTACATTTATTGTGTTACTTTTCAGAGGTATTGGAGAATTCTCACCTTGCAGTCTCAATAAGGACATTTCTTCTAATCAGGAAATGTGAATATATATATGGATTCATCAATAGTTCCGTGGCAGATACTAAACTGTTCGAAGATAAAGAAAGTATGTTTTGCGTGCTTTTAAAGTGATTGCTTTTTAAATCATACCTTTTTTGAGGTGATAGTGGGTCATAATCACAAACATCACTCATGAAATTATTCCCCTATGTTGTTCAGACTTTGGTAGCTCTTCTTTTCAGCCCTATTAGCGAACTACTGTGGCGGGAAAGGGGTTGGAAGAGCAAAGAATCTTTAGCTGTAAGAGCTCCATTTTCAGAACTTTGCTTTTTCTTTTCATCTTGCTGTTGCAACAAAGATTGTGGCCACTGGTAACCATGTACCTAAGTGCTGCGGGAAACGTTCTCCACATGACCAACTCCATCTGCTGAGTTTCAAATCTTATACAATATTCACTTTGTCTTCTGAAATATTTTAAATGCTAATATCTTTCATTTTTCATATGCTTAGGAATTTTTTAAGTGAAGGGCTCTATTGTACACATTAAATAAAATAATATCTACAGGAATAACCCTGAGAAGGATATTGTAGAAATCTGCGGAGTCTTCAGTGAATTATTGCATGCTTCTAACCTCATATGATAAAATGCTAATGAAGCTTTTCTTATGCTATTAAGATACGAAGGAAGGAACCAAATCAGATAGCTCTATAAAGATTATACTCAGAAATTTAACTTAAAATTAAACGACAGTGTAATTTTATTTGTATCTACTAAATCAGAGACACTTTTCAATTTATTTTTCCCAACTCCTAAACCTTACATAGGCCATATTATAAATACTATACTTCCTGTTTCTGGATAAGATGGTTAGATAGCATCACTGAACTCAATGGGTAGGAGTTTCAGCAAACTCCAGGAGAGAGTGAAGGGCAGGGAAGCCTGGTGTGCTGCAGTCCATGGGGTCTGAAATTAACTGTGAGCTAATATTGTTATAATAACTGTCTTCTTTTGTTCCCTGCTTTGAGTGTTCTCTTTATGATTCCCAGTACCTGCTGATTACATTTATTGTGTTACTTTTCAGAGGTATTGGAGAATTCTCACCTTGCAGTCTCAATAAGGACATTTCTTCTAATCAGGAAATGTGAATATATATATGGAAATTTGCAAAATTTAATCAAGCCCAACCTTAATACAATTA
This sequence comes from Tragulus kanchil, assembly GCA_022376925.1. NCBI lineage: Eukaryota > Metazoa > Chordata > Mammalia > Artiodactyla > Tragulidae > Tragulus > Tragulus kanchil. Next base: position 158,388,021 of record JAIOJX010000003.1, read on the forward strand.
TTCCCACATTTTACTGCCTCTCATTTTTAATTTTTACATACTTTTTCATTTGGGGAATCAATTTTTTTCTGGAATTTCCTTTCCATTCTTTTGATGCTTGTCTCCTTCACAATCTAATGATCGAGTCACAATCTAAAGATAGAAGTCCAGAACTTCTATCTCACAGTGACAGTTGAAGATTGAATTCAACTGTCGACTATTCAATAATTGAATAATTGTTTTCATATACTGAACAATAACAGGTAGAACAGGACTGTGGATCTGAGAGGAGGGACTGGACCAAGGGAGTCCTCTCATAGCCCTGGCTTTTGGTCTGAATCGACTTCCTGGGCTCTAGCACAGGGAGTGATGCTCAAGCAGACCCCAGGAAGAAGGCTGCTTTGGAAACACAGAAATCAGACTTTGGGGAAACTGAAAACCATGGGGCCCAGCGAGACAGGGGATGGAACTCAACAAATACACACTGGGGCTATCTGTAGTCTCTGATGACCACCAAGCTGAGCCAACACTGGTTCAAGAAGAACCTATGCAACTTGGCTTTATTCTAGAAACACACTAGTTCTAGGAAAACTGGCATGGAATGATCATCAGGAAATGAAATTTAAATTATTTCCAGACCTCCAAAGGCCTTAAATATATCCTAGTGCCAATAAATCTATAAAGGAGAGACCTTGTTAAACATTGGCATGAAGTAGAGAGGCAAGAAGGGTCACCCTTCAATGGCAGAGATCAACCAACCCTTGAATAAAAACCACCGCAGACAAGCTCTGATAAAGTCTAAAGTAAATAAGCCTATCGGTAAGTAAACTCAACTGGTTGATAAATGACAATTCTACTCTATCTTTTTAAAGTAAGAATAAAAAGCCCATACTGTTAATAATGTAATCATCATGGTGTTCTACATCTTACAACAATATTAAATACATAGAGAAACATGTAAATCTTAGAATAACTTAAAGAAAACTTATGATTCAGAAATGACAAAGTGATGGAATTAGGACAGTCTAAACTTTACCATGGTATCAAAGGCCAATGAACAGGAAGGCACTGAAATAGAAATTATCACACTAAACTATTACCCGATTAGAGAGAAAAAAAAGTCTGAAATATATACACAGAAGCTTTGAGACATGAGTGAGTCTATCAAGGCAGACAGAATTGAGTTCCAGAAAGTAGAAGGTGCAAGTAAAATTGAGTAAAGAAAGGTCAATTTTTTCAAAATCTAATAAGAAACTTTAACTTAAAGACCTAAGATATTCAATCACATGCAGAATATCAGTGCTACAAGGTAAGAAGAGAAGGTAGGATGGCATACATGCTTCTTAGAAAATATCTGTAAACACAAGATCATAGCACAAAAATCCATTGTATTTCTATACACTGGCAATGAAAATCTGGAAATTGATTGATTCAAAATACCACTTACACTGGAGTCCTCTCATAGCCCTGGCTTTTGGTCTGAATCGACTTCCTGGGCTCTAGCACAGGGAGTGATGCTCAAGCAGACCCCAGGAAGAAGGCTGCTTTGGAAACACAGAAATCAGACTTTGGGGAAACTGAAAACCATGGGGCCCAGCGAGACAGGGGATGGAACTCAACAAATACACACTGGGGCTATCTGTAGTCTCTGATGACCACCAAGCTGAGCCAACACTGGTTCAAGAAGAACCTATGCAACTTGGCTTTATTCTAGAAACACACTAGTTCTAGGAAAACTGGCATGGAATGATCATCAGGAAATGAAATTTAAATTATTTCCAGACCTCCAAAGGCCTTAAATATATCCTAGTGCCAATAAATCTATAAAGGAGAGACCTTGTTAAACATTGGCATGAAGTAGAGAGGCAAGAAGGGTCACCCTTCAATGGCAGAGATCAACCAACCCTTGAATAAAAACCACCGCAGACAAGCTCTGATAAAGTCTAAAGTAAATAAGCCTATCGGTAAGTAAACTCAACTGGTTGATAAATGACAATTCTACTCTATCTTTTTAAAGTAAGAATAAAAAGCCCATACTGTTAATAATGTAATCATCATGGTGTTCTACATCTTACAACAATATTAAATACATAGAGAAACATGTAAATCTTAGAATAACTTAAAGAAAACTTATGATTCAGAAATGACAAAGTGATGGAATTAGGACAGTCTAAACTTTACCATGGTATCAAAGGCCAATGAACAGGAAGGCACTGAAATAGAAATTATCACACTAAACTATTACCCGATTAGAGAGAAAAAAAAGTCTGAAATATATACACAGAAGCTTTGAGACATGAGTGAGTCTATCAAGGCAGACAGAATTGAGTTCCAGAAAGTAGAAGGTGCAAGTAAAATTGAGTAAAGAAAGGTCAATTTTTTCAAAATCTAATAAGAAACTTTAACTTAAAGACCTAAGATATTCAATCACATGCAGAATATCAGTGCTACAAGGTAAGAAGAGAAGGTAGGATGGCATACATGCTTCTTAGAAAATATCTGTAAACACAAGATCATAGCACAAAAATCCATTGTATTTCTATACACTGGCAATGAAAATCTGGAAATTGATTGATTCAAAAATACCACTTACACTAGTTTAAAATATCATAAAAAGGTGAGATATAAGTTAAAACTACAGGTGCAAGACCTGTATAACGACACAATGCTGTTGAGATAAATAAAACAAGATGCAAGTAAACGTAAAGATACATCATGGTTGTTAATTAAGGTGTTCCTTTCCTCCAAAAAGACTCATGGCAATTCCATTTAAAATACCAGTAAGCTTTTAAAAGTGTAATTAACTAACTAATTATTTAATTATATTTTGTAGAGTAAGGGAATAGGGCTTCCCAGGTGTCTCAGCGGTAAAGGATTTTCCTGCCAATGCAGGAAACACAGGTTTGGCCCCTGATTCAGAAAGATCCCCTGGAGAAGAAACTGGCAACCCACTCCAGTATTCTTGCTTGGGAAATCTCAGGCTACAATCCATGGGGTCATAAAGGGTCAGAGATGACTGAAGAGACTGAGCACACACGCACACACTAAGATAGTATACCACCAATTTACACTTGGATACGGTTCTAGATGGAGAAGGAAATGGGAGCCCACTCCAGTCCCAAGGTCAGAGGAGCCTGGCAGGCTACAGTCCATGAGGTTGCACAGCATTGGATACAACTGAAGCGACCTAGCAGCAGCATTGTCCTAGAATGTTTTTGCTGGCTTATTTTTGATTCTCACGAGAGATTTGGATTTGCAGTGTTAGAGGCTTGAAGAAGACAGAAACTTAAATACTCATCTACAAAAGTAACAAGATAATGACCAGAAATCTTTCTAGTGAGTTATGGAGACACAATGAAAACAATAGGTAGACATCGCTTTTCAGCTTCAAAACCAGTTAGACTAGAAATGTGAATCCTCAGTCCTTGACCAAGTAAAACTGTGTTTATTTACACTCAAATTTACAAAAGCATTCTGGGTTTCTGTGAGAAAAAAGTAATATACACAGAAGCTTTGAGACTGAAGTCTATAAAGGCAGACAGAATTGAGTTCCAGAAAGTAGAAGGTGCAAGTAAAATTGAGTAAAGAAAGGTCAATTTTTTCAAAATCTAATAAGAAACTTTAACTTAAAGACCTAAGATATTCAATCACATGCAGAATATCAGTGCTACAAGGTAAGAAGAGAAGGTAGGATGGCATACATGCTTCTTAGAAAATATCTGTAAACACAAGATCATAGCACAAAAATCCATTGTATTTCTATACACTGGCAATGAAAATCTGGAAATTGATTGATTCAAAAATACCACTTACACTAGTTTAAAATATCATAAAAAGGTGAGATATAAGTTAAAACTACAGGTGCAAGACCTGTATAACGACACAATGCTGTTGAGATAAATAAAACAAGATGCAAGTAAACGTAAAGATACATCATGGTTGTTAATTAAGGTGTTCCTTTCCTCCAAAAAGACTCATGGCAATTCCATTTAAAATACCAGTAAGCTTTTAAAAGTGTAATTAACTAACTAATTATTTAATTATATTTTGTAGAGTAAGGGAATAGGGCTTCCCAGGTGTCTCAGCGGTAAAGGATTTTCCTGCCAATGCAGGAAACACAGGTTTGGCCCCTGATTCAGAAAGATCCCCTGGAGAAGAAACTGGCAACCCACTCCAGTATTCTTGCTTGGGAAATCTCAGGCTACAATCCATGGGGTCATAAAGGGTCAGAGATGACTGAAGAGACTGAGCACACACGCACACACTAAGATAGTATACCACCAATTTACACTTGGATACGGTTCTAGATGGAGAAGGAAATGGGAGCCCACTCCAGTCCCAAGGTCAGAGGAGCCTGGCAGGCTACAGTCCATGAGGTTGCACAGCATTGGATACAACTGAAGCGACCTAGCAGCAGCATTGTCCTAGAATGTTTTTGCTGGCTTATTTTTGATTCTCACGAGAGATTTGGATTTGCAGTGTTAGAGGCTTGAAGAAGACAGAAACTTAAATACTCATCTACAAAAGTAACAAGATAATGACCAGAAATCTTTCTAGTGAGTTATGGAGACACAATGAAAACAATAGGTAGACATCGCTTTTCAGCTTCAAAACCAGTTAGACTAGAAATGTGAATCCTCAGTCCTTGACCAAGTAAAACTGTGTTTATTTACACTCAAATTTACAAAAGCATTCTGGGTTTCTGTGATTCTCTCCTTTATTTGACCTATGTTACTCAATATCTTTCCCAGTAATAATTATTCCCTTTGACTGGAAACAAAATGAATTAATTCTTTTGGGTGCCCTGATATGAAAATCTATATTTATTTCTGATTATTAGTAATGGAGAATATATAATAGCTTCAAGTCTATATTTCTTTGAACTGATAATTAATAAATAGGCAGAGTCCTTGCATTAGCTCAGAAATACATTTTTTACTGTTATAATGTATTATATCATTTAATACACTTAGACACATTTTAAGATATCAAACTTTAAAATTAAGTATATATTTTTTTAATTTTATTTATTTGTCTGTACCAAAAGTTAGTTGCAGTATATGGGTGTAGCACATGGGATCTAGTTCCCTGACCAGGGATTGAACTGGGGTCCCCTGCATTGGGAGCTCAGAGTTTTAATCACTGGGCAACCAGGGAAGCTCCATGTATATAATTTTATTCCACGTACAAAACTGGCTTTGTTCCTCAGATGTTAGCTTTCAAATGATCAGATTTGTGGGATTAATTGCAAGTCCAATTATTCATAGTTACAAATTGAATTCAAATTCCCATTGAATTCATCAGGAGATTTTATTAAATGTTTCTAACCAAAGAAACAAAACTCTGAAAATTGTCTTCCTTTAAGGCAGTGCTTTCAGAAACCATTAATCAGCATATTAGATTATAAATGACACTAGCGAATTGAGACTGAAAGTAAGAATGATAATTTGTTTCCCTTGAATATCTTATGTTGTAATGAAATAGGAGAGCTCTACCACGTTACATTATAGGAATCAAATACTGTCTATTAGATGTTAGTCTTCATTCTGTGAGATTATTTGGCTAATACTGTGAAGTTTACTAGTGTCATGTTTTAAAAACTAAGAAAAATCATAACAGCTGAGAAGGCAATGGTACAGGTTGATTTTTAGGAAAGACAGTGTCCAGATGTGGGGTTCCTTCTGAACATTCATTCATTCGTTGTTGTTCAGTCACTCAGTTGTGTCTTTATGGCTTTACAACTCTTTATGACCCCATGGACTGCATGCCCCTAGGCTCCTCTGTCCTTAGGATTTTTCAGGCAAGAATACCACAGTGGGTGGCCATTTCCTTCTCCAGGGGATTTTCCTGACTCAGGGACTGAACACACATCTCTTGTGTTTCCTGCTTTGGTAGGAGGATTCTTTATCACTGAGCCACCTGGGAAGCTCCACTCATTCAGTGGGAGCTATTAAGCATCTCCAAAGCACTTTTGGTTCTATAAAGAGCTTATGCAGATAAACATCCTTCGCATCTAAACCTTATAAAGCATATATTGCTTATTGTTGCTTTTTTTTTTTTACAGCAGAAATAACTTCAAATAAAAAATGAACTAAATTATTTGCACAGAATGCATAAAGAATAAATGTCAGGAACAGGATTTGATGCTAGACTTGTTTTGCCATGTCAAACTGAGTTCAAAATCCTAAATTGTACTCTTTGGGCATATCAAATTTTATACCAAGTTTTCCTCCCCTAATAGAGCTGAATAAAAATTTGTCAGATTCAGTTTAAGCTAATAACTCTAAGAGGAAGCAGGTCAGACAATTACCAAATATTAGTAGCAATATAGATGATGTATATATTATAGACACTTACATTTAAAAATTCACTTAATAACTATTTGCTGAGTAGCCACCATGTACCATACATATGTAAAAGACAATAAATATTTTGAAGTATATATAGTTAATATATAATTTAATTATAATTTACAAAAAATAATTTATGTAAGTTTGGACACCTTTCTCTTTCTTTGTCTCTTACAGCTATTCTCCACACTGGAGGAAACCACTGATAAAATTTTGGCATATATTTTTTCCAACCTCTTTCTGTGCTTTTACTATCACATAAAAAATGTCTGCATTCATTTAACATTTACAGTGAATTTATGCACATACCTGCATATGAATATGTAAATAAAATCAATACATAAAATCATGTTTTATTTTGTTTGGTTCTCTGATAATTGCTTTTCCTACTTAAAATACACCCTTGCCGTATTTCCATGCCAGTACACAGAATCTATCATTATTCTAAACTTACTCTTTTTAACAGCTTCATTAGAAGCTTCTATGTGAGTATGTCAGAAATTTTGTATGGGTCACTCAGTTGTGTCTTTATGGCTTTACAACTCTTTATGACCCCATGGACTGCATGCCCTAGGCTCCTCTGTCCTTAGGATTTTTCAGGCAAGAATACCACAGTGGGTGGCCATTTCCTTCTCCAGGGGATTTTCCTGACTCAGGGACTGAACACACATCTCTTGTGTTTCCTGCTTTGGTAGGAGGATTCTTTATCACTGAGCCACCTGGGAAGCTCCACTCATTCAGTGGGAGCTATTAAGCATCTCCAAAGCACTTTTGGTTCTATAAAGAGCTTATGCAGATAAACATCCTTCGCATCTAAACCTTATAAAGCATATATTGCTTATTGTTGCTTTTTTTTTTTTTACAGCAGAAATAACTTCAAATAAAAAATGAACTAAATTATTTGCACAGAATGCATAAAGAATAAATGTCAGGAACAGGATTTGATGCTAGACTTGTTTTGCCATGTCAAACTGAGTTCAAAATCCTAAATTGTACTCTTTGGGCATATCAAATTTTATACCAAGTTTTCCTCCCCTAATAGAGCTGAATAAAAATTTGTCAGATTCAGTTTAAGCTAATAACTCTAAGAGGAAGCAGGTCAGACAATTACCAAATATTAGTAGCAATATAGATGATGTATATATTATAGACACTTACATTTAAAAATTCACTTAATAACTATTTGCTGAGTAGCCACCATGTACCATACATATGTAAAAGACAATAAATATTTTGAAGTATATATAGTTAATATATAATTTAATTATAATTTACAAAAAATAATTTATGTAAGTTTGGACACCTTTCTCTTTCTTTGTCTCTTACAGCTATTCTCCACACTGGAGGAAACCACTGATAAAATTTTGGCATATATTTTTTCCAACCTCTTTCTGTGCTTTTACTATCACATAAAAAATGTCTGCATTCATTTAACATTTACAGTGAATTTATGCACATACCTGCATATGAATATGTAAATAAAATCAATACATAAAATCATGTTTTATTTTGTTTGGTTCTCTGATAATTGCTTTTCCTACTTAAAATACACCCTTGCCGTATTTCCATGCCAGTACACAGAATCTATCATTATTCTAAACTTACTCTTTTTAACAGCTTCATTAGAAGCTTCTATGTGAGTATGTCAGAGTGTTTCCAACATTTTCCAACTTTTTCAGTATGGTCCTGAAATGCATGTGCTCATGACCTGGTTACCACAATTCTTACTTCACAGATTGAAGGGGTTTGGCCAATGTGACTGGCAGGACGTACAAACCTCTCTAGAAGACGACCCTCAGAGAGCACTACAAATTTCCCACAAATGAAGTCTGAGTACTCCAAGTCCACAAACAAGGACCAAGCTAGTTCTAAAACATCATTCACCAAAATGCAGCTAGACATGAGTATTGCTTGCCTGCGCATGCTCTCTCTCTCTATATATATATTATTTACCCAGGAAACCTGACCTGAACCATCATCTAAACTAAGCTAGTTTCTGGGTCATGGCTCCTGTGCATTTTATATGTGCTTTTAAAGTACTGATCACAATACTTGCAACTCACAACTTTTTCTCTTTTAAATAATTCTTTCCTGTTGCCTCTCCTAAACTGCTGCCCTGGTAAGAGTGAGAGTTGTCTCATCTTAGTTTCCCAAACACTTAGAGTAGTTGCCTGTGCATGGTGGTTCCATAACAGGTTGCTGAATGAATGTGTTACATGTAATATATTAATTCTTTAAATTATCTTTATGAAAAGGAATATAGTACTTTACTGTTAGGCAAAGCCATGCTAATTTGGTTCATCAACATTTGAGCTATCCTATCACACATTTAGAAAGTTGGTAACAACCTGAATCAAATTCAGTGCTTTCCTTTTCCCAGGAATAAATACATTGCTTATTTCTGTGAAACAAACTACATGTTATGAACGGAAAGAGGCGACACTTTGAGATACCTTTGATCTACTGAGACCTGGAGTACTACATTCAAGCTTCATCTCTTTTCTCCTAAGCCGCTACTTTAGTCTCCCTAAGCCTAGTTTACTATTCTTGAAAATGAATATAACTGTGCTTACCTACTATGAGTAACGTATGTTTTATTTTTTTTTATTTATTATTTTTTTAAAGATTTATTTATTTATTTATTTTGGGCGGGGGTCGGGTTGGGGAGGGAGGGGAGCGGGCAGGCCACTTCTATTGGTCTTTCATTTCTCTGTTTTCATCCGTCTTTGTTCTTTGGCTCCTGCGGGCCTCCCATCGCAGTGGCGTCTGTCGCTGCAGAGCGCCGGCTCTGGGCGCATGCGCTCCAGAGCTCCGGCTCGGTGATTGGACACATCAGTCCAGCCGATCCGCGGCACGTGGGATCTTCCCAGGCCAGGGCTCGAACCGGTGCCCCTTGCACTGCAAGGCGGTGTCCTTACCCACTGGACCACCAGGGGAAGCCCTGAGTAAGGTATGTTTTATAGGAAATAAAGCTGCGCTGTATGTCATGCACCACAGTTTGACAGTTAAAAACATTATATTAACACTAATCGTGCTATTAATTAAAGACATAGTATTATGTTTAATAGTAATAGATTAGTAAAAGTAAGAATAATACTTAAGCATTTAATATGTATCAAGAGTTGTTCACAGTTCTTTGCACATGTGAACTCATTCTGTCTTTATTATAACCTTTAAACTAGGCACTACATGCCCCTATTGTATGGATGAAAGAACTAGGTCTCAGAGAAATAAGCAAGCTGACCAAGATTAGTATGCGGCAGCCTGGATGGGAGAGGCGTTTGGGGGAGCACAGAGAGATGTCCACATAGCACTGAGTCCCTTCACTGTTCACCTGAAACTATCACAACATTGTGAATGGGCTACACCCCGAAACAAAATAAAAAGTTCAAAAAAAAAAAAAAGGTTATTCAGTTTGAAGGATTCTGTTACCTACTCTTTTTTCAGAAATAATAATAAAAAAAATTTAAGAAAGGGATCCCCTAATTTTATCCCAACATATCTGCAAACTTAAGTACATGTGCAGTATGGATTTCCGTATTCTCCTGCCAGGAAGGACTTGATCGTGCTGTGTGTGCTGGTGCCAGACAATTCCAGCTGAAAAGCCCTCCAGACCCTTCCTGGACCATAACTAGGAGACAGGTGTCCAGAGAACTTTGAATATTAAGACCTAGTCCGTAACAGCACATTGAGTGGCCTATCAACAACACCTTCAGAACTGGGAATGAGCCTTCCCAGCTAGGTGGGACATCGCCAATGATGACAAGATGCTCTTCAGCCTAGAGGTAAAGGGCACTCCTGAAGTGTCGGTGAAAACTGACAAACATTTTGCCCTCTGCCTCTGCAGAGACCAGACCCTGTGCTGTTGAGAGCCGCTGATCTTCAAGACCCCCTGATGGAGACCAGGGTGGAACAGAGGCACTCTGTGCTCCAGGGAATCTGGCGGGGCAGGTCTTTGATAGGAACAGATTTATTAGCACCATTCATGCTAACAGGTGCTAACAGATGAATCACTAAGCAGTAAGGTGCAGTGAGTCCCCTGACCCAGGACCCCCTTTGCCAGGGCAGCCCAAATCCAGGGACGGATCATAGTAGAATCACTGTCCTAGCTCCAGGCTCCCTATGGGATCGGCCAGGGCTGTCATTAAGCCCACGTCACGGCTCTCCTTCCCTTTCCACCCAGCAATGTTCCTTTCCTCTCTCTTCCAAAGCTGGAAGGTCCTACAAGCGCTCCTTAATAAACATCCAGCACACTGGACGTTCAACATTGCCAGCCGTGCCTCTTGACACAGGCTGCCCGCTTGTCTTAAAGTCAACACATTCTCCTGGCTCTCTTCACAGTCTCATCTTCCTCCACCTAATTCCCCCATGCTCCTCTCCGTTAGGGTTTATCCAGGACTCTACACAGGATCTCCCTAGCCCTGCCTGAGTGACTCTGGCTCATTTTCATGGCTGCAATTACCATGCACACCCTGCTATGTCACAAAACCACATCATCCAGTCACTCTTCGGCTCCTGTTACTAATATCCATGGATGGAACTCTCTATGGCTCTGCCGGCAAACACTTCCTGTAAAGGGTCAGACAGTAAATCTGTCAGGTTTTGTGAGTCATCTAGTCACCATGGCAACTACTCAAGTCTGCTGTCAAAGCACACAGAGTCAGAAGGAAAATGAACGGTCAGGAATGTATCTCAAAAAAAATATGAAAAAAACAGCATGGAGAGTATATTCTATTTGCCAATGCTTGAGCTAAATTACTGTTCTTTCCAAAACTCTTCCCTAATTTCCACTTTCTTCACATCTCAACTTAGATATTACTTCTCCCTGGGAATCTCTGTCTCTGTTTCCTCTTATGTTTTCCCAATACTTTACTTCTTTTATCATGTTTTATTTAAGTTATGCATTTGGCTGTCTGTCACCCTATTAGCTTGTAAACCCCAGTAGAGTAGCAAGCAAGCCTATTTGTTTATGTTTGTATCCCTAAGATTTGTAATGTTTGGGCCAAAGTAGGCACTAACAAGTATATCTGGATGAATGAAATCATATTAAAAATATGGATTTCGGAACAAGCTAGATGCATTTCGGGGGACTGTGGATGAGTTTGGGTAGTCATTTGCTATGAGATATGATCATATTTTCCTAGAACATACATAGAATTAGTAAGTTACTTTGAAAACACTTGAGTCTCCCAAAACTTAAGGTTTCTAAGGTTTGAAACAAGCTTAGGTATTATATGCATTATATGTAAAATTTTATCTTGTTTCTGTGTGATTCAAAAATCGTATAATGGTTTCCATGTAGGGGTGGAAAGGGGCCATTTGGACTCAATCCTTTCTCATGCATGCCTTCTCAAAGCCCAATGCCTCATTGCACACTGGACGTTCAACATTGCCAGCCGTGCCTCTTGACACAGGCTGCCCGCTTGTCTTAAAGTCAACACATTCTCCTGGCTCTCTTCACAGTCTCATCTTCCTCCACCTAATTCCCCCATGCTCCTCTCCGTTAGGGTTTATCCAGGACTCTACACAGGATCTCCCTAGCCCTGCCTGAGTGACTCTGGCTCATTTTCATGGCTGCAATTACCATGCACACCCTGCTATGTCACAAAACCACATCATCCAGTCACTCTTCGGCTCCTGTTACTAATATCCATGGATGGAACTCTCTATGGCTCTGCCGGCAAACACTTCCTGTAAAGGGTCAGACAGTAAATCTGTCAGGTTTTGTGAGTCATCTAGTCACCATGGCAACTACTCAAGTCTGCTGTCAAAGCACACAGAGTCAGAAGGAAAATGAACGGTCAGGAATGTATCTCAAAAAAAATATGAAAAAAACAGCATGGAGAGTATATTCTATTTGCCAATGCTTGAGCTAAATTACTGTTCTTTCCAAAACTCTTCCCTAATTTCCACTTTCTTCACATCTCAACTTAGATATTACTTCTCCCTGGGAATCTCTGTCTCTGTTTCCTCTTATGTTTTCCCAATACTTTACTTCTTTTATCATGTTTTATTTAAGTTATGCATTTGGCTGTCTGTCACCCTATTAGCTTGTAAACCCCAGTAGAGTAGCAAGCAAGCCTATTTGTTTATGTTTGTATCCCTAAGATTTGTAATGTTTGGGCCAAAGTAGGCACTAACAAGTATATCTGGATGAATGAAATCATATTAAAAATATGGATTTCGGAACAAGCTAGATGCATTTCGGGGGACTGTGGATGAGTTTGGGTAGTCATTTGCTATGAGATATGATCATATTTTCCTAGAACATACATAGAATTAGTAAGTTACTTTGAAAACACTTGAGTCTCCCAAAACTTAAGGTTTCTAAGGTTTGAAACAAGCTTAGGTATTATATGCATTATATGTAAAATTTTATCTTGTTTCTGTGTGATTCAGATGAGTAATGCACTTATCAGTATAGCATGTCTATTGAGTTTTCCATGTAGGTTGGAAGGGGTTTGGTGAACGTAAAGGAAATTGGTCCCAGGACCTGCCTACCTGCCCAATTTGGACTCAATCTAATTATCCTTTCTCATGTATGCCTTCTCAAAGCCCAATGCCTCATTGCAATTACTCTCACAGGCAATTTTTTTCCTGCCTCTGGACGTTTTCATCCGTTATTATTTCTCCCTCTGTTCTTTATTTGGCTTCTTCTTGCTCAGCCTTTACATTTCAGAGGGGCTTCCTCTGGTTAGCGAAATACATATTTGCTGAAGCTCCACTTCATAACCCTGTCTTACTGTGCCAGGTTCATTTCCTGTTTAGAACTACTTTTAAGTTGTTAACAGTTACATTATTTATTTACTCACTGAAAGGTAATTTGAGTTACGCTGGGCTTAAATGCCAGTTCATCAGTTACTGGAAACTGGCAATGCTACTGGAAATTCATCTGCCCCAGATCTTCTGTGAGGTGAAGACAATGATGGTCCTTAACCCCACAGGTTTTGGCGAGAACTGAAAGGGTGAAAAGTCTTTTGAATTTTTTCTGGAAAGTAAATCAGTACAGATTAGCTCTGTAAATCAATATTAGTGATTATTAATATGAATCAATATTGTTAATGGTCATTATTAATATATTGTTAATTATTAATGACTCACAAACATTAGTTAGCATTTACTATTTATCTCTCTCACTAGACTATGGCTTCCCTGGTGGTTCAGTTGGTAAAGAATCTGCCTGCAATGCAGGAGACCTGGGAATTTCTGAGTTAGGAAGATCCCCTGGAGAAGGGAATGGCAACCCACTTCAGTATTCTTGCCTGGGAAATCCCATAGACAGAGGAGCCTGGTGGGCTATAGCCCATGGGGTTGCAAAGAGTGAGACTCAACTGAGTGATTAATACTTTCGCTAGACTATTGGATCTGGTAGACAAGGGCCATATGCGATTTTGTGGAAAACTGTATCCTAGTACTGTCACTTCAGTGACTGCTGAATGAGTGAGGCAGTCCTCGTAGGCTTCTCCTTGATGCCAGTGGTGAACATCCTTTATTTTACCAATGGTTAAATAAATATATATATATGTATAGAGAGAGAGAGAGAGAGAGGCCACTTCTATTGATCTTTCATTTATCATCCATCTTTGTTCTTTTGGCCTATGTGGGCTTCCCATTGCAGTGGCCTCTCTCACTGCAGAGCACCGGCTCTGGGCACATGCGCTCCAGAGCCCTGGCTCGGTAGTTGGACACATCAGTCCAGCCGCTCTGCGGCACATGGGATTTTCCCAGGCCAGGGATCGAACCGGTGCCCCTTGCACTACAAGGCAGGGTCCTTACCCACTGGACCACCAGGGAGACCTCTAATGGCTGAATATTTAGGAGATTTCTGACTGGCACAAAACTTCCCATTTCTCTACCACTGTCCATTGGTAAAGCAATGGTGCAGAGACAGGCTTCATTTCGCAGGCTGGTTCCACTCCAAGTCTGTTCCCCTGTCTGTGTTTATGACTGCAGCTTTCAGGATCCCCCCCACAGATACCCAAAACCTCTGATGCTCAGGTGCCTTATATAAAGGTATACAATCCAGTCACCCCTCCATGTTCAGGCATTCAACAACCCAGCAGTCCACTTAGAACGACTGTGCAGGTAGACGTGGAGGCAGCGGGCAGAGTGCCCACTGCATGGAGTGGCTTTGCCAAGCCTCTGCCAGTGGCCTCGGTTGCCTCCACCAGTTCCTTCTGGAGTGCACACCTATACATCTATAAAATGTCACAAACAGCACTTAAATTAAACGGGAGGAAGAAAGAGTGATGCCCAGGCATGGAGCGTGGGAACCGTGCAGTTCATATAAAGCCAATGAAACGTTTCTAGTACTAAGGGACGAAGAGTCCAAACTATATACTTTTTGCATGAATGATAAATGTGAAATATTCTATTAATGAGAAAACAGGCACTTAATTCCTAAGAAAATTATTGTGAATACATTGCATAGATACCAGAGGAAAGGCAGCTTATCTGTTTTGGAAAACAAGGCTGTTACGTTTACTTTCAAGTATCTTGATAAACAACCATTCAAGGTTACAACTTACAATGTATTTTTACAGTAACAATATTTCCCATTAAGCACAACACAATAAATCAGTTTAAGGCTTTTTTTTAGATGTATTTTTCTCTGAGCTGTATTTAGCCTTGAACAAGGCATCCTGATGGAAAAAAAATTAGAAACTGATGTTGAAAAACAAGAGCTTATGAAATCCCATTTTATCTACAAAGAGACAGCAATGAAAAAGGGGGAAAAAAGCCTTATTACAACCAATGAAAAATTGTAACTCCTTTTGCTTCTAAAAATTCCTTTTATTGTATTAACACACTGTCAGAACACATAAACCTATTTTGTACAGCAATCAATTCTAAAACAATTACAAAGCTTGAAACACAGCTCTGGAAAAGATCTTCAGAGTTCTCTTGGATGAAAAGTTCTCTGAAAATAATAGAACTATATTTTGAAGAGAGGAACCTAAGAATTCCTTTTCCAATGGAAAATTATTAAAAATATATCTTTAGGATTTTTAACTAGCATGCTAGGAAACTCTGATTCATATAAAAATAGAATTCATCTTTAATATTTAATATCTAGAGGTAATTTCTGTGTGCATGTGGGCATATAATTATTTGTTCTTTCTCTATGCATGTGGCCACTGGGAGTTGCTTTAATTAGCTTCTGTTTTCTTTTCACATGCTGCTAACTTTTCTTTCTCTCCCCTTCCTTTTTTCAACGTCCTTCCTGACACTACAAGAATGCCCTAATATTCTTGTATTTTTCCAGTCTCGGGTTAGAAGCAGTCATTTTTCCTAAATGACCTTACCTACACCTACTAAAGAATTGTGTCTGGGGGCTTCCCTGGTGATCCAGTGGGTAAAGAGTCTGCCTTGCAATGCAAGGTGCACCAGTTTGATCCCTGGCCCAGGAGGCTCCTATGTGAGGCAGAGTGGCTGGACTGGTGTGTCCAACTATGAGCCAGCGCTCTGGAGCGCATGTGCCCAGAGCCAGTGCTCTGCAATGAGAGAGGCTACTGTGATGGGCAGCCCACACATGCCAAAGAATAAAGATGGATGAAAATACATAAAGAAAACCCAACAAAAGAGGCCAAAATGTAAAAGACAACCATTCAAGGTTACAAGACTTAAACAACCATTCAAGGTTATTTTTACAGTAACAATATTTCCCATTAAGCACAACACAATAAATCAGTTTAAGGCTTTTTTAGATGTATTTTCTCTGAGCTGTATTTAGCCTTGAACAAGGCATCCTGATGGAAAAAAAATTAGAAACTGATGTTGAAAAACAAGAGCTTATGAAATCCCATTTTATCTACAAAGAGACAGCAATGAAAAGGGGAAAAAGCCTTATTACAACCAATGAAAAATTGTAACTCCTTTTGCTTCTAAAAATTCCTTTTATTGTATTAACACACTGTCAGAACACATAAACCTATTTTGTACAGCAATCAATTCTAAAACAATTACAAAGCTTGAAACACAGCTCTGGAAAAGATCTTCAGAGTTCTCTTGGATGAAAAGTTCTCTGAAAATAATAGAACTATATTTTGAAGAGAGGAACCTAAGAATTCCTTTTCCAATGGAAAATTATTAAAAATATATCTTTAGGATTTTTAACTAGCATGCTAGGAAACTCTGATTCATATAAAAATAGAATTCATCTTTAATATTTAATATCTAGAGGTAATTTCTGTGTGCATGTGGGCATATAATTATTTGTTCTTTCTCTATGCATGTGGCCACTGGGAGTTGCTTTAATTAGCTTCTGTTTTCTTTTCACATGCTGCTAACTTTTCTTTCTCTCCCCTTCCTTTTTTCAACGTCCTTCCTGACACTACAAGAATGCCCTAATATTCTTGTATTTTTCCAGTCTCGGGTTAGAAGCAGTCATTTTTCCTAAATGACCTTACCTACACCTACTAAAGAATTGTGTCTGGGGGCTTCCCTGGTGATCCAGTGGGTAAAGAGTCTGCCTTGCAATGCAAGGTGCACCAGTTTGATCCCTGGCCCAGGAGGCTCCTATGTGAGGCAGAGTGGCTGGACTGGTGTGTCCAACTATGAGCCAGCGCTCTGGAGCGCATGTGCCCAGAGCCAGTGCTCTGCAATGAGAGAGGCTACTGTGATGGGCAGCCCACACATGCCAAAGAATAAAGATGGATGAAAATACATAAAGAAAAACCCAACAAAAGAGGCCAAAATGTAAAAGACAATAAAAATTGTGTCTGCAGACTAAGAGGTGAGTGTTGAGTTTGCTCCTTGCTATTGCGATACCATTATCTGTAGCCTCTCTCAGTGGACAGAACTGAGAAACACATGTGCACACAAAGCCATACATAAGCACACGTCTCAAGTGGACTCTGTGCGAATCCACCACCTCAGGCCTCATTGGAACCCACCTCTCACTTTCAACTTATTTATGACTGTTATTTCACAGTACTCTCAAATGTTAACTCAGAATGGATTACAGATATATGTGTTTAATGAGAAACTGTAAAATTCTTAGAATAAAATCATTCAAAGTTTGATGTATATAATGTTTTTTCAGAGCACAGATAATAAAATAATATGTTCTCTATATGTTTTGCTATATATGTATAGGTAGATAATTATATATCTTTATCCGTAAATTTAATTTCATGAACCTGAAACTTGTTACTTTCTTAAAGACACTATCATAAAAATAAAAAAAGCATAATGCAGTTTTTATGGACAGCTCAGATCATGAATGTGGATGCATGCAGATTATATAAGTAGATACCTAAATGGCCAATAAACATATGGAAAAATTACACAATATAATTACTTATGAGAGAAATTACAGATTAAAATCTCAATGAAATACCACTACAAACAGATTAGAGTTACTAAAATTTAAAAACTCCTATCGTGCTTTTTATTGTCAAGGATGTGGGCCAACTTCCACTATCCTGTACTGCTGGTGGAAATATCAGTGATACAGCCATGCAAAAAAGGAATGTAGACATGTCTAAGGCCCTATATCTTGTATTTTTCCAGTCTCGGGTTAGGCAGTCATTTTTCCTAAATGACCTTACCTACACCTACTAAAGAATTGTGTCTGGGGGCTTCCCTGGTGATCCAGTGGGTAAAGAGTCTGCCTTGCAATGCAAGGTGCACCAGTTTGATCCCTGGCCCAGGAGGCTCCTATGTGAGGCAGAGTGGCTGGACTGGTGTGTCCAACTATGAGCCAGCGCTCTGGAGCGCATGTGCCCAGAGCCAGTGCTCTGCAATGAGAGAGGCTACTGTGATGGGCAGCCCACACATGCCAAAGAATAAAGATGGATGAAAATACATAAAGAAAAACCCAACAAAAGAGGCCAAAATGTAAAAGACAATAAAAATTGTGTCTGCAGACTAAGAGGTGAGTGTTGAGTTTGCTCCTTGCTATTGCGATACCATTATCTGTAGCCTCTCTCAGTGGACAGAACTGAGAAACACATGTGCACACAAAGCCATACATAAGCACACGTCTCAAGTGGACTCTGTGCGAATCCACCACCTCAGGCCTCATTGGAACCCACCTCTCACTTTCAACTTATTTATGACTGTTATTTCACAGTACTCTCAAATGTTAACTCAGAATGGATTACAGATATATGTGTTTAATGAGAAACTGTAAAATTCTTAGAATAAAATCATTCAAAGTTTGATGTATATAATGTTTTTTCAGAGCACAGATAATAAAATAATATGTTCTCTATATGTTTTGCTATATATGTATAGGTAGATAATTATATATCTTTATCCGTAAATTTAATTTCATGAACCTGAAACTTGTTACTTTCTTAAAGACACTATCATAAAAATAAAAAAAGCATAATGCAGTTTTTATGGACAGCTCAGATCATGAATGTGGATGCATGCAGATTATATAAGTAGATACCTAAATGGCCAATAAACATATGGAAAAATTACACAATATAATTACTTATGAGAGAAATTACAGATTAAAATCTCAATGAAATACCACTACAAACAGATTAGAGTTACTAAAATTTAAAAACTCCTATCGTGCTTTTTATTGTCAAGGATGTGGGCCAACTTCCACTATCCTGTACTGCTGGTGGAAATATCAGTGATACAGCCATGCTGGAAAATAATTTGGCAGCTATGAATACAAAGTTAGACATGCACATACTATCATTCTTTGCTATTTACCCAAAACAAATGTAATTTACGTGTACATAATGTGCATATCAAAACTCATAAAAGTTTCACTTCAATAGTCCAAAACTAAAAACAAAGTGCCTATCTATCATCATATGAATAAATGAACTAACTGTGGTATATTTATACCAAATTAAAAAAAAAAGAGGGTGGAGTCACAAACCATTAATAACGATGGTTGCATCTCAAAATAGTTACTCTGACTGAAAGAAATCAGAAAAAAAAATCTATATGTATATGTGTGTGTGTGTGTGTGTGTGTATATATATATATATATATGGATATATACATACACACACACATACATGTTTCTATACGATTCCATTTGCAAACAATTCCTCAAAATGCAAACTAACCTGTAGTGAAGAAAGCTCTCAGGGCTTGTCTGCGGAAATTAAGACTAGGTCCAAAGAAGCTTCTGAGGGTGACAGAAATATTTGCTATCTTGATTGCGGTGGTTTTATATGGTATACACCTCCATATCGATACATTTGTACAATTTTCTCTACTTCTCATACACTCTATTAAAACGGTTAATATGAAACGCTTTATGAAACACTTACCGAGTTGGAGACAGGTGCCGAGGGCTGTAGCCAGGCCTCGAGGCTCCCAGCATCCCCTCGAGCCTCCACCGAGGCAGCGTGCAGGCTCCTGGTCTTTCCGCAGAGCAGGTGGCCTGGGGCCCCAAGCCGCAGTCCGGCCCCCGAGGCTGTGGGAGGCCCACTCTGGAGCTCAAAAGTTACTGGCTGTGCAAGAGGCTCCCGGTTTGTTTAAGAAGTTTCTCTGCAAGAAGAGGATGAAGATAAAGCTCCCAGGGCTCTTCCACGGTGGCCACGCCGCAGCTTTCTCCAGATTCTCCACTGCAGGCCTGACTCGCGGCGCACCTGTTGCGTCTGCCGGCGCTGCGGCCCTGCCAGGGGCTGCCAAGGGGCTGCGCGGAGCCTAGCAGTGCCGCCGGACAGACCAGAGGCAGGGGCGCGAGGCGCTGGCTGCAGAGCGCACGGGAACCAGGGCGCCCCCGCCGAGGACTCCCGGCCGGGGAGGCTCGGCCAGCAGGCCTGCGCTGACCTCGACCGGACCGGACCCGGGCGGCTTGGCAGGGCTGTGCAGCTCGGCCTGGTGTCCCGGCGGTCTGAGCGCCGAGAGTTGACGCTTGCGCAGAAGCGCCCAGACGCGGCCCAGGAGCCGGGAGTTCAGAAGAGTTCTTACACCTGAGGCTCCAGGCCGCTGACTTCTTGCTTCGCGTTCAGGCGTTCTGGGCGCATATGGTCAGCTGTGCCATGCCACGTCTGAGTGCGAGTTCATCCACACGTTGACTGGAGAAGCCGTGTTTGGAATCATGTTCCCGTAATTACACGTACACCTGGATGCAAGCCTGGTGAGGCTGCTGGCAGTGCTCTTTGGCTAAACAGAGTTAAGACTCCGCCCTTGGAATTGTAACATTTCTTTGTCAGGAGACGGGATAAATGGGTGGAAGGTATCTGAAGCTCACTTTTTGTCCCTTATAAAATTAAAGCTACATTCCGCCACTCTGAGATTTCTAAAAACTTTGACAGAAATATTTGCTATCTTGATTGCGGTGGTTTTATATGGTATACACCTCCATATCGATACATTTGTACAATTTTCTCTACTTCTCATACACTCTATTAAAACGGTTAATATGAAACGCTTTATGAAACACTTACCGAGTTGGAGACAGGTGCCGAGGGCTGTAGCCAGGCCTCGAGGCTCCCAGCATCCCCTCGAGCCTCCACCGAGGCAGCACGCAGGCTCCGGGTCTTTCCGCAGAGCAGGTGGCCTGGGGCCCCAAGCCGCAGTCCGGCCCCCGAGGCTGTGGGAGGCCCACTCTGGAGCTCAAAAGTTACTGGCTGTGCAAGAGGCTCCCGGTTTGTTTAAGAAGTTTCTCTGCAAGAAGAGGATGAAGATAAAGCTCCCAGGACTCTTCCACGGTGGCCACGCCGCAGCTTTCTCCAGATTCTCCACTGCAGGCCTGACTCGCGGCGCACCTGTTGCGTCTGCCGGCGCTGCGGCCCTGCCAGGGGCTGCCAAGGGGCTGCGCGGAGCCTAGCAGTGCCGCCGGACAGACCAGAGGCAGGGGCGCGAGGCGCTGGCTGCAGAGCGCACGGGAACCAGGGCGCCCCCGCCGAGGACTCCCGGCCGGGGAGGCTCGGCCAGCAGGCCTGCGCTGACCTCGACCGGACCGGACCCGGGCGGCTTGGCAGGGCGGTGCAGCTCGGCCTGGTGTCCCGGCGGTCTGAGCGCCGAGAGTTGACGCTTGCGCAGAAGCGCCCAGACGCGGCCCAGGAGCCGGGAGTTCAGAAGAGTTCTTACACCTGAGGCTCCAGGCCGCTGACTTCTTGCTTCGCGTTCAGGCGTTCTGGGCGCATATGGTCAGCTGTGCCATGCCACGTCTGAGTGCGAGTTCATCCACACGTTGACTGGAGAAGCCGTGTTTGGAATCATGTTCCCGTAATTACACGTACACCTGGATGCAAGCCTGGTGAGGCTGCTGGCAGTGCTCTTTGGCTAAACAGAGTTAAGACTCCGCCCTTGGAATTGTAACATTTCTTTGTCAGGAGACGGGATAAATGGGTGGAAGGTATCTGAAGCTCACTTTTTTGTCCCTTATAAAATTGACAATGTAGCTACATTGACCTACAGCTGCAGGTCAAAGAGTCAGAATAGCAGCATCTTCTCAAAAACGACTTTACTGTGGAAGTAAGCTTTGGTCACAGACAGGAACGGCTGGATTTGCTCCCCAAAGGGAGATGGAGTCAGTATTAATCACAGACACGTTACAAATCCTAAGAGTGTTTGAGTTGTTGGAACACAGATTCTTAAGAATAGACTTCCGTTCTTCATGTTGGAAAAGGGATCTTTACACCATAATCTGGCTTCAGCTCTGATGCAATATCCTGGCGGTTCAGACAAACATCCAATGTTCACTCTGGCCATGTAAGAAAGAACTTACGTCTCTGCTTGTGCAAATCAGAACAACCGAGAATGGAGTAGACCCTAGACTTCACACTGTAAGTAATTTCATTATTTATCTAGGTTGATTAATGAGGCGTTGATGGGAAGATGGAGTATTTTGTTTCCTGATCTGTAAACATCAACCACCATAGAAAAACATAATTTCCTAGGTGAAGCTTTTAAAAATTGTACTTCATGATAAAATTAAGTGCATTTAATTTCCTATCCTCTTCTTGCTGTGTTTTTTGAAGTAGCAGAGAAGCAATGGAAAAGAGGTAGTATGATGGATTGTGGTTGCTTTGTCTCAGGTATGCATTTATCAGGAGTGTTTTATTTTTGTTCTATAATAAAATGGTTAATAATAGGGCTTCTAGTGTCCACATTAGAAATGTGAGATCTAGTGTTTGGAAACATAAATTTCTGATTTTTTTGTTATTTAAAAGTAAATGCAGTTTCCTTAAAATGAAGAAAGTATCAGATGGAACTGTGGTTTTCACTAGAATTTACAGTAGAAATATTTTTTCTTTTAAGAAATGAACAAAAATCAGCATGACTTTTCAGAAGTTGCTGATGGGGACAGAGTAGAATAGGTAAGTGGCTGTAGAGTCCTAGGAGGGGACGGTAGGTAGAAGGGAGAAACCTGAGACAGGTTGGGAGGCCAGTGAGTTGAGGATCACTCAGGAGAGCTGCTCCTTATTGAGTAAAGCAGGCCTGACTGGGTATAAACAGCTGATGAAGGAGGAGCTGGCAAAAAAGGAACTAATGATGTATGCCTTGCATCTGCGTCTACTTGAGGGGGGCAGTCTTCTACCATCCTGTATATATATATGCTGCTGCCCACCCAAAGAGGAGGAGTGGAACTTTCCTGCCCGCCCGCTTGCACTGCTTACAAGTACCCTATCCTAATAAATCCTCTTCTTGCCTGTCACTCTGCCTCTCGCCGAATTGAGGCATGAAGAACTGGAGCCTCAGTGGGTCTAGACAATGGGTGAGTGCTGGATTAAGTCCTGGCCGCGTGGGTTCGAGTCCCAGGCAGGGTTTTGGCTGGAATTGAGTTCTGACTATGTGGGTTCAAGTCCCAAGCAGAGTTTTGGCTGGGGTTACGCCTCAGCTATGTGGGTTCAAGTCCCAGGCAGGGTTTTGGCTGGGGTTAAACCTTAACCACATGGGTTCGAGTCCCAGGCAGGGTTTTGGCTGGAATTCAAACCCCAGCCACATGGGTTCGAGTCCCAAATAGAATTTGATCAGGTCTGAGCCCTGGGTTTAAGTCTCAAATCAAGGTAAAACCCTTTCATTTCCAGGCCCTTACTTGTTTCAGTACAGTTAAATCTATTCATCACCTTAAAATAATAAAGTATCCAGTGGAAACTGCTGCATTAAAAAATCCATCTGGTGAAGTGTGGGGAAACAAACCAGTGAAGGTTTTTGTGGCTTTGGCTGAGCCAGGAGAAAAGTAAATTGGTAATGAGGAATATACTTGAAAGATCTAAGACAAACAAGTGATTTGATTCACATGGGCTTATTAGCCAGGGATATGCTGATGGGTAACAGGTGAGCAATCTACTATGGACCTTGGAACGCAGGGTCAGCACAGGCTCTTTGGCGTCTTGCTGATTTGATTGCCCCCAGCTGCAACACACCCTTTCCATCCTCAGAGCCACAGGAATAATCACTGAACAGGGCTGTGACTGAAACCAGCTGGTGCTAATAGCATTCCCTGTAAACCAGGCTTCCTCACTTTTAAGAAATGAACAAAAATCAGCATGACTTTTCAGAAGTTGCTGATGGGGACAGAGTAGAATAGGTAAGTGGCTGTAGAGTCCTAGGAGGGGACGGTAGGTAGAAGGGAGAAACCTGAGACAGGTTGGGAGGCCAGTGAGTTGAGGATCACTCAGGAGAGCTGCTCCTTATTGAGTAAAGCAGGCCTGACTGGGTATAAACAGCTGATGAAGGAGGAGCTGGCAAAGAAGGAACTAATGATGTATGCCTTGCATCTGCGTCTACTTGAGGGGGGCAGTCTTCTACCATCCTGTATATATATATGCTGCTGCCCACCCAAAGAGGAGGAGTGGAACTTTCCTGCCCACCCGCTTGCACTGCTTACAAGTACCCTATCCTAATAAATCCTCTTCTTGCCTGTCACTCTGCCTCTCGCCGAATTGAGGCATGAAGAACTGGAGCCTCAGTGGGTCTAGACAATGGGTGAGTGCTGGATTAAGTCCTGGCCGCGTGGGTTCGAGTCCCAGGCAGGGTTTTGGCTGGAATTGAGTTCTGACTATGTGGGTTCAAGTCCCAAGCAGAGTTTTGGCTGGGGTTACGCCTCAGCTATGTGGGTTCAAGTCCCAGGCAGGGTTTTGGCTGGGGTTAAACCTTAACCACATGGGTTCGAGTCCCAGGCAGGGTTTTGGCTGGAATTCAAACCCCAGCCACATGGGTTCGAGTCCCAAATAGAATTTGATCAGGTCTGAGCCCTGGGTTTAAGTCTCAAATCAAGGTAAAACCCTTTCATTTCCAGGCCCTTACTTGTTTCAGTACAGTTAAATCTATTCATCACCTTAAAATAATAAAGTATCCAGTGGAAACTGCTGCATTAAAAAATCCATCTGGTGAAGTGTGGGGAAACAAACCAGTGAAGGTTTTTGTGGCTTTGGCTGAGCCAGGAGAAAAGTAAATTGGTAATGAGGAATATACTTGAAAGATCTAAGACAAACAAGTGATTTGATTCACATGGGCTTATTAGCCAGGGATATGCTGATGGGTAACAGGTGAGCAATCTACTATGGACCTTGGAACGCAGGGTCAGCGCAGGCTCTTTGGCGTCTTGCTGATTTGATTGCCCCCAGCTGCAACACACCCTTTCCATCCTCAGAGCCACAGGAATAATCACTGAACAGGGCTGTGACTGAAACCAGCTGGTGCTAATAGCATTCCCTGTAAACACCCGGAGGCTTCCTCACTGGATAAAAGCAGGTGGTGAATGTGTTCAGGGCCTTGACCCAAGAGGTCTTGAGCCCCCCGTTCCCATCCTTTCTCTCTGTGTATGTCTGTGTGTATTTTGTAAAATCCCATCACACCCACTATTCTCTATGCACCCGGCTGATGAGCTGCGGCAGTGAAGTTAGCAACAACTTGGATAGAATTAAGTACAGTTTCCAAGAATTTGAAGGTAGATTGATATGTTATTAAAACTGAATAATACAGGGCTTCCTCTGGTGGTCCAGTGAGTAAGGACACTGCCTTGCAGTGCAAGGGGCGCCAGTTCGAGCCCTGGCCTGGGAAGATCACACGTGCCGCGGAGCGGCTGGACCGATGGGTCCAATTACCGAGCCGGAGCTCTGGAGCGCATGCGCACAGAGCCGGCGCTCTGCGACAACAGAGGCCACCGCGATGGGAGGCCCACAGGAGCCAAGGAACAAAGACAGATGAAAATAGAGAAATGAAAGACCAATAGAAGTGGCCCGCCCACTCCCCTCCCTCGGCGACCCAACCCCACCCAAAAATAAAAAATAATAAAAAAATAAATAAATCTTTAAAAAGAAAACTGAATAATACAAAGAAAACCAACGTAAAAGACGGTAGTCGAGCTGTGGGATGGTATCAAGTTAGCTAATGTAGGTGTACAGCTTCCCGGGTGGCTCAGTGGTAAAGAACCTGGTTGCCAATGCAAGGGATGTGGGTTCAATCCCTGAGTCGAGAAGATTCCCTGGAGAAGGGCATGGCAGCCCACTCCAGTATTCTTGCCTGGAGAACCCCATAGACAGAGGAGTCTGGCAGGCTACAGCCCATGGGGTTGAAAAAGTCAGACACAGGAGAAAAGTAAATTGGTAATGAGGAATATACTTGAAAGATCTAAGACAAACAAGTGATTTGATTCACATGGGCTTATTAGCCAGGGATATGCTGATGGGTAACAGGTGAGCAATCTACTATGGACCTTGGAACGCAGGGTCAGCGCAGGCTCTTTGGCGTCTTGCTGATTTGATTGCCCCCAGCTGCAACACACCCTTTCCATCCTCAGAGCCACAGGAATAATCACTGAACAGGGCTGTGACTGAAACCAGCTGGTGCTAATAGCATTCCCTGTAAACACCCGGAGGCTTCCTCACTGGATAAAAGCAGGTGGTGAATGTGTTCAGGGCCTTGACCCAAGAGGTCTTGAGCCCCCCGTTCCCATCCTTTCTCTCTGTGTATGTCTGTGTGTATTTTGTAAAATCCCATCACACCCACTATTCTCTATGCACCCGGCTGATGAGCTGCGGCAGTGAAGTTAGCAACAACTTGGATAGAATTAAGTACAGTTTCCAAGAATTTGAAGGTAGATTGATATGTTATTAAAACTGAATAATACAGGGCTTCCTCTGGTGGTCCAGTGAGTAAGGACACTGCCTTGCAGTGCAAGGGGCGCCAGTTCGAGCCCTGGCCTGGGAAGATCACACGTGCCGCGGAGCGGCTGGACCGATGGGTCCAATTACCGAGCCGGAGCTCTGGAGCGCATGCGCACAGAGCCGGCGCTCTGCGACAACAGAGGCCACCGCGATGGGAGGCCCACAGGAGCCAAGGAACAAAGACAGATGAAAATAGAGAAATGAAAGACCAATAGAAGTGGCCCGCCCACTCCCCTCCCTCGGCGACCCAACCCCACCCAAAAATAAAAAATAATAAAAAAATAAATAAATCTTTAAAAAGAAAACTGAATAATACAAAGAAAACCAACGTAAAAGACGGTAGTCGAGCTGTGGGATGGTATCAAGTTAGCTAATGTAGGTGTACAGCTTCCCGGGTGGCTCAGTGGTAAAGAACCTGGTTGCCAATGCAAGGGATGTGGGTTCAATCCCTGAGTCGAGAAGATTCCCTGGAGAAGGGCATGGCAGCCCACTCCAGTATTCTTGCCTGGAGAACCCCATAGACAGAGGAGTCTGGCAGGCTACAGCCCATGGGGTTGAAAAAGTCAGACACGACTGAGTGACTAAACAGCAAATGCACATGTAACCAATGTTTCCAAAGGAGGAGAAAAAGAGAAAAAATCAGAGGAAAAGAAGAATTTTTTGTTTCTGTTGTTAAGTATTACAAAGAGAGAAGTCTAGTATTAGAGTCACTGTTCTGGGCTCAGTTGCACAGGCATGTCTGACTCTTTCTGACCCCGTGGACTGAAGCTCACCAGGCTCCTCTCTCTGGGATTTTCCAAGCAAGCATAGTGGAGAGGGTTGCCATTTCCTCCTCTAGGAGATCTTACTGACCCAGGCATAAAACTTGTGGCTCTTGTGCCTCCTGAATTGGTAGGCAGATTCTTCACCACCAAGCCACCTGGGAAGCCCAGTTCTACAGTTACTAAGTTTTAGTAGTAAGTGTAATAAGTATTAGAACTAATGTATTGTCTGCCTAAAGGGCTTTATTTCTACACCTCATTCATCTTCATAGGCGTCTCCAATAGACGCTCCTCCCGTAGATGTCAGGGCCTTGTCAGTCCTCTGCATTCATTAATTTTATAGTATTATGGTAGTATCATTGTCCACTTAACAGGTAGTGAAAGTTTTATTTACATGTATGTCTCTGCCACTATAAAACTGTCTGGGATATGGACATGGTCTCATTTAAGTTTATGTATCTAGTGTCTTGTATGAGCACACATAGTTATTCTTCACTGATTACCAAGTGGAAGAAAATGTATATGAAGATTCAAGATGATAAAACACAAACAAGGAAAATGCCTAGATTGTATTACTATAAGCTCCAAATAGATATAAGAAATGGCTCTATAATAGGACACACAGGCCAGGTTATGATGTACATTTTATACATTATTCGTGTGGTCCCTTAAAATTGATGAAGGAAGTCAGGGAGGACAGTCCTCATTTTGAACTGTTGGAGAGCACATCTAGGGAATCAGAACAAGGGGTTTGCTTAGTGTTTGCGTCTAAATGTTTTGGGTCAGTCAAAAGGGACTCTGGCAGTGGTAAAGAACCTGGTTGCCAATGCAAGGGATGTGGGTTCAATCCCTGAGTCGAGAAGATTCCCTGGAGAAGGGCATGGCAGCCCACTCCAGTATTCTTGCCTGGAGAACCCCATAGACAGAGGAGTCTGGCAGGCTACAGCCCATGGGGTTGAAAAAGTCAGACACGACTGAGTGACTAAACAGCAAATGCACATGTAACCAATGTTTCCAAAGGAGGAGAAAAAGAGAAAAAATCAGAGGAAAAGAAGAATTTTTTGTTTCTGTTGTTAAGTATTACAAAGAGAGAAGTCTAGTATTAGAGTCACTGTTCTGGGCTCAGTTGCACAGGCATGTCTGACTCTTTCTGACCCCGTGGACTGAAGCTCACCAGGCTCCTCTCTCTGGGATTTTCCAAGCAAGCATAGTGGAGAGGGTTGCCATTTCCTCCTCTAGGAGATCTTACTGACCCAGGCATAAAACTTGTGGCTCTTGTGCCTCCTGAATTGGTAGGCAGATTCTTCACCACCAAGCCACCTGGGAAGCCCAGTTCTACAGTTACTAAGTTTTAGTAGTAAGTGTAATAAGTATTAGAACTAATGTATTGTCTGCCTAAAGGGCTTTATTTCTACACCTCATTCATCTTCATAGGCGTCTCCAATAGACGCTCCTCCCGTAGATGTCAGGGCCTTGTCAGTCCTCTGCATTCATTAATTTTATAGTATTATGGTAGTATCATTGTCCACTTAACAGGTAGTGAAAGTTTTATTTACATGTATGTCTCTGCCACTATAAAACTGTCTGGGATATGGACATGGTCTCATTTAAGTTTATGTATCTAGTGTCTTGTATGAGCACACATAGTTATTCTTCACTGATTACCAAGTGGAAGAAAAATGTATATGAAGATTCAAGATGATAAAACACAAACAAGGAAAATGCCTAGATTGTATTACTATAAGCTCCAAATAGATATAAGAAATGGCTCTATAATAGGACACACAGGCCAGGTTATGATGTACATTTTATACATTATTCGTGTGGTCCCTTAAAATTGATGAAGGAAGTCAGGGAGGACAGTCCTCATTTTGAACTGTTGGAGAGCACATCTAGGGAATCAGAACAAGGGGTTTGCTTAGTGTTTGCGTCTAAATGTGTCTTTCCTTGGAGTTCATCTCTCTTTTCCTGTCTGATAAGTTAAATTGGTTAGCATGAGTCTCTCATCTATTCTATGCACTTTAATCTACTTTGCGGTTAAGCTGTTTCATCTTCTTATTTTAAAATAATTTAAAAGCAGTTGTCTCTAGCATGCAACAGGAGAGCTACCTTGCATGTGGGGACCTCACTGACCTGCACACCATGTATTAGATGTCCTTGGAGACGTCTCCACTGGGGCAGGGACCTCTCATGAAGGTTGAGTCACCTTCTGAGACTTTCCTTTTGAAGGGGAGGGACATGGTCTCAGTGCTGCTTTTGGTCTTTCAGGAAATTTCCATGTCACATGCTTATAAAAGTTTTATTATGAAATGTGAGACTGAGATTTTTGGGTACATCCCATCTCTTGCTTTCTGTTTTGGGTAAATCAGTATGTCATACATGGACCATACATGAGTACTATGCATGATCTGTACAGGAAAAAATAAAAAGAATAAAATGGCCTGTTGGTGGGAATGCTAGGCAGTGGGTGGAATGGACTGCACTCCACTTACTGTTCTCCCACCTCTAGGACTGTGAGATCAGGATCAGACTCAGGGATCAGGAATCTCAACGAAAGAGTGGACATCCACGCATGCTCAGTTGCTCAGTCCTGTCTGATTCTTTGCAACCCCATGGACTGTAGCCCACTAGGCTCCTCTGTCCGCGGGATTTCCCAGGCAAGAACACTGGAGTGGGTTGCCATTTCCTTCTCCAGGGGATCTTCCCAACCCAGGGATTGAACTTGCATCTCCAGCATTGGGCAGGCAGATTCTTCACCACTACACCACAGTGTCCTCATATAGTAATGCTAACGGAACAATAATTTTCAGAGAGTACTAGAATGTAACACATGGTGGCCGGAATTTTAAGCATTCTTTTAAATTCTAGCAAAACGTGTGCTTATAATGTATTTTCCCCCTCAGCATGATGCTTGTGGTATATCTGTTTACTCTCTGGAGTTTCCATGGAGACTTGACACTATGGTCTACTTTTGCTTCATTCAGGTACTTACATTTTTTCTTTCAGTAATTTTAGTTCTCCCAGTGAACAAACTTATTCATGTTCTTCAAGAATATAACCTTTGGGTTTGAAGCAGTTGACTCCTTTCTTGCCATTGTCTATGTGTCCAAGTGCACCAAATACATCAGTCACCTTTTCTTATGTGAATGTTGCACAGAAGGATATAATTTATTCAATATAAAGATCTTCAGGTATTTCTTCGTGTATGTCTGTGTGTACGTGTGTATGCCAAGTTTGCTTCAGTCGTGTCCAACTCTGTGCAGCCCTATGGATGGTGTCCCGCCAGGCTTCTCTGTCCATGGATTCTCCAGGCAAGAATACTGAAGTGGGTGGCCATGCCCTTTCTCCAGGGGATCTTCCCTCCCCAGGGACTGAGTCTGGGTCTTCCGAATTGCAGGCAGATTCTTTGCCATCTGAATCACCATTAGAGAAGTGAGAGGAAGAGAAGTGAAATAGCTTGTTCTGGATCTCTGGCGAGTTTGCAGCAGTTCCAGGAGTAGCTTGTTCCTTCTTTACATCTCTTTCGCCATCTCAGATGTTTGGTTTTTTTCCTGTAGCCTTGTGGATGAGAGAAGACTGCCTCTGTCTTCTGTGATTCCATTCACAGAATCATTGGGATAAACAGGAAGCCCTCCTGGCCATGGGTGCACTCAGGGTTCTTTCTTTGTTGCAGAGGAATCTGCTTTTGCAAACTGTGAAGGACTGTGAAGCAGCTGCCTCCACAGAGAGCACCTGGCACAGTGTCTGTGCTTTGGCACCTGCTCCCGCCTCCAGTTGGAGTTCTAGTTAGAGCATCAGAATTTGACTTTTAAAGGGCACCATCGTTCTATCCAGTGGCACCCTTCTCTTGGAGAGAAGTCCCTTGTTTGGACTCCCTGTGTTTTAACAATGTGTGAGCGTCTGGCTTTACGTTCTCTTTTGTCAAGTTGTAGTTAGCATCTAAAACATTACTTACTCCTTTCTATGTAAGCCCAACCTTACAGGAAAGACACCCAATATTCACTTTGGGTGTACTGGCCAACCGTCAACTGTTATAACTTTTTCTAGCAAAACGTGTGCTTATAATGTATTTTCCCCCTCAGCATGATGCTTGTGGTATATCTGTTTACTCTCTGGAGTTTCCATGGAGACTTGACACTATGGTCTACTTTTGCTTCATTCAGGTACTTACATTTTTTCTTTCAGTAATTTTAGTTCTCCCAGTGAACAAACTTATTCATGTTCTTCAAGAATATAACCTTTGGGTTTGAAGCAGTTGACTCCTTTCTTGCCATTGTCTATGTGTCCAAGTGCACCAAATACATCAGTCACCTTTTCTTATGTGAATGTTGCACAGAAGGATATAATTTATTCAATATAAAGATCTTCAGGTATTTCTTCGTGTATGTCTGTGTGTACGTGTGTATGCCAAGTTT
This sequence comes from Tragulus kanchil, assembly GCA_022376925.1. NCBI lineage: Eukaryota > Metazoa > Chordata > Mammalia > Artiodactyla > Tragulidae > Tragulus > Tragulus kanchil. The sequence goes on from JAIOJX010000003.1 coordinate 158,419,571, forward strand.
GCTTCAGTCGTGTCCAACTCTGTGCAGCCCTATGGATGGTGTCCCGCCAGGCTTCTCTGTCCATGGATTCTCCAGGCAAGAATACTGAAGTGGGTGGCCATGCCCTTTCTCCAGGGGATCTTCCCTCCCCAGGGACTGAGTCTGGGTCTTCCAGTTGCAGGCAGATTCTTTGCCATCTGAATCACCATTAGAGAAGTGAGAGGAAGAGAAGTGAAATAGCTTGTTCTGGATCTCTGGCGAGTTTGCAGCAGTTCCAGGAGTAGCTTGTTCCTTCTTTACATCTCTTTCGCCATCTCAGATTTTTGGGTTTTTTTCCTGTAGCCTTGTGGATGAGAGAAGACTGCCTCTGTCTTCTGTGATTCCATTCACAGAATCATTGGGATAAACAGGAAGCCCTCCTGGCCATGGGTGCACTCAGGGTTCTTTCTTTGTTGCAGAGGAATCTGCTTTTGCAAACTGTGAAGGACTGTGAAGCAGCTGCCTCCACAGAGAGCACCTGGCACAGTGTCTGTGCTTTGGCACCTGCTCCCGCCTCCAGTTGGAGTTCTAGTTAGAGCATCAGAATTTGACTTTTAAAGGGCACCATCGTTCTATCCAGTGGCACCCTTCTCTTGGAGAGAAGTCCCTTGTTTGGACTCCCTGTGTTTTAACAATGTGTGAGCGTCTGGCTTTACGTTCTCTTTTGTCAAGTTGTAGTTAGCATCTAAAACATTACTTACTCCTTTCTATGTAAGCCCAACCTTACAGGAAAGACACCCAATATTCACTGTTATCTCCCCTTGGAAGCTGATACACTGGCCAACCGTCAACTGTTATAATCTTACAACTGTGAGTTTTCAAGTAGCTTCACTGTGACCTGCTCTGTTTTGCTGTTGGGCACCATGCCTTGTTCTCATAGTCATTCGTATTGCAAAAGAGAACTGCATGAAGTATAGTATGGCCCAGAGTACAAAGTTTCTGCCTTCTGGAGACTTGGGTTTTAATGCACGCTATTGTTTAACAGAAAATATATTATGAAACAAGGTCTTCTAACTCTGCTGTCAAATAGATTAAGTAAAATGTTACTTTAAAAAAATTGAGGAAAATAGAGCAAGCAGAGGGACTAAGAAGGTTTCATTGAAAAGTACATTGTGTCTCATTCAGAGTGTAGCACACGGGTTGCTCTCATGTTTTCTTGAGGCAGAGGTTAATAAAATGTTATAATTTCTCTAAATGAGATTGACAAATACAACAGTTTCTGTTTTCATCATTTATAGTGTCTGGCTGTTTGCAACCCTTGGCCTGTAGCCCACCAGAGCCCTCTGTCTATGGAATTCTCCAGGCAAGAATACTGGAGTGGGAAGCCATTCCCTTGCACAGTGGATCTTCCAGACCCAGGGGTCGAGCCCAGGGCTCCCACAATACAGGCAGATCGCTTACCATCTGAGCCCCTGGGAAAGCCCCAAATCTATCTGTGCTCTTCCTGATTTTCACTAGCAGGGTGGTGGATACCCAGTAAAGCAGTTCATATGTGCATTTTGAGGTTTTTTTGCAGCAAGGTTGGGACTTGGATATGTTATTATGTGTTTAATGAAATGTTATTTTATGTTATGATATGCTATTGTATGTTTGATTGCTTAAATACAGGGCACCTGGTCTGTGCTTTGGCACCTGCTCCGCCCCCTAGTTAGAGCATCAGAATTTGACTTTTAAAGGGCACCATCGTTCTATCCAGTGGCACCCTTCTCTTGGAGAGAAGTCCCTTGTTTGGACTCCCTGTGTTTTAACAATGTGTGAGCGTCTGGCTTTACGTTCTCTTTTGTCAAGTTGTAGTTAGCATCTAAAACATTACTTACTCCTTTCTATGTAAGCCCAACCTTACAGGAAAGACACCCAATATTCACTGTTATCTCCCCTTGGAAGCTGATACACTGGCCAACCGTCAACTGTTATAATCTTACAACTGTGAGTTTTCAAGTAGCTTCACTGTGACCTGCTCTGTTTTGCTGTTGGGCACCATGCCTTGTTCTCATAGTCATTCGTATTGCAAAAGAGAACTGCATGAAGTATAGTATGGCCCAGAGTACAAAGTTTCTGCCTTCTGGAGACTTGGGTTTTAATGCACGCTATTGTTTAACAGAAAATATATTATGAAACAAGGTCTTCTAACTCTGCTGTCAAATAGATTAAGTAAAATGTTATTTTAAAAAAAATTGAGGAAAATAGAGCAAGCAGAGGGACTAAGAAGGTTTCATTGAAAAGTACATTGTGTCTCATTCAGAGTGTAGCACACGGGTTGCTCTCATGTTTTCTTGAGGCAGAGGTTAATAAAATGTTATAATTTCTCTAAATGAGATTGACAAATACAACAGTTTCTGTTTTCATCATTTATAGTGTCTGGCTGTTTGCAACCCTTGGCCTGTAGCCCACCAGAGCCCTCTGTCTATGGAATTCTCCAGGCAAGAATACTGGAGTGGGAAGCCATTCCCTTGCACAGTGGATCTTCCAGACCCAGGGGTCGAGCCCAGGGCTCCCACAATACAGGCAGATCGCTTACCATCTGAGCCCCTGGGAAAGCCCCAAATCTATCTGTGCTCTTCCTGATTTTCACTAGCAGGGTGGTGGATACCCAGTAAAGCAGTTCATATGTGCATTTTGAGGTTTTTTTGCAGCAAGGTTGGGACTTGGATATGTTATTATGTGTTTAATGAAATGTTATTTTATGTTATGATATGCTATTGTATGTTTGATTGCTTAAAAACTGGGTAGGTTCTCAAGTCCTATTCTGCCAGTTGCCTCTCTCCCAATGAAATCTTAAGGAGCATTTTATAAAAAAAGCAAGAGTGACTGAGAATCAACATGTATTTTATCATCAATGAGGGAGGCACCCAATTCTAGTGAACAGCTTGAGACATCTGCTTTTTGATGGGCGGCCTTTGCTGGCCACTAGTTCCCTTAAGGTTTAAATCTCCATTTTGAGAAGGTGTAGTCCTCTGGCTGCCTGCAACATCGTGGACCTTGAAGGAATTGCCAGTGTGCTTAAGTGTTCAAATGGATAAAAACATAGCCAAAGGTATCTTTCTTAGGAGGGCAGACTTGGGTCAGCTTATCTCCATCGTTTATGAAAGAAGAGAGGAAAGAGCACATGGTTTTCTGTATTAAGACCTTTTGGGTCTTCTCAGCGCATAAAGGGAGACAGTAGCTGGGCCCTATATTAGCAGGTGGCCAGTGAATTCAGACAGTTTCTACACTTGGGTATACATCACCTCAAATAATATTCCACATTCTGAAAAATCTGATTGTTTTCTCTATCTTAGGAAAAATGCAGGAAAGGAAAGTTAAGTGGCAGAAACTGATGGGGAGACATTTCTCTGTGGTAGAGAGCTCCCCTTCCCTTCTGCAGATCCACTCGATCATACTCGAAAGAAACTTTTTGTGATCCCTTCCTTAGAATCGCAGTCGTATAGTCAAGTATTACACTTTATGTAGTATGTTTTGCTCATGAATGGGTGGTAGCTTCTGGGGATTTCTAAAATTGCATAAATACTTGAAGTGTTGCCAACAGTTTCTTTCCAAATTTTTCCTCTGCAGTGTACTCATTTAGTTCATTTCTCTCAATTCCCTGTTACTTCTCTGTATCACAAATACCAGGAAGAAGTCAAAAAATGTCTTCAAGTCAGTAACCCTAACTGTCATTCAAAAGACAACTCTCTTCTATTTTCCTAATAGAAGAGCCTGTCCAATCTTTACACATAAGTTGTTTCATCTTAGTTTACACACAAGGCTAGCTATCAAGATTATCCAAGATCTCAGATTGTAGGCAATTAGAAAGAATAAGTAAGAAAGAGGAGATATATAGGCTGCTCATTGAGAATATCAATGATTCACTTAATAGCCAGAAGATAAACCTATAAAAAGCAGATATAAGAATCCTAGAAATCATGGGAATTCAAGTCAGTTGCTAAGGGATAAACCATACAAATGGTCAATTGACTCCAAGTTATTGGAGAGATTTTGATATAGTCTATATTGTCTTTTTAAATAATCTATAAAATATGAAATACAAATAAGCATTTAATTTTACCTCTGTCTTAAAAATCACCTGAATGTAGACTCATATGGTAATATTAAAAACAAAAATTATTAGCATATTGCAAGTGTTTATTTCATGGTATCGCAAGGCTTATCCCATGTTTAGAAAGAAGAGAGGAAAGAGCACATGGTTTTCTGTATTAAGACCTTTTGGGTCTTCTCAGCGCATAAAGGGAGACAGTAGCTGGGCCCTATATTAGCAGGTGGCCAGTGAATTCAGACAGTTTCTACACTTGGGTATACATCACCTCAAATAATATTCCACATTCTGAAAAATCTGATTGTTTTCTCTATCTTAGGAAAAATGCAGGAAAGGAAAGTTAAGTGGCAGAAACTGATGGGGAGACATTTCTCTGTGGTAGAGAGCTCCCCTTCCCTTCTGCAGATCCACTCGATCATACTCGAAAGAAACTTTTTGTGATCCCTTCCTTAGAATCGCAGTCGTATAGTCAAGTATTACACTTTATGTAGTATGTTTTGCTCATGAATGGGTGGTAGCTTCTGGGGATTTCTAAAATTGCATAAATACTTGAAGTGTTGCCAACAGTTTCTTTCCAAATTTTTCCTCTGCAGTGTACTCATTTAGTTCATTTCTCTCAATTCCCTGTTACTTCTCTGTATCACAAATACCAGGAAGAAGTCAAAAAATGTCTTCAAGTCAGTAACCCTAACTGTCATTCAAAAGACAACTCTCTTCTATTTTCCTAATAGAAGAGCCTGTCCAATCTTTACACATAAGTTGTTTCATCTTAGTTTACACACAAGGCTAGCTATCAAGATTATCCAAGATCTCAGATTGTAGGCAATTAGAAAGAATAAGTAAGAAAGAGGAGATATATAGGCTGCTCATTGAGAATATCAATGATTCACTTAATAGCCAGAAGATAAACCTATAAAAAGCAGATATAAGAATCCTAGAAATCATGGGAATTCAAGTCAGTTGCTAAGGGATAAACCATACAAATGGTCAATTGACTCCAAGTTATTGGAGAGATTTTGATATAGTCTATATTGTCTTTTTAAATAATCTATAAAATATGAAATACAAATAAGCATTTAATTTTACCTCTGTCTTAAAAATCACCTGAATGTAGACTCATATGGTAATATTAAAAACAAAAATTATTAGCATATTGCAAGTGTTTATTTCATGGTATCGCAAGGCTTAATTATTTGTGACAAGTGTGGCTGACTCTTTATTCAGCATCCTAGATAGATGAGGCATTGCATATGAGAGTAGAAAAGGGGGCTTTGGGAGAAGAATAATGAAAGCCAGGGCCTACCTGATAAGCCTGTGTTCTAATCCTGACTTCTACACTTTCATCTGTTTCAGCCTCTCTACCTCATATCAACTTTGCAAGCATTTAATGCTTATTCCCATCATTTGGAGTTATTTTGATCCTTAAGTGATAATTACTAGAGGCTCTTTGGGCTGCCCACTGAGTAATCTAGAGTCACAGAATAATAGCTCATGGATATAACTTTTCCAATTTATTTCTAACTCAGTAATACAGACTTCAGAAGTAAGCACTTAGAACCAGACTCCTAAAAATAAACTTACTTATTAGAGTGTTGTGAATAAACTCAGGGCGTTGAGCAGCTATTTCCTCTTCTTCTAGTGCCTTCTACTCTTGAACCCATGACAGGCTGCATCGACTCATGGCCTGCACTGTCCAGGACGGTGGTTGCTGAGGACACATGCAAACTGGGTGACTCATCTTTGATAAGTGGTTGGAAAATGCTTGCTTCCCCAATCCAGTCACTGATCTCAGAAAGAAGACAGACTGGACCACAAGCCGTCATCCAGACAGACAGTACATGCGCCAGGTTGGCCCCAGGTCATGGCCAAGCGTCAGGTTTCTTAGCTTTCTTCCACTGGGTGTGCCAGCTGCCCTTCTCAAAGAGCCAAGGTTGTTCTGTCAGACATCATGTCTCAGAAATAGGGTCCTTGGAAACCAAAGCATTCTCTCCATTCAGCTCCATTACTTTGCCTACTGCAACAATATTAGAAACAGTAGGAATTAAAACTCTCTACTGATTCTTAGCACCCAAGGTCATCCGTGTTCATTTTCTGTTCTTCTGTAAACACGGTGCACTTGTTTTTCTTTCACATGTATTAACAAAGACAATAGCAGATCACTTCTCAAATTTACCCAAGTTCAATTATAAATGTTAGGTAATTTCTTTTTGACTATTAATTGTTTAATATTGTTGTGCTTTCTTGGTGCATCATCAAAATGGGCTGGAGGTTGACATTGGGTATTTTTAGTTTGCAAGTGTTTATTTCATGGTATCGCAATTTTTTGCAAGTTGTATTTTCAGCATCCTAGATAGATGAGGCATTGCATATGAGAGTAGAAAAGGGGCTTTGGGAGAAGAATAATGAAAGCCAGGGCCTACCTGATAAGCCTGTGTTCTAATCCTGACTTCTACACTTTCATCTGTTTCAGCCTCTCTACCTCATATCAACTTTGCAAGCATTTAATGCTTATTCCCATCATTTGGAGTTATTTTGATCCTTAAGTGATAATTACTAGAGGCTCTTTGGGCTGCCCACTGAGTAATCTAGAGTCACAGAATAATAGCTCATGGATATAACTTTTCCAATTTATTTCTAACTCAGTAATACAGACTTCAGAAGTAAGCACTTAGAACCAGACTCCTAAAAATAAACTTACTTATTAGAGTGTTGTGAATAAACTCAGGGCGTTGAGCAGCTATTTCCTCTTCTTCTAGTGCCTTCTACTCTTGAACCCATGACAGGCTGCATCGACTCATGGCCTGCACTGTCCAGGACGGTGGTTGCTGAGGACACATGCAAACTGGGTGACTCATCTTTGATAAGTGGTTGGAAAATGCTTGCTTCCCCAATCCAGTCACTGATCTCAGAAAGAAGACAGACTGGACCACAAGCCGTCATCCAGACAGACAGTACATGCGCCAGGTTGGCCCCAGGTCATGGCCAAGCGTCAGGTTTCTTAGCTTTCTTCCACTGGGTGTGCCAGCTGCCCTTCTCAAAGAGCCAAGGTTGTTCTGTCAGACATCATGTCTCAGAAATAGGGTCCTTGGAAACCAAAGCATTCTCTCCATTCAGCTCCATTACTTTGCCTACTGCAACAATATTAGAAACAGTAGGAATTAAAACTCTCTACTGATTCTTAGCACCCAAGGTCATCCGTGTTCATTTTCTGTTCTTCTGTAAACACGGTGCACTTGTTTTTCTTTCACATGTATTAACAAAGACAATAGCAGATCACTTCTCAAATTTACCCAAGTTCAATTATAAATGTTAGGTAATTTCTTTTTGACTATTAATTGTTTAATATTGTTGTGCTTTCTTGGTGCATCATCAAAATGGGCTGGAGATTGACATTGGGTACTGGTGGACTCATTATATAATTTTGCTTTTTGTCTTAAAGACTCAGTTTTTAAAGTGGAGAATTTCAGTCCCATACTAAGGTTATTGTTTTAAACCCTAGAACATGCTTAGAGAACAGTTAATACCCCCAAATAACTGTGCATGTCTAACTCTGGGTCAAACGCTGTCATTAAAGTGACAGTTTATCATTTGCAAAGTTGAATGCCCCTTTCTTAAACCTACACCTGTATCTCAATAGTGGGGCAATGAGAGCTGATAAATTCAGTCCTGCCATATCCTGGTTGCTGAATATCAAAGTAAAAGGCTAATTATGGCCCCTACAGCCACATGTGTGAAAGCAAGGGGAAAACAGACTCTAGGATAAGCATGTCACAGATTCCAGAAAACTTCCAGCTTCACAGAAGTGCCCAAAGGCACATTCAGACAAGTGCTGTTAAAATATTAAGCATAAATATGTACCAAACTTGTATTTTTAGATCTGCAGAGACACCGCAGTGAAGGGAGGGGACATATGAACCTCAGGAACAAGGGGTTGAGAGTATCATTCTTTTCAATGTCGCTTTTTATAATGCTTATCATTGTAGAAAAGTTAGAACTAAAAAAGAAAGAAAAGATTTTCTCTGTACTTCTACAATCCAGGGAAAGGTATTCTTTGTTACTATTTTGGCAAACAGTGCTAGTTAAGTGCTTATTTTTCATATATAATTTATATTTAAAATTTCGAGATCCTTAGGAATATGTACATATATCATCATATTTTATTTATATTACTCTTTTGCAAATATCATTAAATATTTAAAAATTTCTTGAAACTATAATTTCACTGTATTTGGATAGCTAATTTGGTTCACTGCTTTGCTATTATAAACTTGAAAATCCCTCTGCACACATTCATATGCACAGTATTTCTAGAACTAGAATTATGGGTCAAAGAATATTAATATTTCAGTTTTTTTAAGCACCTCTTGGACTTTTTCTCTGAATAGCTTGCGTGCATTTATGTTTCTGCTAGAGAGAAATGTTTTATCACTTATTTACCTTCACTTGTTAACATTTCTCTTGGACATTATTTTTTTTAATCTTGGAGTTACTTTTTATGATTCTTGTTTTTTAAACCTTGGTAAGATATATTTTACAGCCCAGTATGTGGTCTGTCCTAGTGAGTGTTCCAAAATACGTATCCTAGTTGCATTCCTGTCAACATTGTACAAGACTGTTGTTTGATATCCTCACCAGCTCCAGGTTTTAGTTTAACTGGTTCTGGTGTATATGTGAAGGAATGTTACTGTGGCCTTTATTTGTCTGCCTATCTTAGGCTGAATTTCCTTTTGAAAGAAGAGCCTACAAAAATAACTTATATGTAGCATGCCATCCAAGCAATTAAGGAGGCAGGACCTTTGCGAGTGGTTGAAAAATGAAAACCCAATACAAGTGTGTGTTACAAATTCACATCTGTGGGAAACCCGGGCTTGTCCAGGATCTTGTGAAGAGCGTACAGAATGCCACTCAGTATTGTCTGCTCAAGGATCAACAAGGAGGATAATTATTCATTGACTCTAGTGCTCCTTGGTAGAGGATTACTCCAGACTCCTTGCACTTCCACATTTGCTCAGCTGGCTTTTACTAGCATTGTTGACTTTGGAGAAACCCTCAAGTAGCTAAAAAGAGCTGACAGTCTTAAGGCACGATTCTATCTGAGCAGGGCTGAAACACATGGATGAAATTACTGATAAAGTACAAGGGATATAGGGAGGAGCACAATGCCATTTCAATGGTCACTACTACTGAGTAAAGCAAGTTTTGTGTTTTTGACTGCTTGGATTTGTCTTCTATAAAATGAACGTCCTTGCATGTTGTTTGCAATATCATTTCTGTCATTTACTTTTAATTTGTAGAAACATTTTATCAATTGCAGTTAAAAGCGCTTGATCACTTACATGTACTGCAAATATTATCTCCTCCTTTCACCTCACCTTCCTATTTCTTAACATGAGTTTTTAGAACAGAAGATCCTGTTTGGATCTAGTCTAATTTATCAAGCTTTGGAACTACTTATTTTCATGTTGCGCTTAAGGAATATTTACCTGTCAAAAATTCATGAAAACATATTATTAACAGAAGGCTTTTGCTTGTCTTTTATGATTAGCTCTACAATCCTCTTGTATTGATTTTATGTATGATATATTCCATCATCGGTTAATCCATGCACTACATATATTACATGTTAATATATATGTATCTTCTGCTTAGGATCTTCCTTTCTCCTTCTATAGTGACCCCTTATATATTTCCACCCCTGTATAAGTGGTAACCTTGAAACTAGTTATTTTCTGACTAGACCCAGATTTCCTTGCCACAGTTGTTTGGACCAGTTATGTAGGTTTGTTCTAAATTATTGATTTTTTATTTTGGTAGTGAACATTGTAAAGTGAAAAAATTGGATTCTGTGTTTAAGAGATAATGAGGAAAGACTTGAGGGGGCAGGGGAGGAAGGAGGGGAGAGAGAGAGACCTGAAAACATGCAAGATTTTAGGTTTTATAATTTCCAAGGCGTCCCATCCTGCCTTTCCTCACATTTCATTCCTAAATTTGGTTAATCAGTGAATCTCCTTTCCACCTAATTTGGAGTTAGATTTCTGTCAATTATAAGAGCCAAAAATTTCTTTTTTTTTACAGAATAGATTACTAGCATTACTGGAAGTAAACACATTGCTCATAACACATTCGTATTTTAAATTTATATTTTATAGTTAATATCCTTCCAGATGAGCTTTCATAATCTACTTTCAATAATCAATTGTATATAATAGGTTTTTTCCTCATATAATTTTCAACCATATACATTATTAGCTTTTGTTTTCCTCTTTTATATTTTTCTAAAACTGTTAGTCCCTCTAACCTCTGCGATTACTGCAACATTACCCATTGGTTCAATCAAGGTAAGAAGAAGCAGATGAGTCTTGGAGGAAAAAGACAAACCAATGGCTAGAATTTAAGAACTGACAAATTAGGGAAGGTCTTTTTGTTTCACAGTCATTTTAATTTTCTTCCCTGACTGAAGCACTGGAGTTTGAAAGTCTCGGGCCTACACATGCATGCAGGAGAATGACTAGAGCTGGTTGAGCCTGGCTGGTGGGACTGTGGTGACCGCCAGTGCTCCTAGCCATGCCCCTGGAGAAGCAGAGGGACCCTTACCCTCCCTTAGGGTGGCCAAAGCACAGGTACTCTTTCACCCGTCAAGTAATGCCTAAGAGTTTCTGAAAGTTTACCATATTTATTTCATGTGGATATTTTAAAATAGTTTCTCTTTCCTCTGATGTATCTCCTCTCTGCTCAAGAGTATAATTTTGAGAGAACCTAAAATATATTTTACATGCCTAATTGTAATAAATGAACAGAATGCAGAGGATTGGGTTGGCCTCCTGGTACGCCCTGCCAACAAAACATCTAAATAATAACAGATATTAATTGAATGCCTGCATGTTTAAATGGGCCTCACAATTTACATTTGATAATTATTACTGTTCACAATAACACTAGAAAGTAAGACTGTTAATTTATTCCCCTTTTACAATCAGTTTTTTTTTTTTTTTAGTATTCTAGACTAAGTCTACAGAGATAGCTATTAACTTTTCAACAGCCAGGGCATCAGAAGTAACTGTGCTCTGGTTTGAGAAGGGAAGAATGACGATGTCAACTTCCATCAGAAACATAAGTCTCTCATGACCCTGGAAATGTCGTAGAAGGTAGGGCCACTAAGAATGAAATATTTTAAGGTAGAAAATGCATCTGGACAAGTGTCTTAGTGCAGAAGAGAGACAGCAGATAAGTGACGTAGAAGAAGAAAATTATTTCCCAGGAATGTGATATTCAACAGGTAGATGACCCTGAGTTGAGAACCACAGGACTTCTAACTAGTTGAGAATTTTTGCACACATTGGGTTTCTGATTTAGTTGCCAAGTAATGCCCAGTTCTTGTGATGCCATCAACTGTAGCCTGCCAGGTGCCTCTGTCCATAGGATTCTTCAGGCAAGAATACTGGGGTGGGTTGCCATGTCCTTCTCCAGGAAAGCTTCCTGACCAAGAAATCGAACCTGGGTCTCCTGCATCCCAGGCAGATTCTGTACCGACTGAGTCAGGAGGGAAGCTTAGAATGAAGAGGTTAATACATATTGATTTAACTTAATGGGGGGAAAACACAAAAATATACACATACTTTAGTCATTTATAAATACAAAGCCATGTGGAACTAGCAAAATGATGTTCAGTAGTTAATTAGAAGATGTTTTCTGATTTGGTAGTCCGGAGCTACAGATAATTAACAATTACTGACAAGCAGTTTATCTAAACAATATGATTCAATGACTGTTAATTGAATTATGTCTTTGTGTCTATTACTTCCTTTTGTTTGTGTGCATCAATTTAAGTTCACAATAATAGATACATTAAAACTCCTTTCCACCCTATGTCAGCTGGTTAAAGGTTTAATTAAGTCAGATTGAATGCAATTCAATTAATGCTTTTTATCTGGCTGCTGTTTGCTTGCAGACATTTTTGCTAATGTTTGTAATGAAACTGGAGACTGCCTGTAGGTTTTAGGTATGGTGATAGCAGTCAGCACGCCTGGGCCCCCAGGTTCATTTCTGTCAATTAATGGTATCTCACTGAGGTATACTTGGGGGTATGGTAAAAAATTAAAGTGACAGAAAAACAAAAACCAAAAAAAAACAAAGGAAAAAAGATGCAGCTTCCAGCTTCCAACAAATGGCATTTCATATATAACCTGTGTTTGCTTTGGAAATCTAAGAGAGAGCACAGATGTTTGTCTTTGAGATCTGAAGACTCAGGATGGTTTATGGAATGGGCAGTACTCTATATACTTTCTAAGATTCTCCAAAATTCGGGAATCAGGTGGGGGGCAGTGTATCAGCTTTTTATCATTTATCAAGAATGAGCCCATCACTGTGTACGTTTTTTATCCCCCTGGAAATATTGAGTCAGCGTCAGTAGAGGAATAAAAACCCAGTAATGCCTTGGTCTCTTTATTTCTTTAGAATGAATCTTGGGGTAGGCACAGTAAATCGTTTCATGGCATAATTCATTGGGGGCACTTGAGTTTCAGTTTGCGTTATATATTCATAGCTTTTCGTGGCAGCCATAGGCCATGCGTCTTAGTCTTGACATGATGAGTCTGCAGGGAGAAGGATGCAGTCTGTGTTGCAGATGCCCTTAAGAGAGTTCCCAGCTGTGTACTCTGCCTTTAAAAAGGATGCAGAATTCAACTTACCGTAGTGACTTCTGGTGAAGTCAGGGAGAATCAGTTTTAAGCTGTACAGGTGCCACAGATAAAGTGACTTATTTAAACACTCATAGGAGATTTCTGCAAAGATGGAGAACGGTGAAAATGAACATAAAAAGTTTGCTACTTTGTCATTGTTAATCCTTAAAATGAAAATATAAACTTCTGAAAGAGAAATCATCACCTGAAGCCAGAATGAATGAGGGGAATGAAGGCTTTTCCAATATTTTTAAATTCAAAGAGGAAGTTTTAAGTCATCCAAAGATATTAGATGCTACCTAAGGAAATCTAACTTAGGAGACTCTTTACCCGAAAGGCATTTTTGTTTTTAGGTTTGGAGAAAGATAACTCCATTGTTCCACCCGAGAGTGGGGTTGATGAATGTTCCAACATGGATAGAGCCTGAAGATAACTGTTCAGCAGTGTCCTGTGTTGGAGGGCACGCAGCCGTATCAGGGTTGACAATGGCATTGCTCCTGTAAAACCATGGTCTTAGCAGAGTAGGAACTCTTCCATTGTAGAGACTCTAGCAGAGGTAGAAACAGCCTTAGGGAGTATCTTCTGAAGAACTTCAGTGGAATCAGGAATAGAGAAGCAAAAGCACAATTTAGCATTGTCTTGATCTTTGCTTAAGGGTCCTGGAAATTACGCCCGTAATGGTAGAACCATAGCATGTGAAGGGCAAAAGAGTGCTGCATTGAAGAACCATACTCAATGCAAATGTTTTTATGAGATTAACATTAAGGTGGCGCATTATTCTTAATACATGTGAGATTATGAAGCTACTCCACACCTTGCCACGTAACTAACAGTGTACATTTTAAGCCCATGCAGCTTTTCTCTTGGATTATGAAGTGTGTTTGACTCCATCATGCATACCAAATCCATCAGCGACAGGTGGGTGTCTGGAGATAGAACTCAGAGCAGACTTTCTAAAAGCTGACCCTCCAAGGCCCTGCAAAACCCAGACGGAAGCTTGAGCAGTATGGTGATAGCGGTTCAGTTGTTAAGTCGCGTCTGACTCTGTGTGACCCCATGGACTGTAGCCCATCAGGCTCCTCTGTCCATGGGATTCTCCAGGCAAGAATATTGGAATGGGTTGCCATGCCCTTCTCCAGGAGATCTTCCCTACCCAGGGATCGAACCATTGTAGGGAGGTTGTTTACCATCTGAAGCCTACCCTCAGTAAAATACTACCACCTGAGTCTGACCTCAGACTTTGTATTCTGGGGAATGAGTCTAAAATAGAGCTTTCTCAAATAGGAGACAATCAAATGGACAAGATTATCCTGGTAATTAGAGTTTGATGTTAAAGGAAAAAAATTATGCTTTTAGAATGGCACCAGTTGCTTTCCAGTTCTAAGTCTACTGTACATATCTGTCTTATATGAAGAAAGAATGGAATGGTGGGACAAGGGTCGAGTTTGGGATTTTTGTTTTAGGTTTGGAGAAAGATAACTCCATTGTTCCACCCGAGTGGGGTTGATGAAGCCAACATGGATAGAGCCTGAAGATAACTGTTCAGCAGTGTCCTGTGTTGGAGGGCACGCAGCCGTATCAGGGTTGACAATGGCATTGCTCCTGTAAAACCATGGTCTTAGCAGAGTAGGAACTCTTCCATTGTAGAGACTCTAGCAGAGGTAGAAACAGCCTTAGGGAGTATCTTCTGAAGAACTTCAGTGGAATCAGGAATAGAGAAGCAAAAGCACAATTTAGCATTGTCTTGATCTTTGCTTAAGGGTCCTGGAAATTACGCCCGTAATGGTAGAACCATAGCATGTGAAGGGCAAAAGAGTGCTGCATTGAAGAACCATACTCAATGCAAATGTTTTTATGAGATTAACATTAAGGTGGCGCATTATTCTTAATACATGTGAGATTATGAAGCTACTCCACACCTTGCCACGTAACTAACAGTGTACATTTTAAGCCCATGCAGCTTTTCTCTTGGATTATGAAGTGTGTTTGACTCCATCATGCATACCAAATCCATCAGCGACAGGTGGGTGTCTGGAGATAGAACTCAGAGCATTCTTTCTAAAAGCTGACCCTCCAAGGCCCTGCAAAACCCGGGCGGAAGCTTGAGCAGTATGGTGATAGCGGTTCAGTTGTTAAGTCGCGTCTGACTCTGTGTGACCCCATGGACTGTAGCCCATCAGGCTCCTCTGTCCATGGGATTCTCCAGGCAAGAATATTGGAATGGGTTGCCATGCCCTTCTCCAGGAGATCTTCCCTACCCAGGGATCGAACCATTGTAGGGAGGTTGTTTACCATCTGAAGCCTACCCTCAGTAAAATACTACCACCTGAGTCTGACCTCAGACTTTGTATTCTGGGGAATGAGTCTAAAATAGAGCTTTCTCAAATAGGAGACAATCAAATGGACAAGATTATCCTGGTAATTAGAGTTTGATGTTAAAGGAAAAAAATTATGCTTTTAGAATGGCACCAGTTGCTTTCCAGTTCTAAGTCTACTGTACATATCTGTCTTATATGAAGAAAGAATGGAATGGTGGGACAAGGGTCTGGATAAGAAAGGAACCCCCAAATCCTTATTTATTTAAAAACTATAGCACACTGGAGCGTGAATATAGAGCATCATGTTTTGTACTAGTGTATGTGTGTGCTCAGTTGCTCAGTCACGTCTGACTCTTTGTGACCTGCCAGGCTACTCTGGCATTGGAATGATCCAGACAAGAATACTGGAGTGAGTTGGCATCTTCTTCTCCAGGGGATCTTCCCAATCCAGGGATCTAGCCCACATCTCTTGCATCTCCTGCATTCGCACAAGAGGTTGTTACCACTGCATCCCCCCTGGAAAGCCATTTTTGTACTTAAGCAGATTATGGTTAAAAGGGCTTTGTTTGATGACTGTTTTGGTAAAAAATTTTTTCACAATTTAAAAAACCTAGAATCTCGTATTTTGCATGTGTACTAGTTTTTTCAATTACATTAACCCAGTGAATTAGGAAATATTCTATTATTTGATTTTTATATATGTTACTATCAAACTTTAGGGAATACAATGGCTGAAACTACTGTGAAGCATTTAACTGGAGAATAAAATCTCCCACATTATATTTTTTTCTGATGTACCTTCTTGCCCTTTTGTGATATAAATTCTAGGTCTTTTAAGGCTTAAATGCATTTAAGTAAAAGGGAATAGGTTCTAAGGAAATAAATTACAGAAGATGCACTCTACCAGCAACAGTAAAAGTGGATAAAAAAATGGATAAAGTGACTAAAGTACATAAAACGGATGTGAAACTGAAAAATAAATAAATATGAGAAAATCCCTAGATTTAATGGCTTCTTTAACCTAAATTGTTCTTTAAATACCTGCTGCCCCAAATGGGCCTTTTTCAGTTGTCTTCTTAATGATAGCCTGTTTTGAACGTCTGAGAAAGACTTTGGAAACTAATTCATTTCTAAAAACATTTATGTACAGTGGAAACATCATCCTTAAATGTACATACACAGCACAGGCATATCCTTCACACCCCAACATTATGTATGTCAAACACTGTAACATGTAGCATGTAATTAAAGTCTGAAATAATTCATTTGCTTAAGGTACAGGATAGTATTACTGTAATTTTACGTTTAGACATAGGTGCACAGCTAGCTTGCCTAGAGCTCTCTGGATTCCGGAGCTAAATCTCAATTATTTTACATCTGAAGTCATAGTATTTATTATAATGAGCATTATCATAGAATTTTACTGTGTGTGTATACAATTCAGTCCTTAACATAACTTTTAATAATGAATATATTATAATATTTATCTTTTTAAATTAAATAATGTATATTTTGTTAAAAATCTATCTTTCAATAAATTTTAACTTAGAAAATTTCTAGCCCACATCTCTTGCATCTCCTGCATTCGCACAAGAGGTTGTTACCACTGCATCCCCCCTGGAAAGCCATTTTTGTACTTAAGCAGATTATGGTTAAAAGGGCTTTGTTTGATGACTGTTTTGGTAAAAAATTTTTTCACAATTTAAAAAACCTAGAATCTCGTATTTTGCATGTGTACTAGTTTTTTCAATTACATTAACCCAGTGAATTAGGAAATATTCTATTATTTGATTTTTATATATGTTACTATCAAACTTTAGGGAATACAATGGCTGAAACTACTGTGAAGCATTTAACTGGAGAATAAAATCTCCCACATTATATTTTTTTCTGATGTACCTTCTTGCCCTTTTGTGATATAAATTCTAGGTCTTTTAAGGCTTAAATGCATTTAAGTAAAAGGGAATAGGTTCTAAGGAAATAAATTACAGAAGATGCACTCTACCAGCAACAGTAAAAGTGGATAAAAAAATGGATAAAGTGACTAAAGTACATAAAACGGATGTGAAACTGAAAAATAAATAAATATGAGAAAATCCCTAGATTTAATGGCTTCTTTAACCTAAATTGTTCTTTAAATACCTGCTGCCCCAAATGGGCCTTTTTCAGTTGTCTTCTTAATGATAGCCTGTTTTGAACGTCTGAGAAAGACTTTGGAAACTAATTCATTTCTAAAAACATTTATGTACAGTGGAAACATCATCCTTAAATGTACATACACAGCACAGGCATATCCTTCACACCCCAACATTATGTATGTCAAACACTGTAACATGTAGCATGTAATTAAAGTCTGAAATAATTCATTTGCTTAAGGTACAGGATAGTATTACTGTAATTTTACGTTTAGACATAGGTGCACAGCTAGCTTGCCTAGAGCTCTCTGGATTCCGGAGCTAAATCTCAATTATTTTACATCTGAAGTCATAGTATTTATTATAATGAGCATTATCATAGAATTTTACTGTGTGTGTATACAATTCAGTCCTTAACATAACTTTTAATAATGAATATATTATAATATTTATCTTTTTAAATTAAATAATGTATATTTTGTTAAAAAATCTATCTTTCCAATATACAGGAAATGTTTTTAACATGTTCTTCCTGAAAGATATGCTACAGACATATTTATATACAGCTTATGAAAGAGCATTCATGGTTGACAATAGTTGTAATTGATACGTCCTGTTAAATATCAAAGACTTTGGATGGGATCAGATACTTGGGTAATAGAGTAAATAAAATGTCAAACATGAAACTTACAACAAAATGCAGTTTTTTTTCTTACAGCTGAATAGAACTGACCTCAAATATTTCTTTTTATTATATAAAAATATTTTAAATCCCATGTATTCTGAAAAATAGTAACTATTATGAAACTATAAATTTCTCTTTCTTCCCTTAACCCCAAGAGATATGAAGTGGAATTTTGTAGACTGAAATGAAGACAATAAAATCAGTTTTAATTTTCACTGTGTAGATGTACTTTCCATAGAAAATCAAATCTCACATATGACTTGAGCCTCATTGACTATGTTTTACTGTTCCATTTAAAGCTATTTTGGTTTATATGTGAGGAGCATTAGTGACAATTCACGTCTGTGTTACTTGTTACTAATTCTTTGCTAATATTTATGTTTGGAAGGATAAATTGTGAAGACACATCTCAATATATAAACTAAAAGTAAAATGTATTAGGTGACCAAAATTATGAAAACTGTAGCTTTCTTTTTTCCCAAGGCTGAGTTGAAATTATATCCTCTAATTAAAAAAAAGTAGTAAAAATTTAAAATATAAGATGAGAAAGATTGCTGTCTTTGATACTAAAGATACAATTTCATACATTTGCACAAGAATCAAAATTCTTAGGTTTTAAAAATTCTGATTCACATTAGACTTCTAACTCATTAATTTTCTCAGTTAGTGATTTTGAAATTTATGGAAATAACTTTCCAAATTTAGTTTCCCTTATATGGAGCTATCGAGTTTGTAAGAAGTAATCTGAACTCTATTATACATATAATGGACTCAGCCTGGAAACAATGTATTTTTAATGAACAATCCTTATAGGATCACAGTGAAAGATAGTAACAGAAAAAAACAATTCAAAAAGCACAGATTTTTTGAGCATAGATTAACTTCAAAATTTATGAATTTGTTTTCTTGTCTGGAAAATGAAGTAAAAGATGGTCAAATATCTAAAGGATGAAAATTCGGATTTTGAGAACTTTGAAAAAATATGAATTGATCAAAATAATATTATTTTCAGTCAGTGATTAATTCATAGGTGAAAACTCAGAAGTATTTTGTATTTTCAGGATTATTCTGATTCCTGTAGTCCATAATACATTGAACATTGGGATGAAAAATATTCATATGCACATTTCAGAAGTAGGAAGAGATCCTAAATTTATTTGCTTATAATTTGTTATAATGACAGTACATTAACATCTTACATATCATAGCATCATTGAACTCCTGGAGGTTAATAATATAGAATTTGTTGAGAACTCCAGAATCATTGAAGAATGAAATTACATGAAGAAATTACATGAAGAAATGTTTAGCTAAGTCATTTTTTTATGGCTTTGTTGTTGTTCAAGTAGACAATAATATATTATAACATAAAATTTAATTTTGTGATGATTGATTTTCATAATAACAGATGATTCAGTTGAAATATAACTGAGACAGATTATTTATAGTTTGAAACATAGAACATATTATAAAACTAAATTTTGAACACAGCTAAGAGTCATGTTTAATAACTTTAAAACAATCAATAAAATATTAAAAATCCATGTTCTTTTTTTATCAGGGTTTGTGTGGTGAAAATTTGCTTCTAGATAAAAAATACATCTGTGGTCAAAAAGTAACATTGATATCCATGACTTTACATAAATCTAAGATAATGGATATTTCATGGGAACTTAAGTCTATTAATAAAGGTAACAGGTGTGCTGTTCATTTTTTGTTAAAATTTTAAGGAAATAATTGAAGAATGGTGTTCTTTAGTCGCTCAGTCGTGTCCAATTATTTTGCAGCCCCATGGCCTGTAACCTGGTAGGCTCCTCTGTCCATGGGATTTCCCAGGCAAGAATACTGGTCGATTGCCATTTCCTCCTCCAGGATCTTCCCACCCAGGGATTGTTTTTAATGAACGATCCTTATAGGATCACAGTGAAAGATAGTAACAGAAAAAAACAATTCAAAAAGCACAGATTTTTTGAGCATAGATTAACTTCAAAATTTATGAATTTGTTTTCTTGTCTGGAAAATGAAGTAAAAGATGGTCAAATATCTAAAGGATGAAAATTCGGATTTTGAGAACTTTGAAAAAATATGAATTGATCAAAATAATATTATTTTCAGTCAGTGATTAATTCATAGGTGAAAACTCAGAAGTATTTTGTATTTTCAGGATTATTCTGATTCCTGTAGTCCATAATACATTGAACATTGGGATGAAAAATATTCATATGCACATTTCAGAAGTAGGAAGAGATCCTAAATTTATTTGCTTATAATTTGTTATAATGACAGTACATTAACATCTTACATATCATAGCATCATTGAACTCCTGGAGGTTAATAATATAGAATTTGTTGAGAACTCCAGAATCATTGAAGAATGAAATTACATGAAGAAATTACATGAAGAAATGTTTAGCTAAGTCATTTTTTTATGGCTTTGTTGTTGTTCAAGTAGACAATAATATATTATAACATAAAATTTAATTTTGTGATGATTGATTTTCATAATAACAGATGATTCAGTTGAAATATAACTGAGACAGATTATTTATAGTTTGAAACATAGAACATATTATAAAACTAAATTTTGAACACAGCTAAGAGTCATGTTTAATAACTTTAAAACAATCAATAAAATATTAAAATCCATGTTCTTTTTTATCAGGGTTTGTGTGGTGAAAATTTGCTTCTAGATAAAAAATACATCTGTGGTCAAAAAGTAACATTGATATCCATGACTTTACATAAATCTAAGATAATGGATATTTCATGGGAACTTAAGTCTATTAATAAAGGTAACAGGTGTGCTGTTCATTTTTTGTTAAAATTTTAAGGAAATAATTGAAGAATGGTGTTCTTTAGTCGCTCAGTCGTGTCCAATTATTTTGCAGCCCCATGGCCTGTAACCTGGTAGGCTCCTCTGTCCATGGGATTTCCCAGGCAAGAATACTGGTCGATTGCCATTTCCTCCTCCAGGGATCTTCCCCACCCAGGGATTGAACTCAAGTCTCTGTCTCCTGTACTGGCAGGACATTTCTTTACCACTCGCGCCACATTACTACCGTCCATAGTCTCAGCAAATTAAAATAATAACCCTGGGCTTGTTGAGGATCAAGTATTTATAAACTACGGATGTGTAGTAACTGAAAGATCACACTAGAGAGAGGGTGTGAACTGAAATGTTGGTTGACTATTTGAAATGAAAAAGTGACACTAGATCTGTGAAGCTGCAGATAGCAGCATCTGACTGAATTCAGACATAGCCCTTGTCATGTTGTGTCCCAGACCAGTGAATGAATGAGAAAATATACAGAATTGGGCAGCCTGGTAAATTTTGGTATGAGGTAAAATTTGGTAGCATTTAGCTCAGTGTCTGATGACTGATTGAGTCTACTCTTCCTGTCTGTAATTATGTGGCTTTTGCGTTATTAAACTTTTCCAAGTATCCCTTATTGAATCGCTGCTTCTGATTTTGTTAATGTCAGTTTTGAGTGACAGGCGTGTGGTGTACTAAGTCGCTTCAGTCATGTCTGACTCTTGACGAGACTATGGACGGTGGCCCTCCCCCTCCCAGCCACCTCTGTCCATGGAATTCTCCAGGCAGGAATACTGGTGAGGGTTCCTGTGCCCTCCTCCAGGGGATCGTCCTGACCCAGGGATTGAACCCACATCACTTATGTCTCCTGCACTGACAGGCAGGTTCTTTACCACTAGCGCCATGTGGGAAGCCCTCAGTGACAGTCCAGGGGCCCTAATAATCACAGTTGTGCTGTTGTGTTCCTTCAATGATGGGAATCAAGAGGAAGACACACCTGATGTATTACTATATTATCTGAGTGAGATCTAGGCACTGTTGTCTCCCAGTCAGGATGACTTTTTCTTCTATGTAATCATCCCTCCCCCACCCCCAACCCTGCCCTGCTTTTCCTAAAACATCATTTGAAGCCTGGAGCTCTTGGGAATATTTTCCTGAATGTCTGTCATCAGATGAGACTACTTGATCCTAAGTGGTGCCTACAGCTTAGAAAGATCCTACTTTTATTAGAAGGTGTCCTGAAGAAAACGAGCTTTTTAACAGAATGGCTTTTAAATGAAACCATTTTGTTATTTGTTCCCTAGGAAACATAGTATGTTCCCAAAGTCCCTCATTCCTCCTGGAGAGCTCCATATTATTCAATATCTGGGATTAAGGTAGGTTAGCTGCTTATGAAAACGCAAAGATTACTTGTAGGTGTCTATAAACTCCATGAAAGCTGAACTCCAAGTTTGTCAATTAATTCATAGCCTTATGGAATGAAACATAGTGTGTGAATCGGTAAAACTTAGACAGGCCTTTTTTAATAGAGAAAGATCGTGCTAATAGAGTCCTCACAGCCTGCAGAAGTCATTTTTCCAAGTGACCAGAAGCAAGGTCAGCATGACGGGGCTGGACAAATGATGGCTTAAAGGAGGAACATGCACTGAAATAAAGAAAAGGAGTCATTGACAGGGAATGGAGAGACTGAAATCTAAACACTTAATGAATGTACATTCTCCAGGGTACACACTCTGGGCACCTGTGTGGTGGCTTGGTTCCTCTGACTGCCCGTGAGGGAGTCTGGGGGCCCCTGGGAACCTAGCAATACGTGGAAGTCAGGACTTTTCCCTTTCTGCTGACTAACACATGCTGGAACCCAGGGCCACTCTGCCGTGCACCCTTGGGGAGGACAACACAGGTTATTCAGATTTCCCTCTCTCTTTTCTGCCTACAAGAAAAGAGAATGGATAAGTAGGTAAATACATGCATAGGTGTGAAACTTGGGGTACTGCTGGTCTCAGTCTTAATGAATTCTCTGTGTGTCAGGTTTCCTGTCCCCTCTTCCAAAACAATGCTAAACTTCAGCCAGCTTTTCCTTGATGAGCTGTCTCCTTCCCCCAGTCTTCTGAGTAGCAATTCAGAGCGCATGTTGGCGGGCGCATGGCAGTCAGCCTTGGACCATTTACGGGGGCTTGTTTGTCAAAGTTCACAGCTTAGCAACATTTACTGCTACTCTAACTTTCTCTGCAATGTTATGGTTGTAATTATTTGGTGTTATTCTGGGAGTTAATTGCCAGGAAACAAAATTAAGGGAGCATGTCTGATCCTTTCCCTCCTCTGAGACTACTGAAAAAAGAATTGAAAAGAGGTGAGCCTTAATATCAATCCAGCATGGACCATTTCTCTTGTCATTGGTCTCATTGAAGGCGCTCACTTCAGGGAAGTCACAAAGAGGTCAGAGATGTTTAAACTGCCAACTTAGAGCTGCATTAGAACTTCCAAGGACTTTCAATAATTTGGTATGGGCATGCAGGGAATCTCGCTCTTTTCTCTGTCATGAGATTGCAGAATAACACTCTGGTTTGCCTTGTGCTCAGACAGCAGGCATTTTTGTCGTGATTATCTTTTAAAACCCTTATGTATTAGATGACTAGAAGAAAGATTTTAATCATTCAAGATAATTGAATGACATCATTGATCAAATGAAACCGAGCGGTGATTCAGACTGAAGAGTGTGTAAAATACATTTTTGGCTTGTTAAGCCTGAAAGAGGATCACCTTAAGCAGGACATGAATTCAGAAGGCTTGTGTTTCCATCATCCTCGAGGTCACTCAGAGTTTACTGAGAATCGGGAAAAGTGCTCCATCAGCTCCTCGTCCCCTTGAAAGAGAGAGGATTGTTTCCTTATGGTCTGGAACAGCCATCCCCTGGTACCACCTGCACCTGTTTGGCCTTGACCCTCTCTGCCAAGGACTGCGGTGGGCTCTGGCCACGCTCAGCTGCTGCTTCCTCCTTCAGCTTCATATCTGTCATGGCCTGAGCTTCTCTTAATAACCCAGTGTTCACTTCACATCCAGACAATTAGAGAGGAAACTATTTGTCTTAATTGCTGAGCCTCCAACAGATGTTTTTGTTAATAGTGTTAAGACATCCTCATCTAAACTATTGCTTTAAGATAGGAGAATGCTGCCTGATGCTAACATTTGAATTGTTATAACTTTAAAAATGTTCCCATTCTACTTTGAAGGGCAAATACACTTAAAATTAAGGCATCATTGCTTAATATAGCAATATCCTGTGAAGTCACAATTGATTTCTTTTTTTTAAAATTTTGGTCTCAGTTATTGGCTTTTTATTTATTTATATTCATCCATCTTTATTCTTTGGCCTGTGTGGGCCTCCCATTGCAGTGGCCTCTCTTGCTTCAGAGTAACCAGCTTTGGGGACATGCACTCCAGAGCACTGGCTCGTAACTGGATACACGGGTCCAGCCGCTCCATGGCATGTGGGATCTTCCCGGACCAGGGATCGAACTGGTGCCCCTTGCATTCCAAGGTGGACTCTTTACCCACTGGACCATGAGGGAAGCCCCACAATTAATTTCTTAAAGTGTTTTGTACATAGGTAGAATTTCTCACATGTCAAACTAGTATTAATGCTACTGGGAAAACTTCTAAGACATCATTTTAAAATACTGACATTTCAGAGGGAAATAGAATCATTTCTCATATATAAGACTTTTAGGATAGTCTTAAAATTCTTTGGCTAGTAAAGGCTTTTCTTCAGTCTATAATGTACATTTTAGAGAGTACAGTATTCTCATGGAGCTCACTAACTTTTAGCAACTGAATATTCAAGAATAGACTGAGGTTGTCTTGTCTTAAAGGTAAACTTCCATGTTTAGTCCTCTCAAAAAAAACATTGTATTTTACTTTTCAAACCATTTAATTGTTAAGAGTACTGAAAGAAAGGCACAGGGTCATCACATCTGATCAAGAGGATAATTTTTCATTTCCACACCCTTGACCTCTGCCTGGACAAGAACATCAGCCTAGCAACGTAAGAGCCATCCCTGGTACCACCTGCACCTGTTTGGCCTTGACCCTCTCTGCCAAGGACTGCGGTGGGCTCTGGCCACGCTCAGCTGCTGCTTCCTCCTTCAGCTTCATATCTGTCATGGCCTGAGCTTCTCTTAATAACCCAGTGTTCACTTCACATCCAGACAATTAGAGAGGAAACTATTTGTCTTAATTGCTGAGCCTCCAACAGATGTTTTTGTTAATAGTGTTAAGACATCCTCATCTAAACTATTGCTTTAAGATAGGAGAATGCTGCCTGATGCTAACATTTGAATTGTTATAACTTTAAAAATGTTCCCATTCTACTTTGAAGGGCAAATACACTTAAAATTAAGGCATCATTGCTTAATATAGCAATATCCTGTGAAGTCACAATTGATTTCTTCTTTTTTTAAAATTTTGGTCTCAGTTATTGGCTTTTTATTTATTTATATTCATCCATCTTTATTCTTTGGCCTGTGTGGGCCTCCCATTGCAGTGGCCTCTCTTGCTTCAGAGTAACCAGCTTTGGGGACATGCACTCCAGAGCACTGGCTCGTAACTGGATACACGGGTCCAGCCGCTCCATGGCATGTGGGATCTTCCCGGACCAGGGATCGAACTGGTGCCCCTTGCATTCCAAGGTGGACTCTTTACCCACTGGACCATGAGGGAAGCCCCACAATTAATTTCTTAAAGTGTTTTGTACATAGGTAGAATTTCTCACATGTCAAACTAGTATTAATGCTACTGGGAAAACTTCTAAGACATCATTTTAAAATACTGACATTTCAGAGGGAAATAGAATCATTTCTCATATATAAGACTTTTAGGATAGTCTTAAAATTCTTTGGCTAGTAAAGGCTTTTCTTCAGTCTATAATGTACATTTTAGAGAGTACAGTATTCTCATGGAGCTCACTAACTTTTAGCAACTGAATATTCAAGAATAGACTGAGGTTGTCTTGTCTTAAAGGTAAACTTCCATGTTTAGTCCTCTCAAAAAAAACATTGTATTTTACTTTTCAAACCATTTAATTGTTAAGAGTACTGAAAGAAAGGCACAGGGTCATCACATCTGATCAAGAGGATAATTTTTCATTTCCACACCCTTGACCTCTGCCTGGACAAGAACATCAGCCTAGCAACGTAAGAGTTAATGATTAAGGTGAAACATTTTAAATCAACTTTTGATTGATTGTCCATTGTCCATTGTCCATGGTTGTGTTTTTTTAATTACCACCTTTGAATTGAGGCTAAGATTTATAGAACTGGTTACCTCTAAGAACTTATTAACCTCATCGCCTTTTTTCTTGACCTTTGCTTATTTAATAATAATAAGGGTGTCATGCCAAATTGTATTTGCTCATCCAGTTTCAGGGAGGATATCTGTAAATCCAGTGGTAAACCCTGATCACCCTCACAAAGCAGTAAACTCAGGAGAAGAAGGAGAAAGAGGCCGAAAACAGGAGGTCCTCTCTGCTTCTCATTTGTCAGTATGTTTGTCATTCATTAGATCTGCAGTTCAGCTGGGGCTTGGATTATGAGCTGATGTGACTTCACAGATCATTCAGTCTCTCTCAGATTTATTCCTCTGATCTATAAAATGTTGTTAAAAAAATTATTGTGAAGGCTTTAAAAGTTAATTTATGAAAAAATATATCCAGGTTCTCTGTTATAATATAAAAATCAATGTGTGTGTGTGTGTGTGTGTGTGTGTGAGCTGCTCAGTTGTGTCTACTCTTTGCAACCCCATGAACCAGCCATGAAATTCTTCAGGCAGGAATACAGGAGTGGGTAGCTGTTCCCTTCTCCAGGGATCTTCCGGCCCAGGCATCCAACAGGGGTCTCTTGCATTGCAGGCAGATTCTTTACTACCTGGGCTACAAGAGAAGCCCAAATATCAATGTATTTTTTTTTTTTGATATTATTTTTTCTCTGAACATATTGATAACTTAAAATTCTTTGGCAAAATTTTTATAATGTACATTTTAGAGAGTACAGTATTCTCATGGAGCTCACTAACTTTTAGCAACTGAATATTCAAGAATAGACTGAGGTTGTCTTGTCTTAAAGGTAAACTTCCATGTTTAGTCCTCTCAAAAAAAACATTGTATTTTACTTTTCAAACCATTTAATTGTTAAGAGTACTGAAAGAAAGGCACAGGGTCATCACATCTGATCAAGAGGATAATTTTTCATTTCCACACCCTTGACCTCTGCCTGGACAAGAACATCAGCCTAGCAACGTAAGAGTTAATGATTAAGGTGAAACATTTTAAATCAACTTTTGATTGATTGTCCATTGTCCATTGTCCATGGTTGTGTTTTTTTAATTACCACCTTTGAATTGAGGCTAAGATTTATAGAACTGGTTACCTCTAAGAACTTATTAACCTCATCGCCTTTTTTCTTGACCTTTGCTTATTTAATAATAATAAGGGTGTCATGCCAAATTGTATTTGCTCATCCAGTTTCAGGGAGGATATCTGTAAATCCAGTGGTAAACCCTGATCACCCTCACAAAGCAGTAAACTCAGGAGAAGAAGGAGAAAGAGGCCGAAAACAGGAGGTCCTCTCTGCTTCTCATTTGTCAGTATGTTTGTCATTCATTAGATCTGCAGTTCAGCTGGGGCTTGGATTATGAGCTGATGTGACTTCACAGATCATTCAGTCTCTCTCAGATTTATTCCTCTGATCTATAAAATGTTGTTAAAAAAATTATTGTGAAGGCTTTAAAAGTTAATTTATGAAAAAATATATCCAGGTTCTCTGTTATAATATAAAAATCAATGTGTGTGTGTGTGTGTGTGTGTGTGTGTGAGCTGCTCAGTTGTGTCTACTCTTTGCAACCCCATGAACCAGCCATGAAATTCTTCAGGCAGGAATACAGGAGTGGGTAGCTGTTCCCTTCTCCAGGGGATCTTCCCGGCCCAGGCATCCAACAGGGGTCTCTTGCATTGCAGGCAGATTCTTTACTACCTGGGCTACAAGAGAAGCCCAAATATCAATGTATGTAATATTAATACATTAATATTATATTTAATTTTTATATAAATATAAGCTATTATTATTTCTCTTCTATCTGGTATTACCAACCAGTAGTATTTGGGATGAGTCCTAACTATAGCCTGTGTGACTTCTGTGTTAATGATTCCATTATTAAGAGTGGAGTGGTCATTTTATTTTTTAATTCTGGCCTCTTTCATTGGCTTTTTGTTTATTTGTTTTCATCCATCTTTAGTCTTTGGCCTGTGTGGACCTCTCACTGCAGCGGCCTCTTTCACTGCAGAGCACCAGCTCTCAGAGCATGTGCTCTAGATCTGCTTGCTCATAATTGGACACACCGATCCAGCTGCTCCACGGCACGTGGGATCTTTCTGGGCCAAGGTTCTAACCGACGCCCTGTTGCACTGCAAGGTGGGCTTTTTACCCATTGGACCACCAGGGAAGCCTGGATTGGTCATTTTTGGTGTGCTCTTGTGTTATTTAATAAGATGCCTAATATCCTACTAGAATCACCAGTCTTTCTCAACATGGACTTGCCTAGAAGAAGATGTTTTCTCTGTAAAACTAAGATGGATTAACCAAATCATGTAATTGCATATGGCAACAGGACTGTGATGCAACTGAGAAAATAGATTATTTTTTAATCACTTGAGATTTATATTAATCTATACACACACTTATGACTTTAATTATATGAAGTCTTACCAAGCAATTGGTAAACATGTATAATATGAGAAGATTGTATAGGAAAATGCAAATAAACATGCTTGTGTACACATTGACCAGGATATAGCTTACTTTGGATGAAGATATGTTGATATGCAATTGAAGGGTATCCAGGAGAGGGAGCAGCAGCCGTAAAGTAAGTTTAAAGGGAATGACAATCAAATCATAGTCAATGGCTGAAATATTAGGATGGCTAAAGTAAATAGTAGCAACACTAAATGCACAAAATGTGGAAATACCTGTGGGTGGTGGAGAAACTGGAAATGCCATTGTCCAGTGGATTCTGTGATAAAATGCTATTATCACTTTACAACCATTTTGTTATGCCAGACACATGCCACTGATTAGTTTCATGGGCCACAGTGGTGTGTCCTGGGTTGGTTTATGGACCAACAACACCATAATCTGCAGAGGTGTCATCTGTGGTGAGATGCTGCTGGTAATCTTGAGGAGGGGGTCTGAAGTGTGGTGGAGTAAATCGACTGTGGTCAGACAAGAGCTGCACCTCAGTGGAGGTGGCCTCCATCACTGTGAGACAAAGGGGTCAGCCCTTTCCAGAAGTCACGAGTCTAGCATAGCGCAGTATCTCTGCATCAGAAATGGTCTGTGATGGAGGACGTGTTGCTGTGCTCAGGAAGAAAGGCTGTTTTGTGTGTGTGATGCAGGCCCAAACAGCAACTTGATTTCAGTTGGTCTCATCAGAAAAAGGGCACTTAACTTGGCATTTTCATGAAGAATCCAGATCCTCTGATCAGTAGCTGTGGTTAGTTTCTGTACTTCATGGCCCCACAAAGAAGAGTATTATCTGCCAGTCTGTAGTTTTCCAAGTGGCTGTCACCCAGTAAAATTGTAGCTCAGTTTCATGAGTATTGGCCAGATATATAAAATGGTCTACGAAAAATAAGATGCCTAATATCCTACTAGAATCACCAGTCTTTCTCAACATGGACTTGCCTAGAAGAAGATGTTTTCTCTGTAAAACTAAGATGGATTAACCAAATCATGTAATTGCATATGGCAACAGGACTGTGATGCAACTGAGAAAATAGATTATTTTTTAATCACTTGAGATTTATATTAATCTATACACACACTTATGACTTTAATTATATGAAGTCTTACCAAGCAATTGGTAAACATGTATAATATGAGAAGATTGTATAGGAAAATGCAAATAAACATGCTTGTGTACACATTGACCAGGATATAGCTTACTTTGGATGAAGATATGTTGATATGCAATTGAAGGGTATCCAGGAGAGGGAGCAGCAGCCGTAAAGTAAGTTTAAAGGGAATGACAATCAAATCATAGTCAATGGCTGAAATATTAGGATGGCTAAAGTAAATAGTAGCAACACTAAATGCACAAAATGTGGAAATACCTGTGGGTGGTGGAGAAACTGGAAATGCCATTGTCCAGTGGATTCTGTGATAAAATGCTATTATCACTTTACAACCATTTTGTTATGCCAGACACATGCCACTGATTAGTTTCATGGGCCACAGTGGTGTGTCCTGGGTTGGTTTATGGACCAACAACACCATAATCTGCAGAGGTGTCATCTGTGGTGAGATGCTGCTGGTAATCTTGAGGAGGGGGTCTGAAGTGTGGTGGAGTAAATCGACTGTGGTCAGACAAGAGCTGCACCTCAGTGGAGGTGGCCTCCATCACTGTGAGACAAAGGGGTCAGCCCTTTCCAGAAGTCACGAGTCTAGCATAGCGCAGTATCTCTGCATCAGAAATGGTCTGTGATGGAGGACGTGTTGCTGTGCTCAGGAAGAAAGGCTGTTTTTGTGTGTGTGATGCAGGCCCAAACAGCAACTTGATTTCAGTTGGTCTCATCAGAAAAAGGGCACTTAACTTGGCATTTTCATGAAGAATCCAGATCCTCTGATCAGTAGCTGTGGTTAGTTTCTGTACTTCATGGCCCCACAAAGAAGAGTATTATCTGCCAGTCTGTAGTTTTCCAAGTGGCTGTCACCCAGTAAAATTGTAGCTCAGTTTCATGAGTATTGGCCAGATATATAAAAATGGTCATGAGTTGTGTCTACACGAAAAATGATCACACCATTTTCTATTCCTCACTGCTAGTGCTGAGGTTGAAGAGAGTCACAGAAGCGTAGTCAATGCCATCAGTTTTCAGCTCAGCCAGACCATCAATGAACCATCCCCAAACATTTAGGGGAAGCTCTATGAATCAGTGGACCCAACAGCTTTCCCGTATGGCTTTGGTGTGGGATATGAAATTGTTCCCAAGGTGGTGGTTGCCATTTTTCCGGTAAAGTAGAAAGATGGGAGCCAAGGTCAGGCTAGCTGCATTGTTGAATGTAGTACTTCCAGTTTTCCATTGAGGCTTGTTGGATTCTTCCCACTTTGGCAGTCCAAGCTAACCCACAGAGAGCAGGAGGTTAAAGGTGACTTGGTGATAAAAGAATCCAAGTGGGTTTGATCCATGTCTTGAGAAGATCCCCTGGAGGAGGAAATGGCAGCTCACTCCAGTATTCCTGCCTGGAGAATCCCTTTGACAGGGAGCCTGATGGGCTGCATCCATGGGGTCACCAACAGTTGGATATGATTGTGGACTGCACTGTGGTTGAGGCACACATAGCCATCAAAGCCATAACAGCTTGATTTCCTCTCCTCCCTCAAAGCCCCCAGAAGGGTTTGTATGGTCTTTGATCTCTCTAGGGGTAATGGAGACACCGGCCTCCCTTCTAGTCATCTTTGTTCTCCTTAGAAAGCTGAGGTCAGGGAGGGTGGGAGGGCTTGATGACAGAGGAAGAAAGTGCTACCACTGCAAGGATCCGTGTTTACTTTTTGTTCCGGGCAGCATGCTGACAGCACATGACTCAGCCAGACTCGTGGTATTTGAGGCTGCTCAGTGTTCTGCGTCATACTGTAAGATCTTCCTGGCTGATGCCATCGATTTCAACCTTCAAGGCCCTTGGTTCAACACTGACGTCCACATTCTACTTTTGAGTGAGATTATGGAGTTCCTGGCTGACAGGCTTGGTTTCCATGAGGCGACTATCTTTGAGGAGCTCACTTGCATCTGAAGCATCTCCTGCCCCATTGAGAAGGTAGCAGTGTTTGAGGTCTCTCCCCAGGAGAGAAAAATACAGATATTTTTCAGGATGCTGAAGTTAGGAATTTGTCTAGATTTCTTTGGGACAATTTCTCATTCTATAAGGGGTTACCTTCATCAGTATTGAAAACTCAATCCCAGCAGTCAGGGCCCCAGAATATTAGTCAGTGCCTCTTCTGTGGTTTCTATAAGGGGCTTCATCTATGAATCAGTGGACCCAACAGCTTTCCCGAGCTTTGTTGTGGGATATGAAATTGTTCCCAAGGTGGTGGTTGCCATTTTTCCGGTAAAGTAGAAAGATGGGAGCCAAGGTCAGGCTAGCTGCATTGTTGAATGTAGTACTTCCAGTTTTCCATTGAGGCTTGTTGGATTCTTCCCACTTTGGCAGTCCAAGCTAACCCACAGAGAGCAGGAGGTTAAAGGTGACTTGGTGATAAAAGAATCCAAGTGGGTTTGATCCATGTCTTGAGAAGATCCCCTGGAGGAGGAAATGGCAGCTCACTCCAGTATTCCTGCCTGGAGAATCCCTTTGACAGGGAGCCTGATGGGCTGCATCCATGGGGTCACCAACAGTTGGATATGATTGTGGACTGCACTGTGGTTGAGGCACACATAGCCATCAAAGCCATAACAGCTTGATTTCCTCTCCTCCCTCAAAGCCCCCAGAAGGGTTTGTATGGTCTTTGATCTCTCTGGGGGTAATGGAGACACCGGCCTCCCTTCTAGTCATCTTTGTTCTCCTTAGAAAGCTGAGGTCAGGGGAGGGGTGGGAGGGCTTGATGACAGAGGAAGAAAGTGCTACCACTGCAAGGATCCGTGTTTACTTTTTGTTCCGGGCAGCATGCTGACAGCACATGACTCAGCCAGACTCGTGGTATTTGAGGCTGCTCAGTGTTCTGCGTCATACTGTAAGATCTTCCTGGCTGATGCCATCGATTTCAACCTTCAAGGCCCTTGGTTCAACACTGACGTCCACATTCTACTTTTGAGTGAGATTATGGAGTTCCTGGCTGACAGGCTTGGTTTCCATGAGGCGACTATCTTTGAGGAGCTCACTTGCATCTGAAGCATCTCCTGCCCCATTGAGAAGGTAGCAGTGTTTGAGGTCTCTCCCCAGGAGAGAAAAATACAGATATTTTTCAGGATGCTGAAGTTAGGAATTTGTCTAGATTTCTTTGGGACAATTTCTCATTCTATAAGGGGTTACCTTCATCAGTATTGAAAACTCAATCCCAGCAGTCAGGGCCCCAGAATATTAGTCAGTGCCTCTTCTGTGGTTTCTTGCAGGAGGTTACTCTGTCTCAGGGCCATCTCCCAAATAGGATCAAAGCTCCCTTACAACTTGACCTTCTGCAGAGAGCTCTCACTGAATGGATCTGAGATTGCCAAACAGACATGATGGGTGCAGGCGCTGAAAGACAACCCAGCGGCTTTCAGTCTTCATTCATAGTACTGTGTGCCCAGCCTCCTCATTTCACCAGTGACTGGGACAAAATTCTGATGAGTCCCTTGGTTTCCATTCATAGTTGTCACAGATTTCCCCCCATTCTATGCTTAGTGTAGAAGCACGTTTTTGTAACTGTTGTCCAAAAGCAAGAAGGATCCTGCTGTTCATCTAGAACATATTTTGGGACAAGTTGTTGCAACGGCTGAGAAGAAGGCAGTTTTTCCTTAACTGCCAGAAGGATTAAGTACTCGGCACCCACTCCCATGATCTCAGGAAACTTAACTTGGATAGGAGGTCCCTGAATTTTATCTAGCTTTATTAGCCGACAGGACAGATTGGTGAAGTCCCCCACACGAAGCAGAGGTAGGTTAGCCATGCCTGGGGCACAGTTCAGGCAGCCCTCTGGTACTCTGCCTGTAACTACCTCCTCAACTCCCCGCCTTCTTCAACCGGTAATACAGTAGAGAACCACGTGCTTCCACTGGAGTGCACCATTTGTCAAAATGTTTGCTACCGATTCCCAAGGACTCCCTCAGATCTCATTCACTGGCCCCCAGGTCCCCATACTTCCTTTTCCAAAAGCTGTACCACTCTCATAATTCCATCTTCATCATTAAATCTGTCAAGAAAATGGTGACACTTATGATTTGATTCTGCTTTCAAGTGCACAGTCGTATGCTTTACTCATGGCGGTAGAGGCCACGAACCCTAGGTAGGGCAAGAAGGAAGGGTTATTCCTCAGCCACGATAGTAGCGAGAGCATGCGTCTGTTTGTGCCCATTCCTCAGCCTCAGTTCCTTCAGAGTATTATGCTAAGGGCCAGAGGACTCTGGCACTAAACTGCATTAAAGGAGAGGAACCCGAGGCTGGGGATTTCAGGTCTTTTCTAAATATTGATAGCATCAGCATGACTGTCCTTTGCTCTGAAGGAAGAGGTTATGCCTGGTATACTGCAGAGTAAGAATATGAAAAGGGGAAGAGCCGTTTCCCAGCAACCTGGTAAAGAGAGTCTGGGACATATAGCTTACAACTTGACCTTCTGCAGAGAGCTCTCACTGAATGGTGGACAAAGGGCAGGCGCTGAAAGACAACCCAGCGGCTTTCAGTCTTCATTCATAGTACTGTGTGCCCAGCCTCCTCATTTCACCAGTGACTGGGACAAAATTCTGATGAGTCCCTTGGTTTCCATTCATAGTTGTCACAGATTTCCCCCCATTCTATGCTTAGTGTAGAAGCACGTTTTTGTAACTGTTGTCCAAAAGCAAGAAGGATCCTGCTGTTCATCTAGAACATATTTTGGGACAAGTTGTTGCAACGGCTGAGAAGAAGGCAGTTTTTCCTTAACTGCCAGAAGGATTAAGTACTCGGCACCCACTCCCATGATCTCAGGAAACTTAACTTGGATAGGAGGTCCCTGAATTTTATCTAGCTTTATTAGCCGACAGGACAGATTGGTGAAGTCCCCCACACGAAGCAGAGGTAGGTTAGCCATGCCTGGGGCACAGTTCAGGCAGCCCTCTGGTACTCTGCCTGTAACTACCTCCTCAACTCCCCGCCTTCTTCAACCGGTAATACAGTAGAGAACCACGTGCTTCCACTGGAGTGCACCATTTGTCAAAATGTTTGCTACCGATTCCCAAGGACTCCCCTCAGATCTCATTCACTGGCCCCCCAGGTCCCCATACTTCCTTTTCCAAAAAGCTGTACCACTCTCATAATTCCATCTTCATCATTAAATCTGTCAAGAAAATGGTGACACTTATGATTTGATTCTGCTTTCAAGTGCACAGTCGTATGCTTTACTCATGGCGGTAGAGGCCACGAACCCTAGGTAGGGCAAGAAGGAAGGGTTATTCCTCAGCCACGATAGTAGCGAGAGCATGCGTCTGTTTGTGCCCATTCCTCAGCCTCAGTTCCTTCAGAGTATTATGCTAAGGGCCAGAGGACTCTGGCACTAAACTGCATTAAAGGAGAGGAACCCGAGGCTGGGGATTTCAGGTCTTTTCTAAATATTGATAGCATCAGCATGACTGTCCTTTGCTCTGAAGGAAGAGGTTATGCCTGGTATACTGCAGAGTAAGAATATGAATCCTTTTCCACAAAAGGGTGCACTGTGTCTATTTCTGAAGGCCGTTCCTGTCCCAGCAACCTGGTAAAGAGAGTCTGGGACAAAGAGCGGTTGGCGCTTGGCTTATTAGACTTGCAGAATGCGAGAGACCCATGGAGAATTGGCTTCTGACTCTGACTAATTCAATTAAAATCCAACTCAAGTGCATTTAGTGAGATCAAATAAGCTTCTGGTAGATGTAGAGTAATTGGCAAAATTCTAAGCTAGTTTATTTATTAGTTTGATTGACATACGCTGTGTCTTTTCAGCTTCCAGGTTTCAGTAGTAACTCAGAACCCTTTGGTTTCCCAGAGACGTTTTGTCTCAGGTTAACTGGCCTCCACTCGGGGGTCCTCAAGCTCTCCCAGAAGGACATTTCCTAGAGTTATAATTCGAGGTCAAATAATCCCAATATTAGAAGACCTTCTTAAAAGTAAAATGTCAGTTGCAGAAATGTACATAGCAAGCGCATATTAATAACAAGTCAAAAGTCAAGGCAACAGAATGCTTGGTTTGTACTAAAAGATCATTTTTGAAAGACTGTTTAGCTGGTGTTGTGGCATACATAAGAAACTCCGTCCTTATAAGCTAATCAGATTGTATTTTCTGTGAAAATCCGCTCCACAGAAATGATGATGTGTGACAGGAAGTGTCTCTTTAAGATGCTTATGCTTAACATGACTCAGAGCTGTAAACGCTCAGTTAGAGAGAGAGCAGTGTGGTCAGGCCTCATGCCCCATTTCCTCCTCCATTCGTTTTGCTAAGGGGTTTCTGACATGAAGGAGAAGTCCTGGGGTCACGTGCAATGCTTTGCCCATATTGTAACACAAAGCTGGCAGATGCTTCCTCCAAGGGAGCGATGAAGGTCAGTGGGTAAGTGTGCTTGTTGTGCAGCGTTTACCGCCTGAGTATTATGCTAAGGGCCAGAGGACTCTGGCACTAAACTGCATTAAAGGAGAGGAACCCGAGGCTGGGGATTTCAGGTCTTTTCTAAATATTGATAGCATCAGCATGACTGTCCTTTGCTCTGAAGGAAGAGGTTATGCCTGGTATACTGCAGAGTAAGAATATGAATCCTTTTCCACAAAAGGGTGCACTGTGTCTATTTCTGAAGGCCGTTCCTGTCCCAGCAACCTGGTAAAGAGAGTCTGGGACAAAGAGCGGTTGGCGCTTGGCTTGTTAGACTTGCAGAATGCGAGAGACCCATGGAGAATTGGCTTCTGACTCTGACTAATTCAATTAAAATCCAACTCAAGTGCATTTAGTGAGATCAAATAAGCTTCTGGTAGATGTAGAGTAATTGGCAAAATTCTAAGCTAGTTTATTTATTAGTTTG
This sequence comes from Tragulus kanchil, assembly GCA_022376925.1. Lineage (NCBI taxonomy): Eukaryota > Metazoa > Chordata > Mammalia > Artiodactyla > Tragulidae > Tragulus > Tragulus kanchil. The sequence goes on from JAIOJX010000003.1 coordinate 158,456,001, forward strand.
ATTGACATACGCTGTGTCTTTTCAGCTTCCAGGTTTCAGTAGTAACTCAGAACCCTTTGGTTTCCCAGAGACGTTTTGTCTCAGGTTAACTGGCCTCCACTCGGGGGTCCTCAAGCTCTCCCAGAAGGACATTTCCTAGAGTTATAATTCGAGGTCAAATAATCCCAATATTAGAAGACCTTCTTAAAAGTAAAATGTCAGTTGCAGAAATGTACATAGCAACCCATATTAATAACAAGTCAAAAGTCAAGGCAACAGAATGCTTGGTTTGTACTAAAAGATCATTTTTGAAAGACTGTTTAGCTGGTGTTGTGGCATACATAAGAAACTCCGTCCTTATAAGCTAATCAGATTGTATTTTCTGTGAAAATCCGCTCCACAGAAATGATGATGTGTGACAGGAAGTGTCTCTTTAAGATGCTTATGCTTAACATGACTCAGAGCTGTAAACGCTCAGTTAGAGAGAGAGCAGTGTGGTCAGGCCTCATGCCCCATTTCCTCCTCCATTAGTTTTTGCTAAGGGGGGTTTCTGACATGAAGGAGAGAAGTCCTGGGGTCACGTGCAATGCTTTGCCCATATTGTAACACAAAGCTGGCAGATGCTTCCTCCAAGGGAGCGATGAAGGTCAGTGGGTAAGTGTGCTTGTTGTGCAGCGTTTTTACCGCCTGCATCATGCCTGCTGCGTCAGCAGTACCTGGACTCACCTCTGAGGTTCAGCAGAGGGAGGATAAAGGAAAAGTGGATTTCAGGTGGTAATTTAGTTGAAAGAATAGCACCTGGGGAGTAACGGTGTTGCTGAGAACTCTTTATGCCCTTATACAAAGGTCACTGCGTAAGGGATATCTGCCTCTCTTTCTCTGATATCCCTCTAGAAGGAACAAAAAATGTTTCAGATGCAAGATAAATTTTTCTCCTGTTTATTATTCTCCTTGACACTTCTGAATATTGTATTTTTTGCCCTCTAGCTAATCTTGGAAACTTCTTTCCCTGATGTTAAATATTGTATAAAATGATCTTAGGTATGTGTGCTTGTCTCTGTGTGTGCACATGTGTTTGAGTGGATGTATTTGTGTGTGTGGTTGTGATCGGAAAGCTTGGGAGCACTTCTCTGGCTTGTTTGTTTGCAGCAATTGGAATTCTCATTATTGTCCTGTATGCCTTCTTTGGTCTCTTGGGCTTTGGAATGTTCTCTTACATTAACTGCCCCGCTCTCTGTGGTTTATGGCCTGGGTTTGGCTGAGATCAAGAGACTGGACATTAGTTATGAACTTATGTGCCTAGAGCTAGAGAACCAATTAAAGTGAGTTTAGTAAGATTAAATCATGCTCAAGGTACAGGAACATTTAGTTAATGTAAATGCAGATACTATGGTAATTGACTAAGTTCTTTCAAATCTGTCTTTCTGAGTATCAGTGTTACTGCAAGTGGCATAATGAGACCATAATTTTTATTAGCATACATGCTCACTGCCATTTCATGGGCATAATGTAAGTGCCAAATTATGGAAGGTCACTGGGCGAGGCACTCAGCAGGGGTCTGAACCAGGATTGACTCCAGGGACCAAAGCGATTAAGGAGAAGAGGGAGGCAAAGTCCAGAGAAGGAAGTTAGGCAATGGAGTTTTTGCTAAGGGGTTTCTGACATGAAGGAGAAGTCCTGGGGTCACGTGCAATGCTTTGCCCATATTGTAACACAAAGCTGGCAGATGCTTCCTCCAAGGGAGCGATGAAGGTCAGTGGGTAAGTGTGCTTGTTGTGCAGCGTTTTTACCGCCTGCATCATGCCTGCTGCGTCAGCAGTACCTGGACTCACCTCTGAGGTTCAGCAGAGGGAGGATAAAGGAAAAGTGGATTTCAGGTGGTAATTTAGTTGAAAGAATAGCACCTGGGGAGTAACGGTGTTGCTGAGAACTCTTTATGCCCTTATACAAAGGTCACTGCGTAAGGGATATCTGCCTCTCTTTCTCTGATATCCCTCTAGAAGGAACAAAAAGTGTTTCAGATGCAAGATAAATTTTTCTCCTGTTTATTATTCTCCTTGACACTTCTGAATATTGTATTTTTTGCCCTCTAGCTAATCTTGGAAACTTCTTTCCCTGATGTTAAATATTGTATAAAATGATCTTAGGTATGTGTGCTTGTCTCTGTGTGTGCACATGTGTTTGAGTGGATGTATTTGTGTGTGTGGTTGTGATCGGAAAGCTTGGGAGCACTTCTCTGGCTTGTTTGTTTGCAGCAATTGGAATTCTCATTATTGTCCTGTATGCCTTCTTTGGTCTCTTGGGCTTTGGAATGTTCTCTTACATTAACTGCCCCGCTCTCTGTGGTTTATGGCCTGGGTTTGGCTGAGATCAAGAGACTGGACATTAGTTATGAACTTATGTGCCTAGAGCTAGAGAACCAATTAAAGTGAGTTTAGTAAGATTAAATCATGCTCAAGGTACAGGAACATTTAGTTAATGTAAATGCAGATACTATGGTAATTGACTAAGTTCTTTCAAATCTGTCTTTCTGAGTATCAGTGTTACTGCAAGTGGCATAATGAGACCATAATTTTTATTAGCATACATGCTCACTGCCATTTCATGGGCATAATGTAAGTGCCAAATTATGGAAGGTCACTGGGCGAGGCACTCAGCAGGGGTCTGAACCAGGATTGACTCCAGGGACCAAAGCGATTAAGGAGAAGAGGGAGAGGCAAAGTCCAGAGAAGGAAGTTAGGCAAATGGAGCTTTGAAAACAGAGATGGGATGGCCATGCAGAGACAGCATTGGGCAGGGTGCAAGCCTGAGCAAGGAACAATACAGTTTTGTTGTTGCTTTGTTTTGTTGTAGCTGAGGCCTGCATCTATTTTCTTGCCTGGGTAGGGAAACCATGATAGTGAAATAATTCTAAGAGCAGCTCTCTCTCAAAAAGAAAAAAAAAAATTCAGACTTTCAAGTGCTATAAAGAAGCTATGCCCATGTTTACAGCATGTAAGCTCTGAAAACTAGAATGTTTAATAAAACAGAGTTCATAGCTGGTTAAAATGTTTTATTATTTATGGGTCAGGACATATTTTCCTTTAAGGTATGACAAAGCAAAGTTACCCACTGTTCTTGGTGGTTTGTGATTTTTGACTGGTCGAATCAATGAAGAAACACAACACATAGTTTTATTTGTCACTCATACTAAGTTTGTCTCTTAGTTTTATCATGTCTCTTGTAAATGAAAATTTTTTAAGAATTATAAGAAAAATGAAATGAAACAAAAGGAACCTTTTGACCGTGTTGTAGGTTGGGTTTTCCAAAAGCAGATACTACAGTGGGTGTTGGAATGCTAGTCAGGGATCAGTTTCTCCGAAAAAGAAAGGAAAACAAGATTTGTAAAGGAGAAGTCAAACTGCTGTTGAGCTCTAACCAAACTGGAGCCAACCTGGAAGGGTTCTCAGATTTATATTGCTGTTGGAGTGCTCCACATCAGACTAACATGGCCACACCCTTTACCCACGCCTTGTTTATGAATTGCGTAATGAAATTCTACAGGTCAGGATGCCTCTGGCATAGCTGGTCCTACAGGAACATTGAAACAGATACTATGGTAATTGACTAAGTTCTTTCAAATCTGTCTTTCTGAGTATCAGTGTTACTGCAAGTGGCATAATGAGACCATAATTTTTATTAGCATACATGCTCACTGCCATTTCATGGGCATAATGTAAGTGCCAAATTATGGAAGGTCACTGGGCGAGGCACTCAGCAGGGGTCTGAACCAGGATTGACTCCAGGGACCAAAGCGATTAAGGAGAAGAGGGAGAGGCAAAGTCCAGAGAAGGAAGTTAGGCAAATGGAGCTTTGAAAACAGAGATGGGATGGCCATGCAGAGACAGCATTGGGCAGGGTGCAAGCCTGAGCAAGGAACAATACAGTTTTGTTGTTGCTTTGTTTTGTTGTAGCTGAGGCCTGCATCTATTTTCTTGCCTGGGTAGGGAAACCATGATAGTGAAATAATTCTAAGAGCAGCTCTCTCTCAAAAAGAAAAAAAAAAATTCAGACTTTCAAGTGCTATAAAGAAGCTATGCCCATGTTTACAGCATGTAAGCTCTGAAAACTAGAATGTTTAATAAAACAGAGTTCATAGCTGGTTAAAATGTTTTATTATTTATGGGTCAGGACATATTTTCCTTTAAGGTATGACAAAGCAAAGTTACCCACTGTTCTTGGTGGTTTGTGATTTTTGACTGGTCGAATCAATGAAGAAACACAACACATAGTTTTATTTGTCACTCATACTAAGTTTGTCTCTTAGTTTTATCATGTCTCTTGTAAATGAAAATTTTTTAAGAATTATAAGAAAAATGAAATGAAACAAAAGGAACCTTTTGACCGTGTTGTAGGTTGGGTTTTCCAAAAGCAGATACTACAGTGGGTGTTGGAATGCTAGTCAGGGATCAGTTTCTCCGAAAAAGAAAGGAAAACAAGATTTGTAAAGGAGAAGTCAAACTGCTGTTGAGCTCTAACCAAACTGGAGCCAACCTGGAAGGGTTCTCAGATTTATATTGCTGTTGGAGTGCTCCACATCAGACTAACATGGCCACACCCTTTACCCACGCCTTGTTTATGAATTGCGTAATGAAATTCTACAGGGTCAGGATGCCTCTGGCAAGCTGGCTCTCTGCAACTAACGCAGACCCCAAAGTTACTGGTATTTGGACTCTATCTGCTATGTAGATAACCCATAGCTGGTAGCAAGTCCTAACCTATTAAATGGAAGATAAAGCCCAACAAAAACATGTTAAAAGATACTTTACAGATTAAAATACAGAATATCCAGAAATGATAATTGCATACATTATTATGGGGAAGTATATTTGCAAATGTCATCATTCATTGGAAATTGTAAATTAAAACTATATACACAAAAATCAGATCACTACACAGCTACCTGGATGACTGCTCTTACAAATCATGATCACTCCCAAGAGTTGGAGAAGAAGTGGATCAAAGAAATGCTGGGAATGGCTGATGAGATTGGTAATGGTACAGCTATGGAAAGTAGTTTTACAGTTTCATCAAAAGTAGAAAAAAAAACAAAAACAAACTACCATACAGCCCACCATTTTCACTGTCTCTATTTACCCATGAATAATAAAAATAGCCACACATATGTGTGTACAAATGCTACAGTAGCTTTGTTCTTTGAAGCAAAACACTAGAAATCTGTAAATATCCACAAAATTCATCACGAGATGAAGGGGATATGAATCATCAGTGCAAAGAAGCAAAAACTTGATAATGCAGTCTCAAACATATGATATACCGAGCCAGCAAGATGAGTGTGTGTTGTATGGTTCCATTTATATGGGAACTTTAGAAAATTATCTAATTTATAGTGACAAATCTGGTCAACATTTTCCTGAAGCTGAGGATTAAGAAGAAATTAACTAGAAAGGAATACAAGGATACTTTGGACTAATGCAAATCTATGTCCTAATTTTGTTAGTATAAATATGTGTTACTATTTATCAACCGGTATACCTAAAATAGGTATATTATGTAAATTATGCTGTAAGCAATTATTTAAAATAATTTAAAATATATTTTGATCATATTAAGTATTATTTAACATAATTAAATTGTAATTTATAAATTTATAAACATTTATAACATTGTACTTGTATGTATTTCTTATAATATTAAATTCATTATATTTATAAATATAATATATGTCATATTTATATAATTTTATATAGTTCATAAATTATATAAATTTATAGGTAAATTATAAACTTTAAAATTATAAGTTATAATCCAGTTATATCCATAATAAATTATAATAAATTAATAATTACTAATTATTTAAAATTGTAATTTTATAAATTTATAATTAATAATTATATAATGTATAAACTATATATAATCCATAAATTATATAATTTATAAACTATTATAGAATTATATTTATACAATTTATAAATTATGTAATTTAATTATATTTAATTATAAATTTAACATAATTTTAATCATTTAAAATATATTTTAATCATATTTATTGTGATACTATTTATATACTATAATATCCATATATTTAAAGCATACAGTTCAATTATTTTTAGGGATATTACAGAGTTGCACAACTGTAGTCACACTCTAAGTAGAGAATATTTTCATTATTCTAAACATAACCCCATACCTGTTAGTAGTCTTTTCTCTCTTGCCTCATTTACATTTTCTCTTTTTCTCCATGTATAGAATAAAGGTATACATTAGTACAATGTGGTTCATATTTATATGATTTTATAAGAATTTTCTTATATCATGAAAATTATTGGTAAATCTAAAGGCTGTATAGTACTGTACTTTTTAATGTATCATTTTATTTAAACATTTCTCCATTATGGGATATATACATTATTTTATTGAGGTCTTGTTAGAAACTCAGACATGGAGCTATAGAACATGTTAAGAGCTTTTTGTTTGTTTAAATGAAGACAATTGTATTATTTTTTGCCCTCTTCTTAATCGAAAACAACAACCCCTAAGAATGATAATAAATAATAAATAAAAGCAAATGAAAGTGTAGACTTTAGAAAATTATCTAATTTATAGTGACAAATCTGGTCAACATTTTCCTGAAGCTGAGGATTAAGAAGAAATTAACTAGAAAGGAATACAAGGATACTTTGGACTAATGCAAATCTATGTCCTAATTTTGTTAGTATAAATATGTGTTACTATTTATCAACCGGTATACCTAAAATAGGTATATTATGTAAATTATGCTGTAAGCAATTATTTAAAATAATTTAAAATATATTTTGATCATATTAAGTATTATTTAACATAATTAAATTGTAATTTATAAATTTATAAACATTTATAACATTGTACTTGTATGTATTTCTTATAATATTAAATTCATTATATTTATAAATATAATATATGTCATATTTATATAATTTATGGATTATATATAGTTTATAAATTATATAAATTTATAGGTAAATTATAAACTTTAAAATTATAAGTTATAATCCAGTTATATCCATAATAAATTATAATAAATTAATAATTACTAATTATTTAAAATTGTAATTTTATAAATTTATAATTAATAATTATATAATGTATAAACTATATATAATCCATAAATTATATAATTTATAAACTATTATAGAATTATATTTATACAATTTATAAATTATGTAATTTAATTATATTTAATTATAAATTTAACATAATTTTAATCATTTAAAATATATTTTAATCATATTTATTGTGATACTATTTATATACTATAATATCCATATATTTAAAGCATACAGTTCAATTATTTTTAGGGATATTACAGAGTTGCACAACTGTAGTCACACTCTAAGTAGAGAATATTTTCATTATTCTAAACATAACCCCATACCTGTTAGTAGTCTTTTCTCTCTTGCCTCATTTACATTTTCTCTTTTTCTCCATGTATAGAATAAAGGTATACATTAGTACAATGTGGTTCATATTTATATGATTTTATAAGAATTTTCTTATATCATGAAAATTATTGGTAAATCTAAAGGCTGTATAGTACTGTACTTTTTAATGTATCATTTTATTTAAACATTTCTCCATTATGGGATATATACATTATTTTATTGAGGTCTTGTTAGAAACTCAGACATGGAGCTATAGAACATGTTAAGAGCTTTTTGTTTGTTTAAATGAAGACAATTGTATTATTTTTTGCCCTCTTCTTAATCGAAAACAACAACCCCTAAGAATGATAATAAATAATAAATAAAAGCAAATGAAAGTGTAGACTGTTGAGAACTATTTCGATTTTAAATCAGCATTTCTTTTAGCATTAAATTTGTGATGAGTGAGGTTTGATTGGAATTGGATCTTAGGGAGAGCTTTTTAAGTTAAGTAAGAGAGAACTATGAAGTTTTTAATGATTTGTATGGAGATAAATGTCTAAATAGAAAAAATAAAGCAAAACAGCCAGTAGAAAGTTATCTCTTTGCCTTCTACAGAAAAATTGCATTTCCCCAAGGCATTTTCTGATTTGTGGAGGTGAGAATCAGGAAAAATAAAAATGCAAATCGAGATTTCTTCTCTTCTTTCCTTGTCTGGTGCACAGTGTCTCAAGAGGGCTCCTGCATGAACCTGGGAAGGCTTGTCATCTACAGGACCTCAACCTAATTGCAAAGCAGGGAAGGTCTAAGATGCTAGGCTTTGTCTCTGCCTGCTGCTGAACTTGTCCTCCGCAGCATGGTGGTTTTCTGCTTGAATGATCTCAATTTACTAGATTTTATCTCTCTCTCTTTTTTTTATTTTTATTTTTTGATTGTCAAGGAGCTCTCTGCCTGCTGCTACCAGCACAATAATGTTTTGACAGTATGAACCATACGAGCAATTGATATTCTCCCAGGATAGGCGGATAAAGGATGACTTCTGTAATCAAATGCTTGAAAACTGAGGAAAATCTTGTCACTTGGAGGGGTAGTGAGCTACTCTTGAAAAAAAACCAAATCAATTATTTTCAAATAAATGCAAGATAAAGCTTGACATTGCTATCTTATTTGTAGAGACAGGTAGGATTTGTCTGTTAATGTATATAGGTCAGCCATTTCCTTTAGAATTGTCCCACTGGAAGATAAACATTCTCTTATTTATGATATTATTTGAGATGTCAGTTTGATCAACCTTTTAATTCATGTATTATATTTGGAACTTCTATATGCTTTTTTATTGTTGTGAGAGGTAGAGCAGTAGATAATTTAATCCATATGAAGAATTCTTGTTCATTGATTAGTATTTATCTTCTTGAAAAATTAATCTAAAGGACCAATCCAATGCTGCTGAATTCTGTGTGACTATGAATATTTAAAATAAACATATATTTAAGAATGTAGTCTTAGTCCTCAGAGAATACTATTTCTGGATTAGTTGATTCAAGCTACCTTTCTCCGTACAGGAAGCTAGTCTAGGTTCCAGGGACATTTATAAGTATTGATAATAAATAAGGATTCCTTAAATATTCCTCTATTCCACAAATACATTCTAAAGCTATGTTATAAAATTTAATAATCTAATAATCTGTTCTTTTCCCAATATCCAAGGGCCCTATCAAAGTCTAAATAGAAAAAAGAAAGCAAAACAGCCAGTAGAAAGTTATCTCTTTGCCTTCTACAGAAAAATTGCATTTCCCCAAGGCATTTTCTGATTTGTGGAGGTGAGAATCAGGAAAAATAAAAATGCAAATCGAGATTTCTTCTCTTCTTTCCTTGTCTGGTGCACAGTGTCTCAAGAGGGCTCCTGCATGAACCTGGGAAGGCTTGTCATCTACAGGACCTCAACCTAATTGCAAAGCAGGGAAGGTCTAAGATGCTAGGCTTTGTCTCTGCCTGCTGCTGAACTTGTCCTCCGCAGCATGGTGGTTTTCTGCTTGAATGATCTCAATTTACTAGATTTTATCTCTCTCTCTTTTTTTTATTTTTATTTTTTGATTGTCAAGGAGCTCTCTGCCTGCTGCTACCAGCACAATAATGTTTTGACAGTATGAACCATACGAGCAATTGATATTCTCCCAGGATAGGCGGATAAAGGATGACTTCTGTAATCAAATGCTTGAAAACTGAGGAAAATCTTGTCACTTGGAGGGGTAGTGAGCTACTCTTGAAAAAAAACCAAATCAATTATTTTCAAATAAATGCAAGATAAAGCTTGACATTGCTATCTTATTTGTAGAGACAGGTAGGATTTGTCTGTTAATGTATATAGGTCAGCCATTTCCTTTAGAATTGTCCCACTGGAAGATAAACATTCTCTTATTTATGATATTATTTGAGATGTCAGTTTGATCAACCTTTTAATTCATGTATTATATTTGGAACTTCTATATGCTTTTTTATTGTTGTGAGAGGTAGAGCAGTAGATAATTTAATCCATATGAAGAATTCTTGTTCATTGATTAGTATTTATCTTCTTGAAAAATTAATCTAAAGGACCAATCCAATGCTGCTGAATTCTGTGTGACTATGAATATTTAAAATAAACATATATTTAAGAATGTAGTCTTAGTCCTCAGAGAATACTATTTCTGGATTAGTTGATTCAAGCTACCTTTCTCCGTACAGGAAGCTAGTCTAGGTTCCAGGGACATTTATAAGTATTGATAATAAATAAGGATTCCTTAAATATTCCTCTATTCCACAAATACATTCTAAAGCTATGTTATAAAATTTAATAATCTAATAATCTGTTCTTTTCCCAATATCCAAGGGCCCTATCGGGAAAAGAATGATATTCTGGGAATAGGAGTGCCTTTTTGAAAAAAGGATTAGTAAAACCTATGGTATGGGTTTACAATAAGATTCATTTGGAGATTTGATAGATATATAGTCAGAGAAAATGTCCTCAAGCTCCTTGAAACAAGATCTCTGGAACCCCAGCATTTCATAGACACTAGGAAGAGTTTCAGGGACTTCCCAGGTGGTGCAGTGGTAAAGAATCTACCTGCAGATGCAGGAGATACAAGAAACAGGAGTTTGATCCTGGGATCAGGAAGATCCCCCGGAGTGGGGAAAGTCTATCCACTCCAGTTTCCTTGCCTGGAGAATCCCATGGGCAGAGGAGCCTGGCGGCCTACAGTGCATGGGGTCACAAAGAGCCACACACGACTGAAAAAACTGAGCACACACATAGAGGAAGATTTTAATTTCATGAGAGTTAGCAAGATTTTGTTTTCTTTGGGAAAACTGAATACTGAGTGAATAAAATAAATAAGCTTTAAGTATCTTAAATTCAGGTACATCCAGTGATACTATCTCGCCTTAGAACTTTTCTTAAATTAGAAATGCTGCCATTGAATGAACTGCTGTGGTGCTATCAGGGAGACTCCTCCTTGTAACTCCGTGGATTTAGGGACATAGGTCATGCTCCTTTGCTGGGGTAATTTGTCCTGCTTGTGAGTGCTATCAGGAGACTCCTCCTTGTAACTCCGTGGATAGAGGTAGAGCAGTAGATAATTTAATCCATATGAAGAATTCTTGTTCATTGATTAGTATTTATCTTCTTGAAAAATTAATCTAAAGGACCAATCCAATGCTGCTGAATTCTGTGTGACTATGAATATTTAAAATAAACATATATTTAAGAATGTAGTCTTAGTCCTCAGAGAATACTATTTCTGGATTAGTTGATTCAAGCTACCTTTCTCCGTACAGGAAGCTAGTCTAGGTTCCAGGGACATTTATAAGTATTGATAATAAATAAGGATTCCTTAAATATTCCTCTATTCCACAAATACATTCTAAAGCTATGTTATAAAATTTAATAATCTAATAATCTGTTCTTTTCCCAATATCCAAGGGCCCTATCGGGAAAAGAATGATATTCTGGGAATAGGAGTGCCTTTTTGAAAAAAGGATTAGTAAAACCTATGGTATGGGTTTACAATAAGATTCATTTGGAGATTTGATAGATATATAGTCAGAGAAAATGTCCTCAAGCTCCTTGAAACAAGATCTCTGGAACCCCAGCATTTCATAGACACTAGGAAGAGTTTCAGGGACTTCCCAGGTGGTGCAGTGGTAAAGAATCTACCTGCAGATGCAGGAGATACAAGAAACAGGAGTTTGATCCTGGGATCAGGAAGATCCCCCGGAGTGGGGAAAGTCTATCCACTCCAGTTTCCTTGCCTGGAGAATCCCATGGGCAGAGGAGCCTGGCGGCCTACAGTGCATGGGGTCACAAAGAGCCACACACGACTGAACAACTGAGCACACACATAGAGGAAGATTTTAATTTCATGAGAGTTAGCAAGATTTTGTTTTCTTTGGGAAAACTGAATACTGAGTGAATAAAATAAATAAGCTTTAAGTATCTTAAATTCAGGTACATCCAGTGATACTATCTCGCCTTAGAACTTTTCTTAAATTAGAAATGCTGCCATTGAATGAACTGCTGTGGTGCTATCAGGGAGACTCCTCCTTGTAACTCCCGTGGATTTAGGGACATAGGTCATGCTCCTTTGCTGGGGTAATTTGTCCTCTTTGATCTTGGAGGCGTTTTCCTGCAGCTCCCTCAGATTCCTTCATATGTCTTTCCTGAGGACTTCTCCTATTTTTGAGTGCATCAACTGGGACAGCTGGGGGCATAAGTAAGGTGTATCTTTGCAGCAGGACCTGAGAAGTTCAGATAAGAATTTGGTAGATCGGGACAGGCACTGGGGACATGATCTACATCTTAAATAAGAAGCCCTCCTGATTCTGATGTTGGTGATTCACAGAGCACTCTGGAGAAGGAGTGTTTTACCTCATGTTGGGTCTGTATTTAACCTTTCCAATTAGGACTACCAGGTTTTTGAGAATTCTGTGTGAAGAACTCAGTGCACTGTCCACGATTGGCATTAAGAATGCATTTCTTTTTTTTCTTTTTTAAATATTTTTATTTTTTAATATTTTTACAGAGTTCTGTTGTTTACAGATAAGTATGTTCCCAGATTAGTCATACGTATAGGAACTACTGCTAGAGCCAACTTTGCCCATCACTGTACGTTCTTCTTAACTAAACATCTTCCTGTCTTACTCTCTCCCTTCCTGCCTTCTTCCCCTCTTCATTCCTTCTTCCCTCCCTTTGTTCCTTCCTGTCTGCCTGATTTGCTTTTGTGGCGATAACAGGAGTAGATTTTTGCAAGCCATGAAACTACAGAATTCCTTCCATAGTCAGTTTGTAGATGGTTATTGGAAATTTACCATTCAGAAGTCACTCTATCTTGTATGTCATATTCCATTCAGAGAACTTATTTTAGGGAGATAGTTTCTGTCTAGATAAATAAGATACAAATACCATGACATCTAGTGAAAATTAAATGGGAGGACAGAGGTAAAGTGAACAACTTAGAGATGCGATTAGTCTGATTAGAACCGTCTCTATGTTGAATGCAGATTTTAAAGAATAAGTTACAATGCACTTGATGCAAGTTAAATACAATGCCATGTCATGATAAACTTAAAAAGCACTGTGTATGAACCGTTTTCTAAAGATATGTCATTACAACTAATTTAATTGAATTTCCCTCACATCCTAAGAAAGAGAAATGTGCAATAGGATATTATTTTTAACCTGCAAAGAAAGAGCAATGAAATTTAATTCGAGTTTCTAGTCGAATGCATAGTTATGAAAAATGCTGGGGTAATTTGGTCCTCTTGGGGTTTTTCTTGGAGGCGTTTTCCTGCAGCTCCCTCAGATTCCTTCATATGTCTTTCCTGAGGACTTCTCCTATTTTTGAGTGCATCAACTGGGACAGCTGGGGGCATAAGTAAGGTGTATCTTTGCAGCAGGACCTGAGAAGTTCAGATAAGAATTTGGTAGATCGGGACAGGCACTGGGGACATGATCTACATCTTAAATAAGAAGCCCTCCTGATTCTGATGTTGGTGATTCACAGAGCACTCTGGAGAAGGAGTGTTTTACCTCATGTTGGGTCTGTATTTAACCTTTCCAATTAGGACTACCGGGTTTTTTGAGAATTCTGTGTGAAGAACTCAGTGCACTGTCCACGATTGGCATTAAGAATGCATTTCTTTTTTTTCTTTTTTAAATATTTTTATTTTTTAATATTTTTACAGAGTTCTGTTGTTTACAGATAAGTATGTTCCCAGATTAGTCATACGTATAGGAACTACTGCTAGAGCCAACTTTGCCCATCACTGTACGTTCTTCTTAACTAAACATCTTCCTGTCTTACTCTCTCCCTTCCTGCCTTCTTCCCCTCTTCATTCCTTCTTCCCTCCCTTTGTTCCTTCCTGTCTGCCTGATTTGCTTTTGTGGCGATAACAGGAGTAGATTTTTGCAAGCCATGAAACTACAGAATTCCTTCCATAGTCAGTTTGTAGATGGTTATTGGAAATTTACCATTCAGAAGTCACTCTATCTTGTATGTCATATTCCATTCAGAGAACTTATTTTAGGGAGATAGTTTCTGTCTAGATAAATAAGATACAAATACCATGACATCTAGTGAAAATTAAATGGGAGGACAGAGGTAAAGTGAACAACTTAGAGATGCGATTAGTCTGATTAGAACCGTCTCTATGTTGAATGCAGATTTTAAAGAATAAGTTACAATGCACTTGATGCAAGTTAAATACAATGCCATGTCATGATAAACTTAAAAAGCACTGTGTATGAACCGTTTTCTAAAGATATGTCATTACAACTAATTTAATTGAATTTCCCTCACATCCTAAGAAAGAGAAATGTGCAATAGGATATTATTTTTAACCTGCAAAGAAAAAAAGCAATGAAATTTAATTCGAGTTTAACTGAGCTCAAGTGAAATGCATAGTTATGAAAAACTTGAACCCAGTTCCAAAACCTTTTAAATAATAAGGATGGATGAGTATTTGTAGTATGAATTGTAGCTATTACTATTTAATTCACATAAAACTTTGTATAACTATTTTTGTGAGTTCTGTAAATATCAATTTATCTGTAGTCAGAATTAGATGAATTGATAAACAATTACTGAATGTTCAATAATTTAGAATTCTGGGGCTTTCCTGGTAGTCCAGTGGATAAAGGGTTTCCCTTGCAGTAGAAAAGGCACCAGCTCGATCCCTGGTCTGGGTAGATCCCACATGCGGCAGAGCAGCTGGACTGGTGTGTCCAATTATAAGCCAGTACTCTGGATCACATGTGCCCAGAGCCAGTGCTCTGCAACAAGAGAGACCACTGCAATGGGAGGCCCAGACAGGCCAAAGAATAAAGATAGATGAAAATAAAATAAACAAAAAAACAATAAAAGAGGTCAAATTTTTTTAAAAATGTGAGGCCAATTAAAAAATAATAATTTAAAACTCTGAAAGCCAGGAAATTTTGTGGGGACTATTCTAAACTATCCAAGTAATAAGTCAATAGCATTTAAATAAGTCTTTATACAGATCTGGGTGAACATGTAACACATGAAAAGTTATACCTTTCAGCTGAAAACTCTTTGATGACTTAACTGTTTAGATAAGTCATAGTTTCTGTCTAGATAAATAAGATACAAATACCATGACATCTAGTGAAAATTAAATGGGAGGACAGAGGTAAAGTGAACAACTTAGAGATGCGATTAGTCTGATTAGAACCGTCTCTATGTTGAATGCAGATTTTAAAGAATAAGTTACAATGCACTTGATGCAAGTTAAATACAATGCCATGTCATGATAAACTTAAAAAGCACTGTGTATGAACCGTTTTCTAAAGATATGTCATTACAACTAATTTAATTGAATTTCCCTCACATCCTAAGAAAGAGAAATGTGCAATAGGATATTATTTTTAACCTGCAAAGAAAAAGAGCAATGAAATTTAATTCGAGTTTAACTGAGCTCAAGTGAAATGCATAGTTATGAAAAACTTGAACCCAGTTCCAAAACCTTTTAAATAATAAGGATGGATGAGTATTTGTAGTATGAATTGTAGCTATTACTATTTAATTCACATAAAACTTTGTATAACTATTTTTGTGAGTTCTGTAAATATCAATTTATCTGTAGTCAGAATTAGATGAATTGATAAACAATTACTGAATGTTCAATAATTTAGAATTCTGGGGCTTTCCTGGTAGTCCAGTGGATAAAGGGTTTCCCTTGCAGTAGAAAAGGCACCAGCTCGATCCCTGGTCTGGGTAGATCCCACATGCGGCAGAGCAGCTGGACTGGTGTGTCCAATTATAAGCCAGTACTCTGGATCACATGTGCCCAGAGCCAGTGCTCTGCAACAAGAGAGGCCACTGCAATGGGAGGCCCAGACAGGCCAAAGAATAAAGATAGATGAAAATAAAATAAACAAAAAAACAATAAAAGAGGTCAAATTTTTTTAAAAATGTGAGGCCAATTAAAAAATAATAATTTAAAACTCTGAAAGCCAGGAAATTTTGTGGGGACTATTCTAAACTATCCAAGTAATAAGTCAATAGCATTTAAATAAGTCTTTATACAGATCTGGGTGAACATGTAACACATGAAAAAGTTTATACCTTTCAGCTGAAAACTCTTTGATGACTTAACTGTTTTTAAGATAATGTGCCAGACTTTCAACAAGCCTTTCGGGAAATTTTGTCTGTTGGCCATAGACTCACTGCTCACATCTCGGTCCTTCCCCTTGACGTCTTCCCTGTACCCCAGCCATTCCAGCATCCCTCATTTCATCACAAGAGCCATTCTCTTTGCGTCCGAACCTTTGTCCATTAATTTCTTCTGCTTGGAATAACAGTTGGTAACTCCTGCTCACGTCTCTCTGTTGCAGGATTCAGTTTCCTCCACCCTTCCTTGCTCAGCTCCTGTACTGACCCTCTTTCCTGCCTGCCCTTTCCTGGCGCCTCTGAGTGACCTCGGATCTGCTTAGACTAATGAGCTTAGCACAGCCCTTCTAATTATCTGCTCAATTGCCTGTCTCCTTGGCTATGAAGAGCTTATTCCTACCACTTTCTTCATTGTTGTAGGTGTAACAGAGTGTTTCACAGGTGCTCAAAAGGGTGAATTTAAATAATTAGACACTAGAGTTACCTGAAACCATATATGAAAAGCTATATCCAGCTTGCCTAACTCAGAAGTACACACCCCTTGAGATGGCTATGCTGCCTTTACTCAAATCATTCTCACAATACTTAATTATTTTCAACCAGGGGATTATTTTCTCTCTCTCAGAAATTTCCCTTTTTATATCCTCTGAGCTATGAGACACAATTTTTTGCAGAATTGAAATAAATAAAAATAAGTTTTATAGAATAGATATATAATTATTTATGAATATTTATCCTTGCCTATATTCCTCACCCAAACAGCCATCTCATCAACAGAATCTATGCAAGATATGTATTCAACTTGGATATTTTTCCAAATGTTAGTCAAATAGAAAACATAGCTTTATATACATTTTCTCCAAATGAATACATATTTGACAAGGTAGGAAGATGTAACATATTTTATTCAACAGTTTGTTGCTTCTTTTATAATTTTTATAGCAAACATACCCTTGAGTAAAATACGTTCTGGATGTTTTCTCTCTGAAATGCTATGTTAGCATGTTCCCTGTTCTCCTGTCTGTCCTGACCTATGGATTCTCTGTCTGGAATTTCCTCCTTGCTGAACCCTGGCTTTTGTGTCAGTCTGAAGAATTCTTTGTACCTCTGTAGATTCCCTGACAAACATCTTAGGAGTGTGTTCCACAGCAAGAACTCTATTTCCTTGGTGACATTCTGTTGTGGACGGGGAAAATGCGTGGTGGGAAGAGGTGGGGATTGTCCTCCAGAAAGCCTGTGCTCCTTTCCCTAGCTGGGCACATAGCTAGACAGATCGTGTGTGTGTGTGTGTATCCAGTCCATATATATGTATCTTCAGTTCAGTGTGTGCTCAGTTATGTCTGACCTTGCGATCCCTTAGACTGCAGCCCACCAGGCTCCTCTGTCCATTGGAGTTCCCAAGTAAGAATACTGGAATAGGTTGCCATTTCCTCCTCCAAGGGATCTTCCCAACCTGGGGATTGAACCTGCATCTCCTGCATCAGGCAGATTCTTTATCCACTGAGCCATTGGGGAAGCTCCCTGTATGTGTGTGTGTGTGTACACATATATGCTTTAAACAATAAAACGTTTCCTTCATGCAACACAAGGCCCACTGCTGGTCAGCAAGGATGGATCACTCCATGCAGACACTCGTGGATCTAGAGCCATGATCGTGATAGTCATAGTTACAAAGAGAAGTATGTCCAAGGTCTTGCATAGGGAATTGAATGTGCTGGCCTTCAAAGGCACTTTCCACGGCTAAGACCCATTGGACGGAGGGAGCCCTGTGGCTCACCAGTCTCCAGGGGCCCAGGAAGAGGGAGAGACAGGAATATTCTGAAAATGGCAGTAACCATTATCACACAAGGTATAAACAAATCTTTAAGTGTCTTTATTTTTCTTTTTAGGATGCTTTCGTCCCCAGGGAGCCTTGTTGCTTGACTGGGTACTAGCACAACATGTCTTGTTTTTGTTCCCCAAAGCCCTCGGTTGTTTCCGCAGTTAGGATGCCTCGGAGGATAACTGGGATGTGAATTAACCAGGACTATGAAATTTAAAAAAGCGTGAGATGTTTGAGGCATGTTGTTTTGTTTGTTTCATCTGCTTTTTGGGGAGGAGGGGATGAAAGGCACTGCCCATAAACATGGTCTTTAAAATGATGCTTGCTCTTTAGTTTGATTATTTCTTATAAATATTTCAATTTTTATGTTACATAATTGAAAATTGTAGCAAAATGTATTTCTGGCTCTACTGAGAGCAGTGAAATTCCATCTGAATATTTGTGATGTATCTTCTGATGTCTTAATTTAAACATTATGATTTTAAAAGATTTCTGGTTTACGTCTTACTGCAACTAATATGGTACAGTTTTTAAAGATGCAATTTGGGACTGATATTGCTTAATATAATTCATTTTCTTTTCATTTACATTTAAGTATTCATTTATGTCTGCTAGCCAAGACCTAGATATGATCAAAATAGAGCTATTTTTTTTTTTTCCCAAATGGTCGTTGAGTTCTTTCCCATTTGATAGCAAGCATTTCTATACAGCTAAGTGCAGTAAGTTAAAAAGTATTTGGGATAAAATAGAAAGTAAACAAACAAAAATGTGCTCATCATTTTAATTTTTTGTAGGAAGATGAGGAATATACAAGTCATAGTGAAGCAGTAGGGGGTGCTGAGAAAAGATGTTAACATCTATCACCAGCATTAATCAGCATCTTTATAGGTCAGGCACCCTGTGTTTATTCCCTACCTCATTTAACCTTCACAGCTGTCTGCGAAGTGGGCAGCTATTACCTCCACATCTCAAGTGAGCAGATGGAGGTGTGCAGTCATCTGCTATCACAGAGGACAAGAGTGAACTCCATCAAAATGGATTGGACCCTTGAGCTTTGTGTTTGTCATATCAGATTATTCCCAATTTTAGTATTTCCAGTGACGTTTACCTGGGAAGTCTATTCTTTCCTTACCTGAAGCCACAGAGTGAAATGACAAGCTCTATGAAGTGCTTTAGGAGTAGATTCTAATGGGATAGTT
Organism: Tragulus kanchil; assembly: GCA_022376925.1. NCBI lineage: Eukaryota > Metazoa > Chordata > Mammalia > Artiodactyla > Tragulidae > Tragulus > Tragulus kanchil. Next base: position 158,475,064 of record JAIOJX010000003.1, read on the forward strand.
ATCATACCAGCCTCCTCAGGGACTAGGGGCCTTGAGTCTAAATGACTCAAGCTGTAGAGGAGCCAGACAGCGAGTGTCGTCACAGGGGTAGATACCTTCAGAAGGAAGGAGGCAGCCCCCGGGGTACTGATGAATTCACAAGAGTACCAAGGATGTTGTCTCCTCTCAGCAATCCCCGTTACCATTGAATGCAACTGGCGAATCAGGGAGAACTTTGTGGTGGATGTTCAGTCACTAAGTCAAGTCAGACTCTTTGCAACCCCATGGACTGTAGCCTACCAGGCTTCTGTCCATGGGATTTCCCAGAAATAAGAGAGCAGGGTGCCATTTCCTTCCCAGGGGATCTTCCTAACCCAGAGATTTGAACCCGCTTTTCCTGAATTGCAGGGGGGGATCTTGGCCACTGAGCCACCAGGAAAGCTCATCTTAGAGACCTAGAAACATGAGATTGGTTCTCAGATAGCAGTGGCCAAAGAAACCATGCAGCCTTGCACATTTGTGGAAGTGATAGCCGAGGATATCAGTGACAGTCAAAGTGATACCATAGCTTATGTTTTGGTGACAAGAAGAACTCAGTGCACCACCAAGCCAGGAGAAAGGACTTCAGAGCTCTTCTGATGTGCAGAGGGTCACACGTCCCAGGCAGCCCGCGAATCCTGTTACCTGACCCAAGCCAGCCGCCAGAAAGGGTGACCGATTGGGATAAAATAGAAAGTAAACAAACAAAAATGTGCTCATCATTTTAATTTTTTGTAGGAAGATGAGGAATATACAAGTCATAGTGAAGCAGTAGGGGGTGCTGAGAAAAGATGTTAACATCTATCACCAGCATTAATCAGCATCTTTATAGGTCAGGCACCCTGTGTTTATTCCCTACCTCATTTAACCTTCACAGCTGTCTGCGAAGTGGGCAGCTATTACCTCCACATCTCAAGTGAGCAGATGGAGGTGTGCAGTCATCTGCTATCACAGAGGAAAAGGGTGAACTCCATCAAAATGGATTGGACCCTTGAGCTTTGTGTTTGTCATATCAGATTATTCCCAATTTTAGTATTTCCAGTGACGTTTACCTGGGAAGTCTATTCTTTCCTTACCTGAAGCCACAGAGTGAAATGACAAGCTCTATGAAGTGCTTTAGGAGTAGATTCTAATGGGATAGTTATCATACCAGCCTCCTCAGGGACTAGGGGCCTTGAGTCTAAATGACTCAAGCTGTAGAGGAGCCAGACAGCGAGTGTCGTCACAGGGGTAGATACCTTCAGAAGGAAGGAGGCAGCCCCCGGGGTACTGATGAATTCACAAGAGTACCAAGGATGTTGTCTCCTCTCAGCAATCCCCGTTACCATTGAATGCAACTGGCGAATCAGGGAGAACTTTGTGGTGGATGTTCAGTCACTAAGTCAAGTCAGACTCTTTGCAACCCCATGGACTGTAGCCTACCAGGCTTCTGTCCATGGGATTTCCCAGAAATAAGAGAGCAGGGTGCCATTTCCTTCCCAGGGGATCTTCCTGACCCAGAGATTTGAACCCGCTTTTCCTGAATTGCAGGGGGGGATCTTGGCCACTGAGCCACCAGGAAAGCTCATCTTAGAGACCTAGAAACATGAGATTGGTTCTCAGATAGCAGTGGCCAAAGAAACCATGCAGCCTTGCACATTTGTGGAAGTGATAGCCGAGGATATCAGTGACAGTCAAAGTGATACCATAGCTTATGTTTTGGTGACAAGAAGAACTCAGTGCACCACCAAGCCAGGAGAAAGGACTTCAGAGCTCTTCTGATGTGCAGAGGGTCACACGTCCCAGGCAGCCCGCAGAATCCTGTTACCTGACCCGGGTGTCAGAGGACCAGCCGCAACACAGACGTTTTGACTTTGGTGATAGTGGCTGCCAAAATACCCACTCCAGAGAGAGAAGGTGTGTGATGTGGCCAAACCACACCACTAAACAAGGACGGCAGTTGTATGTAAACCTGGATCTTCTGCTTAATGAACAAGTGAAAAACGTTTTGCTAAGCGGTGTGAAAGCCACAGTGAACAGCCTGTGTCGGGCATGTTGGTAGCACCTTCGGCTCATGTTGTGTAGTATCTCAGAGGGTTAGTTCACACAATGGGGGGCGGGGATTTCCCCCTCTTAGCAAATGCAGGAAATCTGCAGCCTCTAAATATAATTTAAGATATTTGGTGGAAAGAGTGAAAATAAAACCTTCTCTTAATTCCTGATGAGAATCTGTTTCTTCTGAATATTGAATGGGTAGAAGGGTAAACTGGAAGGGAAGGAGAGATGCGGATTTGTTACAAAGTGGTGCTTCTTTTATGGAGAACAGTTTTTTTCTTTTCTCACAAAACAATAAGAATCTTAACTTTTCCTAGAGATCATCTTGTATAATGCCTATGGCACATTTTTTCTTCTTATTCTATGCATATTTATTTTCTGTGCTGAAATAGCCATGGAAATTTTCTGATATGTTTTAACAGGGGAAGATGGAAGACCAAGTTGGATTATTCAAGGATGAAGATTCAATCTTTCTCCTTTTCTAAACCTTTTCTTGCCTTTTGTCCATTTCAATTATTCACTCATTAAAATGTGGGTTTCAGAAATAAGAGAGCAGGGTGCCATTTCCTTCCCAGGGGATCTTCCTGACCCAGAGATTTGAACCCGCTTTTCCTGAATTGCAGGGGGGGATCTTGGCCACTGAGCCACCAGGAAAGCTCATCTTAGAGACCTAGAAACATGAGATTGGTTCTCAGATAGCAGTGGCCAAAGAAACCATGCAGCCTTGCACATTTGTGGAAGTGATAGCCGAGGATATCAGTGACAGTCAAAGTGATACCATAGCTTATGTTTTGGTGACAAGAAGAACTCAGTGCACCACCAAGCCAGGAGAAAGGACTTCAGAGCTCTTCTGATGTGCAGAGGGGTCACACGTCCCAGGCAGCCCCGCGGGAATCCTGTTACCTGACCCGGGTGTCAGAGGACCAGCCGCAACACAGACGTTTTGACTTTGGTGATAGTGGCTGCCAAAATACCCACTCCAGAGAGAGAAGGTGTGTGATGTGGCCAAACCACACCACTAAACAAGGACGGCAGTTGTATGTAAACCTGGATCTTCTGCTTAATGAACAAGTGAAAAACGTTTTGCTAAGCGGTGTGAAAGCCACAGTGAACAGCCTGTGTCGGGCATGTTGGTAGCACCTTCGGCTCATGTTGTGTAGTATCTCAGAGGGTTAGTTCACACAATGGGGGGCGGGGATTTCCCCCTCTTAGCAAATGCAGGAAATCTGCAGCCTCTAAATATAATTTAAGATATTTGGTGGAAAGAGTGAAAATAAAACCTTCTCTTAATTCCTGATGAGAATCTGTTTCTTCTGAATATTGAATGGGTAGAAGGGTAAACTGGAAGGGAAGGAGAGATGCGGATTTGTTACAAAGTGGTGCTTCTTTTATGGAGAACAGTTTTTTTCTTTTCTCACAAAACAATAAGAATCTTAACTTTTCCTAGAGATCATCTTGTATAATGCCTATGGCACATTTTTTCTTCTTATTCTATGCATATTTATTTTCTGTGCTGAAATAGCCATGGAAATTTTCTGATATGTTTTAACAGGGGAAGATGGAGAAGACCAAGTTGGATTATTCAAGGATGAAGATTCAATCTTTCTCCTTTTTCTAAACCTTTTCTTGCCTTTTGTCCATTTCAATATTCATTAACACCTACATTAAAGGATAAGACAGAAGGGGATAAAAGGAAATTATTCCCTTTCAGATATTATTAATCTTTTAGACTATTAATCTTTCATTAATGATACCTCTAATCAAAACTATGTTTAACCTTCCCCTTTGCTGGAAAGCTGATGGTTTTTCTCAGGGTGTCAGGTATGTTTCTATTCTACAGTATCTTGCAGTTGGTTGAGGAATTGCAAAATTTAAGTCATTTTACAGGGTCCTATACCTAATGTTTGTTTCTGAATATACATAGCACACTGATTATTCGTGACCTACTATTATTTATGCTAATCATTTGTTATCATTGTATTGTTTCTGTATATGTTTTAGCTGGTGGCTATGTGTATATCTGTGTTTTTTAAAGAGTGTTCTTTGGATTACATACTTTGAAATCCTTTTAATAGTTGCTAGAAAGATAACATTGCCAGTTATTTAGCATTAAAACAAAAGTCAAGCTGTAACGTGTCATTTAAAGATATAGTGAACGGCAGATAGGTATGTTTGATCTTCGTCAGAAATTTCTGGACCTGTAAGGAAGTTCTTTGGCAGAGTTTTGCGTTTCTGTGGATGAACCTCTCAGGGATTCTGTGCCCGTCACCCACTGTCCTTCCTACAATGTATGAGTCTCACTCTTCTAATTAAGTGACATGTGGTAGGAGCAGAGTAAAATATGTTACTGATGATGATTTGGCAAAATCATTAATAATTATAATGAATATTTTACTGCCAGTGCCAAACACTGTGTTATTTGCAATGAATGCATTATTTAGTCCTCACAAGTGATATATAAGATTCGTATCATTATTGTTTGCATTTTATAGATGAGACAACCAGAGGATGAGAGAATTTAATTAATCAAGCTGGTGAAGGCGGGGATCAGAATTTAAACTTGGCCATCAGGGTTCTGAGCACATACTCTTAGCCACCATGCCAAGGAGTCTGAAATGCATACTAAGATCGCCACGGTGTGCTGTGTGGAAGTGATGACCTTATGGAACCAAGTGAGGCTAAGGTACCCAACTTTAATGAGATTGACTACTTTTGCTATAAACACTGTAGCAGTCAGCACAGAGTCTAGGAAGAGGAAAGGCAGTGAGCAAGGATTTATCACTATTCAAGCAAGACTTTAAAGAGATGAGTCTATGCATGATCAGCTGGTAAAGAATCCACCTTCATTAGAGGAGAGCCCTGTTTGACTCCTGGGTTGGAAAGATGCCCTGGAGACGGGAATGGCTACCCACTCCAGTAGTCTTGCCTAGAGAATTCCGTGGACAGAGGAGCCTGGCGAGCTATAGTCCATAGAGTTGCAAGGAGTCAGACGACTGAGTGACAAACGCTTTCACTTTTCACGATGTGTGACTGGTGGAAGCAAAGCCTTCTTGCCTCTAGAGGAGAGAGTGACCTTTCTTCAGGTTACCAGATGCTCGTGGCCCTTTTCCAGAGAGCATATTCCCCACTGCCTGCTTGTTAACCCATCTTTCATATGCAAGTTGGTCTCCAAATTGAATATGCCTCAAAATCCAGTAACCTATGCAAATGAGTTCTTTTGGATGAAAATAAATGGACTCACTGGCTTATGGATGATGCTACTGCATTTTTGACTGTGCTGTTCATCCCACTAGAAAGCCAAGTTTCTGGATGTGGGCAGAGGAGTTTGGGTTCTGATGTCTGCTCAGTTGCAATCCTTCCTATTGGTGAAAGCTTTATCAGTCAGAGGACATGTGGTAGGAGCAGAGTAAATATGACAGATGAAAATCATTAATAATTATAATGACTATTTTCCTGTCAGTGCCAAACACTGTGTTATTTGCAATGAATGCATTATTTAGTCCTCACAAGTGATATATAAGATTCGTATCATTATTGTTTGCATTTTATAGATGAGACAACCAGAGGATGAGAGAATTTAATTAATCAAGCTGGTGAAGGCGGGGATCAGAATTTAAACTTGGCCATCAGGGTTCTGAGCACATACTCTTAGCCACCATGCCAAGGAGTCTGAAATGCATACTAAGATCGCCACGGTGTGCTGTGTGGAAGTGATGACCTTATGGAACCAAGTGAGGCTAAGGTACCCAACTTTAATGAGATTGACTACTTTTGCTATAAACACTGTAGCAGTCAGCACAGAGTCTAGGAAGAGGAAAGGCAGTGAGCAAGGATTTATCACTATTCAAGCAAGACTTTAAAGAGATGAGTCTATGCATGATCAGCTGGTAAAGAATCCACCTTCATTAGAGGAGAGCCCTGTTTGACTCCTGGGTTGGAAAGATGCCCTGGAGACGGGAATGGCTACCCACTCCAGTAGTCTTGCCTAGAGAATTCCGTGGACAGAGGAGCCTGGCGAGCTATAGTCCATAGAGTTGCAAGGAGTCAGACGACTGAGTGACAAACGCTTTCACTTTTCACGATGTGTGACTGGTGGAAGCAAAGCCTTCTTGCCTCTAGAGGAGAGAGTGACCTTTCTTCAGGTTACCAGATGCTCGTGGCCCTTTTCCAGAGAGCATATTCCCCACTGCCTGCTTGTTAACCCATCTTTCATATGCAAGTTGGTCTCCAAATTGAATATGCCTCAAAATCCAGTAACCTATGCAAATGAGTTCTTTTGGATGAAAATAAATGGACTCACTGGCTTATGGATGATGCTACTGCATTTTTGACTGTGCTGTTCATCCCACTAGAAAGCCAAGTTTCTGGATGTGGGCAGAGGAGTTTGGGTTCTGATGTCTGCTCAGTTGCAATCCTTCCTATTGGTGAAAGCTTTATCACGTAGAGGGACATGTCTCCAGGATTTTGATATTTCTGTGTTCTAATCTTACAAACAAGCAAAGCTAGCACTTGGGAAATGCAAAATTGGCTTAGGTACTTGTTCCACTCTTAAGTGGGTCTCCAGGGATCATCCAGGGTATCCCCAAGCCTGTTTGTCTACCCACACATTTCAATTTAAACCTCTTATTGAAATGCCCTTTACCAGCCCTTTTGAGCAAGCTTAATCATTTTCATCAAAGAAGCTATCTATCCAGATGATATTTTGGCCTGGAACATTGGTTCTTCAACATGGCTACAAATTAAAATAACTCCAAGGGGTTTTCAACAATACTGATGCCCAGACCACATCTCATAGCAATTCTAGTCAGAATACCTGGGAGAGAAGCTAGACTGTCTCAAACTCCCAGGTAATACCATTATAAAGGCAATGTGAGAAATACAGATCAGATTGAACAGATAGGATTATTGTTGTTTAGTTGCTAAGCCGTGTCAACCTCTTTTTTTCTTTTTATTTGAAGTTTGTTTTTAAAATTTGGCTTTTATTGGTTTTTATTTATTTTCATCCAATCTTTATTCTTTTGGCATGTGTGGGCCTCCCATTGCAGTGACCTCTCTCGGTGCAGAGTGCCGACTCTGGGCGCACATGCTCCAGAGTGCTGGCTGCTAATTGGTCATACCTGTCCAACCACTCCATGACACATGGGATCTTCCTGCACCAGGGATTGAACCTGTGCCCCTTGCACTGGAAGGCGGACTCCCTACATACTGGACCACCAGGGAACCCCCGTGAGAGCCTCTTTTGCCATCCCATGGACTAGCCCACAAAGCTCTTCTGTCCATAGGATTTCCTAGGCAAGAATACTGGAGTGGGTATCCATTTCCTTTTCCACGGGAGTTTCCCAAACCAGGGACGGAACCCACATCCCCTGTATTGGCAGATTCTTGACCACTGAGCCACCAAGGAAGCAGATAGGAATATGTCTTAAGTCGTTAGTAGCACCAGCTTTCCCTTTTCATATAGTAAACATTGAAACCACCTAATCCTCATTATTTCTTATTTACTCTTTTAAGGAAGATGATATGTGAAATAAAGTAGAGCTTCAAGTATATTTTCTAATTCTAATATTTTTGTTTGTTTAGCTGTTTGTTTATTTTATTCATTTGCAAATTTGATTTTGAGAAACATATCTGAATAGATTTATTGTAAACTAAGGGACGTGTGTTCCCATTATAATTGGCACAGTCTTTCTTTGTAGTTCTAAAAGAACCATGAAAGTCAGACCTACATCCCTAATGCTATTTTATGACTACATTTTCATAACAATTTACTGAAATTATAAATGGTGGATACATGCATGTTTATATATATGCATTTCTGTGTTTTACTAACTATTGTGGTAAATTTTCTATATTTTAATATTATTTCTATGAAAAAATGAAAAGCAGCCACTTTGCAGAATTCCAGATGACACTTTTTACATCGTTGCCTATGCAAATTATGCCTTTTAGAATTATGCAAGGGAAAGTGGCAATAACTAATTATTATGGTTTTGTTTGTGTTTTGTTAATTTTTGTGTGTGTGTGTATGTTTTGTTAATGTTCAAGATCTTTCTTGAAAAAAATTTCCCATGGACACAAACACATGCACACACGTCCCTCTAGGTCTCAGTTACAAAGTCTAAGAATAATTGGTAATTTATGATTGCTTCTGGTTCACAGGATATTTTACCCTTGGGCTCTAAGACCTCAGCTTTTTGAACTGCCTCCCCTCGTGGTCCATGTGAAGTCTTCATTTGCTGAGACGTGAACTTTCACATTCTCGTATTTCCTAGCATCTTTGCAAGGCTTGCCGGTATCAGCCATCTCTTTCCTCAGTGACCACAGCCCCAATACTGTCTTCTTACCTTACTCCTCTTCGTCCTCCTTTTGTTTTTGGCTATATACATGTAATGATCCTTAATTTACCCTTCTTTCATGAAGACTTTATTCATCTAATTGGATGCAGAAAACTGTCATGTAGAAGACCTAAAATCTTTGTCTATTTATAACTCCAGTCTTTCTCTAAATAATCATACCTACACTTACAACTGCTTCAAAGTCAGCACGTACAGAGCTCTGCTCTGTCTGCCCCTGAACGAATCTGAGAATCATTTATTAAGTTGAGCATAAAGTACATCATATGCATTGACTAATTTTTCTCTATCCTGATGCACAGATATTGCATTTACCAATGCTCAGCAGTTTTAAGATCCACTGGAAGAGTAAACCAACAACTGAGGAACCCAGTCCCATCTTAGTCACCTGTACTGTATAACTTTATACATATCTCACCTCTCTAAGTTTTATTTTTCTGATATGAAAACTGTGGCTGATTGGCAAAATGAACTCTACATCCCTAATGCTATTTTATGACTACATTTTCATAACAATTTACTGAAATTATAAATGGTGGATACATGCATGTTTATATATATGCATTTCTGTGTTTTACTAACTATTGTGGTAAATTTTCTATATTTTAATATTATTTCTATGAAAAAATGAAAAGCAGCCACTTTGCAGAATTCCAGATGACACTTTTTACATCGTTGCCTATGCAAATTATGCCTTTTAGAATTATGCAAGGGAAAGTGGCAATAACTAATTATTATGGTTTTGTTTGTGTTTTGTTAATTTTTGTGTGTGTGTGTATGTTTTGTTAATGTTCAAGATCTTTCTTGAAAAAAATTTCCCATGGACACAAACACATGCACACACGTCCCTCTAGGTCTCAGTTACAAAGTCTAAGAATAATTGGTAATTTATGATTGCTTCTGGTTCACAGGATATTTTACCCTTGGGCTCTAAGACCTCAGCTTTTTGAACTGCCTCCCCTCGTGGTCCATGTGAAGTCTTCATTTGCTGAGACGTGAACTTTCACATTCTCGTATTTCCTAGCATCTTTGCAAGGCTTGCCGGTATCAGCCATCTCTTTCCTCAGTGACCACAGCCCCAATACTGTCTTCTTACCTTACTCCTCTTCGTCCTCCTTTTGTTTTTGGCTATATACATGTAATGATCCTTAATTTACCCTTCTTTCATGAAGACTTTATTCATCTAATTGGATGCAGAAAACTGTCATGTAGAAGACCTAAAATCTTTGTCTATTTATAACTCCAGTCTTTCTCTAAATAATCATACCTACACTTACAACTGCTTCAAAGTCAGCACGTACAGAGCTCTGCTCTGTCTGCCCCTGAACGAATCTGAGAATCATTTATTAAGTTGAGCATAAAGTACATCATATGCATTGACTAATTTTTCTCTATCCTGATGCACAGATATTGCATTTACCAATGCTCAGCAGTTTTAAGATCCACTGGAAGAGTAAACCAACAACTGAGGAACCCAGTCCCATCTTAGTCACCTGTACTGTATAACTTTATACATATCTCACCTCTCTAAGTTTTATTTTTCTGATATGAAAACTGTGGCTGATTGGCAAAATGAACTCTGAATGGATAACTCTCAACTTGCACCTACTAGTATTATCTTAGTGAATGAATGTTTATTTCCTCTCTTTGAATTTACCTTGTATAATCTGTCTCAATGAAGTAGTGGACTCTTGACAATTCAGCTTACTTTAGCTTCTCCTCAAGCTTCCTTTCTTGGAGATAGAATTGATGAACATTGTGCATTCATTTCCTTATTTGAAAAGTGCTCACAGAATTGCTGTTTTTCTTTCCTTGGAATCTAGGGATCAAACTAGACCCCTTCTTTCTTTCTTTTTTTTTTTTTTTTTGCTTCTAAGTCATCATTAATTTTTCATCCATCTTTATTCTTTGGCATGTGTGGGCCTCCTATTGCAGTGGCCTCTCTCATTGCAGAGCACTGGCTCTGGGCACATGCGTTCCAGAGCACTGACTTGTAATTGGACACACCAGCCCAGCTGTTCCTCGGTATGTGGGATCTTCCTGGGCCAGGGATTGAACCAGTGCCCCATGCACTGCAAGGTGGACTCTTTACCCACTAGACCACCAGAGAAGCCCTAGAATTGCCTTTTTTACTGGCTTCCCCAGGAAATGCCCTTCATTACAACTGGGCTGAGTGGGACTTGTGAGGTTTTAGTTAGTTGGCATTTCCAAGACTATTGCTTTTCTGCCAGACTGTCCGTTGCCCTCTTATGCCTCTTTAATTTGCTAAAGTGTTAGCAATTAGTACTGATTTGCTTAACAAGGTGCCAAGCCTGCCACATCAGGCTTTATAAGAAGAGAAACTCAGACATGGGAAGATCTTTATTTTCAACTCTTTGCCTTCTTTAATTTTGCCTTTTTAAAGTAGAAATTAAAAACAAATCATACCTACACTTACAACTGCTTCAAAGTCGTCAGCTGTCTGTCCCCTGAACGAATCTGAGAATCATTTATTAAGTTGAGCATAAAGTACATCATATGCATTGACTAATTTTTCTCTATCCTGATGCACAGATATTGCATTTACCAATGCTCAGCAGTTTTAAGATCCACTGGAAGAGTAAACCAACAACTGAGGAACCCAGTCCCATCTTAGTCACCTGTACTGTATAACTTTATACATATCTCACCTCTCTAAGTTTTATTTTTCTGATATGAAAACTGTGGCTGATTGGCAAAATGAACTCTGAATGGATAACTCTCAACTTGCACCTACTAGTATTATCTTAGTGAATGAATGTTTATTTCCTCTCTTTGAATTTACCTTGTATAATCTGTCTCAATGAAGTAGTGGACTCTTGACAATTCAGCTTACTTTAGCTTCTCCTCAAGCTTCCTTTCTTGGAGATAGAATTGATGAACATTGTGCATTCATTTCCTTATTTGAAAAGTGCTCACAGAATTGCTGTTTTTCTTTCCTTGGAATCTAGGGATCAAACTAGACCCCTTCTTTCTTTCTTTTTTTTTTTTTTTTGCTTCTAAGTCATCATTAATTTTTCATCCATCTTTATTCTTTGGCATGTGTGGGCCTCCTATTGCAGTGGCCTCTCTCATTGCAGAGCACTGGCTCTGGGCACATGCGTTCCAGAGCACTGACTTGTAATTGGACACACCAGCCCAGCTGTTCCTCGGTATGTGGGATCTTCCTGGGCCAGGGATTGAACCAGTGCCCCATGCACTGCAAGGTGGACTCTTTACCCACTAGACCACCAGAGAAGCCCTAGAATTGCCTTTTTTACTGGCTTCCCCAGGAAATGCCCTTCATTACAACTGGGCTGAGTGGGACTTGTGAGGTTTTAGTTAGTTGGCATTTCCAAGACTATTGCTTTTCTGCCAGACTGTCCGTTGCCCTCTTATGCCTCTTTAATTTGCTAAAGTGTTAGCAATTAGTACTGATTTGCTTAACAAGGTGCCAAGCCTGCCACATCAGGCTTTATAAGAAGAGAAACTCAGACATGGGAAGATCTTTATTTTCAACTCTTTTTGCCTTCTTTTGCCAAAATATGCTGCAGGGATTTCTGGCTTGCCTCTTAAATTATATGTGAAATTATGTAAGAAATCAGATAACCAGATAACAAAGGGGAATTACATTGCATCAGCAAGGAATAATTAATCAGAAAAAATTCTAAAGTTGTAAAATATTAGTGTTCCTCAAGTGTTTAAAAGAATGAAAGGAATTATATTAGTCTGAAAGGAATTCATTGCAACGTGTGTTTTATCCTCAAATAGTTAAATGATCTCTTTTAATCTACTTAAGCAGGTCATTACTGACATCTTAATTGCAAATATATTTCTCCCTGGCCAATAGCCAACCTACCACATGATATTCTGCTTTATTTAGGTATTTAGTGATATGTATATACCAAGCATTATATTTCTATGAAATTCTCTGCAGCTGCCTTTTTTCTTAGCTAGTTCCTTTTGCTTCCTTTGTAGATAAGCAAAGAACCATGTCTTTAAATGAGCTAACATGGATGTTCTGTATTGAACAAAGACTACTTTCTGTTTATTGATTGATAGTTTGGAGATGACGAAGAGCCTACCTTATATCAGCAGTGAGAGAGCTCAACTGGTAACATGTCATGCATTTGGAGTTAACCAGGCACTATTCATGGCCCCACAGAGTATATTATTTTAACGATTTCATACGCAGTGTTAAAGAGGAATTACTAAACAAACAAACAAATAAGACAAAAGAAATGTCCCCTGCCTTTCAGTGGACTAACCCTGCAGCGCCTACTGTCAAGAGGAGGTCATTGAACAATAGGCTCAGTGTTTGCAAACTCAGCACCCGGAAATCTCTCTCCTGGTTTGTCCTTTGTTTTTCCGATGTAAAAAGATTAGCTCAGAAGGATTAAGTATTGGAAGAATACTTTAGTTAACGATGTTATGATCATACTAAGAATATTGAAGAAAGATAAAATTACCCAAATCCATAAACAGTGTGCAAAGGTAATGTGGAGCTAAAGAAATTTATCAAATAACTTTTCAAGGTAGTAGTCTGGATCACTGGCTTATACTTTTGTCTCTTGCTCATCACCTTTTCTATCTACTATGTATTCAATTTCCATTGCTTTATCTAGGCATATAGATACCTGGTACCAACTGCAGAAAAATACAGAGGAAAGAATAGTTATAATTGCCCTGTTATACAGTTTATCTATATAGACATCCTTCATCTACAAATACAGTCTGAAAATAATTGCTATCAAGACATTGTAAAAAGCTAGAGTGAGAAAAGTAATAAGGATTGAAAATCTTGAAGACTCTATAGATATGCCACTGATTTTGAGACTTTAAATAACTTTAAATCACGATACATAAGCTGGGACTCAATATCTCAGTTCATCCTGGAGTTACTGTCACTAGATTATATATATATATTTTTTTAAATTTTGGACTCTTATTGTTTTTTTAACTATTCATTTTCACCCATCTTTATTCTTTGGCCTGTGTAGGCCTCCCATCACAGTGACCTCTCATTGCAGAGCACCAGCTCTGGGCGCATGTGCTCCAGAGCATTGGCTTGTAATTGGACACATGGGCCCAGGTGCTGCGCAGCACATGGGATCTTCCCAGGCCAGGGATCGAACTGGTGCCCCTTGCCCTGCAAGGTGGAGTCTTTACCCACTGGACCACCAGGGAAGCCCACTAGATTATATTTTAATGTTATCCTCCAAGCTTTCATTGAAGAACACTGTGCCCTAAGAACTTTTATCAAAGTCAGGAATATATTTACCATCTAGGTGTCAAGGGCCCTGGCCTCTGTGTCCTTCTGTCCACTCTGCTAAGGCATCGGACAGGAACAAACAAACAAATAAGACAAAAGAAATGTCCCCTGCCTTTCAGTGGACTAACCCTGCAGCGCCTACTGTCAAGAGGAGGTCATTGAACAATAGGCTCAGTGTTTGCAAACTCAGCACCCGGAAATCTCTCTCCTGGTTTGTCCTTTGTTTTTCCGATGTAAAAAGATTAGCTCAGAAGGATTAAGTATTGGAAGAATACTTTAGTTAACGATGTTATGATCATACTAAGAATATTGAAGAAAGATAAAATTACCCAAATCCATAAACAGTGTGCAAAGGTAATGTGGAGCTAAAGAAATTTATCAAATAACTTTTCAAGGTAGTAGTCTGGATCACTGGCTTATACTTTTGTCTCTTGCTCATCACCTTTTCTATCTACTATGTATTCAATTTCCATTGCTTTATCTAGGCATATAGATACCTGGTACCAACTGCAGAAAAATACAGAGGAAAGAATAGTTATAATTGCCCTGTTATACAGTTTATCTATATAGACATCCTTCATCTACAAATACAGTCTGAAAATAATTGCTATCAAGACATTGTAAAAAGCTAGAGTGAGAAAAGTAATAAGGATTGAAAATCTTGAAGACTCTATAGATATGCCACTGATTTTGAGACTTTAAATAACTTTAAATCACGATACATAAGCTGGGACTCAATATCTCAGTTCATCCTGGAGTTACTGTCACTAGATTATATATATATATTTTTTTAAATTTTGGACTCTTATTGTTTTTTTAACTATTCATTTTCACCCATCTTTATTCTTTGGCCTGTGTAGGCCTCCCATCACAGTGACCTCTCATTGCAGAGCACCAGCTCTGGGCGCATGTGCTCCAGAGCATTGGCTTGTAATTGGACACATGGGCCCAGGTGCTGCGCAGCACATGGGATCTTCCCAGGCCAGGGATCGAACTGGTGCCCCTTGCCCTGCAAGGTGGAGTCTTTACCCACTGGACCACCAGGGAAGCCCACTAGATTATATTTTAATGTTATCCTCCAAGCTTTCATTGAAGAACACTGTGCCCTAAGAACTTTTATCAAAGTCAGGAATATATTTACCATCTAGGTGTCAAGGGCCCTGGCCTCTGTGTCCTTCTGTCCACTCTGCAAGGTAAGGCGCATCGGACAGGATAGTGCTCAGACATCCCTGCTTCCTAGAGGAAGTGGTTTTCAGTCCCCTCTGTGATTACGCAAGTAATCATCTTTCTTGTCACTTTGGCTGCCAAAAAGATCAGAGTAAAATTTGAAACCTCAATACAGCAATTAGGTTTGACCTTTTTTATCTACATTTTTAAGCCTTCTATTCCTTGGTTTTGATCTTTTTTTCACTACTCTGTCATTATTTCCTTGAAAACATTTGAATAATATGATCTATGAAGTAGGCCGTGTAGGCATCTCCATTTTCCTGAGGCAAATTTTTGCTATATGTTGATTAAGTGATGTTTCCAAGGTTTCATTGCTAAGCTAAGAGATAAACATAGACTTTTTCCTACAAGGTCATGTTCTCTTCACTTGAAGCCAGGGATTCTCAGTGGGAAGGGGTTGACGGAGGGCGGGGGCAGGAGTGTGATGTTGTTCTCCTTGAGGCATTTCATAGCATTGGGAAATAATTTTAGTTATTGCAAACGTGGATAGGCTTGATACTAGCATCTCATGGGTGATTCTACAATGTATAGGTCAGATCCCCCTTTGAGCAGGCATCCAACTCAAAATGTCAGTAGTGCTGACTGAGAGATCCTGCTTACAGGTAACCCTCTTTAACAGTATTTTCCTTTTTTAAAATTTGGCCTCTTTTATTGTTTTTTTTTTATTTATTTATTTTCATCCATGTTTATTTTTTGGCCTGTGTGGGCCTCCCATTGCATTAACCTCCCTCCTTGCAGAGCACTGGCTCTGGGTGGATGTACTCCAGAGCACTGGCTCATAATTGGACACACTGGTCCAGCAACTCCACAGCATGTGGGATTCTCCCAGTTTAGGAATGGAACCAGTGACTCTTGACTGCAAGGCGGACTCTTTACCCACTGGACCACCAGGGAAGTCCTTCAATAGTATTTTTAAAACAGTTTTTGTATGACTTGTCATGCCATCTTTCTCTTTTGTCATTTTACTGTCAGCACATTTGTCAGTTGTCTAAGTAGCTGTTAGTCACTCAGTCATGTCTGACTCTGCGACCCCATGAACTGTGGCTCCTCTGTCTGTGGAATTCTCCAGACAAGAATTCTGGAGTGGGTAGCCATCCCCTTCTCCAGGGAATCTTCCTGACCCAGGGATCAAACTAGGGTTTTCTGCATGCAGGCAGATTCTTTACTGTCTGGCCACCAGGGAAGCACATTGTGAGCTGTCTCCATTTTACTAATGTTTTGCAATTGTATTCTTTTATTGCCTAATTTGATAGTGTTTTTCACTTTTCATTGCTTTTAATTGCACTTCATGGTTTACCTTTTACATGATTTAACAAGAATAAGAATTTATCAGGGCTTCTGTGGTGGTCTAGTGGGTAAGGACACCGCCTTGCAGTGCAAGGGGCTCCAGTTCGGTCCCTGGCCTGGGAAGATCCCATGTGCCGTGGAGCAGCTGGACCCTGTGTCCAACTACCAAGCCATAGCTCTGGAGCGCATGCACCCAGAGCTGGTGCTCTGCAGTGAGAGAGGCCACTGCAACAGGAGACCCACACAGGCCAAAATCAAAGATGGAAATAAACAAACTACCACTAGAAGTTGCAAAAAAATAAATAAATAAAAAAGAAGAAGAAGCCCAAACCCCGCAACTGGAGAAAAGCTCCCATAGAAGTGAAGATCCAGCACAGCCAGAAATAAATAAAAAGATTGAAAAAAAAAAAGAATTTATCAAAGAGGAATACAAAGCGTTCTGGCTCCTGAAATTGAGAGTACTGTCTTTGGTAATAGGAAGTGTACAAGGTCCTTCTTTTTCTGTAATCCACTAGACTTGGATACTGTTTCTCTCGTAGGACTTCCAGCTCCTTGATTGGAATCTTCCAACTAAGCTCATCTCCTTCGATGTTTAATCTCCGAAAGAACTGCTTTTACCTTGCTGCTTTATAAAGAACACAGATTATTGAAAATGACTTCCAGTCTAATTTCCTCAAAGAATTTATCTTCTTGAGAGAGGCAGTATAAATCTTTTGGGGAAAAAAATGCCTTCCTTTCTGTGCTCTCTACAAAAATGAACTGAAGGATGTTCTCTGTTGAAACTACAGTAAACTAAAGGAAGCATAGTTGGGTGCTGGGTGGAAAGATGAGGAAGAGAGGTAAGGAGGTTTTTTACGCTGGTTCAGTGAGAGCTCAGAATAAGGAGATCCATCCTTGGATGGTTATCTGGAAAATGCACCTTACAAAGTATTGTGTCAGCTGTGAACTGAGGTCGAGGAAGAGTTGTAGATCTCCCCTGAAAGGTGCTGAGAAATGCTCTTCAGGCACTCATGCCTGACAGGATGAGAGAGAAGAGACTGAGGTGAGAAAGCAGTTGGTGGAATTAAGGAATGGAAAGAGAGTTATGGTGACTGGAACTCGGTGAGGAAGCTCCTGGACTTGATTTGCAGAACTTGGTAATGGACTGTTGCAGTGGCCAAGAGAAGCATCAGCAGTAGCTCCCAGATGTCCAAGGGCCATGACTGGCTGATTAATAGAGCCACTTATGAGCTAGCAAAGACCAGAGAGAGTGTTTCTCAGAAGACGAAATGGGCAATACAGGTTTCTTTTGTTCTGTTTTTATGTTTGTTTGCCCATTTTCTTTCTCTTTTCTGTGGTTCTCTTTTTTCTTCTCCTTTTAGATATCAACAGGGACATTTCAATTAGGAAATTAAGCACATGGGTCTGACATTCTTTGAGGCAACTAGACTATGGTTTAATTCTGGAGTACATTATAGCCACAGGAATGAATAAGATCACCAAGAAAAAGAGTTTCCAAAAGAATACTGACAACTCAGAATGGAGCCTTGGAGAATTCCAACATTTAGAGCTCAAATGTCGGATGAGAAGGAGAAAGAAAATTAAGAGAAACCAGAGGTGTATTATCTGGTGATCGTACTCCTGAAGTCAGTAGCAAGTAGTGAGTGATGAAATGTATTTAGATAGCATAACACTTTACAGTGTAAGTCTAGTCCCACAAACAAAGAGTCAACCTCTCTGTCTTGGTTGGAAAGCTGTTTTCCAGTTTTTGAAATAATATTTTTTATTTATCTTACTGGTAATAAATTGGTAGGGAGTCTAAAAATGGAAATATCAAACTGGACTGAGAGAAAAAGGAAGAGTAGAATGCTGATTATATCATAATCCAGTAAAATATTTTAGTGAAAACTTACAAACTGAAAGGAAATTATAGGAAGATATTAATTACAGATTATCATACTGTTTATTCACATTTCTTGGTGAATGGAAGGTTATACATGGAAAAATACATATCCAAGTTATTTTTTTATATGTGTGTTAGTTAAAATACCATGCAGTTAAACCCATACTTTCTGTTATCTGGGATTTTTAATCCATCATAGCTGTATGATATCACACTAGCCATCCAATATGAATCTTGACTAATGCTTTGATGTGGTTTTTTTTTTTTTTTGAAATATACGTGGTTTGACTGGGGCTCTACTTCAAAGAGAAATCAGTCTTTTAATGGAAAAGAGCTTTTTCCTTGTTTAGAGGCAAGCATGTGAAAGTCCTAAACTGGTATAGATAAAAAACAGCTCTCAAAGTGCCAGAGGATCAGACAGAGGAGCCAACGGCAGAGGACTCAGAGGTTTAAATCCTAGTCAGCTTCCAAGCAAATACTTCTTTGCCCACATCATTTGAAAACTTTCAATTTTGGTTTGAGGGGACAGTAGTAAGACCGGGTTTCCTGAGTTTGCTGTTAAATTATGATTTCTGATTATGCTGGAAAGCTTTGACAACAGAAGCACACGCATTTGAAACTTTTTGCAACTTCACACTCAACAAAGTTCATGACCCAGATTAAATAAGGCTTGATTATGATTAGCAACCAAGATTTTAGGAAATGTTTATCATTTTCCTAAAGTTATGTATTGGTCTGTTTTGAGATTGGGATGCCTTTTTTTTTTTTTTTTTGATTCTTACTTACAAGGATCATTATCCCCATCTCTCAGCAAAAACAAAAAATGCTTTCATAGTGTTTCCTGAATATCAGAGCAAGCCAAAGCATCTTATTATTTACAAAAGAATTTTTATGTCTCAGAGTGTAAACTATCAGTTTTACTTCTGAAGAAAGAACAATATGTCAAAATTTTTAACTAATATTTGGGAGTGAATCAAATAGTGTATTTTTGTTTTCCTGTCTGGCAGGTAGAATGCTTAGATATATTATTTATTCAGTCATCTTAATATATTTAAAACATTCTTGTCATGACAATAGCTGAAAAAAACTGTTACTGAGTCCCCAATCACTCTGCTCGCCACAGGCCAGGCCAGTGAATCCCAGAGAGGAGGTGTTGAGGCAAGGCAAATGACTTTGTTCAGAAAGCAGCTGACCAAGGAGATGGTAGGCTACCACCTCAGAAATAACCATCTTATTGGGATTTGGGTGCCAAGTTTTTTTACAGATCAGAGATGAGGGGAGGTGAGGAAGCAAAGTAGAAAGACCTATAATCTTGCAAACATCTCTTAGAATGGCAAGCCTCAGGCAGAGGATGTGTTAGCTTCTCTCTTCCTGGCATCTGTCTACAGGGTTCTGAACAAAGGCATTTTACTTCAACGGTCAGGCAGGGCGGGGTCCTCAAGAGGCAAGCCATTAAATATGATTATAATAATAAAAACAATGGAAGGCAAGTCAAAGAAACTGTTTGCAAGTCTGAATGAGAAGCAACAGAGGACTCAGAGGTTTAAATCCTAGTCAGCTTCCAAGCAAATACTTCTTTGCCCACATCATTTGAAAACTTTCAATTTTGGTTTGAGGGGACAGTAGTAAGACCGGGTTTCCTGAGTTTGCTGTTAAATTATGATTTCTGATTATGCTGGAAAGCTTTGACAACAGAAGCACACGCATTTGAAACTTTTTGCAACTTCACACTCAACAAAGTTCATGACCCAGATTAAATAAGGCTTGATTATGATTAGCAACCAAGATTTTAGGAAATGTTTATCATTTTCCTAAAGTTATGTATTGGTCTGTTTTGAGATTGGGATGCCTTTTTTTTTTTTTTTTTGATTCTTACTTACAAGGATCATTATCCCCATCTCTCAGCAAAAACAAAAAATGCTTTCATAGTGTTTCCTGAATATCAGAGCAAGCCAAAGCATCTTATTATTTACAAAAGAATTTTTATGTCTCAGAGTGTAAACTATCAGTTTTACTTCTGAAGAAAGAACAATATGTCAAAATTTTTAACTAATATTTGGGAGTGAATCAAATAGTGTATTTTTGTTTTCCTGTCTGGCAGGTAGAATGCTTAGATATATTATTTATTCAGTCATCTTAATATATTTAAAACATTCTTGTCATGACAATAGCTGAAAAAAACTGTTACTGAGTCCCCAATCACTCTGCTCGCCACAGGCCAGGCCAGTGAATCCCAGAGAGGAGGTGTTGAGGCAAGGCAAATGACTTTGTTCAGAAAGCAACTGACCAAGGAGATGGTAGGCTACCACCTCAGAAATAACCATCTTATTGGGATTTGGGTGCCAAGTTTTTTTACAGATCAGAGATGAGGGGAGGTGAGGAAGCAAAGTAGAAAGACCTATAATCTTGCAAACATCTCTTAGAATGGCAAGCCTCAGGCAGAGGATGTGTTAGCTTCTCTCTTCCTGGCATCTGTCTACAGGGTTCTGAACAAAGGCATTTTACTTCAACGGTCAGGCAGGGCGGGGTCCTCAAGAGGCAAGCCATTAAATATGATTATAATAATAAAAACAATGGAAGGCAAGTCAAAGAAACTGTTTGCAGCATGGAGTCAGAATTGGTTTCTTCCCTGAAACAAAACTATGGCTATAAAATAACCCCAGTAAAGTATCAGGAAGTTTCAATAAGTGTATTTTGACTTTTATTTAACAGCTGTTTCTTCTGAACACTATGCTCTAGAAACTAAAATTGTTCTTCAGATACATTGTTTGGACATCAATTTATTATTGCAAGTTTTTTCCAGCAACAATATCTGAAATATAGTTTTAGTATAAAACTCCCTTAACAGGCTTGCATTGTCTTTACGCATTTCATTAAGGCCAGAAGACACTTGCAAAATGGAGAACATAATTATGGTGAAAATTATGTGGAAAAATCTTGCAAACATCTCTTGCCATTCTAAGAGATGTTTGCAAGATTAATGGTCTTTTTGTACAAGTATCATTCTAATAATGAAAATATGGATAGTGTATGTTGGTTGTTTAATTTGTGTTCCCAGGAATTGTTTACTTTCTTATCAAGAAGCTCAAATTCAATGGCTATCTTCCTTTCATATGGCTGGCTAGGGAAACCAGCAAGATTCACATTGTGATTATACTAAGGTGATCAAAACATTGAGACATTGTGGTAATGTTAGTTAAGGCTCCAAATTCATTATCTAAATCACACTTGCTTTAGATTTTCCATTTAATGGAAATACCGACCTTGAGTGTGGACCCTTGAGATCATTCTATAGGAACAAAGAACTCCTACGTTTGTACATAGATATTCCCTTCCAAATGCAAACATCAGAATAAAGCTGCCACACTGAGCATCAACAGCATCTTTTCCTTTAGGAAAGCCATAATTCTAAAGAAGTTTAAATAATTTTGAAAAAAAAAAAACACAACACTTTTCTTCACAAGATTTAGTTCTTTTTTTTTTAATTACATTTTCTTAGATTATCACTTTTTTCATTGGAAAACCCTGAAATACCAAACAACATTATATTTTAAATTGTAGCCAAAGTTAAAACTTTGAGAGACAATTAAAAGTTCAGTGAAAATCAGCTTCAGTCATTCTGTGGTCCAAATTCTTATTTTTTCCGTAAGAGAACAATTAGGAACTGATCATATGGAAGGAAAGTCTTTGAATGAAAGTGCATTAACAGTCCATTGTTTTTGAAGAATGGAGTGCAAATATATCTAGGGCCCTCCCAACCTTCCACTTGAAGATAAAATTAGTTATGCCAAACAAATGTCTGCCTTTCTCCTGTGATAATTTTCTTTATTAGGAAATGACCTGATAGCATGGATGTTTAAAACAGACTCTCCCACTTGACTGTTTTCCTTATGATGCAATAGAGGACACATCTTTAAATGTAATGCTTTGTGAACTGAAACAACAAAGGCAGATCTATAAAAATGTCTGCACAAGCCAAAGACTGTGAGTCAATGAGATATTATTTTACCACTCCTTAAGAAACGTGAACTGTATTGACACCATGGAGAAGTGAAAGGTAAGACAGCATTGAAATAAAAATGAACCAAACTGAATTTCTCTCTTTCCCAGCCCCAAAATAACTGAAAATCAAAAAATTACATAAATTTTTTTTCCAATGACTTTCTTATCAAGAAGCTCAAATTCAATGGCTATCTTCCTTTCATATGGCTGGCTAGGAAACCAGCAAGATTCACATTGTGATTATACTAAGGTGATCAAAACATTGAGACATTGTGGTAATGTTAGTTAAGGCTCCAAATTCATTATCTAAATCACACTTGCTTTAGATTTTCCATTTAATGGAAATACCGACCTTGAGTGTGGACCCTTGAGATCATTCTATAGGAACAAAGAACTCCTACGTTTGTACATAGATATTCCCTTCCAAATGCAAACATCAGAATAAAGCTGCCACACTGAGCATCAACAGCATCTTTTCCTTTAGGAAAGCCATAATTCTAAAGAAGTTTAAATAATTTTGAAAAAAAAACCCAACACTTTTCTTCACAAGATTTAGTTCTTTTTTTTTTAATTACATTTTCTTAGATTATCACTTTTTTCATTGGAAAACCCTGAAATACCAAACAACATTATATTTTAAATTGTAGCCAAAGTTAAAACTTTGAGAGACAATTAAAAGTTCAGTGAAAATCAGCTTCAGTCATTCTGTGGTCCAAATTCTTATTTTTTCCGTAAGAGAACAATTAGGAACTGATCATATGGAAGGAAAGTCTTTGAATGAAAGTGCATTAACAGTCCATTGTTTTTGAAGAATGGAGTGCAAATATATCTAGGGCCCTCCCAACCTTCCACTTGAAGATAAAATTAGTTATGCCAAACAAATGTCTGCCTTTCTCCTGTGATAATTTTCTTTATTAGGAAATGACCTGATAGCATGGATGTTTAAAACAGACTCTCCCACTTGACTGTTTTCCTTATGATGCAATAGAGGACACATCTTTAAATGTAATGCTTTGTGAACTGAAACAACAAAGGCAGATCTATAAAAATGTCTGCACAAGCCAAAGACTGTGAGTCAATGAGATATTATTTTACCACTCCTTAAGAAACGTGAACTGTATTGACACCATGGAGAAGTGAAAGGTAAGACAGCATTGAAATAAAAATGAACCAAACTGAATTTCTCTCTTTCCCAGCCCCAGAAATAATAACTGCAAAATCACATTACTACTTTCAAACATCTGGCCCTGAAATACTTCCTGGGCACCTGGAGTAGTAAAATCTGGTGTCGGGTTTTTGTCTTCAGTCAATTCATTAAGCTGCAAGGGGCCTAGAATATTAGATCACATCAGTCTCATAAAATTGCCACCAGTGTGAAACAATAAGTATGTTTGGATAAAGAAGCACATTTCTTTTTTTTTTTCTCCTAGAAAACAAAGTGATTTCCTTTCAGGACTTAGTCTTTGTTTTCTTAGCAGAGCCAAGAAATAGGCTCTATTTTTCAAATCATATTTTAAGTAGGATTTAAAAATATAATGAAATGAAATGCTTTACTCTTAGTAATGAATTTGCTTTTGTAAGCTAGAAGTAAATGAAAAGGACTAGTATTTAGTCCATACAGAGATAATTTGTTGGTGAGAGTGTAGATTAAGTATTCTTCAGGAGAATGAACTCACAACCTATTTGTGGCTACAGAGATAATGCCTTATTATATGTAGCAAGTGTATATAGAAGTAAGAGAGAGTTTTTGTTTTTCTTCTTTTTCCATGTTGTAGTACCACTTTTTGTTTGTGTGGTCAATACCCTTAGGATCCTTCTAATGTAAGTGGAAAGCCTGGTGTCAATACAGTGTTCGGTTTGATGTTCACGATTTAAATATGAGCATGTACATATCCGACTCTGAATCTGGAGATATAAGTTGACTGTTAGGAAATAAATGATTAAGAAGCAAGCCTATAATGTGATACATTCTTTCTTTTTTTTGTTTGAATTTTTTGGGGTGGGGGGGGCACTTCTATTGGTCTTTCATTTATTTATTTATTTATTTTCATCCTCTTTGTTCTTTGGCCTGTATGGGCCTCCCATTGCAGTGGCCACTCTCACTGCAGAGTACTGGCTCTGGGCACATGCACTCCAGAGCTCTGGCTCAGTAGTTGGACGCATCGGTCCAGTCACTCCGCAGCACATGGGATCTTCCCAGGCCAGGGATTCAACCAGCGCCCTTTGCACTGCCTAAGACAGCATTGAAATAAAAATGAACCAAACTGAATTTCTCTCTTTCCCAGCCCCAGAAATAATAACTGCAAAATCACATTACTACTTTCAAACATCTGGCCCTGAAATACTTCCTGGGCACCTGGAGTAGTAAAATCTGGTGTCGGGTTTTTGTCTTCAGTCAATTCATTAAGCTGCAAGGGGCCTAGAATATTAGATCACATCAGTCTCATAAAATTGCCACCAGTGTGAAACAATAAGTATGTTTGGATAAAGAAGCACATTTCTTTTTTTTTTTCTCCTAGAAAACAAAGTGATTTCCTTTCAGGACTTAGTCTTTGTTTTCTTAGCAGAGCCAAGAAATAGGCTCTATTTTTCAAATCATATTTTAAGTAGGATTTAAAAATATAATGAAATGAAATGCTTTACTCTTAGTAATGAATTTGCTTTTGTAAGCTAGAAGTAAATGAAAAGGACTAGTATTTAGTCCATACAGAGATAATTTGTTGGTGAGAGTGTAGATTAAGTATTCTTCAGGAGAATGAACTCACAACCTATTTGTGGCTACAGAGATAATGCCTTATTATATGTAGCAAGTGTATATAGAAGTAAGAGAGAGTTTTTGTTTTTCTTCTTTTTCCATGTTGTAGTACCACTTTTTGTTTGTGTGGTCAATACCCTTAGGATCCTTCTAATGTAAGTGGAAAGCCTGGTGTCAATACAGTGTTCGGTTTGATGTTCACGATTTAAATATGAGCATGTACATATCCGACTCTGAATCTGGAGATATAAGTTGACTGTTAGGAAATAAATGATTAAGAAGCAAGCCTATAATGTGATACATTCTTTCTTTTTTTTGTTTGAATTTTTTGGGGTGGGGGGGGCACTTCTATTGGTCTTTCATTTATTTATTTATTTATTTTCATCCTCTTTGTTCTTTGGCCTGTATGGGCCTCCCATTGCAGTGGCCACTCTCACTGCAGAGTACTGGCT
Organism: Tragulus kanchil; assembly: GCA_022376925.1. Taxonomy (NCBI): domain Eukaryota; kingdom Metazoa; phylum Chordata; class Mammalia; order Artiodactyla; family Tragulidae; genus Tragulus; species Tragulus kanchil. The sequence goes on from JAIOJX010000003.1 coordinate 158,500,343, forward strand.
CTGGGCACATGCACTCCAGAGCTCTGGCTCAGTAGTTGGACGCATCGGTCCAGTCACTCCGCAGCACATGGGATCTTCCCAGGCCAGGGATTCAACCAGCGCCCTTTGCACTGCCAGACAGCATCCTTACCCACTGGACCACCAGGGAAGCCCTGCATTCTTTCTTATCTGGCCAGTTCTTAAAGTAGATGGTTCATGGAGATTGATAGTCTACACTCCAGGATTAAACTAAGTGGTTTTGCTGATTGCTTCATGAAAAAGCCCTCGACAAGTGCTCGTATAGATCTACAGGTACACTGATTCTCAATCCCAATTTATAAATAGAACCAGGTCAGGTTTTATCCTTATGTAATGGGATACAGCATGCATGTAGTAACCTGCCACAGTGGTATTTTTGGTTCATGAGCCAAGTACCGTAATCCAGTGAAATGGGACTGGAATTTATCAGTCAACAGGAGACAGTGGAGTAGATGATGATATCATGAGAATTGCCTTCCTAGAGAAAGAATGGCCAAAGAGTTAGAACATAGCTACTGGGGCCCGCTGCGATGAAGGCCCATACAGGCTGAAGAATAAGGATGGATGAAAAATAAATGGATAAAAAATCAATAAAAAGAGGCCAAAAGAAAAACATAGCTACCTATAAGTCAAAGGAGGTCTCACTGATAAATCTATCTAAATCCAAAGCTAAGACCAGTCTTTGAAATTTCTGAGAAGGATGTGGGCTAAAACTTGGAGCGTTTCTTAGAAGGTGAGCAACAGATTGCTACCCATCACAGGCCCTGCCCTCAAACAAGATGCTCAGAGCCTTGGGGGTCATTTTTCCCTTCTGCTGAAAAACTCTCTTCTTTCATCCTGTTGCCTTGTTGTCCTATTGTCAGGTACATGAGCCCTCAATAACTAGATAATAAAGGACACCCTTAAACGGAACCCTTACTTATGACAATTCCTGTGTGACCGTAAAGTAGGTCATGTGGATATGCACAAAATGTTTGTAGCCAAGGGCTCAAGGGAACAGATGCCTCCCTCAGGTCCCAGAGCCAGTAACCTGACTTGAAAGGAACGAGCAGGGTGGTGGGTGTTCAGCCGTGAACTGGTGAGCGGAGTCAGAGTGTGCTCTTGCCGTACCTGATGAAGTGGCTCAAGTGATAAGAGACTGCATCAGTGGCAACAGGAAAGAAATCACTTAGTAAAGCCTGTAAGTAAAGTGCCCCGAGGCCTGGAGTCCGCACATAGCTTGCACGTGGATTACATTGCGCTTCTATCAGGGACACCAGGGAGCTGCAAATGGGTGTTAACTATGATTGACTCCTATTTCCCTCTCAAATTCACTTATCCTGTGAAGCCACTTCGGAAGAACACAGAAAGGAGTTGCAAAAGGAATTCTCTGTTGCTCAACTGATCCAGACGTGATATTGCTGATCAAGCTGGGCCTTTTACTGCTACTGACATGCAGAATGGACAAAATGCTGCATGGTCATGCCTCATTCCTTTTCAGTTTTCTTCTGTCCTAAAATGCTAATAAACTTTAAAAAGATATTTTTAAAAACTATGAAAGGCATAAACCAAATTGAAAAGAGAATGTAAGAGGATATGTTGCTGACAAAATCTTGGAATTTGAAAGCCATAGGAGTCCAGTAGTAACTGATTTAACAGAGTGTTGAAACTGGAAACTTGTCAACCATGAGAAGCCAAAGAGTAGGGAATACATTCCAGAAAATACAACTAAAAATCTCTTTTAAAGTAGGATGCATATGAGATACACATTTGTTAGACATTCATGTGTGAAATAGAGATAACCACAATTCTTTTCCTTACTAAGTCCAGTGAGGTAATTAGTACTCCTTTCACCAGAATATTAAACTGAGGGGGGGTTCCCTGGTGGTCCAGTGGGTAAGGACACCACCTTGAAGTGCAAGGGGTGCCAATTCAATCCCTGGCCTGGGAAGATCCCAAGTGCCGCGGAGCGGTTGGACTGATGTGTCCAATCACAGAGCCAGAGCTCTGGAGCGCATGCGCCCAGAGCCGGTGCTCTGCGACAGCAAAGGCCACTGTGATGGGAGGCCCACACGGTCCAAAGAACAAAGACGGATGAAAATAGATAAATGAAAGGCCAATAGAAGTGGCCCGCCTACCCTCTCCCTCTCCACCCGTCCCCCTAAAATAAATAAATAATACATATTTAAAAAACAAAACAAAACTGAGGGTGGTTCTTGGAAAGGCTGAATATGAGTCACAATGGAAATGTGTAGACTGGAAACAGGAATGATCAGACAGCAGATATTTAAGGAAGATCTTGGACATGAAAGAAATAGAGCAAATGAATAACAGAAGATGATTGAGAAGGATCATTAAATACGGAAATGGAGGAAATCATAAATAAATATATAAATAATATCTCTACAAAGATAAATGTCTTATGTATCTGAAACAATAAAGAACTTTCCACATGAATGTCCATTAACAGAATGATTTTGACACTTATCCTGTGAAGCCACTTCGGAAGAACACAGAAAGGAGTTGCAAAAGGAATTCTCTGTTGCTCAACTGATCCAGACGTGATATTGCTGATCAAGCTGGGCCTTTTACTGCTACTGACATGCAGAATGGACAAAATGCTGCATGGTCATGCCTCATTCCTTTTCAGTTTTCTTCTGTCCTAAAATGCTAATAAACTTTAAAAAGATATTTTTAAAAACTATGAAAGGCATAAACCAAATTGAAAAGAGAATGTAAGAGGATATGTTGCTGACAAAATCTTGGAATTTGAAAGCCATAGGAGTCCAGTAGTAACTGATTTAACAGAGTGTTGAAACTGGAAACTTGTCAACCATGAGAAGCCAAAGAGTAGGGAATACATTCCAGAAAATACAACTAAAAATCTCTTTTAAAGTAGGATGCATATGAGATACACATTTGTTAGACATTCATGTGTGAAATAGAGATAACCACAATTCTTTTCCTTACTAAGTCCAGTGAGGTAATTAGTACTCCTTTCACCAGAATATTAAACTGAGGGGTTCCCTGGTGGTCCCGTGGGTAAGGACACCACCTTGAAGTGCAAGGGGTGCCAGTTCAATCCCTGGCCTGGGAAGATCCCACGTGCCGCGGGGGCGGTGGACTGATGTGTCCAATCACAGAGCCAGAGCTCTGGAGCGCATGCGCCCAGAGCCGGTGCTCTGCGACAGCAAAGGCCACTGTGATGGGAGGCCCACACGGTCCAAAGAACAAAGACGGATGAAAATAGATAAATGAAAGGCCAATAGAAGTGGCCCGCCTACCCTCTCCCTCTCCACCCGTCCCCCTAAAATAAATAAATAATACATATTTAAAAAACAAAACAAAACTGAGGGTGGTTCTTGGAAAGGCTGAATATGAGTCACAATGGAAATGTGTAGACTGGAAACAGGAATGATCAGACAGCAGATATTTAAGGAAGATCTTGGACATGAAAGAAATAGAGCAAATGAATAACAGAAGATGATTGAGAAGGATCATTAAATACGGAAATGGAGGAAATCATAAATAAATATATAAATAATATCTCTACAAAGATAAATGTCTTATGTATCTGAAACAATAAAGAACTTTCCACATGAATGTCCATTAACAGAATGATTTTGATTAACACTGTGACAGTGTCAGCTGAAGGGGAATGAAAAGAACCAAAGCCAATGAACAAAAAATAGGCAGGTCACTGGTTGTCATCCCTCTTGAAGTTTTGTTTTATGTAAGGTTTTCTGGAGGCAGATATGGGGTAAGGATCAATGTGCAAGAGTTATTAAGAAACTACATATAGTAGAAATGAGTTGATAAAAAAAAAACTTGAAGGGAAAATGTAATTAGAGGAGGAATAAAGTATGAATATGAATTTAGGTAGTGTCCCCATCGATCATTGTGCAGCCATGACGTTAAAAAAGGAAAAGCCACTTTCAAGGAGAGCTATGACTAACCTAGACAGAGTATTAAAGAGCAGTGACATCACTTTGGCCACAAAGGTCCATGTAGTCAAAGTATGAGTTTTTCAGTAGTCATGTACAAATGTGAGAGCTGGACCATAAAGAAGGCTGAGCACTGAAGAATTGATGCTTTTGAGCTATGGGGCTGGAAAAGACTCTTTTTTTTTTTTTTAAAGTCTGAGTCTTTCTTATTTTTAATTTATTTTCATCCATCTTTATTCTTTGGTATGTGTGGGCTTTCCCCTGCAGCAGCCTTTCTTGTTGCAGAGCACTGGCTCTGGGCGCATGTGCTCCAGAGTACTGACTTGTAATTGGACGCACCAGCCCAGCCACTCGAGTACTGGCTTGTAATTGGACATACCAGCCCAGCCACTCCGCAGCACATGGGATCTTCCCAGGCCAGGGATTGAACCAGTGTCCCTTGCATTGCAAGCCAGACTCTTTACCCACTGGACCACCAGGGAAGCCCTGGAAAAGACTCTTGAGAGTCTGTTGGACAGTCAGGAGATCAAACCAGTCAATCCTAAAGGAAATCAGCCCTGAATATTCATTGGAAGGACTGATGCTGAAACTGAAGCTCCAGTACTTTGGCCACCCAATGCAAAGGGCTAATTCATTGGAAAAGTCCCTGATGCTGGTAAAGATTGAGGGGAGGAAAAGATTGAGGGGAGAACAGAGAATGAGATGGTTGAAGGGGCATCACTGACTCAGTGGACATGAACTGGAACTCCAGGAGACAGTGGAGGACAGAGGAGTCCGACAAGCATGCAGGCAGTGGGGTCACAAAGAGTCAGAGTTAGGGACTAAACTATAGCAAAGGGTGTTAGGGAAGGTTTCTCTGAAGAAACCTTCAGAGATCCCGAGATCAGAGAGAAAACCTCTGGATCTGGACCTCACAGTGTGAACAGGATTATTCTACTGGTTACAGTATTTTTCTCATTGTTTTACTCTGAATTTTCCACACGATAGCAACTTAAAGCTCTGTAGTCTGGCTTCCTGGAGCACAACTCCCCTGAAGCCCACCACTCCTAGGTTAGTTGATAAATGACCCAATGGTTCTTTGCTCAGTAGTTTTTGTAAGCATCAGGTTTCTCTGTAGCACTTTATATTTTTTAATATTCCAGTCTTCATGCAACTCTCTAGTTTTACTAGTCCTGCCCTGCCCTGGCTGTCTTTGTGCCCACCAAATCTATCTTTTGCCAAGACTGCTTATTCTCTTTTATTTATCTGTGTATGTCAGTTGCTAAGGTTTTATCTTTTGCCCTCTGCTCGGCTTTCTGGTGTTGGGTTGTCCTCCTTGAGCAGTCTTTCCTTATGCTTAAGGGGTCTTCATAATGATCAGTTCTGATTTTGTTTTTAAGTCTTAGCGCTATCCTTTCTCTGGAAGCTTAGATCATTCTACGCACTACACTTTAAAGAAAGACACAAAGGACTAAAATTACATCAAGTGACATTTCACCTAGAGAAGAGAAGGTTCAATGGGACATGAAAAGTGCCCACAGTTATAGAAGCATCTTTTTGTGAAAGAAGGCTTAAATTTATTTTTTATTTCTATAGGGAACAACTCGCACCAAAAGCCTAGCATTTTAAGGAGGCACATTTTTCCTAATTCGTACAAGAAGGACATTTGTAAAAATTGGGTTTGCAAAAGTACATAGACTTGACAGGAAAATAGGGAATTTTCCTTTCATTAAAGGATGTCAGACATGAGTTGAATGACAGTTTGTTAGAGGTGATATCGAAAGAGATTGAAGCCTCAGGTAAGTATAGGACCTCGCAGGTTTTAAAACCTGTTGCAACTCAGAGATGATATTGTGCTACGAACTCCTTGGATTTTCCGTTGGTTTTTTCATGCCAGGCATATCTCAAATTCGTCATGTTCCTATTTAAACGGGCTTTCTGGATGACTTCTCATCTGCCAATATAAGTATCTTCTCACAGATCATCATGCATGCTTGACACTTCAGCATCATGGCTGCCTTGTTTTTCTTTTTGTTTCTCATTTCTTATCAGTCTTCCAGGCCAGGAAGGTTTCCCTCGGTAAAACTTCTTTGATGGATCCTTTATTCTCTCCATGGTAACAGATGTGATCGAGAACCTTACCTTGAACTCTGGTGTGGGTACAGTTAGTTTAATCATGCAGCATTTAGGGCTCCGCAGCCACTGTCCCCATAATCTATTGCATAGAACATTCCTCATGAACTTTAAAATCTTAATTTTCTGTAATAAACGAAGAGGGATATGGACAGCTCTACAAGTAAAATTAGACGTCTAAACTTAGACCACACTAAGTATCATTTCATCAACTTCCACTTTAACCAATGTTCCATTATGTTCTGTGTATGTCAGTTGCTAAGGTTTTATCTTTTGCCCTCTGCTCGGCTTTCTGGTGTTGGGTTGTCCTCCTTGAGCAGTCTTTCCTTATGCTTAAGGGGTCTTCATAATGATCAGTTCTGATTTTGTTTTTAAGTCTTAGCGCTATCCTTTCTCTGGAAGCTTAGATCATTCTACGCACTACACTTTAAAGAAAGACACAAAGGACTAAAATTACATCAAGTGACATTTCACCTAGAGAAGAGAAGGTTCAATGGGACATGAAAAGTGCCCACAGTTATAGAAGCATCTTTTTGTGAAAGAAGGCTTAAATTTATTTTTTATTTCTATAGGGAACAACTCGCACCAAAAGCCTAGCATTTTAAGGAGGCACATTTTTCCTAATTCGTACAAGAAGGACATTTGTAAAAATTGGGTTTGCAAAAGTACATAGACTTGACAGGAAAATAGGGAATTTTCCTTTCATTAAAGGATGTCAGACATGAGTTGAATGACAGTTTGTTAGAGGTGATATCGAAAGAGATTGAAGCCTCAGGTAAGTATAGGACCTCGCAGGTTTTAAAACCTGTTGCAACTCAGAGATGATATTGTGCTACGAACTCCTTGGATTTTCCGTTGGTTTTTTCATGCCAGGCATATCTCAAATTCGTCATGTTCCTATTTAAACGGGCTTTCTGGATGACTTCTCATCTGCCAATATAAGTATCTTCTCACAGATCATCATGCATGCTTGACACTTCAGCATCATGGCTGCCTTGTTTTTCTTTTTGTTTCTCATTTCTTATCAGTCTTCCAGGCCAGGAAGGTTTCCCTCGGTAAAACTTCTTTGATGGATCCTTTATTCTCTCCATGGTAACAGATGTGATCGAGAACCTTACCTTGAACTCTGGTGTGGGTACAGTTAGTTTAATCATGCAGCATTTAGGGCTCCGCAGCCACTGTCCCCATAATCTATTGCATAGAACATTCCTCATGAACTTTAAAATCTTAATTTTCTGTAATAAACGAAGAGGGATATGGACAGCTCTACAAGTAAAATTAGACGTCTAAACTTAGACCACACTAAGTATCATTTCATCAACTTCCACTTTAACCAATGTTCCATTATGTTAAGAGCACAAACCTTCCATTAAACAATGTTAGATTATTCCCTAAGATGAGCTGACCCTTCTATTAAGAATTGCAAGAATACTTTATCTTGAATACATCTTTCTAATTATTTTATGTATGTTTTAGTTTAGGGGCTTCCTTTGTAGCTCAGCCAGTGAAGAATCTGTCTGCAATGCAGGATACCCAGGTTCAATTCATGGGTTTGGGAAGCTCCTCTAGAGAAGGAAATGGTAACCCACTCCGGTACTCTTGCTTGGAGAGTCCCATGCACAGAGGAGTCTGACGGGCTACAGTTCCTGGGGTCACAAGCGTCAGATATGACTGAGCGACTAAACTACCACATTTTAGTTTTAATACTTCTGTACATTGTCTCTTTGTGAAAGCCAACAAGTTTCTTTTCTATTTTTTCCCAGAAAGTAGCTCTTACTTCTAAATATCTTATATGTTTACTGTTTTTGGCATTGAACAGTGTATTATTCTATTTTATATAATTTGATTTATATGTTTATTATATGGTAAAAAAATAACCTCTTAAGAGCAATACTTTTGTTTTTGGCCACTTCTATTGGTCTTTCATTTATCTATTTTCATCCATCTTTGTTCTTTGGTCTGTGTGGGGTCTCCCACCACAGCGGCTCTCGTCAGAGCACCATTATGCACTTTGTCTTAGTTGGTCCATATAAGTATCTTCTCACAGATCATCATGCATGCTTGACACTTCAGCATCATGGCTGCCTTGTTTTGTTTTGTTTCTCATTTCTTATCAGTCTTCCAGGCCAGGAAGGTTTCCCTCGGTAAAACTTCTTTGATGGATCCTTTATTCTCTCCATGGTAACAGATGTGATCGAGAACCTTACCTTGAACTCTGGTGTGGGTACAGTTAGTTTAATCATGCAGCATTTAGGGCTCCGCAGCCACTGTCCCCATAATCTATTGCATAGAACATTCCTCATGAACTTTAAAATCTTAATTTTCTGTAATAAACGAAGAGGGATATGGACAGCTCTACAAGTAAAATTAGACGTCTAAACTTAGACCACACTAAGTATCATTTCATCAACTTCCACTTTAACCAATGTTCCATTATGTTAAGAGCACAAACCTTCCATTAAACAATGTTAGATTATTCCCTAAGATGAGCTGACCCTTCTATTAAGAATTGCAAGAATACTTTATCTTGAATACATCTTTCTAATTATTTTATGTATGTTTTAGTTTAGGGGCTTCCTTTGTAGCTCAGCCAGTGAAGAATCTGTCTGCAATGCAGGATACCCAGGTTCAATTCATGGGTTTGGGAAGCTCCTCTAGAGAAGGAAATGGTAACCCACTCCGGTACTCTTGCTTGGAGAGTCCCATGCACAGAGGAGTCTGACGGGCTACAGTTCCTGGGGTCTGGCGTCAGATATGACTGAGCGACTAAACTACCACATTTTAGTTTTAATACTTCTGTACATTGTCTCTTTGTGAAAGCCAACAAGTTTCTTTTCTATTTTTTCCCAGAAAGTAGCTCTTACTTCTAAATATCTTATATGTTTACTGTTTTTGGCATTGAACAGTGTATTATTCTATTTTATATAATTTGATTTATATGTTTATTATATGGTAAAAAAATAACCTCTTAAGAGCAATACTTTTGTTTTTGGCCACTTCTATTGGTCTTTCATTTATCTATTTTCATCCATCTTTGTTCTTTGGTCTGTGTGGGGTCTCCCACCACAGCGGCCTCTCGTCGCAGAGCACCAGCTCTGGGCACATGCACTTTAGAGCTCCGACTTGGTAGTTGGACACATCAGTCCAGCTGCTCCACGGCACGTGGGATCTTCCCAGGCCAGGGATCGAACCGGCGCCCCTTGCACTGCAAGGCAGTGTCCTTACCCACTGGACCACCAGGGAAGTCCACGAGCAATACTCTTGTACTAAGTACCCAGTATTTCAGAAGCATTTGTTTGAATATATATGCACTTCCAAAGTGGTGGTAGTGGCAAAGAATCTTCCTGCTAATGCAGGAAAGTCAAGTTTTTTCCCTGGGTCAGGAAGATCCCCTCAAGGAGGGCGTGGCAATGAGGCGTCACCCTCATCTTCACTGCTTCGGAGAGGGTCACCACGACAGGCTCTTTTGTACCCAGTACCTCCCCAGTTACATTACCTGCTGTCCATTTATGGAGTCCAAACATGGGTTGGAAAAGGATTTCCAGACACAGAGTACTGCAGAAAAGAGTGAATTTATTAAAAACAAAGAACAGCAATAATGTGAGGCCTGTGAGCCCAGCATGGTGACCTCCTGACAGATTAGGGGCAGTCAACCTTTTTCATGGGTTGGTAGCCAATTTTTATAGCCTCAAGACAAGGAAAATTCTTGCTGGTAGGTTAGCACTAGCTGACTGACTAAGGCACTATAGGTGAGCACTGGGGTGGGCATTTTTGCCTAATATGAGGTCAGGAAGCCTGCTGGTGATGTTTGTCAGGGTGGAGGGGTGGCTTTTGGAAACAGTTCCAAAGGAGTTCAGTCAATTTTGCAGGTTGCCTTGGTTCTGGGCTCCATGTTTGTGGCTTGGGGAAAGACTCCACATTGTCAATGATGTATTTCTTCCTCCTTTCTCTTTGGGCTGTACAGCAGCTAGTAAAGTACCCCAGACTCTGGGATTCAGGAACAACATAAAGAGTGAAGTCAGTGGGGGAAGTGTTGAGCTGGAGGCGGTGCTGTGTGCAGCTAAGCGCATTCTCTCCTCAGGCATCCTGGGCCTCAGCTGCCAAATACTTTGTTCTTTGGCAATCTGTGCTATTGGTCTTTCATTTATCTATTTTCATCCATCTTTGTTCTTTGGTCTGTGTGGGGTCTCCCACCACAGCGGCCTCTCGTCGCAGAGCACCAGCTCTGGGCACATGCACTTTAGAGCTCCGACTTGGTAGTTGGACACATCAGTCCAGCTGCTCCACGGCACGTGGGATCTTCCCAGGCCAGGGATCGAACCGGCGCCCCTTGCACTGCAAGGCAGTGTCCTTACCCACTGGACCACCAGGGAAGTCCACGAGCAATACTCTTGTACTAAGTACCCAGTATTTCAGAAGCATTTGTTTGAATATATATGCACTTCCAAAGTGGTGGTAGTGGCAAAGAATCTTCCTGCTAATGCAGGAAAGTCAAGTTTTTTCCCTGGGTCAGGAAGATCCCCTCAAGGAGGGCGTGGCAATGAGGCGTCACCCTCATCTTCACTGCTTCGGAGAGGGTCACCACGACAGGCTCTTTTGTACCCAGTACCTCCCCAGTTACATTACCTGCTGTCCATTTATGGGAGTCCAAACATGGGTTGGAAAAGGATTTCCAGACACAGAGTACTGCAGAAAAGAGTGAATTTATTAAAAACAAAGAACAGCAATAATGTGAGGCCTGTGAGCCCAGCATGGTGACCTCCTGACAGATTAGGGGCAGTCAACCTTTTTCATGGGTTGGTAGCCAATTTTTATAGCCTCAAGACAAGGAAAATTCTTGCTGGTAGGTTAGCACTAGCTGACTGACTAAGGCACTATAGGTGAGCACTGGGGTGGGCATTTTTGCCTAATATGAGGTCAGGAAGCCTGCTGGTGATGTTTGTCAGGGTGGAGGGGTGGCTTTTGGAAACAGTTCCAAAGGAGTTCAGTCAATTTTGCAGGTTGCCTTGGTTCTGGGCTCCATGTTTGTGGCTTGGGGAAAGACTCCACATTGTCAATGATGTATTTCTTCCTCCTTTCTCTTTGGGCTGTACAGCAGCTAGTAAAGTACCCCAGACTCTGGGATTCAGGAACAACATAAAGAGTGAAGTCAGTGGGGGAAGTGTTGAGCTGGAGGCGGTGCTGTGTGCAGCTAAGCGCATTCTCTCCTCAGGCATCCTGGGCCTCAGCCTGCCAAATACTTGTCAACAACAGGACCAGTACTCCTAATATTTCATGTAACTTTTCTTTATGCCCAGTTTTTAGATTTTTCCTTAAATGAATATTTAAAAAAAAATAAGCCCATGAAAATGAAAACTTCCAAGAAATTCTGTTTTTAAGTAGACATGCTAAATTGTTCAGAACTTCAGATTATACACCTTTAAATAGTCTTGATAAGGGACCATGTTTATTACATTCTCTGGCCAACAATGTACATGAAATTGAAAAGGAAATTTAATACATGTTTCAAGAAGATTGGTAATTTGCTTTTGCTTTTTTATTATTTTCTTTTTTTATGTTGCTAGAAGTTCCTATTTCAATCTTCCCAATTTCTGAACTAATTTTAAATCCAAGAAAATTATTTTATTAAAAAAAGTTATTGGTCACGTAGATCTGTAGAAAAAGGATCTTGTTTACTGCAGTGGAATTGTAATACTAAAGCTGAATTAATAGTTTGTTCTTCAGCTCTCTAGACTGTCCTGTGAATAATTCATAGTATTCAATATACCTCCTTTTAATTCAGTATCACCAGGACATTTACTTTATGCACTGAATATGAAAGTAGTTTCTTTTCATCTGAGGGATGAATTAACTATGAATGGGAAATGATCTTTTAAGTTAACTTTATGCTTTATTTTTTCCCTTTATCATCCAGAAGGTAAGGAAATGACAAAGGACCGTTTTTCCCCCACTGTTAGTCATTGCTTTCTTTTTTTTTTTTTTTTCAAAAACATAGAAACGTATTCTACGGGTGATTGATACCTTGTAGAATGTAAGGACTCTTTATCCTAACTAATCTTTACATGTCTTTGGTTTTATCTTCTTTTAGTAATATTGCACTCAGGAAAAACATAGGTCTGAAATCCAGGATATTTTGATTTCTTCATTCGCACTGTAATTCTTAAATGTCCATGGCTCCAAAGGGTTCCCCAAGGATATATAGTTAAAAGGCTCCTTTTCTTCACAGATATTCTTTTCCCAAATGCGAAGATAAGGAGCCTTAGGGGTTTTTCTTCTCCTTCTAAAAAAATACTCAAAGTTCTTCATTTGATTGTATAATTGTGAATATGATTAACTTTACAGTAGCAGCAGAACTTTAATCCCAGCACATGAATAGCATGCTTTGATGTTATTTATGACTATAATACACCACCCATTCATTTAAATATCATAGGAAAATCAGTTGACTCAAGGGAATGTATGAGTTTCCTTCTTGGGGTGATTATAATAGGTATATATGAATTTAATGAGTTTAAAGCATTAAATATGTTTTCTTTAAGTAAAGATTTATTCTTTTGTTCTCATGTTACAAGTAGTTTTTCTAGTACTGAATATTTTTATCTGTTAACTTTTTTGTTAAGACAGCTTTATCTTAGTTTAGTATCCTTATAAATTATGAAGATCCTAAGAAAATATGTTTACCAAACATAAATAATATTAAAATCAATGTTCTCTGAAAAACTTCTTTTTCTCCAACAGTGTAAATTCTAATACACTTTCTATGTTCAAATTAAAATGATCAGTATGAGGTCAGTATCTTATTTTTAAAAGAAAAAATAAGAAGAAAACATTATACTAGACAGTAGTTTTCAGGGATTAGGGGCCAGTAAATAGTAGAAGAGGCTGACCTGAAAATTTTTTCTCATGAAAATGAAATTTGATATCATCAATAATTTTTTAAAAGGAAATAGAAAAGATTTTTTCCAGAATGCTATTCTGTTAATAGTTGAAGTAAGAGACTATTGGTATCTAACTGGTTTAATCTAAGAAGAGGGGTGCAGATTCATAAAGATTCATGCAGATTCATAAAGAATCTGCCTGCAGTGCAGGAGATGCAAGAGATGTGGTTTTGGAAAGATCCTTGGTTCGGAAAGATAACCTGAAGAAGGGAATGGTGACCCACTCCAGTATTCTTGCCTGGAGAATGGAGGAGCCTGGTGAGCTAAAATCCATAGAGTTGCAAAAGAGTCGGACAAGACTGAAAGACTAAGTCTGCACACACACACACACACACACAGAGAGACACATACACACAGACATCAAATGTAATGCACAAGAATAAGTGACATCAATGCCCTAAGAACAAGTGATTCAGAGAAAGGAGTAGGCAAATAGGAATCAACTGAAATTTGGAACCTGACTTCTGTTCTATAAGAATTTAGTGTCTTTGCTGAAACTCAGTTTTACCATATGAAAAAGAGATAATAATTAGAGAGATCTGTTTCTGTGTGTTTGTGTGTAGCAGTAGTCTTTTCAGTATGCTCTAAGGAGTTTATCCTGAACTATAAATTATTTGCAAGATTTTTTTAAAAAAAATTTGGTCTCATTTATTGGTTGTTTATTTATTTTCATCCATCGTTATTCTTTGGGTTGTGTGGGCCTTCCATTGCAGTGGCCTCTCTTGTCAGAGCACTGGCTCTGGGCGCATGTGCTCCAGAGCACTGGCTCATAATCGGACACACCGGACCAGCCACTCCGTGGCATGTGGGATTTTCCCAGGCCAGGGATCGAACTGGCATCCCTTGCCCTGCAAGGTGACTCTTTACTCACTGGACCACCAGGGGAACCCTGCAAGGTTTTTAATAGACTATTTCTAGAGCAGCTTTAGCATCACAGGAAAATCAAGTGAAAAGTACAGAGTTTCCATGTAGCACCACACTTGCAGAATCTCCCCTACTGTCAAGATCTTAGCCATTGGAGCATGTGACTATGTCCAATATGTATTTAAGAACTTGTGACATTTATCTGTGGATCCTGAATTACTAGGTCCTTTGGTTGAATCAAATATGAAGATAGAACATTCTATGACAGTGGTACTTCTGGCTTGTACTATTTATTGGTGACTTCTATAAACAGCCTGTTTAGTAACATTTAAATCAAATTGAAAGCTGAATTCTCCTTTACTGCAAACTATTTTCCATATGAGGTTTGTTTTCAGGCAATAAAATGTGTTTTTGATTTCGTTAGCATGGTGGAATACTAAACTCTGTTAGGATAGCTGTTATATTTCTGTTTTGCATCTGAATTATTGAGGCCAAATTTAAATGTCTAGTCACCTGGCTGCTGACAAGCTTATTACCTCTCGCCACCAGTGGGGGTTTTCTACATGCTTCCAGGCATAAACAATACATGCAGTGCAACAAAGACATTCCCCAAATAAAAATATTGATAGTAAAGACATATGGGTATGAAACCAAATGGAGATAAATCCAGTGCCTGAAGTCCTTGTTTTTATACAGAACTCAGTATGTACTATTAGATTTGTTTTATAAAAAACATTTAAGCATTATAATACTTGATTATTTAAATTTCCTTTTTTTAGTGGGAAGGAGGGTATTTTGAGAAATGCGAACATGTTTTTGAGCAGGAGACAGAGTGTTTGATAAAATGTTCATCCTTAAGCTAGTTGAAAATTAAGTCAAAAGTCACTATGAATTTACTCACAATGGATTCGTGAATTCTGAAGTTAATTAAAGCCCTATGTGTGGCACTGTTCTTACTAAAAAAGTAAGACAACTTATTCCTTCATGATTTAAAAGATATATTTTTAATATTCAATTTATGTGCCAGGCACTGTGCTATGCACTTGGTATTCATAGTGGACTTTAAAAATAAGTTCTTTTCTGGGGGAGCTTACACTCCAGCATCTGGAGTGAAACAGCAAATGAACACATGAAGGCATTGACAATTTCAGAGAAAGAGCTGGATGTGATGAGGGGGATACTGCAGGGTGCTGTGACCGAGGTGGCCAGGGGTGGGTCGGGCTTCTTGATGAGGAATGAACTGCATGGAGTGGCCATTAGGGAAGATCTTGGGGTAAGACAGCTCCAGACAGACAGAACAGCTAGAGCACAGCCTGCAGGTGCAAGCAACGCTGTGCTATTTGAGGGCAGCCGAGTGAGCTCCTGTAGACTTCCCAGGTGGCGCTAGCAATAAAGAACCTGCCTGCCAATGCAGAAGACTTAAGCGATGAGAGTTTGACCTCTGGGTCTGGAAGATCCCAAGGAGGAAGGCATGGCAACCCGCTCCAGGGTTCTTGCTTGGCAAATCCCACAGACAGAGGAGCCCAGTGGGCTACAGTCCATGGGGTCGCACAGAGTTGGACACGACTGAAGTGGATTAGCACCCACATGGAATGGTTTCTGTGGCGAGGACCCCAGAGCAGAGGATTGTTATGATAGGCTACACGCTCTGAGAGATTATCAGGGTCCAGATGAAAGACTGTGGACTTTATTCCAAATATGACGAGAAGACACTATGGTATTTTGCTCAGGGGAGAACAATTATCTTATTAATATTTTTAAATGGCCACCCTGGCTTCTATAGATTTAATGGAATGTAAGGGGGAGTTTTAAAGAATAGAAGAGATACTAATTAGGAGGCAATAGCAGCCATCTTTGCTTGGATAATTATGCCTTGAACTCTGGGTCGCAACAGCAGAAATGGAGAGAATTAGGCATAATACACCTTAAAAATAGACTTGACATAAATCAGTGCTGATTTGGATTTGAGAAAGAGTAAAGAAAAATAAAAACTGAGACTGGCTCCTAGGATTTGAAAACTGAAAAAAATACTATTTCCATTTGTTGACTTGGCAGTGACCTTTAGGAGAACAGGTTTCAGTTTGGCAATAAAAGTTCTGATGGGGACGCAGTAAACCTCTGCAGACATTTCTAGTTGAAAGTTGGAGAATGAGGCCAGCTTTCAATGAACAGGGCATAATATTATAGTTTAAATCTGGAGAAAGAAGATATTCTCTGAATTTATTTTTATAAATCTTTAAAGTTCTAGTATTGTTTGCCTAGTCTGATATCAAAATATTGTGACCTTTGAAATAAAATGACTTAAGCCAAAGTCTTCAAGAACAGATAAGTCATTTAAGGCTTTTCTATGTGTCATAAACTCATTGTTAACATATTGTTAGAACAAGGCAGGCGAGAACACATTTACTGATGAAACACAAGACATTTTCTTAAGGAAAATAAATAGTTGAAAGGAAATGAAATATATATAAGGGAAAGAAATTCTTTTGATCCTATTTGGATGGGTCTTTTTTGAGCTGCCAAAGGGATTATTAAATAGCTCCTCAAGTTTACAAGGAAGATAAAATGTAGGTCCCAAACATTGTCAAAAAAGCCTTTACCTTTGGGTGTTATTGACTCATTACTACTATCTGTCTTGGTCAAACTTGCATTAAGAGACACATTTTCTCCCAACTACATTTTATTTTCTTAGAATCTTGACAGAGTTGGACACGACTGAAGTGGATTAGCACCCACATGGAATGGTTTCTGTGGCGAGGACCCCAGAGCAGAGGATTGTTATGATAGGCTACACGCTCTGAGAGATTATCAGGGTCCAGATGAAAGACTGTGGACTTTATTCCAAATATGACGAGAAGACACTATGGTATTTTGCTCAGGGGAGAACAATTATCTTATTAATATTTTTAAATGGCCACCCTGGCTTCTATAGATTTAATGGAATGTAAGGGGGAGTTTTAAAGAATAGAAGAGATACTAATTAGGAGGCAATAGCAGCCATCTTTGCTTGGATAATTATGCCTTGAACTCTGGGTCGCAACAGCAGAAATGGAGAGAATTAGGCATAATACACCTTAAAAATAGACTTGACATAAATCAGTGCTGATTTGGATTTGAGAAAGAGTAAAGAAAAATAAAACTGAGACTGGCTCCTAGGATTTGAAAACTGAAAAAAATACTATTTCCATTTGTTGACTTGGCAGTGACCTTTAGGAGAACAGGTTTCAGTTTGGCAATAAAAGTTCTGATGGGGACGCAGTAAACCTCTGCAGACATTTCTAGTTGAAAGTTGGAGAATGAGGCCAGCTTTCAATGAACAGGGCATAATATTATAGTTTAAATCTGGAGAAAGAAGATATTCTCTGAATTTATTTTTATAAATCTTTAAAGTTCTAGTATTGTTTGCCTAGTCTGATATCAAAATATTGTGACCTTTGAAATAAAATGACTTAAGCCAAAGTCTTCAAGAACAGATAAGTCATTTAAGGCTTTTCTATGTGTCATAAACTCATTGTTAACATATTGTTAGAACAAGGCAGGCGAGAACACATTTACTGATGAAACACAAGACATTTTCTTAAGGAAAATAAATAGTTGAAAGGAAATGAAATATATATAAGGGAAAGAAATTCTTTTGATCCTATTTGGATGGGTCTTTTTTGAGCTGCCAAAGGGATTATTAAATAGCTCCTCAAGTTTACAAGGAAGATAAAATGTAGGTCCCAAACATTGTCAAAAAAGCCTTTACCTTTGGGTGTTATTGACTCATTACTACTATCTGTCTTGGTCAAACTTGCATTAAGAGACACATTTTCTCCCAACTACATTTTATTTTCTTAGAATCTTGACAGTCTTTCAGCTTTGAAAAGCTCAGTTTATAATGTATGGTCTTAGATTAGAAAGCCTTAAGAGGAAATTAAATGTATCACTGATTGAATTTCACTGGAAGAAAGCGCCCTTCCAAACAAACCAATAAACAAAGGACCATCCAACAAGCACAGATTTCAAGCTTCTTTGAATATATATTGTCTCCAGTTTAGAAAGCATAATCCTTATGGGCAGTGACCCAGTTCTATCAAAAACTATGCTAGTATTGCTATCAAATGAATGAGGATGCTCAAATGTTATTTTGATTTTCATTTTCAGGTCATAGAAAATTACCAATCCTCTGGAAACAGTTAAGTCTTATCTTTATGACTTGCTTAATGTGCGTTTGGCTTTCTTCCCACCGTGTGGAAATGTGCCTTGCTAGGCGTCTAAAAGAAGCCAGGTGCGAAAAAGCCAACCAAGGTTTGCCATCCTCAACTTGAGCCTGCAGGGAGGTGTCATAGATTTTCAAGTTATTGGAAATCAATGCTAATCGGAATTCTTTTCAAAGCAGCAGAAATTCAACCTGGAGCCGCCTTGCAGACCTATCTAAGATTTAAGTTTAACAGTCCCCTCATAGAACTAAATAGTGTCTGGAGAGAGATTTCTGGTCATGCTTATATTTCAAAGGAAGAATTTTACTCCTGGAATCTGTATCATATTTCTAAGAGTCTGCAAATCTAGAGAACTAATCATTCTGGTTGATAAGAAACAGAAAGCAGTAAAATTTGCTTTGCAGTAGCATTCAATGGATGTTTCCTGAATCAGTGATGCTCAAATAACAATACCAGTTCAAAAGATTACATGTGCACATTTGAAAGTCTAATTGACCTGGATTTCTACTATCCTACGTAATAGAAATCCTCACTAGTCGGCTTTCCTGGAGATGCATATATTCCTGCACACATGCAGGGATGTACAGGCACTTCCTGAAGTGAAGCCTGCCCCATGACATTGTGGAGTTCCACATCCAGTGGCCCCCAAAGACACTGAGTTCATTTGAAAGTCCAGGAATCTTAGAAGAAAGCAAAGCCAAACCCTGCCTGCTCAACTTTAAAGTGGAATTTTGAACCTTAAAGATATTTTGCATCAGTCATTGGGTCATATTATGGATCTGAATACTTTTAACCTTTCACTTCTGGAATAACTTTCTGGTAAAGGGCATCACTGTGCTAGTTTCTAGCACAGTGTATCATTTCTAAATCTGTAAACTGTTTAACTTCCAACAAAGGAGTCCTGAAGGAAGTATATCCTGATTAAATCTAAAGGCATTCTGCATGCATTTGTGTGTGCTCGTTCGCATCAGTCGTGTCCACCTCTTTTCGGCCCCATGGACTGCAAGTCTGTTAGGATCCTCTGTCTGTGGGGATTCTCCAGGCAAGGATACTGGAGTGAGTTGCCATACCTCCCTCCAGGGGATCTTCCTGACCCAGGGATTGAACCCATATCTTTTAGGTCTCCTTCATTGGCAGGTGGGTTCCTTACCACTAGCGCCACCTGGGAAATCTTCTAGTTGCAGTCTAAATGATATGATATGCTAGGCCATTGGGTGTATCCAAACTTGGAAAAAAAACATTTCATGAAAACAGTTTCCTATTAGGTGTGGTTTATGTTGACCTTTACTGCTGGGCCTTTGCACAGTTATCCCAGAATATCCATCTAGTCAGTAAAGATAAATTATTTTTTCCAACATCTGAAAATTTGCAAAGTTATCAGGAAGGAACATAATGTATGAAATTCATAATAGTTTTACCACCCAGTGGATGCAAGTTAGAAGTAAACTTCATAGTTTTAATAAGAACCCTCAAGTTGTGCCATTTCCCACTACCCCCACCCCACCCCCTGCAGAGCAATCTCCAGCTTTCTACATTTTTAGTTACACTTGGTTTTGGAAGACTTTATAGAGCTTCTGAAATGTCTGCACCACAAGTCTGTGGAACCTGGGGAAATGACTTCATTTTCCCTTTCTAGCTTTATTCCAAGGGGGAAATAAAGACTTTAGATTTGGGATTTATGATGACCTGTTTAAGCAGTGATGACACTTCTGTTAATGTTCTGAGTTGCTAGATAGAAAACTTCATATAGGGGTATATAATATTTTTAAGATGCATCATGATAAGACTAAGGAGTACAATTAGGAACACAAGAAAGAAAAATGCAGAGCTCATAAGGACTTCTGTGAAATGCATACTCCTAGAAACACCAGTCCTTACAATATGGACAGAATTCTTCAGTTTCCTTTAAGCAGAGTTGGATCACTGTTTTGTAAACATTTAAGGATAGGTGGTGTCTTGTCCTAGTTATCTTCTCAGTCCTTGAAAAGTGTAGTGTTTCTCATATAGCAAGTGTTCCTTTTATTACCTGCTGAAATAAATGAATTTTATGTAAATACAGCTTCTTCAAATACTAGAAAATTTAGAGAAAATGCACAAAATATTTATATGCATTATTGTGCACATTATCATGAAATGTAGAGGTACAGAATTGAAATGTTAAATTGTTACAAGGATTTAGATTAGTCTAACATATTTTGTTTTAATTATATGCATCAGTTCTCACCACATAAGATATCCCACTGTGTTGGTCACATGATGGTCAACATTATCATCAGTGTTTTTAATTTCTGGACAAAATATGAAATAGAATCTTGAAATCATCTAAATAATTTAGTAAACATAGACTCTAAATTCAAATATGTAAGGCCAGATAGTACACTTTGGAAATTTTATTTAAGGAGAGACATTTTATTCATTAAAGTATTTCTCCTCTCAGCTGCACTTAAAGAATAAATTATTTTTTCCAACATCTGAAAATTTGCAAAGTTATCAGGAAGGAACATAATGTATGAAATTCATAATAGTTTTACCACCCAGTGGATGCAAGTTAGAAGTAAACTTCATAGTTTTAATAAGAACCCTCAAGTTGTGCCATTTCCACTACCCCCACCCCACCCCCTGCAGAGCAATCTCCAGCTTTCTACATTTTTAGTTACACTTGGTTTTGGAAGACTTTATAGAGCTTCTGAAATGTCTGCACCACAAGTCTGTGGAACCTGGGGAAATGACTTCATTTTCCCTTTCTAGCTTTATTCCAAGGGGGAAATAAAGACTTTAGATTTGGGATTTATGATGACCTGTTTAAGCAGTGATGACACTTCTGTTAATGTTCTGAGTTGCTAGATAGAAAACTTCATATAGGGGTATATAATATTTTTAAGATGCATCATGATAAGACTAAGGAGTACAATTAGGAACACAAGAAAGAAAAATGCAGAGCTCATAAGGACTTCTGTGAAATGCATACTCCTAGAAACACCAGTCCTTACAATATGGACAGAATTCTTCAGTTTCCTTTAAGCAGAGTTGGATCACTGTTTTGTAAACATTTAAGGATAGGTGGTGTCTTGTCCTAGTTATCTTCTCAGTCCTTGAAAAGTGTAGTGTTTCTCATATAGCAAGTGTTCCTTTTATTACCTGCTGAAATAAATGAATTTTATGTAAATACAGCTTCTTCAAATACTAGAAAATTTAGAGAAAATGCACAAAATATTTATATGCATTATTGTGCACATTATCATGAAATGTAGAGGTACAGAATTGAAATGTTAAATTGTTACAAGGATTTAGATTAGTCTAACATATTTTGTTTTAATTATATGCATCAGTTCTCACCACATAAGATATCCCACTGTGTTGGTCACATGATGGTCAACATTATCATCAGTGTTTTTAATTTCTGGACAAAATATGAAATAGAATCTTGAAATCATCTAAATAATTTAGTAAACATAGACTCTAAATTCAAATATGTAAGGCCAGATAGTACACTTTGGAAATTTTATTTAAGGAGAGACATTTTATTCATTAAAGTATTTCTCAGTCTCAGCTGCACTTAATGATGAAATTAACATAAACCATCACTTCTGACTTTTGTCTCAAGTCTTTTGAGAAAAAGAATAGGTGAAAAGGGAAATGTTTTTGCTATATTCAAGTAAGCAATTTAAATATTATTTTGATTCTCACATTTTTTCCAATGCTTATGAGAGCATGCCATGCGCTTTCCTGGTATCTCAGACTATGAAAAGACTGCCTGCAGTGCAGGAGACCTGGGTTTTCAGTCCATGGGTTGGGAACAACCTCTTGGAGAAGGTAATGGCTACCTGCTACAGTATTCTTGCCTGTAGGACAGGACAGAGGATCCTGGCAGGCTACAGTTTATGTGGTCGCAGAGAGTTGGATTTGACTGAGCAACTAAAACTAATAAAATGAGATACTAGATGAAAAATGCCTTGTCCCACATCAATGCAAGGGAAATATACAATATTTGTTTGAAAACATTATTTTGTCAGTTTTAAGTGGAACTATCCTTTTGGAATCAGCACTATAAATCATTCCATTAATACTAGAGATAATGCATTGGAACACACCTCAACTTGCATCCCATCTTTATAAAAACATCTCTATACTTGCCTTTTGACTTGCTAGGAAGGATTTTCTGATATACTTATATTGGTTACCCATAAAACATGGTCAATATATTAGTTATTCTTTCCTTCTTTTAAAAAGAGGCTAGTTTTTCAGTTGATTTTAAATTTGAAGTTGACTAATAAAGTTAAATTTAGTTAGGATGTCACCTTAGCATAGAGCTTTATCATCTTTTTAACTTATTTTACATTTGTATAGGTACCAATCAGAATGTGTTGCTTATTTTCAATAATTATAACTTGAGATCTCATAGAATTTATAATTTAAGTTGGTAGTTTTAAGAAATATTTGTATTTTATAGACTTGATAGAATCTCACCACATAAGATATCCCACTGTGTTGGTCACATGATGGTCAACATTATCATCAGTGTTTTTAATTTCTGGACAAAATATGAAATAGAATCTTGAAATCATCTAAATAATTTAGTAAACATAGACTCTAAATTCAAATATGTAAGGCCAGATAGTACACTTTGGAAATTTTATTTAAGGAGAGACATTTTATTCATTAAAGTATTTCTCAGTCTCAGCTGCACTTAATGATGAAATTAACATAAACCATCACTTCTGACTTTTGTCTCAAGTCTTTTGAGAAAAAGAATAGGTGAAAAGGGAAATGTTTTTGCTATATTCAAGTAAGCAATTTAAATATTATTTTGATTCTCACATTTTTTCCAATGCTTATGAGAGCATGCCATGCGCTTTCCTGGTATCTCAGACTATGAAAAGACTGCCTGCAGTGCAGGAGACCTGGGTTTTCAGTCCATGGGTTGGGAACAACCTCTTGGAGAAGGTAATGGCTACCTGCTACAGTATTCTTGCCTGTAGGACAGGACAGAGGATCCTGGCAGGCTACAGTTTATGTGGTCGCAGAGAGTTGGATTTGACTGAGCAACTAAAACTAATAAAATGAGATACTAGATGAAAAATGCCTTGTCCCACATCAATGCAAGGGAAATATACAATATTTGTTTGAAAACATTATTTTGTCAGTTTTAAGTGGAACTATCCTTTTGGAATCAGCACTATAAATCATTCCATTAATACTAGAGATAATGCATTGGAACACACCTCAACTTGCATCCCATCTTTATAAAAACATCTCTATACTTGCCTTTTGACTTGCTAGGAAGGATTTTCTGATATACTTATATTGGTTACCCATAAAACATGGTCAATATATTAGTTATTCTTTCCTTCTTTTAAAAAGAGGCTAGTTTTTCAGTTGATTTTAAATTTGAAGTTGACTAATAAAGTTAAATTTAGTTAGGATGTCACCTTAGCATAGAGCTTTATCATCTTTTTAACTTATTTTACATTTGTATAGGTACCAATCAGAATGTGTTGCTTATTTTCAATAATTATAACTTGAGATCTCATAGAATTTATAATTTAAGTTGGTAGTTTTTAAGAAATATTTGTATTTTTATTAGTTTCAGCTGATGATAGAATATAGCATAAACTGTATCACGAGAACTATGTAAAAAAATCAAAAAT
Organism: Tragulus kanchil; assembly: GCA_022376925.1. Lineage (NCBI taxonomy): Eukaryota > Metazoa > Chordata > Mammalia > Artiodactyla > Tragulidae > Tragulus > Tragulus kanchil. Next base: position 158,524,048 of record JAIOJX010000003.1, read on the forward strand.
AGTATTTAGATATAAAAGAAATTATAGATAAAGCCATGCTATCAAAGCATGTCACATAAATGCAAGGTAACAGTCAACATACATTTGTGAAGACATCCTTATAGCACTAATTCTATATGAGTGACATCACTGGACATAAATGTTCACACCAAAGGTAGTGTTTTAGTTTGGCTGAGATATGTTAGTGCCCTTTAGTCTGATTTTCTGTTTTACCTACTTGCATTATGATTTTGGGGAGGGAAAAGATATAGAAGTTTACCCTTATTATGTTATGTGAAGGGACCTTGTTCAAAATGTGCCACTCTTCCTGTCTCTCTAACCCTTATGTTTGAAATGCATTGTTGAAAATAGCATTGCCAAGAGGCCTGGGGACTAAAAACATGCAATTCCAAGTAAAGGATAAGGAGAGAAATGAAGTATTTTTGAGCTGAAGGGTATCATTAACTGAGACACCGCTGAGATTGCAGCCATTCAGCACCACCATGTCAACCAAAAAAAAGAAAACATTTCAGAAACTGTGAAAGGGAATCAGTCTTTAAAGGAAAGAAGAGCAATATTAGAGAAAATACTGAGAAATGATACAACTTTTCTGGTTGATAGTGAAAATCATGAATAAATCATATACTGCCAGGGAAACATGAAAATAGGTTAGTATCTAGTACGTTGGATGTTGAATTCTTAGAGAAAAAAAAAGTGATGAACATGTCATCCCTTGCATTTCCTGCAGCAGAAAAAGGAACTAATTTGTTGAAATTGTTGGCTTCTGTTGGACTCTAATAGGAATATGTTGTGTTCTGAAGGCTAAATTACTTATTTATGTTTTAGAAATTTATTCACTGTGGCTTTTTCAGTGTCTTTTTTTAATCACCTTAATAATAACTTATTTTACATTTGTATAGGTACCAATCAGAATGTGTTGCTTATTTTCAATAATTATAACTTGAGATCTCATAGAATTTATAATTTAAGTTGGTAGTTTTTAAGAAATATTTGTATTTTTATTAGTTTCAGCTGATGATAGAATATAGCATAAACTGTATCACGAGAACTATGTAAAAAAATCAAAAATAGTATTTAGATATAAAAGAAATTATAGATAAAGCCATGCTATCAAAGCATGTCACATAAATGCAAGGTAACAGTCAACATACATTTGTGAAGACATCCTTATAGCACTAATTCTATATGAGTGACATCACTGGACATAAATGTTCACACCAAAGGTAGTGTTTTAGTTTGGCTGAGATATGTTAGTGCCCTTTAGTCTGATTTTCTGTTTTACCTACTTGCATTATGATTTTGGGGAGGGAAAAGATATAGAAGTTTACCCTTATTATGTTATGTGAAGGGACCTTGTTCAAAATGTGCCACTCTTCCTGTCTCTCTAACCCTTATGTTTGAAATGCATTGTTGAAAATAGCATTGCCAAGAGGCCTGGGGACTAAAAACATGCAATTCCAAGTAAAGGATAAGGAGAGAAATGAAGTATTTTTGAGCTGAAGGGTATCATTAACTGAGACACCGCTGAGATTGCAGCCATTCAGCACCACCATGTCAACCAAAAAAAAGAAAACATTTCAGAAACTGTGAAAGGGAATCAGTCTTTAAAGGAAAGAAGAGCAATATTAGAGAAAATACTGAGAAATGATACAACTTTTCTGGTTGATAGTGAAAATCATGAATAAATCATATACTGCCAGGGAAACATGAAAATAGGTTAGTATCTAGTACGTTGGATGTTGAATTCTTAGAGAAAAAAAAAGTGATGAACATGTCATCCCTTGCATTTCCTGCAGCAGAAAAAGGAACTAATTTGTTGAAATTGTTGGCTTCTGTTGGACTCTAATAGGAATATGTTGTGTTCTGAAGGCTAAATTACTTATTTATGTTTTAGAAATTTATTCACTGTGGCTTTTTCAGTGTCTTTTTTTTTTAATCCTTAGCCGATTGTATAACAATTATCAAGCATGTCCACAGATCTATTGCATATCTTAAACCAAAACTTGCTCTCAGATATTTATTGAAATTATTAACTGATAATTAACTATTAATTTCTAATATTGACATGTTCAACTTTCTAAATTATTGTATAACCAGAGGTATTCATTTTTAATGTAGAGTACAGAAAATTGATATTTTCCTCATTCAGGAAGGAGGAGGGGATAAGCAAGTCTCATAGGAAAGTGAGATGAAAATGTGGGAATAATTTCTGTAGCCAACCATTAGGAAATACATAATTTCCTAATTTTATTGTGATTAGATTTATCCCTTTACTCCATAAATGTCAGTACTTATATATACATATGTATGGAAACTCAGATCCAATTATGAGCCTCCCGCAGCATCTGCATAGGCATATTTTTGTTGACTTCACTCGCTGGTCTCCACTCTTTGACATGAAGCTCTTTGAGGCTTTCCCCAGACCATTCTTAAGAACTTGACATAGGCATCAATCGTCAATGGACCATGTGAATATTTTGAATAAAATGACAGAGGATCTGAGTCTCATTGTTAACAGAGAAATCCAATAAACAAACCCAGACAGACACAAAACCAGATTACTGATGAGGACCCAAAAGATACCTTATAAAAGACCTCTTTAAGTGGGATAACTTTAGTGAGTTTCCTTTCGTTGGTGAAAGAATAAGTAATTAAAATAAACACACAAGTGGGGGAGAAACTTTCCATCAATGACTTTCCATCAAAGACATACTTTCAATGGCATAATTTACGTAACAGAAATAAGTATTTTGGGATACAGAGAACAGGAAAAGTCTAAAGACTGCATGAAACTGCCAAGGAATATTTTAAAAGGAGATACCATTTCAGGCGGGTAGACAAGTAAAGATAGGAATTGATTATTGGTACGAGGGGGAAAGTCATTTGCTTGCGAATGCAAGAATAATTATGTGCCCCTGATATAAAGTACAAAGATTGTACACAGTTTGAGTACTCATTCACCTTTGCAAATCATTTAAGTGACTCTACATTTCTAAGGGCTTCCTTAACTTTTGAACCATGAAATCTGAGTGATTAATAGTTTGAAAGAATTAATTTATATTTCCAAAGTGAGACAGAGACAAAGGTTTTTATTTTCATTTATCAACTTCCTCCGTTAAAATGGACCCCAGCCTTTCAGAGGTCACTTCATGGTTTTGTCCTTTTTTTCTGCTGATCCAAGTTGTCTTACACTGAATGTAAGGAGACTCAAGGTAGGTTAATTAAATTTGCTGAAGCTTTTTGCAAAGCCACACTGGGGGCAATTTAATTTTTTTTTTTTTTTTTCTGTTTAGCTGGTTGAGAAAAGAAATTCAGGCACAACTGTGTAAAATACTGTTTTAATTAGATCCAAAGAGAAATGTAGCCTTGGGTTCTTACTAAAGTTTCTTAATTATGAAAATTAATTTTAAAATACATAGTAACTTTGTTTTACAAAAGTGAACATGTTTGTGAAATTTCTTTGCACTGTCCATGAGAAAAAAGTTAATGGGTCAAATTTTGTTTCTTTCAATAATTTTGATCAGAAAACAAATTCTCAAAGCAAGACAGGGTAATTTGCATAAACTCCTGAAAAAAAAGAAAGAATCATAAATAAATTCACATCTCAAAGTGTTAAAAGTTTCCAAACAAGACAGGGGAGGCACCCCCTATGTCTCAAAATGAATTTTTTAAATTTCTGAGCAAATAGTTGAGCATACCTTTATGTAATTAATATAGTTTGGCCTCTCTTTTCTAAAGTTGCCAGCCTATTAATCATTCATTCATGTCCATGGACTGTAGCCTGCCAGGCTCATCTGTCCATGGAATTCTCCAGGCAAGGATACTGACATGGATAGCCTTTCCCTTCTCCAGGGGATCTTCCTGACCCAGGGATTAACTCAGGTTTCCCCCACTGCAGGCCCATTCTTTACCATTTGAGCCACTAGGGAAACACTTTCTAAAATATTTCCTAAATCTCAGTAACAAAGGTCCACAATAAAGAAATTCAGTACTAAATATTATCAATATCTTCACATCCTTTCAGATGTCTAAGTAAATTATCATTGAAATTGTCTTTTCTTGATGAGATTGGTGAATGATTTCCATGCCTTGGCAACTTGCACTTTCTTATCCCAACAAAGAAGAAAGAAACATAGACCCATATGCCCGGGCAAATTGCAAAACTTTAGTTTTATGGTTTAAGTATATAAAATGGACTTATTTAACCTTTAAATTGTCATGAATTTAGAACATTTTCACTGTTACAGTGCACTGTGAGGTGAACAAAGTATTGTCTGTGATTGTAGTGTGCACCATGGCTAGCCTAATTGAACAGAGTCGGTAACTTTGCATTGGTTTAAACTTCCAGTATGATACCTAGTCAATTAGTATATTATAGAACTAGAAATAACACATTCAGATAGAGATAGAATTGAGAGAGAGAGAGACAGAGAGAGGATAGATTTCTGCCAAATGTTTACACACTTAACATATACTAATATAGTCTCACTTTCATAGACATACACACATTACAAATACATACATACCGAGACTATGTTTTCACTTTGCATTGTATGAATAGTTCTGCAGTGTGATGGTTAGTTATAATTATTAAATTCATTGGATCCACAGATGTATAGATAGAGGTATAGATATAAATACAGATACAGATGTAGACCTAGATGTAGATGTATATATAGACAATGATTTTTTTGATTAGGTACTTAAATTTATCAGTATAGATACGACTTGAGACAATGGACTTCTAGCATTTTTCAGATATTAATTTCTCATAGTTTTGAATAATTTTGTCCACTATTTCATACATATGATTATAGTAAAACCTTCTCAGAATCGAGCATAAGTAAAATACATTTCATCTCAAATTCCTCTTAATTTTTGAAAATCAAAACTTGGCATCCCATGTTCTTTCATCGGAGTTGGAGCTGTCTCTAGACTGAATTATGTGCTTTCTCACTTAGAGCCCACGCAGTGTAGACAAAGTTGCTCAACAGCTCTGGGATGCAACATCTATATTTATAAGAAAGAATAAAACTCAAAATTACTTTACACTCTATATTATTAGTAATTGTTTCACTCAAAACCACTCAGGTTTCCCCCACTGCAGGCCCATTCTTTACCATTTGAGCCACTAGGGAAACACTTTCTAAAATATTTCCTAAATCTCAGTAACAAAGGTCCACAATAAAGAAATTCAGTACTAAATATTATCAATATCTTCACATCCTTTCAGATGTCTAAGTAAATTATCATTGAAATTGTCTTTTCTTGATGAGATTGGTGAATGATTTCCATGCCTTGGCAACTTGCACTTTCTTATCCCAACAAAGAAGAAAGAAACATAGACCCATATGCCGGACAAATTGCAAAACTTTAGTTTTATGGTTTAAGTATATAAAATGGACTTATTTAACCTTTAAATTGTCATGAATTTAGAACATTTTCACTGTTACAGTGCACTGTGAGGTGAACAAAGTATTGTCTGTGATTGTAGTGTGCACCATGGCTAGCCTAATTGAACAGAGTCGGTAACTTTGCATTGGTTTAAACTTCCAGTATGATACCTAGTCAATTAGTATATTATAGAACTAGAAATAACACATTCAGATAGAGATAGAATTGAGAGAGAGAGAGACAGAGAGAGGATAGATTTCTGCCAAATGTTTACACACTTAACATATACTAATATAGTCTCACTTTCATAGACATACACACATTACAAATACATACATACCGAGACTATGTTTTCACTTTGCATTGTATGAATAGTTCTGCAGTGTGATGGTTAGTTATAATTATTAAATTCATTGGATCCACAGATGTATAGATAGAGGTATAGATATAAATACAGATACAGATGTAGACCTAGATGTAGATGTATATATAGACAATGATTTTTTTGATTAGGTACTTAAATTTATCAGTATAGATACGACTTGAGACAATGGACTTCTAGCATTTTTCAGATATTAATTTCTCATAGTTTTGAATAATTTTGTCCACTATTTCATACATATGATTATAGTAAAACCTTCTCAGAATCGAGCATAAGTAAAATACATTTCATCTCAAATTCCTCTTAATTTTTGAAAATCAAAACTTGGCATCCCATGTTCTTTCATCGGAGTTGGAGCTGTATCTAGACTGAATTATGTGCTTTATCACTTAGAGCCCACGCAGTGTAGACAAAGTTGCTCAACAGCTCTGGGATGCAACATCTATATTTATAAGAAAGAATAAAACTCATAATTACTTTACACTCTATATTATTAGTAATTGTTTCACTCAAAACCACTATTCTCTTATTCTTATGTTTAATTCTTATATTGAATATAAACATTTACAATTATAGATACATATCTGAAGCTGTCAATCTGTCTCTCAGATTGGCTTTCAATTCATTCAATACTAAACTTCTCTAATGCATGAAATAACTGAAAGTGTCATATTAAAATGGAGATGGATATAAAAGCATTGAGCTTACCTGTATGAGTTTTAAGTTTATTTTAACGTTTTTATTTCTTTTGCTCTTGAGGAGTAGAGAATTATCTAATGAATGTAATCTGAGGAGAGATTGATAGCACCTCCTGGTAAAAACAATTTAAGTGTCCACCTTATCTTGTTTTTAGTATTAAAAAGGGGCAATGGCCATAAACTATTCCTAAAAGTTGTTTCCTTAATCATTCACTGTTCATCATACCTATAAAATCTCCTCAAGGACTCAATTTATCACTTTGCCTTTGTGGATTAAAGTTGCTTTGCTGTGTCTCCAACTTTTCATCTTTCCTTTTAAACGGTTTGCTGTCAATTTGTGGCCCAACCACCTGTAGCTCATAGGGCATTGCCTTTATGAGGAGACTTCATCTCTGTAACCCTGGGAAGTCATGGAACTGAATTCAGTCATGATCACAGGGCATGAGAGTTCGCCTTTCTGGTCTGCCAACACTGTTTAATTGAGGTTTCAGCTTATTAATTTTTTACAATACTTTCCATAAGTCAAAAGAGAATGACTATCTAAGTAATCATTTTCTAAGAAATCAGAATAAATACATTAAGCCAAAATGGAAAAGTAATTAACATTGAAACCAGCACAATTTTTTCTCATTCTAAGAAATTTCTGCTAAAAATCATTTTAAGGCAAATCTATGTTGATATATATATGTATGTATATATATATGTATAGAGAGAGAATATTTTAAACAATAGTTTGCAGTCATTTTGCCATAAAAATGGCAGAAATGCCATTGATTTAATGAAAGAATTTTTTCTTATTTTCATAAGTTCTTACCATTTATTTGCTTAATGTAGTAATAATCTGATGATATGAATATAGCCAATTAAAAATCATCCATGTTTCCTTAGGTTAACCTTCATAACAAATGAAGACTATGGTTTGACATTTGCAAAAACTTCACTAGTATTTTGTGAGTGAGACTATCAACAGAAAGAACTCTTTTGCTGAGTTATAATTGCATATAAAATAAATATATAAATATGAAAAAATACATTTGTTACAGAGGCTAGAAGTTTTGGGATACCCTCGGGTGTAAGCTTATACAAACAGTGACGCGGCTCCATGACTGTGCTGAAGGGGATAAAGATTGCTTTTAAACCATTTCTCCCTTGACTGTCTAGGGAAATACATGTTTTCACTTATTTTCCTGATGCCAATGGTTAAGAGATGATATAGTCAATGTGGGCCGTTACATGCTCAACACTCATGATGAAATAGTATAGATCACTTTGAACTTTGAGAAATGAAAAAAGATAGCCACACCTCTATTTTAACCATCTAAATGACATGAATTTTCAGTGCTAAACAGAAGGCCATAAAAATTAGCATTAGTATATTATTTTTGCTTAAGTATTAATTGCTTGGGGATATAAAATGTCATTATTTATTTTTAAACATTTATTTATTTATTTATTTGGAGGGGGGGGACGGAGAGGGTGGGAGGGCCACTTCTACTGGCCTTTCATTTGTCTATTTTCATACGTCTTTGTTCTTTGGCCCGTGTGGGCCTCCCATCGTGGTGGCGTCTGTCGTTGCAGAGCGCTGGCTCTGGGCACATGAGCGCCAGAGCTCTGGCTCGGTGATTGGACACATCAGTCCAGCCGTTCCGCGGCACGTGGGATCCTCCCAGGCCAGGGATGGAACCGGCGCCCCTTGCACTGCAAGGCGGTGTCCTTGCTCACTGGGCCACCAGGGAAGCCCTATTTATTTTTATACTAGCTAACTGAAGTGGAAAATTGAGATAATTCCCACAAGCAGAATTCACATTTGCTTCAGTTATGTGGATACTTCAGATGAAAATAAATTTATGTTATAATTACTACACCTTCAACTTTATGTCTTGATACTTTAATATGTTCCAATTCTTCCAATGCTAGAGATTTTTTTTTTCTTAAGCACAATATGTTGTACTGTGCTGAATATGTTCTAAAATTGAGTATGGAAATATTAGGTATCAAAAGGCAATGGAAGAAATAGGGTAATGCTTTCAAAGTTCTCACAAGAAGGTGGTGACATGTACAAATCAGCCTCTTAAAGATAATCTTTTTCAAATGGATGCTTTCTTGGCCTAAAGTATCTCATGCAACCAGCTTGAATTTTGGAAGTAAGCATCAGCAGTTACTTGGCAGAACATGTGGTTTAAAGATTTCTTGCACAAGGCACAATGTTGCCCAGCTTTACCAAGGCATAAATAGACTTTAACACACAGTGATCTAAACCTCAACTTGATCTGTGACTACTGACGGCATCAAAGCATAAGAAAGAAAGGCAACACACTTCCCTCTGTCATTGGAATGCTTACTGTTAATTTCATGTGTATGTAATTTTTTCCTACCTTGTACCATTAAGAAGGTTTTCCTCTATTATTTTCAGTTTTCTCTGTATCACATTTTAAGGGCATTACTATTTGGCACACAGTTTTCCTAATCTACTTTTCCATGGTTGACCCTATCTGGGATAAAGAATACATTTTCACCCAAATCTTGGGAGACTAGTTTACACTAATGTCCAAGTGTTCTTATGTAAAATAAGATAAATGAGTTAGCATTAACTGTTCTCTTTTTCACTTAGAACTTTAAAAATTAAGAGACTGGTTCAAAACAAAATTGTTATAAATGAGCATGATTTGGAGGAGAAAAAATATAAATTAGTATATTCAGCATTCATTCGATAAGCATGCCTTAATTAATGACTTCAGTACACAAGAAATGTTAGTATATCAATCAGGTCACCAAAGAGAATTGCATTATTAACATTCATTAACTTTGTAACAGATAACTTAATTGTACAAATAACCCAAAGCTATGTAATTAGGATGTGATTATATTCGCATTTCTTTATGACAAAATGAACTTATAGTTCAAGTAACTGGTGCAAGTAAAAAGGAAAATGTAAAATGAGGTTATAAATCAACTATTAAATACTTATTCTCCTTTGCTACTGATTAGGGATAAAGGAATGCTTTAACTCTCAGTGCTTTATAACTGTTTTCTATTAAATAACTTCATAGAATTGAGCCCAGTAATAGTCCCTCTTTTCACATTAGAGTCAAAATGTTCCCTCTTTTCTCATTATTTGAGAAAGGTGGGACTGTATTCTTATTGCTTTAATTATGCTCATATTCATGGACTAAAATAAGGAAAATTAGCCATTAGAATGTACTGCCTTTTTTCAGCTTTTATTATAAATCTTCACTTCTTGCAAGGGAGAAGTATTCATTTATGGACTAATTAGTGGTAGCACCTTCCTTGAACAAAGAGATGGGATGTCAACATCTGCTTAAGGCTGATGAAACTTGGTTTCAGATTTTAAGGGTTTCTTGTTGGGTCATCCATGTAAACCTCAACTTGATCTGTGACTACTGACGGCATCAAAGCATAAGAAAGAAAGGCAACACACTTCCCTCTGTCATTGGAATGCTTACTGTTAATTTCATGTGTATGTAATTTTTTCCTACCTTGTACCATTAAGAAGGTTTTCCTCTATTATTTTCAGTTTTCTCTGTATCACATTTTAAGGGCATTACTATTTGGCACACAGTTTTCCTAATCTACTTTTCCATGGTTGACCCTATCTGGGATAAAGAATACATTTTCACCCAAATCTTGGGAGACTAGTTTACACTAATGTCCAAGTGTTCTTATGTAAAATAAGATAAATGAGTTAGCATTAACTGTTCTCTTTTTCACTTAGAACTTTAAAAATTAAGAGACTGGTTCAAAACAAAATTGTTATAAATGAGCATGATTTGGAGGAGAAAAAATATAAATTAGTATATTCAGCATTCATTCGATAAGCATGCCTTAATTAATGACTTCAGTACACAAGAAATGTTAGTATATCAATCAGGTCACCAAAGAGAATTGCATTATTAACATTCATTAACTTTGTAACAGATAACTTAATTGTACAAATAACCCAAAGCTATGTAATTAGGATGTGATTATATTCGCATTTCTTTATGACAAAATGAACTTATAGTTCAAGTAACTGGTGCAAGTAAAAAGGAAAATGTAAAATGAGGTTATAAATCAACTATTAAATACTTATTCTCCTTTGCTACTGATTAGGGATAAAGGAATGCTTTAACTCTCAGTGCTTTATAACTGTTTTCTATTAAATAACTTCATAGAATTGAGCCCAGTAATAGTCCCTCTTTTCACATTAGAGTCAAAATGTTCCCTCTTTTCTCATTATTTGAGAAAGGTGGGACTGTATTCTTATTGCTTTAATTATGCTCATATTCATGGACTAAAATAAGGAAAATTAGCCATTAGAATGTACTGCCTTTTTTCAGCTTTTATTATAAATCTTCACTTCTTGCAAGGGAGAAGTATTCATTTATGGACTAATTAGTGGTAGCACCTTCCTTGAACAAAGAGATGGGATGTCAACATCTGCTTAAGGCTGATGAAACTTGGTTTCAGATGAAGTGCTTGTGCTCATCCAGGGTCTGTATCTGTACTTCAGCATTCTGGAAAGGCATCCAGATCAATTTAAAAAAAAGTTCACTGGGAATACAACCATTAGTACATGCTTTGTGTGTGTGTATGTGTGTGTGTGTGTGTTTAAGTGAGGCAAATAATTCTTTTTCCACTCAAAATTATGCATAACTTAGAATTTTATATGCTTTAGATTGAATAAAGAACTAGTTTGATACATAAGCTTAAGCCAGATAAATGTTTCAGGGTTTCCTTGCAGCTCAGCTGGTAAAGAATCTACCTGCGATGGAGGAGACCCTGTTTGATTCCTGGGCTGAGAAGATCCTCTGGAGAAGGAAAGACTACCCACTCCAGTATTCTTGCCTGGAGAATTCCATGGCTCATTCATCTTAATCTGGATTTATTAAATGTGGTACAAAATGAAGTAATGAGTAAATCTCCTTGATCATTGAATGTGAACAACAGAATTTAGTAGTATAACCTTATTCAAGCATCATTTCTTTGGGTGCTGTCTTCTATTACTGTCTTTTTATAATCCACAACTTTGCTTAACATAGGTGAACTCATAGTCTCTTTTTAATATTTATTTGAGTATATTTTCACTTTAAATCTACCTAAAGAGTCAGTCCGGCTGTTATGACTATCTCTCCTCCATCAGAATCCCCCAGCTCCGCCTTATTAAGAAGAGGTAATATGTACCCCATTTCTCCAAAATGTCTGATCCTAGGCTACCATTTATCAGTTCTGCTTCTCTTTAAAGACAGTTTGTCATATCTGTAGTTTTTCTAAGTCATGCTTATTAATTTTCAACAAAAATGTGAATATTTGGAATGGCTATCAAGATTTGTTTGTTTTAACCCTCCGTGGTAGGCCCTCTTTTCATGTTTTTTAATTTGAGAAAGGTGGGACTGTATTCTTTTTTATTCTTTTGGACTAAAATAAGGAAAATTAGCCATTAGAATGTACTGCCTTTTTTCAGCTTTTATTATAAATCTTCACTTCTTGCAAGGGAGAAGTATTCATTTATGGACTAATTAGTGGTAGCACCTTCCTTGAACAAAGAGATGGGATGTCAACATCTGCTTAAGGCTGATGAAACTTGGTTTCAGATGAAGTGCTTGTGCTCATCCAGGGTCTGTATCTGTACTTCAGCATTCTGGAAAGGCATCCAGATCAATTTAAAAAAAAGTTCACTGGGAATACAACCATTAGTACATGCTTTGTGTGTGTGTATGTGTGTGTGTGTGTGTTTAAGTGAGGCAAATAATTCTTTTTCCACTCAAAATTATGCATAACTTAGAATTTTATATGCTTTAGATTGAATAAAGAACTAGTTTGATACATAAGCTTAAGCCAGATAAATGTTTCAGGGGTTTCCCTTGCAGCTCAGCTGGTAAAGAATCTACCTGCGATGGAGGAGACCCTGTTTGATTCCTGGGCTGAGAAGATCCTCTGGAGAAGGAAAGACTACCCACTCCAGTATTCTTGCCTGGAGAATTCCATGGCTCATTCATCTTAATCTGGATTTATTAAATGTGGTACAAAATGAAGTAATGAGTAAATCTCCTTGATCATTGAATGTGAACAACAGAATTTAGTAGTATAACCTTATTCAAGCATCATTTCTTTGGGTGCTGTCTTCTATTACTGTCTTTTTATAATCCACAACTTTGCTTAACATAGGTGAACTCATAGTCTCTTTTTAATATTTATTTGAGTATATTTTTCACTTTAAATCTACCTAAAGAGTCAGTCCGGCTGTTATGACTATCTCTCCTCCATCAGAATCCCCCAGCTCCGCCTTATTAAGAAGAGGTAATATGTACCCCATTTCTCCAAAATGTCTGATCCTAGGCTACCATTTATCAGTTCTGCTTCTCTTTAAAGACAGTTTGTCATATCTGTAGTTTTTCTAAGTCATGCTTATTAATTTTCAACAAAAATGTGAATATTTGGAATGGCTATCAAGATTTGTTTGTTTTAACCCTCCGTGGTAGGTCTAGAGACAAAAATTGTAAAAGTTAGAAGATCTTATTTTAGTTACAATGTGATAAGCAGTTGTTTAGCATACTTTAATATTGTAATATTTTATTTTAGAATTTTAACTTTTTAAATGATAAATGTACACAGAACAGTGTACATGCTCTACATGTACAAATTAAATTTTTGCAAACTGAACGTACCATTGTAACTAAATATAAATAAGAATCAAATCACTGTCAATATCCAGAATGAAACAGATGAACACAGCAACTTTTCTTTCAGAATTGAGTTAATAAAATCTGAAGTTATTTGAAAGCTTCAGAATGGAGAAATAGTATTCATTTGTTTCATTTTGAGGTTTTCTGCTTCTAGTCTGTGTTTGCTGAAGACAACAAATACCCATCAGCTTTTTATTATGTTAATCCCCTGGGGAATGAAAACCATAGTGGTTTCATTTTCTTCTATTTTTCGATTTTCAAATTATTTATTTTTTGCATTCATGGGAATGCCCAGTTCTATTCTGGACGAGTTTTACCATAGCATACAGTTTCGCCTCGACCCATGACAAAAGGAACATACCCTAAGAACTAAGTTACTGAGTATAGCAGGGCTGTTTATAGTGGTTTTTAAAATACCTCTTCCATCATTCAGAGTTCCACAGCCTTATCTTGTCTCAGTTCTTCATGACTTTTCATAGTTGTTTAAACTTTGCCCCACTTTGACAACAGAATTTAGTAGTATAACCTTATTCAAGCATCATTTCTTTGGGTGCTGTCTTCTATTACTGTCTTTTTATAATCCACAACTTTGCTTAACATAGGTGAACTCATAGTCTCTTTTTAATATTTATTTGAGTATATTTTTCACTTTAAATCTACCTAAAGAGTCAGTCCGGCTGTTATGACTATCTCTCCTCCATCAGAATCCCCCAGCTCCGCCTTATTAAGAAGAGGTAATATGTACCCCATTTCTCCAAAATGTCTGATCCTAGGCTACCATTTATCAGTTCTGCTTCTCTTTAAAGACAGTTTGTCATATCTGTAGTTTTTCTAAGTCATGCTTATTAATTTTCAACAAAAATGTGAATATTTGGAATGGCTATCAAGATTTGTTTGTTTTAACCCTCCGTGGTAGGTCTAGAGACAAAAATTGTAAAAGTTAGAAGATCTTATTTTAGTTACAATGTGATAAGCAGTTGTTTAGCATACTTTAATATTGTAATATTTTATTTTAGAATTTTAACTTTTAAATGATATATGTACACAGAACAGTGTACATGCTCTACATGTACAAATTAAATTTTTGCAAACTGAACGTACCATTGTAACTAAATATAAATAAGAATCAAATCACTGTCAATATCCAGAATGAAACAGATGAACACAGCAACTTTTCTTTCAGAATTGAGTTAATAAAATCTGAAGTTATTTGAAAGCTTCAGAATGGAGAAATAGTATTCATTTGTTTCATTTTGAGGTTTTCTGCTTCTAGTCTGTGTTTGCTGAAGACAACAAATACCCATCAGCTTTTTATTATGTTAATCCCCTGGGGAATGAAAACCATAGTGGTTTCATTTTCTTCTATTTCTCGATTTTCAAATTATTTATTTTTTGCATTCATGGGAATGCCCAGTTCTATTCTGGACGAGTTTTACCATAGCATACAGTTTCGCCTCGACCCATGACAAAAGGAACATACCCTAAGAACTAAGTTACTGAGTATAGCAGGGCTGTTTATAGTGGTTTTTAAAATACCTCTTCCATCATTCAGAGTTCCACAGCCTTATCTTGTCTCAGTTCTTCATGACTTTTCATATTGTTAAACTGCACACTTTACTACCTTGAACCTTGTTTCCAGTTTCTCCAGCTACTAATCTACTTACTCCTGTGCTTCCAGATGGTTCTAGCATGTTGTTGATTTAGCTGGCACGGTTTGAATCTGTGAGATGTGTCATCAGTGTGTGCATGAACAAGTCAATCCTACTGTCTATACACACTCTGGTTGCTTTATTAGAAGTAGTTTAGAATCCTGGCATTTGTGGAATTTGCTTTTAGAAGATATAAAAGTCAACAAGATCAGTCCCACTGGGCGTAGCCCTTTCAGTCTATAGAGTACTTTGGCTTTTCCTAATTTCCCTTCCCACAAATTCCTACTGCTCAATCTGACTGTGAGTTTTGCAGTTCTGCCACAAGAATGACTTTTTGTTGAGGAGCAGTTCTTTCATGAAAGTTTTTTTTTTCAGAAGTGTTTTTTAGTAGAAAAGGATTCCTTCTAATTTGCTTTTGTTACTGATAGGCCACCTGTGATAGTTCAGAACATGGATCGGGAAAACGGCACCCTCTCTTTGCCCTCCCCCTCTGCATCTCTTATTTGCTTGCAAAATAGTTGAGACTTTTCTCTAACATGCACCATCCTGACCTTTGTCAAACTATCACATTGACTCAGATGAGTCCGCAGCACTGACTTACCTTCCCCCAAACAATTCTGAACATCAGTGACCTCAGAAAACGTCAAGACTTGCCTTGTCTTCTCAGATGTCATTCAAGAACACTCCCTCTTTGAAGTCCATTTCAGTCTCATCTGTAGTTATTCTTTCTCACATGCTAGATTTCAGCCAGATAAACCCTCTCACCAGCTCTTGAGAATCCTTCCTGTTTCGGCATCTCCAAATGCTTATTCCAATCCGATTCGGCTTCATGGGAATGCCCAGTTCTATTCTGGACGAGTTTTACCATAGCATACAGTTTCGCCTCGACCCATGACAAAAGGAACATACCCTAAGAACTAAGTTACTGAGTATAGCAGGGCTGTTTATAGTGGTTTTTAAAATACCTCTTCCATCATTCAGAGTTCCACAGCCTTATCTTGTCTCAGTTCTTCATGACTTTTCATATTGTTAAACTGCACACTTTACTACCTTGAACCTTGTTTCCAGTTTCTCCAGCTACTAATCTACTTACTCCTGTGCTTCCAGATGGTTCTAGCATGTTGTTGATTTAGCTGGCACGGTTTGAATCTGTGAGATGTGTCATCAGTGTGTGCATGAACAAGTCAATCCTACTGTCTATACACACTCTGGTTGCTTTATTAGAAGTAGTTTAGAATCCTGGCATTTGTGGAATTTGCTTTTAGAAGATATAAAAGTCAACAAGATCAGTCCCACTGGGCGTAGCCCTTTCAGTCTATAGAGTACTTTGGCTTTTCCTAATTTCCCTTCCCACAAATTCCTACTGCTCAATCTGACTGTGAGTTTTGCAGTTCTGCCACAAGAATGACTTTTTGTTGAGGAGCAGTTCTTTCATGAAAGTTTTTTTTTTCAGAAGTGTTTTTTAGTAGAAAAGGATTCCTTCTAATTTGCTTTTGTTACTGATAGGCCACCTGTGATAGTTCAGAACATGGATCGGGAAAACGGCACCCTCTCTTTGCCCTCCCCCTCTGCATCTCTTATTTGCTTGCAAAATAGTTGAGACTTTTCTCTAACATGCACCATCCTGACCTTTGTCAAACTATCACATTGACTCAGATGAGTCCGCAGCACTGACTTACCTTCCCCCAAACAATTCTGAACATCAGTGACCTCAGAAAACGTCAAGACTTGCCTTGTCTTCTCAGATGTCATTCAAGAACACTCCCTCTTTGAAGTCCATTTCAGTCTCATCTGTAGTTATTCTTTCTCACATGCTAGATTTCAGCCAGATAAACCCTCTCACCAGCTCTTGAGAATCCTTCCTGTTTCGGCATCTCCAAATGCTTATTCCAATCCGATTCGGGCTTCAACGATCTTCCCCTGACCATCTTCGCTTATCCAAGTTCAACATCTCAGCTTTCTAGGGACTGTCATCAGTCTGCTCAAGTGTGTGTTGTTCTCCCCAGCTTCAGGGATTCTCTTCTCAGAACTTCTTGAGCACATTTTTTCTCACCCCACCATACTTTGTGTGTTCTCATAGAAGAGTTGATTACACAAGTATTGTCCACAAACAGATTCCTTCCGTCGTTTTATAACCCTTAGCATAGTTTCTGGCATGTGATGAAATTCAACAAATATGTATATTCACAGTATATTGCTTAGTAAGACTTTCTTTCTTTCACATTATGCTGTCTCTGAAATGCAGATCATTATTTTTCAGTCAATGGCATCTTGCAGTCACAGTGGCTAAGGGATAAGTGTGAGCCAACTGTCCTCGCTTGGGCTTCCCTGGGTAGCTCAGAGGGTAAAGAATTGGCCTGCAGTGCAGGAGACCCGGGTTCATTGCCTGGATCAGAAAGATTCTCTGGAGAAGGGAATGGCTACCTACTCCAGTATTGTTGCCTAGAAAATCCCATGGACAGAGGAGCCTGAGATGGTTACAGTCCATAGGGTCACAAAGAGTCAGACATGACTGAGAAAATAATACTTTCAGTTGTCCTTGCTTATGCATGTGAGAACTAGGTCAAACCCGGTCATATTTTCATCACTTCAGTCGAGTTGTGTGCATTGTTGTCACTTTAACTCTTGATTTTGATTGCAGAACATGGTTTCGGGAAAACGGCACCCTCTCTTTGCCCTCCCCCTCTGCATCTCTTATTTGCTTGCAAAATAGTTGAGACTTTTCTCTAACATGCACCATCCTGACCTTTGTCAAACTATCACATTGACTCAGATGAGTCCGCAGCACTGACTTACCTTCCCCCAAACAATTCTGAACATCAGTGACCTCAGAAAACGTCAAGACTTGCCTTGTCTTCTCAGATGTCATTCAAGAACACTCCCTCTTTGAAGTCCATTTCAGTCTCATCTGTAGTTATTCTTTCTCACATGCTAGATTTCAGCCAGATAAACCCTCTCACCAGCTCTTGAGAATCCTTCCTGTTTCGGCATCTCCAAATGCTTATTCCAATCCGATTCGGGCTTCAACGATCTTCCCCTGACCATCTTCGCTTATCCAAGTTCAACATCTCAGCTTTCTAGGGACTGTCATCAGTCTGCTCAAGTGTGTGTTGTTCTCCCCAGCTTCAGGGATTCTCTTCTCAGAACTTCTTGAGCACATTTTTTCTCACCCCACCATACTTTGTGTGTTCTCATAGAAGAGTTGATTACACAAGTATTGTCCACAAACAGATTCCTTCCGTCGTTTTATAACCCTTAGCATAGTTTCTGGCATGTGATGAAATTCAACAAATATGTATATTCACAGTATATTGCTTAGTAAGACTTTCTTTCTTTCACATTATGCTGTCTCTGAAATGCAGATCATTATTTTTCAGTCAATGGCATCTTGCAGTCACAGTGGCTAAGGGATAAGTGTGAGCCAACTGTCCTCGCTTGGGCTTCCCTGGGTAGCTCAGAGGGTAAAGAATTGGCCTGCAGTGCAGGAGACCCGGGTTCATTGCCTGGATCAGAAAGATTCTCTGGAGAAGGGAATGGCTACCTACTCCAGTATTGTTGCCTAGAAAATCCCATGGACAGAGGAGCCTGAGATGGTTACAGTCCATAGGGTCACAAAGAGTCAGACATGACTGAGAAAATAATACTTTCAGTTGTCCTTGCTTATGCATGTGAGAACTAGGTCAAACCCGGTCATATTTTCATCACTTCAGTCGAGTTGTGTGCATTGTTGTCACTTTAACTCTTGATTTTGATTGCCATTTATATATCCTAAATATTACAAAATGCTTTAGCACTGAAACAAGAAGTTATTGTGCTCAAAGGGAAAGAAAAAGAGCAGTGGGGCACCAAATTGATAAGAGCAAAATAGTCTTCACAGGGAAAGTGATAGCCAGTCCATAACGTCCTACAGAGCTGCCTCCAGGTGCTTTCTGGCCACCAAGACAGGAAAATACCCACAGGCAGATAATGCTTGACTGTTGCCTCACATGGGAAATGATTGCTGGTCCCTGGCTAAGGAATGCAAACTGAATACAGTTAAAAATTGCAAATTTCCTTCAAATACATAAAGAATCCTTAATCCTTAACACAGGATTAGTGTTAATGCATACCAGATTTGAGTTCACAAAGTTATTTTTTATTAGTGATTTATAAAATAATAATGGCAAATCTTGTAATTGATGGCTTATTAAAATCAAAGGTGAAGGACTGTATACTACAAGGTTGAATGAAAACATGCAAGAATGAATGTAAAATCTCATGTTGATGATATAATCATGAAATTATGTTGAGTTCAGTTCAGTCGCTCAGTTGTGTCCAACTCTTTGTAACCCCATGGACTGCAGCACGCCAGGCTTAACTGCCCTTAACCATCTTCCAGAGCTTGCTCAAACTCATGTCCTTGAGTTGGTGATGCCATCCAACCATCTTGTCTTCTTTTGTCCCTTTCTCCTCTTGCCTTCTATTTTCCCCAACATCGAAATGCAGATCATTATTTTTCAGTCAATGGCATCTTGCAGTCACAGTGGCTAAGGGATAAGTGTGAGCCAACTGTCCTCGCTTGGGCTTCCTGGGTAGCTCAGAGGGTAAAGAATTGGCCTGCAGTGCAGGAGACCCGGGTTCATTGCCTGGATCAGAAAGATTCTCTGGAGAAGGGAATGGCTACCTACTCCAGTATTGTTGCCTAGAAAATCCCATGGACAGAGGAGCCTGAGATGGTTACAGTCCATAGGGTCACAAAGAGTCAGACATGACTGAGAAAATAATACTTTCAGTTGTCCTTGCTTATGCATGTGAGAACTAGGTCAAACCCGGTCATATTTTCATCACTTCAGTCGAGTTGTGTGCATTGTTGTCACTTTAACTCTTGATTTTGATTGCCATTTATATATCCTAAATATTACAAAATGCTTTAGCACTGAAACAAGAAGTTATTGTGCTCAAAGGGAAAGAAAAAGAGCAGTGGGGCACCAAATTGATAAGAGCAAAATAGTCTTCACAGGGAAAGTGATAGCCAGTCCATAACGTCCTACAGAGCTGCCTCCAGGTGCTTTCTGGCCACCAAGACAGGAAAATACCCACAGGCAGATAATGCTTGACTGTTGCCTCACATGGGAAATGATTGCTGGTCCCTGGCTAAGGAATGCAAACTGAATACAGTTAAAAATTGCAAATTTCCTTCAAATACATAAAGAATCCTTAATCCTTAACACAGGATTAGTGTTAATGCATACCAGATTTGAGTTCACAAAGTTATTTTTTATTAGTGATTTATAAAATAATAATGGCAAATCTTGTAATTGATGGCTTATTAAAATCAAAGGTGAAGGACTGTATACTACAAGGTTGAATGAAAACATGCAAGAATGAATGTAAAATCTCATGTTGATGATATAATCATGAAATTATGTTGAGTTCAGTTCAGTCGCTCAGTTGTGTCCAACTCTTTGTAACCCCATGGACTGCAGCACGCCAGGCTTAACTGCCCTTAACCATCTTCCAGAGCTTGCTCAAACTCATGTCCTTGAGTTGGTGATGCCATCCAACCATCTTGTCTTCTTTTGTCCCTTTCTCCTCTTGCCTTCTATTTTCCCCAACATCAAGGTCTTTTCCAATGAATCTTTGCATATGGTGGCCAAAGTGTTGGAGCTTCAGCTATGGCATCAATCCTTCCAATGAAGGGTTGATTTTCTTTAAGATTGACTGCTTTGATATCCTTGCAGTCCGATACTGTAAATCATTAGTTCAGGTCATACTTTGGGCAATACTTTCTCTCAACAGAAAAAATATAGGAAAATCAACACTTCTTTGGACTAAATAAATACAACTGTTCTTTTTTATAACTTAGTCTTTTCAGTAAAACAAACAGACACACCTAGGTGTATATACACGTACATGAAAGATGATGATTGTGGACATGTTTTGTCAATAATTGATTGTGCTGTACCTTTACAATGTGAACTAGAAATGAACCATTTTTCTCCTTAATGTGAACATTTATAAGTCAGGAGATGCTCCTCTGTAGATAATATACTTATAAAAAGCATAATCACTGTCCAATACCCCCAGTTCATTGCCCTATACCTGATAGCTACAAAACAGTGCTGATAACTGTATCACAGTGGACTTCTCTGGTGGCTAATCAGTAAAGAATCCACCTGCCAATACAGGAGATCTGAGTTCAGTCCTTGGGTCAGAAATATCCCCTGGAGAAGGAAGTAGCAACCCACTCAGTATTCTTACCTGGGAAACCTCACGGACAGAAGAGCCTGGCCAGTTGCAGTTCTTGCAGTTGCAAAGACTCTGTGACCAAACAACAGCGATATTGTATCACAAGTAAAATACGTTTCATGGGGAGATAACTGATAGAAAATGAAGTTTAAGAGTACTCGCTTATTTGACATATTTATAATAAAATATATTTTCAAGCCGTATCTCTGTTTATAAAGTTGAACTAGACTTGGTTTTTCCCTGAAGCTGCAGCTCCACTGAGAATTGCTTGATTGTGTTTCCACTCCCACTTGCATTTTCCCTCTCCCACATTCTCCTTTCCTCCCTACTTAGTGCTAATATTTATCTGTTTCCTTCTGAACTTGGTAGTAACTCCCAGCTTGTGGTGGGAGGATGGATCAGATATTACTTTATAGGTGTAACCCAAACTGAAATCATTTTAAAATGTCACTCTGAAGGGGAACTCTTTACAATTCAAAATTATTTCGGTAGATGAGGTGAAAAATAAACTACTAAAAGGTGAATAGTTTAATAAAAGAAAAACACAGTTCAGTTTCTCTGGAATTTCAGAGGGAAAAAGGAGAAAAGAGAGATTGCCAGGACAGTTGATGTGCACCTTAAAGACATTCAGGAGTGTGTGTTTGTGCTGCGTGTGCTGTTCGCTAAGTTGTGTGTGCCTCTTTTCCACTCTATGGACTACAGCCGGCCAGGTTCCTCTTTCCATGGGATTCTCCAGGCAAGAACGTTAGAGTGGGTTGCCATGCTCTCCTCCAGGAGATCTTCCTGACCCAGGGACTGAAGCCACCTTTCTTACCTCACCTGCATTGGCGGGTTGGGTTCTTTACCACTAACGCCACCTGGCTCATTTAAGAACAGAGGTATTCAGTGAAAAGTTGCTTATGCTTCTGCAGAACATCCCCTCTCCCCATCATTTTTCACTCGTCCTTCCCTGGACTCCATTGTTTGTTTCTTCCCTTAAGCCGTGCTGCGTTTCAGCTGCCTCAGTGATCCTCAGTAACACCCTGATCTAGATAGAGGCCTGAAGTGTTGCTGTATGTCTGCAAACGGAGGGATGTGGGTTGGCTTCATATCTGAGTCTAAGGTGAAGGACTTTACTACAAGAGAGGAGGCTGTTCATAAATTAATCTAATTCTGGGGAAAGGCGGTAAGCCCATCTGTTTGGGTAGGCCCTGAATCTCTGTGACCAAACAACAGCGATATTGTATCACAAGTTTTTCATGGGGAGATAACTGATAGAAAATGAAGTTTAAGAGTACTCGCTTATTTGACATATTTATAATAAAATATATTTTCAAGCCGTATCTCTGTTTATAAAGTTGAACTAGACTTGGTTTTTCCCTGAAGCTGCAGCTCCACTGAGAATTGCTTGATTGTGTTTCCACTCCCACTTGCATTTTCCCTCTCCCACATTCTCCTTTCCTCCCTACTTAGTGCTAATATTTATCTGTTTCCTTCTGAACTTGGTAGTAACTCCCAGCTTGTGGTGGGAGGATGGATCAGATATTACTTTATAGGTGTAACCCAAACTGAAATCATTTTAAAATGTCACTCTGAAGGGGAACTCTTTACAATTCAAAATTATTTCGGTAGATGAGGTGAAAAATAAACTACTAAAAGGTGAATAGTTTAATAAAAGAAAAACACAGTTCAGTTTCTCTGGAATTTCAGAGGGAAAAAGGAGAAAAGAGAGATTGCCAGGACAGTTGATGTGCACCTTAAAGACATTCAGGAGTGTGTGTTTGTGCTGCGTGTGCTGTTCGCTAAGTTGTGTGTGCCTCTTTTCCACTCTATGGACTACAGCCGGCCAGGTTCCTCTTTCCATGGGATTCTCCAGGCAAGAACGTTAGAGTGGGTTGCCATGCTCTCCTCCAGGAGATCTTCCTGACCCAGGGACTGAAGCCACCTTTCTTACCTCACCTGCATTGGCGGGTTGGGTTCTTTACCACTAACGCCACCTGGCTCATTTAAGAACAGAGGTATTCAGTGAAAAGTTGCTTATGCTTCTGCAGAACATCCCCTCTCCCCATCATTTTTCACTCGTCCTTCCCTGGACTCCATTGTTTGTTTCTTCCCTTAAGCCGTGCTGCGTTTCAGCTGCCTCAGTGATCCTCAGTAACACCCTGATCTAGATAGAGGCCTGAAGTGTTGCTGTATGTCTGCAAACGGAGGGATGTGGGTTGGCTTCATATCTGAGTCTAAGGTGAAGGACTTTACGTACAAGAGAGGAGGCTGTTCATAAATTAATCTAATTCTGTAGCGGTAGAAGAAATGTGGCTATCATGAGAAGGTAAGCCCATCTGTAGAAATCTTAGGGTAGGCCCTGAACTTCTTCATGGGATAGGACTCCAATGGTCTGTGATGGTCAAGATGGATAGATTGGAGCTGAATTTATGAGTGCTAAAGGCAAAGAAAGAAACCTGAAAAGACCACTTGGGCGTATTTGCATGACAAGTACAAGAAGTCAGGCTGAGCTGGTCTAGCTGTACCACCTATTTGCCTTTGCCCCTGTCAGTCACCTTAGACAGCAGATCTTCTGTGTAGAGATCAATTAATCTGAATACATAAATTGACCAAAGTTCTCATGACTTCTTTTGATAACTTGCAGTAACAGATGAATATTTAAATTATACTCAATAATTGAAAACAGCTAAAATTATAGCTCTTTATTTCTGAAAATCTCAACCAACTACCTCTGTCTTGCTTTTAGCTAGCTTGGGTGGTACCTGATTTAAGATAATAAGTATGCAATTTTCACATTAAAATTAGATCCCAATTAAATCCAAACCTTCCCCATTTTCTAATCACAAATTTTTTCCTCTCTTTTCAATCCTGTCAATTTCTGCTTCACTCAAAACTTCAGATATTTAAGAAATAAACTTTATCTTGTAATTTTTCGGTAGTCTTGGTTTTTAAGTATAGGGAAGAGAAACAAGCTTTACTTGGTCCTAATTAAACTTGAGTCAATGTAAATAGATTTTTAGGGTACAGTGAAAAACATTCACTGAGACTGACATATTAAAATGAATGAATTCTCTCCATGGAGATAGTTTATTCAAAATATCTTAATTGACTTAAGATTGACTGACAGGTTGGAGGAGCATTTGCCTGCTGGTAACTGAGGTTAATTTTAGAGTTCCATTATTCATGTAATCTCTCAGCAGCATCATGTAACTTTGTCCTAATTCTTTTGTTTGACTTCATATATGAAATTAGTGTCCTTGTTGGTAGTGAAGCACAGATGGTAAGTTATCTATTGTCCTTATAGTCCTTTGACTAATTTAAACACAGTATGCAGTAACTTATTTCCTAGTTTTTAAAAAATTGAACTAATTGCATGATTGGCCTTTTTCAGAATCCAGTGTTATTTTAAGTAACCTCTTTCTGATTTTTAATACCAAATTCTTATTCAGAATTAAAGAAGACCACTATTTAAGGAAACTGTTAATATTATTTGGAATGAAATTGACTGCCTTAGGTCTCATTAAGGAGCCAATTTGCGTATTCCGTTTTCTGTCATAGTCAGAACTTAAACAAACTTCCACATTTCTCTTTAAAAATACCTGATTCCTGCAAAGTGGCCATGAGCTAACCTATTATCATTCATTCTTGTGTGTTTGTTGGATGTATGTAGTGTACTCTGTGGTCAACCCTATAAGCATGCTGAGGCTCTATGTTTACATTTTTTCTTTCATGTGTTGTTATTGCTGGATCACCAAGTTGTGTCCAAATCTGCAACCCTATAGACTTCAGCACGCCAGTCTCCCCTGTCCTTCACTGTCTTCTGAAGTGTCTTCCATGTAAGGGTTGGGATAATTACACTTCATCAAAGGGAGCATCATACTGGAGCTTGCAATATAATGACCAAAACGCACACATGCACTGTGTGTTGGCATTTTATAACAGACCAGATTTGAACTGAGCTCTTTTTCTCAGGTAACCCAAAAGTCTAAAGGAGGACATAACAGGTTATTACTTAATTAGCATCAAATGAAATATTTTAATAATTCTGATGTATCTTCTTTGTGATACCTTATCAGCATGTTGTTGCAATTTAGCCTTGAAAGATAAATAGTAATGAAACTCATGATTGGAAAGATATAAAGTATTATTAAGAAGATACTGGAATGGGGTATGTAATTATAAAGGTAATGTTATTGTGATATAGATTTAAAAAATCTCTGTGTTAGCATATTGATTTAAAAGATGACAGTGAACACATTTGAATAGATATAATGATAGAAAAATAAGATATAAAAACATAATACTTCCTCTTTTCAATTTGAAAAATTATCATCATTTTGATATAATTTGACAAAGGAAATTTTCTTTTAAGTGCTCTTTAATTTGCTACCTTTAAAAATTAGTTTAATGGAGAAAAACTATAAGGCATATAAACATAAAATAATAAAACCAATAACATAAAGATTCTCATTTCCAATTATTTCTCATAATAGTCTCATTTTTAATATGTTACAATTAATAAATGATATTTGCTGAGTTAGAATAAAACTGGTTAACACTGTGCAGTCTAACAGTAGACTATGGACTGTTTGGGGATAAAACATATTTGCATTTCCATTAGAGAAACATCTGTGAATTTGCACTCACCTTTGCAGAGTTATGAAGTACCCCAGTCAACAGCACATGACCTAGAAACACAAAGCATAGCAGTGCCTAAGAGCCTCCAGGAATCTTCTGTCAGTTTTAAACTTTCTAATAGTTTTTCTACAAATAGAGTTCATCCTGTCTTATGTTTATAATGTAAAATGCTTGTTTCATAAATTGAAGCATTTGCTATAAACAAAAATAGAATTTTGAATAGATTCAACAGAATTCTCAACAGTTGTTATTGTTTTCTAAAATATCTAGTTCATTTTTCAGGAAACAGTATATTTCCCCTTAAGGTACAAAATAAGAAAAAAATGTAGATAATCTTCATCAAAACCCTAAGCTATAATGTGCACTGATAGAACCTATTAAATAGTGCCCTGCTATTTTCCTTTAGATGAAAAATGTCTTTACTCTGCTTTATTGTCTTGTATTACAAAAATCTTTATGTCCATTTGTATTCTGTTAATCACCCAAATAGTAAAAATGAGCTCATTTTCCATCCAGTGATACCTTATCAGCATGTTGTTGCAATTTAGCCTTGAAAGATAAATAGTAATGAAACTCATGATTGGAAAGATATAAAGTATTATTAAGAAGATACTGGAATGGGGTATGTAATTATAAAGGTAATGTTATTGTGATATAGATTTAAAAAATCTCTGTGTTAGCATATTGATTTAAAAGATGACAGTGAACACATTTGAATAGATATAATGATAGAAAAATAAGATATAAAAACATAATACTTCCTCTTTTCAATTTGAAAAATTATCATCATTTTGATATAATTTGACAAAGGAAATTTTCTTTTAAGTGCTCTTTAATTTGCTACCTTTAAAAATTAGTTTAATGGAGAAAAACTATAAGGCATATAAACATAAAATAATAAAACCAATAACATAAAGATTCTCATTTCCAATTATTTCTCATAATAGTCTCATTTTTAATATGTTACAATTAATAAATGATATTTGCTGAGTTAGAATAAAACTGGTTAACACTGTGCAGTCTAACAGTAGACTATGGACTGTTTGGGGATAAAACATATTTGCATTTCCATTAGAGAAACATCTGTGAATTTGCACTCACCTTTGCAGAGTTATGAAGTACCCCAGTCAACAGCACATGACCTAGAAACACAAAGCATAGCAGTGCCTAAGAGCCTCCAGGAATCTTCTGTCAGTTTTAAACTTTCTAATAGTTTTTCTACAAATAGAGTTCATCCTGTCTTATGTTTATAATGTAAAATGCTTGTTTCATAAATTGAAGCATTTGCTATAAACAAAAATAGAATTTTGAATAGATTCAACAGAATTCTCAACAGTTGTTATTGTTTTCTAAAATATCTAGTTCATTTTTCAGGAAACAGTATATTTCCCCTTAAGGTACAAAATAAGAAAAAAATGTAGATAATCTTCATCAAAACCCTAAGCTATAATGTGCACTGATAGAACCTATTAAATAGTGCCCTGCTATTTTCCTTTAGATGAAAAATGTCTTTACTCTGCTTTATTGTCTTGTATTACAAAAATCTTTATGTCCATTTGTATTCTGTTAATCACCCAAATAGTAAAAATGAGCTCATTTTCCATCCAGTATATATGTCAGCTTTCACAGAGGTAGGAAATGGCAACCCACTCCAGTATTCTTACCTGCAAAATTCTATGGACAGAGGAGCGTGTTAGACTACAGTCCTTGGGTTGCAAAGAGTCAGGCATGACTGAGCGTGTGCGTGTGCGTGCACACACACACACACACACACACACACACCAGCTACATTTTCCTCTAGCAGTGTAATACAGCCTATGTTCTCCTTAACTCATTGAATAAAACTGTACATTTCAGTTGTATAGAATTCATCTGTGTATAATATTTCAAAAGTACAGTTATGTGATAAATTACTTTGTATCCTCAAGTAAAATCAGTTTTTATAGTAAGTGAAACTTTCATTATCCCAATTTTTATATGCTTTATTGCTTCAACAAATATAATTGTGCATGAATGAAAAGGAAATTTAAGTTTATTTGTGTATTAAAGTTAAGTCAAAGTCTTGACCTCACAACATCTTTGAATACTTACCAAGTAAGTTACAAAATATATTCATTTACTTAACAAATATTTATTTCTTTATGTAATGTGAGCTATGTGCCATGCTCCTTAAAAACTACATATAAGACCAAAGCTCCTTAGAAACTATATTCCAGTGCATGGAGACATACCATATATCAATAAAATAGTCATTAAGCAGTATATCAGATAGTCCAAATTATAAAATGAGGAAACACAACTTGGTAAGTGTTAGGAATTTGGATTAGATTCATATAGCTTTATTTATATATTTATTTATTTTAATCTGAAATGAACTCTATTCAGTTTAAAATTTATTTGTTAAGTGACTGAGCATGGTCTACCTTCAGGAGGAGTCGCTGGAACCTCTCCTCTGTAGTCAGTTGGTAAGAAGCAGTGATAACAGCCTGGATTTGATGACTGGCCGCTGAAGTCTGGAGGAGTCAGTCCTATAACACTGAAGCTGTGACCTTCAGAATCTGATGCTCTATCTGGTAAACACAGTCAGAATTGAGTTGAATTTTAGGACACTCAGCAGGTGTCCGGGAAATTGTTGGACTTGTGAGGGAACCCCTAATACCCCCCCACATCCACACTGGATTACAGTATTCACATCCCTCTAAAAATAGGTGACCTTCCCTTTAGTTAAAAGACCCTAAATAAGAGAAGGAATGGGCTACAAGAATATGCAGGGAGTGTCTAAGAAAGAGCTAGTTCAAAAACCAGGAAGGGGCTTCCCTGGTGGTCCAGTGGGTGAGGACACCACCTGGCAGTGCGCAGGGCGCTGGTTTGATCCCTGGTCGGGGAAAATCCCATGTGCTGTGGAGCAGCTGGACTGATGTGTCCGACCGCCAAGCAGGAGCTCTGAAGTGCACGTACCCAGAGCCAGAGCTCTGCAGCAAGAGAGGCAGCTGCGACCGGAGGCCCACACAGGCCAAAGAACCAAGACAAATAAGTGAAAGATCAATAGACGTGCCCCCCCCCCAAAAAAAAACAGGAGGTAGGAAGAACCCTTGATAACTATGAATGGATAAATAAATTCTTGGTCAATAAATGATTAGGTCTCACATCTTTAAAGACAGGGAATGCTCATTGAATTTTTGTTCAATAATACATAAGCAATAAGGAAATTCAGGAAAGAGAGGATTTAGACTTTATCCCATGAAATATTGTATCCTTCTAGCCAGGAGCAATGCCAGACTTCACCGTAACAGATGTCAAAGCAATCTCACATTCAACTTGTTAAACAATTCTTGGAATGACATTAATTTGGCTTTGGAAAAGGAAAGTCTAATTTTGACTCATTATGCTGCTGGTACTACTTTTCTGCATTCTGAAAAATAACTCCCAGAGGACATGTGAGGATAGAGGGATGCGTTCTCTTTCTCTATAAAATGCATCAGGTCTTCTTGGTGTAGTCGTGCGAGCTGTGTGAGTAAACATAGAATATGATGTCTGTGCCATTCTTTACTGGTGAAAACAACCTGTGAAGAACTCCTTTACATAAGTTTTAGACCAGATGAATGAATGTTAGAGACTGTATATCCAGTTCATCTCTGGTCTTCTTATCTAACACTGAAGCTGTGACCTTCAGAATCTGATGCTCTATCTGGTAAACACAGTCAGAATTGAGTTGAATTTTAGGACACTCAGCAGGTGTCCGGAAATTGGACTTGTGAGAACCCTAATACCCCCACATCCACACTGGATTACAGTATTCACAGCCCTCTAAAAATAGGTGACCTTCCCTTTAGTTAAAAGACCCTAAATAAGAGAAGGAATGGGCTACAAGAATATGCAGGGAGTGTCTAAGAAAGAGCTAGTTCAAAAACCAGGAAGGGGCTTCCCTGGTGGTCCAGTGGGTGAGGACACCACCTGGCAGTGCGCAGGGCGCTGGTTTGATCCTGGTCGGGGAAAATCCCATGTGCTGTGGAGCAGCTGGACTGATGTGTCCGACCGCCAAGCAGGAGCTCTGAAGTGCACGTACCCAGAGCCAGAGCTCTGCAGCAAGAGAGGCAGCTGCGACCGGAGGCCCACACAGGCCAAAGAACCAAGACAAATAAGTGAAAGATCAATAGACGTGCCCCCCCAAAAAAAAAAACAGGAGGTAGGAAGAACCCTTGATAACTATGAATGGATAAATAAATTCTTGGTCAATAAATGATTAGGTCTCACATCTTTAAAGACAGGGAATGCTCATTGAATTTTTGTTCAATAATACATAAGCAATAAGGAAATTCAGGAAAGAGAGGATTTAGACTTTATCCCATGAAATATTGTATCCTTCTAGCCAGGAGCAATGCCAGACTTCACCGTAACAGATGTCAAAGCAATCTCACATTCAACTTGTTAAACAATTCTTGGAATGACATTAATTTGGCTTTGGAAAAGGAAAGTCTAATTTTGACTCATTATGCTGCTGGTACTACTTTTCTGCATTCTGAAAAATAACTCCCAGAGGACATGTGAGGATAGAGGGATGCGTTCTCTTTCTCTATAAAATGCATCAGGTCTTCTTGGTGTAGTCGTGCGAGCTGTGTGAGTAAACATAGAATATGATGTCTGTGCCATTCTTTACTGGTGAAAACAACCTGTGAAGAACTCCTTTACATAAGTTTTAGACCAGATGAATGAATGTTAGAGACTGTATATCCAGTTCATCTCTGGTCTTCTTATCTAACACTGCTCTTCCAGTCACTGTTATGCAAATTTAATCAACGTTTTTGAATGAATGACATCAAATTCAAATAGAAATTGTGTCATGTACTTCTTTTGAATGTAGTTTTTGGCAAAGTTGAATGATAAAGGTATGAAACAGCAGAGGCATGAGAAAAATCTTTCTCCATGGCAAACACCTAACAATGAGATCTGCTTATTTTTAGATGAAGTTCTACTTTTCATTCAGTCTCTCTTTGTGAACTACTTTAGAGCACAAAGTAGCTTTTATGTTTCTCTCACTGTATTTTAGCACTTCATAGCCTTGAAAAGCACTGAATTTACTTTCTGATTTTCAAATGACGGTTTTCTCCAAAATTATTTTTTCATTTAAAAACATTTTAACTCCAGATAACTTGGAATTATCTTCAGACTTGCATATGAGGGGCATTAGGAGGCTAGATTAGAGAAGACCAACTGGATTACCTAGAACTATTGAGCAGCCACAGTCCCTTACTTCTCTACACGTGACAAAATATACACCTTTGTTTCAGTTTGTCTCATTTAATGGGAAAGGTTTAAGAATTCTTACAAGCTGTAACTGTATCTTTTAAATTCACTTGTAATTGATAGAACATGATAAAATTAATATTTCACCATGATCAGCATACTACAGGGGAAAATTATTTCGCACTAATAAAGAAATGGACTTCCCAGGTGGCGTTAGTGGTAAAGAATCTGCCTGTCAATAAAGGAGACATAAAAGACTCATTGGGGGCTTCCCTGGTGGTCCAGTGGGTAAGGACACCGCCTTGCAGTGCAAGGGGCGCCGGTTCGATCCCTGGCCTGGGGAGGATCCCACATTCCGCGGAGCAGCTGGACCGATGTGTCAAATTACCGAGCCAGAGCCCTGGAGCACGTGTGCCCAGAGCCTGTGCTCTGCGACAACAGAGGCCGCTGCGATAGGAGGCCCACATGGGCCAAAGAACAAAGAACACCCCTCCCTGCCCCCAAAAAGATTCATTGGACCCATGGGTTGGGAAGATGCCCTGGAGGGCATGGCAACTAGCCCATGCCAATATTCTTGCTTCGAGACTCTCATGGACAGAGGAGCCTGGCAGGCTACAGTTTAAAGCTGTAAATATATATATATATATATATATATATATATATATATATATATATTGAGTAAACCCCATGTCTCAAATTACTTTTAATAATAAAGAGCTAAATGTATTACTATAACAGATCTCCAGATACTTTCACTTTAAAAGAAAAAGCGCAAAACATAAATCATTTCAAGTCCCTCAGTGACAAGGACTCAAGGGAAATATCCAGCAGAACTCAACATGATCTTCTCTGTGGGCAAAACAAATGACCATACAGGAAACAGCCGTATAAAAGGACTTTGTTTGAAAAAGTCAGACTCACTTCCAACACTTGAGTCAACCGGAGGCCTAAAGCTAGTCCCCCTAACTAGTACTTCTTCTTTTTAAGATTTATAGGTTTAATGGAAATTAATCATCTTTCATTGCTAATAATTGTATTTCTCTTTATCCCTTGAAATATATAACTAAATTGTCAATTCGTCAATCTTTTTAAAAGTCTAGACTTAAAATTTGTCCATTTTTCCCACAGTTTGTTTCTATTCTCCTTCTTTCTTCTGTTTCTTATTTCCTTCCATCTAATTTGTTTGTGCCTACGTGAGGTTTGTTTGCAAATAGATCTTTTACTCGATAGAAGCACTTAAAGGGAACATTTCGCCTTTAAGGATTATTTTAGTTGCATCCCAAACATAGTTTGATTTCTCTTTTAATTTTGTTGTGACAAGACACCATACTCTAAATGAGTGCAATCTTTGTAAGTGTGTTGAGATTTGTTTAATAGCTCAGCATATGGGCTGTCTTGGTGTGGGGTGCAGTGTTTTAAGAATACAAGTTTGGTTCAATGGAAATGCTATTCCTCTGTTTCCTTACTGACACTTTTATCCATGTGGTCTCTCACTTACTAATAAGTGGCTGTTCAGTCTGCAAGTATGATTGTAGATTTGCTGATCCCTGCCTATTGTTATGCCGATTTTCATTTCATGTATTTTGAAGTTTTGTTATTATGAAAGAAAGTGAAACTGTTAATCACTCAGTCGTGTCTGACTCTGCAAACCCATAGACGGTGGTAGCCCACAACTCTCCTCTGTCTTTGGGATTCTCTGGAGTGGGTAACCATTCCCTTTTCCAGGCGATCCTCCCAACTCAGGGATCGAACCCAGGTCTACTGTATTGCAGGTAGATTCTTTACCATCAAAGCCACCAGAGAAGTCCTTTGTTCCTATGGGCACAAATATTTAAAATTTTAAAATCTCTTTGATAAATTGACACTTTTGTAATTAAAATTAATAATTTTTAAATTCTTTTAGTATAATGCACATTACCTTAAAGTCTGTTTTGTCTTACATTAATACAACTGTGTGCCAGTTTAAAAAAAAATAAAGCAAATAGTTGATTTGCAGTGTTGTGCTAGTTTCAGGTATACAGCAAATTGCATGTTATATATCCGCGTATATCGACTCTTTTTAAGATTCTTTTCCCATAGAGATCATTACAGAGTATTGAGTAGAGTCCCCTGTGCTCTATGGTGGCCCCTTATTTCTCATAATAATGTCAGTTGGCACTTTTATTATTAGTCATTTTTTTTTCACCACTTCTATTGGTCCTTCACCCATTTGTTTTTCATGCACCTTTGTTCCTTGACCCTGTGGGCCTCCCACCGGAGCAGCCTCTATCGTCGCAGAGCGCCGGCTGGGTAGTTGGACACGTTGGTCCAGCCACTCCGCGGCACATGGGATCTTCTCCCACCAGAGATGGAACCGGCATCCTGTGCACTGCAAGGTGGTGTCCCTACCCAATGGACCACCAGGGAAGCCCTAGCCTTTTTATGTAGTAGATCCCACTGCTAAGGTGCTTTCCAGATATTTATATTTATTTTAATAAGAATTTTTGAGTATGCTATCCCTGAGTGTACTTTTCTATTCATTTATCTTATCATAGCTTTCTTAAATTTCTTGGAACTATGTGATATTTTTAAATAAATTTGAAATAGTATTAGCCAATATTTCTTCAAATGTTTGTGCCCCCCCTAATCCCGCTGATTTTTATCCTTTCTTGTAATGTTTCAGTTATGAAAGCAAAGTTTTGTATTTTGAAGTTTTGTTATTATGAAAGAAAGTGAAACTGTTAATCACTCAGTCGTGTCTGACTCTGCAAACCCATAGACGGTGGTAGCCCACAACTCTCCTCTGTCTTTGGGATTCTCTGGAGTGGGTAACCATTCCCTTTTCCAGGCGATCCTCCCAACTCAGGGATCGAACCCAGGTCTACTGTATTGCAGGTAGATTCTTTACCATCAAAGCCACCAGAGAAGTCCTTTGTTCCTATGGGCACAAATATTTAAAATTTTAAAATCTCTTTGATAAATTGACACTTTTGTAATTAAAATTAATAATTTTTAAATTCTTTTAGTATAATGCACATTACCTTAAAGTCTGTTTTGTCTTACATTAATACAACTGTGTGCCAGTTTAAAAAAAAATAAAGCAAATAGTTGATTTGCAGTGTTGTGCTAGTTTCAGGTATACAGCAAATTGCATGTTATATATCCGCGTATATCGACTCTTTTTAAGATTCTTTTCCCATAGAGATCATTACAGAGTATTGAGTAGAGTCCCCTGTGCTCTATGGTGGCCCCTTATTTCTCATAATAATGTCAGTTGGCACTTTTATTATTAGTCATTTTTTTTTCACCACTTCTATTGGTCCTTCACCCATTTGTTTTTCATGCACCTTTGTTCCTTGACCCGTGTGGGCCTCCCACCGGAGCAGCCTCTATCGTCGCAGAGCGCCGGCTGGGTAGTTGGACACGTTGGTCCAGCCACTCCGCGGCACATGGGATCTTCTCCCACCAGAGATGGAACCGGCATCCTGTGCACTGCAAGGTGGTGTCCCTACCCAATGGACCACCAGGGAAGCCCTAGCCTTTTTATGTAGTAGATCCCACTGCTAAGGTGCTTTCCAGATATTTATATTTATTTTAATAAGAATTTTTGAGTATGCTATCCCTGAGTGTACTTTTCTATTCATTTATCTTATCATAGCTTTCTTAAATTTCTTGGAACTATGTGATATTTTTAAATAAATTTGAAATAGTATTAGCCAATATTTCTTCAAATGTTTCTGTCCCTTCTCCTCTTTCTTCTCACTTTCTCTAACACATATGTAAAGTACACTATTTTATACTGTTACAGATTATTGAAGGTTTGTTTATTATTTCTCCATTTTTTCTTGGGTGGAGGGAATTGTTTTCAAAAATTCCTCTCGAGTCTGTTTTGTATTGATTAATCAGTTGACTGTCCACACAATGTATTTTTGGATTGTATTTGCAGGTTACTAACAGTTCTCTTTATATTCCCCATTTCTTCTTTCACCAGGTTCATTATTCTCTATAGTTTTTAAGACACATTCTCGACAGTTATTTAAAATACTTGTTTTCTGATATAAGAATTTTCTGCGGTTCTATATTCACATTGTTTGATTCACATCTGATTATCTTTTTCTTGCATAATGGAAATCATAGATGTTTCCTTGCAAAGAGCCTGGGCATTTTTGTCTTCTCCTGAAAAGTGTGGATTTCTCTTCTAGCAGAAATTGCCTTACTGACAGATGACCTGGATAGTGTGGAAGCCTAGTTTTATGCTCAGTTCAGTTGACATATACTGGATATTTCAAATGATCAGTACTGTGAAATGATTGTTAATCCTAAGGCATGGCTTGTTGATGGTTTCAATGGAAATCTCAAGGTATTTATCCAGCCCCTCAATTATTTAAACTTGAGCTTCAAATAGGAACTTTTTAAGAATGAAGACACTGTTGAAATCTCTGCCCAGTCTTTTTGGCCTCTCTCTATTACCTTTCTCAGGACTTCTTGGATTCCTGTCCTTCATGTGTATAATTCAGGAGTCAGCCAAGATTTCGAGTCCTTTTGTGTGTAGGAGCTTTGAGCCTCCACATTGTGGCATCTTCTATTTGGGGATTTCTTGCCTAAATTTGTAACTACCCTGCTTGACCTGAATCTTTATTTCTATTCTTCAATCTAATAATATTCTCACTTTCTGCATAAACTTTATTACTTGCAAACCATGCAAACCAGTGAGTGTTTCCAGAGAGGAATTAGATAAAAAATGAGCCTTGAAACATTGTGAATTCTGTCCTTCAAGGACTTTCAGTTTCTACCTCTATGCTTTGTAATATTTTCAGATGGCTGATTTTTGGTGTTTATTTCTTAAAGAATTTTTAATTGTTATTAGTTAGAACAATAGCCATTCCTCAAAGAGGTCAACCCTGACTATTCCTTGGAAGGACTGAAGCTGAAGCTCCAGTACTTGGGCGACCTGATGCGAAGAGCTGACTTATTGGAAACGACCCTGAGGCTGGAAAGATCGAGGGCCAGAGGAGAAGGGGATGACAGAGGAGATGGCTGGATGGCAGCACTGAGTCAATCAACATGAGTTAGAGCAGACTCAGGGAGACAGCGAAGGTCAGGGAAGCCTGGCATGCTACAATCCATAGGTTTGCAAAGAGTCAGACACAACTTGGTGACCAAACAACAACAGAACAAGTCTGCTGCAAACTACTCCATCATTACCAGAAACAAGAACATAATGTACATGTGTGAAAGAAGGAGATGCAGTGTGTGCGAGGTTTATGCAGTTCTCATTGAAATACTAGCAATTTATAATCCAATTGGGCAAATTTTTCACATTTGGTTGATTGCAATTGTTTTAGAACTGGGCAAGGAATTTTAATCATGTCTTTGCTGAATTTTTGCATGTACTGAAAAAGTTGACTTTCTCCTCAGACTGACTTTATTCTCAAGGTATTTATCCAGCCCCTCAATTATTTAAACTTGAGCTTCAAATAGGAACTTTTTAAGAATGAAGACACTGTTGAAATCTCTGCCCAGTCTTTTTGGCCTCTCTCTATTACCTTTCTCAGGACTTCTTGGATTCCTGTCCTTCATGTGTATAATTCAGGAGTCAGCCAAGATTTCGAGTCCTTTTGTGTGTAGGAGCTTTGAGCCTCCACATTGTGGCATCTTCTATTTGGGGATTTCTTGCCTAAATTTGTAACTACCCTGCTTGACCTGAATCTTTATTTCTATTCTTCAATCTAATAATATTCTCACTTTCTGCATAAACTTTATTACTTGCAAACCATGCAAACCAGTGAGTGTTTCCAGAGAGGAATTAGATAAAAAATGAGCCTTGAAACATTGTGAATTCTGTCCTTCAAGGACTTTCAGTTTCTACCTCTATGCTTTGTAATATTTTCAGATGGCTGATTTTTGGTGTTTATTTCTTAAAGAATTTTTAATTGTTATTAGTTAGAACAATAGCCATTCCTCAAAGAGGTCAACCCTGACTATTCCTTGGAAGGACTGAAGCTGAAGCTCCAGTACTTGGGCGACCTGATGCGAAGAGCTGACTTATTGGAAACGACCCTGAGGCTGGAAAGATCGAGGGCCAGAGGAGAAGGGGATGACAGAGGAGATGGCTGGATGGCAGCACTGAGTCAATCAACATGAGTTAGAGCAGACTCAGGGAGACAGCGAAGGTCAGGGAAGCCTGGCATGCTACAATCCATAGGTTTGCAAAGAGTCAGACACAACTTGGTGACCAAACAACAACAGAACAAGTCTGCTGCAAACTACTCCATCATTACCAGAAACAAGAACATAATGTACATGTGTGAAAGAAGGAGATGCAGTGTGTGCCGAGGTTTATGCAGTTCTCATTGAAATACTAGCAATTTATAATCCAATTGGGCAAATTTTTCACATTTGGTTGATTGACGAATTGTTTTAGAACTGGGCAAGGAATTTTAATCATGTCTTTGCTGAATTTTTGGAACACTGTACATAAGAAAGACAAGATAATGACTTTCTCCTCAGACTGTCACAATCTCATTTTCCCATAATGGCTTAAGCAAGTCTTACAAAAAGTCATGAGGGATTTATACAAACTAAAATTTAGGGCTATTGCAAATAAACTGCTGGGTGAATTCATTTTGCAAGTGTAATTATTATGATGAAAAATATAATTGAAGACTTTAGTCCTAGCCTTGAAAGGAGAGAATCTTATTCAAAACAGATACTTATCTATGATTTAAAAATCAGGTTTGTTTTAAGTTTTTGTTAGCAGAAATTGGAAAAAAATGTCATTTTATCTTTTACAACTACCTTTTCACAGTCTAGTATCAACAGCAAGTACTTTGGTAGTTTTCAAATTGGAGTCTAATTGTAAGAGCTGGTAAAAAATACAAATGTGACGAGCCCAGGGTTTTGAATTGTAAGTTCTTTAGGTGAACCTCCTATACATATCTTGAAGACAACTGGTTTAATGACAGATTATTATCCAGATTAATGACAACATTGTGATTAATCTTCAGATTTCTTTCTTTCTGAAAGAGCTTTTAAAATTTCCCGTATCTTATCAATAAAATATGGAAGCAATTGCATATAAGCCCACCTTAAATTAGGAATTAAAAGCATGGAGACAATATAATGTTTTATTTTATTTTATTTTTTTAAAAAGATTTATTTATTTATTTATTTATTATTGGTGGGGGGTGGGGTGGGGAGGGAGGGGAGCAGGCGGGCCACTTCTATTGGTTCTTCATTTATCTATTTTCATCCATCTTTTTTGTTCTTTGGTCCGTGTGGGCCTCCCACCGCGGTGGCGTTTGTCGTTTGTCGTTGCAGAGCGCCGGCTCTGGGCGCATGCGCTCCAGAGCTCCGGCTCTGTGATTGGACACATCGGCCCAGCCGCTCCGCGGCACGTGGGATCTTCCCAGGCCAGGGATAGAACCAGCGCCCCTTGCACTGCAAGGTGGTGTCCTTATCCACTGGACCACCAGGGAAGCCCCAATATAATGTTTTAAAAAGTGAGGCAAATCATAGGAGTGTCAAATTATGATCCATTATGTAAACTACCCCTCTTGTTTTATGTTAAATATTGTTGTTCATGATCACAGCACAAAAGGACCACATTGGCCAAGAGGTCAAGATTAGCAACATAGTCAATGATATTTTATTTGATTCTTTTATTTGTTTTTGGTTGCACTGTGTGTCCTGTAGGATATTAGCTACTTGTCCAGGGATCAAACGTGTGTCCTTGGCAATGGAAGTGTGGAATCCTAGCCACAGGATTGCCAGGAAATTTCTAAAGCCAACAATTTTTTAATTGCTG
The DNA here is from genome assembly GCA_022376925.1 of Tragulus kanchil. Taxonomy (NCBI): domain Eukaryota; kingdom Metazoa; phylum Chordata; class Mammalia; order Artiodactyla; family Tragulidae; genus Tragulus; species Tragulus kanchil. The sequence continues at coordinate 158,562,732 of JAIOJX010000003.1, forward strand.
GCCAAAACAAGAAATGATGAGAAATAGAAACCATATAATATAGTACTAAACAATGAAAGAGTATTGAGCGTAAACCTAGGACAGCAAGGAGAACTTGGCATGTGACACAGGTTAAAAGAAAGCTAGACAAAGTTCTGGAGACTGACTTAAGAGGCCATATTGGGGTGAAAGGAGCCCTTGTTGCATAGTTACTAAGTTGTGTCTGACTCTTTGTGTCCCTGTGGACTGTATCCCACCAATCTCCTCTGTCCATGGAATTTTCTAGGCAAGCATATTGGAGTGGGTTGTCATATACTTCTCCAGGGAATCTTCCCAACCCACATATTGAACCCATATCTCTTGCATTGGCAGGCCAGTTCTTAACCACTGCCCCACCTGGGAAACCCCGAAAAAGGCATAGAAACCCCATGTTCTTCACGTCAGCCTGTTAGAGGGAGAGTGATAGGATCTGACTTGAGCATAAGCAATGGAGAATCCTTCTGCCGATGTAGGAGACACAGGTTACCCACTTGTTATATCGAAGCAGTGAAACATCATGTAACAAGTGGTGAAACTCATAGAAATGTCTAATTTAGTTAATAGCAGTAAGTAAAAGTTAATTTCTTTATGTTGACAAGCGTACGTGGTTATATAAGATGCTGACCAGTTAGGAGAATTGATAAAGGTATATGGGAACTTGCTATATGGTCTTTGAAACTCCAGAAAATCTAAAATTATTTCAAAATAGAAAGGGATAAAAATGTGTCATGTAACACTGAAGAAAATTTAGTTGGAAAATTTCTGATAAATTTCTTCAAAAAAGTAGGAACAAATCTTCACAGCTGTCCTTCACTCCATTTTTTACCCCCTTGAGTACCTTTTAAGTCAGTGATTGCCCCCTGGTCCTCTTGATGCTCATGAAATAGGCACCAGATAAATGCTTGCTGAATGAGTCAGTCCTTTTGATGTATTTAAAGAACCTTTCATTATTGGGATTTATATTGGCTTGAAAGGTGCTCCTGAAATTTTCTTTTGACTCACTTAAGTTTGAATTGCTCCTGACCTACCACATCGTGTGCTTTTTGGTTCTCTTCATGAAAGAAACCCGGGATGATTTAAAAACATACACACTGCACTTGCCCGTCTCCGCCTTCAGCTGTCATAATGGATTCTTTTAACTTTACTGGTTATATCCCCCTACATAGTTTTTTATTTTATAGCTAGTCTTTGATGAGAAATGATAAAAAAAAGTAATCAAAATAAGATAAATTGGGTTAGAGTAGATAAAATAGAAGAACTTCTTGGATGCAGTAAGACCTTAAGTCCTTTTGAAAGGCTCCCTGGATTTTCCCATAGTTTTCCAATATTGTCTCAACTAGGTGAATGTTATTTTGTGTGCTTGAAGTGAAAGTTTGTATGAATGCATATGCTGCTTAAATTACCAAAGTCTCAGTCCTTTTGCTTTCAGTCCATGCTTTCTATGTGTTCTTGATTCATGCATTCACTTTCCTGCTTCTGTTACAATCTTAAACCTTCAATTATTTTGTCTGGTTCTCCTTTTTAGGAAAAAAGCCTCTTTAAGTCATTTCACTCAGCCACTTAGATCTTGCAAATTGTTATAAAGTTGCACTGTCCTATCTGTGTTTTCTGCATCAAATGAAAAAAATATCTCAACAGCAGTTTATACACACTCTCTTGAAATTAAGTTATAATAAGGTTAATTTCTTTATGTTGACAAGCGTGGTTATATAAGATGCTGACCAGTTAGGAGAATTGATAAAGGTATATGGGAACTTGCTATATGGTCTTTGAAACTCCAGAAAATCTAAAATTATTTCAAAATAGAAAGGGATAAAAATGTGTCATGTAACACTGAAGAAAATTTAGTTGGAAAATTTCTGATAAATTTCTTCAAAAAAGTAGGAACAAATCTTCACAGCTGTCCTTCACTCCATTTTTTACCCCCTTGAGTACCTTTTAAGTCAGTGATTGCCCCCTGGTCCTCTTGATGCTCATGAAATAGGCACCAGATAAATGCTTGCTGAATGAGTCAGTCCTTTTGATGTATTTAAAGAACCTTTCATTATTGGGATTTATATTGGCTTGAAAGGTGCTCCTGAAATTTTCTTTTGACTCACTTAAGTTTGAATTGCTCCTGACCTACCACATCGTGTGCTTTTGGTTCTCTTCATGAAAGAAACCCGGGATGATTTAAAACATACACACTGCACTTCCCCGTCTCCGCCTTCAGCTGTCATAATGGATTCTTTTAACTTTACTGGTTATATCCCCCTACATAGTTTTTTATTTTATAGCTAGTCTTTGATGAGAAATGATAAAAAAAAGTAATCAAAATAAGATAAATTGGGTTAGAGTAGATAAAATAGAAGAACTTCTTGGATGCAGTAAGACCTTAAGTCCTTTTGAAAGGCTCCCTGGATTTTCCCATAGTTTTCCAATATTGTCTCAACTAGGTGAATGTTATTTTGTGTGCTTGAAGTGAAAGTTTGTATGAATGCATATGCTGCTTAAATTACCAAAGTCTCAGTCCTTTTGCTTTCAGTCCATGCTTTCTATGTGTTCTTGATTCATGCATTCACTTTCCTGCTTCTGTTACAATCTTAAACCTTCAATTATTTTGTCTGGTTCTCCTTTTTAGGAAAAAAGCCTCTTTAAGTCATTTCACTCAGCCACTTAGATCTTGCAAATTGTTATAAAGTTGCACTGTCCTATCTGTGTTTTCTGCATCAAATGAAAAAAAAATATCTCAACAGCAGTTTATACACACTCTCTTGTACTCTTTAGCCATTACCGAATCTTCAGTTCTCTAGCATTTGTGTTATGTTATTCTACTGAAGCTGTTCTTTAAAAAGTTCCATTTACATATTAGCAACCAAATTCCTTAGTGTTCCTGCCCCTAGACATCTTCATATAATTGGACACTGTGGAACATGAGCTTCCTAGAAACCATTCTCCACTTCAGTAACAGTTCAACCTGGAACTATTCTGACTTTCACAACTGAACCCTTTATCTCCTCTGGTTCTGCTCTTTGAACCAATTTCTTTTCTGGGTTCTAATCCTGACTTTCTTATTCCTTGTTTGTACTCTTTTCTTTGTCCATACAACTATGCACGTGATTACAGAAAAGCCTGACTGAACTTTTTGGCCAGTATTTTGGCTTATACTAGTCACCCATCCATGATGAAATCTGCCTCCTTCCTTGATTTTGCCCCCTGAACAACAGTCTTCCTTCACTGAGCTTACTGCTATGTGGTAGTTTTACCAGGATCTTCCATAAATATTTCAGACTCATTTGTAAAGCTGAACTCCTTCCCATGTCATGGTTGATTCCCTCCCCTGTATGTATCAGCGTCAGTGATAGCAACACACTCCTTTGCATAGTTTTAGTCCTTCTCTTTAATTTAACCAAAATCTGTCAAGTTTACAAACTTTTTGCTGCATTTTCCACTAACCCTCTCCAAACATTTGCCTCTCCTAGGCTCTGGCAGTCATCTATCTTTGGGTGGTTAATTTTCATTGCATTGTTTGAAGCACCCAGGACACGTCTGGCACTTAGTGCACGTGCAATACAGACTTGTTGAATGGATACATGCTTTGGTTTAGTATCTCAGAGTTCCACCTTTGAATGCATACTTACATCCATACACCCTACAGTATCCTTCACAGAAGCTTAGTACATGGTAAATCCTAACTAAATAATATGTGGACTGAGTGAGAAGAAGCTTTCCTAGCAAATAAATGTTGCTTTCCTGCATTATCCTAGTCATGCATGCTTCTTTATTTAACATGTGTAAAAATGCTGAACGATGTAATGTCTCAGTCAGTTGTTTAAAAAGGTATTTCCAAAGTGATAAACACTAGTGATCATGCTTAGGTCTTTATGAATTCCACACCTCTTCCATACCTCCCAGTGTTATGGTATTTGTGTATGTAGAGAACATATGTTTGATTTCCCATGATCTTTAACCAGTGTGAGTTGATATGCACAGAGTATAATGGGGCCTTGGAACTTTCTGCACATTTTAAAGAATTACACGCATGTGCCTTGTTGGCTGTTAACTGATATATGGAAGCAGTGGATACTTACAGAGCACTTAATTACTTAAAAGCATTGTCCTCGCACAGTGAGCTTTTCATAATTCTTTTTTCATAATTGTTTTTATGTTACATTTACAGAGTTTTGTTGTTTACAGCTACACATAAATCCAAATCAGTCATAGGCACTTGATATTATGTTTCTGATTACTTGTTTCCTGAGTGCTGTATCATAAGAAGTCATGTGAACATAAGCATCTGTGTGTGCTTAGGTCATATGCTATTTTATGTAAGTGAGCTATAAACCAATTGGATTATACTGGAGTTAAATTTTTAAAAGGTGATACATAAATATAGAGAAATGGGTGATACATAAATATGGAGAAATGTGTATGCTTCTCCAACATCGTGAAGAATGTTGTTTTCAGTAGTAGAAGCCTTTACTGGTAAGGCTCAACTTGTCCAGAACACTCACAACATTGTATGTAATATTTGAACAATTTTTTTTCGTCTCATAGAAATGACCTGGAGAGTGAAATGTATGCTGATAAATTAGAGAAAATATAAGAAATGAAAGCCCACATAAATGTTCTATCTGTTTAAAAAATCATATTGTCGTTTGACAGTCCTTAGTAGCTGAACTCAGGTTCCCAGGAACTATTGAACTGACAGAAAATGGAGCTTAGCAGCTGCCCTATCACAATGAGGCAGTTGTCAGGATGATTTTGGTTTGAGGAAAGTTTCCCACTTTCCCACTTACACACTGAGGTGTGTAGTGACACATTGGCAATACCACTTAACTGAGCTAATGATCGCATTGTATGATCTTGGGCTTTCGAAAGTGTATGCATCTCGTTGATTACCTCTCACTCAGTGGCTCTGTGGCAACAGAGCCAAGGCACCTGCCTTTCAGTCAAGACTTAATAGTGAAAATCATAGCAAAAATGAAAGGTTAAATATGAATATTGAAAACCAGAAGGTAGGTATGCTTTTTTGGAATAAGATAGTATATTACAGGCCAGTGATTGTGCTGTAGATTTACATAGACTATCTGAACTCTTCACAGGAAACCTATGGATGAGGCACTATTACTATCTTTCTATATGGCTTTCTAAATTAATAAACTGAGCCTCAGAGGAAAGTTTCATAACTGACCTTTGGCCACAGAGTTTACGTGGCAGAACTTTGATGAGAACCCAGTCTCAGAATTAAAAGACCAGGCTTCTAGACACCAACAAGCGAGATAAACCCAAGATGACTGTTGATGAAGACAGCTGCCCAGGCTCTTTCGGAGCACTGTTTTTGAAACTGCATGATCTAAATTGCACATCATTTTTTTAAAAAGTAAATAGTGGACCCAAAGCTATTGAAGTTGGGTTTTGGAGAACTAAGATAAAGCAGCAGCCAGTAAATCTTCTTAGCATTCTTATACTTCTTCCATTCCCACTCTCTCTCTTACCATTCTACACATACCAAAATGAATGAACCAAGCCTGTAAATCCCATGAAAGCTACCCTTAATCTGTCCCTCTTTTAGTGTGCTTGTAAAAAAAAAAAAAAAGAGGCCAATAGCTTTCAGTGAAATATGATATGGACTGAAACAGGGAGCTCTGCACAATTTTTATGATTTTGATTTTGCAAAATCTCTTTGTTTTTTTTTCCTCAGGAGCAGGAAGTACATATAATGATGCAAATTCATACAGGGCATAAACAATTCATAGAGTGCAGGTTTTTCTGGGAAATAGACTGATATCACTATGTCTCCAATATACTTTAATATAACATTGTCAAATAGTTATTTTTGTCCTATTTTCTAGATAATAGTAAAAAAATAGTAGACAGTAGAAAACTTAGTAGATACTTAATAGAAAAAGTGCCTATACTTTTGATGCTATAATTCAAATGTGTCCCAGTATATGTCTTTTAAATTTTATGAAAAACTAAATTGCACTAAAAATTTGGCACGGGGGATCTTTGTTGGGGTGCACAGACTCTGCAGTTGTGATGCATGGGCCTAGTTGCTAACAGCATGTGAGCTCTTAGCTCCCCGACCGGGGATTGAACTGGCATCCCTTGCATTGCAAGGCAGCCTCTGAACCGTTGGACCACCAGGGAAGTTCCTCTGAGCATGTTAGATTGCTCAAAGTATAGAAAAGGTTTCCAGCATCTCATTACTGAATTATTAAACTTTGTAACTTGGTCATTTCAGTCATTACAATCATGAAATAGACCTTAAGGTTGCAAAAGAGTCAGACATGACTGAGTGACTAAACAACAACAAAACATTTCACAACCCTCTTTTGCAGAGAAAAAAAAAGTGAAGTCTTAACACACTGAGTGGCTTCCTCTAGTTTATTCATTTTGAAAAAATTTTGGGCAAATTCAGAACTGGAATCCAGTATCCTGACTTCCAGGCCAGTCACTTACTGAAGCAAGCTTCAGGTGTTTTTCAATGCGTGTAATTATTTTTCTGTGGTGTATGATATTGGCCGTCAGGTGGCACTAGTGGTACAGAGCCCGCCTGTCAGTGCAGGAGACATAGAGATGCATGTTCGATCCCTGGATTGAGAAGATTCCCTGGAGAAGGAAATGGCAACCCACCCCAGTATTCCTCCCTGGGGAAACTCATGCACAGAGGAGCATGGTGGTTTATTGCCCATAGGGTCATAGATAGATACGACTGACGCAACATAGCAACACATAACATATAATATTAAAATACTATTTTTCATGATTTTTGGAAGTTACAAATTGTGTATGAAGGGAGTCATCATGTTAGATTTTTGTGAATTTCTTTGGGTGTTTGTTCTGATTTTGATATTCTTGTAATTGAAACAAGATTTTTCAAAACAGATAACATGCAAAGCATTGGTGATACTTTTTCTTGACTGGTTTTCATACATGATTAGAGTATCTTTTCAAAATTCTGAAACTGCACTTGAATCCTGTCAGAAATAAATGAACAACCTCAATGAATACTTTAGTCTCCTTTGAGCTCTTTGAATTAGATTATCCCTCTCTGCAACTTTCAGCTCAAATAGGGGAAAAACCCCAGGAGATGCAACCAGATTGTTAATAGTAGAAGTGGTCAGACTCAGGTACAACTATACAAACGTTCCTCACCTTAGAGTTTTCAAGTTAACTTTGCAAGATATATGGTCATTTTTCTAGCTATATATTTGGGCAAGGTTGTAATTAGTACTGATAAATGGAAATCATTCATTTAAAGTCAGTCTTTCTGGATGGGTAATTATTTATGACTTTGATTGCATAATGTGATATAAAGTGGATTCAATAACATAAACTTTGTAACTTGGTCTTTAGCAAATAAAAACCTTAAGGTTGCAAAAGAGTCAGACATGACTTCAAACAACAACAAAACATTTCACAACCCTCTTTGCAGAGAAAAAAAGTGAAGTCTTAACACACTGAGTGGCTTCCTCTAGTTTATTCATTTTGAAAAAATTTTGGGCAAATTCAGAACTGGAATCCAGTATCCTGACTTCCAGGCCAGTCACTTACTGAAGCAAGCTTCAGGTGTTTTTCAATGCGTGTAATTATTTTTCTGTGGTGTATGATATTGGCCGTCGCAGGTGGCACTAGTGGTACAGAGCCCGCCTGTCAGTGCAGGAGACATAGAGATGCATGTTCGATCCCTGGATTGAGAAGATTCCCTGGAGAAGGAAATGGCAACCCACCCCAGTATTCCTCCCTGGGGAAACTCATGCACAGAGGAGCATGGTGGTTTATTGCCCATAGGGTCATAGATAGATACGACTGACGCAACATAGCAACACATAACATATAATATTAAAATACTATTTTTCATGATTTTTGGAAGTTACAAATTGTGTATGAAGGGAGTCATCATGTTAGATTTTTGTGAATTTCTTTGGGTGTTTGTTCTGATTTTGATATTCTTGTAATTGAAACAAGATTTTTCAAAACAGATAACATGCAAAGCATTGGTGATACTTTTTCTTGACTGGTTTTCATACATGATTAGAGTATCTTTTCAAAATTCTGAAACTGCACTTGAATCCTGTCAGAAATAAATGAACAACCTCAATGAATACTTTAGTCTCCTTTGAGCTCTTTGAATTAGATTATCCCTCTCTGCAACTTTCAGCTCAAATAGGGAAAACCACAGGAGATGCAACCAGATTGTTAATAGTAGAAGTGGTCAGACTCAGGTACAACTATACAAACGTTCCTCACCTTAGAGTTTTCAAGTTAACTTTGCAAGATATATGGTCATTTTTCTAGCTATATATTTGGGCAAGGTTGTAATTAGTACTGATAAATGGAAATCATTCATTTAAAGTCAGTCTTTCTGGATGGGTAATTATTTATGACTTTGATTGCATAATGTGATATAAAGTGGATTCAATAACATAAAGTGGAATTATTTTACAGTAGTTTTATCTGTGTTTATTTTCCATATAAATATACTAATAAAGAAATGTTTCACTTGAAATGCTGACTTCAATATATAGACTATCAAATCATTTAGGTGAATATCTCACTAGAAAATTAAAATAATGCCACTCATTTATTTCTTACCTGAAGCATAATTATTGAATCACTTTATAAATTCTGACTGTATAAGGAACTTCTGACTGTTTCAACATTTAAACTGGTATTGATATCTGGGCTATTGTCCAGAGCATTTAAGCTGCTAAAGGTGGGGAATTGTGAAATCCAGCCTTTACATTCACATAGTTAACTTTATCGACTTATATTTATAATCTATATTAATACATATTTTCTCTACGGATTGCTTTTTGTAGAGTTTGCATCAAATAAGGCCATAAATTAAATATCGCTTTACGATAGCCTATGAATAAGTGCATATCCTTTGCCCTTTGTATATAGATCTCATTTGATTTTGAGGATTGTGTATGTGCGTGTGCATGAGAGAGAGGAAATATTTTCATAGATGCCTACCCCACTTTGCATAAAATAGACTATCCAAAATATAAATGTGATTCTGACACACTATTTACTATGGAGTAGACTGAGTTACATAGTCGTGTCCAGCTCTTTGTGACCCTTTGGACTGTAGTCCACCAGGCTCCTCTTTCCATGGGAGTTTTCAGGCAAGAATACTGATTTTGATATTCCCATTGGAATATCAGATGGAGTGGATTGCCATTTTATCCTCCAGGTGATCTCCCTGGCCTAGGGATTGAACCTGTGTCACCTGCATCTCTTGTATTGCAGGCAGATTCTTTATCTGCTGATGCACTGGGGAAGCCTATTAAAGAACCAATCAGAATGAAATTTCCTTTGTTTGAACACTTACAAGTGGAATTAAAATAGAAGGAATCATTGAATACTTACTATGTTCCAATCTTCTTACCTGATACTGTACATATATTATATCATTTAACCTTTACAACTCTATTAGGTTGACTATATTATCACTCTTAAGGAGAAAGAACTGAGAATTAAATAAATAGACCAAATAACTTGCTTTGTGACACCACAGTGAGTGATGAAACCTAGGATCCAAGGCCATGCCAGTTTGACGAATGGGTTGTCTGTCATTCCCCTTTATTTAACTGATTGTCTATTCTGATATTTAATGGTTCAGTGTGGGGAAGCTATTTCCTCCTATTCTTTCTGAAAAATGTTTCTATGTTCTAACGATTGCTTCATTTCTGTAAACACCATAAAACTTCTTGAAACCTGAAGCATTATCAAGATTAGACTCTCTTGATTTGGTGAGCAAAACGATTAGATGTATATTACAAGTGAATTCCAAAATGAATGTATATGAACGGAAATTGAGAAAAACAAGAAGAGGAAGGCAGTGCAAATAGGAAAAAAGCAGCTCTCAAGGCAAACAGAAAACTGAAAGCAGCAATGTTTACTTACAGGTGGCTCTTGTAGAAGCATCTGGAAGCATGGGAGCACGGGCCTGAGTACCACTCTCCCTCCTCCACGCAGTTGCTTTTTCTGAGTGAGCTCTGAAAATCTGAGTTCTCTGTGTCAGGTTACATCAACTATGCAAACCTCCCTGTTTGAACTGGACACATGTAAAGAGATCTGACTTCTGAGCACAGACAAAGAGAAAAGAAAAATCCTATTAAATCCTGTACGACAGTGCCTGCTCAGGTCTTTATTAAAGTTTCCTTGCTCAAGGAACTATGCCATACTTCCACAGGGAAACAACATATCAGACAAAAATCACAAAGAAGAAAAGCTGTCATACTCAAAAGAGACTTTAATTTAAAGTGTATTAATAAATGCACCATGAACTCCCAAGACAGAAACAGCACCAGTCAGTCACCTGAAGATGGTTCTTCTTTTCCTACATTAGACTCCTGTGCCACTTTTCAAATGGTCATGAAATTTTCATTGTTGATGACAGTTATTGCTCACCTTCCTAAAATTGGTCTTTAAAATGACTTTGTGCTTTAATGCAGGTGGAAAAATCCGTCATGCTGGTGATCAGATCCAAAGGCTCAGAAGCAGTGCCATCCATCACGGGTAGTGCCTGATGGATGTGTCCTGCGATAAGTGGAGCTATAGCTGTTTCAAGGCCACCAGCTGAGGATCAGCAAACCTGACTCAATTCCGTTAAAGCCCGTGGTTCTGAGGTAAACCACGGGTCAGCACGAGTGTGCGCTTTGGCACCGAACATTTGAAACAGAATATCAAATTATGAGAATCGAGTATTGATTTAGAAAGCACTTTCAAGTTATTAATGATTTCAATAATTCTGATAATGAAATTTCATTCTCTGACAGCATTTTAGCCATAATCATTACTTTTCTCCAGTACCTTTCTTTATTACAGTAAACTGACAGCTTCCACAGAATCAACAAATTCCTTGAAGAACATAGACCAGGTTGTCAGATAATCTAGACTCTTTCTAAATATGTATTTTAAATTAAATATTTATGTATATGTGTTTAAGCCATAGAATAGGAAGATATGATAGCACACACAAGGCATAAAGCATGACATGATATATATATAGATAGTTCAGTGATTCCCATAGCAAGCTAGCTAGCAGATCATCATCTCACATGGTTACCATTGGTTTTTGTGATGAGTGCACCTGGAATCTACTCTCTTGGCCTATTTCGAGCGTTCAGTACAGTATTACGAACTGCGGTAGTCATGCCTGTCTGTGAGGTCTCTAGACTTACTCATCCTATATAACTTCAAGTTTGACCAACATTCCCCCCATTCCACCCTCCCTGTCCCCACCCCTGCAACCCCAGGTCCTGATAACACCATTCTACACTCTATATCTATGAACTGTTTTTTAAAGATTCCATGTATAAATGAAATCATACAGTACTTATCTTTCTTTGTCTGGCCTGTTTTACTTAGGAAAATGTCCTTTGTGTTCATCCACATTACTGCAAATAGTGGGATTTTTTAAATGAATTTTTTTCTCAAAACAGGTATTTTTATCTTTTTCATTGTTGATGACAGTTATTGCTCACCTTCCTAAAATTGGTCTTTAAAATGACTTTGTGCTTTAATGCAGGTGGAAAAATCCGTCATGCTGGTGATCAGATCCAAAGGCTCAGAAGCAGTGCCATCCATCACGGGTAGTGCCTGATGGATGTGTCCTGCGATAAGTGGAGCTATAGCTGTTTCAAGGCCACCAGCTGAGGATCAGCAAACCTGACTCAATTCCGTTAAAGCCCGTGGTTCTGAGGTAAACCACGGGTCAGCACGAGTGTGCGCTTTGGCACCGAACATTTGAAACAGAATATCAAATTATGAGAATCGAGTATTGATTTAGAAAGCACTTTCAAGTTATTAATGATTTCAATAATTCTGATAATGAAATTTCATTCTCTGACAGCATTTTAGCCATAATCATTACTTTTCTCCAGTACCTTTCTTTATTACAGTAAACTGACAGCTTCCACAGAATCAACAAATTCCTTGAAGAACATAGACCAGGTTGTCAGATAATCTAGACTCTTTCTAAATATGTATTTTAAATTAAATATTTATGTATATGTGTTTAAGCCATAGAATAGGAAGATATGATAGCACACACAAGGCATAAAGCATGACATGATATATATATAGATAGTTCAGTGATTCCCATAGCAAGCTAGCTAGCAGATCATCATCTCACATGGTTACCATTGGTTTTTGTGATGAGTGCACCTGGAATCTACTCTCTTGGCCTATTTCGAGCGTTCAGTACAGTATTACGAACTGCGGTAGTCATGCCTGTCTGTGAGGTCTCTAGACTTACTCATCCTATATAACTTCAAGTTTGACCAACATTCCCCCCATTCCACCCTCCCTGTCCCCACCCCTGCAACCCCAGGTCCTGATAACACCATTCTACACTCTATATCTATGAACTGTTTTTTAAAGATTCCATGTATAAATGAAATCATACAGTACTTATCTTTCTTTGTCTGGCCTGTTTTACTTAGGAAAATGTCCTTTGTGTTCATCCACATTACTGCAAATAGTGGGATTTTCTCATTTCTCAAGGCTGAATAGTATTTTAGGATTGCTCTCTCTTCTTCCTTCATCTGCGGAAGGATACAGGTTATTTTTTTATCTTTATATCTTGGTTATTGTGAATAATGCTGCAGTGAACATGGGAGTACAAATAGTGCTTCAAGACAACTAATTTCATGATTGTTGAAGAGTTTATTACAGAGCATTTCTAAGAAGAACATTGTATTTGATTTTGATAAGTACCTTACTACACTGTTCTGTATCATTTCTATGAACTGTGTAAGAAAAAAAAAAAGAAAAACTATTGACATTATCACAGGCTTAGGTTGAGAACCAAATGAAGCCAAGAGGGAAGAACAAACAAAATTTAAAATTATATGAAAAAAGAAAAAGTAGCAAAAAAAATGTGAAAGCAATATATAAGTTCGAAAAATCTAAATAACAGGAATATCAAAACTATTTATCATTTGAATCATCTGTTAAAATTTCCATTGTTTTCTAGATTTTGTAAATCACATAGTATATCCAGTTATTTCTTTTTATTGCTTGATTTTTTTTCTTCTGCCTTTAACTTAGCTTTTATTTCATTTCATTAAAAATGCTTATTTATGCTTGGTATGCATCAGGTACTCTGAAATATTACAGTATAGCTTCTGAAGCCAAATGACCATGTATTACATTTTGTGCAGATAAAATATTCCCGTAGAGAGATCAGTTAGAACTTAATATTACAGACATGTTTTGACAACAAAAGAATCTAGTCATTAAGCACTGACAACCCCTATTGTTATTCTAAATCCAGGTGAATCGATAAGTTTTCCATACTGCTTAGAGAAAGAGCAATAACCTTTAAATCAGTGCCGCACATGAAGAAGTAATTAGGTGCTCACTTTTGGAGAGGTCGAACCATCACCGATTGTACAAATGCCTGCCTCGGAGGCTGTATTCATTAATGTAGTAATGAGCTGTTGAAACGGCAATGCAGAGCAAATCTACAAGGCAGGAGGACTAATTGGCTTAGGATACTTTCTGCTACCCCGCTGCTAGAGAGACAGACACTTCTTTATACACAGTGGACATTTTGAATTCCATTATTGGTGCAACATGATGCCCTGTTCACAGGTCTCAGACTCTTGAATTTCTGAAACCTCGAATTGTGGATCCCTGGATGTTTCTCAGAAATTTAACCAAAGTGCCCCATGAAGCTTCCTTAGTGCTATCTGGGGACATCTTTTGGCTGAACAAAACAAGGTCATGGTCTCACATTTACAGAAGACCCTGCTCACAGAATGACCTCAACTGTTTTGTCCTCAGCTGTGAAGTTGGTTAACAGAGCCTACCTCTGTTCTTGTTCTGTTATGCTGCACAGCCCCAGGGCTTTCCAATGGTGACAAGCCATCTTGTAAATATAAGCTATGTAGTGAGAGTTTGGGCTTCCCAGGTGGTGCTAGTGGAATTGGACCCCCTGCCAATGCAGGAGACACAGAAGGCTCAAGAGATGTGGGTTCCGTCCCTGAGTTGGGAAGATCCCTTGGATGAGGACTTGACAGCCTGTTCCACTATTCCTGAATAGAGAATCCCATGGGCAGAGGAGTCTAGTGGGCTGTAGTCTGTAGGGTAACAAACAGTTGGACACTACAGAAGCAACTAAGCATGCATGCATGAAGTGAGGGTTGAAAGAAAACAAGCGATAACATATCTGCATCATTCATAGACAGAACATACCTTCAAGAATGCCCAGGTCTGATGGGAACTGAATGTCAAGCCCTTGGCATTATTATGATGATGTCTATTGATACCAAGTGACAGTAGATTTGTTCCTGTATCCTGTTTTGAAGTACCTCATCAGGTCACATAGACATAGATTCCATTGGATGCTTACATTTTAACAATGATTTATTTTCCTGCAGCTGAACATTTAGAAACCAGCCTACTGGGAGCTATCTTTCTATATGCAAAGGCCCCTGAAGATAAGTTTTCCATACTGCTTAGGGAAAGAGCAATAACCTTTAAATCAGTGCCGCACATGAAGAAGTAATTAGGTGCTCACTTTTGGAGAGGTCGAACCATCACCGATTGTACAAATGCCTGCCTCGGAGGCTGTATTCATTAATGTAGTAATGAGCTGTTGAAACGGCAATGCAGAGCAAATCTACAAGGCAGGAGGACTAATTGGCTTAGGATACTTTCTGCTACCCGCTGCTAGAGACAGACACTTCTTTATACACAGTGGACATTTTGAATTCCATTATTGGTGCAACATGATGCCCTGTTCACAGGTCTCAGACTCTTGAATTTCTGAAACCTCGAATTGTGGATCCCTGGATGTTTCTCAGAAATTTAACCAAAGTGCCCCATGAAGCTTCCTTAGTGCTATCTGGGGACATCTTTTGGCTGAACAAAACAAGGTCATGGTCTCACATTTACAGAAGACCCTGCTCACAGAATGACCTCAACTGTTTTGTCCTCAGCTGTGAAGTTGGTTAACAGAGCCTACCTCTGTTCTTGTTCTGTTATGCTGCACAGCCCCAGGGCTTTCCAATGGTGACAAGCCATCTTGTAAATATAAGCTATGTAGTGAGAGTTTGGGCTTCCCAGGTGGTGCTAGTGGAATTGGACCCCCTGCCAATGCAGGAGACACAGAAGGCTCAAGAGATGTGGGTTCCGTCCCTGAGTTGGGAAGATCCCTTGGATGAGGACTTGACAGCCTGTTCCACTATTCCTGAATAGAGAATCCCATGGGCAGAGGAGTCTAGTGGGCTGTAGTCTGTAGGGTAACAAACAGTTGGACACTACAGAAGCAACTAAGCATGCATGCATGAAGTGAGGGTTGAAAGAAAACAAGCGATAACATATCTGCATCATTCATAGACAGAACATACCTTCAAGAATGCCCAGGTCTGATGGGAACTGAATGTCAAGCCCTTGGCATTATTATGATGATGTCTATTGATACCAAGTGACAGTAGATTTGTTCCTGTATCCTGTTTTGAAGTACCTCATCAGGTCACATAGACATAGATTCCATTGGATGCTTACATTTTAACAATGATTTATTTTCCTGCAGCTGAACATTTAGAAACCAGCCTACTGGGAGCTATCTTTCTATATGCAAAGGCCTGAAGTCTGTTTCACCTTCCTATAATACATCCTTTGAATCTGGACCTCCTAAGTACCGTTACCTCTCCATCTATGAACCAGATAATCGCTTCCTATCATTTCTCTCCCTTTCTTTCCCCACTCCAGTTGCCTCTTTCTGAATCACTTTCTTTCCCTTATTAGTGTCTCGATTGATTTCACGTTTACTGATCCATAGCTCATGATATACATTGTGCTGTAGGCTGTAAGTCAGTTCCATAGATCATGGTCTCAGTGCCTGAGAAGCTCATAGCCTTGTTTCCTATGTACAAAGATGACATAATCCAGTGGTTATTCTCCCAGAATCTCTGAATTTGCACAGAGGAGGTCATTACCCTTCATTCTGGTGTAATGGATTAATGCTCCTCTGCACTGCCAAGAAGGGTGGCTTCCTACACAAACATTCTAATCTCCAGTTTAGCCCTGATCACATGGTTTTCTTGGGTTTTTTCAGATTTGATGCATTTGGCCACCTTCCTAGATGGGTCATTACAGCCTGGGTGTAATGGGAATATTGAATGAGACTAAAAATGACTAAACAACAACATTATGTTGCAGGCCACCATTAAACCTTGATGTAGCCTCATCAATAAGATGTTTCTTGTCATGTTTGCTTTGCATTCTATAGCAGTAGCCTGCCAGGGTTTATTTTGCTTATTAATTATGCTGTTTGCTGATTTGATGAATCTTGAAACAGACTGAAGATTAGAATAGAAAGGAAATGAAATAATTGGAGAACCAACTGTAAAAATACTTCCTTTTGAATTTCGCTAATTAGCCAAACTCTGTATGCTTTGCTGTCAATTGTATCCTACAATTTAAAGCCATGTTTATCACAGTATTTTTAACAAATGGATCTTAGTTACTAGATTATATAGGAAGAAAAACTGGGAATGATTTCTATGTAGAATTCATAGACTTGACTTTTTTTTTTTTTATCTCTAATCAGTTAAATTCTAATTTGTTGAGTTACTTGTTTTAGTGAAAACATTGGCATTTTAGTCAGATGTTTCTCTTTTCTTTTTTTGACTCTTTTACTGTCTGTATTTTGTAATGTTTTGTCTGTTAAGTCTATACTGTGATCCTGTGTTAATTAAAAATAGCTTTCATAAATCAATGGGACTCTTCCTTTATGAAGTAACAATGTATATGTAAGGCACGAGTCAAAGAAAATCACATTAGCTGGGAAAGATAGAGGGAAATTATATTTGGTATTAATATTATTGTGGCATGTGTGTGTGTTTAGTCGCTAAGTTGTGTCCGACTCTTTGCAAGCCCATGGTCTGCAGTCTCCATGGGGTTGCAAAGCTATTTTCGCAAGTGTATGAATATTGTGCCTACATTTATCATGGATTGGTGAAAGCATCTTGTAGCTCAGTTGTAGCAAAGAATTCGCCTGAAGTACAGGAAATCCCTGTTTGATTCCTGAATTGGGAAGATCCTCTGGGAAAGGAAATGACAACCCTTTTCAGTATTTTCGCCTGGGAAATCCCATGGACAGAGGAGCCTGGCGGGCTACAGACTTTGGGGTTGCAAGAGTAGGACACGACTTAGCAACTTAACTATTCCTATTCCTGGGTTTATGCCTTGACTCCTATATTTCATGTCTACTAAAATGCACTGATAGAAGTGATGTGATTGTTTTCATCTTTTACAATTTTATTATCTCATGTTATTTCACGGAAAATAGTCACTATGTTGACAAGTGAGATGTTGAGTCCGAATTTGTGTCTAGGTTTTCCTGAGGTTAACTTTAGCACCCTTAGTGTAATTCCATTTGCTTCCTCTAAAAGGAAAATATTAGTCATGCTTTACAACTCTCATATTGGACTGTGATACCTAATCTAGCATTTCAAGTGGCATGCCCAGTGCAGGTTATTGACTGGAGTTAATAAGGTCTTTCACTTAATAGGATAGTAACACATGAGGTCTCTCTTTCTAGTTTCTGAACAGAGATGATTCGTATACAATAACTGTAAAATAATAGATTCCATCATATTAATGGGATACCTGTGTAACACACGAAGCAGGAAGTAGTTTTCTAATTTGTTGAGTTACTTGTTTTAGTGAAAACATTGGCATTTTAGTCAGATGTTTCTCTTTTCTTTTTTTGACTCTTTTACTGTCTGTATTTTGTAATGTTTTGTCTGTTAAGTCTATACTGTGATCCTGTGTTAATTAAAAATAGCTTTCATAAATCAATGGGACTCTTCCTTTATGAAGTAACAATGTATATGTAAGGCACGAGTCAAAGAAAATCACATTAGCTGGGAAAGATAGAGGGAAATTATATTTGGTATTAATATTATTGTGGCATGTGTGTGTGTTTAGTCGCTAAGTTGTGTCCGACTCTTTGCAAGCCCATGGTCTGCAGTCTCCATGGGGTTGCAAAGCTATTTTCGCAAGTGTATGAATATTGTGCCTACATTTATCATGGATTGGTGAAAGCATCTTGTAGCTCAGTTGTAGCAAAGAATTCGCCTGAAGTACAGGAAATCCCTGTTTGATTCCTGAATTGGGAAGATCCTCTGGGAAAGGAAATGACAACCCTTTTCAGTATTTTCGCCTGGGAAATCCCATGGACAGAGGAGCCTGGCGGGCTACAGACTTTGGGGTTGCAAGAGTAGGACACGACTTAGCAACTTAACTATTCCTATTCCTGGGTTTATGCCTTGACTCCTATATTTCATGTCTACTAAAATGCACTGATAGAAGTGATGTGATTGTTTTCATCTTTTACAATTTTATTATCTCATGTTATTTCACGGAAAATAGTCACTATGTTGACAAGTGAGATGTTGAGTCCGAATTTGTGTCTAGGTTTTCCTGAGGTTAACTTTAGCACCCTTAGTGTAATTCCATTTGCTTCCTCTAAAAGGAAAATATTAGTCATGCTTTACAACTCTCATATTGGACTGTGATACCTAATCTAGCATTTCAAGTGGCATGCCCAGTGCAGGTTATTGACTGGAGTTAATAAGGTCTTTCACTTAATAGGATAGTAACACATGAGGTCTCTCTTTCTAGTTTCTGAACAGAGATGATTCGTATACAATAACTGTAAAATAATAGATTCCATCATATTAATGGGATACCTGTGTAACACACGAAGCAGGAAGTAGTTTTCATCTCTACAAGGAGATTGGAAGCTAGGTGGGATTAGTGGTTCTATAAAGCAAGAAGACAAAACTCCTCTTTGTCTTGCCTGGATTGTATAGGAAATCTTTCTGTAGCTGGGGCCCCTGTATCCTTTCTGAATGACTTGTGGAGCTCAAGAAGGCTGGCTGTGGTATGAGCTATGAGGAATGAGGAAGACAAGGCCAAACTGTGTATCCTGGCATATTCTTTCAATTTCTATTCTAGGAGCACTAGGATTTTTTTTTTTTTTTGAATCATCATCCACAGCAGGATTTATTTTAAGATAATGGCAAGAGTGGTATGCAAATATAAATAATCCCACAGCTACTCATGACATAGGAAAACTTCTTACGGGCATTGTTTAGTAGTTAAAATATATAAATTGTAGTAGTTAAAATGAGTAGTTAATATGTGCTGAACAGTGCCCAAACAGTTTATAAATATCAAACGGGGAGTGTACCTGATAATTCCTGAAGAATGGTCTGTATTAGATCAGACAATATTATAATAATATTAATAACGATGAAGATGATTATGGTAATGAAGACGGTGACAATTATTAGAATATATATTTTTTAAATAAGAAAAAAATTAAGTGTGCCTGACTTGTTTAAACCTAATTATTTAAATGTCCACACATCACATATTTTACCCACACCTGACTGTACGTCCTTGTCTATCCCCAGCTTATGTCTACCCAAACCTTAAAAAACTGGAATATTTATATCCATTATATATCTTGATCCTAATTATGGAAGCCTTTCATAGTCCTACAGTTCACCATTCACAAAATGAAAAATACAAGGTAAAAAAAAAAGACACAGGGAAGAAAAGTTCACTTCCCTGTACTCCACAGTTCCCTCTACCTCTGTCTCCTGTCTCACTTTATGGTAAAATTTTCTAATAATTGTTCATCCTCACCCTCTGCACTCGCTTAACATTCTGTCTTATACATGCTTCACTTCAACTTCTGCCTCCACCATTCACAACTTACCTCTGTTCTTTATTTTATATTTTCCGATTTGTTGAAGAAGCTTTATTCATTTATTCAGCGTCTAGGAGCAATTTATAGTTTATTATTCTCTCCTTAAGAGTTTCTTTTTCCTCTCTCCTTGGTTTATACAGTCTTCACATTCTTACTTCATCTTTTTTCCACTCATCACACTGGGTAACATAAAAATCTTTTTTTACTGACATTTTTCCTCTTCTAAGTTCTAAAAATTAGAGTTTCTTAGTAAACAGTCTTGACTCCTCTGTCTAACAGGTTGATATTTTCATTCAGGTCAACGTCACAGATGTAACATATCTCAGAAAAAACCTTTGAATTTCTTCTACTCTGCTCTTCATCTAGAATCCTGATTTCAATGAATGGCATTATCATTCACTGCTTGCCCAGATTATAAGATTAAATGGCATTGTTGACTTCTCCCTTCTTGTGTGACCAGCGTCCAAAGCACCACAAATCCTACTCACTCAACCTTGGAAGTATTTTCTGCATATGACTACCACTCACTTCTTTTAGCACCACTGCACTGGTTGAATCCACAAATCTACCCTTCCTAGGCAAATACTGTTTCTTCAAAGTCTTCTAATTTCCTTATTTCCAAACTTGTTCCACAACTAGTCTCTTCCACATAAGGGAGCCAGTGTGATCTTGTAAAAATAGAAGTAATTTTTTTTTCACTGCTGTCATCAAAATTCTCCAATTTCCTTTAAACACAAAGTAAGAATAAGATTCTTATCATGGTCTCAAAGCCTTATGAGGAGATCGGACCTCTGGCTGCTTCCCCAGATACGTGTCTACATCTCATTTCTCCCTGCTCCAGTGAGTGCCCATACTGCTCTTCCTGGCATATGAGGACTTCCTGTTATAGCCCAGGACTTGGCAGCTCCTAATCTACCTGTAGGTAATGCTTTTTCATAGATATTATCAAGGTTTCCTCTTATTTTTCATTTTCCGATTTGTTGAAGAAGCTTTATTCATTTATTCAGCGTCTAGGAGCAATTTATAGTTTATTATTCTCTCCTTAAGAGTTTCTTTTTCCTCTCTCCTTGGTTTATACAGTCTTCACATTCTTACTTCATCTTTTTTCCACTCATCACACTGGGTAACATAAAAATCTTTTTTTACTGACATTTTTCCTCTTCTAAGTTCTAAAAATTAGAGTTTCTTAGTAAACAGTCTTGACTCCTCTGTCTAACAGGTTGATATTTTCATTCAGGTCAACGTCACAGATGTAACATATCTCAGAAAAAACCTTTGAATTTCTTCTACTCTGCTCTTCATCTAGAATCCTGATTTCAATGAATGGCATTATCATTCACTGCTTGCCCAGATTATAAGATTAAATGGCATTGTTGACTTCTCCCTTCTTGTGTGACCAGCGTCCAAAGCACCACAAATCCTACTCACTCAACCTTGGAAGTATTTTCTGCATATGACTACCACTCACTTCTTTTAGCACCACTGCACTGGTTGAATCCACAAATCTACCCTTCCTAGGCAAATACTGTTTCTTCAAAGTCTTCTAATTTCCTTATTTCCAAACTTGTTCCACAACTAGTCTCTTCCACATAAGGGAGCCAGTGTGATCTTGTAAAAATAGAAGTAATTTTTTTTTCACTGCTGTCATCAAAATTCTCCAATTTCCTTTAAACACAAAGTAAGAATAAGATTCTTATCATGGTCTCAAAGCCTTATGAGGAGATCGGACCTCTGGCTGCTTCCCCAGATACGTGTCTACATCTCATTTCTCCCTGCTCCAGTGAGTGCCCATACTGCTCTTCCTGGCATATGAGGACTTCCTGTTATAGCCCAGGACTTGGCAGCTCCTAATCTACCTGTAGGTAATGCTTTTTCATAGATATTATCAAGGTTTCCTCTTATTTTTCATTTTTTCTATTTTGTTCAAGAATTAGATCTTCAAAAGGGGCTTTCTTCACCGCCTTGTCTAAGAGAACACACATCTAACTCTGTATCCCTTAGTCTTCTGGATTTTTTCTCACTGTTTAGCTATTATCTCACATTGTGTTATTCATTTTCTTTTGTTGCTGTTGTCTATTCTCACAAGAGTGTGGACTCCATCACAGGAGGGACCTGTCTGGTTTCTTCTCTTTTTCACATGCAGAGTCTAGGAGAGAGTCTGGCACACAGTGAGTACTCAGTAGATATTTGCTGTGTAATTTTTTAAATAAAATTTAAAGAGATGTAAATAATAAAGTAAAATTATTATAAAAGCAATAAGTAAGAGTAACAAACAAAATGAGCTTTGTTATGAGACCTGTCATTACCTTCTGCCCTTCTTTACTTCCTAGACTTTCCCTTTTTCATTTTGATCATGTCATTTTGATGCAGTTCCCATCTTCAGGCTTCTTGCTATCCTGCCAGCATCAATGGTGCTCCACTAGGAAGATTTACCTTCCTCACAAAGCTCACTTTGAGAGAGTGTCCCAGGTGGCACTAGTGGTAAAGAACCCACCTGCCAATGCAAGAGACATAAGAGAAGCAGGTTCGATCCCTGGATCAGGAAGATCCCCTGGAGGAGGGCATGACCACCTACTCCAATATTTTTGCCAGGAGAATCCCATGGACAGAGGATCCTGTCTGGCTACAGTCCCTAGACGCAAAGGCACGACCAAAACCACTTAGCATACATGCACTTGCCTCTGAAATCTGGCCTCCACTGGACTCGGGGTATTGGATTCTATTCTGTAAATAAGCTGTAATCTCACCTCTCAAGACTGTTATAATAAATGAAACAAGGCACATGAAAGTACTCTATAAACTATAAAAGCCCTAAGAGATATTATTTGTATTGATTATTTAATTAATTGTGTTGTTCATTATTTTCTACCAGCAGCCACAAACAAATGTCTTTGGTGAGATAAGTCTGCATAGTAAAAATCTAAATCCCTCTATTAATTGTGACCATAAAGTAAGATAAATGTCAATGAAGCACCTTGCATAGTCTTTTGAATAGAAGTTCCTTTCATACACTTTATGATTTCTACTTGCACTACTTCTCATCCTCTTGAGAATTATTGTACAATAGGAACTAGAAATAATCCTGAGCTTTTTTCCCATTGGAATTGTGTATAGAATTGATGTTCATCAATTCATTTATCATCAGGCTTCCACCATAAGTTTACCTGTTTCATACATCTACATGAATGTAACTATAATTTATTTGACTTTATTTAGAAGTCCTTTTTCCCCTCAAAAATATTTTCCTTTTATGGTTTTTAATTTCTCTTCATAAAATAATAATAATTATCCAACCTCTGTAATCTCTGCTCCTGTTTGACCATTTCTATAATGATTTCTATTATAGAAACAGGCTTAGCATTATCAACATTACATAATTTCTCATACCAAGTTTTACAGGTATTTTAATACTTAGTAAATCATGCATACCACTGACGACAGTAGTACTAAATCAAATACAAAGATTTTTTGGTGTGCCGTGATATTTTGCTTTAACATTTTATAATGAAACCTATTCAGTAATTTAAGTTCATTTACATTACTGCCAAAAGCAGACTTTTTTATTCTCTTACCACTGTCTCAAGTATTCTGTGTGCAAATGTCAATTTCAGAGAAAGTTAGCAAACAATTACTGTTCCATGAAAACCAATAGACCAAATAAAATGTTCATAACTCAACTGCCATAAACACAATAAAATAAATTATATTGGAAGCTAGTATATGAAAAAGTGTTTTGATTTAAAAGTCTAAACACGACCAAAACCACTTAGCATACATGCACTTGCCTCTGAAATCTGGCCTCCACTGGACTCGGGGTATTGGATTCTATTCTGTAAATAAGCTGTAATCTCACCTCTCAAGACTGTTATAATAAATGAAACAAGGCACATGAAAGTACTCTATAAACTATAAAAGCCCTAAGAGATATTATTTGTATTGATTATTTAATTAATTGTGTTGTTCATTATTTTCTACCAGCAGCCACAAACAAATGTCTTTGGTGAGATAAGTCTGCATAGTAAAAATCTAAATCCCTCTATTAATTGTGACCATAAAGTAAGATAAATGTCAATGAAGCACCTTGCATAGTCTTTTGAATAGAAGTTCCTTTCATACACTTTATGATTTCTACTTGCACTACTTCTCATCCTCTTGAGAATTATTGTACAATAGGAACTAGAAATAATCCTGAGCTTTTTTCCCATTGGAATTGTGTATAGAATTGATGTTCATCAATTCATTTATCATCAGGCTTCCACCATAAGTTTACCTGTTTCATACATCTACATGAATGTAACTATAATTTATTTGACTTTATTTAGAAGTCCTTTTTCCCCTCAAAAATATTTTCCTTTTATGGTTTTTAATTTCTCTTCATAAAATAATAATAATTATCCAACCTCTGTAATCTCTGCTCCTGTTTGACCATTTCTATAATGATTTCTATTATAGAAACAGGCTTAGCATTATCAACATTACATAATTTCTCATACCAAGTTTTACAGGTATTTTAATACTTAGTAAATCATGCATACCACTGACGACAGTAGTACTAAATCAAATACAAAGATTTTTTGGTGTGCCGTGATATTTTGCTTTAACATTTTATAATGAAACCTATTCAGTAATTTAAGTTCATTTACATTACTGCCAAAAGCAGACTTTTTTATTCTCTTACCACTGTCTCAAGTATTCTGTGTGCAAATGTCAATTTCAGAGAAAGTTAGCAAACAATTACTGTTCCATGAAAACCAATAGACCAAATAAAAAGGGCATGTTCATAACTCAACTGCCATAAAAACACAATAAAATAAATTATATTGGAAGCTAGTATATGAAAAAGTGTTTTGATTTAAAAGTCTAAAGACAAGAGTCTTTATTCTAACTTCATTTTTAATTGTAAATATGATACTGGGGCTCTCATTTAATGTTCAGATATTTCCATGGTGGGATTTTTAATCATTGTATCAGATAACTCCATTTTGAATCTCAAATCTGAAGCTTATTATCTTAGTTACTTTCTTCAGTCTCTGTATTCTCATCTGTAAAATGGGAAGAGTGAGGCCTATCTTATTCACACTATATACAAATGTGAAATTAAAATGGATTATAGGGCTTCCCTAGTTGTCCAGTGGGTAAGGACACCGCCTTGCAGTGCAAGGGGCGCCAGTTCGATCCCTGGCCTGGGAAGATCCCACGTGCCGTGGAGTGGCTAGCCCAATGTGTCCAACTACCAAGCCAGAGCTCTGGAGCTCATGCTCCTGGAAGTGGTGCTCTGCAGCAAGAGAGGCCACTGCGATGGGAGGCCCACACAGGCCAAAGAACAAAGATGGATGAAAATAGATAAATGAAAGATCAATAAAAGTGGAAAAACACACACAAAAAAATTTTTTTAATGGATTACAGCCCTAAATATAAATCCTGAAAACACAGAACTCCTAGAGGAGAACATAGGCAGAACACTCTTTTGACATGAATCATACTGATAGTTTTTGGATCTCTCTCCTAGACAAAGAAAGGTAAAAGTAAACAAATGGGATCAGATTAAACTTAAAAGCTTTTGCAAAGCAAAGGAAACCACTGACAAAATGAAGAGACAGCTTACTGAATGAGAGAAAATATTTGCAAATATGACTGATAAGGGATTAATGTCAAGAATATATCAACAGTTCATATAGCTATATATCTATAAAATCATCTGGTTAAAAACTAGGCAGAAAATTTGAATGGAAGTTTTTCCAAAGAAGACATACAAGATGACTAACAGCTATGTGAAAAAATGCTCCTCACAATCATTAGATAAATGCAAATCAAAATCACAATGAGGTATCACTTCACACTGGACAGAAAAGCTATCATCAAAAAATCTAAAAATTATTAATATTAGGGTGTGAAGAAAAGGAATCCTTTTCTTGTACAGTCTAGTTGGGAGTGTAAGTTGGTCACAATGGAAAACGTTGTGGAAGTTCCTCAAGAAACTAAAAATGGAAATACTGTATAATACAGCAGTTCTACTCTTGGTTACATTAATCTATCCATCAAATGAAAATGCCTATTCAAACAGATGCCTGATCCCCAGTGTACATATTAGTGTTATTTGCAATAGTCATGATATGGAAACAGCTCGTGTCCATCCATCTATATAATATTTTCAGTGCAATGGTAATTACTTGTGGCTTCCCACGTGGCTCAGTAGTAAAGAATCTGCATGCCAGTGCAGGAGACAGGCTTGGTCCCTGGGTCAGAAAGATCCCCTGGAAGAGGATGTGGCAACCCATTCTAGTTTTCATGCCTGGGAAACCCCATAGACAGAGGAGTCTGGTAGGCTACAGTCCATGGGGTCACAAAGAGTCAGACACAACTGAGCAACTGTGCATGCACACATATACTAATTACTCATCCTTAAAAAGAGTGAAATTCTGACATTTGCAATAGTGTGGACAGACATAGAGAGTGTCCTGCTTAGTGAAGTAGGTCAGAGAGAGGAAGACAAATACTGTGTGTTATCTGATGTGTGGACTCAGAAAAAAAAATCATCCAATGTGTATGTCACAACAGATAAAGACTAATAGATGTATTGATTCTAAAACAAACTAGTGGTTACCAGAGGGGAGAGGGATTTGGGGAGGGACAGATAGGGGTATGTGATTAAGGGATCCAAAATACCATGTGTAAAATGAACAACAAGGATGCACTGTACAGCAGAGGGAAATATAGAGATTATTTTGTTGTAACTTTAATTGGAATATGAACTATAAAAATGGAACCACTAAGTTATTAGTATATATCTGAAATTAATATAATATCCACTAGAACTAATTTTTTTTAAAGTTACAGGAAACAAAAGTTGCTATTAAGTTGGTGGAGAAAAATTTTACTATAGGGTGAAAAGAATCATTATCCTTTAGCGGCTTAAATAGGCACAGGGTCTTGCTGGAGCTCTTACTCTGGAAGGGAAGTTCTCTGGATTTTGCTTCCGTTTTTTAACTGGATGCAATGTCAAGGCCTAATACGGTTCCATCTCTAGAACATCATTATGCAGCTATATTGACACTCATTTCAGTTCTCTGGTCTCAGCCAAATTAGATTATCTCCAAGGTTATAATACTCTGAAGTTTTATTTTGGTATTTTAAAAATTACCAAGCAGTGTTGCCTGGTGATTTTTCCCTGCAATATCAACTTACTGCATCTCTGAATATATATTTTTAATTTTATTGACAAAAGGATAGAAAATAGAGGAAGCCGGATGGTAGGGTATTTCTTTATGAGAAGTATGTATTTCAGATCATGTTGACCTCCGTGGTAATTACTTGTGGCTTCCACGTGGCTCAGTAGTAAAGAATCTGCATGCCAGTGCAGGAGACAGGCTTGGTCCCTGGGTCAGAAAGATCCCCTGGAAGAGGATGTGGCAACCCATTCTAGTTTTCATGCCTGGGAAATTCCATAGACAGAGGAGTCTGGTAGGCTACAGTCCAAGGGGTCAAGAAAGAGTCAAACACAACTTAGGAACTGTGCATGCACACATATACTAATTACTCACCCTTTAAAAAAGAGTGAAATTCTGACATTTGCAATAGTGTGGACAGACATAGAGAGTGTCCTGCTTAGTGAAGTAGGTCAGAGAGAGGAAGACAAATACTGTGTGTTATCTGATGTGTGGACTCAGAAAAAAAAATCATCCAATGTGTATGTCACAACAGATAAAGACTAATAGATGTATTGATTCTAAAACAAACTAGTGGTTACCAGAGGGGAGAGGGATTTGGGGAGGGACAGATAGGGTATGTGATTAAGGGATCCAAAATACCATGTGTAAAATGAACAACAAGGATGCACTGTACAGCAGAGGGAAATATAGAGATTATTTTGTTGTAACTTTAATTGGAATATGAACTATAAAAATGGAACCACTAAGTTATTAGTATATATCTGAAATTAATATAATATCCACTAGAACTAATTTTTTTTAAAGTTACAGGAAACAAAAGTTGCTATTAAGTTGGTGGAGAAAAATTTTACTATAGGGTGAAAAGAATCATTATCCTTTAGCGGCTTAAATAGGCACAGGGTCTTGCTGGAGCTCTTACTCTGGAAGGGAAGTTCTCTGGATTTTGCTTCCGTTTTTTAACTGGATGCAATGTCAAGGCCTAATACGGTTCCATCTCTAGAACATCATTATGCAGCTATATTGACACTCATTTCAGTTCTCTGGTCTCAGCCAAATTAGATTATCTCCAAGGTTATAATACTCTGAAGTTTTATTTTGGTATTTTAAAAATTACCAAGCAGTGTTGCCTGGTGATTTTTTCCCCTGCAATATCAACTTACTGCATCTCTGAATATATATTTTTTAATTTTATTGACAAAAGGATAGAAAATAGAGGAAGCCGGATGGTAGGGTATTTCTTTATGAGAAGTATGTATTTCAGATCATGTTGACCTCCGTGTTTCCCATTTGGAGCTTGGTTGGCATTGCCACGATGTTTGTGCTGCTGTCTGTGAAGACAGAATCAACAAGACCCTCAGATGTTTTGCCATTTGGATGATAATGACCTTGAATCTCTCAGTGATTCTAAATTTTCCATGATCACTTGACCGCCCAGACTTTTCAGCCACAGCAGTTGAAGTAAAACTTTACAGAAGCTCAGTGATCCTTTTATGACTTTGAGATATATTTTATGGAAAACGGTCACATTTTCTGACCCCAAAAGATAGGAAATACACATTCAGATTTGAATAAAAATGAGAGTCAGGTACATCTGGACTTGTCCAAACAGACCTCCGTTCAGTGGGTTCCCTGGATCGATGGATCCCCTCGTGTTCGCCTGTAGAGCAGGTGGACCGATGCCCCCGGCTCGCCGTGTTCTCACGGCTCGTGCTCCACACTCTGATGTGCTGGTGGCCTCTGCTCTCATCACCTGGCTGTTTGTTTGTTGAGAGGTAGTCACATTTGCTCCCAAACTGATAACTGCCTGCTGGCTCTTGCTATTGCAGTTATGTAGCTTAATTAAATCTTACATGAATCAAATAAAAAGAAAGAGAATAAATGTTTCCATAAAAAGTCCTGAATTCTTTTGGAATTCTTGAAAAGTCATGGCAGTTGAGCTTAAAATCATTAAACCAGTTGTTCCATACAACTCTTAAAGAATAAGCACACACACACACACACACA
The DNA here is from genome assembly GCA_022376925.1 of Tragulus kanchil. Taxonomy (NCBI): domain Eukaryota; kingdom Metazoa; phylum Chordata; class Mammalia; order Artiodactyla; family Tragulidae; genus Tragulus; species Tragulus kanchil. The sequence continues at coordinate 158,591,655 of JAIOJX010000003.1, forward strand.
CACACACACACACACACAACTTTAAAGAATGATGAATTGGAAACTAAATGATGATGTATGCTAGAAAGATGACTGAGAACTCCCATCAGTGTTACTGAAAACGAGGTTCCCAAGTTGCATATAAACACTTATTTTGTTGAATAAACGCACAGATAAATGTTGTAAGTTAAAATATTTGAGATCTCTGTATATTTTTCATGATTCTCAAATTTTACTGAATTTTGATAAGCTACCTGTTATTACAAGTCAAAGATATTTGGAATGGTCGGTCACTATTGTAAAGAAAACAGTGAAACTAAGATAGAAAGAGACTGAAATTACACTGCACAGTGACAAGGATATTAAATAGAACTGTTTCTTTGAAGATAATAAAATTATAGAATTGGGGGGATTAAAGTGTAGAGTGCTCTTTTAATATGACACTATCCTTCCAAATTCCTGCAAAGAAATTCTGGAGAGTTCTGGAAAGGGAACCACCAACACCAGAGTTTTGGTAATGATATCCTCACACTTTCATTTCTTACTAGGTTAACATATAGATATATAGATACACAAAATATTCACATGCATCTATCTGTATGTTTTATATATTTTTTTTCTTCATTCTACTAAACTAGGGCAGAGGCATTTCTTAATAAACTCAAATTTAAATATAAGTTAAATGTAATAAAAATCCTATAAAATGCCCCCCAAACATTATTTCAGTAAAATTCAAGAATACTTATAAAATCTTAAGTACACTCAATGAGATAATCACTGTTTTGAAATTATAGTTCATAAATATACCACTCATAAAAACAATAAAGCATATGTCACATCTAGAAAAAGAAAACCACTGAGGTTATGGGTAATTAATTAGAAATAATATACAAATTCAAGAAATATTAAAAATCCATGTACCATGAAAATATTTGTTTACTAATTAAAATGAGGTCAGTATACCCTTCTGGAATTCAGTTGAGTGGAACATGAGAAAAACATATCTCGCTGTTGAACACACATTTCTACAGAGCTGAAAATTTTTTTTCTTACTCAGAATCAATGAAACAAAAGATTAAAGCAATTTCTTACTCTCTGCCCATTTGATTCATTGTGTTATATCCCATGTATGCGTGCTCAGTCCTGTCTGACTCTTTGCAACCCTGTGGACTGTAGCTCACCAGACTCCTCTGCCCATGGAATATTCCAGGCAAAAATACTGGAGTGGGTTGCTGTTTCCTTCTCCAGAGGATCTTTCTGACTCAGAGACTGAACACGTGTATCCTGAGTCTCCTTCACTGGCAGGAGGATTCTTTACCAATGAACCCCCTGGAAAACCTATTATATCCCATATTAAGAAATAATTTCTTCTGGTCTAAATAATAGTGCTTAGTTAATATTACTTTTCTTAGGGTTATTATTTTTTTTAACAAGCAAAGAGTTTCTAAAAGGCAAAAAAAGACATAGGAGCTTAATGACTAGATAAATCTAAATTGTTTTTCTTAATTTGCAATAAGTTATTTTTAGTATATTGTGAATATTACTGAAACTTCAGATGATTCCACTTAGCATTAGTTTTGGGGTACAGTCTTTGAATATAGTATATATATATATATATACAAGTTAAAAGAATTTTCCAAGAAAGTTTAGAAATATGCAGTTGTATAACTTGAAATGTTGAGCACGGCTATGTAATTAGTATTCTAATCAAGGGAAACAATATTCTATTAACCCATAATACCTCCTACTCCATTGGAGTCACTGCCCACTCAGAAGTAATCACTTATTTCCAACACTAAAGGTTAAATTTTCTTATTTTAAAATTATACATAAAAATGGAACCATGCAGATTTTAGCCACTGTGCCTGCATTCTCTTGCTTATTGTTTGAAATAGATCTATGCTGCAGTGTTTAATACTAGATCATTAATTCCCATCACTGTGGAGTATTGCTATTGTCTACTGTTGGGAGGCATTATCTTATTTCCAATTTTTCATTGTATCTTCGGGCATATTTTTAGTGACATTTCCCATACAGAGATAAACTGAATATTATAACTGGCTTATCAATTTGTTCAATAAGTTGACACAAAGTATTTGACATTCATAAGTCTCTGTATTATCCATAATAATGTTGTAAACTGTGTATGTTAATCTTAAAAGTTATTTTTGTATTGGACCAGGTGCCACCAGTTCTATATTATTGTTCTGATTAGTATCATAATGTTAGTAGTATGGGAAACAATATCTGAAAAAAAAATCAGAACCCTAACTCATTTACGCTAATTAGGGAAGAATCAGGTTTATCTGACGCACTTGACCATAGCAGCCCCCGATGCTCTTCATCTTATGTGAAATATTAGACAAGATATTTTACTGAGTCTCCTCACTGGCAGGAGGATTCTTTACCAATGAACCCCCTGGAAAACCTATTATATCCCATATTAAGAAATAATTTCTTCTGGTCTAAATAATAGTGCTTAGTTAATATTACTTTTCTTAGGGTTATTATTTTTTTTAACAAGCAAAGAGTTTCTAAAAGGCAAAAAAAGACATAGGAGCTTAATGACTAGATAAATCTAAATTGTTTTTCTTAATTTGCAATAAGTTATTTTTAGTATATTGTGAATATTACTGAAACTTCAGATGATTCCACTTAGCATTAGTTTTGGGGTACAGTCTTTGAATATAGTATATATATATATATATACAAGTTAAAAGAATTTTCCAAGAAAGTTTAGAAATATGCAGTTGTATAACTTGAAATGTTGAGCACGGCTATGTAATTAGTATTCTAATCAAGGGAAACAATATTCTATTAACCCATAATACCTCCTACTCCATTGGAGTCACTGCCCACTCAGAAGTAATCACTTATTTCCAACACTAAAGGTTAAATTTTCTTATTTTAAAATTATACATAAAAATGGAACCATGCAGATTTTAGCCACTGTGCCTGCATTCTCTTGCTTATTGTTTGAAATAGATCTATGCTGCAGTGTTTAATACTAGATCATTAATTCCCATCACTGTGGAGTATTGCTATTGTCTACTGTTGGGAGGCATTATCTTATTTCCAATTTTTCATTGTATCTTCGGGCATATTTTTAGTGACATTTCCCATACAGAGATAAACTGAATATTATAACTGGCTTATCAATTTGTTCAATAAGTTGACACAAAGTATTTGACATTCATAAGTCTCTGTATTATCCATAATAATGTTGTAAACTGTGTATGTTAATCTTAAAAGTTATTTTTGTATTGGACCAGGTGCCACCAGTTCTATATTATTGTTCTGATTAGTATCATAATGTTAGTAGTATGGGAAACAATATCTGAAAAAAAAATCAGAACCCTAACTCATTTACGCTAATTAGGGAAGAATCAGGTTTATCTGACGCACTTGACCATAGCAGCCCCCGATGCTCTTCATCTTATGTGAAATATTAGACAAGATATTTTACTTCTTGTGTAAGTTAGTTAATATACTATTTCTGTGGACTTCCATTATTCTGTGATTTTTTTTTAATGATTACATTAATTAAGCACCCAGAATTCATCTTTTAACTGACTAAGGAGGGAAGTTATGCTTATATTATTAAGGTCAGAAATGAAGGAAGAACAGTAACACTACTGAATAATTCCACTTTAGTTTTCATTCTTGATAGAATTAAAGAAATTAAATTTCATAATAAGCTATGTGTACAAGGGGTGGGTAGATGTTTGTTCACATATACAACTAGACATATAAACGAATGGAGCTAATTATAGGAATAATGTCCATAAGCAAAACTACAGGGAAACCAAGCTTGTAGTATGTAACTTTTGCTATTTTGGGAGCGTTTCAATCCATAGGAGGGGTTGAGCTAATGAGAGGAGCTGTGGTAAGAAGTGTGATTCTTATTTATAAAATCATTAGGTTTTTCCATTATTTAATAATGGTTCCCATTTCTATTTCCACCCTCTTAAACCTTGTTCACATTGACAGTTTTGTCAAGGTTTTAAAATGATTGCTATTTGAATTAGCTTAAGTAGGTCAAAATAATGAGGCTTTATTTGTCTTTTTTTAATATGTGAATTTGTTCAGGAAATTATTATTTGGTATAACATACCTTTCTGGTGTGCACCCCTAGAGAATGTGAGGGGCAATTTCTTTATGGCTATAAAGAGGCTACATAAAACCAGTGAAAAAAATAAAAAAATATTTTCTATGATAACTAACATTTCATCATCAACTTGAAAAATCCAGAATTTTGTTACAGAAAAATGTAGTGAAATGTTAATTGCTCAGTCATATTTGGCTCTTAGCAACCCCATAGAATGTAGCCTGACAGGCTTCTCTGTCCAAGAAAAACTCCTGGCAAGAATACTGAAGTGTGTAGGCATTCGTGCTCCAGCGAATCTTCACAACCCAGGGACTGAACACAAGTGTCCTGCGTTGCACCCAGATTCTTTACCATCAGAACTACCAGGGAAGCCCCAATCAACTTGAAAATACTGCATTTTGGTACAGAAAGGAATCTGTTAAAAAATTCTGTTCATACATACACAAACATATACATAAACTCATCATTTATCCTGAAGGCTAATTTCTGATACCTTCATCTGGCCAGCCACTCATATATTATTGATAATTAAAAAAATAGATTGACTGCTTGCAACATGAAAGTTATTCTGTTATGTGCAAGGAATGCTAAAAGAGGAAAATACGTCTTTGTCTTACTCTCAGTGTTCCAGAATATCATTCAAAGAGATAGTTACATAATCAGATAATTATAGTTCAGTTTGTAATAATGCATCCAATAGTAGAGCTTTGGGCAAAGGTTTCAGAAGTCAAGCAGACACATTAGAAAATGTTTTCTAGAAGCACTATCCCCAAACTGAGTGTTAGCTGGATGAATGGTAGAGAGGTTAAGGGAAACTGGTTTTGATATTGGACACATTTGAGTTCATAACCCAGATCTCACCATTTAACCCTTATAATACCCAGTGGAAACTACAGAAACTTTGTTTCCTTATCTGAAAATGCTGATAAATGACTTTTCTGTAGTTAGAATCGGATGGTATGGAGCATAGGAACAAGTGGGCAAAAAAAAAAAAATAGTGCTTAGTAGCTACTTAAGATGCACCAAACATCCTCCTCAGCTCATTTTATGGTTAATTTATATAATTCCTTCAACACATCTAAAAATAGGAGGTATGATTAGTCCCATGTTGCAAATCATGAAATAGAGGTACAGAAAAAGATATACAGATGGCAAATAAGCATATGAAAAGATGCTTTGCACCAGGCATATGTCATCAGAGGTTTGCGAATTAAAATAACCGATACCATAATGCACCTATTAGGATGGCCCAGATCCAGAGCGCGGACAGTACCAAACCAGAGGAAGCTGTGAAGCAACGGGAACTCTCATGTACTGCTGTTAGGAATGCAAAATGGCACAGCCACGTGGGAGGACAATTTGGTGGTTTTTTATAAAACTAAGCTGATACTCTTACCATACATCTAGTGCTTGTATTGTTACTCCTTGGTATTTATCCAAAGAGATTAGAAACATGTCCACAGAAAAAGTTGCACACAGAGGTTGATAGCAACTTTTTCATTATCACTGAAAGTTGGACGTTAGAAACACTTGTCATGTGTGAATATTTGATACTGAGAATTCTGTAATCAGAATCTATGATGGTCCCAACACATTCATTAAATGTGCTAAGCTGCTTGAGGATACTTCCTAGATGGTTCGATGGTAAAGAATCTATGGGCTAAGGCAGGAGATGCAGGTTTAGTCCCTGAGTCCGGAAGATCCCCTGGAGAAGAAAATGGCAACCCATTCTAGTATTTTTGCCCGGGAAATCCGTGGACAAAGAAGGCTGGTGGGGTACAGTCCATTGGGTCACAAAGAGTCAGACACGACTTAGCAACTAACCAGCAACAGCAGCTGCTGCTGCTCTGTTTATAGTCTTATGTTTGTGAATGTTGCCAGCATGGGCTTGAGAAAGTAGAAGGGTGTGGGGGACGTCACTGGCAGGGTTCAGAAGAGCTAGTCTCAGATATGAAGTCTGTCTTCTCTCCCGAGGTTTTATTCTGATGATGATTTCTACTCTATCCCCTAGTGTCCCTCTGGATTTATTTTGACTGTCTAGATTTAAAACAATCTTTTTAAGCTTCATGTAGACCTAAGAAGAGAAGTACTTGAGGTTTACTATCGCCAAGCTAAAACTTCTGAACGGCCTTGTCAACCATTTTTAAACAAAACAAATTAAACATGATTACCCAACCCACAGAGGTGGAAACAAATATTCCAGGTATAGGAAAGACATGTTTGCTTATTTTAATTTAAGAAATATCTGTTTTTAGTCAATAAATGATTGTATTTAATAAGGTAGCCTAACTTTCAGACCCAATCAGTCAGCCTAATCATAATTTTTACTTTCAACTCATAAGATAAAACATGGAGATACTTAATACTTACTGAGCTTTTCTTCCATTTAAAACACTATCCAAGATGGCATAATGTCTATCTTCATTTCATGCCATTTGCATTTGGATTACATGGAATTTGTGTAAGGCATTAAGGTTTGATTCATTACCATTTCCTGCAGGTGCTGTGCATCCTTTTAAAACATGTTTGAATCTTTTGGTGCGTCACATTTCATAGCAGTCTTAACATTAGAAGGCAAGTCAGTCAGAAAAAAAGAAGCTTGAGGGTGATTTTAAATGCACTAAACTCAGAGGTAATTAAAAATTCTTTCCAGTATCTTCCTTTATTTTTTTTCTCTCTCTCTCTGAGGCACAGATACACAATCTCCATCTACCTCTCCTCTTTTTCCCCTCGTCTGGTTCCCAAAGGAGGAGTGCTGTTGTTGTTCAGTCACTCAGTCATGCCCAACTCTCCATGACCCTATGGACTGCAGCATGCCAGGGTTTCCCTGTCCTTCACCATCTTGCAAAGTTCGCTCAGTTTTATATTCATTGAATCGATGATGCCATCCAACCATTTCATCCTCTGCCGCCCTCTTCTCATTTCTCCTTCAATCTTTCCCAGTGTCAGGGTCTTTTCCAATGAGTTTTCTATTTACATCAGGTGGTCAAAATATTGGAGCTTCAGTCCTCCCAATGAATATCCAGGGTTGATTTCCTTTAGGATTGGCTGATTTGATCTCTTTGTTGTCTAAGGGATTCTCAAGAGTCTTCTCCAGCACCATAGCTTGAAAGCATCAATTTTATGGCACTCAGCCTTCTTTATGGTCCAACTCCCACATCTGTACATGACTACTCGAGAAACCATAGCTTTGAGTGTCCCTCTGGAAAGACATGTTATGTACTTACTTGAGGTTTACTATCGCCAAGCTAAAACTTCTGAACGGCCTTGTCAACCATTTTAAACAAAACAAATTAAACATGATTACCCAACCCACAGAGGTGGAAACAAATATTCCAGGTATAGGAAAGACATGTTTGCTTATTTTAATTTAAGAAATATCTGTTTTTAGTCAATAAATGATTGTATTTAATAAGGTAGCCTAACTTTCAGACCCAATCAGTCAGCCTAATCATAATTTTTACTTTCAACTCATAAGATAAAACATGGAGATACTTAATACTTACTGAGCTTTTCTTCCATTTAAAACACTATCCAAGATGGCATAATGTCTATCTTCATTTCATGCCATTTGCATTTGGATTACATGGAATTTGTGTAAGGCATTAAGGTTTGATTCATTACCATTTCCTGCAGGTGCTGTGCATCCTTTTAAAACATGTTTGAATCTTTTGGTGCGTCACATTTCATAGCAGTCTTAACATTAGAAGGCAAGTCAGTCAGAAAAAAAGAAGCTTGAGGGTGATTTTAAATGCACTAAACTCAGAGGTAATTAAAAATTCTTTCCAGTATCTTCCTTTATTTTTCTCTCTCTTTTGAGGCACAGATACACAATCTCCATCTACCTCTCCTCTTTTTCCCCTCGTCTGGTTCCCAAAGGAGGAGTGCTGTTGTTGTTCAGTCACTCAGTCATGCCCAACTCTCCATGACCCTATGGACTGCAGCATGCCAGGGTTTCCCTGTCCTTCACCATCTTGCAAAGTTCGCTCAGTTTTATATTCATTGAATCGATGATGCCATCCAACCATTTCATCCTCTGCCGCCCTCTTCTCATTTCTCCTTCAATCTTTCCCAGTGTCAGGGTCTTTTCCAATGAGTTTTCTATTTACATCAGGTGGTCAAAATATTGGAGCTTCAGTCCTCCCAATGAATATCCAGGGTTGATTTCCTTTAGGATTGGCTGATTTGATCTCTTTGTTGTCTAAGGGATTCTCAAGAGTCTTCTCCAGCACCATAGCTTGAAAGCATCAATTTTATGGCACTCAGCCTTCTTTATGGTCCAACTCCCACATCTGTACATGACTACTCGAGAAACCATAGCTTTGACTATATAGACCTTTGTCGGAAAAGATCATTTTTTTTCTTTTGTTGGTCAAGACTTGTCATAGCTTTTCTTCCAAGGAGTAAGTGTCTTTTAACTTCATGGGTGCAGTCACCATTTACAATGATTTTGGAGCCCAAGAAAATAAAATCTGTCACAGGGAGATAATTTCTCAGTCAGGTACCAAAGTGCATCTTACAATTACAAATGCATATTTACACACACATACATACAAATTAGAAGATAATTGCTCTTGTTAGCAAATTGATAGGCTTCATTTAGCTTGAATACCTTGGTGTTCAGAATATGTTAAACTTAGCATTTAAATTTCAAGCTCAAACTTTTTCTCATGCCCTTCATCCCCTTTGCATATTAAGTCCTGAGATATATCAAATACTGTGTGCCACCTCTAAGTAGAATATAAGATGGCTATTAGAAACTCAGGTCTTAGTCCATTTAAGGATTTAATGATGTGTCAGAAGCCAAAATTGACTTAAATTTGTGGCCAGGACTGTATCAGAGGAAATCTTTGAATAGATCAGATTCAGAAACAGCCAGAATTTTAGTTTTCTCTTTTTTCATCCCTTCATGGACACTTGCCTTGACCATGTCCCCATGTGGACCCCTGATTGCTCTTCTCATCTGTGTCCTGCTGTGCCATAGGGGGTCATTCAAAGCGCCTCCTGGGCTGGCTATCTTGTTTAAAGTTACTCAATCTCTTATCTCCTGAAGATTACCATGGAGTAACCTTGATTGACACATAATGAACCCATCGCTAGTGTCTCCTTCAACTATGAAAGATATGAACTTAGGGAAAGGTTTAAATTCTTGATGCTTCAGGATATTTTGTTTGTTTGTTTGTTTTTGCCTTTGATAAAAAGGTGAAACAGAGCTTGCCTGGTGGTCCATGGGTAAGGACACCGCCTTGCATTGCAAGGGGTGCCAGTTCGATCCCTTGCCTGGGAAGATCCCACATGCCACAGAGCGGCTGGACCAATGTGTCCAATTGTGAGCCAGCACTCTGGAGTGCGTGCGCCCAGAGCCAATGCTCTGCCACGAGAGAGGCCACTGCGATGGGAGGCCGACACAGGCCAAAGAATAAAGATGGATGAAAATAAATAGAAAACCAAGAGGTCAAATTTTTTTTAAAAAAAGATGAAACCAACTTGTCTCCACCCACACTTCTATATGTGCTTAACCAGTAGCTCTCTATCTGAAACTGCTAGTGAAGCTCAGGTTTTTATTTACTGCACATACTTTGGACTTCCCAGATGTCTCACTGGTAAAAATCCATTTGCTAGTGCAGGAGCTGCAGGAGACATGGGCTGGATCCCTGGACTGGGAAGATCCCCAGGAGGAAGAAATGGCATCCTACTCTAGTATTCTTGCCTGGAGAATTCCATGGTGGGCTACAGTCCATGGGGTTTGAAAGAGATGCGACTGAGCATGCGCCCACAATACATGCTTCACCACATATTTTGTCTTACATGTATATTTTGCCTTGTGCTTGCCACTTGACTACAATACTCTAGTGTCCATCACTCAAATTATATACAATTTTCTAAGATCTGGACTATTTCTCCCTCTGACATTAGGTTTGTTCTCATATGTCTGTGGAAGGAATGTATTGCTTTCTAAACAACTCACTTAGCACAAATTTGACAGTCAACATATGATGCATTATTCTAGAAGATGGATATTCTTTAAAATAATAAAATGAATGTTTCATGGGAATTATACCTATGCGTTAAAATAAATTAGAATTCATAAAATAAATAGTAGAGCCCTTAAAATATCTAAAATATCTAAAAGTCAATCATTAAATATAATTATCAAAATAACAGAGAGATAACATTACTGTAGATATCTCTATGTAGAAAGGGAAAATAAGAGATAGATGGATAATAGATAAAGGTTATATGCATAGATTAGTTTTCTAAAATTTAACATGAAATTTACACTAGTTGAGGAGAAAGAATAAAAATGGAGCAAAATAAATTGCTAGAATTATGATAAGTATATTTTCACAAAATATGTTAATTCCATTAAGTTTTCCTGATTAAAAAAAAAAAACTAATTCAGAGTTTGTTTTTTAATGGTGAAGTTTTGATTTTAGGATCATGGAGTGACGGTAAGGTATGAAAAAGAAAGTATTACTTTGACACTTTCTCCTGTTTGTCCACTCTTAGTTTTAAATCTTGATTTTCAGTTCCTATTTTTACATAGTCAAGGTTTGTAATATTTATATATGCTACTATTGCATACAAATTAAAAACATTTCTAAACTTTTTTTAATAGTAGTTCTGTGTTTAAACAGATAATTCATTATTCACTTCTACTCACTGACTTTAAATTTTTATTTAGTCTTTTGGCTAAATTTCATTGTTAAAGGGATTTTTTTCCCAGGGGCATTCATAGGTTTTATATTCTTTAAGGTTTTATAGACATAAACATATTTACCTACTGCTAAAAAAGAGGAAAATTAAAATGACCAATATTCTTACCATTTATTCATATCAAATTTTATATATGTACATCTGTTAAAAACAAAACATTAAAGAAATCATGATTAAAGAAGTTAAAGCCTCCTTTTCCCCTTAGTCATTCTCAAGGTAACATCTGTTAAATGGTTTTTCAATGCTTTTGTTTTTTTACATATACAGTGTTGTGTACTAACTCTGTATCTATTCCTTTATATTGTCATACAAAAATCATTTTTCTGAGCAGAAGAATCATACTTCATAGTGTTCTTGGGTTTTATAAATTAATAATAGTTCTTTGAAGATTTTTCACATTATCATAAAAATCCATCTTCACTCTATTTAAGGTTTGCATCATTATTTATCACTTCTTCATAGTAATTACTAAAAACTCATTTCTTATTGGTGGACAGATACTCCCCAAAACTCCCATAAAACTGTGTTGACTTTTCAGTTGTTTTAAGATGATTCAAAATGATGCTCACTACTTGTGTCTGTCTCTTAACCTCCTGGCAGATATTCCTGTCCACAAGATTGATTGCCTCACAAGTCCTGCTCCACATACAATGCCAAGTACACATGTTTGAGAAGGAATCAGTTTATTGATATTTGTCAAGAACCTTACCTCTGTGTTGGGCTTCCCTTGTGGCTCTGGTAAGAATCCACCTGCAGATTCCATGATTAAAAAAAACTAATTCAGAGTTTGTTTTTTAATGGTGAAGTTTTGATTTTAGGATCATGGAGTGACGGTAAGGTATGAAAAAGAAAGTATTACTTTGACACTTTCTCCTGTTTGTCCACTCTTAGTTTTAAATCTTGATTTTCAGTTCCTATTTTTACATAGTCAAGGTTTGTAATATTTATATATGCTACTATTGCATACAAATTAAAAACATTTCTAAACTTTTTTTAATAGTAGTTCTGTGTTTAAACAGATAATTCATTATTCACTTCTACTCACTGACTTTAAATTTTTATTTAGTCTTTTGGCTAAATTTCATTGTTAAAGGGATTTTTTTCCCAGGGGCATTCATAGGTTTTATATTCTTTAAGGTTTTATAGACATAAACATATTTACCTACTGCTAAAAAAGAGGAAAATTAAAATGACCAATATTCTTACCATTTATTCATATCAAATTTTATATATGTACATCTGTTAAAAACAAAACATTAAAGAAATCATGATTAAAGAAGTTAAAGCCTCCTTTTCCCCTTAGTCATTCTCAAGGTAACATCTGTTAAATGGTTTTTCAATGCTTTTGTTTTTTTACATATACAGTGTTGTGTACTAACTCTGTATCTATTCCTTTATATTGTCATACAAAAATCATTTTTCTGAGCAGAAGAATCATACTTCATAGTGTTCTTGGGTTTTATAAATTAATAATAGTTCTTTGAAGATTTTTCACATTATCATAAAAATCCATCTTCACTCTATTTAAGGTTTGCATCATTATTTATCACTTCTTCATAGTAATTACTAAAAACTCATTTCTTATTGGTGGACAGATACTCCCCAAAACTCCCATAAAACTGTGTTGACTTTTCAGTTGTTTTAAGATGATTCAAAATGATGCTCACTACTTGTGTCTGTCTCTTAACCTCCTGGCAGATATTCCTGTCCACAAGATTGATTGCCTCACAAGTCCTGCTCCACATACAATGCCAAGTACACATGTTTGAGAAGGAATCAGTTTATTGATATTTGTCAAGAACCTTACCTCTGTGTTGGGCTTCCCTTGTGGCTCAGATGGTAAAGAATCCACCTGCAGAATGTAGGATACCTGGCTTTAATGTCTGGGTTTGGAAGATCCCCTGGAGAAGGGAATGGCTACCCACTCCCCTATTCTTGCCTGGAGAATCCCATGGACAGAGGAGCCAGGTGAGCTACTTGCAGTCCATGGGGGGACAAAGAATGGGACATGATTGAGTGACTAACACTAAAAAGAAAAATTACCTCAGGATTACTAGTTTGATTCCAACCAGAACAATAATTCATTATGTCATAAACTTTTATAAGGGTTATGTTTTCCATGATATACATATAAATATTTTACAATGAATGATATGCTCAAAAAAATTAATACATTGGGAATACTGTTTACAACAAAATAATTTGGATCTTTTTTTGACTGAACCTATTTGATGACAGAAAAAGAAGACAATGATAAATACTGTGCAGGGTTTTTGTTTGTTTGTTTGTTTAGTCGCTAAGTCATACCCAACTCTTTGGGACCCCATGGACTATAGCCCACCAGGCTCCTCTGTTCGTGGGATTCTCTGGGCAAGAATACTGGAGTGAGTAGCCATTCCCTTCTCCAAGGAATTTTCCCAGTCCATGGGTTGAACCCAAGTCATCTGCTTTGTAGACAGATTCTTTACTGCTGAGCTTCAAAGGAAGCTAATTTTGTGTTTGCCTTACTGTCATTACAGGACAGATCATCTAATTTGTAATTTTATATAAAGTATTATTTAAACATGAGAAATATGCAGTCTGCCAGGCTCCTATGTCCATGGGATTCTCCAGGCAAGAATACCGGAGTGAGTTGCCATCCCCGGCTCCAGAGTATCTTCCCAAACCCAGGGATCAAACCCAGGTCTCCTGCATTGCAGGCTCATTCTTTACTGCTGAGTCACCAGGGAAGTCCAATAAAACTGTATGCTTTATCTTAACAATGCTTATAATAATCTATAAAATGGTAGTCTCTTCATGTATGTCAGTGATAGTCTCTTAATAATTTACTTCAGGAGTTTCAAAATATCCATCTCTTTCTTAAGGCACAATAATGCGTCCAGTTCTGCACTCACTTTGGGGCCAAGTGCATTCCTCTTATGCATTTAATTTACAAAGCTGTCACTAGGCTTTACAACCACATGAAGAGACTTAAGGCTTCATTCATTTTTATGTAAAATGACAGAATAATGACAAGAAAAATGAAGAGGTCCCATTACACGTTTGGCAGACTGGAAGCAACAAGCTTCCTCTGCAGCTTAGAAAAAAACCCCCTAGGAAAATCCCAAAAAGTGACTAACACTAAAAAGAAAAATTACCTCAGGATTACTAGTTTGATTCCAACCAGAACAATAATTCATTATGTCATAAACTTTTATAAGGGTTATGTTTTCCATGATATACATATAAATATTTTACAATGAATGATATGCTCAAAAAAATTAATACATTGGGAATACTGTTTACAACAAAATAATTTGGATCTTTTTTTGACTGAACCTATTTGATGACAGAAAAAGAAGACAATGATAAATACTGTGCAGGGTTTTTGTTTGTTTGTTTGTTTAGTCGCTAAGTCATACCCAACTCTTTGGGACCCCATGGACTATAGCCCACCAGGCTCCTCTGTTCGTGGGATTCTCTGGGCAAGAATACTGGAGTGAGTAGCCATTCCCTTCTCCAAGGAATTTTCCCAGTCCATGGGTTGAACCCAAGTCATCTGCTTTGTAGACAGATTCTTTACTGCTGAGCTTCAAAGGAAGCTAATTTTGTGTTTGCCTTACTGTCATTACAGGACAGATCATCTAATTTGTAATTTTATATAAAGTATTATTTAAACATGAGAAATATGCAGTCTGCCAGGCTCCTATGTCCATGGGATTCTCCAGGCAAGAATACCGGAGTGAGTTGCCATCCCCGGCTCCAGAGTATCTTCCCAAACCCAGGGATCAAACCCAGGTCTCCTGCATTGCAGGCTCATTCTTTACTGCTGAGTCACCAGGGAAGTCCAATAAAACTGTATGCTTTATCTTAACAATGCTTATAATAATCTATAAAATGGTAGTCTCTTCATGTATGTCAGTGATAGTCTCTTAATAATTTACTTCAGGAGTTTCAAAATATCCATCTCTTTCTTAAGGCACAATAATGCGTCCAGTTCTGCACTCACTTTGGGGCCAAGTGCATTCCTCTTATGCATTTAATTTACAAAGCTGTCACTAGGCTTTACAACCACATGAAGAGACTTAAGGCTTCATTCATTTTTATGTAAAATGACAGAATAATGACAAGAAAAATGAAGAGGTCCCATTACACGTTTGGCAGACTGGAAGCAACAAGCTTCCTCTGCAGCTAATGAAGAAGTAGATGGAAAACCACACACAGAAAGGAGGCAAGCAGCTAAGACAGAGCAGAAGTGGAGCAAACAGGTGGTGTGGGCACAGCAGGAGCTGATGATGGATGGATCACTGATGGTAGAACTGATGGTGGAAATATAGGGCCAGATGTGATAAAAGTCAGATATATTTCAGCACAGGTGCCTACATGTCATAGGACAGAACCGGAAACCCCAATGTGACACATGTTGTTGATACAGAAAAGCTGCCAGCACTTAAAAACAATGTCACACTTCCGTCCCGGTGAAAAAACATTCAATATTAGCCCCCAAGATGGATACATTACTCCTACACGTTTATTGTGCACTTGTATAAAAAATCTAGTATTTGGTAGAAATATAAGAAGGTATTCATATGCAGCAAAAGAAATTAATATATATTTTTTTATGGATACAGTAGTATAAATAATAGGATAAAGAAAAGACAAAAATATAAAGAAGAATGGCTGTCTTTAACTAGTCACCCTGATACATCACCCAAATCTTGACTCAGTCTTTTGTATAAAGAAATACATCAATATAAAAAATTTCAAAGTCATATTGTGGTAAAACTACCAAGACCTTTCCTATCTTATGCCATTTCACTCCTCAAGAGAAAAGTACAAAGAGAAAATTGAATGTCTTCTTTTTCTTATTTCCTTCTACAAAAGACTTTGAATATAATTAAATAAAGTATCTGAACCACCAGAATATTATTTAAAAATCAGTTTTAAAAAATTATCTTATTTGAAGACATTTAAATTTAACTTATAAACTATATGATATGTCTGCCTGGTATAGATCACTTTTGAAAACTAAGAACTTCGTTGAAAGTTTCAACTATAGTTGCTGTCCGAGTACTGACCCAGACTGTGTTGTACTTAGTCGGTCCGACTCTTTGTGACCCCATGAACTGTCACCTGCCAGGCTCCTCTGTCCGTGGGATCCTCCAGGAAAGAATACTGGAGTGGGTTGTTGTGCCTGCCTCCTGTGGATCTTCCCAGTCCAGGGAAAGTGTCTTCACAGGGTCTCTGTCCATCTTCCTGGCCAGAGCACAGTCATGTGGTCTTAACAGCAGGGCGATATGAAAGAAACTGTATGTGAAAGACGAGGGGGGAAAAAAAATCAACAATCTTGGCACAGTTCCTGGCACAGAATATAAACTCAATAAATATTTGTTGAATTAAAAAAAAATCAAAACCAAAACAAAACATCAATACGGTTGTCATCAGCCCACTGCTATCTGAAGTCCCCTGGACTGACATTGCAATGATATCCTGCCTCGGGAGTGGTGAGTGGTATGGTCCATCATAGAGAAGGGTTTATATGCACTTGAGAAGAATAGCAGTTGCCATATTCAAAAGTTGTATTGGTTTTAAGAGCACCTGGTTCGCTGTATTTTGAGTCTCTCACCTCTCAACAGGAGCTTGGTCAGGACAGTGGGCAGCTGTGTCCATGAAGAGAGCCTTTCACCCCTCTTGACTGTCTCGGCTGAATTCCTGTCCATCCTTATGAACAAGTAATCTCTCTTCCCATAGGAAAGGACAAACCGTCATATAATCCAACCAGGCTTTCCCTAACACTTGGCCCACAAAAACAAAGCAACTAATATTTTGATCTTCCCAAGTTACATTTTATTAAAAGAGAAATCAAACAAGTTAACCTAACTTCAAGGTCAGTATGCTTGTGATTTTATGAGTTACAGAATCTTCATGGGAGAATTCTCTAAACTGGAGAAGCAAAAGTAGAAACACAGCAGTACTTTGTTTATTTTGCTTCTGTGTTTATGCAGCTGTAATCATCCGGCAACCCCCATGTATTTCTGATTTATTTCGTATAGTCCTTGAACACCTGTTGGAATTTTATAATCTTTGGTTTACATTCATACTTTAAAGCAATTAAGGCTTTGTGTACATACTGTATTTTTAAAGACCTTTTTATCCAGAATACCTTGTTATTGTATGTGGGCAACCGTGTTTTGCATTCTAAGGCTGCTGCTAGTATGTTTCCATAAACTGCTGTCTGTTGACTCAGATCCAGACTCACT
The DNA here is from genome assembly GCA_022376925.1 of Tragulus kanchil. Lineage (NCBI taxonomy): Eukaryota > Metazoa > Chordata > Mammalia > Artiodactyla > Tragulidae > Tragulus > Tragulus kanchil. The sequence goes on from JAIOJX010000003.1 coordinate 158,608,698, forward strand.
GTTCTGCTCAGCATGTCACTTTAGCTTGATGTAACACTATTTATCATTAGATAGTAAGTCTCTAGCTTTGTATTCTCTTCATGTACCTGGACAAGTTACTTTTCTTCTCTTTTTTTTTTTAAAACATGAGATGATATCTTCAAAGACAGTTTCTGTTTCAAGGAAAGATTGTTTTCCCTGATGTTTGAATTAGGGCAAGGAAAATGAGCAAATCATGCTTAAATTCTACTTCCATTTTTGAGAATATTATGTATTATACACCTAGATTTAAATGCTTGATATTTTTCATTTGCATAAAACTTATATGCTGGAGTTATTATAGTTAACCACTATTTGTTTTTATTTAGTTTTTCAAAATTATGTGGCAAATTCTTGTCTTAATTATGTTCACTGAGACATTTATTTTGCTCCTGTTTTTCTACATCTTGTCTTTTAATAAAATACTATTAACTTTAAATGTCCACTTGAATCCCTATTAGTTGATAAATAATATATATATATATATATATGCATTTCTTAAACATACTTACATGCATCATTCATTCTTAAGACCTCCTAAATATTTTTGATCATTAAAATGTCCTTTATAAAATGATGCTGATTGTGAGAAGTAAATAATATGAGAAATTCACTCATTTCATCATTACTTTATAAAATGATGTTGATTATGATAGATGTAATTTTTCCTTTCCTCCCTTCCTATTTCTCTTCCATTTTTCCTTCCTTCTTCTTTCTGTCTTCTCATTCTTCTAAAACCCCAATATGACAGGATAAAACAGATAGAAATCCTATTTAGATACCCATTTTTAACTCTGTTTTGCTCTAAACTTGGACTTCAATTTTTTAAAAAATCATTACTATTTCCCTGGCACCTCTGTCAGTGTCCTGAACACATAGTAGATACCAATGTTCTTGAGTAAAGGAGAGATTACACTCTCAGATAGAACAAGGTGAGTATAATCTGAGGAATTTCCAGACAGGGAATGAAAGGGGTACAGATACTGCAAGCTCTGGGGTTCAGGGGAGGCTATTTGTCTATAAGTACAGTGCGTTCCTGTGCCTGAGCACTCTAATTACTGCCTAGTAACTGTCCTGGTGACCCTGTGACTTACTCTGCTCAGCATCTGAATGAATTTAATGCCCTTGTAGTTAAAATTCTCTGTGTTTAGAACAGTCCTGCATATTCTGTGCTGCACAGACAGTGATCTGCATACAAACTACAGAGTTAGATGAACATTAAAAAAATTTAATCCAGCAAAGCCTGGAGGAAAAGCAATAGTCATAGAAAAGGAGCAGTAGAGTGCTTTGGACCCATCATGCCAATTCAAATTCAGTAGTATACTAGAACAGCAATAAAGGGTGACCTTTGGTAACACTCATAAGGTGGCACTTAAAGATTGCTCTCTAATTGTTTTATTTTTGGCAATCAGTTGAAAAGCAGCCAATGTAAAACAGATTAAGTGATAAAATTACCTTTTGGCCTCCTGAAGAGCTATCTTTGTGCTGCGTTTGACTCTAGCCATAGGTATCTGTCTTATATTTCCATGAAAATGGAAGTGGGACTCCTTCAGGAAGGGATAAAAAATGTACAGATGCTATAAACCATATAATAGAGTGAACTCATTACCTGCCGTCCACCCCACTGAAGCAAGGTGTAAATTCAGTTTTAAGGAAAGCTAACACTTTTATTCTATTCTGAAGCAATTTCTTACCCAGCAGATGGGTAACTCTTTTCCCTTACATTTCTTAAGGTGCAAATTAATTTTTGGCTCAGATGGTAACTCAGACTTGTGTGAGGAAATTGTAACAGTGAGGTCTAATCTCTTTTTCTCAGGAAGGTAATTGAGTCGAACATAAAACAGATAGAAATCCTATTTAGATACCCATTTTTAACTCTGTTTTGCTCTAAACTTGGACTTCAATTTTTTAAAAAATCATTACTATTTCCCTGGCACCTCTGTCAGTGTCCTGAACACATAGTAGATACCAATGTTCTTGAGTAAAGGAGAGATTACACTCTCAGATAGAACAAGGTGAGTATAATCTGAGGAATTTCCAGACAGGGAATGAAAGGGGTACAGATACTGCAAGCTCTGGGGCTCAGGGAGGCTATTTGTCTATAAGTACAGTGCGTTCCTGTGCCTGAGCACTCTAATTACTGCCTAGTAACTGTCCTGGTGACCCTGTGACTTACTCTGCTCAGCATCTGAATGAATTTAATGCCCTTGTAGTTAAAATTCTCTGTGTTTAGAACAGTCCTGCATATTCTGTGCTGCACAGACAGTGATCTGCATACAAACTACAGAGTTAGATGAACATTAAAAAAATTTAATCCAGCAAAGCCTGGAGGAAAAGCAATAGTCATAGAAAAGGAGCAGTAGAGTGCTTTGGACCCATCATGCCAATTCAAATTCAGTAGTATACTAGAACAGCAATAAAGGGTGACCTTTGGTAACACTCATAAGGTGGCACTTAAAGATTGCTCTCTAATTGTTTTATTTTTGGCAATCAGTTGAAAAGCAGCCAATGTAAAACAGATTAAGTGATAAAATTACCTTTTGGCCTCCTGAAGAGCTATCTTTGTGCTGCGTTTGACTCTAGCCATAGGTATCTGTCTTATATTTCCATGAAAATGGAAGTGGGACTCCTTCAGGAAGGGATAAAAAATGTACAGATGCTATAAACCATATAATAGAGTGAACTCATTACCTGCCGTCCACCCCACTGAAGCAAGGTGTAAATTCAGTTTTAAGGAAAGCTAACACTTTTATTCTATTCTGAAGCAATTTCTTACCCAGCAGATGGGTAACTCTTTTCCCTTACATTTCTTAAGGTGCAAATTAATTTTTGGCTCAGATGGTAACTCAGACTTGTGTGAGGAAATTGTAACAGTGAGGTCTAATCTCTTTTTCTCAGGAAGGTAATTGAGTCGAACATAGACATACTAGATTTCAGAAATGTTTGGAATTGTTTAAAAATTTACTTCTGCTCCTAGATTATTCCCCAAAAGATGATCATATGTTACAATTTGTTTATCTATTTTTGATGTATTGAGGATGAGAAAGCAGGAATTTTTGGTAGGAATTTTTTATTCACTGCTGATGTGAATAAAATGCAATAATGTGACTAATGCAATTTTGAATTAAGGAAAATATATCTCATTTATACTGCAATAAATATTTACCCCATTTGTATTCGTTGATGTAATCAGCTACTGACAAAGCATATTCAAATAGTTGTCCTTCATTCTGAGTGAGTTTAATACATATAGTTTTAGTCATAAATTTGAAAGGATTTTTTTCCAGTGGAATTTCAAATGAGATATCACTTGCTTTATATTGAGGTATGAGGGTTGTAGGTTACAGGATTTCAGGGGTATCTAAGTAAATGCTGTTCGATATTGTGATGTTAAAGACAAAATAATGTTCTACGTGTTGCCAACTTATAGTCATGGAATCTCGATGCAACATTTAGATTGATGTTAGAAAGCCAAAAAGTGGAAAAAATCAGATTATTTCATAATTTTGTATGTGATGGAGAAGAAAAAATAAATTACAGTGGAGTCAAGAGTGTATTAACATGCATGGCACCAAGCAGACCCTGTGACCCTATTAACGCTTCTTCTTGGGAAAATGTCTGGTTTTATAAAAGAAAATTCACTTAAAAATGTATAATAATGTTCAGAAAGTCTCTTTATTTCAAATTAGGTCTGTCCTATTATGTGAGAGATACATTTGTTATGAATAAATTTTAAATTGATAAATGTCATGCATCTGTTTACAAACTTTCATTTACTCATTACCCTTGGTGTTGAAGTTTAGTTACTGAGCAGTGCCTGTGTGACCTAATCTCACAGGTGTTCTAATCGCCCTGCTCATCCCCACACTGCTCCAGTCGCTTGGGTCTTTCACCCAGGGATGCTCAGAGGTTTCTAACTCTTTCCTTACATTCTAGGTGCAAATTAATTTGGCTCAGATGGTAACTCAGACTTGTGTGAGGAAATTGTAACAGTGAGGTCTAATCTCTTTTTCTCAGGAAGGTAATTGAGTCGAACATAGACATACTAGATTTCAGAAATGTTTGGAATTGTTTAAAAATTTACTTCTGCTCCTAGATTATTCCCCAAAAGATGATCATATGTTACAATTTGTTTATCTATTTTTGATGTATTGAGGATGAGAAAGCAGGAATTTTTGGTAGGAATTTTTTATTCACTGCTGATGTGAATAAAATGCAATAATGTGACTAATGCAATTTTGAATTAAGGAAAATATATCTCATTTATACTGCAATAAATATTTACCCCATTTGTATTCGTTGATGTAATCAGCTACTGACAAAGCATATTCAAATAGTTGTCCTTCATTCTGAGTGAGTTTAATACATATAGTTTTAGTCATAAATTTGAAAGGATTTTTTTCCAGTGGAATTTCAAATGAGATATCACTTGCTTTATATTGAGGTATGAGGGTTGTAGGTTACAGGATTTCAGGTTTATCTAAGTAAATGCTGTTCGATATTGTGATGTTAAAGACAAAATAATGTTCTACGTGTTGCCAACTTATAGTCATGGAATCTCGATGCAACATTTAGATTGATGTTAGAAAGCCAAAAAGTGGAAAAAATCAGATTATTTCATAATTTTGTATGTGATGGAGAAGAAAAAATAAATTACAGTGGAGTCAAGAGTGTATTAACATGCATGGCACCAAGCAGACCCTGTGACCCTATTAACGCTTCTTCTTGGGAAAATGTCTGGTTTTATAAAAGAAAATTCACTTAAAAATGTATAATAATGTTCAGAAAGTCTCTTTATTTCAAATTAGGTCTGTCCTATTATGTGAGAGATACATTTGTTATGAATAAATTTTAAATTGATAAATGTCATGCATCTGTTTACAAACTTTCATTTACTCATTACCCTTGGTGTTGAAGTTTAGTTACTGAGCAGTGCCTGTGTGACCTAATCTCACAGGTGTTCTAATCGCCCTGCTCATCCCCACACTGCTCCAGTCGCTTGGGTCTTTCACCCAGGGATGCTCAGAGCTCACTGTCTCTTTCTGAGAGGACTTTTCCTTAAGTCCACTAATTTCAATCATTTTCTCTGTCCTCTCTAAACCATTCTTTGTCACACTTACCCTAGCTTACATTGACGTTTCACATATTTGTTTGTGTAACGTCTGTTTCCTCCATTGCCTCTTTTCCATAATGGATGATAGCCATTGGTTTTCACTATAAACAACAATAAAAATGATGCGCAGTACTTATGCCTTAAAGAGTTATTGAAACTAAGTTAATATGTTTTACTCTACTGTTACTATTATAAATAACATATATTATAAAAGAATAGCTGAATCTTTTTCTTAATTTGTAGGTTTCAGCGTTAGCACACAGTGTGCTGTTTACTCTCTCCAAATGTTCACATATAACTTACAGACACAGAAAACTTCGCTCTGTAATAATTGGGTATAAATAGTATTAAGGAAGTAACCCAGCATGATTTTGACCTATGACGAGGAAGGCAGTAGCCTTCTTCAAATAAGTGATAACACTAACTTGATTCTAAGAAAGACCACCAGAACATAGGTGAATTTTATTCAGTCTCATTATCAGTCTATTCAGTCTCTCAATTCATTATCAGTCTCTGAGAGTATAGCCAAGGAGGTCAGTGAGATCTACTCAAGAGAAAAAAATAATTGATGATAATCATGGATGCTTTTATAGACACTAAGATTTCAACTGTGATTATGCTGTAATTTTGTTTATGCAGTACTCTTTTAATTTTTTTTAATATTTAGAAATGTGTTGAATAATAATCTAACTTCTGAAATACAGTGAAAAACATTGTCTACTATGATCTGGGTACCTTCATTAAACAAGAATTTGGAGCTTCATTGGTCTGATAAATGCTATAGTATGTGATTTATTTTATTCTTCAAGATTCCTTCCACAAATATTAATCAAAATAAGAACCAAAAGCCTCAGGCATGAAAATTATATACAGATAGGGCAGTATACTGATTTGTCTTGTTTCCCGTAGTTTGAAGAATGAAAACTAATATTTGTTTATTTTCTTCTAAGAGTCAAGTTATTGTGTTGGGTGCTTATTCTTAAGCTCTGTATTCCTTGTTAATCTTTAAAGGAACACTGATGTACCAATAGCTTCATTTTGCAGATTGCCAAACTAACTTCAAGGTTTAAAAGATAAACTAATATCTTTGCAGATATAAAAAATGTATATCTACCAGAAACAATTTAAAATATTTATTGTCTGGTTGCAGGGTGAGAATTCTTTTCTTCTTGCCTTGTTTACTTCAAATGACTAATTAAAACTGAACAGGTGACTTTCAATTTTATCCCCATAATGGCCATTGGTTTTCACTATAAACAACAATAAAAATGATGCGCAGTACTTATGCCTTAAAGAGTTATTGAAACTAAGTTAATATGTTTTACTCTACTGTTACTATTATAAATAACATATATTATAAAAGAATAGCTGAATCTTTTTCTTAATTTGTAGGTTTCAGCGTTAGCACACAGTGTGCTGTTTACTCTCTCCAAATGTTCACATATAACTTACAGACACAGAAAACTTCGCTCTGTAATAATTGGGTATAAATAGTATTAAGGAAGTAACCCAGCATGATTTTGACCTATGACGAGGAAGGCAGTAGCCTTCTTCAAATAAGTGATAACACTAACTTGATTCTAAGAAAGACCACCAGAACATAGGTGAATTTTATTCAGTCTCATTATCAGTCTATTCAGTCTCTCAATTCATTATCAGTCTCTGAGAGTATAGCCAAGGAGGTCAGTGAGATCTACTCAAGAGAAAAAAATAATTGATGATAATCATGGATGCTTTTATAGACACTAAGATTTCAACTGTGATTATGCTGTAATTTTGTTTATGCAGTACTCTTTTAATTTTTTTTAATATTTAGAAATGTGTTGAATAATAATCTAACTTCTGAAATACAGTGAAAACATTGTCTACTATGATCTGGGTACCTTCATTAAACAAGAATTTGGAGCTTCATTGGTCTGATAAATGCTATAGTATGTGATTTATTTTATTCTTCAAGATTCCTTCCACAAATATTAATCAAAATAAGAACCAAAAGCCTCAGGCATGAAAATTATATACAGATAGGGCAGTATACTGATTTGTCTTGTTTCCCGTAGTTTGAAGAATGAAAACTAATATTTGTTTATTTTCTTCTAAGAGTCAAGTTATTGTGTTGGGTGCTTATTCTTAAGCTCTGTATTCCTTGTTAATCTTTAAAGGAACACTGATGTACCAATAGCTTCATTTTGCAGATTGCCAAACTAACTTCAAGGTTTAAAAGATAAACTAATATCTTTGCAGATATAAAAAATGTATATCTACCAGAAACAATTTAAAATATTTATTGTCTGGTTGCAGGGTGAGAATTCTTTTTCTTCTTGCCTTGTTTACTTCAAATGACTAATTAAAACTGAACAGGTGACTTTCATTTTGTAACCTTCTGTGTAGAGTTTCACAAAGAAAAAATACCTTAGACATTTAAATAGAAATAGTTGTTCCTAGTATTATTGTTCTTCATTTCAAGTATTAAAGTATATTTTTAATGCTCCTTAAGTAATGCTGAATTTTCCAATGGCTATGAAAAATAATCTCTATTGACTGGTTGGTGAAACAGCACACATGTAGACCTAAAAGATTTTTTTTATTAATATTTTGAAAATGTCACAAATCATTAACATTATTGATCTTCTATTTTTTGCAATTCTTACAACAGCTTTAGGACAGTTGGGTCAGCAGTGCCCATTGTGAAGAAAAGGAAAGTAAGATTTTGAATGGTTACATACTATAAGAGGTGTTTAGCAAATATGAGATTATAGAAGTTATTTTCCACCACAATGGAGCCCACTTTTTTTCCTTATGTTGCATCTCAAAATAGTGTTATCTCTTTCAGTGAAATTTGAACCAGCTCCTAAGTGTCTATGGGACAAATCTATTTCCTGAAATGTGTGTAAACCTAGACAAACGTATGCATAATTTTTTAATGACTCAAGTCAAAAAACATGGGAAGAGTAAATCTAGCTTGAACAATAGCCTTGAATGCCTGCCAAATCTAAAATTAAGAGTAAAGACCACCGCAGTGATCATATATCTTTTGGGTTTTCTAGGGTAATTCTTATAGCAATCCTATACTGTTCCCATATCCTTTCCACCTGGCCTGTGAAATACCAAATGAAGAGAGTAGTGTCAGCCTAAGCACTGGAGGAGTGCGATTTAGAGACCATCTGGTGTTTCTTTCAATTGATCTGTGCTTTTAGAACAAGGGTCTTGTCAGTCACTTACCCAAATTGATTAAAATAAAGGAAAAACCTGTCTTTAGTCAAGTTATTGTGTTGGGTGCTTATTCTTAAGCTCTGTATTCCTTGTTAATCTTTAAAGGAACACTGATGTACCAATAGCTTCATTTTGCAGATTGCCAAACTAACTTCAAGGTTTAAAAGATAAACTAATATCTTTGCAGATATAAAAAATGTATATCTACCAGAAACAATTTAAAATATTTATTGTCTGGCTGCAGGGTGAGAATTTTTTTTCTTCTTGCCTTGTTTACTTCAAATGACTAATTAAAACTGAACAGGTGACTTTCATTTTGTAACCTTCTGTGTAGAGTTTCACAAAGAAAAAATACCTTAGACATTTAAATAGAAATAGTTGTTCCTAGTATTATTGTTCTTCATTTCAAGTATTAAAGTATATTTTTAATGCTCCTTAAGTAATGCTGAATTTTCCAATGGCTATGAAAAATAATCTCTATTGACTGGTTGGTGAAACAGCACACATGTAGACCTAAAAGATTTTTTTTATTAATATTTTGAAAATGTCACAAATCATTAACATTATTGATCTTCTATTTTTTGCAATTCTTACAACAGCTTTAGGACAGTTGGGTCAGCAGTGCCCATTGTGAAGAAAAGGAAAGTAAGATTTTGAATGGTTACATACTATAAGAGGTGTTTAGCAAATATGAGATTATAGAAGTTATTTTCCACCACAATGGAGCCCACTTTTTTTCCTTATGTTGCATCTCAAAATAGTGTTATCTCTTTCAGTGAAATTTGAACCAGCTCCTAAGTGTCTATGGGACAAATCTATTTCCTGAAATGTGTGTAAACCTAGACAAACGTATGCATAATTTTTTAATGACTCAAGTCAAAAAACATGGGAAGAGTAAATCTAGCTTGAACAATAGCCTTGAATGCCTGCCAAATCTAAAATTAAGAGTAAAGACCACCGCAGTGATCATATATCTTTTGGGTTTTCTAGGGTAATTCTTATAGCAATCCTATACTGTTCCCATATCCTTTCCACCTGGCCTGTGAAATACCAAATGAAGAGAGTAGTGACAGCCTAAGCACTGGGGAGGAGTGCGATTTAGAGACCATCTGGTGTTTCTTTCAATTGATCTGTGCTTTTAGAACAAGGGTCTTGTCAGTCACTTACCCAAATTGATTAAAATAAAGGAAAAAACCTGTCTTTGCTTATATTACAGAACAAAGGAAGATATTTGCAGCCAAGCACTACTGTGGCTTCATAAATGGTAAGTCAATTCCTGAGATTGCATTGTATATTTGAGAGGTTTAATTCAGTATTTTTTCCCTTAGCTCCTTATTTTCTAAATCCTTCACAGAACAATTCAGCCAAAATGCTCATCATTTGATATCTCCAAGTCTTTACACGTGTTAGCCACTTAGTCGTGTCCACCTCTGGGACCCACAGACTGTTGCCCACCAGGCTTCTCTGTCCCTGGAATACTCCAGGTGAGAATACTGGAGTGGGTTGCCATTTCTCTCTCCACTTCAAGTCTTTTTGTGAATACTGTAAGAAGCCACAAATATATCCATGCCTTCTCCATCAGGTTGTGCACTAAGGTATTTCATTAAAACTGTAACACCAAGAAAAAGAAATCAGCTTTTGTATATAATAACTAGGAACATTGTGTATTTTCTACTGGAAGGGAACAAAGCCTTTTTGACTTCAAAAGACCTTGGATCTCACTTTGATCAATGTTGATGGAAGCAATTGAAAATACTAAAAATCAAGGAAGATATCTTAAGAAAAAGTAGTTTGCATAATCTTTTAAATTTTTAATATAATAACAGGAACTTTAAATATAATAGCAGGAACTCTAAAGAAATTCATTAGCCAGTGTTATAGTGGCTACTAATTATCTATTCTAAGAAATATAATGATTAGAACGAAAAGACTGAAAGAGATGGACCAGCACACGTTTAGTCCTATAACACAAAGGAGCTCACAGGAACAGTCATTAGATTGCTCTCCTCTTTCTTCTCTTATGCAGCAACACATATGTACGTGTAACACACACACAGGCACCAAATCAGAAAAAGTTAAATTCTTGCACATCAAGAAAATATTTCTTAAACTTTATTACGGGTCTATATTCCAAGTTACTTAAATATTTTCAACAAATGGTATTAGGAAAACTGGATGTCAGGCCTGTGAAATACCAAATGAAGAGAGTAGTGACAGCCTAAGCACTGGGGAGGAGTGCGATTTAGAGACCATCTGGTGTTTCTTTCAATTGATCTGTGCTTTTAGAACAAGGGTCTTGTCAGTCACTTACCCAAATTGATTAAAATAAAGGAAAAAACCTGTCTTTGCTTATATTACAGAACAAAGGAAGATATTTGCAGCCAAGCACTACTGTGGCTTCATAAATGGTAAGTCAATTCCTGAGATTGCATTGTATATTTGAGAGGTTTAATTCAGTATTTTTTCCCTTAGCTCCTTATTTTCTAAATCCTTCACAGAACAATTCAGCCAAAATGCTCATCATTTGATATCTCCAAGTCTTTACACGTGTTAGCCACTTAGTCGTGTCCACCTCTGGGACCCACAGACTGTTGCCCACCAGGCTTCTCTGTCCCTGGAATACTCCAGGTGAGAATACTGGAGTGGGTTGCCATTTCTCTCTCCACTTCAAGTCTTTTTGTGAATACTGTAAGAAGCCACAAATATATCCATGCCTTCTCCATCAGGTTGTGCACTAAGGTATTTCATTAAAACTGTAACACCAAGAAAAAGAAATCAGCTTTTGTATATAATAACTAGGAACATTGTGTATTTTCTACTGGAAGGGAACAAAGCCTTTTTGACTTCAAAAGACCTTGGATCTCACTTTGATCAATGTTGATGGAAGCAATTGAAAATACTAAAAATCAAGGAAGATATCTTAAGAAAAAGTAGTTTGCATAATCTTTTAAATTTTTAATATAATAACAGGAACTTTAAATATAATAGCAGGAACTCTAAAGAAATTCATTAGCCAGTGTTATAGTGGCTACTAATTATCTATTCTAAGAAATATAATGATTAGAACGAAAAGACTGAAAGAGATGGACCAGCACACGTTTAGTCCTATAACACAAAGGAGCTCACAGGAACAGTCATTAGATTGCTCTCCTCTTTCTTCTCTTATGCAGCAACACATATGTACGTGTAACACACACACAGGCACCAAATCAGAAAAAGTTAAATTCTTGCACATCAAGAAAATATTTCTTAAACTTTATTACGGGTCTATATTCCAAGTTACTTAAATATTTTCAACAAATGGTATTAGGAAAACTGGATGTCAGTGTGCAAAGGAATAAAGTTGAATCCTTTTCTTATTCTGTACACAAAAATTAACTCAAAGCAGATTGAAGATTTAAATATAAGACTTGAAAATCTCAAAATTCCTGGAAGAAGTCATAGTGGAAAATATTTTTTTTATTGGTCTTGGCGATAGTTTTTTTCCATAGTCCCCAAAAGGATAAGCAACAGAAGCAGAACTAGACAAGAAGATTCTGTGTCAAATTAGAACATTTTGCACAGCAAAAGAGACAGTCATGAAGTTAAAAAAAAAAAGTGTACAAAATGGGAGATAATATTTTCAAATCCTGCATCTGATAAAAGGTTAATTTTCAAAATATAAGGAACTTGTATACCTCAATAGAAGAGAAAGCAAAACAACAAAAAGTGATGCTATCCCTTTTAATATGTTTGTATTTTTTATGTTTTGCCTCTATCTCGTACTGTTAAGGAAGGACAATATATAATTCAGTTATGATGGTTAGAACATTTTCAACATTAAATTGAAAGCTTGACATCTGAACAATGACTTAATGTGTTTAAACACTGATGTCTATTCTATGGTGAAATAGGTACAGTTTAGAATTTAGTAACAGTAGAATTTTAATAAATACATTGAAATTCAGAATTTGTGGTCATATGTAGGTATAAAGCTAATCTGTATTAATCTTAAAAACATTGTAACTCTTTTAGAGTTTCCTTCATATATTTTAGAGCAATATTCATTGTTTAAGCAACATTTCATATTTAGGGGGATAATTTAATTGTTTTGAATAGCCTTTTGGCTCTAAATCTGGCAAACAAAGTGAGCAATCACTTTGAGAAAATCCATTTGAAGTTAAAAATTAGGTATGAATTTAAAGTAATTGAGATTGATTTTGTTAATTTACCAGTAAAATGTTTCTGAAAGTGTTTCTGAAAGAGAGTCCCCCATGAGATTTTGCGTTATTGCAGCAAATAAGAATAAGTTTTATCTCCTAAGTCAGTATTTTGCAATACAATTGGTATATATATATATATATATATATATATATATATATATATATTGCATTATGATGTTTCTAAAAACATCATCAAAATCTGTCCTTTGCTTTAAAAGTATAACTCTTAGCCCCAGATATTTATTTGTATTTTTGTTTCATTCTTCTATATGATAATTTCTTAAATACACCTTAACTGATATATGTGTATATAACTCTATGCAACCCTGTAGACTATAGCCTGCCAAGCTCCTCTGCCAATTGCATTCTTTAGGCAAGAATAGTGGAGTGGGTTGCCATGGCCTTCTCCAGAGGATCTTCTTGACCCAGGGATGGAACCCACATCTCTTAATCTCTTAGGTCTCCTGCATTAGTAGGTTGGGTTCATTACCGCTAATGCCACTTGGGAAGCCCTATATATACATATACACAAACAAAAATGTATATGTAATATATATACATGTGTACATGTACATTTTATATGTTCTCTATATAAATAATATATAAAATATATAATGTACAGCTAATAATAATTTATTATAATATATGATATGAATGCAGCCTTTATGTATATATTGTGCATGTTTGTGGTATGAAGATATTGAAAGAAAACAATTTCCTAGATGATTAATAGAATTTTTGTGGTATTATGTCATTTGCTACTCCGTACTAAAGGCTTAAAAGATGTTTATAATACTAGCTTTTTTTAATTTGGTAAATTGTGTTAAATCATTGCAAATTTTATTTTAAAGTATAATTCGAGAACACATATTTTTCACTAGTTAGCATATTAGAAAATACTTACATTTGTTTAAATTCCCTTGATTTTTACTATTGGGCTTCTCTTCCTATAAAAACTCTTACAAAAGAAAAGGCTACTGAGGGCATTTAGCCTGTGTTTTGTTAAATCAGGTTTTCGGGAGAGTCAGCCAGGAAAGGCTGCCCATTTTGGGAATGATTTTGCTTATGCAAATAAGAATAAGTTTTATGAATTTAAAGTAATTGAGATTGATTTTGTTAATTTACCAGTAAAATGTTTCTGAAAGTGTTTCTGAAAGAGAGTCCCCATGAGATTTTGTGTTATTGCAGCAAATAAGAATAAGTTTTATCTCCTAAGTCAGTATTTTGCAATACAATTGGTATATATATATATATATATATATATATATATATATATATTGCATTATGATGTTTCTAAAAACATCATCAAAATCTGTCCTTTGCTTTAAAAGTATAACTCTTAGCCCCAGATATTTATTTGTATTTTTGTTTCATTCTTCTATATGATAATTTCTTAAATACACCTTAACTGATATATGTGTATATAACTCTATGCAACCCTGTAGACTATAGCCTGCCAAGCTCCTCTGCCAATTGCATTCTTTAGGCAAGAATAGTGGAGTGGGTTGCCATGGCCTTCTCCAGAGGATCTTCTTGACCCAGGGATGGAACCCACATCTCTTAATCTCTTAGGTCTCCTGCATTAGTAGGTTGGGTTCATTACCGCTAATGCCACTTGGGAAGCCCTATATATACATATACACAAACAAAAATGTATATGTAATATATATACATGTGTACATGTACATTTTATATGTTCTCTATATAAATAATATATAAAATATATAATGTACAGCTAATAATAATTTATTATAATATATGATATGAATGCAGCCTTTATGTATATATTGTGCATGTTTGTGGTATGAAGATATTGAAAGAAAACAATTTCCTAGATGATTAATAGAATTTTTGTGGTATTATGTCATTTGCTACTCCGTACTAAAGGCTTAAAAGATGTTTATAATACTAGCTTTTTTTAATTTGGTAAATTGTGTTAAATCATTGCAAATTTTATTTTAAAGTATAATTCGAGAACACATATTTTTCACTAGTTAGCATATTAGAAAATACTTACATTTGTTTAAATTCCCTTGATTTTTACTATTGGGCTTCTCTTCCTATAAAAACTCTTACAAAAGAAAAGGCTACTGAGGGGCATTTAGCCTGTGTTTTGTTAAATTCAGGTTTTCGGGGAGAGTCAGCCAGGGAAAGGCTGCCCAGTGCTTGAGTTAATCATCGTTTAACCTGTTGAGTATTTTCAGGCCTCACTGTCAGACTTGCATCCAAGGAAAAGAAGCCATGGGGACTGCAAACCCCACCTTCATTGAGCCTAACTTCTGTAGCTCATCCTTCATTCTTTTCTCTATTTCATTTTGTAACTCCATTTAGAAACAGATACACTCAGATAATCTTGTATAACATCTTTCTGTAAGAACTTGAAGACTACCCTTTACAAATTATTTGCTCCTTATTTCTGCATGGCCATTCTCTGTGGACATAAATGTTCATGTTTTCAATCTCACTTTTATTGAGCTCAGAGTCTTTTTGGCATTTCCCAACTTGTGTTTACAATCTGTAATGGAAAGTCACCAGAAGCTGCACTGGTGCATTGATAGTTCACATGTAAGAAATGAACTTTTCTTTTTTTATATTAAATATTCAGTTATCCTATGTGTTGTCTCTCTTGCAATTCTGTTACATAGATACTGAAGATTGAAATATCAAAATAGTTCTATGAACATTTATCGAAAGTGCATATAATAATGAATGTGCCTCTTCATATTTTTTCTATTGTATTTATCTCCCATATTTAATAATTCACAGTTTTCTGTCATTTTTTCTTTTCAAATATATCTCAAATCATTTTCTTGAGTCATTTCACTATTATTAGGTTAGCTTAGTATCTTATAATTTTCACTTCAAGAATTTCAAGTGTCTCTTCTCTACTCTTTCTAGTTGGTTCACAATATTGTGACTGGAGTTACATTTCTGAAACACAAATTCAATCTTATCATTATTCTTAAATTAAAACATTTTAGATTAAGAATTTTGTGGTATTATGTCATTTGCTACTCCGTACTAAAGGCTTAAAAGATGTTTATAATACTAGCTTTTTTTAATTTGGTAAATTGTGTTAAATCATTGCAAATTTTATTTTAAAGTATAATTCGAGAACACATATTTTTCACTAGTTAGCATATTAGAAAATACTTACATTTGTTTAAATTCCCTTGATTTTTACTATTGGGCTTCTCTTCCTATAAAAACTCTTACAAAAGAAAAGGCTACTGAGGGGCATTTAGCCTGTGTTTTGTTAAATTCAGGTTTTCGGGGAGAGTCAGCCAGGGAAAGGCTGCCCAGTGCTTGAGTTAATCATCGTTTAACCTGTTGAGTATTTTCAGGCCTCACTGTCAGACTTGCATCCAAGGAAAAGAAGCCATGGGGACTGCAAACCCCACCTTCATTGAGCCTAACTTCTGTAGCTCATCCTTCATTCTTTTCTCTATTTCATTTTGTAACTCCATTTAGAAACAGATACACTCAGATAATCTTGTATAACATCTTTCTGTAAGAACTTGAAGACTACCCTTTACAAATTATTTGCTCCTTATTTCTGCATGGCCATTCTCTGTGGACATAAATGTTCATGTTTTCAATCTCACTTTTATTGAGCTCAGAGTCTTTTTGGCATTTCCCAACTTGTGTTTACAATCTGTAATGGAAAGTCACCAGAAGCTGCACTGGTGCATTGATAGTTCACATGTAAGAAATGAACTTTTCTTTTTTTATATTAAATATTCAGTTATCCTATGTGTTGTCTCTCTTGCAATTCTGTTACATAGATACTGAAGATTGAAATATCAAAATAGTTCTATGAACATTTATCGAAAGTGCATATAATAATGAATGTGCCTCTTCATATTTTTTCTATTGTATTTATCTCCCATATTTAATAATTCACAGTTTTCTGTCATTTTTTCTTTTCAAATATATCTCAAATCATTTTCTTGAGTCATTTCACTATTATTAGGTTAGCTTAGTATCTTATAATTTTCACTTCAAGAATTTCAAGTGTCTCTTCTCTACTCTTTCTAGTTGGTTCACAATATTGTGACTGGAGTTACATTTCTGAAACACAAATTCAATCTTATCATTATTCTAATTAAAATCCTTTGAATAATCGTCATGGTAGACAGAATAAGAATCAAACCTATAGTCAGATACTCAGGTGTTTTGCTCTCTTTTCACAAAATAGTGTTCATTATTTTTCATTTTATTTTCAAATATAAGCCATAATGAGGTTTAGTAGACCATTGTGTGTCGGCTCTACTTAGAATGATCGGCCACTTCTCCAGCTTTTCAAAAAATCAACTCAAATAGAAATTTCTTTTATGATGTCCCAATTTTTGTATGTGTGGTGGTCCCTTGGTATTCACAGGACAGTGGTTCCAGGACTTCTTGAAGATACTAAAATCCATGGATGCCCAAGTCTGTTATATAGAAAGGTGGTGTTCGGACGCTAAGTACATACGGCTTTTCCACCCATGGACTATAGTACACCAGACTTCCCTGTCCTCCACTGTTTCCCTGAGTTTGTTCAAATTCATGTCCATGGAGTCAGTGATGCTATCCAACCAGCTCATCCTTTAACCACAACCCCGTGGACTGTGGCACTCCATGCTTCCTTGTCCTTCACCATCTCTCAAAGTTTGCTCAAACTTATGCACGTTGACTCATCCAACCATCTCATCCTCAGTCGTCACCTTCTCCTTTTACTTTCTATTTTTCCCAACATCAGGTCTTTTCCAGTGAGTTGACTCCTTGCATCAGGTGGCCAAAGTATTGGAGCTTCAGCTTCAGGATCATTCCTTCTAATGAATATTCAGAGTTGATTTCCTTTAGGATTGACTGGTTTGATCTCCTTGCAGTCTGAGGGACTTGCAAGAGTTCTCTTCAACACCACAGTTTAAAGGCATCAGTTCTTCAGCGTTCAGCCTTCTTTATGGCCCAGTTCTCACATCCATACATGGCTCCTGGGAAAATAATAGCTTTGACTATACAGACTCTAGTTGGCAAAGTGATGTCTCTGCTTTTGAATAGGCTGCCTAGGTTTGTCATAGCTTTCCTTCCAAGGAGCAAGCATCTTTTAATTTCATGGCTGCAGTCACCATCCAGAGTGATTTTGGAGCCCAAGAAAATGTTTTCCTTGAATTTAATTCTTTTTAGTTGGTTCACAATATTGTGACTGGAGTTACATTTCTGAAACACAAATTCAATCTTATCATTATTCTAATTAAAATCCTTTGAATAATCGTCATGGTAGACAGAATAAGAATCAAACCTATAGTCAGATACTCAGGTGTTTTGCTCTCTTTTCACAAAATAGTGTTCATTATTTTTCATTTTATTTTCAAATATAAGCCATAATGAGGTTTAGTAGACCATTGTGTGTCGGCTCTACTTAGAATGATCGGCCACTTCTCCAGCTTTTCAAAAAATCAACTCAAATAGAAATTTCTTTTATGATGTCCCAATTTTTGTATGTGTGGTGGTCCCTTGGTATTCACAGGACAGTGGTTCCAGGACTTCTTGAAGATACTAAAATCCATGGATGCCCAAGTCTGTTATATAGAAAGGTGGTGTTCGGACGCTAAGTACATACGGCTTTTCCACCCATGGACTATAGTACACCAGACTTCCCTGTCCTCCACTGTTTCCCTGAGTTTGTTCAAATTCATGTCCATGGAGTCAGTGATGCTATCCAACCAGCTCATCCTTTAACCACAACCCCGTGGACTGTGGCACTCCATGCTTCCTTGTCCTTCACCATCTCTCAAAGTTTGCTCAAACTTATGCACGTTGACTCATCCAACCATCTCATCCTCAGTCGTCACCTTCTCCTTTTACTTTCTATTTTTCCCAACATCAGGTCTTTTCCAGTGAGTTGACTCCTTGCATCAGGTGGCCAAAGTATTGGAGCTTCAGCTTCAGGATCATTCCTTCTAATGAATATTCAGAGTTGATTTCCTTTAGGATTGACTGGTTTGATCTCCTTGCAGTCTGAGGGACTTGCAAGAGTTCTCTTCAACACCACAGTTTAAAGGCATCAGTTCTTCAGCGTTCAGCCTTCTTTATGGCCCAGTTCTCACATCCATACATGGCTCCTGGGAAAATAATAGCTTTGACTATACAGACTCTAGTTGGCAAAGTGATGTCTCTGCTTTTGAATAGGCTGCCTAGGTTTGTCATAGCTTTCCTTCCAAGGAGCAAGCATCTTTTAATTTCATGGCTGCAGTCACCATCCAGAGTGATTTTGGAGCCCAAGAAAATGAAGTATGTCACTGTTTCCATTGTTTGTCCATCTATTTGCCATGAAGTGGTGGGATATGTTACTCATAATCTTTCCTGAGATTTCAACCTGTTATTTTTTTCAAGTAAAATGTTTAATATGATCCTCTTTCAAAGCAACATCAAACTGTTTTTGCCAATGTTTCATATTCCAGAGACACCTCAAAATTGCACATCAGATGAACTGATTTGTGATGGGAAATATAAACTCTGTCAGTCAAAATCAAAGTGTCCAGTGATGAGTAAAATATTATTTGTGTGTATTTTTAAAGAAGCTAGTAATATTATCGGTATCAACTGCAAACCTGCATGACATGTTCCTGTGCACCAGATACTGTGGTTTAGTTGAACTAGTCTGAACATTTAGATTTATGTAGTTTAAGCTGGCAAGACATCTGGGACATTTAATTCTACTTGCATATTCATCTCCTAAATTCAAATATGAGAAGTGAATTTCACCTCTGTATGTATAATTCAGCGTCTGCAGTGCCTGATTCATGAATGTCCAAAAAGACAAATTGTTCTCATCTATCAAATAGGTTTTTGGCAAGGAACTGCAGTAAAACCAAAAGCCCTGCCAAAGTTTGGACTTTGTATAACTTTGTGCCTCCTTCAGACTCTATTGTAATCTGTCACCAGGTGTCATTTGAATATATTTCCTTTAGTACTAGCATGGATTCATATTGGCAGAAAAAAATAACATTTATTATTGTTATATTTTTATATCCTGTTCAGATGAGTGAGAAACCCAGAAGAGGCATTGGTATTGAAAATACACTTTCAAAAGGTGACACTTATTAGGAGAGCTATTTTGGTTCAGAGCTCAATTAGTGTGCATATTTGCTAAACATTGTTAGGCATGGGCAGCTAATGGGTAGTCTTAGTTAATGATTCACCATTCCATACATGGCTACTGGGAAAATAATAGCTTTGACTATACAGACTCTAGTTGGCAAAGTGATGTCTCTGCTTTTGAATAGGCTGCCTAGGTTTGTCATAGCTTTCCTTCCAAGGAGCAAGCATCTTTTAATTTCATGGCTGCAGTCACCATCCAGAGTGATTTTGGAGCCCAAGAAAATGAAGTATGTCACTGTTTCCATTGTTTGTCCATCTATTTGCCATGAAGTGGTGGGATATGTTACTCATAATCTTTCCTGAGATTTCAACCTGTTATTTTTTTCAAGTAAAATGTTTAATATGATCCTCTTTCAAAGCAACATCAAACTGTTTTTGCCAATGTTTCATATTCCAGAGACACCTCAAAATTGCACATCAGATGAACTGATTTGTGATGGGAAATATAAACTCTGTCAGTCAAAATCAAAGTGTCCAGTGATGAGTAAAATATTATTTGTGTGTATTTTTAAAGAAGCTAGTAATATTATCGGTATCAACTGCAAACCTGCATGACATGTTCCTGTGCACCAGATACTGTGGTTTAGTTGAACTAGTCTGAACATTTAGATTTATGTAGTTTAAGCTGGCAAGACATCTGGGACATTTAATTCTACTTGCATATTCATCTCCTAAATTCAAATATGAGAAGTGAATTTCACCTCTGTATGTATAATTCAGCGTCTGCAGTGCCTGATTCATGAATGTCCAAAAAGACAAATTGTTCTCATCTATCAAATAGGTTTTTGGCAAGGAACTGCAGTAAAACCAAAAGCCCTGCCAAAGTTTGGACTTTGTATAACTTTGTGCCTCCTTCAGACTCTATTGTAATCTGTCACCAGGTGTCATTTGAATATATTTCCTTTAGTACTAGCATGGATTCATATTGGCAGAAAAAAATAACATTTATTATTGTTATATTTTTATATCCTGTTCAGATGAGTGAGAAACCCAGAAGAGGCATTGGTATTGAAAATACACTTTCAAAAGGTGACACTTATTAGGAGAGCTATTTTGGTTCAGAGCTCAATTAGTGTGCATATTTGCTAAACATTGTTAGGCATGGGCAGCTAATGGGTAGTCTTAGTTAATGATTCACCAGCTATCCAACTAATGCTGGTAAGTGCTGGATATTTTTTATCACAGATAAGTGTCTTTATGTGCTTTGTCTTATTTAATACTACAACCAAGGTAGAAAGAATTATAATATGTTATTATAGTCTCACTTTTAATACAAGCAAACTGAAGCATATCCTTATTTGATTATCCCAGGAATCAGCTAATTGGAAACAAATCTTGATAATGATGCTGTTTCTTCCTCAACATGATGTTGGGTTGGGCAAAGAGTTCGTTTGAGTTTGTCTATAATGTTTCATGGAAAGGTCCAAACAAACATTTTGGTCAAGCTAATAATTGACCTCACTTTTAGTTGTACTGAATTGAAATTATTAGTAGTAGCAAATATGATATGCAGACGCATGCCATGTGTTTTCAGTATATAGGACAAGTATTAATGAGTCACAAGCACTTAGTCTTCTAAGTTAAAATATCAGGACATGAGCATTCTGACATTTATTTACACCATCTTAAGACTCCATTTATGAAGTACCTAAATGTGAGTGGTAATTTCTAAGCAATATGGGCAGTTAAGATGAAAGCCTGTAACAGTGTGGTAATTATAGATTATAGTCTTTAATCTGTAAAATGTTTAGTTTAGGGATAGCAAAACTTTGTTAATGGAAATATACCAGACAAATGACATCAAAAACAGCAGAGTATATGTTTAATGCCAGAGTTAAGTAAGACTTACATCTAATTCCAGAGTTAAGTAAAACCATACCAGACCTCTGATATTGAACAAATGCTTCCAAACCTGTGTGGAGACCCTCTGAGTTGGAAGCCCCCAGGATGTTTTCCAGATTCCAGTGATTTTTTAAAATTACCTTTTTTCAAAAAAAAATTTTTTAACTTTTATTGTAGTTTTAACTTTTACAGAGTTTTGTTGTTTACAGATATGTATGTTCTCAGATTAGTCCTGTGTATATCCCACTCATCCCACCCCTCCAGACCGTCACACAGCGCCCCTGAAGGGTCTGTTTTTCTCACAGAGAAATGACTATAGCTATTTTCTTCACATATGATAGTACAGGCCTTCATGCTACTTCTTTTATGCCTCTCACCTACTGTTCCTTCCCCACAATGTCCATATGTCCACTGTCCATGTCTGTCTTTCCGTCACTTCACTGTATGTGCCATCATCACCATCCTACTTCTACCAGTGTGGCTCCAAGGGCATCTTCTCGGGTGAACATCATTGGTGTGACTCTAGATTTTCCTGTCTCTCTACGTTTCAAGATGGTGGTCTGATCTATGACCTTGGTTCTCTGATGTAACCAAGAATAGTCATTGGTTTTCTTTTTTTTTTTTTTTAACCTTTTTTTGTTGTCAGAATGGGATTAATGATATCCAAGGACCTGAAGGTATCAGAAAAGTAACAAGAAGTCCATGAATCTTTTTGAGCTCTTTATACAAAGCTGGTCACTGAAGAAAATGAGGCAAGTTTACATAAGTATCCCTGGGGCCTCTAGTAAAGGAACTAATAAAGCCCTTGATATTTTTAGAAAACTCAGGGGCCTCTCAAATTTAGGTAATAAGATTCAGGATCACAGGGCAGTGGAAGGTAAATGAGTGATTTGACAAATTGAACTATTTGAGTGTGGTGCATCATAAGTTTTGGAGATGTATGAGACTGGTTGTTGTTGCTGTGTTAGTTCCTCAATTGTGTCTGACTCTGTGCGACCCTCTGGACTGTAGCCTGCCAGGCTCCTCTGTTCATGGAATTCTCTAGGCAAGAATACTGGAGTGAGTTTCCATCCCCTTTCCAGGGGACCTTCCAGACCCAGGGAGCGAACCCAGGTCTCTTGCTTTGTAGACAGATTCTTTACCGTCTAAGCTACCATGAGTGAAGACTGGTAAAAATCACTTTCAGTAAATGAAAAAATATGTAAGTGCCTAGTTATACTTAGTATCATTTAAAATTAAGATAAAATGTGAACATATACAGAGAAGGAAAATATGAAATAACTTCAAATTTTATATCATTACACAGTTTAATTTGGGTTTTGAAAATTATTTTCCACCTTTGTTTTTTATAGCTTGTTTTGCATTTATTACCTAATTGAATAAAGTTCTGATTGGATATCAAGGGAAGTTCTTTGGATCATTGAATTATGTTATTTCTTTATAAATTCATACCTCAGTTTAATTGATACACTTAAAAAATGTACTAGAGCATATATGATGTCTTCTGGGTTTCAATGTGAAATGATAATGCCCTCTATTATTTCTCTTCTGTGTGTTTAAGAAGAACACACAGAAGGTCATTAAGAAGTCTATGGAAATGCAGTCAGAATGTGAACATCATATATTACTAAAAGTACTTCCAAGAGAAAGTTTTATAAAGCATGTAGTTTCCTGATGACATGTTTCCTTCTTACTTAAAGTGATAACAGTCTAGCTGAGGCTCAAGTGAGTCCCCAGTCTGAACATACAGCTGCTTGAAATAATGAACAGACTTTGATAAAATATTTTCCTCTTTCAAAATGTCTTCTCTTGAAAGCTAGGTATTTGTGGACTTGGGGCATTTGAATCTCAGTATCTGTCTAAAAATACAGTCTTAAATGGATTTATGTTTAAGTAATCCCTGGGGCCTCTAGTAAAGGAACTAATAAAGCCCTTGATATTTTTAGAAAACTCAGGGCCTCTCAAATTTAGGTAATAAGATTCAGGATCACAGGGCAGTGGAAGGTAAATGAGTGATTTGACAAATTGAACTATTTGAGTGTGGTGCATCATAAGTTTTGGAGATGTATGAGACTGGTTGTTGTTGCTGTGTTAGTTCCTCAATTGTGTCTGACTCTGTGCGACCCTCTGGACTGTAGCCTGCCAGGCTCCTCTGTTCATGGAATTCTCTAGGCAAGAATACTGGAGTGAGTTTCCATCCCCTTTCCAGGGGACCTTCCAGACCCAGGGAGCGAACCCAGGTCTCTTGCTTTGTAGACAGATTCTTTACCGTCTAAGCTACCATGAGTGAAGACTGGTAAAAATCACTTTCAGTAAATGAAAAAATATGTAAGTGCCTAGTTATACTTAGTATCATTTAAAATTAAGATAAAAATGTGAACATATACAGAGAAGGAAAATATGAAATAACTTCAAATTTTATATCATTACACAGTTTAATTTGGGTTTTGAAAATTATTTTCCACCTTTGTTTTTTATAGCTTGTTTTGCATTTATTACCTAATTGAATAAAGTTCTGATTGGATACCAAGGGAAGTTCTTTGGATCATTGAATTATGTTATTTCTTTATAAATTCATACCTCAGTTTAATTGATACACTTAAAAAATGTACTAGAGCATATATGATGTCTTCTGGGTTTCAATGTGAAATGATAATGCCCTCTATTATTTCTCTTCTGTGTGTTTAAGAAGAACACACAGAAGGTCATTAAGAAGTCTATGGAAATGCAGTCAGAATGTGAACATCATATATTACTAAAAGTACTTCCAAGAGAAAGTTTTATAAAGCATGTAGTTTCCTGATGACATGTTTCCTTCTTACTTAAAGTGATAACAGTCTAGCTGAGGCTCAAGTGAGTCCCCAGTCTGAACATACAGCTGCTTGAAATAATGAACAGATTTTGATAAAATCTTTTCCTCTTTCAAAATGTTTTCTCTTTGAAAGCTAGGTATTTGTGGACTTGGGGCATTTGAATCTCAGTATCTGTCTAAAAATACAGTCTTAAATGGATTTATGTTTTAAATGTATTAGACTCTACTATTATCACTGAGGTCTAGTAGTATGAGCTTTTTTTAACGAGTAAGTTAAGTAATTTTGTAGGCTGATACCTATCGAATTAGTCATTACCCAATTAAAATTAATACAGTCACCTATTAAAGTAACCAACACACTAATTGAGATAAATTAGACCATAAGCTAAACTATTTATGGAAAGCATCAGCTAATAATTTATAATTCAGTTGGTGACAAAGAATAGATCCTTTGTTTTCAAGGGAAATATCTTTTAAATTGTCATTAAGTTCAGAGTTATAAAATTAATTAAAATAATCCAGGTCATTTCTTTCACAAACTTTTTTTTAAAAAACAAATTAGCTAATAAAATTCCTAATCATAATTTGTCTTAAGGACATCAGCACTGTAATAATAATCAAATCTAAAGGAATAAAAATATTCCTTTCTGAGAGGAAGATGTTACAAAGAGAATTTTTTCATTTAACTTTTTTCTATTTGGAGGAAAATTGTTTTACCATGCTGTGTTCGTTTATGCCACACAACAACACAAATCAGCCATAATTATACTTAGATCACTCGCCTCTTGAGCCCATCTTCCTGCCCCGCCCCCGCCCAGTTGGTCATCATTGAGCACCAGCCTGGGCTCCCTGGGTCACTCAGAGGTTCTCACCAGCTCTCTGTTGTACACTTGGTAGTGTCTCTATGTGTATGCTACTTTCTCCATCAGTCTCACTCTTCTCTTCCTCCACTGTGTTCACAAATCTGTTCTCTATATTTGCATCTCCATTCCCTCCCTACACATAGGTTCATCAGTACCATTTCCCTAGATTCTCTATATATGTGTTGATACACATTTTTTTCTCATTCTGACTTACTTCACTCTGTGTAACAGGCTCTGGGTTCATCTACCCTACTATAACTGACTCAAATTCATTCTTTTCTATTGCTCAGTAGTATTCCATTGTACATATGTACCTAGGACATGGAACCAAATAGATAAGATGGGGTACATATTTACAAAGGCTGGTATATAGTTTGTTTTCTTTGAAGCTATTTTGGGGAATTTTTTCTCAGTATCTGTCTAAAAATACAGTCTTAAATGGATTTATGTTTTAAATGTATTAGACTCTACTATTATCACTGAGGTCTAGTAGTATGAGCTTTTTAACGAGTAAGTTAAGTAATTTTGTAGGCTGATACCTATCGAATTAGTCATTACCCAATTAAAATTAATACAGTCACCTATTAAAGTAACCAACACACTAATTGAGATAAATTAGACCATAAGCTAAACTATTTATGGAAAGCATCAGCTAATAATTTATAATTCAGTTGGTGACAAAGAATAGATCCTTTGTTTTCAAGGGAAATATCTTTTAAATTGTCATTAAGTTCAGAGTTATAAAATTAATTAAAATAATCCAGGTCATTTCTTTCACAAACTTTTTTTTAAAAAACAAATTAGCTAATAAAATTCCTAATCATAATTTGTCTTAAGGACATCAGCACTGTAATAATAATCAAATCTAAAGGAATAAAAATATTCCTTTCTGAGAGGAAGATGTTACAAAGAGAATTTTTTCATTTAACTTTTTTCTATTTGGAGGAAAATTGTTTTACCATGCTGTGTTCGTTTATGCCACACAACAACACAAATCAGCCATAATTATACTTAGATCACTCGCCTCTTGAGCCCATCTTCCTGCCCCGCCCCCGCCCAGTTGGTCATCATTGAGCACCAGCCTGGGCTCCCTGGGTCACTCAGAGGTTCTCACCAGCTCTCTGTTGTACACTTGGTAGTGTCTCTATGTGTATGCTACTTTCTCCATCAGTCTCACTCTTCTCTTCCTCCACTGTGTTCACAAATCTGTTCTCTATATTTGCATCTCCATTCCCTCCCTACACATAGGTTCATCAGTACCATTTCCCTAGATTCTCTATATATGTGTTGATACACATTTTTTTCTCATTCTGACTTACTTCACTCTGTGTAACAGGCTCTGGGTTCATCTACCCTACTATAACTGACTCAAATTCATTCTTTTCTATTGCTCAGTAGTATTCCATTGTACATATGTACCTAGGACATGGAACCAAATAGATAAGATGGGGTACATATTTACAAAGGCTGGTATATACGTACCAGCCTTAATGTTTGAGAGATTCTCGTTTAGTTACAATTGAGGTACATGTGGAAACCATAAAACACAATGCACAATTTTGTCAAGTAATCACTAGCAGGAATATTTGAATGGATCTTTTCTATTATCTTTCAGGATAGTAAGCTCACTTTTCAGATGATGCCAGATGCTTGTCTATATTCCTGGAAGTTAACATTGAGACATGCATTCTGATTATTTTATGATTGAACTTTAGTCTCTGGTAAGCTTTCTAGGGAGTTAAAAAAACATGACGGTTGTTCTGCCAGTGAAGGTGAGAGTTCATAGTCCCAAATGTGGTTTAATGCTAATCCTCGGATCTCCAGTGCCAAGAACCTTTTATTCTTTTTGCCTCTAAGTCATCATTTATTTTTCATCCATCTTTGTTCTTTGGCCTATGTGGGCCTCTCATTGCAGTGGCCTCTCTTGTTGCAGAGCACTGGCTCTGGGCGAATGCACTCCAGAGCACTGGCTGGTAATTGGACATACCGGTCCAGCCACTCCTCAGCATGTGGGATCTTCCCAGGCCAAGGATGGCACTGTGGTCCCTTTCACTACAAGGCAGACTCTTTACCCATTGGACCACCAGGGAAGCCCTATCGAGAGCTCTTTTATGCCCATCACTCCCAGGAGGAGGTTGCTACAATTATCCTGGTCAAATTCCTTTTCCCCTTTGACAGTAAAGAAGCAAGAGCCTTGAAATGCCTACTCTGAGCTGATAGTCAAGGGCCACAGTGCTGCTGTCCAGTAGCCCCAGAACAAGGTGCCAACCTGGGAAGAGGAGTTTAATCTACAAGGTTAGGAACATGCAATGTCATATCTTGTTCTCCTTATAGAATGGTCAAACTAACATGAAGAAAGAGGTTTTGATCTTAACCTTGGCCCAACAACCCAAGAGCTGATGTGATGTAGTCTCACTGAGGCCAAAGCCTAGAAAGGTTTGATCTAGCCTTTTCAGGTATTTTTACTCATCTCACGCCCTTTATTCTGAATGTAAAATGGCATGATCGAGAAAACAGCAGCTGTGACATTGGGGCCCCATTGGCAGTAGCCTGAGTGAGTTAATTTACATGAAGTGCTCTAGGAGAGCAGCCTTATCTTATTATTTGGTATTAGGACAAGTTAAGGTTCAGGGCTTTAAAAGTACTTCCTAATACAGCTGAGGATGCAGTGCATATGTGTAGAAAAGAGAAATAATTGATGGTAGTTTAGTCGCAAAGTTGTGTCCGACTCTTGTGAACCTGTGGACTGTAGCCTGCCAGGCTCCTCTGCCCAAGGGGTATCCAGGCAAGAAGACTAGAGTCAGTGGCCGTTCCCTCCTCCAGGGGATTTTCCTGACCAAGGGATCAAACATGAGTCTCCTGCATTGCAGGCAGATTCTTGACCAGCTGAGCTGCCAGGGAAGCCCTTGCACAATGTAAAGACTTTTAATTTAATGGTAGCATCCTAAATTACAATAAACCATGTTTCAAGAAATGGATCTATAGATTAAAATTGTTTGGGAAAAGTAAATAATAGCAGAAATGTATTTTAAATGTTTTAAGTCATTCAAACAGCTTTTACTTTGTAAGTGTTTCCCCTTATATAGCAAGGCACAGAATTTATTGGTAAAGAAAGCTTTACATTTAAAAAAATTAAAAAAAATATTTAAGTGAGAAGAATTAAATTTGATGTACTGAAACCAGCAAGAAAAAGTTAAAAATATAAAAGCAACTCACAGTGTAACTAGTTTATATGTTAATAAATATTAAGAACATCTTCAGACTATCATTGATACTTTAAGTATCTAAATAGAAAATTTAGCTTCATTCACAATCCCTTATGTGTTACTGTCTTGAATATCAGCTGATATTCTAACCTACAGATTAGTTTACTTAGACACTCTCACGTTGACCTGTCTTTATGAAATAATACACAAACAAGTAAACCCATGCTGCCAGTGTTTAATATGCTTTTATAGTCAGTCGCGTGAGTATTTTGACTGTGTACATTTTACTGGTTCTTTACTTGCAGTACTCTATTTCAGCCATAAAACACAAGACAATGTACTCTGTCAGCGAGTGAAATAATGCTACTAGGTAATAGAGTCTGAAATGTTTACAAACCTATAAATGAAGATGGCACGATTAATATGAATGAATATAATCAAATGCTTTCATGATAACAGATACATACATAGCATAGCATAACCTAGCTATTTTTAGTTCCTTCCTTAGTTGTAGGTTTTATAATCAAGGAAAAGCTCTCCGTGCTCACAAGCACTACTTTTCATGTTACAAAGGATGTTCTTTTACATTCTTTTCACGTTAACATTAAGGCAGTTATCACAGGTTCCAATGGGTCCTTATGTAATCAGCCAGATTTTGGACCATGACATATCTAACTTAACCATTTTGAAAAGCAGACTAGCCACTTTGGACAAACTTCCCAATCAGTGCATCAAGTCAGGTAGGATCCTTGGTTTTGGATCCTGATTGATGCCCTGATCCTGGACAAATTGCCCAATATCAGATAAAATGCATAAAAGAGTAATCTCTACTGTGGGAAAGGGAATCTTAAAAGGCTGGGGACTGCCAAGAAGAGAGGAAAAGCTTGGGTTCTGCTATGATGTCGGCATGTGGCCCCATTGAGATCTGCCTTCTGGGAAGGACTCCTTTCCACAGAGTAGAGAGTCATATCAGCTTTCAGCTCTCAGCAGCAGTGGGATTTGAGGACTGCATGAGTTGGAGATGAACCAGCTCACTGGAAAAGACCCTGATGCTGGGAAAGGTTAAGGGTACAAGAAGAAGGGGGCAACAGAGGATAAGATGATTGGATGGCATCACTGACTCAATGGACATGAATATGACCAAACTCCAGAAAACTGTAGGACTAAGAAGCCTGATGTCATTCCCTTACTGCAACTGCTGACATTAAATCACTAGGACAGGAATTATTTCCTAGGGAATCCAAAGGACTGAGGATCCAGGCAGACTATGGTCCATAAGGTCACAAAGAGCTGGATATGACTGAGGGTCTTCGCAGGCATATGATAGGAATGATCAGGGTGCCAGATGCTTCCAGCAATTATCTGGGAGACCTTGGCAACTGTGGAATACCGCCACTCCCATCCACAGAGAGGGCGGAGCTTGGATGCTTCTCCAACTTCCAGATAAAGACATATACTTGGGTCCCCAAAGCTGGCTGCTTAGTCATTCCACAGTATACACTCAGGATCATTTTCAGATATTGCTTAGTGCAATACAGTTGTTGAATTGAACCAGTATGTGTATTCACTGAAAAAAATATTAACAAATAATCAAACCAGACATAAATGAAAACATAAAGAGTTTCAGGGTCACAGATTAAAACATAGATAGGTAGATCAAGGGAAAAATACTTTGAACATTTACTCTGTTGAAAACCCAAGAATGAAAAGGAAATGGTGGTAAAAGTACAAGAAACTTTTAGGATTATTTTAGTAACAGTCATTTTGCATATCTTTCCTTATGTGAAATGTGTCATCCACCATCCAGAGTTCCCTTTTCTAAAGGTCTTATTTTTCAAACATTTGGTTTGATCTTCCTTTATGGAGGGTGGAAATCTATGTTAAATGACATTTTTTAAAAAAATGTAGCTTCAGTGGGGTAAGGGGAGTAATGGCATTATATCAATATAAGTGAACTGGGCTCTGGGGCTGTGGTCTTATGGAATGTTCTCACAGCATTTTGTGATCTTAAGCAGGAGGGATTTATGAGCCCTTGGTCTCTGCTTGGCTACTCTTTAAGGCACTTCCATTCATGTCAGGTTTAGCAAATAGTAAACACACCTCAAAGGAAAGAATTCAGAAGAAATCAGGCTTTATACTGTGAAGTACACATAAGATTTTTTTTTTTTTTTTGCACTAGAAATGCATAGGGAAGAGAATCATTATGTGTGGCATTGTTTTCAAAACTGAAAAATCGTATAATACCTATTGGGGCATTCTTTAGGTTTGTTCAAAAAGAAAATAGTCTTCTCTCTCTTTTTTTAAGTATTAACAAGGGAAATGAATTCTGACAGTCTTGTTACTATAGGAAACTATATTTTCAGCAGGAGAGAAATAGGATTGCTTTCATTACTTTAATTGTATGACAGTTTTCCCAATGCAGAAAAGAATTGACTTTGGATGCTTAAAAAGCTCTCCTACAGAGCACTCCTAGGTAATGAAAACTCCTTGTCACATTGCAGATGCATATGATATTGTCCTACCTTTCAGAAAGATGTGAAAGTTTCTGTAGCTGTTTCACATAGAGTATTGTGACACTGGGTAATTTAACTTTTGAGATACTTCATCCTTAAAAAAAAAATGTTTTTTTTTTTTGAGAAAGAGTTGTAGAGAAGCCAACTGTATTCATTCATATTTACTGTTTGCTTTTGTGGAATGCAAAACTGATTTGCCCAACTGTATAATGAATTTTATTCCAAGTTTTCCCTAAACTCTCCACATTTACCTTTTTGAATGGGATAGATGAGTTATATAAAATCTGCAATTTATGTGCAATGAGGTAAAGTGCTAACAATGAAAGTGGTCTGATTTTACTACAAGGAAAATATTTAGTTGGAGGCAGGTATCTGTTGTATGTTTGTAACCTCACTTTTCTTTTTTAGGTGTTTTTTTATTACCACGCAGTAGCAAT
Source organism: Tragulus kanchil (assembly GCA_022376925.1). Lineage (NCBI taxonomy): Eukaryota > Metazoa > Chordata > Mammalia > Artiodactyla > Tragulidae > Tragulus > Tragulus kanchil. Next base: position 158,640,060 of record JAIOJX010000003.1, read on the forward strand.
GAAAGGGTAAATTGTAAACATTCATCATGTGAGGATTGCATTTATTGATTTTCTCATATACAGCACTTTGCATATTAGTGATATATGTAAGAAGCCAAAAAAAGGAAAGGTTATGACTGTTCACTGATTGTGAATCTCCCATGAGAGTTAAAAAAGCACCCATAACGGTTCAACAGTAGAAACACACTCATTTAACATGCTTTATATTCGTCATCTGTGGCTAAAAGAGATGAAGAATTTTGTACATGTTAACACATGCATGCCTTTGCTTACTGAAAAGCCTCCGGTCTATTTCGTATGTATCCACACGCTGCCATTCTCAAACAAGCTGAATCACTTTTTTAGGTGACAATGCTTTCCTGATGTTTTAATTTTCTATAACAGAGATAGATATTACAAGTGACTGTGTACCTTTTATTTTACTGTATTGGCTGCTGAAGCAGTAACACTGCAACCTAAATGTGTCAACAAAAGCTTTTGCTTACAAAAGAAAATAGTCTTCTCTCTTTTAAGTATTAACAAGGAAATGAATCCCATTTATGAAATATTTTTGCAGGAGAGAAATAGGATTGCTTTCATTACTTTAATTGTATGACAGTTTTCCCAATGCAGAAAAGAATTGACTTTGGATGCTTAAAAAGCTCTCCTACAGAGCACTCCTAGGTAATGAAAACTCCTTGTCACATTGCAGATGCATATGATATTGTCCTACCTTTCAGAAAGATGTGAAAGTTTCTGTAGCTGTTTCACATAGAGTATTGTGACACTGGGTAATTTAACTTTTGAGATACTTCATCCTTAAAAAAAAAATGTTTTTTTTTTTTTTTTTTTTTTTGAGAAAGAGTTGTAGAGAAGCCAACTGTATTCATTCATATTTACTGTTTGCTTTTGTGGAATGCAAAACTGATTTGCCCAACTGTATAATGAATTTTATTCCAAGTTTTCCCTAAACTCTCCACATTTACCTTTTTGAATGGGATAGATGAGTTATATAAAATCTGCAATTTATGTGCAATGAGGTAAAGTGCTAACAATGAAAGTGGTCTGATTTTACTACAAGGAAAATATTTAGTTGGAGGCAGGTATCTGTTGTATGTTTGTAACCTCACTTTTCTTTTTTAGGTGTTTTTTTATTACCACGCAGTAGCAATGAAAGGGTAAATTGTAAACATTCATCATGTGAGGATTGCATTTATTGATTTTCTCATATACAGCACTTTGCATATTAGTGATATATGTAAGAAGCCAAAAAAAGGAAAGGTTATGACTGTTCACTGATTGTGAATCTCCCATGAGAGTTAAAAAAGCACCCATAACGGTTCAACAGTAGAAACACACTCATTTAACATGCTTTATATTCGTCATCTGTGGCTAAAAGAGATGAAGAATTTTGTACATGTTAACACATGCATGCCTTTGCTTACTGAAAAGCCTCCGGTCTATTTCGTATGTATCCACACGCTGCCATTCTCAAACAAGCTGAATCACTTTTTTAGGTGACAATGCTTTCCTGATGTTTTAATTTTCTATAACAGAGATAGATATTACAAGTGACTGTGTACCTTTTATTTTACTGTATTGGCTGCTGAAGCAGTAACACTGCAACCTAAATGTGTCAACAAAAGCTTTTTGCTTACAAATGAATTTATATAAATACATGACTAAGCTTCATGAAAACAGATATCCATTTAGCTTTGAAAATTCATTTAATTACTGTGCATACTGGATGCACAGTAGAATTAAGTTTAAATCTTGTTTAGTGATTGATAGACATTAGGGCTAAAAAACTACATAAGAGTTTCTAAGCTTTGTCTTGTTAACTAGCAGTATCCAATACGATTATCATCTTTTAACACACCATTAAGAAAAAAATTGTTAAATGTTCTCAGATCATACAAACTCGTCTTTTTGGGGTATATTATTCAAATGCTGCTTGGAATCTATATATATGAGCTTAGATGGTATAAATTCATATAGTGTAATGTTCACAAACTCAGGTTAACTGTAGGAAACTAATAATATAGGTAGTAGTAGCTGAGAATGAAGCATTTTGGGCTATAATTTTGGATCCATTGTCTTTTCTGTGATTTGGGGCTATTGCTGCCTTCATTTCCCCACTACTTTATGCATTGTAAAAGGCAAAATATTTATCTATTGCTCATAGTTCTATATTTTAGTGTAGGTACTTTGAAGGCAGAAATCCTGCCTAAATGGAAGGAATAGCTCTATGAAAACCATAATTGCAATAAGCACACATCTGGGAAATAAGAGCCTGGTACATGACTTGTATGAGGGGTGAAACCAGACTAATTTGTGTCCATCTTTTCTATTAGATGCTACAACATGTGTGAAATGTCAAGGCGCTAATTTACATCCCAGACCTTCTCTGCCAAGGTCAGTGTCCAGCGCCAGGCCACTTATCCACAGGGCTTCTTTTTCAGAAACGTCTCTTCTCTGTAACAGAGTCAACTGTGAGAAAAGATGCTGACCACCTAAAATAGCTCTTATTTGGCCTACCTACAGAGATCTGCTATTGTTTCTGTCTTTACTCAGAACCTTAATGACTAGAGATAATTTAACATATTGTTTGCCATTTTGGCTATATATTTTTTCCCAAAATACACAGCTAGTAAGAAACAGTTGAGCACAAAGAATTTGAGAATAATGACACCTGACAAAGCTGAACCCAGGGGTAGCCAAAATGTCAATTTGACAGTCAGGTATCAAAAAATATGACAGAAAAGTTATTTCAGAAAATGAAGCTGAGTGTTCCTACTGTTGACCCTAAATCTACCACAAACCAAAAAAAAAAAAAAAAGGAAACCATCTTTGATGTCCTCTGATTACATAAAGTTTATAATCCATTTTCTTAAACCGACACCATAAAGCCATAGAAAATTAAACCAGGAAGGAGGTGAGAGATTATCTGAGACTTTAAATCCTTATTTTGCAGATGAAACACTGAAGCAATAGGAGTTTTATAATTTACCTAAGGTTATGAATAAAGATTTAAAATTAATAAAATTTATTTGTCCACATAAACTTTAGTTATTTATTAAATTCTCTTTGTGAGATATTTTATTCCTTGGCAATATAGTGTGTGAAGTTATATAGCTATACGTATATGTTCATATTTAGTTATATATCAACATATGCATCTTTCCAGCAACTATTTATGGGAAACATGTGTTTTCATTATCAAATATAACATTCCTCCAGCATTTCTACAATATTTTTTAAACTCATTTGAGGTCGAACATATTTATGCTATTAGGATTCACTCTCAATTTATTAGCCTCTATCCCTGATGGCTCAGTCGGCAAAAGAATCTGCCTGCAGTGCAGAAGACCACCTGCAGGACAAGAGACCTGGGTTCAGTCCCTGGCTTGGGAATCTCACTTCGAGAAGGAAGTGGTAGCCCACTCCAGTATTCTTGCCTAGAAAACCCCATGGACAGAGGAGCCTGGTGGGCTAAGTCCACAGTATTGCAAGAATTGGACATGACTTAGGGCCTAAACCACCACTCATCTAGAAAATAAACCTGATTCCATCCTGCATCGCTTGGGTTCTGTTATCTTTCAGATAAACAGGATCACAGATGGAATTCATTTAGGATAAATCTGGTATGTCTGTGCTCAATGACAAGCCAGAATGGCTCAGGTAGGAAAGAAAAAAAAAAAAAAAACAGTGGGGTATATGAGACCTTTAGCCCATGCACAGACCTTTGTTATAGGACAGTTCATCTTTTCCAGAGGTGACCTGTAAGCTCTTGCATGAGAATCACTGCCATCATGTGCTAATGATGTAGCTCTCACACCTCTGTAGGGAGAGAAGGGAGGAGCTTGGTAAGAGTCGGAAGCATCTTAGATTGCAGTGAAGCTCCATCACTGTAATGCAGCCAGAAGGGAGATTCAGAGCAAAATTTGAGAGCTGAGCTGAGTTCAAGCTTCCCTGGTAGCTCAGACAGTAAAGAATCTCCCTGAACTTCAGGAAACCTGGGTTAGGTCTCTGTGTCAGGAAGGTCACCAGGAGAAGGGCATGGCTACCCACTCCAGTATTCTTGCCTGGAGAATCTCGTGGACATAGGGGCCTGGGGGGCTCCAGTCTGTGGTGTCGCAAAAAGTCAGACACGACTGAGCCACCAGCCATTTTAAGCTGAAATCTCCCTCTCTGTGTGGCCCCATGGTATAAATTACCCAGCCCTGTGGAAGCCACTTCGTAAATGAGTTCCTAATTTGCTTTTGTTGCTTCAGTTTTCTTGCCAGCACACTCTCTAGGCAACAGTTATTAATTGCTTGCATTTCTGTGCCAGCATCCTTAGCGCATTCCTGACTTAAGCCTTGCCCCCTATCAGTCTAACCCACAACAAACCAGCCAGATCAACAGTCTTAGATGTAATCACAAATTCTGTTCTTGTCATTCATCTAATAAACCTAGCGCGTTCCTTCAAGTTTGCATAAATATTTATTTTCCATTTACCAGATTAATTTTATTTGGACAATTAGATACACAACAGCTTAAATAGAGGACTGAAGTTCTGCCAAACTCAAAATTATCAAAGAAAGAATAAAACAATACTCTGTAGCTACCAGAAAATTTATGATCAATAGTGGACCCTTTATTCCCATTTTATATTATAGGTACATTATTTGTTTGAGGTATATATTATATGTGATGGAAAGATTGCAGCTGTACACAGTTCTAACCAATAAAAACAAAGAACCTTCAAATAATGACCCATTCACTTCCATTACAAATGCCTCCTTTTAATAGAATACCATCCTTGATCCCTACATATTTTCTTCCATATGTTTTGCCAGTTCCAAACCCAGCAGCTTGAAAAGTGTTGAGCGTTAAAAAAAGAAACAGACCCTTCCCTTATCTTCTGTATCTCAGTGCTCCAATATTGTCTGTCCGTCTGTCTGTCTTTCTCCTTCTTCTTCTCAGCACCTTCTCATTAGGCTTCAGTTGGGAAGCAGAGACCACAGACAGTGTGTCTATTGTGTTTGCTGCTTGAAGACTAACACCTGAAACAGAGCCTAGCGTGGTAACCTTTCTCTGTGTTCAGAGTCTCCAGTGAATGAATGAACCGAGAACCTGTGCTGCCACATTCTCTTTTGAGAATTCTTGCCCAAAATTGCAAAATATAACTCAGCCAACAGTAGACATTTCAAATGAAAAATTCATTGTATGGAAGGATTAAGAGAGGCTGTTAATTTCCAATGACGGTGCAACTAAAAGTAATGTGGAGCACACACTATGGACAAAAAAAAAAGAAAAACAACAGGAAGTGAATTTAGTAGGAAATAAAGAAACAAACATGAATATAGCTGAATTCTATCAACTGGCATTGGAAAAAAACCCAGGAAGTCTTTCAACAAATACTGTCTTTTTGTGTCTTTCTTAATAGAACCACATTTTCGTGGAGTCCCATGAGTACCTATTCTGAATTTACATACTGCATCTCACTGATAAGCCACCACATACTTAATGTTCGAAATGCCTAATTAACAGTTAGGTCCGCTCTTGTAGACTGGTAGCAGACTACACTAAGTACGTGACTCTTTGGAGTAGAATGGAAGACACAGCACTGCTCATCGTGCTTTGCTTTATTGCACATCATGGAAACTGTGTTTTCTAGCAGTTGCATATTTTGGCAACCCAGCAACAAGTCTTTTGGCGTTTTTCCAACATCATTTGCTGGTTTTTGTCTGTGTCACATCTTGGTAATCATCACTTTTAAAACTTTTAAATTACTGTTATATTTTCTATGGTGATCTGTGATCAATGATCTGTGACATTATGCTTGTAATTGTTTTGGGGGCAGCACAGACCATGTCCATGTAAGATGGCAGGCAAACTTAATCCCTAAATGTTATGCATGTTCCAACTGCTCCACAAATTGGCTATTTCTCTCTCCTGAATCTCAACAGTATTGGAAGCAGACCAAATAATAGCCTTACAGAGACCTCTAAAGCATCCATATGAAAGGAAGAATAACACATCTTTCACCTAATTCCAAAATCAGAAGTGATTAAGCTTGGTGAGGAAGCTATGTTGAAAGCTGAGATGGGCTAAAAACTAGGCCTTTTGTGCCCATTTGCCAAGTTGTAAGCACAAAGGAAGAATTCCTGAAGAAAATTGTAAGTGCTACTCCAGTGAACACAAGAATAATAAGACAGTGAATCAGTCCTCTTGGTAATACAGAGAAGGTTTTAGTGGTGTCGATGGAATATAAACACCATCCAGATTCTCTCTAGACAACGCCTAATCCACAGGAGCTGCCAAACTGTGTTTCAAGTCTTTGAAGTCCAGGAGAAATGAAGTCACTGCCAAAGAAAAGTTTGAAGTTAGAAGCAGTTAATTCATGAGGTTTAAGGAAAAACATCATCTTCAAATGCAAGGTGAAATAGCAAGTGCTATTGTAAAAGCTGCATCAGGTTCTCCAGAAGATCTACTAAAACAATGAAAATGGCTACTCTAAACAACAGATTTTCAATGTAGACAAAACAGCTTTATTTGGAAGAAGATGCTATTCAGGACTTTCATAGCTAGAGAGGAGAAGTCACTGCCTGGCTTCAGATCTTTAAAAGTCAGATTGACTCTCTTATTAGGGACTAGTGTAGCTGGTGACTTCAAGTTGAAGCTAATGCTCATTTACCATTTTGAAAATCCAAGAGTCCTTAAAAATTATGCTAAATCTACTGCCTGTGCTCTAGAAATGGAACAACAGGGCCCAGATGATAGCACGTCTGTTTGCAACATAATTTACTAGGTATTTTAAGCCCACTGTTGACACCTACCTCTTGGAAAACAAGCCAAAAAAAAAAAATTTCAAAATTACTGCACATTGGCAATGTTCTGGTCACCCAAGAGCTCTGGCAGGGACATACAACAAGATCCTTGTTGTTTTCAGAGCTGCTAGCACAGCATCAATTCTGCAACCAAAGAGTCATTTCTATTAATAATTTCAAATCTTACTATTTAAGAAACATACTTTGTACAGCTGTAGCTGCCATAGATAGTGATTCCTCTGATGGATCTGGGCCAAGTCAGTGCCAAACCTTGTGAAAATTATTCTAGGTGCCATTAAGAACATTCATGACTCATGGGAAAAGGTCAAAATATCAAGGTTAGAAGGAGTTTGAAAGAAGTTGATTCCAGCCCTCACGGATGACTTTGAGAGGTTCAGGCCTTCCGAGAGGAACCAACCACAGATATAGTGGAGATAGCAGGATATCTAGAATTAGAAGAGGAAACTAGAGACATGACCGAGTGACTGCTGTTTAATGATAAAACTTTAATTGCTTCTTTCAGATAAGGAAAAAAGTGGTTTCTTGAAATGCAGTCTATTCCTGGTGAAGATCCCATGAAGAATGTTGAAATAAAAACAAAGGATTTAGAATAGTATGTTGACTTAGTTGATAAAACAATGGCAGGTTTTGAGAGGATTGACTCCAATTTTTAAATTTGTTCTACTGTGGGTAAAATGCTATCAAACAGCATTGCATGTTGTAGATAATTCATTTGTGAAAGGAAGAGTCAATCATTGCTGCAAACTTCATCATTGTTTTAAGAAATTGCCACAGTCACCCTAGCCTTCAGCAACCAACATTCTGACCCATCAGCATCCATTGGCATTGAGGCAAATTGTCCACAAGCAGAACGACTGACTCGCTGAAGGCTCAGATGATGTCGAGTATTTTTTTAGCAATGAAGTATGTTTAATTAAAGTATATACATTATTTTTTTCAGATATAATACTATTGCTTATTTATTAGACTATGGTATACTAAAACATATTTTAAATGCACTGCAAAACCAAATATTTTAACTGCACTGTGAAACCAAACATTTCTTGAGACTCATTTTATTGCAGTATTTGCTCCATTGATGTGATCTGCCACTAAATCTGTGGTATCTCTGAGGTCTGCCTGTTATCTCTTCCTTGTAGATGAAGTTAAAATAAGTAGCAACCTGGAAACACATGCTAGCTGAGGCACCATACTGAAGATGAAGCAATGAGTGTAATGGATAAATAATTGGAACAAGATCTTCTGGATTTTCACCTCAATTCTGATGCTTCCTAACAGTGACGCCCTGGGGAATTCAGTTAATCTTCGTAGGTTTAGTTTTCCTCTGATGGATCTGGGCCAGGTGCCAAACCTTGTGAAAATTATTCTAGGTGCCATTAAGAACATTCATGACTCATGGGAAAAGGTCAAAATATCAAGGTTAGAAGGAGTTTGAAAGAAGTTGATTCCAGCCCTCACGGATGACTTTGAGAGGTTCAGGCCTTCCGAGAGGAACCAACCACAGATATAGTGGAGATAGCAGGATATCTAGAATTAGAAGAGGAAACTAGAGACATGACCGAGTGACTGCTGTTTAATGATAAAACTTTAATTGCTTCTTTCAGATAAGGAAAAAAGTGGTTTCTTGAAATGCAGTCTATTCCTGGTGAAGATCCCATGAAGAATGTTGAAATAAAAACAAAGGATTTAGAATAGTATGTTGACTTAGTTGATAAAACAATGGCAGGTTTTGAGAGGATTGACTCCAATTTTGAAATTTGTTCTACTGTGGGTAAAATGCTATCAAACAGCATTGCATGTTGTAGATAATTCATTTGTGAAAGGAAGAGTCAATCATTGCTGCAAACTTCATCATTGTTTTAAGAAATTGCCACAGTCACCCTAGCCTTCAGCAACCAACATTCTGACCCATCAGCATCCATTGGCATTGAGGCAAATTGTCCACAAGCAGAACGACTGACTCGCTGAAGGCTCAGATGATGTCGAGTATTTTTTTAGCAATGAAGTATGTTTAATTAAAGTATATACATTATTTTTTTCAGATATAATACTATTGCTTATTTATTAGACTATGGTATACTAAAACATATTTTAAATGCACTGCAAAACCAAATATTTTAACTGCACTGTGAAACCAAACATTTCTTGAGACTCATTTTATTGCAGTATTTGCTCCATTGATGTGATCTGCCACTAAATCTGTGGTATCTCTGAGGTCTGCCTGTTATCTCTTCCTTGTAGATGAAGTTAAAATAAGTAGCAACCTGGAAACACATGCTAGCTGAGGCACCATACTGAAGATGAAGCAATGAGTGTAATGGATAAATAATTGGAACAAGATCTTCTGGATTTTCACCTCAATTCTGATGCTTCCTAACAGTGACGCCCTGGGGAATTCAGTTAATCTTCGTAGGTTTAGTTTTCACCTGTGTAAAATAAGGATAACATCTACTGTGTCAACCTCTCTGAGGTGGGAAGATCAGGGTTGATAATATCTGTGAAACAGCTTTATGAAATGTATGGTTATCTCTAAATCATCATTTTTGTTATAATCATTTCCATAAAGTACCGTGTACAGTGCAGAATTTCTTTACCAAAACTGTGTCTTTTGTGTTTTAAGTCAGATTCTGATGTGCGCTTCACCTTTGTATTCAGTGCTAACTGAAACAGCTTATCCCTGGAGTCTGCAAAGTCAAAGCAGACATAAGGAACTGCAAGTACAGGTCTGAAACCCTACTAAAGATCAGGGAACTACAGAGAGTCTACTTCAAGGCAAAGCTATCTCTTGATCACTTTCTCCGGGGATTAAAAAGAAGAAAAAGGAACAAGGAACAAGAAGGAAAGGCAAAAAGACACTGCTGCCCAGAATGGAAGTCTTGATATAATAATGTGTGAGCTGGCTCCTTGAGAGTTTAATCACTGCTTACTTAAGGAGGAGGCAAAGGAAGCTGTCACCGCAGCCTCTGAACAGCGAGGTCAGAAGCTTGCCTCTGCTTTTTGTGGCAATTAATCCCTTTGCGTTCTCCCTGTCAGAGATCCTTCGGGGAGGGTGGGGGCAAGAGCTTTATATGTGAGAGATCTTTCTCACTGTTGTACATCTAGATGCCAAGTAGAATGTGTATCTTGTATTTTCAGCAGTGTGTCTCCTTCAAAGTATCCATCACCATTGATAGTGACAGTATGGCTCAAGACCACTTACACAAAAAGAAAAGAGAAAATCGTCTTATCCCACGCCTTAATTACAGACCCAGTACATTTTGATGCTCAGTGGGCATTCTAGAAATATTTCTGTGGTACCATCCATGAGGCCTGAATGTAAATATTGTTGCTCATTTGATATTTGGAGCCCATAGTGATTTAGAATCAGAAATGAGATCAACTGCTCCAGTGTTTCTTCTTGCAGGAAATTTAAAATTAGGAGCAAGGATTTGGCTTGGGAAAACTAAGAGCCTCTTGACCTATCTCGGCCCATAACAAATCAAAGCAGGGCTAGTTTTATTTTCTTGTCCACTTTTAGTTGACTCTAAGCAAAAGCAAGGAAAGAAGGAATGGTTTAATTTTGGATGGCTGTACACTTCCCAATTCTCAGTGATTTGCCACATCTTTAAACTATCACCCAGTGTCACTAAACAATTTATACCTTTGCTGTATATAGCAAAGTTACAAGAAAAAGCAATTATAATGGTAACTACCAGCAGCCAAAGTCAAACATACTTCAATATCACAAAAATGTTGGAGGTAATTTATTTGTGCCCTTTTAATTTACAGATCAAGAGAAATGAGATTCAAAATAACTGAATGACTTACAAGGTCACACAACTGATTAATGTCAAAATCAGGATGTGAACCAGTTTTCTTACTCCCGTTATCAGTGAAGTTAGCAGTTGGCATTATCTGTCTCCCTGTTTTCCACAGAAACAGTTCTCTACTAATGCTTCTGAACAGGAGTTCATTGCTCTCTAAACATGCCACATGAATTAGGCAGAAAAAATAAACCACTGTGGTAAAACATGTTTTATATTTTTCCTGTACTGATAGGTCCAGAACAAGTAGTGAAAAACTCACCAGACATCTTTCAAAAATATCTCGTGTAAATAAACGTCCACTTCTCTGTTGTGGAGACAGAGTGTATGCAGTGCTAGGTTTGCACATGGACACTCCCAGTGTTATAATGTGGGTTCCTAACAGTGAATTTTTGCTGGCCATGCTCTCATGAACAGTCATTAGCAGGCCCAGAGGAGAAGGTAAGCGAAAGCAGGCGGGGTATCCTCTTGCATCTGCTCCCCAGTACCATCCCTGCTTACAGCACTCTCCTATCTGGCGGAAGAAGCCGAATTCTAGATCAGGAAATCTCCAGGGAGCAATAATTTGAATCAAATAAAGGTCAAGATATTTACAAGAATGTAAATGTGAAAGGGTCTGCTCATTTTACTTTATGGACCCATTCAAAAACTGCCTTGGGAAACAGAACAAGAGATTAAATCACAAATAAGTTTTAATAGGCACAACATGGCATTTGGGAGCTGATAATCCAGAAGGGAAACGAAGTTCCCCATTTTCTACTTTTCTTTCTCATGTATGGTGGCAGATGTACACCAAGGAGAGTCCTAGTGACTCATATGTGGGTACAATACCTTCCGCTTGAGTGTAGGTAGGATTTTTGAATTGCTTCTACTCAGTAGAACAGGGATCCCCATCCCCAGGACCAGTCTGCACAGCAGGAGGTGAGCAGCAGGTGAGTAAGGGAAGATTCATCTGTATTTACAGCCACTCTGCGTTGCTAGTATTATTGTCTGAGCTCTGCTTCCTGTTAGGTCAGTGGCGGCCTTAGGTTCTCACAGGAGCACAGCATATTTCAGATGCAGAATATTGCAAAGGTGATGGAGTGTCACCCCCACATTAGGTTACATTATGTGAGACTCCATCTCAGTGGGCCATACAGATTCTCTTGCTGGCCTTGAAGACCTTAGAGGGCATGATGTGAGAGGGGCCTGTGAGTGAGCCATGAGGTGAAGAACGAGCGTGAGGGGAAGCTTTAAAAGCTGAGTGGTCGGGCTTCCCTGGTGGTCCAGTTGGGTGGGAAGTCCGTCTTGCAGTGCAGAGGGCACTAGTTCCACCCCTGGCCTGGGACGATCCCATGTGCCTCGGTGCCCAGAGCCGGGGCTCTGCCACAAGGGAGGCCACTATAATGGGAGACCCACACAGGCCAAAGAATAAAGATGGATGAAAAATAGATAAATTAAAAAGTCAGTAAAGAGAGACCAAAAATTTAAAGAAAAAAAAAAAGGCTGAGTGGCCCCTGCAACCAGTTAGCAAGAAAAGGAACCTGCAAGCTGTAAGGTGTGAGTGCTTCCAATAATCATGTGAGCTGGAAGGAGGAGCTGTACCCCAGGAAGAAACACAGCTGGGTGCCAGCTTGATTGCAGCCATGGGAGACCCTAGAGGATTCAGCTAAGCTTTGTCCCAACTCTTGACCCGTATAAACTATGAGATAATAAGTACATGTTGTATTAAGCTGCTAGGTTTGCAGTAATTTGTTGAAAAAACAACAGAAAAAGAATACATCTATAAAATTTGTAGATTTACTTCTCAGAAAAACTTGAGGATACTAAAACTCAGTTATTAGTTTTCATTATGGTTAATGGACTATTGTGAAAAGTAAAGGATTAAAACCATGGAAGATCCATAACATCTAAAATTCTGTACATTTTTATGTATTAAAGTACTTGACCATCCTTCAGCTTTGAGAAATTTGAAGACCTTATCATTTCCAAACCAAAATGAACAATCCAAAGATTTGGAAGATAAACATTTTATCACTGTCAGTCAACATGTATGAATCTACTGTTTTATATTTTTATATATCTAGTCTTTGAGATTGAAATCACATCTTTTCAATATAAATTATTTCATGAAAGTTATTTTGAAAGAATTGCCCTCACTGTAATAAAAAATTGTGAGTTAACTATATCAGGAAGAGTTCGTGGCCTAGAAACCTAGACTTTCTAGATCTTAGCTTGCGCTTGGATACCTCCTGGGGATGGTGCTGCAAACACTGTTCTCTTATGTGGACTTTGAAGTCAAGGTCTAACTTCAGAATGAAAGTATCCTTCATCATTATTGTTGATGTCCATAAAGATATTTTCTTAATTGTGACTTTCTATAAAATGCTTGCTATACTTTATTATTTTCTTTTTACTGACCTTTTATAAGTATAAAAAAATGACAAATGAGAAAAAGTTGAGTCCATGATGTTTTCTTATTTTTGACAATCTCAACGAGGTAGTTACCTCCTTGTTCTGTTGACTATTCATTTTTTAAAGTTCTGTAACCTCTTATTTTTATTTCTTTCCTGACAGTTGCTTCTGAAGCCCTCACAGCCATTTTCCTATACATCTCTTCAGTTTCTTTCCTTCAAGTGAGAAATTCCATCAAAAAGATCAAAGAAAATATCAAACACGGTAAGAATTAGAGTTATATGATCAGCACATTTCAAAGATTTCTGACTATGCCACTATCACAGGGAAGTGAGTTTCTAGTAAATTGTTACCAAAATCACTGACCAGGCTTTAGAAGAAATTAATTCTTCTACACATTGAAATTTCTGATACGGAATCTGAGCTTTTTTTTTTTTCTTTTTTTTAGAATCTGAGCTTTTATAACTCCTCAAAATTAGTATTGCATATACTATAGCAGTCTATATTGTAACAAGTATTATCAGATTTGGAAAGCACAACATCTGTTTTGGTGAGTGGTTGATAGTCATAAAGATTACTCAATTTAACTTTGAACTAAGCACCTAGGAAGAAATTTATCAGCATTGTCCCTAAGGAAGCAAACAGTAAATAATGTTCCATCTAAAACATCATGTTTTCTTTAATGTACGGAGGACTGTATGACTCTGGAGAGCAGGTAGTGGATCTGTTTGCATTTCTGTTTTGTTTTTGTCTTAATTAATCCCAGGATCCTGAGTAGTTATTGTGAAGCTCAGCACATGGTGGCAGTTTGGTAAGCTCTGTGACACAGAAGTTGAATGCACAGGTTTTGTCACTAGATGATCTGATTTTTCAGACTTTTGTGACTTTTGTGACTTAGGGGGAGCTACTTATATTCTCTTAGCCTCAAGTTGATCAACTATAAAAAGCTGATGATAACATTATGTTCCTGTAGATTATTGTGAGGATTAAATAGGATAATGCTTATCAGCTTCCTGGCCCTTTATGTGGAACATAGTAAACAAACATTGTCTTGGGTGACAATGGAAAACAAAGCATTTGCTTGGATATTTTAATATAGATAGTCCTTGTATTGGTTAAAATTCATCTCAGGACTAGTTTTTAACAGTGGTTTAAAGAGTAAGTTATAGCATTGACATAGATACACCATCATATGTGTGTGTTTATATACATATATATACGTACACACATAGATGTGTATATATATATGCATATATAGATGATATATGGAGAGAGTATTTTACATATGTATATATAAAATAAATAGCTACTGGAAACTTGCTATATAAGACAGGGAAGTAGGCCAGCCTGGTGCTCTCTGATGACTGAGAAGGGTGGAATGGGAAGGAGAGGGAGGCTCAGAAGGGAGAGGACATATGTATACTTATGGCTGATTCACACTGTTCTATGCCAGAATCCATCCAACACTGTAAAGCAATTTTCCTAATAAAAAAGAAACTGATAAAATGAAAAAAAATTAATCTCTCAAAAAAAGAAGAGAGGGTGAAAGGTGCTGCTCGTTTATATTTCTTCGGACCCACATTCAAGGGCAGGCAGCCTAGAACTGTCTAGGGCTCCATGATGTCTCAGCCCAGACTTCCTTGGTGCATCTTCACTCCTGAAATCAACCCACAGTCCTAGATGGATTCTTTACCTACCGGCTTTGATGTCATTGTTTAGTCACTAAGTAATGTCTGACTCTTCTTTGATAATTTGGACTGTAGCCTGTGAAACTCCTCTGCCAATGGGATCTCCCAGGCAAATGAACTGGAATGGGTTGCCATGTCTTTCTCCAGGGTATTTCCCCAACTCAGGGGTCAGACCCATGTCTCCTGCATTGGCAGGCAGATGCTTTACCATTGAGTCACGAGAGAAGCCCTGCCAGCTTTGATGATCACATCCAAATTAATAGGAAGGAGAAAATGCTATCAAAGAGGACAGCCCTTCCCTGAAAACACATCCATGGAATTCCATTTCATTTCATATCCTATGTTTTAATCCTTAGCCATCTGGCCACAGCTATTCTTATTCAAGGGAGCCTGGGGATTGTAGTCATTTTTGAAGTATACCTATGTGTAATTAAAAATCTACACATACACACTAAATCACTTCAGCTCATGTCCAACTCCTCGTGAACCTATGACTGTATGTTGGGAAGGTCCCCTGGAGGAGGACATGGCAGCCCATGGGATCACAGAGTCAGTGATGACTGAAGCAATTGAGTACAGCACGTACCCAGTTGGTTTACAATGTCGTGTTAGTTTCTGGTATGCAGCAAAGTGATCCATTCATATTTTATATATATATATATATATATATATATATATTCACATATACATATATATATATGCACATGTATACTCAGGTAACATATATTTTTCCATATTCCTTTGCATATTCTTTTTCCATTATGATTATTACAGGATATTGAGTGTAGCCCCCTGTGCTATATAGTAGGACCTTACTTTGTATATACAGTAACTTATATCTGCTAATCCCAAAGTCCAAATTTATCCCCCCCTCCACATCCTTTTCTCTTTGGTAACCATAAATTTATTATCTATGTCTTTGCATCTGTTTCTGTTTTATAAATAAGTTCATTTGTGCCATATTTTAGATTCCATGTACAAGTAACATCATATGGTTTTTTACCCCACTCTTCCTGACTTCCTTCACTTAGTGTGATAATCCCTAGGTTTATCCCTTGCTGCTGATGTCATTATTTCATTCTGTTTTTCATGACTAAGTAGCATTCCACTGTTTGTGTATTAAGCTTCTTCCATGTCTTGGCCTGGAGTGCATATATCTTTTCAAATTAGAGTTTAATCTGGATATCTGCTTAGGAGTAGGAGTGCTGAATCATGTTGCAATTCTGTTTTTAGGTTTTTAAGGAACCTCCATACTGTTTTCCGTAGTGAGTGCACCAATTTATATTCCTGTCAACAGTGTGGGAGAATTTCCTTTTTTCCACGCCCTCTTGAGAATTTGTTATTTGCAGGCTTTCTAATGATGGTCATTGTGACAGATGTGAGATAGCACCTCTTTGTACTTTTGATTTGCATTTTGATTTGCATAACTAGAGATGCTGAGCATCTTCTCATGTTCTTATTAGCCATCCATATGTCTTCTTTGGAGAAATGTCTATTTAGTTCTTCTATTTTTTGATTGGATTGTTTTCTGGCTATTGAGTTGTATGAACTGCTTGGCAATATTAAGTATATTTAAATTTAAATAAACACTCTCAAGATTGAGGAGAGAGGAGACAGATATTCTTTGCATTGGAAGAATATCAAAGAACTTTTTGACATCTTTATTTTTACCTATGTGGCAATGTTACAGACAGGAGAGGAAAAGCCATACTGTAGAGCATATTTTGAGTCTTGGTTACTTCATATCACTTCTGCCAACATCCTTTGACCAAGTCCAAAGTCAAGGAACTGAAAGGTGAACTCCCCCATCAGTGGGAAAAACTACAAAGTTACCTGGAAAATGGCAGAGAGCATGCATATTTGTGGTCAATAGGGCAGTCTAGTGTAAGAGCTCCTATTGTCAAGACATAGTCTACTTCCTCTCCTCCACCTTCATGTTGAAAACACCCTTTCAGGAGCCCCCTAGCTATCCAGGGGTCAGAAATCCATGCTTCCAATGCAGAGGGCACAGGTTTGATCCCTGATCAGGAAACTAAGATCATGTCTGCTATGCAATGTGGCCAAAATATAAATAAATGAAATTGAAGTGATTTAACAATCTATCTTTTCAAAAAAAAAAAAAAAATCCATTCATGGTATTAAGGCAGCAAGTCTAATAGGCATGTCAGTACTTATCTATGTGGAACTGGGAAATGTTTGGACCAAGTTCCAGAGAAGACAAGGTATCCTATTTCTCACTAAATCTGAGTCCTGTTCTATTGTGTATTTACCACATACTCCATCTCTGTCTGAAGAGAAAATCGAGAGACACATGAGAGGAGAGAGCCTTCTTCAAAATGGCCGTCTTGTAAGGTTTCCCATGAAGAATCATGTTATTATAAATAGAAAGTAATTTCAGTCATGACACTGAGTTTCCTTTTACCAAAAAGAGGCAAGTTGGAAAGAACACAATTTATAGTCCTCACTTTTTAATGTAATAGGGTTATGTTTGTGTAGAGAAGCCATATGCAAATATATACCATGATGTTTGGGGAAGAAAAACTCAGTAATTATGTGTGTATTGTGCCACTGTCCCATTAGAAAACAGAAAAATCACACTCCTAGAAGAACTCTCAGTTAACACCAATTATATATTATTGTATATCTAATTTTGTATAGTGCCATTGATTGTTAATATGGTACAATTAGTCTTAAGTATGTGATTAATATTCTACTAACTGTTTAATGCTACGTGCATTCATTACCAATGAATAGTTATTTAATTAGTACCAACCAGCTTAGTTCATGGCAACAAGAGAGAGGAGACTACCTTCAAACGACATCTTTATTTTTACCTATGTGGCAATGTTACAGACAGGAGAGGAAAAGCCATACTGTAGAGCATATTTTGAGTCTTGGTTACTTCATATCACTTCTGCCAACATCCTTTGACCAAGTCCAAAGTCAAGGAACTGAAAGGTGAACTCCCCCATCAGTGGGAAAAACTACAAAGTTACCTGGAAAATGGCAGAGAGCATGCATATTTGTGGTCAATAGGGCAGTCTAGTGTAAGAGCTCCTATTGTCAAGACATAGTCTACTTCCTCTCCTCCACCTTCATGTTGAAAACACCCTTTCAGGAGCCCCCTAGCTATCCAGGGGTCAGAAATCCATGCTTCCAATGCAGAGGGCACAGGTTTGATCCCTGATCAGGAAACTAAGATCATGTCTGCTATGCAATGTGGCCAAAATATAAATAAATGAAATTGAAGTGATTTAACAATCTATCTTTTCAAAAAAAAAAAAAAAAATCCATTCATGGTATTAAGGCAGCAAGTCTAATAGGCATGTCAGTACTTATCTATGTGGAACTGGGAAATGTTTGGACCAAGTTCCAGAGAAGACAAGGTATCCTATTTCTCACTAAATCTGAGTCCTGTTCTATTGTGTATTTACCACATACTCCATCTCTGTCTGAAGAGAAAATCGAGAGACACATGAGAGGAGAGAGCCTTCTTCAAAATGGCCGTCTTGTAAGGTTTCCCATGAAGAATCATGTTATTATAAATAGAAAGTAATTTCAGTCATGACACTGAGTTTCCTTTTCCCAAAAAAGAGGCAAGTTGGAAAGAACACAATTTATAGTCCTCACTTTTTAATGTAATAGGGTTATGTTTGTGTAGAGAAGCCATATGCAAATATATACCATGATGTTTGGGGAAGAAAAACTCAGTAATTATGTGTGTATTGTGCCACTGTCCCATTAGAAAACAGAAAAATCACACTCCTAGAAGAACTCTCAGTTAACACCAATTATATATTATTGTATATCTAATTTTGTATAGTGCCATTGATTGTTAATATGGTACAATTAGTCTTAAGTATGTGATTAATATTCTACTAACTGTTTAATGCTACGTGCATTCATTACCAATGAATAGTTATTTAATTAGTACCAACCAGCTTAGTTCATGGCAACAACACAGCTGAAGTTTTCTCACTTCTCTGTGAATATATTCAGCTTTCTCTGTCTTCAAACCCAAGGAAGACTTCAGCCTCTATAATGACACTAATTTAAAGAAATATCAGAACAGTGTTAACCTTATTAAAGATGTTACTGTTTTATAAATAAAATGTTTATTTAGAATTTAAAAATATATTATTTTATAATTTAAAATATAAAATATTTTAGAATATACATTTTAATCATAACTGTGAAATTATGAACAATATCTTTGCTTCCTTTTCATCCTGAATTCATAAACTGCAGCCACTCTGAAGAAAGCAAACTAAATTCTATAATTCAAAATCAATATAAGTACAACAAGATAATGTTACTCATTCAGAATACCATAGACAGTTTAAAAGTTAAATGAATATAGCAAAGAAGAGTATTCACTTGAGTCTGAAATACCGTGAATAAATTATTCCTGGAACATATTTGTATCTCAGAGGGAAGGTAAAAGTTACTTGGCAAAGGGCAGAGAGAGCAAATGTATATGATCATAAAATTTTCACATTCTATCAATATAGCTGACATAAGCAAAGACTGAAAATCTAGGGAATGAGAACACAGTGATTTCAAGCACCTATTATTATCTTTATTTCCTTTTGGTTTATATTTCCTTTCATGTCACATATTATTATGTATATATGTCTAGTGTGAAGACTGACATGAAATATGAAAACCTCCTGGAAGGGGTGAAAGAGCTTCAAATGATGGTCACTATCACTAGTTTTTCAGTCTTTTTTTTTTTTTTTTTAAACCTTTATTTTACTTTTAACTTTTACAGAGTTTTGTTGTTCACAGACATGCATGTTCTCAGATTAGTCACATGTATATAATGTATATCCCCCCCTTCCCTCCCCTCCCGACCATCACACAGCACCCCTGAAGGATCCCCTTTTCTCACAGAGCAATGACTAGAGCTATTTTCTTCACTTATGATAGTATAGGCCTTCATGCTACTTCCTTTACACCTCTCACCCACTGTTCCTTCCCCACAATGTCCATATGTCCACTGTCCATGTCTGTCTTTCCGTCGCTTCACTGCATGTGCCATCATCACCATCATACTAGATTCCATATATATGTGTTAATATACTGTATTTGTCCTTCTCTTTCTGACTGACTTCACTTTTTAGGATACGTTCTAGATCCAGCCACCTCATTAGGGTTGATTCTTCTGCATTTCTCTTTACAGCTGTGCAGTATTCCATTGTATATATGTACCAGAGTTTTTGGATCCATTCGTTCGTCGATGGGCATCTAGGTTCCTTCCATGTTCTAGCTATTGTATAGAGAGCTGCAATGAACATTGGGGTACAGGTGCTTCTTTCAGTTTTGATTTCGTCAGGGTATAAGCCTAAGAGTGGGATTGCTGGGTCATATGGTGCTTCTATTTTTAGTTTTTTAAGAAATCTCCAGACTGTCTTCCATAGAGGCTGTATCAATTTACACTCCCACCAGCAATGCAGGAGTGTTCCCTTTTCTCCGCAGCCTCTCCAGCATTTATTGTCTGTCGATTTGTGGATGATGGCCATTCTGACGGGTCTGAGGTGGTATCTCATTGTGGTTTTAATTTGCATTTCTCTAATTATTAGTGAAGTTGAGTATCGTTTCATGTGCTTTTGGGCCATCTGTATGTCCTCGTTCGCGCGGTGTCTGTTTCGGTCCTCTTCCCATTTTTTGATTGGGTTGTTCGTTTTCCAGTGCTGAGTTGTCTGAGTTGCTTGTAGATTTTGGAGATGAATTCTTTGTCTGTTGTTTCATTTGCTATGATTTTCTCCCACTCTGTGGGCTGTCTGTTCAGCTTTTTTGTAATTTCTTTAGCTGTACAAAAGCTTTTAAGTTTCATTAGGTCCCACATGTTCATTTGTCTTTTTAGTTCCACTATTCTAGTAGGTGGGTCAGAGAAGATCTTGCTTTGATTGATGTCCTTGAGGGTTTTGCCTATATTCTCCTCTAAGAGTTTGATGGTTTCTGGCCTTACATTTAAGTCTTTAATCCATTTTGAGTTGATCTTTGTGTATGGTGTCAGGGTATGTTCCAACTTCATTTTCTTGCATGTAGCTGTCCAATTTTCCCAGCACCATTTGTTGAAGAGGCTGTCTTTGTCCCATTTTATATGTTCGCCTCCTTTGTCAAAAATAAGGTACCCATAGGTGCGTGGGTTGATCTCTGGGTTCTCAATCTTGTTCCATTGGTCGATAGTTCTGTTTTTGTGCCAGTACCATACTGTCTTGATGACTGTTGCTTTGTAGTAGAGTCTGAAGTTGGGGAGGCTGATCCCCCCAGCTCCATTCTTCTTCCTGAGGATTGCTTTGGCTATTCGAGGTCTTTTGTGTTTCCATATGAACTGTGTTATTCGTTGGTCTAGTTCTGTGAAGAATGTTATTGGAAGTTTGATAGGGATCACATTGAATCTATAGATGACATTTGGTAGTATGGTCATTTTCACAATATTGATTCTCCCGACCCAGGAATATGGAATATTTCTCCATCTGTTTAACTCTTCTTTAATGTCTCTCATGAGTGTCTTGTAATTTTCTGTGTACAGTTCTTTTGTTTCTTTGGGTAGGTTTATTCCTAGATATTTGATTCTTTTGGTTGCAATGGTGAAGGGGACTACCTCTTTGATTTCATTTTCTGATTTTTCATTGTTTGTGTATAGGAATGCCAGTGATTTCTGTATATTGATTTTGTATCCTGCAACTTTGCTGAATTCGCTGATTAACTCTAGTAGTTTTGTAATAGTGTCTTTGGGATTTTCTATGTATAATATCATGTCATCTGCAAATAGAGAGAGTTTGACTTCTTCTTTTCCAATCTGGATTCCTTTGATTTCTTTCTCTTCTCTTATTGCTATTGCTAGAACTTCCAGGACTATGTTGAATAAGAGTGGTGAAAGTGGACACCCTTGTCTTGTTCCTGATCTTAGAGGGAATGCTTTGAGTTTTTCACCATTGAGGATAATGTTCGCTGTGGGCTTCTCATATATGGCTTTCACTATGTTAAGATAAGTTCCTTCTATGCCCATTTTTTGAAGAGTTTTTATCATAAATGGATGCTGTACTTTGTCAAAGGCTTTTTCTGCATCTATTGAAATGATCATGTGATTTTTGTCTTTCAATTTGTTGATATGGTGTATCACATTGATTGATTTGCGGATGTTGAAGAATCCTTGCATGCCTGGGATGAACCCAACTTGATCGTGATGAATGAGCTTTTTGATGTGTTGCTGAATTCTGTTTGCTAGGATTTTGTTGAGGATTTTGGCATCTAGATTCATCAGTGAAATTGGCCTATAATTTTCTTTTTTTGTGATGTCTTTGCCTGGCTTTGGTATCAGGGTGATGGTGGCCTCGTAGAATGTGTTTGGAAGTGTTCCTTCCTGAGCAATTTTTTGGAAGAGTTTTAGAAGGACAGGCATTAGCTCTTCTTTGAATGTTTGGTAGAA
Source organism: Tragulus kanchil (assembly GCA_022376925.1). NCBI lineage: Eukaryota > Metazoa > Chordata > Mammalia > Artiodactyla > Tragulidae > Tragulus > Tragulus kanchil. The sequence goes on from JAIOJX010000003.1 coordinate 158,662,198, forward strand.
TTCACTTGTGAAACCATCTGGCCCTGGGCTTTTATTTTTGGGTAGATTTTTGATCACAAGGTCGATTTCTGAGCTTGTGATTGGCTTGTTCATAGTTTCTATTTCTTCCTGGTTGAGTCTTGGGAGATTAATCTTCTCTAAGAAACTGTCCATTTCTTCCAGGTTGTCCAGTTTGTTGCCATAGAGTTGTTCATAATAGTCTCTTATAATCCTTTGGATTTCTGCATTATCCGTTGTGATTTCTCCTTTTTCATTTTTGATTTTGGTGATCTGGTTCTTCTCTCTCTTTTTCTTGATGAGTCTGGCCAGTGGTGTGTCGATTTTATTGACTTTTTCGAAGAACCAGCTTTTTGTTTTATTTATCTTTACTATTGTTTCTTTTGTTTCTTTTTCATTTATTTCTGCTCTGATCTTTATGATTTCCCTTTTTCTGCTGGCTTTGGGGTGTTTTTGTTCTTCTTTCTCCAGTTGTTTTAAGCGTAAGATTAGGTCATCTGTTTGAGATTTTCCTAGTTTCTTGAGGTGGGATTGTATTGCTATAAACTTCCCTCTTAGAACTGCTTTTGCAGTATCCCATAGGTTTTGCACTGTCGTGTGTTCACTGTCATTTTCTTCTAGGTATTGCTATAACCATTGAGGATAATGTTCGCTTTTTAAACTTCTTTTTCCATGCCCATTTTTGAAGAGTTTTTATCATAAATGGATGCTGTACTTTGTCAAAGGCTTTTTCTGCATCTATTGAAATGATCATGTGATTTTTGTCTTTCAATTTGTTGATATGGTGTATCACATTGATTGATTTGCGGATGTTGAAGAATCCTTGCATGCCTGGGATGAACCCAACTTGATCGTGATGAATGAGCTTTTTGATGTGTTGCTGAATTCTGTTTGCTAGGATTTTGTTGAGGATTTTGGCATCTAGATTCATCAGTGAAATTGGCCTATAATTTTCTTTTTTTGTGATGTCTTTGCCTGGCTTTGGTATCAGGGTGATGGTGGCCTCGTAGAATGTGTTTGGAAGTGTTCCTTCCTGAGCAATTTTTTGGAAGAGTTTTAGAAGGACAGGCATTAGCTCTTCTTTGAATGTTTGGTAGAATTCACTTGTGAAACCATCTGGCCCTGGGCTTTTATTTTTGGGTAGATTTTTGATCACAAGGTCGATTTCTGAGCTTGTGATTGGCTTGTTCATAGTTTCTATTTCTTCCTGGTTGAGTCTTGGGAGATTAATCTTCTCTAAGAAACTGTCCATTTCTTCCAGGTTGTCCAGTTTGTTGCCATAGAGTTGTTCATAATAGTCTCTTATAATCCTTTGGATTTCTGCATTATCCGTTGTGATTTCTCCTTTTTCATTTTTGATTTTGGTGATCTGGTTCTTCTCTCTTTTTCTTGATGAGTCTGGCCAGTGGTGTGTCGATTTTATTGACTTTTTCGAAGAACCAGCTTTTTGTTTTATTTATCTTTACTATTGTTTCTTTTGTTTCTTTTTCATTTATTTCTGCTCTGATTTTTATGATTTCCCTTCTGCTGGCTTTGGGGTGTTTTTGTTCTTCTTTCTCCAGTTGTTTTAAGCGTAAGATTAGGTCATCTGTTTGAGATTTTCCTAGTTTCTTGAGGTGGGATTGTATTGCTATAAACTTCCCTCTTAGAACTGCTTTTGCAGTATCCCATAGGTTTTGCACTGTCGTGTGTTCATTGTCATTTTCTTCTAGGAATTTTTTTATTTCTCCTTTGATTTCCTCAATGATCAGTTGGTTTTTTAGGTATGTGTTGTTTAATCTCCATGTGTTTGTGTTTTTAGCGGTTTTTTTCCTGTAGTTGATCTCTAGTCTCACTGCATTGTGGTCCGAGAAGATGGTTGATAGAATTTCAGTTTTCTTGAATTGACTGAGGATTGATTTGTGGCCCAAGATGTGGTCTATCCTGGAGAATGTTCCGTGAGCACTTGAGAAGAAAGTGTATTCTTCTGCTTTTGGATAGAAAGTCCTAAAGATATCAGTGAGGTCCATTTCTTCTAGTGTGGCATTTAAGGCCTGTGTTTCTTTATTAATTTTCTGTTTGGATGATCTGTCCATTGGTGTGAGAGGGGTGTTAAAGTCTCCTACTATGATTGTGTTGCTGTCAACGTCTTCTTTTATGTCTGAAAGTGTTTGTCTTATGTATTGGGGTGCTCCTGCGTTGGGAGCGTAGATATTTATGATTGTTATGTCTTCTTCTTGGATCGATCCCTTAATCATGATGTAGTGACCTGCCTTGTCTCTTAGAATCTTCTTTACTTTAAAATCTGTTTTATCTGATATGAGGATTGCTACTCCAGCTTTCTTTTGATTTCCATTTGCATGGAATATCTTTTTCCAGCCTCTCACTTTCAGTCTATGAGTGTCTCTAGGTCTGAAATGAGTTTCCTGGAGGCAGCATATGTATGGGTCGTATTTTTGGATCCATTCAGCCACTCTGTGTCTTTTGGTTGGGGCGTTTAGTCCATTGACATTCAAAGTAATTATTGATACAAATGATCCTATTGTCATCTTCTTAGATGGTATGATGGGTTTGTTTCGTGGATCTTCTCCTTTTATACTTGTTTTCTATATAAGTCCCTTTAACATTTGTTGTAAGGCTGGTTTGGTGTGACTAAATTCTTTTAGTTTTTGCTTGTCTGTAAAGCTTTTGATTTCTCCATCAATTTTGAATGAGATCCTTGCAGGGTAGAGGATTCTTGGTTGCAGATTATTCTCTTTCAGCAGTTTAAATGTGTCCTGCCATTCCCTTCTGGCCTGCAGAGTTTCTGTTGAAAGATCAGCTGTTAAGTGGATGGGCTTTCCCTTGTATGTCACTAGTTGCTTTTCCCTTGCTGCTTTGAGAATTCTATCTTTGTGTTTAATTTGTGTTAACTTCATTAATATGTGTCTTGGTGTGTTTCTTCTCGGATTGATTCTGTTAGGTACTCTTTGTGCTTCTTGGACTTGATTGACTATTTCTTTTCCCATGTTGGGGAAATTTTCAACTATAATCTCTTCAAAAATTTTCTCATAGCCTTTCTTTTTTTCTTCTTCTTCTGGAATCCCTATAATTCGAATATTGGTGCGTTTGATATTATCCCATAGGTCTCTGAGGCTGTCCTCTGCTCTTTTCATTCTTTGAGCTAGAGTCTGTTTTTCAGCAGTTACTTCCACCATTTTATCTTCTAGCTCACTTATCCGGTCTTCTGTCTCAGTTACTCTGCTCTTGATTCCTTCTACAGTGTTTTTCAGTTCAGCAATTGAGTTGTTTGTCTCTGTTACTTTTTTGGTAAGTTCTTGTATTTCTTTATTCAGTGTGTTAGTTGTATCTTGCAATTTCTCTGAAATTCTGTTTTCAGTGTCTTTGATCATCTTTACTATCATTCTTCTGAAATCACTTTCAGAAAGTTTGTCCAAATTCTCTTCATTGATTTGATCTTGTGTGTTTGTGGATTGTTCCTTTGCTTGTGTGGTATTTCTCTGCCGTTTCATTGTTATTATTAATTTTTTAAAACTGATTCTGTTTGGGATTTCCTTTTCCCAGACTTTGAGTTACGTCTGTTGGTGTTTGTTGTTTGGATGGGGCTTCTATTCTGGGTGATGCTGGTGATTGGGTGATGTCAGGACTTGTATACAAGTGATTACCTTTGCTGGCGTTCTCACTTGTATACTGCTCTTTAGTGTTATGTGTTCTCTAGTATTGTAGAGTTTTGGAGTCAGTGCACCCTCCTTAAAACCCCGGGGCTTGTTGCCTGATCAGGGAATGAAGATTTCACGGCTGGTTTGTTATGGCATTAAATGATATTAAAACATATATATGCAAATGAGAAACAGAAGGTATACCTTTGACAAATGGTAATTTAAAAATTATGCAAGTACTATCTAGCGTATTGAATTATACACATAAACATATACAGCTATAACATAACCCAAGCATTCCAATCAAAAATATAGTACAATACGTTAGCACGGCGAATAGAGAAATCCAAGAATGATATCCACAAGTTAATAAGCAAACTAAGTAGAGTACCAATTGGAGAATAATGCTAAAGCAGGATCCCCGTTGGGGATAAGGCAATGAGGACAGAACAGACTAAGAAATATAGTGGGGAAAGGGAAAAAGAGAAAGGGAGGATAGAAGAGAAATATAGAACAATATTGCAAAGTTAAACATAGGAAGATAAAGATTTGTATGTATTAGAATCTAGTGCTATAGGAAAGGAGCTTCAGAGAAAGCAAAGAACTATAGAGGAGGTAGTAGTACAAATGAAAAAATTATTAAAAATTAAAAGATCTGAATTTTATAGAAAAATAATAGAAAAACAAAGCAAAAATAATAAAAACAAACAAAACCCCCACAGAACCTTAAAAGGCCAATGGGGAACCAGAAGTTTATACCAAAATAAAATGTGTGGTTTAAAAGAAAAAAAAAAAAATTATGTAAACTTGAATATATTCAGTCTTACTGATAAGATTAGTCGCTTCAATAGAATTCAGTGAAGGAACTGAACACATCCACTCTCTCTCTCACACACACCCCCAAGAAAAGAAAAAAAAAAAAAAAAAAAGGCGGTGGGTGCACTGAGTGGGTTTGGAAAAAAGAGAAAAAAAAAAAAATTGAAACAAAGTAATACAATACAAAAAATGAAATTTTAAAGACCAGCAGTAGCTCCAGCTTCAGACAAAACGTGAAAATAGTGTTTATGTTCTTCTGTCTCTTGCTGACTATTCAGGAATTATCAGTCTTTTTCTTGCCTCTGGCTGTGGTTGGATCTGAAGACCTCTTTGACTGCTTGTTTGTTTCGGCCTATTCTAGAATTAAAAGGCCCGCCCAGGCTGGCCCTGGGAGTTTCTTAATCCAAATCCCTTTTCTTGCTGGGTGGAGCTAAATTCCCTCCCTGTAGCTTGACCAGCAGCCCTGCAGTTTGACCAGCAGCCAAACTACAGGAGGGAAAATGGCGTCTGTCTCACAGAGGATTTATTCCCACACGCTCTATGGGAAGCACTTCTGCAGTGACCCCGACCCTGCTGTAGGCCACCGTCGACCCCCGCCACCGCGGGAGACGTCAGGTTACTCAGAGGTGAGTCTGGCTCAGTCACATGCAGGATCGCTATTCCTCTCTCCCTGATCACAGTGCGCAGAGACTTTCCAGTCCTCCTCGGCGGCTCTGTGATCGGGTTAATGGTAACCTCCTCCAAAGGGAACTGAGTGCTGCCCTTCCGATGCCTGCTCAAGGGCACTTCTAGCTCAAGGGGGCACCTGGACCCTCTAAAGCAGGTCTGGCTCAGTCCCTTGTGGGTGTTAGCGCTCCTCTCCCGGGTTTTGATCTGCAACAGGCTTTGCGGCTTTGGCCCGCCCAGCCTCTCCGGCGGGTATGAGGTTTGACTTTTAAAAGTGCGATTGCGCCCCTCCTACCGTCTTGATGCGGCTTCTCCTTTGTTCTTCGATGCGGGGTGTCCTCTCTGTGATCAGATCCAACCTCCTTTCGTCGATGGTTTCCCAGGAATTCGTCGCAATTCAGGCGATTTTGCAGGAGAGATGAGTGCACGTCCTTCTACGCCGCCATCTTAGCTCCACCCTCACCATTGTTTTTCGTTTTTCAGTCTTTATAGGTACTTTGTTTCAAACCAGGCCTGCCAGTTTCTTGTTGTATTTTACTTATATCCAAATATCTGTGACAAATGTATACCTATAAACTGTTATTCTGAGTAAGTAGGATGAAATTAGAAACTAGCCGTTTTTGTTTCTTAGATGACAGTTAAAAATACAATGCTCTTTGACGACACCTCTCCCTCCAATCCGCCACCCTCCCCCATAATTCTAGAACAAATGAAATGGGCAGAGAATTGTACTTGTAACTTGTGACACAGTAGCATCTCTTTCAAAGGAAATCCTCCTCAAAATACTTTCTACTGATTCTTTCACAGCCTTGTTTTCAGTTGTAGTCCTGACAGACTCATTTGTAGCCACACTGTGGTGATGTGCAAGTTTTAGGTTTCTATCTTAGAATTTTCTATCGTATCATTGTTTGAAAATATTTTGATGTATCATTAAAATTCTCTGTTTTATCTTCGTGTTGCATATCATGAAGTTGATCTCATTGAGAGAAAGTTCATGATAAGAGGTAAAAACCATAGAATATTATTATATATTTGTGCACTATATAGGAAGGAAGTAATTTTTTTCAGCTCTCTTAGGGTCCTGGTTAAGTTTGAAAATCAAACTGACAAAGATGAATGGGAAAAAATATATGTATATATAATCCATATAAATGTCTTATAAGACACAGGGACATATGACTGTAAGGAAATGAAGACTTGCATAACTGGTGGAACCTTAGTGTGTTTGTGCTGGATGTGGTGGCAGGTAGACAGTCATGGAGAACCGTGGCAGGTCTAAGAAGATGTGTCAAGGCTAGGCACGGGAGGGAACGCCAGCCAGGCTTGTTCAGAGTCTTCTCAGTATCCCTTTGTCTTCCGAGGTAAGAAGCCTCCATTCACCTTTGGTGGGGTACAGGGAGGCACCTGCCGCATAAAGGCTGTGTGAGCGAATTCAGGAGAGAAGGGTGAAAGAAGGTCAGAGTAAAATATTCAGCAAGCTAACTTGCCATATTTTGAGGTAGTGAATCCAAAACCCCATCAGTCAACAGAGACCATGCAAGCAAATTTTCAGCATACCAAGAAAACTAGTAAGAAAAATTACCTGGATTTTATGAAAGACATTTAAATGAGGAAGAAGGTTTTGAAGCTTGGTTTTGAAGACAGATGGAAAGGGAGAAAACAGAGGCCCTCGAGCTCATGCAGAAATAACTGCCCTCCTCCTCCTGTTCACCACCCCCTCCTCCTGTTCTGTACACTTAGAGTTAAGCACTGGTGTTTCTCTCCTTCTCTCCTCAGGTTACAATGCACCCACTCACTCACAAATGACCTCTTTTTTTCTCCTTTATTTTGAAGTTTTTAACCTCAGAAAAAATAATAATTTACCTTCTACATCTGTTGTACTGGACTAAAACCAAAAATGTGGAAATTAATTTTAAAATAGCCAAAACCTATAAAGAAAAGGTGTAGTTTTAACTTTCTTTATATAAATAGTTGTGGAATTTTTAAAATATAAAAATCTCTAAAACACAATACAACTCCCTCTAAGATGAGAAATGTATGCATATGTGCCTAGATATGGTGTGTGTATGTGTGTTTGGATATAGGTAGGAGTATCTATATACATATATATGTATATGTACACACACATATGCATATAAATATGTATATAGATGCCTATATTTAAGGGTATGGCATACCAGGATAGGCCCTGAAAAGGTGTGGCACAGTCGACAGCTCAAATAATCAGTTCAGCTGGGGCCATCCAGCCTACCAAGGGTAACGGCATGAGGAGAGGGGCTACTTGGGGCTCACCCTTTAAGTGTGCCTTGGTGTACCATTAAAGAGAAGATAAGACTGAGTTTTTTGATTTTAAGAAAAGTGGTAGCCCCAGTAGTCTTCTTACGCAGTCAGAATATAAATGCATTGTTTGGGGAATGACATTTGTTTTCATATCTTAAAGTTTATTAGGTGATTTAAATAGAATGATTTTTAGTTTGTCATTTAAATGCATAAAAAAATTCATCCTTTCTCACCTCTGAGAGAATGTTATAAATTTTGAGACATAATAAAAATGACAATAATTTTCTTTCATAAATAGTTATTGGAAAACAAAGGTGATCCTTTGAAGATAAAAGTCATTTTTACACCTGTGTGTGTCTGTTTGGTGTCAGAAAGCTGAAAAAACATGTAGAACATTCTATTAAAATTTCTGTTCCTTCCGCTAGTCTTCATGAATGAATTTTTTTTTTTTTGTCTTACACTGTTTTCTTCTGTCCTCCTTTAATCTACTGGTTTAAAATGATTGAGAACAATTATCCACTACAGGACATGAACTAGTTAATAATTCTTGGAACCTGGTGCACTTAGGTTAGGTGAAGAAAAAAGAGAAAAAGACAGTAAGCTATTGGCAGAATTTGGGAAATAGAATTCCTATGAAGAACTCCACGTTCCCATATGGCTAGCAGCACTGAAACATGTGTCCCTATCCAGCAGGAGGTTTTTCAGACTGGCTGATAGTTCCAGGCTACTGGTGTCAAAATAATAGCTTAAGTTATGGAGAAATACTGTAATCTGTGCAAATTATCTATGAAAGAGGTGTGTTTATAGTGATAGTGTAAGTCAGTGTATATTTTAAAAGAAAATACGGATCTTGTGCATTTATTCCAAATTTACTGTCATAGCTTGTGTGGTTCTAGATACTGTATAATTCCCCTCCAAAGAGATAAATACAATGTTCTTCTCTCAAACTGCCATCACACAGCAAAGGTAGTCTTCCTGCTTACAGGACGGGTATAATGGTTAAACTCTGACTTAGAAAAATTTTTAGTGTCAGAAATGTACCCAGCATCCTCTCAATTTAGTTGGTATAGAGCGTTACATCATATAGTATTTAAAATGATCATGTCTTACTCCTTCTCTGTCTTCCCCCCTGCCATCTCTGTGTTCTCTCTTTTTGTTCATGTTTCTGAATGTATGAGTTGAGAAGTTGTGGGAAATCAGCTAAACGAAATTTAATCAAGGGGAAAATATGACTTTTTCCAAGGCTAAATTTCCTAAATTTAATTTTCCACATTTTTAAAAATCATATTCTTGATGGTGGCTTATGAAAATATGCTTTTACAGAAAAAACCCAATATATTCTAGAAAATTAGTGCTCGTGCTATTGTTTGATTTTAATGGTATTTTAGAATATAAAACAGTAATACTTTATTCGTTTCAAAGTGAGAGACTGACTCACACAGGAGAATACGATTCTGGATAGGTACCTTCCTTCAGACAGAGGTTGAGAATAGCATCTGATACTCTGACCTATGGGAGGGAAAGACATGAAAGATGCTGATGATCTAAAGGTTGTGCTAGGCTTTGCCACAACTGTTTTCTTCTGTCCTCCTTTAATCTACTGGTTTAAAATGATTGAGAACAATTATCCACTACAGGACATGAACTAGTTAATAATTCTTGGAACCTGGTGCACTTAGGTTAGGTGAAGAAAAAAGAGAAAAAGACAGTAAGCTATTGGCAGAATTTGGGAAATAGAATTCCTATGAAGAACTCCACGTTCCCATATGGCTAGCAGCACTGAAACATGTGTCCCTATCCAGCAGGAGGTTTTTCAGACTGGCTGATAGTTCCAGGCTACTGGTGTCAAAATAATAGCTTAAGTTATGGAGAAATACTGTAATCTGTGCAAATTATCTATGAAAGAGGTGTGTTTATAGTGATAGTGTAAGTCAGTGTATATTTTAAAAGAAAATACGGATCTTGTGCATTTATTCCAAATTTACTGTCATAGCTTGTGTGGTTCTAGATACTGTATAATTCCCCTCCAAAGAGATAAATACAATGTTCTTCTCTCAAACTGCCATCACACAGCAAAGGTAGTCTTCCTGCTTACAGGACGGGTATAATGGTTAAACTCTGACTTAGAAAAATTTTTAGTGTCAGAAATGTACCCAGCATCCTCTCAATTTAGTTGGTATAGAGCGTTACATCATATAGTATTTAAAATGATCATGTCTTACTCCTTCTCTGTCTTCCCCCCTGCCATCTCTGTGTTCTCTCTTTTTGTTCATGTTTCTGAATGTATGAGTTGAGAAGTTGTGGGAAATCAGCTAAACGAAATTTAATCAAGGGGAAAATATGACTTTTTCCAAGGCTAAATTTCCTAAATTTAATTTTCCACATTTTTAAAAATCATATTCTTGATGGTGGCTTATGAAAATATGCTTTTACAGAAAAAACCCAATATATTCTAGAAAATTAGTGCTCGTGCTATTGTTTGATTTTAATGGTATTTTAGAATATAAAACAGTAATACTTTATTCGTTTCAAAGTGAGAGACTGACTCACACAGGAGAATACGATTCTGGATAGGTACCTTCCTTCAGACAGAGGTTGAGAATAGCATCTGATACTCTGACCTATGGGAGGGAAAGACATGAAAGATGCTGATGATCTAAAGGTTGTGCTGAAGGCTTTGCCACAGATGCTGAAAGTGACCTTGAATACTCAGCGACATTTGATTGTTTACATGCTGGCGTCAGGAGGAATCTCCGGCCAAAGGTTCCCAGCTCCATCAGAGCCTGCGAGGCTATTGTATAACAACCGTTCTTTGATGTGCTTTACCCAGAGCTTCAAAGCAACATATGAGGTCTTCATTTTCAGGTAACGATGAAGAAAGGAATGCAGTGCCTAATAAAATAATATGCATTAATACGTAGACCACTGTGACCAGAGCACACACAGGTGGAAATAGGACCTCGGTTCCACATGTCCAGAGGGTCCGCTTTAAATAATCTGCGGTGCATTCTGGGAATGGGAATTTGTTAAGGACTTTCCAGAGGACTGTGACATACAGCCCTTGCTGAGCTGACTGGTGTGAAATACGTGTAGGATTCCTTTAATAGTGACAGCCCGAATCCCCTGGTGTATAATGCTGACTCCCCCGGGGCAAGCTGGGCGGCATCACAGATGGGACTGCCTGGAATGGTGAACATCGCTTAAAGGCAGCCCTCATGAAACAATGATGCACGATCTTCCTTTGACTTTTTAAAAACATTTCATGTTAAACTATGCTTATATGTAAAATTAATTTATGCTGGATGATCACATGATTATGCACACATATGTCACCATAATCCTGTAACTGAAAAAGGTACCCTTTCTAAGATGTTCCTACTTTGCATCCTCTTCCCCTGCCATCTCTGTGTTCTCTCTTTTTGTTCATGTTTCTGAATGTATGAGTTGAGAAGTTGTGGGAAATCAGCTAAACGAAATTTAATCAAGGGGAAAATATGACTTTTTCCAAGGCTAAATTTCCTAAATTTAATTTTCCACATTTTTAAAAATCATATTCTTGATGGTGGCTTATGAAAATATGCTTTTACAGAAAAAACCCAATATATTCTAGAAAATTAGTGCTCGTGCTATTGTTTGATTTTAATGGTATTTTAGAATATAAAACAGTAATACTTTATTCGTTTCAAAGTGAGAGACTGACTCACACAGGAGAATACGATTCTGGATAGGTACCTTCCTTCAGACAGAGGTTGAGAATAGCATCTGATACTCTGACCTATGGGAGGGAAAGACATGAAAGATGCTGATGATCTAAAGGTTGTGCTGAAGGCTTTGCCACAGATGCTGAAAGTGACCTTGAATACTCAGCGACATTTGATTGTTTACATGCTGGCGTCAGGAGGAATCTCCGGCCAAAGGTTCCCAGCTCCATCAGAGCCTGCGAGGCTATTGTATAACAACCGTTCTTTGATGTGCTTTACCCAGAGCTTCAAAGCAACATATGAGGTCTTCATTTTCAGGTAACGATGAAGAAAGGAATGCAGTGCCTAATAAAATAATATGCATTAATACGTAGACCACTGTGACCAGAGCACACACAGGTGGAAATAGGACCTCGGTTCCACATGTCCAGAGGGTCCGCTTTAAATAATCTGCGGTGCATTCTGGGAATGGGAATTTGTTAAGGACTTTCCAGAGGACTGTGACATACAGCCCTTGCTGAGCTGACTGGTGTGAAATACGTGTAGGATTCCTTTAATAGTGACAGCCCGAATCCCCTGGTGTATAATGCTGACTCCCCCGGGGCAAGCTGGGCGGCATCACAGATGGGACTGCCTGGAATGGTGAACATCGCTTAAAGGCAGCCCTCATGAAACAATGATGCACGATCTTCCTTTGACTTTTTAAAAACATTTCATGTTAAACTATGCTTATATGTAAAATTAATTTATGCTGGATGATCACATGATTATGCACACATATGTCACCATAATCCTGTAACTGAAAAAGGTACACTTTCTAAGATGTTCCTACTTGCCACGATTGCATCCTCGATCATGGAGAAAAGAAGAAATATACCCATGTCTCTTTAAACTGCTCTTCAGGTGGAAATGTTGTTGCGATTTGTAGGGAAAAGTCTATTGCATTAACTGGAAAATGTATCCCTTTCTAGAAGGAAGTTATCTACAGTAAACATTACTAGAATTATACGTTTCTTTTCCTCCTTGCTTTCACTTACATAGAAGTAGTCATTTAATTTTCGGTTCCTCATTTCATGCATACCTAACTTATTTGGTCACATTTGTTTTGTTTGAATGAATAGCATGTTTTAAGGGTTCATCTCCCAATTTGAGCTATATATTAGCCACAACTTAATATTTCAAGTAGCATGATTGTATAAAAGCCTTATTTTATTGATTTCAATGTGGAGTTTCTTTGATTTTGCAGTTTGGACTGACCCATGACAAATCATTAATATTTTTGACATTTTACATTAACTATAATAAGATGTATTCATTTGTATGAATACATTTGTATATGTGTGTGTGCATAATATAAAATGTTATATGCAAGTTTTATATACCTGTATCTGATCATTCTCATTTTAGTAATCTTAATTTCTCCAGTAATTAGCATCATATGGTTAATTGTACCTTCAATATGGCTATGTTCCTAAGAAAATATAAGAAACAGTCTGGCAAATCATCATGCACCTGTGTATCCTTCTTCCATGGATGAAGGACCAGAACTGAAATAGATTTCACACTGAGACCTTAGCATAAAATGACTGCAACATTCAAGACTGATTTTTATCTTGGGCTTGACTCTCAGTAGTTTCTAGTTTACTTATCATGGAAAAAATATATAAATATACAAATTAAGAAGCCCCAATACTTAGATGATTGTAGTCATTTTTAGCATTTATTGATTCTTCTCTTGACATCAGTATTACGTTGTTAATACCTTTGTAGGCTATAACTTTGATTTTAATCTACTTTCCAATTCAAAGTGCTACAATTGCAAAATGATCTGTTAGAGATTCCCACTTTAGAAAGAAGGCATATATTTGAAATTCCTCTCAAATGGTTGTTTGACAAGTTAATTTGTTGTTCATTAGTTGGTTCACTGGTGTTTGGTTGATTTGCTGTTGTCTTATTTTTCTTCTATTTTGCAAGAGGGTATTCACAAGGTGTGTTAAATGCCAGCCGATTTAATAGATTTCATGAGGTGAGCCTTCCTTGGAAACATTAAGGTCTCATTAGAATACTCATCTGGAGACTGAAAAATATAATTCTGGCAAAAGTGAAAGTTATTTTTTAAAACAAAATAAGGAGAATGCAGGCTTTTGTGTCAGTCCGACAGATTACAAACTCCAACATTCTAGAATCTAAGAATAAACATAATGTTGACAAGTTTTTATAACAATTCTAATCTTGATTTCCTCAGAAGTAATGTAAGGAGGAGGATATCAGCTTTATGGGGGCTTCTCTGGGGGCAGTAAAGAACCTACCTGTGACGCAGGAGACCGGGTTCCATCCCTGGGTTGGAAATGCCCCTAGAGAGGGAAATGGCAACCCACTCCAGGATATTTTTTTTTGGCCTCTTTTTACGTTTTTATTTATTAATTTTGATCTATTTATTTTCATTCATCTTCATTCTTTGACCTGTGTGGGCCTCCCGTTGCAGTAGCCTCTCTCATTGCAGAATACCAGCTCTGGGCACTTGTACTCCAGAGCACTGCCTTGTAATTGGACACACTGGTCAAGCCACTCCATGGCACATGGGATCTTCCCGGACCAGGAATCAAACCGGTGCCCTCTGCACTGAAAGGCGGACTCTTCACCCATTGGACCACCAGGGAAGCCCCACTCCAGTATTCTTGCCTGGAGAATTCCATGGAGTTTTTGTGAGAGTTAGAAATAATATAAAATACCTGATACTCAGTAAATCAATAAAGGATAATAAATAACACATATTATGGTAACATATGTATTTAAACATTGCAATTATTACCTGAATATGAAAAGTTATGGTTGGTAAATTTATGTCTTATATATTTGGCTTAAATGATTATCCTTAATTAGGTTTATGAATATATATATATATGTATATATATTCATTTATTTTGTTTATAGTATAATCCTTTCTAGAATTAGAATCTTAGGGATTTTAAATTAATATATTAAATATGACAGCACTGTCTTTAAATAGCTCGTGAACAGATGATTGAAAATTTTAAATGATTATTTAAAGCATTCATTATTTAATCCTCCGACATAAAGTCCAAATATGGCTAGTTTTCCTAAGCTATACATGGTAAATGTTTGTATTACTGTTAGTTGCTCAGTCATGTCTGCCTCTTTGTCACCCAGATTCATCTGTCCATGGAATTCTCCAGGTAAGAATGCTGGAATGGGTAGCCTTTCCGTTCTCCGGGGGATCTTCTCAACCCAGGGATCGAACCTGGGTCTCCCACATTGTGGGCAAAATCTTTACCTCTGAGCCACCACAGAAGCCCATCCATTCATTTAACAATTATTCATTAACCTCATCTGTGAAAAGTTTTGTGTTTAAAATTCCTATATGACTTCCATTTTTGTTTAGGAACAGATACTGAGCAACAAAGAGTGAAATTATTAAGAACTGTAGGAAATGTTAATAAAGCAATGCAGGATGTTATGAGAAGTTTATAATGAAGGGTCTGACATAACTTGAGAGGATAGATAAGGCTCCTTTAAAGAAAATATAAATGAATTGAACTAAGAACAATTTGTAGGTATTAATCGGGTGAAATGTGAGTGTGTGTCAAGGAAGGACCTGTGTGGGCCTCCCGTTGCAGTAGCCTCTCTCATTGCAGAATACCAGCTCTGGGCACTTGTACTCCAGAGCACTGCCTTGTAATTGGACACACTGGTCAAGCCACTCCATGGCACATGGGATCTTCCCGGACCAGGAATCAAACCGGTGCCCTCTGCACTGAAAGGCGGACTCTTCACCCATTGGACCACCAGGGAAGCCCCACTCCAGTATTCTTGCCTGGAGAATTCCATGGAGTTTTTGTGAGAGTTAGAAATAATATAAAATACCTGATACTCAGTAAATCAATAAAGGATAATAAATAACACATATTATGGTAACATATGTATTTAAACATTGCAATTATTACCTGAATATGAAAAGTTATGGTTGGTAAATTTATGTCTTATATATTTGGCTTAAATGATTATCCTTAATTAGGTTTATGAATATATATATATATGTATATATATTCATTTATTTTGTTTATAGTATAATCCTTTCTAGAATTAGAATCTTAGGGATTTTAAATTAATATATTAAATATGACAGCACTGTCTTTAAATAGCTCGTGAACAGATGATTGAAAATTTTAAATGATTATTTAAAGCATTCATTATTTAATCCTCCGACATAAAGTCCAAATATGGCTAGTTTTCCTAAGCTATACATGGTAAATGTTTGTATTACTGTTAGTTGCTCAGTCATGTCTGCCTCTTTGTCACCCAGATTCATCTGTCCATGGAATTCTCCAGGTAAGAATGCTGGAATGGGTAGCCTTTCCGTTCTCCGGGGGATCTTCTCAACCCAGGGATCGAACCTGGGTCTCCCACATTGTGGGCAAAATCTTTACCTCTGAGCCACCACAGAAGCCCATCCATTCATTTAACAATTATTCATTAACCTCATCTGTGAAAAGTTTTGTGTTTAAAATTCCTATATGACTTCCATTTTTGTTTAGGAACAGATACTGAGCAACAAAGAGTGAAATTATTAAGAACTGTAGGAAATGTTAATAAAGCAATGCAGGATGTTATGAGAAGTTTATAATGAAGGGTCTGACATAACTTGAGAGGATAGATAAGGCTCCTTTAAAGAAAATATAAATGAATTGAACTAAGAACAATTTGTAGGTATTAATCGGGTGAAATGTGAGTGTGTTGTCAAGGGAATTCTAGGCCAAGGTACAAAAATGGGCCAATGTCTTGAGGTAGAAAGAATAGCAAGGTTGAAGAGTTAACTCACCCAGGCAAATGTAACTGGGACGCAGAGCAAGGTTTAGAGTTGTGTCATTTTTTAAGACAGAAGAACTATGTAAATATATATGTGCATAAATATATGTATGTGTGTATTCTTGGTATAGTCCCATTGCTAGTTATTACAAATACCTCCTTCCACTAGCTGCTTTCCTTTCTTTTCTCATACTGTTATCTTTCCAATGCAGTACGATTCATCACATTCTTTCCATGGGGTTGTTTAGAAGCTTTTGACTTACCTTTAATACAGAGATCGTATGGAAATTATATTGTTGTTTAGTTGTCAAGTTGTGTCTGACTCTTTTGCAACACCATGGACTGTAGTCCCCTAGGCTTCTCTGTCCATGGGATTTCTCAGGCAAGAATACTGGAGTGGGTTGCTATTTCCTTCTCCAGAGGATCTTCCCACCAGAGGGACTAAACCCACGTCTCCTTCCTAGCAAGTGGACCCTTTACTACTGAGCCAGCAGGGAAGCACCATGGAAATTATAAACCTTGAATAAATACTATCTGAACACTTGGGTTCACCATATTCATCCACCAGCTTTTGCTCGCAGCTCCTCCATTTGTTGTTGTAGTGCTGTGAGTTGCTCCTAGGCTATAACTCTTTCACTTGCAGCCATATGATTCGCTGGCCAACCTCAGCCTACAGACAGCGCATCCCTCTTCCACGCGTTATGCACACACACCCATTCACACAGCCTCAAGAACTTCCACACACATGTCCTCGTATTCCACACTCAGGCACAAACTTAAATGATTACTCACACACTGCAGGACTCTCATACACAAACACACACTCCCACTCTGATAAATATACTCACACGCACACATGGGATTCTCTAGTTTAGAGCAAGTGAGAAATTATCACTCTTAGTTTTTCCCTTAAACATCTTAACGATCCCTTCACCTATGAAATCACATAGATTTTGATGGTTGCCTCCCTGTAGGAAATCTATTTCATCCCCTGCTCGAGTGCATCGGCTGACATTGTCAGAGAAACCATTATGGTTAAAGCATCAGCTATTTTCCAAAATGGGCCAATGCTGAGGAAAAGAGTATTATTAGGACATGAAGCAGAAGGCGAAAGAAAGTGTTCATGCACTACATTTGCTACAAATGAGCAAAATTGAATTGCATAGGCAGTTCCTGTTATACTGTTGATTAAATAAACTAATGACCTTTCCTGAGACCTAGACAACACTTTAAAATATCTTCTATAAAGGAAAGTGTGCCATGATTTCCAAAGAACGGATTTACAGGTCAACTTTTTATATTGAAATAAGTATGTTCTAATTCTTTGGTTCCCCATGGGGTTGTTTAGAAGCTTTTGACTTACCTTTAATACAGAGATCGTATGGAAATTATATTGTTGTTTAGTTGTCAAGTTGTGTCTGACTCTTTTGCAACACCATGGACTGTAGTCCCCTAGGCTTCTCTGTCCATGGGATTTCTCAGGCAAGAATACTGGAGTGGGTTGCTATTTCCTTCTCCAGAGGATCTTCCCACCAGAGGGACTAAACCCACGTCTCCTTCCTAGCAAGTGGACCCTTTACTACTGAGCCAGCAGGGAAGCACCATGGAAATTATAAACCTTGAATAAATACTATCTGAACACTTGGGTTCACCATATTCATCCACCAGCTTTTGCTCGCAGCTCCTCCATTTGTTGTTGTAGTGCTGTGAGTTGCTCCTAGGCTATAACTCTTTCACTTGCAGCCATATGATTCGCTGGCCAACCTCAGCCTACAGACAGCGCATCCCTCTTCCACGCGTTATGCACACACACCCATTCACACAGCCTCAAGAACTTCCACACACATGTCCTCGTATTCCACACTCAGGCACAAACTTAAATGATTACTCACACACTGCAGGACTCTCATACACAAACACACACTCCCACTCTGATAAATATACTCACACGCAAAATGGGATTCTCTAGTTTAGAGCAAGTGAGAAATTATCACTCTTAGTTTTTCCCTTAAACATCTTAACGATCCCTTCACCTATGAAATCACATAGATTTTGATGGTTGCCTCCCTGTAGGAAATCTATTTCATCCCCTGCTCGAGTGCATCGGCTGACATTGTCAGAGAAACCATTATGGTTAAAGCATCAGCTATTTTCCAAAATGGGCCAATGCTGAGGAAAAGAGTATTATTAGGACATGAAGCAGAAGGCGAAAGAAAGTGTTCATGCACTACATTTGCTACAAATGAGCAAAATTGAATTGCATAGGCAGTTCCTGTTATACTGTTGATTAAATAAACTAATGACCTTTCCTGAGACCTAGACAACACTTTAAAATATCTTCTATAAAGGAAAGTGTGCCATGATTTCCAAAGAACGGATTTACAGGTCAACTTTTTTATATTGAAATAAGTATGTCCCAAAATAAACTAATTACGCTCTCAAAAGTATTCATTAAATACTTAACAAGCCTACTTCTTTGTCATTCAACTCGGAATATTAATTATCAAGGTGTTGTTTATGTTTAGGAAGGAACATATAGAGATAACAAATAAATAGGGGTAGAAGAAAGGGCATGTGTTTGCTGAACTCGAGGAAAGATAGGTGCCAATTTCTATTCCTAAAACATCCCCCGTATTCATGTCTTTGCCGGGCCTTTTGAATTTACTGTATGGATTTCATGACAGGTGTAAACACCAAGGTTAAACAGGACGGACAATTCAGCCAGCACTGCATGGTAGATTGTTCCTGGAATGTTTGCCTTTGTTCTTTTGTTTGCTCTTGGTTAAGAGTAGAGCCCTCGAGGTTCACCAAGATACGTCCTAGAGTCTGTTCTCCTTCCAGCTTATCACCTGACTGCTCAGATTGTACAGTGTAATTAAAAGTCAGAGCTAGCTTCTGGGATATCTGCTGTGATGAAGGAGCCATCTGAAATTAGGACTTAAATAATGAAGGGTTCAGGGACACGGAGGCCGGTATTTGTTATGCATTTTAATAGCAGAAGTTTGCAGATAATTGGAGGCTAACTAAACCCCTTGGACACATTTCAAGTCACATCAGTTAATTTTGCTCCCCAAGGAACCTGATAGGACATCCAGCTTAGTACTGCCCCTATCATAGAGCAAGTGAGAAATTATCACTCTTAGTTTTTCCCTTAAACATCTTAACGATCCCTTCACCTATGAAATCACATAGATTTTGATGGTTGCCTCCTGTAGGAAATCTATTTCATCCCCTGCTCGAGTGCATCGGCTGACATTGTCAGAGAAACCATTATGGTTAAAGCATCAGCTATTTTCCAAAATGGGCCAATGCTGAGGAAAAGAGTATTATTAGGACATGAAGCAGAAGGCGAAAGAAAGTGTTCATGCACTACATTTGCTACAAATGAGCAAAATTGAATTGCATAGGCAGTTCCTGTTATACTGTTGATTAAATAAACTAATGACCTTTCCTGAGACCTAGACAACACTTTAAAATATCTTCTATAAAGGAAAGTGTGCCATGATTTCCAAAGAACGGATTTACAGGTCAACTTTTTTATATTGAAATAAGTATGTCCCAAAATAAACTAATTACGCTCTCAAAAGTATTCATTAAATACTTAACAAGCCTACTTCTTTGTCATTCAACTCGGAATATTAATTATCAAGGTGTTGTTTATGTTTAGGAAGGAACATATAGAGATAACAAATAAATAGGGGTAGAAGAAAGGGCATGTGTTTGCTGAACTCGAGGAAAGATAGGTGCCAATTTCTATTCCTAAAACATCCCCCGTATTCATGTCTTTGCCGGGCCTTTTGAATTTACTGTATGGATTTCATGACAGGTGTAAACACCAAGGTTAAACAGGACGGACAATTCAGCCAGCACTGCATGGTAGATTGTTCCTGGAATGTTTGCCTTTGTTCTTTTGTTTGCTCTTGGTTAAGAGTAGAGCCCTCGAGGTTCACCAAGATACGTCCTAGAGTCTGTTCTCCTTCCAGCTTATCACCTGACTGCTCAGATTGTACAGTGTAATTAAAAGTCAGAGCTAGCTTCTGGGATATCTGCTGTGATGAAGGAGCCATCTGAAATTAGGACTTAAATAATGAAGGGTTCAGGGACACGGAGGCCGGTATTTGTTATGCATTTTAATAGCAGAAGTTTGCAGATAATTGGAGGCTAACTAAACCCCTTGGACACATTTCAAGTCACATCAGTTAATTTTGCTCCCCAAGGAACCTGATAGGACATCCAGCTTAGTACTGCTTTTTTCTATCTTAATTACCACATTGAGTTGTGCTAATATAGAGTTACTTTGGAGACATGTCTGACGATTATAACCAGGCAAACATTGTTGGCATTTGTTTTCGAGTTTATGTGCCCAGAGTCTTATCCAACTTGAAATAATAATTGTCAATTTACAAATAAATTGAAATATTTTGAAATTATTGCAATGCCAGTCAACTATACAATTGATTTAAATGTATGCTTATTGAATATTGAGACAATTTCAAAGTATAAAAATGACAACTGAAGTGTTATTTCAAAGAATAGATTTGGGGGCTTCCCTGGAGCTCTGGTGGGTAAAGAGTCCACCTTGCAGTGTAAGGGACACCAGTTCAATCCCTGGCCTGAGAAGATCCCACAGGCTGCAGAGCGGCTGGACAGGCATGTCTAATTGGGAGCCAGCGCTCTGGAGTGCGTGCACCCAGAGCTGGTGCTCTGCAGTCAGAGAGGCCACTGCAATGGGAGGCCCACACATGCCAAAGAATAAAGATGGATGAAAATAAATAAAAATTTAAACCTAAAAAAAGAATAGATTTACCTGTTTTCATAGTTTCAATATTCAATTGATTCTAAGCCATTATGTGCTAGATCCAGCTTATAAACATGTGCTCAGCTGGAATGTACCAAATTTGTAAACGATGAGGAAATCCAGAAGCAAGTTAGTTTAACCCTGAGGAGCATTGTATATTCTTCTTTAGAGTTTTAGTCAGTAAATAGTATAAATTTCACTTACTACACTTAAGAAATTTCATTCTTAAGAGTCACTGCTGTGAATGAGCCCTCGAGGTTCCAAGATACCAGTCTTTTTAATCACCTGACTGCTCAGATTGTACAGTGTAATTAAAAGTCAGAGCTAGCTTCTGGGATATCTGCTGTGATGAAGGAGCCATCTGAAATTAGGACTTAAATAATGAAGGGTTCAGGGACACGGAGGCCGGTATTTGTTATGCATTTTAATAGCAGAAGTTTGCAGATAATTGGAGGCTAACTAAACCCCTTGGACACATTTCAAGTCACATCAGTTAATTTTGCTCCCCAAGGAACCTGATAGGACATCCAGCTTAGTACTGCTTTTTTCTATCTTAATTACCACATTGAGTTGTGCTAATATAGAGTTACTTTGGAGACATGTCTGACGATTATAACCAGGCAAACATTGTTGGCATTTGTTTTCGAGTTTATGTGCCCAGAGTCTTATCCAACTTGAAATAATAATTGTCAATTTACAAATAAATTGAAATATTTTGAAATTATTGCAATGCCAGTCAACTATACAATTGATTTAAATGTATGCTTATTGAATATTGAGACAATTTCAAAGTATAAAAATGACAACTGAAGTGTTATTTCAAAGAATAGATTTGGGGGCTTCCCTGGAGCTCTGGTGGGTAAAGAGTCCACCTTGCAGTGTAAGGGACACCAGTTCAATCCCTGGCCTGAGAAGATCCCACAGGCTGCAGAGCGGCTGGACAGGCATGTCTAATTGGGAGCCAGCGCTCTGGAGTGCGTGCACCCAGAGCTGGTGCTCTGCAGTCAGAGAGGCCACTGCAATGGGAGGCCCACACATGCCAAAGAATAAAGATGGATGAAAATAAATAAAAATTTAAACCTAAAAAAAGAATAGATTTACCTGTTTTCATAGTTTCAATATTCAATTGATTCTAAGCCATTATGTGCTAGATCCAGCTTATAAACATGTGCTCAGCTGGAATGTACCAAATTTGTAAACGATGAGGAAATCCAGAAGCAAGTTAGTTTAACCCTGAGGAGCATTGTATATTCTTCTTTAGAGTTTTAGTCAGTAAATAGTATAAATTTCACTTACTACACTTAAGAAATTCCTAAGATGAAGACATTCTTAAGATATTTTGTAAAATAATTTGCAAAGCAGATCACAAAACCTTGGGAGCCAATACATTTGAAATAACAACAGCAGATTTACTGGAGTGCAAATTTTGATTATAAGACTAATGTATTATTTGAATTTTGATGAATATTTTTCAAAAGTCTTCTCTGATAAATTTTTATAATTTTAAAGAATTATTTTTGTAACTTAAAATATTTTACCTCCATTGCAGAATAACATGTTTTAGCCTAAAATTAAATTGACAGTTGTTCAGCTGAATAATCTCAAAATTGTTTTCATAGTTTGTTAATATGCAATTATGATAGCTCATCAGAAGTCTTGTATCTCACGAGACCCAGGAATGAACCCTACCTTCCTATGAGCCCCTGATTTCCTTCCTTCACTTCCAAAAAAGTAACAAGAAAGAAATACTATATGAATATAAAGCCTGCAGATGCATTAGTTTTTAGCTTATGATGTTATTATTTTGTTCTCTCCTTAAGCATGTGAAATATCATATTTTCGTGGTGGTAGTTTTGTCACTAAGTCGTGTCCAGTCCTGTGACCCCATGGCCGATAACCCACCAAGCTTCTCTAGCCATGAGATTTTCCAGACAAGAAAAAAATCATATTTTAATAGTGTTTCTATATACCACAGGGCACCCTTTGTTTTAAGGTAATTAGGTATAAGCAGAATAGTTACTGAGTGAGATAAAGCACTAAATTGAAACACACACATACATACTACTGAAATGATCTACGTAATCCTTTCCAGTATATTCAATAGTGGACACAAATGAATAATCCTGCCTGCAGATTAGATCTGCACACCAAATACAATGCTTATAGGAAAATAACCACAAAGAACATAGCAAAAATTGCAAGAGGAAGTGGATTTCAGAAAAATTATGTACACCTGAGTCCAAATACTACCTCAGTGTGAGTTTGGAAAATTACATAGTCCTTAATGTTCAATTTTCTCATTTGGAAAAAAAATGAGTAAAAATACTCAGTGCAGGGAATTGTTAGAACTTTAATGAAATGCTGATGGAAAACTCATGAATAATGTGTCAATCACTTTTTCTCTTCTAGATAATAAATATTCTCTATATAAAAATAAGAACTTCAGAAATTAGAGGACATATAAGAGATTTATTTTTGTAAGCCGTTTTTTTTTCAAAAGACTGTATCTAAAATACTGTTCATAAAAGGGTGAAAAATAGCTTTTACTTTGGAAGTTCTCCAGTCAAGGAATTTTCCCACTTCACTGGTGAGAAGTCTTCATGAAGCACCTTGTACTTAACCGTATTATCTCAGGCTGAAATTCTCTCATCTCTCCACAACTGATCTGGAGAAAAAATGCCATCATTCCCTGTACAGAAGCACTTTGCACACTCAGTCAATGTTATTTGGACACTTCTAAACTATCTACAATTCTGGCTGAAAACTTCTTAAATAAGAGAATAACAACTTCAGGGAAAAGTCATAACAACAACAAACAAAACTAAATAAAACTGACATCCTTCTTGATATCAGAGACATAAATACCAGAGCCACAAATCAAAGAAGGAACATGGGTAAATGTATTTGTAAAAGTAATGTGTGGGCATGACTCCATGCCTTAAGCTGTGAAATATCGTATTTTCGTGGTGGTAGTTTTGTCACTAAGTCGTGTCCAGTCCTGTGACCCCATGGCCGATAACCCACCAAGCTTCTCTAGCCATGAGATTTTCCAGACAAGAAAAAAATCATATTTTAATAGTGTTTCTATATACCACAGGGCACCCTTTGTTTTAAGGTAATTAGGTATAAGCAGAATAGTTACTGAGTGAGATAAAGCACTAAATTGAAACACACACATACATACTACTGAAATGATCTACGTAATCCTTTCCAGTATATTCAATAGTGGACACAAATGAATAATCCTGCCTGCAGATTAGATCTGCACACCAAATACAATGCTTATAGGAAAATAACCACAAAGAACATAGCAAAAATTGCAAGAGGAAGTGGATTTCAGAAAAATTATGTACACCTGAGTCCAAATACTACCTCAGTGTGAGTTTGGAAAATTACATAGTCCTTAATGTTCAATTTTCTCATTTGGAAAAAATGAGTAAAAATACTCAGTGCAGGGAATTGTTAGAACTTTAATGAAATGCTGATGGAAAACTCATGAATAATGTGTCAATCACTTTTTCTCTTCTAGATAATAAATATTCTCTATATAAAAATAAGAACTTCAGAAATTAGAGGACATATAAGAGATTTATTTTTGTAAGCCGTTTTTTTTTTTTCAAAAAGACTGTATCTAAAATACTGTTCATAAAAGGGTGAAAAATAGCTTTTACTTTGGAAGTTCTCCAGTCAAGGAATTTTCCCACTTCACTGGTGAGAAGTCTTCATGAAGCACCTTGTACTTAACCGTATTATCTCAGGCTGAAATTCTCTCATCTCTCCACAACTGATCTGGAGAAAAAATGCCATCATTCCCTGTACAGAAGCACTTTGCACACTCAGTCAATGTTATTTGGACACTTCTAAACTATCTACAATTCTGGCTGAAAACTTCTTAAATAAGAGAATAACAACTTCAGGGAAAAGTCATAACAACAACAAACAAAACTAAATAAAACTGACATCCTTCTTGATATCAGAGACATAAATACCAGAGCCACAAATCAAAGAAGGAACATGGGTAAATGTATTTGTAAAAGTAATGTGTGGTCATGACTCCATGCCAACATAACTAGCTGAAAAGGTTAAAACAGTCACTGACATTTTGGATATTTTGGGGTTTTCTCTGATAGGAATATAGTATAACAGGATGGATATGGTAGGTTTTTTTTTTTTTTTTTTTTTTTGTACATGTATGTTCCCAATATGGTAGGTTTTGAATCAAACAGTTCTAGGTTTGACTTGTGGCTCCTCTGGTTTTTCTTTTTCATATTTAGACATTTTTTTAAATTTTTAATAATTATTTAGAATTTTTTAAATAAAGAAATACTTAGTAATTTCTCCAGTCATATATTTCAAGAAACACAACTATAAATCAAGTATCCTTCATTAATATACAGAAACATTTAAAGAGCTGACAAAATCGTAGATAAATACAAGACTGTTTATTAAAATATGTGTATATTATTAGACTTTAGTAATTCTGAAGAATATAGAACATTGCATATCTTATTTTTCTGGAAGGATATTCAAAAAAACACTGCCATTGTCACTTCGAAATTGAGGATCAATGAAGTGATACTTACCAGATCAACATTTTCCATCTATAAGCAACAGACTCTGTTTAATAAATCCAACAGATATTCCTAGGAAAAGCTATTGAAATTAATATAAAGAGAAAATTAAACTTGACCAAGTATATAATTGTATACTTGATCAGAATCCAGTAACAAAACAGAAAGAAAGATAGCAGCCAGACAGATATATACTTTTGGTATCTATATATTCATTTGGTATATAATTGGTAACTGTATATTTGGTATATATTTGGTAACTATATATTTATTTTAATAAAATATGTGTGATGAGTGCATTCATTTATTTATTTATTTGCATGTGAGATTCTGGACAGTGGAGTGCAAGAAGAATACTAAATCAGATAACTGATATGAGTCACTGCAGCACTGAAAGAGTTACTATAAGTAGGACAGAAGTACAAGCTGAGTTTCCATTTACACGGAACCGCTATCAGTGCTTTGTTCTGGAGCACAGGGATACAGCGTTTAGGAGGAAAAAGGCAAGGTTGATATTGTTTCAGCTGGCAAACAGGACACTCATATTATCCCTGTATGCTACCATATATTCAATATTTAAAACACCATTATTTTAGACTGTGTTGCTAAGCAAAAGGGTGAGATTTTGAATCCAGCTTAATTGTGTTTAAATACAATTCACAAATTTTGATAGCATAGATAAAGGTTAGGGTTTTCAATGCAAACATACTATGTACATGGTGAGGAGCCACCTTCATATTTCTATGTCATTATCTCAATGGATTATGAATATCATATATTTATTAAGCTGACAGGGCTAGAATTGAAGCCTGTGGATTGAAGAGCCAGTATATCAAAATGCATAAGCTTGAATGTTAACCCACGTTCATCAACGTGACAGATGGCTTCCAGGACCGTTCCTTCACTCAGTGGTATCACCGGTATAGTTCCAGCAGAATGGTACTGCATGGTGGTAACTCTCATGGCTGCTTTGTGTACATTTCAGAAAAAGCCACACAAATATATAAAATCATTAAAGGCTTTTTGAATTGCTATGACTTTAAAAAACATATTTGCTGGTGGAGTGTTGATATTTTTCTATTGGGTATTAACCAAAATTCGTAAGGCATTAGGTTATTTATTAAGCAGAGATGCAGTGCCCACTGCACTAGTCAGACATCGTAGCTGAAGCATGAGGAAGTGTCGCCTCTCTCATTCATTTCTGTAATCATGCTGGTGGAGCCCTAGGAAGAATATCTGAAAATTGTATATTGATATTCTGTACTCTCAATTGATTTTTGGCTTATTTGTTTAATTAACAAGTATTAATTAAATATTTAAATGATAAAAATATTGAGTTGACAAAAAATTTTGTCAGCATCAGAAAGCAGTCCATATGTACTTTCTTAGGTCCACTCAGTAGACTAGTTAACCATCTTATTCCCTCCAGAGAGGAGTATGGGTATGTCCTAAGTTGATTGGCTACATATTGCACAGTATAAAACACTGAAATGTGTAATGGAATCATTATAAGCATGAATATATATCTGTTTAACTACCTATCTTTTTAAGAATTTTGTCAGGGCAAAGATTGGAACCGCTATCAGTGCTTTGTTCTGGAGCACAGGGATACAGCGTTTAGGAGGAAAAAGGCAAGGTTGATATTGTTTCAGCTGGCAAACAGGACACTCATATTATCCCTGTATGCTACCATATATTCAATATTTAAAACACCATTATTTTAGACTGTGTTGCTAAGCAAAAGGGTGAGATTTTGAATCCAGCTTAATTGTGTTTAAATACAATTCACAAATTTTGATAGCATAGATAAAGGTTAGGGTTTTCAATGCAAACATACTATGTACATGGTGAGGAGCCACCTTCATATTTCTATGTCATTATCTCAATGGATTATGAATATCATATATTTATTAAGCTGACAGGGCTAGAATTGAAGCCTGTGGATTGAAGAGCCAGTATATCAAAATGCATAAGCTTGAATGTTAACCCACGTTCATCAACGTGACAGATGGCTTCCAGGACCGTTCCTTCACTCAGTGGTATCACCGGTATAGTTCCAGCAGAATGGTACTGCATGGTGGTAACTCTCATGGCTGCTTTGTGTACATTTCAGAAAAAGCCACACAAATATATAAAATCATTAAAGGCTTTTTGAATTGCTATGACTTTAAAAAACATATTTGCTGGTGGAGTGTTGATATTTTTCTATTGGGTATTAACCAAAATTCGTAAGGCATTAGGTTATTTATTAAGCAGAGATGCAGTGCCCACTGCACTAGTCAGACATCGTAGCTGAAGCATGAGGAAGTGTCGCCTCTCTCATTCATTTCTGTAATCATGCTGGTGGAGCCCTAGGAAGAATATCTGAAAATTGTATATTGATATTCTGTACTCTCAATTGATTTTTGGCTTATTTGTTTAATTAACAAGTATTAATTAAATATTTAAATGATAAAAATATTGAGTTGACAAAAAATTTTGTCAGCATCAGAAAGCAGTCCATATGTACTTTCTTAGGTCCACTCAGTAGACTAGTTAACCATCTTATTCCCTCCAGAGAGGAGTATGGGTATGTCCTAAGTTGATTGGCTACATATTGCACAGTATAAAACACTGAAATGTGTAAATGGAATCATTATAAGCATGAATATATATCTGTTTAACTACCTATCTAGAATTTGTAGCTTCCCAAGCAGCTCACTGGTAAAGAAGCCACCTGCCAATGCAAGAGATGCAGGTTCGATCCCTGGGTCAGGAAGATCTGCTGGAGGAGGAAAGGACATCCCATTCCAGTATTCTTGTGTGGAAAATTCTGTGGACAGAGGAGGCCGGCAGGCTAGCCCATGGGGTCACAAAGATTAGGACACTACTGAGTGACTAAGCACACTGCACACACTGGAATCTGTAGAAACACATATATACACACATACACATGTATCATACCCATATCTAGTTATCTGTCTCTATATCTACCTTTAGCTACATATGTAAAGAGAAAAGGAACATATAGTTTGCTCTGTTTGACTACACCTTATTTTGAAATGTTCCTTACTTAGAAGTTAAAAAGCAACAGCTGATGTTCCACACTCCCCATTTCATCTGTCATGGGTTATTTATTTTAGCCTTCATTTGCACTCTGTAACTGTTCTGGTACTGTCAGTCTAATAGTTGGCAATACAGGCCTACTGCTTCTTTCCCCTAGTACTGCCCTGAGAATTCCCCCAGACTACACCCTGTCTACATCATTGAAACTAGTCCCTTTATCAGTTGCTCTTCAAATGACCTAAATTGAGGATGTCATCTGTTTCCTGCCAGCTTGTTCATTGATCCAGGGAACTAATAGAGGGTTTTGATCAAAGGAATGACATAATCTGACATAAAAAAGGATTATTGTGCAGTTGTACCGAGAGTAGATAGAGAGGAGATTGAGGTGACAGGGGTTGAATTAGATGATTTAGAATGCTGTTGCTATAATCCAAGTAAAACATAGTGGTATAAGTTTAACTCTACAGGTCACGAGATACAGTCCTCTTTAAGGATACTTTTTAGAGAGGATTACAAATGAATTATTGAAATGTGGATATGAGACATAAGAAAAAGAATATAATCAGTAAGGGCATACAAAATGTTTAGTCTGAAAATATGAAGGGATGCAATTGTAAGTAGTTGAGATGGGTAAAATTATAAGAACTCTGGGTGGGTATATAATTGAGGGCTAAATTTAAGACACAGAAAGTTTGAGATGACTAACATATTCAAGAAAAGATTATGTCCATCACATTGCAGTTTGAATGGTCAATTGCTGAAACACAAGCAAAAGTACACTTGAAATGCAGTTAGTCATAGAAGTGCTGATATATGTACTCTAAAGATGGCTTCTGCTATTTTAAAAAGAGGTATAAATTTGTAGCCTAGCCATAGTTATCTGATTATTAAATTTAATGGATTTTATGTTTGATTAAGTTACTCAAACAAAACTATTAATTTCCTGTGGGTCTTAGCCTGTCATACTCTCACTTTCAGAAAATGTATGTTATGACATAATGTATATGATGATTTTGTACCTATATTTTCATTGTTAGAAATAAGAATCAGATATTTCTTCCTCTGTGATTTTAGAAATATATATGTCAACTACTCTACTTAGCTTGGCTTGGAAATCATGCCAGAGGCAGCATGAGGAGGAATCAACGAGTTATAACAAAGAAATCAGAGAGCAAATTAGTCATTGCAGGGTTAGTGTTGATGTTGGATGGATATGATTATGAATGGACACAATGGGATACTTCTTGAGATGAAATAGTTCCCTGGTGGCTTAGTGGTAAATTATCTGCCTGCTAGTGCAGGAGATGTGGATTTGATCCCTGGGTTGGGAAGATCCCCTGGAGTAGGAAGTGGCAGCCCACTCCAGTATTCTTGCCTGGGAAATCCCACGATCAGAGGAGCCTGACGGGCTACAGTCTGTGGGCTTGCAAAAGAGTCAGACATGACTCAGTGACTCACGACTCATGATTTCTACAGAAACAGTAGGAACAGCAAATATTTATTAATATACATCACCTACTATCTAAACCCTGAAGATACAGCGTGTCGACATTCTGCCTGCTTATTCTCTAGAGAGTGAAGATAGACAATACACAAATAAGAAGGGCTTAATGAAATAACAAGTATTAATAAGTGCTACAAAACCATAATGGGATTCAGAGATGAGTTCACTTCCTGTCCTGTGAGCTCAGTCTCCCCTTTGTGTCCCACTTTGCAGTCCCATGGATGGACTGTGGCCCTCCAGGCTCCTCTGTCCACGGAAATTTTCATGCAAGAGTACTGGAGTGGGTTGCCACTTCCTACTCCAGGGGATCTCCCTGACCCAGAGGTCTAATCCACGTCTCTGTGTCTCCTGTATTGACAGGCAGATTCATCACCACTAAAGTCATGTGGGAACAGTTCGCAAAGATGACATTTTGAATTACAGCTGAGAAGTTATTTACAGGCAAACTTCTCCAGGATCCAAGACTTGTGAAAGATCTGGGTTTAATACAGCCAGTTCCAATTGCATGTCTCTAGCGTCAAGCTATTCCTCAAGCTTGAGAGTCAGATTCCAAAAGTCAGTGGAGTCTTCCCTATAACACATGAAATTTTATGTAATTAAAAGGTTACAACTCTAAAATCTGGAGTCAGCTCACTTTGGCCCAAGTCCTAGTGTAAGTCGTTCCTGTCTACTAGGAACTACTTGAGGAAGTTCATCTAACTCTTTGCCTCAAAATTTCTCATTCTAAAACCAACATAATTGTACTTATTTCATAGGTTTTCTATGAGCATTACAAGAGATGATTGATATGTGTGAACCATATTGAAAGGTGCCTCATACAGAATAATTGTTGAAAATTTGATAGTTCTTATAATTATAAGCATGGTTCCAATGTATTTTACACATAGATGATTACTGAATATTGAAATGTTCATATCCAAAACCATAATTTCATTTATGTGACTCAAAACAAATTAGAGAAATGACAAAATATGAAGTATAAACAGCCAATTCATATATATGAAACAAGGTTCAGCTTCACTGGAATTCAAATAAATGCTTGTTTTAAAATAAAATATAGTTTTTACTAACCCAAGTATGGGAGTATTATAAAAGATAGAATAGTCTTAACTAGCATCCAATAAAATAAAACATTTAAGTTATGATATATTTATAGAGGAGAACAAACAGTAGTTAAAATAATATTTATTATACATTTTCAGAATTAGTAGCCTATAATTATATTGAAATGGTGAATAAGTAATTGAACTGTAATATTGTAAATTCAGAATAACCCAAAGTAATTAAAATATGAATAGAAAAATACATTATGGGGAAATAGTCCAAAGTGTAAATTTGCATGCTATTGGGCTTCCCCTGATGGTCCAGTGGGTAAGGACACTGCCTTGCAGTGCAAGGGGCACCGGTTCGATCCCTGGCCTGGGAAGATCCCACACACCGTGGAGCATCTGGACCGATGTGTCCAATTACCAAGCCGGAGCTCTGGCGTGCGTGTGCCCAGAGCTGGTGCTCTGCAACGACAGAGACCGCCGCGGTGGGAGGCCCACATGGGCCAAAGAACAAAGATGGCTGAAAATAGATAAATGAAAGACCAATAGAAGTAGCCCGCCAACCCCTCTCCCTCCCCACCCCACCCCCCAAAAAGATAAATAAATAAATAAATCTTTTTAAAAAAATTGCATGCTACTTGTTTCTGAAGAGCAACTTTTCCGCCATGTGTTAGATCCCTGGGTCAGGGAGATCCCCTGGAGAAGGAAGTGGAAACCCGCTCCAGTATTCTTGCCTGAAAATTTCTATGGACAGAGGAGCCTGGTGGGCTACAGACCATGGAATTGCAATTATTTCAAACTTTTCATTTTTATAAGTATATATAATTTTATACTAAGAAAAATACTAAAACATAAACCTGAAACATTTCCTTAAAATCTATAGGACTCCAGACATTTTAGATGAATTCACTTCTGCTTTGTTTATCAGGGTTCAGGTATTTCATGAAATCCTTTACTTCAGATTTTTATGATACGATACAAATTATTGTAGGTATTTTAAGCAAGGTAGGAATTAATGAAGGGAATTGTGTTTATGAAAGTGGTCAGAAAGTGTTCCACAGATGGATTCTTCTGTGGACATCCAGAATTGATGTGCCAGGGAAGCAACTCCTGAAGACAGCTGCCTCTCATATGCAGAGGGTGGAGAATGGGGGTCTGCAGTTCCAATTTCAAGGTCAGAGAGCCATAGTCACTCCAATGCTACTCGGAACCCACAGGGACATAGACAGGGTTGTGGCATGGTTTTATTGGTCACTAAGAGAGAAAGTTTTCATTTTTCTTCTCCAGGGTGTTGCATACGGTAGTAACTTTATATTATTTTTAATCATCAGCTTTGTAATGACTCTCAAAACTGTTGTTTTGGTAGAGCTGTGTCAGCTCACAATCACATGCCATCCTGGTCAATATCGGATATACCATGCAAGAAATATAAATTAAAATGAAGATTCCATTAAGTAATTTTGCCTAAATTATAACAGTCCCAGCAAAACTGCATTATATAATTATATATAATCATTTATCACTGATTCTATTACTAAGACATCACTGATTCTATCACTAAGATATCACTGATTCTGTTGAAAATTAATAAACAACCCTTCTTTGCAATACAGTCTATTAACATTCTTTTCTCAGCTGTGCTTTTATCTTGCTCTTTTCCTCTTTGTCTTATTTTGCCTCTCTCAACAGTTCCCTCCATATTGTGTCTTTAATTCTCTCTTAGGAAAGGTGTAGGAAGCCTCTAAGTTTCCCAGAATATCAGGATGAATTTTTTTATACTTCATCACTAATACCACCATTAGACACTTCACAATTATCCCCTTGTACTCCAGTATTCTTGCCTGAAAATTTCTATGGACAGAGGAGCCTGGTGGGCTACAGACCATGGAATTGCAATTATTTCAAACTTTTCATTTTTATAAGTATATATAATTTTATACTAAGAAAAATACTAAAACATAAACCTGAAACATTTCCTTAAAATCTATAGGACTCCAGACATTTTAGATGAATTCACTTCTGCTTTGTTTATCAGGGTTCAGGTATTTCATGAAATCCTTTACTTCAGATTTTTATGATACGATACAAATTATTGTAGGTATTTTAAGCAAGGTAGGAATTAATGAAGGGAATTGTGTTTATGAAAGTGGTCAGAAAGTGTTCCACAGATGGATTCTTCTGTGGACATCCAGAATTGATGTGCCAGGAAGCAACTCCTGAAGACAGCTGCCTCTCATATGCAGAGGGTGGAGAATGGGGGTCTGCAGTTCCAATTTCAAGGTCAGAGAGCCATAGTCACTCCAATGCTACTCGGAACCCACAGGGACATAGACAGGGTTGTGGCATGGTTTTATTGGTCACTAAGAGAGAAAGTTTTCATTTTTCTTCTCCAGGGTGTTGCATACGGTAGTAACTTTATATTATTTTTAATCATCAGCTTTGTAATGACTCTCAAAACTGTTGTTTTGGTAGAGCTGTGTCAGCTCACAATCACATGCCATCCTGGTCAATATCGGATATACCATGCAAGAAATATAAATTAAAATGAAGATTCCATTAAGTAATTTTGCCTAAATTATAACAGTCCCAGCAAAACTGCATTATATAATTATATATAATCATTTATCACTGATTCTATTACTAAGACATCACTGATTCTATCACTAAGATATCACTGATTCTGTTGAAAATTAATAAACAACCCTTCTTTGCAATACAGTCTATTAACATTCTTTTCTCAGCTGTGCTTTTATCTTGCTCTTTTCCCTCTTTGTCTTATTTTGCCTCTCTCAACAGTTCCCTCCATATTGTGTCTTTAATTCTCTCTTAGGAAAGGTGTAGGAAGCCTCTAAGTTTCCCAGAATATCAGGATGAATTTTTTTATACTTCATCACTAATACCACCATTAGACACTTCACAATTATCCCCTTGTACTCCAGGTATCTTTCTTAAATTTACTGTATTCTGAGTTCTCCCAGGTGTTCAGGGGTCCTTTTATATATAATGCCCTTCCCAACAAGTAAACTTGACCTGAGGGTAGCTAAAGTCTTATCTTCCACATTAAACTTTTGAGATCTCACTAAATAAAATGACACTTCACCTCCTCCATAAAAAATATAGCAATTTTTTCAGCATCTTCTTAACTTTGGGCTAAAGGCAGTATGGCTAACAGTCCACTGATTTCTGGCATTGATTCAGCTGGCTGATCAGGTGTAAAGGTGGCAGTCTCCTTCTCCCTTCATCGCTTCATGCGTACACATGAAGTCTAAAAAAAGGAAAGTTTTTTCAGTACACAAACTCTCCTCTTCAGTCATTGGGCTTGACAATAACCATTTCCTGCTAAAGCCAGCTGGTATGTTCTGAAAACCATTAATTGGTATCAACATATTCATTGTTTCATTAGTTTTTAATTGACTTTAAAATTACATATAATTTAAAGATATTTCAAATCACTTATATTTACAGACTTGTTATAGGCAGCCATGTTTGAGAATTATACTATAAAACATGATATGTAAATATTCAATATTTTTCTAACATATTTTCTAAGTATTGTCGCATTCATAACTGGTTTATTAAAATTTTAAGAGAGCCATACAAATTACAGGTATTTATACATGCTTAAATGATTCTCAACATAAATGAACTTCCAGTCATTCTTAATATATTTTTTCCTCAAGATCTACTAGTTCTAAAAACTCTTATGTGTGCCCAAAATGCATTTGGTGTGAAAGAATTGATTTTACCTCAACTATATGTCCTTTTCCATTCCATAAATAGTTGTGATATATTATGATTTTTTTTCCTAAAAAAAATTTGCGCTTATTTATTTATTTTGGTTGTTCTGGGTCTTCATTGCTGTGTAGGCTTTTCTCTAGTTGTGAGCAGGGATGACTCTTTATTGTAGTGCATCTTACTGTAGTGTATGATTTTTTTTTGACCATGGTTACAATATACAGCATGTGGCAATCTTAGTTCCCTTACCAGGGGTCGAACCCATGTCCCCTGCATTGGGAGCATGGACCCTTAATCACTGGACCACCGAGGAAGTCCTTGTTGAGACTTTCATCAGTATCTGGCATGATTTCAATGCTACAAAATTTTCATCTGAAAACTAGTTTTGATCAAATCATTCACCAGGGTCAACAATAAAAATAGGTATTAATGCCTACTAGATGCTGTTCCACGTTCTAATTTTTTGTTTATAAGTATTTTCCAGCCCTGTAGTAATGTTTCTACTTAGAAAATGCTTATAGTATTCTCATAGTTCTTAGGGATCGGAAAAATAGGATGTCATAGTTTATCGTAGCATCCAATGATTTTATTTTTCTTTATTCATCATCCTAGATACCATTTTCTAAATTGTGAATCAGCAGTTAAATGATGTTGCTCTATTTTTTCACAGGAGATTTTTTTTTATACCACTAAATACAACTCTAGAGCCTAGAGTTGTTTCTACATTGTTTTTTATTCATTATAGCACATAGAGAATTTTAATTACCACATAGAATGTGGGTTCCCCCCAAGGGCACACACTGTGGATAATGTTTAAATATAATCATAGTAAATCTTCTTATCCTTATTAGTTAAAACATCCATCATTAAAACTTTGGATTTTCCTGAAATACTATTCCTTCCAGATCTCATTTCAGAAAAGTCATGCATGAAGGGAACAATAATAAAACCGGTCCAAAAATTTTTTTAGTTAAAAGTTATGAAGACGTTTTCATAGTCTGCCACTTAGTATTGTCTCTGCAAGCCAAGGACATTTTTTATGATTTTAGAGTTATCTGATTTATTGTTTATAATATAGGGAAGTTCATTTATTCTCCAGATATCTGAGCCTTAAATATCTTGGTGAGATTTTTATGATTTGTCCAACAAATTAAAAAACATTTCAGGAAGAATAAAACAGAAATAAAAGGAGTCTGAAGATTATAAGAATATAGTTCAATTAAAGTAACTTTAACAGGACTATACGTATGGAACAATGAGCCATCCATCTTTGATTTATGTGTTTAACAACAATAACCCATAGAAAAGTTCTAGCTTTTCTTATCCAAACACATTAAGAAATTATAAATGGAGTGAACAGTTAAGTGTGTCCAGTTTACTAAATACTAATGATAAATAAGCACAGAAAAAGTAGATACTTTTAGTTGAAAAGTAAGAACTTATAACATTATTAGATTTAAAGACACTATATTTAAAGCTCCACAAAACCATCAGAAAGTTTAGAATTGCATAAAATATAAAATATTAAAATTTTGGATGACTCTGAAGAACTGTAAAACTACAGCTGAAATATGCAGTGTTATGATGTTAATAATCTTGGGTAGGAGAGCAACCAGCGTCCACCTGTTTGTCCATTAACAACAAGGATTCCCAAGCCTTTTGTTTGTTTGTTTCCCCAAGCCTTTTTAAAAAGTAAGTTACACTTCCGTTTCACCTGATGAGTCACCTGATAAAATGAGTTCATTTATTTTAATGATGTGTGTACAGCAATCTCTGAAAGATAAAACCTCCGTGAGCATTGTGATATCCTAGGTAGAAATATGGTATTCCTGACAGCAAGCTAGTAATCAAGCTTTGCAAAGCTATGACTCAAAAATTTGTATTATTATTTTTTTCCTCTTGTGAACATTTCCAATTTAAATAAGTTAAAACTTTTCCAGGGCACACACTGTGGATAATGTTTAAATATAATCATAGTAAATCTTCTTATCCTTATTAGTTAAAACATCCATCATTAAAACTTTGGATTTTCCTGAAATACTATTCCTTCCAGATCTCATTTCAGAAAAGTCATGCATGAAGGGAACAATAATAAAACCGGTCCAAAAATTTTTTTAGTTAAAAGTTATGAAGACGTTTTCATAGTCTGCCACTTAGTATTGTCTCTGCAAGCCAAGGACATTTTTTATGATTTTAGAGTTATCTGATTTATTGTTTATAATATAGGGAAGTTCATTTATTCTCCAGATATCTGAGCCTTAAATATCTTGGTGAGATTTTTATGATTTGTCCAACAAATTAAAAAACATTTCAGGAAGAATAAAACAGAAATAAAAGGAGTCTGAAGATTATAAGAATATAGTTCAATTAAAGTAACTTTAACAGGACTATACGTATGGAACAATGAGCCATCCATCTTTGATTTATGTGTTTAACAACAATAACCCATAGAAAAGTTCTAGCTTTTCTTATCCAAACACATTAAGAAATTATAAATGGAGTGAACAGTTAAGTGTGTCCAGTTTACTAAATACTAATGATAAATAAGCACAGAAAAAGTAGATACTTTTAGTTGAAAAGTAAGAACTTATAACATTATTAGATTTAAAGACACTATATTTAAAGCTCCACAAAACCATCAGAAAGTTTAGAATTGCATAAAATATAAAATATTAAAATTTTGGATGACTCTGAAGAACTGTAAAACTACAGCTGAAATATGCAGTGTTATGATGTTAATAATCTTGGGTAGGAGAGCAACCAGCGTCCACCTGTTTGTCCATTAACAACAAGGATTCCCAAGCCTTTTGTTTGTTTGTTTCCCCAAGCCTTTTTAAAAAGTAAGTTACACTTCCGTTTCACCTGATGAGTCACCTGATAAAATGAGTTCATTTATTTTAATGATGTGTGTACAGCAATCTCTGAAAGATAAAACCTCCGTGAGCATTGTGATATCCTAGGTAGAAATATGGTATTCCTGACAGCAAGCTAGTAATCAAGCTTTGCAAAGCTATGACTCAAAAATTTGTATTATTATTTTTTTCCTCTTGTGAACATTTCCAATTAAATATAAAGATTTTCTTTTGCTTCACATGGTCGTTTGAAATTGGTATTTCATCATTTTTGTATTGCTGTACTGACTCTGGGTTATTTAGCATTTGTTAGTAATTTCCATCTTGACCTTTCCCAGGTTTTGCTATTTATTAGGTGTTTTTGCACTATTGCAGAGATGACTGAACAAAATTGGTGAATTTTTTTGCCCCTTTTTAAGACTTTATACTTTAAATTATTTTTACATTGACCTTTAAAGTTGGTCGGTAGCTATGATTTGAAAGTTCTGTTTAAAAACCACCCTGCTGAAACATCAGACAATTCCCAAAGTTCAAAACAGATTGGTCAGCTGATCACTGAAAGCAAAGGAAGCCAGGCAGAAGAGAGCACTGAGAACAGAGAAAGAAGAGATGTCAGGGCACAGGGTGTCTTTGGCATATCCACCATGACTATTTGTTTTATTAATGCTCAGTGACTTAGGAAAGCAGGAAGCACACTGTGTGTAGGTAAGCAGTGTTTGATAGAAAATGCCGTCTGAACACATCAGGGTATTTATGTGGTAAAAGTGAAAGTGTTAGTCACTCCATCACATCTGACCCTTTGTGACCCCATGAAGTGTAGCCTGCAAGACTCCTCTGTCCATGGGATACTGGGCATTTTATTTTCCCATTTGTGTATTCTACTTGAATGGATCCACCCTGCTTTCATCTAATTAATGTCATAAAACTGATCATCTTATGGTGTTCAGTCGATACACTGTCCGACTCTTTGCAATTCCATGGATTGCAGCATGCCAGGCTGTCCTGTCCTTCAGTATCTCCCAGAGTTTGCTCAAACTCATGTCCATGGTTATCTTATCCTCTGCTGTCCCCTTCCTTTTCTGCCCTCAATCTTTCCCAGCATCAGAGTCTTTTCCAGTGAGTTGGCTCTTTGCATCAGGTGGCCAATGTACAGGAGCATCAGCTTCAGCATCGGTCCTTCCAATGAATATTCGGAACATTGTTGATCCAGGTTAAAATCTAAGGGATCTTCAGGTTTTAGGGTTGCAGTCACTGATTGGTTTATATCTCACGCTTGGTTCTTACTTAGAGCCCTTTTGTTAATGATTACAAAATGGCTTAAACAACAGAAGCTGTCTGGTCTGAGACAGACAGGTCCGTCTTTAATTGCTTGTGGACAATAAAAGCATAGCCATGCCTAACTGTGTTCTGTAGAATCCCACAAGATAGTGAGGAATGCTCTTCTCCATTTGGAGTTTTTCCTGACTGCTCATGTCTCAAAGCCTTGGCATCTGTAAGAGATTATTTGTTACCTGCATTTTCTAATGGGCAACAGCATTCTCTTTTCCTTCATTAAAGTGTCATCCAATGAAAGATGAAATCACGTCTTTAATCAAGCAACAAAGTGTAGCTGACTGTATGCAACAAAATAGTTTGATGTTTATTGAGTCATTTAAAATAAGAGGCCATCATTGACTGAGATGAACTATAGTGTAAATAACCCACGTGTAGCCATAAAGTGGCCAACTATGTGATGGATGGAGCGAAAGTATTCAACTTTTATCAAAGAGCTTTATTTCAAAAAAATTTTAATCTCATTTATTGTCTTTAATCTTCTGTCTTTGAAGTGCTGAGAACATATACCACATTAAGCTTGGAAATGTGCTCTTGAACCATGAATGTGAAAATATTTGGCAAAACTGAAATATATATGTGGTGTCTTTTAAAAATTCATAACTTTTATTTCAAAAAATTTTAATGCTCGATCTGCCAGGTATTGTGCCAGGTACCCATCTCTGACCCTTTGTGACCCCATGAAGTGTAGCCTGCAAGACTCCTCTGTCCATGGGATACTGGGCATTTTATTTTCCCATTTGTGTATTCTACTTGAATGGATCCACCCTGCTTTCATCTAATTAATGTCATAAAACTGATCATCTTATGGTGTTCAGTCGATACACTGTCCGACTCTTTGCAATTCCATGGATTGCAGCATGCCAGGCTGTCCTGTCCTTCAGTATCTCCCAGAGTTTGCTCAAACTCATGTCCATGGTTATCTTATCCTCTGCTGTCCCCTTCCTTTTCTGCCCTCAATCTTTCCCAGCATCAGAGTCTTTTCCAGTGAGTTGGCTCTTTGCATCAGGTGGCCAATGTACAGGAGCATCAGCTTCAGCATCGGTCCTTCCAATGAATATTCGGAACATTGTTGATCCAGGTTAAAATCTAAGGGATCTTCAGGTTTTAGGGTTGCAGTCACT
The DNA here is from genome assembly GCA_022376925.1 of Tragulus kanchil. Lineage (NCBI taxonomy): Eukaryota > Metazoa > Chordata > Mammalia > Artiodactyla > Tragulidae > Tragulus > Tragulus kanchil. The sequence continues at coordinate 158,702,133 of JAIOJX010000003.1, forward strand.
GATTGGTTTATATCTCACGCTTGGTTCTTACTTAGAGCCCTTTTGTTAATGATTACAAAATGGCTTAAACAACAGAAGCTGTCTGGTCTGAGACAGACAGGTCCGTCTTTAATTGCTTGTGGACAATAAAAGCATAGCCATGCCTAACTGTGTTCTGTAGAATCCCACAAGATAGTGAGGAATGCTCTTCTCCATTTGGAGTTTTTCCTGACTGCTCATGTCTCAAAGCCTTGGCATCTGTAAGAGATTATTTGTTACCTGCATTTTCTAATGGGCAACAGCATTCTCTTTTCCTTCATTAAAGTGTCATCCAATGAAAGATGAAATCACGTCTTTAATCAAGCAACAAAGTGTAGCTGACTGTATGCAACAAAATAGTTTGATGTTTATTGAGTCATTTAAAATAAGAGGCCATCATTGACTGAGATGAACTATAGTGTAAATAACCCACGTGTAGCCATAAAGTGGCCAACTATGTGATGGATGGAGCGAAAGTATTCAACTTTTATCAAAGAGCTTTATTTCAAAAAAATTTTAATCTCATTTATTGTCTTTAATCTTCTGTCTTTGAAGTGCTGAGAACATATACCACATTAAGCTTGGAAATGTGCTCTTGAACCATGAATGTGAAAATATTTGGCAAAACTGAAATATATATGTGGTGTCTTTTAAAAATTCATAACTAGTTATTTATGTGGGATGTGGGTTTCAAAAGTGGAGGGATTCTTAAAACTGCACTACTGTATTCTGCCAGGTATTGTGCCAGGTACTTAGGAAGACACTGATATAAATCACAGTGCCTCCCATATGGAGCTTCTGTCCTCATGAACATAGCCTAGGAACTGCGTTAATCCTCTGTTAGTATTTGCTTTATCATGAAGAGCTGAGGTTGGGTAGTTGTGTCCTACTGTTTTGTGGTACCATGGGCTGTAGCCTGCCAAGCTCCTCTGTCTGTGGAGCAAGTATTCTCCAGGCAAAATGATTGGAGTGGGTTACCACTTCCTACTCCATGGGACCTTGCCTACTCAGGGACCGAACCCACATTTCTTGCATCGTCTGCATTGGCAGGCAGATTCTTTACCACTGAGCCACCTGGAAGCCCGTGGAGGGAGGTGAAGGTCATCTGTATTTGACTTGAATTGATTGTCCTAATGACAGAAGACATCTAATGTTCTTTCTCATCACAATAATATCCTATTTTAAGAAATAATTTATTGAGGTGAAATTCACATAACATAAAATGAATCTTTTAAAATAAGAATTAAAGAGCAGTTAGTGTGTTCACAATATTGTACAGCCACTGTCTCTATTTAATTCCAAAACATTTCTACCCATTAAGAAGGTTTTCTTCATTGCCTTCCCCTTTAAACCTTTGCAGCCACCAATCTGAAAACTATCCCTATGATTTTATCTTTTCTGGACATTGCATTTAAATGCGATCATACAGTATGTGACCACCTTGTGTCTGGCTTCTTTCATTTAGTATGTATCAGAGTTTTATATTTTCTTTGAATTGCTGAATTATACTTATCATCAAAATGTTTTAGGGTAACAAAACACAAGCTATTAGTGCAGATAGCTTGGTCCAAATCCCAGAGTTTCCATTCTCAGTAGTTATAATATAGTGCATATTATTTAACTTTTTGGACCACATATTCTTGCATGTAATTGTGAAAGGAATGGTTGTCTATTAGGATAATCTGGGGGCTTCCCAGGTGGCTCGGTGGTAAAGAATCTGCCTGCCAATGCAGGAGATACAAGAGATGTGGGTTCATTGCCTGGGTCCAGAAGATCCCATGAAATAGGAAATGACAACCCACCCTAGTATTCTTGCCTGGAAAGTTCCATGAAATAAGGAGCAAGCTACAGTCTATAGAACTACAAAGAGCTGGACATGACTGAGCACACACATAAACATTAGAATAATTTTAGCAAACAAATGGCAAGGTTTAAATAGTCCCAGAATGTAATAGGCCGTCCCAGGAGGTTTATTTCATTGGCTGTAGCAGAGATAAAGCTGTTACATCCTCTTCACAATTCAACAATTTAACGGATATTCACTCAGATGTATTTCTCTCAGAATCTGTTGTCCTGTAGGTAAGTAACAATAAGTATCACTCATTTTGCATGTTGCTGTTATCTTTATTCCATACTTATAAAGGTATTCTGATACTTCTATATCAAAAATTTCAGTAAAATGTTAGATTAGTGGAAATAACTCTTAAAAAATCACAATGCCTCCATGTTTGGGTTGTGGCCCACTTTGCCTGAACTGTAATTTTCTTTTCATTCTGTTCCACTTTGTAAGCTCTTCCTGTAACCCTGTAACAATGATGAAATTCTTCCATGGAAAGCAATGTACTCCTAAGGACAGAAATTTCAGCAAAGCAAAGCCATGGTAGGCCACAAAGTTGTTTCTGATTTCTATGGAGACTGCTATTCAAAATTACACACACTGTCTCTATGTAATTCCAAAACATTTCTACCCATTAAGAAGGTTTTCTTCATTGCCTTCCCCTTTAAACCTTTGCAGCCACCAATCTGAAAACTATCCCTATGATTTTATCTTTTCTGGACATTGCATTTAAATGCGATCATACAGTATGTGACCACCTTGTGTCTGGCTTCTTTCATTTAGTATGTATCAGAGTTTTATATTTTCTTTGAATTGCTGAATTATACTTATCATCAAAATGTTTTAGGGTAACAAAACACAAGCTATTAGTGCAGATAGCTTGGTCCAAATCCCAGAGTTTCCATTCTCAGTAGTTATAATATAGTGCATATTATTTAACTTTTTGGACCACATATTCTTGCATGTAATTGTGAAAGGAATGGTTGTCTATTAGGATAATCTGGGGGCTTCCCAGGTGGCTCGGTGGTAAAGAATCTGCCTGCCAATGCAGGAGATACAAGAGATGTGGGTTCATTGCCTGGGTCCAGAAGATCCCATGAAATAGGAAATGACAACCCACCCTAGTATTCTTGCCTGGAAAGTTCCATGAAATAAGGAGCAAGCTACAGTCTATAGAACTACAAAGAGCTGGACATGACTGAGCACACACATAAACATTAGAATAATTTTAGCAAACAAATGGCAAGGTTTAAATAGTCCCAGAATGTAATAGGCCGTCCCAGGAGGTTTATTTCATTGGCTGTAGCAGAGATAAAGCTGTTACATCCTCTTCACAATTCAACAATTTAACGGATATTCACTCAGATGTATTTCTCTCAGAATCTGTTGTCCTGTAGGTAAGTAACAATAAGTATCACTCATTTTGCATGTTGCTGTTATCTTTATTCCATACTTATAAAGGTATTCTGATACTTCTATATCAAAAATTTCAGTAAAATGTTAGATTAGTGGAAATAACTCTTAAAAAATCACAATGCCTCCATGTTTGGGTTGTGGCCCATTTTGCCTGAACTGTAATTTTCTTTTTCATTCTGTTCCACTTTGTAAGCTCTTCCTGTAACCCTGTAACAATGATGAAATTCTTCCATGGAAAGCAATGTACTCCTAAGGACAGAAATTTCAGCAAAGCAAAGCCATGGTAGGCCACAAAGTTGTTTCTGATTTCTATGGAGACTGCTATTCAAAATTACACACACAGTTAAATTGCTTTCACCCAAAATTGAAAACTTTAGTTCATAGGCTTGATTGGAACATTAGAGTGACAGACTTTTATTTTTATAAATGGGAGATCTGATGTTTGAATATGAACAGGGCCAACACTCAGTTAATGTTATATATGACTCCACAATTGTTCAGAGCAAAAGGTCTTAAACACAGACTGCCAAAGTCAAGAGCAAACACTTATCGGTCCTCGTCAAAGGGAGCTTGTCACTGAATAAAGCAAAATGACATTTTTTTAAAAAGTCAGGGAATATTTTCTGAAAGTTTTAAGTGAGTAACTCTTCCCAGTGTGTACAGGTATCTGCCTCTTTGCTGATTTATTGTTCTTACTGGACAGTTCCCTGGTTAAATTTCATTTCTATTGCTTCCTTTTCCCTTATTACTCTATTTTAGTTCATTCCTTATTAGTTCATGACCCATTATATTTGTGGAAACATTCCCTAGTCGAAATCATTTATGTGATAATGTTGTTGAAATAAGTCTTATCTGAAATTCCTTTGAAGTTCATGAGAAATGAAATATCATCTTATGGACTATTTTATAGAATTTTATTATGATGATTCCCTAAGGGATATTGCACACTGTCTTTCTCTCTTTCTCTTTCTCTCATGAAGAGCAAAATAAAGTTTCATTCCCTGATTTCTTACCTAAGAAAGTAAAATATAATTTCTCTCTTAAGTTCAGTAGCGTTCTATCACTTCTCAAGTCAGTTTTTAATAAAATGTTATTTCCCACTCCAGTATTCTTGCCTGGAGAATTCCCTGGACAGAGGAGCCTGGTGGGCTGCAGTTCACGGGGTTGCAAAGAGTTGGACACGACTGAGCAACTCTTAACTTGCTCACTCTGTAGGATGAATGACCATCTATAATCAAATTATATTTAAAATCACAATCCCTTCATAAAGTACTTAATAGGTTGATTTTTAAAGCTTGTAAAATAGTTATGAAATATATTTACTCTTGGCATTTACTCAAACCTCTCAGCTCAAAATTTTGTTTCTAAAATGGAAATAATAGCAAGCAATGTGACTATATACAGTTAATAATATAGTGTGTGATGTATCTTCCATATGTATGTACCAGATGCATACATATTAAAAAATATGTTAATTTTCTCCCCTGGAAAAATATCTTATATATTCCACTCCATACTTCATTAACTTATCTTTAATGATAAAATAAATTTACAGATTTAAAATAAAACTTCAAAGGAAGATTATGCTAAAACTCAAATGTCTGCATGCTTATTATGTACTTGTCACCAAGCTAAAAATTACTTAAAGGTTAGTTTTCTAGTATAATTGCACAGCTCACAGTTTAAGGTCATCATAATGCTAGAGAGCTGGAAAAATTGTCTTCTAGCCTTGACAGATACAAGAGAAAGGAAGGAACTAATTTGAATCGTATATAAATACAAAGTAAAATAAAATAAGTGGTCTCTTAGATGCTATACAAAGCATCAAGATCAGTTTTGATGTCCCAAGTTAGGAGAAAAAGAAAACTTAAAAAAAAATCAAGCTGTCATTTTGAATTGGAGCCAGAGAAAATTGTCCCTTTACTTTGGATAAAAATTACCAAGCCAAGAAGAGTAAGATGTGAGGCTGAACTGGGCTAACAATAAAGTGACGTTTACCAGAATCCCGTTAAGACTGGGGTTGTCTAACATTTTATAGACATGGCTAAAAGACAGTGGGATTCCCAAGTGGTTCAGTGGCAAGGAATTTGTCTGCTGAGTCAGGATACTCTGGTTCAGTCTGTGGGTCAGGAAGATACCCTTGAGGAGGAAATGGCACCCTATTCCAGTATTTTTGCTGGAAAAATTCCATGGAAAGAGGAGCCTGGCTGGCAATAGTCCCTGGCATCCCAAAAGAGTCAGAAATGACTTGAGCACGCATCCACTGAAGACAGTCTTCATACCAGAACTCATAGAAAAATACAACCATATTATTGACATGACACCTAAATTATGGATTCCGGATTTAAATTCGAAGTGCATTTTTAAGCTGTATCCTTTGTGGAACTTGATCATAATCACTGGAAGGAAAAAGAAAATCTCACTGTCAAAATTGCCTTGCCTGATGAGGTACTTATCTTCCCATGCTCAGTCACCTTCTGCTTGTTAACCTAGCCGTGGGGGGCACTGCAGAGTCTACCAACCAAAGGAAGCCCACCATAATTACTGCAATCCAGAGAGAAGCCCAGTGGCTGGAGGCAGGCAGTTCTGCCAACCGCCATCATTCTATGACTCGAGGAAAACACAGACATGGCCCTGCTCAGACAAATTAGGCATGAACAAATGTTTCACATTAAGGGAGTTAAAGGACCTTGATGAAAATGACAAGGGCTGCTTAGGAAAGCAGTGAGTCCCATCATAACAAGTAATAGATGTCCGAGAAAGCAGCTTGTTAGAGATTCGCGTGTGATTGGAACAAGTGGACACCTCATCCTGGTCACCAGCTCCCATCCTGGACACAAGGCTTAACTCAAGACAGCACCCTGGGAGAAGTCGTCAAAGCCAGGAAATGGAAAATAGGCTTTTCTAAATCTAATTAAAAAACAAACTGACCTCAAGCCATTTTACTGTGAAAAACCACGAGGAAAACAATCTCCCCTTTTTCCCTGAGTTTAAAAATACTCCATCGTTCTGGCACTCTCTGACTTGAATTTATCGACTGCATGTCACAGAGTACATGTGGATATTTATACCTACAACAGGAATTATTTCCACATTAGGGCACACAGGCTGGGGATACGGGTACTTCGAAATAATGATCTCTGTGAAATATGCTATTTAAGTATTCATTTTCCCTGTCTTCCACTCTGTGGGCAGGCAATTTAAAGAGTTCCTTTGCTTTAGACATGGATGGGGCTGGGTACTGCTCTATTTAGCTCTTTCCTCTGCTTCAGTGATAATGTAATTCATAGGAAATTTAGAGTTCCTAGAAAACCCAAAAATGGCACCCTATTCCAGTATTTTTGCTGGAAAAATTCCATGGAAAGAGGAGCCTGGCTGGCAATAGTCCCTGGCATCCCAAAAGAGTCAGAAATGACTTGAGCACGCATCCACTGAAGACAGTCTTCATACCAGAACTCATAGAAAAATACAACCATATTATTGACATGACACCTAAATTATGGATTCCGGATTTAAATTCGAAGTGCATTTTTAAGCTGTATCCTTTGTGGAACTTGATCATAATCACTGGAAGGAAAAAGAAAATCTCACTGTCAAAATTGCCTTGCCTGATGAGGTACTTATCTTCCCATGCTCAGTCACCTTCTGCTTGTTAACCTAGCCGTGGGGGGCACTGCAGAGTCTACCAACCAAAGGAAGCCCACCATAATTACTGCAATCCAGAGAGAAGCCCAGTGGCTGGAGGCAGGCAGTTCTGCCAACCGCCATCATTCTATGACTCGAGGAAAACACAGACATGGCCCTGCTCAGACAAATTAGGCATGAACAAATGTTTCACATTAAGGGAGTTAAAGGACCTTGATGAAAATGACAAGGGCTGCTTAGGAAAGCAGTGAGTCCCATCATAACAAGTAATAGATGTCCGAGAAAGCAGCTTGTTAGAGATTCGCGTGTGATTGGAACAAGTGGACACCTCATCCTGGTCACCAGCTCCCATCCTGGACACAAGGCTTAACTCAAGACAGCACCCTGGGAGAAGTCGTCAAAGCCAGGAAATGGAAAATAGGCTTTTCTAAATCTAATTAAAAAACAAACTGACCTCAAGCCATTTTACTGTGAAAAACCACGAGGAAAACAATCTCCCCTTTTTCCCTGAGTTTAAAAATACTCCATCGTTCTGGCACTCTCTGACTTGAATTTATCGACTGCATGTCACAGAGTACATGTGGATATTTATACCTACAACAGGAATTATTTCCACATTAGGGCACACAGGCTGGGGATACGGGTACTTCGAAATAATGATCTCTGTGAAATATGCTATTTAAGTATTCATTTTCCCTGTCTTCCACTCTGTGGGCAGGCAATTTAAAGAGTTCCTTTGCTTTAGACATGGATGGGGCTGGGTACTGCTCTATTTAGCTCTTTCCTCTGCTTCAGTGATAATGTAATTCATAGGAAATTCCTCCTTGACGCTCCTTTGGAGTATTTTCTAAGGGCTTCCTACACTCTGAAAAAGTGCACGGTTTTATTCAAGTCCATTCTGTTGTGGAAAAAAAAAAAAAAGGATTGAAGTGGAATGAGCAGAGAGAAAGATAGATGTAGCAAACAAGCATAAATATGTCGACAGAGAGGTTTAACAGAAAATGAAGTTAGCAGGGGCCTGAGTCATGTGCCGCTGTTAAAAAATACAGGACAAATCACCACCATCCTGTGTTTTGCAGGTTTCCATTAAGGGAATCTTTGTCTGTGAGTAAATGGCCTGTAAATTCAAACCTGTTTTTTTTTTTTTTTTTTTTTGCTCTTCTTTTTTTTTTTAATTCTTTATTTTAAAGGTTTTACAGAGTTTTGTTGTTCACAGACATGTATGTTCCCAGATCAGTCATATGCATATCCCTGGTCCCCACTCGCCGAGTTCCCCCCATCCCACCCCTCCGGACCATCGCCCCATGCCATTGTAAGCACTTCTATTCCCTTAGCACAATGACAATAGCTATCTTTTCCACACATGACAGTATAGGTTTCCATGTTGCTCTCAAACCTGTTTTTGATGTTTGACTTTAAAAGGTGACTGTTTTCTATCATGGGTTTTATGCTATTAACATATTGCTGTGGCTTTTTTTTTTAAATTTTTTTGGCCTCTTTTTATTGATGTTTTATTTGTTTATTTTTCATCCATCTTTATTCTTTGGCCTGTGTGGGCTTCTCATTGCAGTGCCCTCTCTCGTTGGAGAGCACTAGCTCTGGGTGCACTTCTTGGACACACTGGTGCATCTGCTCCGTGACACATGGGATTTTCCCCAGCTAGGGATTGAACCAGTGCCGCTTGCATTGCAAGGCAAACTCTTTACCCACTGGACCACTGGGAAGTCCTGGTGTGTTTCTTAATGGTAAAATAAATTGGAGAAAAGCTCCAGTGGAGAAGAATTGATTATATAAATATCCCAATTTCATCAGTTCCTCATTGGATATAGATCATAGAGTCCTTATCTGGCAAGGCCAATTTAAAGAGTTCCTTTGCTTTAGACATGGATGGGGCTGGGTACTGCTCTATTTAGCTCTTTCCTCTGCTTCAGTGATAATGTAATTCATAGGAAATTCCTCCTTGACGCTCCTTTGGAGTATTTTCTAAGGGCTTCCTACACTCTGAAAAAGTGCACGGTTTTATTCAAGTCCATTCTGTTGTGGAAAAAAAAAAAAAAGGATTGAAGTGGAATGAGCAGAGAGAAAGATAGATGTAGCAAACAAGCATAAATATGTCGACAGAGAGGTTTAACAGAAAATGAAGTTAGCAGGGGCCTGAGTCATGTGCCGCTGTTAAAAAATACAGGACAAATCACCACCATCCTGTGTTTTGCAGGTTTCCATTAAGGGAATCTTTGTCTGTGAGTAAATGGCCTGTAAATTCAAACCTGTTTTTTTTTTTTTTCTTTTTGCTATTCTTTTTTTTTTTTTAATTCTTTATTTTAAAGGTTTTACAGAGTTTTGTTGTTCACAGACATGTATGTTCCCAGATCAGTCATATGCATATCCCTGGTCCCCACTCGCCGAGTTCCCCCCATCCCACCCCTCCGGACCATCGCCCCATGCCATTGTAAGCACTTCTATTCCCTTAGCACAATGACAATAGCTATCTTTTCCACACATGACAGTATAGGTTTCCATGTTGCTCTCAAACCTGTTTTTGATGTTTGACTTTAAAAGGTGACTGTTTTCTATCATGGGTTTTATGCTATTAACATATTGCTGTGGCTTTTTTTTTTAAATTTTTTTGGCCTCTTTTTATTGATGTTTTATTTGTTTATTTTTCATCCATCTTTATTCTTTGGCCTGTGTGGGCTTCTCATTGCAGTGCCCTCTCTCGTTGGAGAGCACTAGCTCTGGGTGCACTTCTTGGACACACTGGTGCATCTGCTCCGTGACACATGGGATTTTCCCCAGCTAGGGATTGAACCAGTGCCGCTTGCATTGCAAGGCAAACTCTTTACCCACTGGACCACTGGGGAAGTCCTGGTGTGTTTCTTAATGGTAAAATAAATTGGAGAAAAGCTCCAGTGGAGAAGAATTGATTATATAAATATCCCAATTTCATCAGTTCCTCATTGGATATAGATCATAGAGTCTATACTTATAAAATTTTTTTTTGATCTGTGAGCTTCTTAGATGAACTATAAAAGCATTTATCTTCTTTTCCAATTTTCACATTTTAATAAAAAATCCTCAAGATCAAATTGCTGCATCTATGTCTAAACAGAATATAGATTACTCATGTATAAAATTCATTGAATTTATGTGTCAAAAGTTTAAATAATTTGGAAATAATGAGCCCATAGGTATGATTAACATAAATATATACTGTACATGTTTAACTAAAAATTGCAAAGCTGACCTATATACATTTCACTAATATAAGGTTTAAATTGTAATTTATAATTAAAGACAAAATAGTAATAAAAATTATGTGGCACAAAGCATGTGATTATTATTCAAAAGCACATTAGTGATACCCAAATACTAGAATCTTAGATGAGCTATAAATAATAGTGCTATTCTTGGGCCTGTGGATGCAAGAAGGGAGATGTATTATATGTTTGTCAACATATAATGGTCACTAAATTTCTTAATCCGATTTTTTAGCTATAACAAGGTATCATTGATAAATAAAGGGTTTCCCTGGGGACTCAGTGGGAAAGAATACCCCTGCCAGTGCAAGAGAAAGGGGTTCAATCCCTGGTCCAGGAAGAAGCTCCAGAGAAGGAAATGGGAGCCCATTCTATTATTCTTGCTTGGGAGTCTTGTGGACAGAGGAGCCCGGCATGCTGCAGTTCATCAGATTGCAAAAAAGTTAGAAATGACTTAGCAACTGAACTACAACATTGATAAATAAAATTTACAAATATTTAAGTTGCATCCACAGCACAACAATTTGAGATACTCGTATATTGTGAAATGATTAACACAGTTAAGCAGATTAACACATATGTCAACTCATATAGTTACTGTAGAGTCTCTGTGTGTGTAAGAGATAAGAACAGTTAAGATATTTTCTTAGTGAATTTCCAGGATATAATTGAGTATTATTAACTCTAGTCACCATACTGTACACCAGATTCTCAGAACTTATTTATGTTATAAAATTTGGAGAAAAGCTCCAGTGGAGAAGAATTGATTATATAAATATCCCAATTTCATCATTTTGATATAGATCATAGAGTCTATACTTATAAAATTTTTTTTTGATCTGTGAGCTTCTTAGATGAACTATAAAAGCATTTATCTTCTTTTCCAATTTTCACATTTTAATAAAAAATCCTCAAGATCAAATTGCTGCATCTATGTCTAAACAGAATATAGATTACTCATGTATAAAATTCATTGAATTTATGTGTCAAAAGTTTAAATAATTTGGAAATAATGAGCCCATAGGTATGATTAACATAAATATATACTGTACATGTTTAACTAAAAATTGCAAAGCTGACCTATATACATTTCACTAATATAAGGTTTAAATTGTAATTTATAATTAAAGACAAAATAGTAATAAAAATTATGTGGCACAAAGCATGTGATTATTATTCAAAAGCACATTAGTGATACCCAAATACTAGAATCTTAGATGAGCTATAAATAATAGTGCTATTCTTGGGCCTGTGGATGCAAGAAGGGAGATGTATTATATGTTTGTCAACATATAATGGTCACTAAATTTCTTAATCCGATTTTTTAGCTATAACAAGGTATCATTGATAAATAAAGGGTTTCCTGGGGACTCAGTGGGAAAGAATACCCCTGCCAGTGCAAGAGAAAGGGGTTCAATCCCTGGTCCAGGAAGAAGCTCCAGAGAAGGAAATGGGAGCCCATTCTATTATTCTTGCTTGGGAGTCTTGTGGACAGAGGAGCCCGGCATGCTGCAGTTCATCAGATTGCAAAAAAGTTAGAAATGACTTAGCAACTGAACTACAACATTGATAAATAAAATTTACAAATATTTAAGTTGCATCCACAGCACAACAATTTGAGATACTCGTATATTGTGAAATGATTAACACAGTTAAGCAGATTAACACATATGTCAACTCATATAGTTACTGTAGAGTCTCTGTGTGTGTAAGAGATAAGAACAGTTAAGATATTTTCTTAGTGAATTTCCAGGATATAATTGAGTATTATTAACTCTAGTCACCATACTGTACACCAGATTCTCAGAACTTATTTATGTTATAACTGAAAGTTGATTTTCTTTGGCCATCTCCCAACTTTCCCCAGTTGCCAGTCCCTGACAAGCACCATTCTACTCTCTGTTTCTGTGAATTTCACAAATTTTAGAGTCCATATACAAGCGAGATTATATAGTATTTGTCTTTCTCAGTCTGATTTATTTCACTTGGCATAATGTCTTCCAGGCACAGTCATGTTATCATATTGAGAGATTTCCTTCTTTCTTATGACAGTAATATTCCATTGCATCTTACACCATATTTTCTTTATCTATTCATCTGTCTATAGACATTTGGTTTATTTTCGTATCTTGGCTAGTGTGAATTATGTTCTAATAAACTTGAGATCCTGATTTCATTTCCTTTGAATTTCTACCTAGAAGTGGAACTGCTAGATCCTATTGTAGTTTTCTTTTCAATGTTTTATGAGAAACTCTGTACTGTTTTCTGAAATGCCTGTTTCAAGTTACACTTCCATCAACAGTGCACATTTTCTCCATGCCTTCTTCAGCGCTTATCTCATGCCCTTTGAAAACAGCCATCGGGTTTAAGGTGATACCTCATTATGGTTTTGTTTTGCCTTTCCCTGCTGATTCATGATGTTGACTACCTTTTGTTTATACCTGTTGTTCATTCTCATGTCTTCCTTGGAAAAAAAAAATTATTCAGGTCCGTTGCTCACTTTTTTTTGGCCACTTCTATTGGTCTTTCATTTATTTCCATCTTTGTTCTTTGGTCTGTATGGACATCCCATCACAGTGGCCCCTGTCGCTGCAGAGCACCGACTCTGGACGCATGCGCTCCAGAGCTCCGGCTCAATGATTGGACATATCGGTCCAGCTACTCTGTGGCACGTGGGATCTTCCTAGGCCAAGGATTGAACTGGTGCCCCTCACACTGCAAGGTGGTGTTCTTACCCACTGGACCACCAGGGAAGCCCCTTTGCTCATTTTTAAATTGAGTTGTTTGGTTTTATTTTTTTACCAAGTTGCATAAAGTTCATTATATATTTTAGATGTTATCCTCTTAATAGACACATGCTTTGAAATACATTTCTTCAGGATTCCATAATTGAGTATTATTAACTCTACCCTGTACACCAGATTCTCAGAACTTATTTATGTTATAACTGAAAGTTGATTTTCTTTGGCCATCTCCCAACTTTCCCCAGTTGCCAGTCCCTGACAAGCACCATTCTACTCTCTGTTTCTGTGAATTTCACAAATTTTAGAGTCCATATACAAGCGAGATTATATAGTATTTGTCTTTCTCAGTCTGATTTATTTCACTTGGCATAATGTCTTCCAGGCACAGTCATGTTATCATATTGAGAGATTTCCTTCTTTCTTATGACAGTAATATTCCATTGCATCTTACACCATATTTTCTTTATCTATTCATCTGTCTATAGACATTTGGTTTATTTTCGTATCTTGGCTAGTGTGAATTATGTTCTAATAAACTTGAGATCCTGATTTCATTTCCTTTGAATTTCTACCTAGAAGTGGAACTGCTAGATCCTATTGTAGTTTTCTTTTCAATGTTTTATGAGAAACTCTGTACTGTTTTCTGAAATGCCTGTTTCAAGTTACACTTCCATCAACAGTGCACATTTTCTCCATGCCTTCTTCAGCGCTTATCTCATGCCCTTTGAAAACAGCCATCGGGTTTAAGGTGATACCTCATTATGGTTTTGTTTTGCCTTTCCCTGCTGATTCATGATGTTGACTACCTTTTGTTTATACCTGTTGTTCATTCTCATGTCTTCCTTGGAAAAAAAAAATTATTCAGGTCCGTTGCTCACTTTTTTTTGGCCACTTCTATTGGTCTTTCATTTATTTCCATCTTTGTTCTTTGGTCTGTATGGACATCCCATCACAGTGGCCCCTGTCGCTGCAGAGCACCGACTCTGGACGCATGCGCTCCAGAGCTCCGGCTCAATGATTGGACATATCGGTCCAGCTACTCTGTGGCACGTGGGATCTTCCTAGGCCAAGGATTGAACTGGTGCCCCTCACACTGCAAGGTGGTGTTCTTACCCACTGGACCACCAGGGAAGCCCCTTTGCTCATTTTTAAATTGAGTTGTTTGGTTTTATTTTTTTACCAAGTTGCATAAAGTTCATTATATATTTTAGATGTTATCCTCTTAATAGACACATGCTTTGAAAAACATTTCTTCCCATTCTGTAGATTTTGTTGATCCATTTCCTTTCCACTTTGTTGATTATTGTGCAGAAGTTCAGTTTGATGCAGTCCAGTTGTTTATTTCTGTTTTTGTTGCCTGAGCCTTTGGCATCATATCCAAAAAAACTCTGAACTCTTCCCTGGGGACATGTCACCTCCTATAAAGCAAGTGTTCCCTCTACCTACAGAGTGCAGAGGGTTTACAGAGAAATCCTGTAGCTAATGGGTTTTTTTTGCCGTAAAATATTATCAGTAGTATTATTTTTATTGTTTAACCTAACCTTGGACACCCTATGTGAAATTTTCTTCCTCTCTTTTTCTCTAGGAATTTCTTGAGGCTCTTCCTATAAAAAGTCTATGACTACTCCTTTAATTTTATCTTGCCTGCCACTGTGATGTGTGAAAAAAAAAACTGGAAGCGAAGTTTTTCAGTCATGTCCGACCCCTTGTGACCCATAGGTGAGCCATGGAATTCTCCAGGCAAGAATACTGGAGTGGGTAGCCTTTCCCTTCTCCAGGGGATTTTGGATTTCAGTTGTACCCTCATGGCTAAATCTGGACTCTGGATTCCACCCCTTTCCCGCTTCTATGTAAGGAAGCATTAGTTTAGTCGGTTAGAGCTCTGCTATCTAATTTTTACTCTTCGAACAGGCTTGAAGAGGATTATCTTGCCTTTCAAAGAGTTATTTCCATCTTTGTTCTTTGGTCTGTATGGACATCCCATCACAGTGGCCCCTGTCGCTGCAGAGCACCGACTCTGGACGCATGCGCCAGAGCTCCGGCTCAATGATTGGACATATCGGTCCAGCTACTCTGTGGCACGTGGGATCTTCCTAGGCCAGGATTGAACTGGTGCCCCTCACACTGCAAGGTGGTGTTCTTACCCACTGGACCACCAGGGAAGCCCCTTTGCTCATTTTTAAATTGAGTTGTTTGGTTTTATTTTTTTACCAAGTTGCATAAAGTTCATTATATATTTTAGATGTTATCCTCTTAATAGACACATGCTTTGAAAAACATTTCTTCCCATTCTGTAGATTTTGTTGATCCATTTCCTTTCCACTTTGTTGATTATTGTGCAGAAGTTCAGTTTGATGCAGTCCAGTTGTTTATTTCTGTTTTTGTTGCCTGAGCCTTTGGCATCATATCCAAAAAAACTCTGAACTCTTCCCTGGGGACATGTCACCTCCTATAAAGCAAGTGTTCCCTCTACCTACAGAGTGCAGAGGGTTTACAGAGAAATCCTGTAGCTAATGGGTTTTTCTTGCCGTAAAATATTATCAGTAGTATTATTTTTATTGTTTAACCTAACCTTGGACACCCTATGTGAAATTTTCTTCCTCTCTTTTTCTCTAGGAATTTCTTGAGGCTCTTCCTATAAAAAGTCTATGACTACTCCTTTAATTTTATCTTGCCTGCCACTGTGATGTGTGAAAAAAAAAACTGGAAGCGAAGTTTTTCAGTCATGTCCGACCCCTTGTGACCCATAGGTGAGCCATGGAATTCTCCAGGCAAGAATACTGGAGTGGGTAGCCTTTCCCTTCTCCAGGGGATTTTGGATTTCAGTTGTACCCTCATGGCTAAATCTGGACTCTGGATTCCACCCCTTTCCCGCTTCTATGTAAGGAAGCATTAGTTTAGTCGGTTAGAGCTCTGCTATCTAATTTTTACTCTTCGAACAGGCTTGAAGAGGATTATCTTGCCTTTCAAAGAGTTCTTTCCATTTGGCCAAAATTGCTTTGTATGTGACTATTCTCCATAGAATATTGGTTCAGATTGTGATGATCTAATATTTTCCTTCCTAGTAACTTGATGTATTTTGTGGTTGTTTTGTGTAGCATAGTAAAAAGAATTGACAAGAAGTTCTTTTTCTTTAGTTAAAAAAAAATGAAATTCTTATAAATACTGCATTTACTACCAGAGTCAGTGAAAGAGTTTTAATGTTTCTGTATTCTTTGGTAAAACAATGTCAATTATTTGTGCCATATAGCATGAGTCAGCTTTTATCTATTTGATTCTTAAGCTTACACTTAAAATTCTGAAACTTCTGATGTTTCCTATTTTATAAATGGAGTCACTGAAGCTCAAATCAACTATCTTGCCAGATTCTAATTAATAATTAAGGTGACAGTACAACGTGGAAACAATAAATAAGTATACAATAAGAGACATCCATAAGATAAATGCCAGGAATCCCTGCAAATTCAGTATTTGGGGTATTATGGGGAAAAGGAATGAGCAAGATGAAAAGGCAGTATGATCTAACTGTAGAATGTGTAGCCTGCAGTCAGCCTGTTCCTGGAGTGGACTTTTAAGGAGCTCCAGTGTTATTGCCTGGAACATTCCATGGACAGAGGAGCCTGGAGGGCTACAGTTCTTAGGGTCATAAAGAGAGTCAGACACGACTGAAGTGGCTTAGCATGCACATACAACAGTTCAGGCGGAGGATGGGTGAAGTTTAAGGACCTGAGGAAAGAAGAGAAGCGTTAACAAAGTTTGTTAAGCAAGCATTTTGTTCCAGTTGGTCAGTGAGGACAGAAGGGTTCAGCTAATCATTTATGAGGCAAAAAATGGGAATTGGGAAGGTCTGTGTCTGGCTTTCTCATAGCACACCAGGAGGACCTCCGTGAATCTAAGTCGCGGGGAAGAGTGGTTCTTTGTCCTAAGACACTTTCTGGGACACAAGTATGTGTGGGTCAGTGAGCAGGGGCTGATGGTGTAACCATAGTTGTTTCCCAGAATAGGAGGGCTCAGATGTACTTCATCATTGTCATACCTCAAATGACCTTTGTGGTACTGACCAAATGATGTACAGCTTGAAGAGGATTATCTTGCCTTTCAAAGAGTTCTTTCCATTTGGCCAAAATTGCTTTGTATGTGACTATTCTCCATAGAATATTGGTTCAGATTGTGATGATCTAATATTTTCCTTCCTAGTAACTTGATGTATTTTGTGGTTGTTTTGTGTAGCATAGTAAAAAGAATTGACAAGAAGTTCTTTTTCTTTAGTTAAAAAAAAATGAAATTCTTATAAATACTGCATTTACTACCAGAGTCAGTGAAAGAGTTTTAATGTTTCTGTATTCTTTGGTAAAACAATGTCAATTATTTGTGCCATATAGCATGAGTCAGCTTTTATCTATTTGATTCTTAAGCTTACACTTAAAATTCTGAAACTTCTGATGTTTCCTATTTTATAAATGGAGTCACTGAAGCTCAAATCAACTATCTTGCCAGATTCTAATTAATAATTAAGGTGACAGTACAACGTGGAAACAATAAATAAGTATACAATAAGAGACATCCATAAGATAAATGCCAGGAATCCCTGCAAATTCAGTATTTGGGGTATTATGGGGAAAAGGAATGAGCAAGATGAAAAGGCAGTATGATCTAACTGTAGAATGTGTAGCCTGCAGTCAGCCTGTTCCTGGAGTGGACTTTTAAGGAGCTCCAGTGTTATTGCCTGGAACATTCCATGGACAGAGGAGCCTGGAGGGCTACAGTTCTTAGGGTCATAAAGAGAGTCAGACACGACTGAAGTGGCTTAGCATGCACATACAACAGTTCAGGCGGAGGATGGGTGAAGTTTAAGGACCTGAGGAAAGAAGAGAAGCGTTAACAAAGTTTGTTAAGCAAGCATTTTGTTCCAGTTGGTCAGTGAGGACAGAAGGGTTCAGCTAATCATTTATGAGGCAAAAAATGGGAATTGGGAAGGTCTGTGTCTGGCTTTCTCATAGCACACCAGGAGGACCTCCGTGAATCTAAGTCGCGGGGAAGAGTGGTTCTTTGTCCTAAGACACTTTCTGGGACACAAGTATGTGTGGGTCAGTGAGCAGGGGCTGATGGTGTAACCATAGTTGTTTCCCAGAATAGGAGGGCTCAGATGTACTTCATCATTGTCATACCTCAAATGACCTTTGTGGTACTGACCAAATGATGTACAGTCAAGACAGAAAGAAAAAAAAATGTAAGTGGAGCAAAAAGAACAGAGAGAAGGAAACATGCGCTCACGCAGTTGTTAGAGACGGAGAAGATGCTCCCATGTGATTGTGATTAGGTATGTGTCCACGGGTTCTTGGATATTCTTCATTTGATAGTGAACTGGACTTAAGGACTTCTGGGCACTAGAACAAAGGAGAAGTGATGGCGCACAGTGTCAAAGACGAGGTCATAAAAATGCTTTGGTTTCCAATTGGTTCTGTTTCTGGCTTTATCCTCTCTCCTGTATCAGTCAGTTTGTGCAAATGCAGTTGTTAGAGGGGAAGAAAAGGCTCCAGAGAGTAGGTAGTTCGGAAATGATGTCCCCAGCCAAGGGCCGCATGGCTGAGTGATCTTAAAGTGATCTTACTGTCATCAGGTCTCCGGATGGACACATTTATGGGTGAATTTTAAATGTAGTCTTATGAGACCCTGTGTAGGAAGAACACAGATAGGCTGCATTTGAATTTCTGAACCTCTGAGCTGAGTAGGAAGTATCCAGTTAAGCTGCTCTAGAATCTCTGAACCTCTGAGATAATAAAGGTTTAAACAGCTAAATGTGAAGTAATTTATTAATCTGCAAGTAACTAATCCAAGCCTTTGAAAAAACACTGTATTTTGATTTTCTGCACTGGATTTGCTAGTATTATCCCCCAAAGTATAATATAATGTTCTTGAAAGCAAGAACATTTATTTCTTTTATATTGTTCAGAGGCCTACAATTTCATCAATCTTGTATAAAACTGGTTCAAAAATTCTTTCTTGCAAGTACATTAGGAGAGCAAAAGCTGAAATCAAAGTCTAGAGAGAAGAGCAGAGAAATAAAGTTAAAGGAAAAGAGAAAAACAAGACAGAAATAGGAAAAATGAATATGCACAAGAAACTGTAGGAAAGGGCTTTCCCTGGTGGTCCAGTGGGTAAGGACACCACCTTGCAGTGCAGGGGGCGCCGGTTCGAACCCTGGCCTGGGAAGATCCCATGTGCGGCGGAGTGGCTGGACTGATGTGTCCAATTACCAAGCCGGAGCTCTGGAGCGCATGCGCCCAGAGTCCGCGCTCTGCAACGACAGACGCCACCGCGGTGGGAGACCCACAGGAGCCAAAGAACAAAGACGGATGGACATAGAGAAATGAAAGACCAATAGAAGTGGCCCGCCTGCACCTCTCCCTCCCCAACCCGACCCCAGCCCAAAATAAATAAATAAATAAATCTTAAAAAAAAAAAAAAGAAAGAAACTGTAGGAAAATGTTCAAAGTCAATAAAACATGCATCTTTGATAATAATTGGTACCAAACTTAGTTTACATTACTTTTGTCTTGCACTGAGATTTGTTACATTTTCCTTTGTATCACTTATATATTTTTTTTTACTAGCCTCCACTTTAGCAATAAAAATTCAGAGATCTAATAATGGCTCTCAAATACAGTAAGCTGCTAGGTAAAAGTATTTATAGTCACTATTGAAAGCTTTGTTCTTTTAATATATAAATTAACATAATTTTAGCTGTAATTGCCTCTAACTCTTAATATTTTCCTAGTGGACAAATCATAAGATCAACACTGATAATAATCAATAAATTGGTGGCATTTTGTAAGAGTGTGTACTTGATTAGTTGCTTATGATCACATGGACTTTAGCCTGCCTGACTCCTCTATTGGATTCTCCAGGCACGAATACTGGAGTGAGTTGCAATTTCCTTCTCCAGACAATCTTCCCAACCCAAGGATAGAACCCACATCTTTTGTACCTTTTGAATTGGCAGGCGAATTCTTTACCACTGCACTACCAGAGAAGCCCTTTATAAAAATAGAGAACTAATAACTTTGCAAGTGTTTCCTTAAGAAAAAAGGAGGTTTGTCAAATGTTGGGGACTGCTCTACTTGCCGTGCTCTTAGAGGACAGTAGAAGCAACAGCTTTGGTGCAGGGTCGGGCTGGGGATTGATAGGGTAAGACTGGGGGGTATTAAAGTGATGTGTATGGATCTTCAATTTTTTTTTTCCTTACCTTACAGTTAATTCTTTGGCATCTCCCTGTTGTCATTTCTTCATAAGACCTTCTGCAAAGAGGTTAATAAGGAAAATTGTGTTTTCTGAAATGATTAGGTGAGCAGCATAGATAGAATAGAAATAAGCACTACCTCTGTTCCAAATAGAACAGTCTTAACAAAACGGCTGAAAATGTTAACGACAAATGCTTCAAGCACGTTCTGAGAACTCAGACAACACAAGAAATATAAGCAGAGAAAGGTCATTAGGTAACTTATAATCATCTTAACTTGTTTCAAGTGTATCTATTTTGAACACGTTAATAAAGGAAACCTTTACTGAGGGTAGGACACTGTGAAATGTGTAGTGTGATGACTGCACTGAAATAAAGGTGTTCAGTGGATTATTATATTGTTAACAGTATTTGATAGGTAAATTCTCATGTACCCCTGGTTGCTTTCCTAGAACTAAACTTAAATGTTAATTTACACGTTCATACAATTAACATTTTTGTACGTGTACTTTGTGGAAGGTGAAGTGGTAAAGGCAAAAAATAGACACACAAAATATTTTGTTCTTGGTTTTGCATTTAGATGAAATTTTCCTGTAGAAATGACCACGTTTGTCTCCTTTTGGGTCTCCCTGGTGGCTCAGTTGGTAAAGAATCTACTGCAATGCAGGAGACTGGGTTTTGATCCCTGGGTTTGGAAGATCCCCTGGAGAAGGGGTTGGCTACCGACTCCAGTATTCTTGTCTGGAGAACTCCATGAACAGAGGAGCCTGGTGATCTCCAATCCATGGGATCACAAAGAATTGGATAGGACTTAGCAACTAAACAACAACAAAGACCCCATGAACTGGTCCATTTGTTAATTTCACATGGTAGTTTGGAAAACATCCTTCCAGAATCTAATGATGTCATTTGAGGACTATTTTTGCTTCTCTGCTACAACCCCGAAACTAAATGCACATTTTTCTTACTGTCTAGTTTCACTAGCAAGGCCAAAAGGTAGCTAAAACCTGTCTCTCTATGAGACAAAATCATCTCTGATCAATAGGTCCACTCGAATCCTCACTCTAATGTGTATCAGAGCTCAAGCCACAAGAAGCTGAATAACCCACTGCCATCCTCCACATGGCCAGGAGCCAGAGAGCCACTTAGTGACACCCTCTCTCCTCACCGCCAGCCTTTGAAGGCAATTTATGCATCTGAACACTCGGAGTTGTTTCTTTTTTTTAACTTCTCCTATAGGAAAGAGGTTTCACTCCAATATTGTTACAAAGGGAAGCCATTCAAGAATGCATCATTTTTACCGGTTGATCAATGACATCAAAATGTTTATTGAAACAACTTGACATATGAATTATTCTACTCCAAGAGAGAAGTACAGTGTGATTAAAAATAAAACTGGAAAAGTAATATTAGAATGCAATCTAATCTAAAATGATCCTGTATGATGCTTTGCTTTATTGCACTCTTAATAGTGTATTATCCAGAATCAAGAGTAGTGTTTGCTTTTGGTTAAATGAAAACGCAAAAGGTTAAATTATGAGAGATTTCCAGTGACACAAGCTGCGGACATGCTGAAGTAGATGAAATGCTGGTAAAATCTCTAGATAGCGTCTGGGAAAGAAAAATATGGATAATCGGTAAAAGAGCATATGTTTTGAAAGAAATAAAAATTGTACATCCTCTTTCTCTGTCTCACCAATAATAAAGCAAATGTTCTTGGTGAGTATTACTTAAAACTTGCTTAAATAATCTCTTATAAGTCATCAAATTTATTTATTGTAATAATGGAGACAATTCACCCAGCACGAACATTTGCTTGTGAGAAAGAATCAAGTGATTTTCTGTGGAAATAATTAAAATGACTATATCTAGTGTATTGGCTTTATTTCACACTAATTTCTTTGACAGTTTAAAAGTTCATGACATAACATGGAAAACTGTATCTAACTCTGAATAAAAATCACCCACTCTGTCCACTCCTCCTTCCAGTCCCTGAAATGTGAGAACCTACTCCCTGTTTCAATGGACAGAGGAAAATGCTTCTTTTTTCCTCACAGATCTGCTTGAAATGTCATTCAGCTTTAACGGGCAGGTTCCATGACCAACCAGATTTCTCACTGTTGATTCAAAGAGTGATTTTGATAAACAGTGATCTCTGTACCTGGGTATATAGGTCATCACCTTTTGTATTTTTTATGATTAATTCAGTGAGAGAATATTTCCTATTTCTCTAAAATGATAGATACAGTGTGAGATTTAATATAGTTGTGATCACTAAATAATGTGATAATGTGATGCAGAGTGTTATTCCAAAAATCCCATTAGTAAATAATGTTTCATTGTATGAATAACCCAAAATATACGGATCCATTCTACTGAAGATATACATTCAGGTTTTTTTCCTTTGTGTATATACACAGAAGTGTTTACTTGTGTGTACTTGTGTTTTATGTATATATATACACATACGTATATACATCTCTGTGTGTGTGTGTGTGTGTGTGTGTATCTATGGGTTCCCCCAGTGGCTCAGATGGTAAAGAATCTATCTGCATGTGGGAGACCTGGATTTAATCCCTGGGTCAGGAAGAATTCCTAGAGAAGGGAATGGCTATCCACTCCATCGTTCTTATCTAGAAAATTCCATGAACAGAGGAGCCTGGAGGGCTACAGTCCATGAGGTCACAAAGAGTTGGACACAACTTAGCACTAACACTTTCACTTTTTCATATATATATGCCTATACTTAGCTGTTGGTTTGTAGTATATGTGCATGTTCAACTGTACTAGACAGTGCCTAATTGATTTTTAATGAGGCTGTATCATTTTACACTCCTATCAAATGTGGATAGTGGTCCCATGGGTGCTCATCCTTGAAAACACTTGTTATTATCAGATTTTAAAGTTTTGGCCATATGGTGAATGTAAATTTTATTTTGCATTTCTTGTTTACCAACATAATTGAGAGTGTACTCATGTATAATGATTACTTGCATTTTCAATTCCATGAAATTGTAGCTATACCTTTATTCACTTTTCAGCTGGTTGAAACTATATTAAAAGAACTGATATGCATGATTTGATTTCTACTATATTGACTTTTATGTCTTCTTATTTTTTTCATATTCCCTTCTTTCCTTATTTTTGGCTGCTTATTTGGATTGCATTTCTATTCACTGTTTCATAATTTTTCCTCAATCAACATGAGGGTTACACATACTATGTTTTATTATTTTGTAATTTCCTATAGAATTTTAATATTAATATTTAACTTAAGACGTTTAGGTATAAATAATATATTTTCCTTTCTCTGGACAATACAAAGACCTGAGAAGTATTACACAGCAAAGCTCCCTCTCTCCCCTCCTCGTCCACCATGCCCTACAATAACACAGAGCTGTTCCCTTTCAATCCTGGATTTTAGTTCTTTCTGCCTTGTCTCCTTTAACCATAAAACCTAAATGTTATCTTCATCATTTACATTCATGCTATGTTTAACATTTACATTATTTCATACATTTAATAGTTTCTTCTTGGTTCACTGAGACCCAGCTTCTAGAATCCCAGATACTGACAAATAAACAGGCAGATACTGATTCCATTGTTGCTTATCCTAATAAACTTTTATTTGTTGTTACTCACCTCTTTTTTTTTTAATTCCCAGATGGTTATCCATGCCTTTTAAGCTCATTAATATATTACCCAGGGTGGAATTTGAATTAACGTCTAGCTTACATTTGATGGAAAATGGAAATAAATCTAGAATTGGGGGAAAAAGGAACGATAGCAAGTTTCCAGAGAATTATTAGTTGCATAAGATGCCAATATATATAAATTATTTGAAAATCCCAGGAAATAAAATATCTATGAAATTTTAGGATTAGGTGATATAGGGCTTCTCCAAAATATCCAGATGACCAATTGAGACAGGAATTATGAATAGACTGGTCAGTGATACAGTTGTTGTTTGTTGTTCATTAGCTATATCCTACTATTCCCCTGCATCTCAGACTATAGCCCACCAGGCTTCTCTGTCCTTGGGATTTCCCAGGCCAGGGGATTTTTCCCCACCCAGAGGTTGAACCTGCGTGTCCTACAGGCGGGGTCTTTCCAAGGAACCACTTGGGAAGCTCAGTATACCCAACTGGAGATCATCAACACATAGAGCAATATCTGTAACAATAGCATTAGGAAAGGTAGAAAGACTTGGGTTTATGAAAATTCAAACTACTCTTTATATATTTGAAGACCTGTCAGGATGAAGTAAATTCATCATTAAGCAGAGTTTTCCTTGAGTTGACTGGTATTTTCACTGGACTGTAATAACTACTCCTGATTTCTTTACCCGAAAGTAACTGTTGATGTCAGGGTTAAAGAATGGGACTTTTGAAACCCCACCATATACATTCAGAAGGAAACAGAGTTTAAAGTTAAATGTTGCTCATGGGGAAAAAAAAATCATTCTTTTAATTTTCTGCCCACTAAAGTGTTGCCATCTCATGTCATTTTAATATGCAGTTAACCAGAGGATGGGAATGTTATGATTTATCATGACAGAGTAAATAAAGCAATAAGAGCAAATCTAATTTAGGCATGCATCACTGAGCATGCCTTTTCACTCCTGCTTGATAGCTACCCAAAATGATCCAACGAAACATGAAAGGCGAGATGCATTAAAAGTGGGAGACTTTGGAGCACTAAAAGCCTGTTGTGTACTTAGGGGTTCTGCAGCCTTCTCCTAAATCACTAACTGCTAGCTGAGATCTGAGAAAGACTTCTCATGATCTTAAGCGTTTATACTTTCTGCTACTCTGTGAATCATTCAGGACAGCTGATTCTTCTGTAAGGAACCCTCAATGTGAAATGTGTTTCTACTGTTTACTAGCAGGGGGTTACTGAATAAGCGTCCTAACAAGCCATGCCTTCATCTCTTCTACAAAATTAAAATACAGATCATGTCAAAAAGGCAGCATTCTGGAGTGTTGAGATAATACATGCAAAGCATTTAGCTTATGAATAGACTGGTCAGTGATACAGTTGTTGTTTGTTGTTCATTAGCTATATCCTACTATTCCCCTGCATCTCAGACTATAGCCCACCAGGCTTCTCTGTCCTTGGGATTTCCCAGGCCAGGGGATTTTTCCCCACCCAGAGGTTGAACCTGCGTGTCCTACAGGCGGGGTCTTTCCAAGGAACCACTTGGGAAGCTCAGTATACCCAACTGGAGATCATCAACACATAGAGCAATATCTGTAACAATAGCATTAGGAAAGGTAGAAAGACTTGGGTTTATGAAAATTCAAACTACTCTTTATATATTTGAAGACCTGTCAGGATGAAGTAAATTCATCATTAAGCAGAGTTTTCCTTGAGTTGACTGGTATTTTCACTGGACTGTAATAACTACTCCTGATTTCTTTACCCGAAAGTAACTGTTGATGTCAGGGTTAAAGAATGGGACTTTTGAAACCCCACCATATACATTCAGAAGGAAACAGAGTTTAAAGTTAAATGTTGCTCATGGGGAAAAAAAAATCATTCTTTTAATTTTCTGCCCACTAAAGTGTTGCCATCTCATGTCATTTTAATATGCAGTTAACCAGAGGATGGGAATGTTATGATTTATCATGACAGAGTAAATAAAGCAATAAGAGCAAATCTAATTTAGGCATGCATCACTGAGCATGCCTTTTCACTCCTGCTTGATAGCTACCCAAAATGATCCAACGAAACATGAAAGGCGAGATGCATTAAAAGTGGGAGACTTTGGAGCACTAAAAGCCTGTTGTGTACTTAGGGGTTCTGCAGCCTTCTCCTAAATCACTAACTGCTAGCTGAGATCTGAGAAAGACTTCTCATGATCTTAAGCGTTTATACTTTCTGCTACTCTGTGAATCATTCAGGACAGCTGATTCTTCTGTAAGGAACCCTCAATGTGAAATGTGTTTCTACTGTTTACTAGCAGGGGGTTACTGAATAAGCGTCCTAACAAGCCATGCCTTCATCTCTTCTACAAAATTAAAATACAGATCATGTCAAAAAGGCAGCATTCTGGAGTGTTGAGATAATACATGCAAAGCATTTATAGCTTTGTCTAGTAGTTGTAGCAGCTCAGTTAAGTATTAGTCATTTGAATAATATTAAGCCTAACAGTTATATTAAGTTTAAGTCTAAAAACTGCCTTAAATAACCGAGGTCACTAAATTTAGCACCTTGCTCTCAAACAGGAAAATAATATGAAAACATGCAGCTTGTCTTCCAGGCTGCCAAGTAACTAGATTTAAGAGTAAATATTTAAAGGTCCATGGTAAACATATGTAACTCTAACGGTCTCACACATTCAATCTGTCTAGGGTCAGTGTTCATTTTAAAAGACCCAGAAGGTGGCCTAAGTTTTCCTTCTATCTGCATCCTCCTAGTCTACTCTCATTTATCGAATCATTTTCTTTTCCTGATACCTTAATTTCTATTCCCAAAGGCTAAAAATGAAGCATCATCATAGAGAAACAACAACAAAAGAAACCAAACAGCCTTTCTTTAAGAATTCGAACTTTATTTCTGGACCAACATCCTTAAACTCAACCTAGCTTTTAGAAATCCTGGTTTTACTTCTTCCTCTTACAAAAGACTGTGTCTGGAAAATGCATAATAAAAACACTTTTCAAAATAGACTGAATAGTATTGCCCTGGTGGTGACGGTGGTTGTTAATTGAGAGTCAAGGGCGTAACTGTGGTTTTCTTGCATTCTATCAGTGATTGGAAAATGTGATAAGTTGGTGTTTTCAGGGAACCCTATGACATTAGTGTTGTTGCTTGAAAAGAAACGTAGGGTGAGGGAAGATGAAAGACAGCTGATAGGTACTCGCTGAGGGCCAGACATTCATTTGTACATCAGCTTCATGAGAAATACTGCTAACGGCCTTTTCCACAGAAGAACCTTGAGGTTTACAGAAATTGTTCAAGTTCACACATCCCAGAACTTGAACCTAAGCTTTGGATCCACATTAACTACTGCTAATTCTAATTAAGTTATTATTCCTGTGGAGGAGCCTACTCTGCTATTGAAAGGAAAACCACAGAAACCTACATAAGCAACTTTCATGGATTTGCTATCTTGTGAAAATATTATTTCACAAGGTCTCACTTGTCTCCTGCAGTTGTGGTTGAGCAAATGTTTTCGCTCCAAATAGATGACTTACTATACTTAAATCTCTTAATAATATAAGTGCCATAAATAATCTTGATTCACTGAATTTGTCACCAGTCTTCTAATATCTTGATTTTTAAAAACTTTATGCTTAATGTTGAGAGGATGGATTTCAAAATAAAGTTTAAGAACTAGTTCAATTTTTCCAGAAAAGGTTTGAAAATACCAAGTAATTGAAATCATGCATGCTTATGACACATTTTACAGTGCATGCATGAGGATTTTAAAAATCAACAATTCAGAAAAGGAACTGAGAGCAAATGCCATCCACTATGGCTCTCCCTGCGGCTTTGCGGTAAAGAATCCACCTGCAATTTAGGAGAGGAACCTTCCATCCCTATGTCAGGAAGATCCTCTGGAGGAGGGCATGGCAACCCACTCCAGTATGCTTGCCTGGAGCATCGCATTCATAGAGGAACCTGGCAGGCTATAATAGTCCATAGGGTCACAAAGAGTCAGACATGACTGAAGAGACTGAACAGGCAGTCCACTACGGTGTGTAACATCCTCAATTGTAGGATGTTCCATAGCTGTTAAGGAGATGCATTTTACTGTTATATTTGTGTCTTATGTTGCAATGACATCTACACTCTGGTAGCCCGACAGACTGGGTTGTCCATTCTTGAACAGGGCTTGGCACAGAACCAACTACCCGTGTTTCCTAAAGAAGTGAATGTGTAACTCACAAAGGAGTGATGAATTGCTGGACTGAACAACTATAAGCAGATATATTTTGCTTTACTTTTCTATGTTTATCATATTTTTACCACCAAGATTCTATGATGTTCATATAGTGATAATAATCTTTATTTTAAAGAGTCATTTTTACTTTGATAGCTGAGAGTTTAGGGTGAATGTCACTGAAGAGATTATGCACATGTACCCCAAATTTCAAACCCACAAAGGCTGTGATGCTTGGTAGCCCGGTTAGCTAAGTTTTCACCCCACATCACCTCATTAGCATTCCACAGCAGAGATGTCGCGTGAAGGAGTTCTTCCATTTCCTAACAGAAACATGAAAAGGAAGGGAGATGAAAAGAACGGTGAGAAGGAAAACACTTCATTATGAGGAGAAATCCTCAGATACAGTTCTTATTCCTTCCAAAAGGCATTTAGGCATAATCACGAAAACATTGAAAATGTATTTTAAGACCGTTTTCACTCTGCAGGCCATTTGATGATGAATGTGAGGTTTACTCTGAAAAGATTTTTGAAAGTTAATCAACAACACCAGGGCACACATAATGAAGCATCTTTCCTGTTTGTGAATGTCTAGGGGTATTTTATAGCATTACCTTTCCTCCTCTTCCCTGGACTTATTGTCCCCTCCCTCATTCTTGAAGAATGCCAAGGTCAAGTATTTCACTGCTGCCTTTCATGAAGCTCTTTTATACTCCTGGAATTCAACACATTTCTCTGTGTGTGCGTATAGACTATTGACTCTTGGTGTGTGATCCTTAAAGTGAAAAAAACAAAAATATTCTTGTTTATTAACATATGTATTTAACTTGGCATTTTTATCCCTAGTGCTGACAGTTAAATACTGAAATCTTTGTGATGAGTAAATGAGAGAAAATTCTTGATAAAAAGGACCTTGACTTTTGATTCTGGAAAATTGAATGGTCCTAAAATATACCTCTGAGATTAAGTACCAATTAGATAAGACATGGGCTGAACTTCAAAATTCCTTCCTTTTCTCTCTGAATACCTTCTTTCCTTGGTGTTATATCATATATATTTCCTTAAAGATTGTATAAGTTCTATATTATTGATGTCTTCATGTGACTGAATGCACAAACACACACACATGCACACACACTACAATTTTTTAAAAGTTTGATAATCCTACCATACGACAGGTTTGAAGCTAGTTATGTCAATGTTAACAAAATACAAATATGGAAAATTGGACATTTATATGGAAAATCAATGTGCTGAAATATTCTTGTAACCCAGGGGTCCCCAACCTCCAAGATCTAATGCCTAATGATGTGAGATGGAGTTGATGTAAGAATAATAGAAATAAAGTGAAATAAATGAAATAAATCATCCTCAAATACCCACCTCCTCAATTCATGGAAAAATTGTCTCCCATGAAACGGGTGCGAAAAAGATTTGGGACCGTTGCTGTAACCCAAGATTTAGAATTTACCCAGTGTTGCCATTAGGGATAAGCCATTTTATTCTCCTAAATTTCATTATACTTTCCAGTGCTAGGTAAAAATCAAGATAATAGTATTCATTTCTACAAGTTGTTGTTAAGTGTCATATGAGTTTATGTAAGCAAATGTCCTAAAAATGTTATAAATAGTTATAAAATTTCTTATTTTTATTTATACTTTGTCTCTTTCTATGAAAGTTTTAAGTGGCTTATAAAACATACTAATAACACATAGAAATGTAAATGATATTTAAACATTCAAACACAAAGAGGAATAAAAATCAGGATAAAAAAGCTAAGATGAATGTATTATTACTACTAATAAAAGCATAGAAAGAAATAAATGAGGGGTAATTTGAGTTCTTCAATTTTAAAAACATTTTACTTTCCTTATTTTGTTATATCTCTGTTTTCTTCACCCGTAGAACTGTGCAATCTGGAACAAATAAGATTGGTTAATGCATCAAGTAACAGCTTTATATATTTTTAAATTCTTCCCTGGTATTGATGAAGGACAGTGATTTTATTCTTTTATTTTTTGAATAGAGGATAAATCAAGATCATGCTAATTTCTAATAGCTTTGGATTTAATATCATGAAAAGTACACAAATAAACGTATCAACAATGCATTGGTTAAACCGCTTACTCTTTTATTAATATGTGATGTCAATTGACTGCCCACTGCTAGAAATGTAGCAATTGCACGGGATGTAGATGAGAGTTTAAAAAAAAATAAACTCATAACAGGTGTTTACAAGACATTTCCCCCTACTTAGAACATTATAAACATATGGAATGGCCTATCAGGCACAAGTGCTGAGGCAAAACACAAGAATCATTTCAAGAAACAATTAGGTTCTGTTCTAAAGAAATGGAATACTTTAAAGGATGAGTCCTTATGGGCCAATTGTCCTGATGAGTGAATAGCTCTAGCTAAACCCTTTATGATTCTATCTCCATTTGAATGTAAATATCACTGCCATGTGCTCATATGTAGATTTTTCTTCTCTGCAGGAAAGGTGAGTGTGTTAACTAGTATTCATTCAAAGGTGTTAAGTGTCCATATGAGTTTATTCTCCTAAATTTCATTATACTTTCCAGTGCTAGGTAAAAATCAAGATAATAGTATTCATTTCTACAAGTTGTTGTTAAGTGTCATATGAGTTTATGTAAGCAAATGTCCTAAAAATGTTATAAATAGTTATAAAATTTCTTATTTTTATTTATACTTTGTCTCTTTCTATGAAAGTTTTAAGTGGCTTATAAAACATACTAATAACACATAGAAATGTAAATGATATTTAAACATTCAAACACAAAGAGGAATAAAAATCAGGATAAAAAAGCTAAGATGAATGTATTATTACTACTAATAAAAGCATAGAAAGAAATAAATGAGGGGTAATTTGAGTTCTTCAATTTTAAAAACATTTTACTTTCCTTATTTTGTTATATCTCTGTTTTCTTCACCCGTAGAACTGTGCAATCTGGAACAAATAAGATTGGTTAATGCATCAAGTAACAGCTTTATATATTTTTAAATTCTTCCCTGGTATTGATGAAGGACAGTGATTTTATTCTTTTATTTTTTGAATAGAGGATAAATCAAGATCATGCTAATTTCTAATAGCTTTGGATTTAATATCATGAAAAGTACACAAATAAACGTATCAACAATGCATTGGTTAAACCGCTTACTCTTTTATTAATATGTGATGTCAATTGACTGCCCACTGCTAGAAATGTAGCAATTGCACGGGATGTAGATGAGAGTTTAAAAAAAAATAAACTCATAACAGGTGTTTACAAGACATTTCCCCCTACTTAGAACATTATAAACATATGGAATGGCCTATCAGGCACAAGTGCTGAGGCAAAACACAAGAATCATTTCAAGAAACAATTAGGTTCTGTTCTAAAGAAATGGAATACTTTAAAGGATGAGTCCTTATGGGCCAATTGTCCTGATGAGTGAATAGCTCTAGCTAAACCCTTTATGATTCTATCTCCATTTGAATGTAAATATCACTGCCATGTGCTCATATGTAGATTTTTCTTCTCTGCAGGAAAGGTGAGTGTGTTAACAATATTCCATGTCTAGCCTGTAAAACACCTTGATGTAGCAAATTTGTTTTCATTCTTTTTGATATTAAAACAATGGATGTTTCTTATCGTTTTAATATCTGCATGTTGGAGATAACGTTTAGTAGGGCTAAATGATGATTTTCTTTAAAATTGTCGGAGTATTTCAAGACACGCGCCCCAAACTGTATCAGGACATGAATTAAGGAAATTTATTAGGAAGTAAAACAATTATAAATGCACAAGAAAAAATCAACAAAATAGCGTATGTTGAATCTAAGAGAAGAAATATTTGAAATTCCAAGCCATCTTTGAAGCGCTTTTTCCTCAAACAGCCAGTTGATATGCCAGTTCAGCATGACTGAACAGGGCCCAGAGGAAATTGCATTTTATTTTATTTATTACTTTTGAAAGTACCCATCCGTCCTTATTGGGAAAGACAGCCTCCAGTATGCAATCTTTTGACTACCTGGATGGTGCATAAGAATGGTCCTCAAGCCTGGAACACTTCCTTATCTAGAAATAAAGAGCCCTGTAGTCTGAGCTGGGCTTACTGCCTGGTGTAGAAATAGCTTTCTCTGTTCTGGACCCATGTGCTCGTGTGTATTTTTAGTGTGTGTTTCTTACGGTACCTGGCCAGTCCCATTAGCACATCAGCTCCCTGGGTGGCAGGAACTAGATCCTTTGCCTGCTGTTTGAGAGGGGTGAGGTAGACCGTCACAGGAAAGGCTGCTGGGGGAATCCCACTGGTCCAGGGGGACCACTGACCACTATTGAAGGAGACCCAGCTCTGCCTCTTGTCTCGTGACTAATGCATTGTTTCATCCAGTGCTTGTGTAAGTTTTGTCTTTCCTGGCCATCCCAAACTGTGCAGTGGCTTGACACCTTGGACCAGCTGTTCCTGGTGGCAGGCAGTTACCTTCTTTGCTATCCTCCATGAAGTGGGCTCCTCCCTTGGAGGTGGAAACAAGTGTCACTTGCCTGAGTCCCACCATACCAACACTGCTCACACTTTACTTTCTTTCTTTGTCCTGATGCACTATTTTTTTGAAACCCATCATTGTTTTTCACACTGTTCTAGAGAATAGAAGATATTCAATTTATATTCCATATTCTATTAGACATAACAACTTGGTTGAGTTATTTTTTACAGTGTATGTTATAAAATGAATAATTTTGTGTGTTCAAAAAGTACACATAATATTTGAATGTGTTTTACACACAAGATGTAGTACTGACATTCTAGGATTTAGCTATGTTCTCCAGGAGCTGTTAATTATTCATTCTCTTTTCCTGTTGAGATTAACTTATCTAGGAAGTAAAACAATTATAAATGCACAAGAAAAAATCAACAAAATAGCGTATGTTGAATCTAAGAGAAGAAATATTTGAAATTCCAAGCCATCTTTGAAGCGCTTTTTCCTCAAACAGCCAGTTGATATGCCAGTTCAGCATGACTGAACAGGGCCCAGAGGAAATTGCATTTTATTTTATTTATTACTTTTGAAAGTACCCATCCGTCCTTATTGGGAAAGACAGCCTCCAGTATGCAATCTTTTGACTACCTGGATGGTGCATAAGAATGGTCCTCAAGCCTGGAACACTTCCTTATCTAGAAATAAAGAGCCCTGTAGTCTGAGCTGGGCTTACTGCCTGGTGTAGAAATAGCTTTCTCTGTTCTGGACCCATGTGCTCGTGTGTATTTTTAGTGTGTGTTTCTTACGGTACCTGGCCAGTCCCATTAGCACATCAGCTCCCTGGGTGGCAGGAACTAGATCCTTTGCCTGCTGTTTGAGAGGGGTGAGGTAGACCGTCACAGGAAAGGCTGCTGGGGGAATCCCACTGGTCCAGGGGGACCACTGACCACTATTGAAGGAGACCCAGCTCTGCCTCTTGTCTCGTGACTAATGCATTGTTTCATCCAGTGCTTGTGTAAGTTTTGTCTTTCCTGGCCATCCCAAACTGTGCAGTGGCTTGACACCTTGGACCAGCTGTTCCTGGTGGCAGGCAGTTACCTTCTTTGCTATCCTCCATGAAGTGGGCTCCTCCCTTGGAGGTGGAAACAAGTGTCACTTGCCTGAGTCCCACCATACCAACACTGCTCACACTTTACTTTCTTTCTTTGTCCTGATGCACTATTTTTTTGAAACCCATCATTGTTTTTCACACTGTTCTAGAGAATAGAAGATATTCAATTTATATTCCATATTCTATTAGACATAACAACTTGGTTGAGTTATTTTTTACAGTGTATGTTATAAAATGAATAATTTTGTGTGTTCAAAAAGTACACATAATATTTGAATGTGTTTTACACACAAGATGTAGTACTGACATTCTAGGATTTAGCTATGTTCTCCAGGAGCTGTTAATTATTCATTCTCTTTTCCTGTTGAGGATTAACTTATCTAACTCTTAAGATCTGTATACATGATTGATGTATTATTTCAAACAGCCGTGATAGATACATCTTGAGAAAAGTATCCAGTAATCAGACAAAAAGTATTTGCTGTACAATAAATCATGAAGACAAATCAAAGTTATTTTAATAAATATAAATTTTCCACATTATTCACATGATAAATGGTGACCCTCAAAATGATAATAATTTGTAATATATTGGGAATTCTTCATTTTGTTGCTTACTGAAGTTGCCAAAGAGACCAAAATAAGTATACTGGAAAAGCATGAATTCTGTTTTCCAAGTAATCTTAAATTGGCCAGCTAAGTACTTGTAGTTAAGAGTAGAGAAAAGAAATTTTAGTTTTAGCTTATTCAATAGAAATTGCTACTGAATGTATGTATCCCTACTAGAAGTTACCCTCTTAAGAGAAGAGTCCATGACTTAATCAGGTGTATATCTCTAACAGGTAACAGATTATCACAAAATGTTTATGGACTAGAAGTTAATTGTTAACACAGATTTATTTAATTTATTGATGTATTCTGCTGAAGCATGCACTTTTACTAAGCTTCTACAAATTAGATACTAATTGTAGAATGGCAAAATTTAAGACTATCCCTGACCATTTTATTCTCACAATATAAATCTACTTTGGCTTAATGAAATATAGTCCTCTAGGGTCTTCTGGTTTCAACACACACAAACTCACCCACTGGGTGTTCTTGAACTGTTAATTGCTGTATATTATTCACATTCACTTCTTTGAATTTTTGGCTTGCTGTCAACAATGAAAATTAGCATGTACAGATGTAAAGGAAAGCATGGAGTGTATTTTTCCCATATTAAATCTTCAGACATTTGTAGGAGATATATCTATAGTATATTGGATTGGGTATGTTTATATCCTGACTGATCTCAAACATAATTTCTATTTTACAGATGAAAATTTTATGTATTATGATTGCTTATTTAGGTAGACTTAATAAACATATATTGTACACTTAACAAATAAATTTGGGTCACATATAGTAATTATAAATGAGGTTAAACATTGTTTTTCTGTTTTAAGTTTGGGACTTTATTTTTCTAATAGTTACAGTGTTCTTCTTGAATTATAATAAGCTAAGCTTTTGCCATGTAATTATTTTTATAATCTAATGGTAAATTTTCTAATTGTTCTGACACCATTCACAGAGCTAAAAGAACTACATTAGTTTTCTTAATATGCTGAAATACAATATGTAGTTCCAAATATGAGATATTGCCATGAAAATTAACCAGATTAAACTGAACAGATCATACTAGTACTTCTTAAAATATGATTCCTCATTGAAATGTTTAAAGAAAAATGTTGTTTTTCATAAAGTATAGGTTAACCTAAAATCTTAAATTAATATATTTACAGACAGATTTGTTATGAAGTCTCTATGTTTATAGTGGCTATGGAACTTTAAAAGCAATCCATATGTACATTATTAAGTATAAGTAGAATAAAAATACAAAACCAGTCACAGTTTACAAAAGGAATGCGATCTGATGGATTTTGTTATTGTTGGAGTGTGTGGCTAAAGTTCAGTTACCCTCTTAAGAGAAGAGTCCATGACTTAATCAGGTGTATATCTCTAACAGGTAACAGATTATCACAAAATGTTTATGGACTAGAAGTTAATTGTTAACACAGATTTATTTAATTTATTGATGTATTCTGCTGAAGCATGCACTTTTACTAAGCTTCTACAAATTAGATACTAATTGTAGAATGGCAAAATTTAAGACTATCCCTGACCATTTTATTCTCACAATATAAATCTACTTTGGCTTAATGAAATATAGTCCTCTAGGGTCTTCTGGTTTCAACACACACAAACTCACCCACTGGGTGTTCTTGAACTGTTAATTGCTGTATATTATTCACATTCACTTCTTTGAATTTTTGGCTTGCTGTCAACAATGAAAATTAGCATGTACAGATGTAAAGGAAAGCATGGAGTGTATTTTTCCCATATTAAATCTTCAGACATTTGTAGGAGATATATCTATAGTATATTGGATTGGGTATGTTTATATCCTGACTGATCTCAAACATAATTTCTATTTTACAGATGAAAATTTTATGTATTATGATTGCTTATTTAGGTAGACTTAATAAACATATATTGTACACTTAACAAATAAATTTGGGTCACATATAGTAATTATAAATGAGGTTAAACATTGTTTTTCTGTTTTAAGTTTGGGACTTTATTTTTCTAATAGTTACAGTGTTCTTCTTGAATTATAATAAGCTAAGCTTTTGCCATGTAATTATTTTTATAATCTAATGGTAAATTTTCTAATTGTTCTGACACCATTCACAGAGCTAAAAGAACTACATTAGT
This sequence comes from Tragulus kanchil, assembly GCA_022376925.1. Lineage (NCBI taxonomy): Eukaryota > Metazoa > Chordata > Mammalia > Artiodactyla > Tragulidae > Tragulus > Tragulus kanchil. Next base: position 158,738,523 of record JAIOJX010000003.1, read on the forward strand.
TTTCTTAATATGCTGAAATACAATATGTAGTTCCAAATATGAGATATTGCCATGAAAATTAACCAGATTAAACTGAACAGATCATACTAGTACTTCTTAAAATATGATTCCTCATTGAAATGTTTAAAGAAAAATGTTGTTTTTCATAAAGTATAGGTTAACCTAAAATCTTAAATTAATATATTTACAGACAGATTTGTTATGAAGTCTCTATGTTTATAGTGGCTATGGAACTTTAAAAGCAATCCATATGTACATTATTAAGTATAAGTAGAATAAAAATACAAAACCAGTCACAGTTTACAAAAGGAATGCGATCTGATGGATTTTGTTATTGTTGGAGTGTGTGGCTACAGTTCAGTTACCCTGACCAAGGTGAGATGATGATTTCCCGAAATCTGGACTCCATACTCTCTGTGTCTATGTTAGTAATGTGTGCCTCAAAAGTACAAAACTCTTGAGTGCATTTCAAATCATTTTTGCACAGTGAGCACTTCTATTAACCCAGCATTCAGATCAAAACACAAAGAATACCAAGTGCCCAGGATACTTCTCCCCCGTATCATACAACAAAAGACACCTCCTGCTATCGTGGAAGATAAAGACTGTTCACTCACATCATTCATATACCTCACACAGCATAAGTTAGTTTTGCCTGCTTTTGTACCTAATATAAGTGAATCATACAGTGTAAAAGCTGTGTCTGGTTTCTTTCACTCTGAACCGTGCTTGTGAAATTCATTTATTTTCTTGTTGTTCAGCTTATGTCTGTTATCTGATTATTTATTTTGCTTATTTGTTTGTTTATTGCCTTACCAGACTAGGGTGTCAGAGTAATGATATTTTTCTTTTTATTAGTAATTTCTGTTTTCTTTATTCTTTTAGGGATTAATATTGCTAGGAGGCTATCAGTTTTATTCATATCTTCAAGCAATCAAGTTTGGCCAAAGTCAGTTCTCTCTGTTGTGTTTGTGTTTTTCATTTCACTAGTATTTGGTCTTCTTTTTATTTATTTTTCTTTTATAATTTCTATTAATTTGATATGTTTTTTAAAAATGCAACTTCATGAGAGAAAAGGTCAGTCATGAATCATTATAAAAGCCTCAGAATTCATCAGGTATTTTCAGATTTTCATATATACAGATATGTATTTATGTGTATTAAGTACTTTATATTTCTCTCTGAACAATTTAGAATTTCAAGAGCTTTGATGTGTCATATCCACACTAAAATTGTAATTTCTGTGGTGATTTTTTGTGTTATCTAGAGTTAATCAGGAATATGCAGTGTACTTTCCAAATAATTGGGAATTTCCCAGTTGTCTTATATTATGGATCTAGGTAAAGTACTCTGAATTATCAGTGTTTTGAGATTTATTGAGATTTCCTTTTATAGTCTAGCTAGTAAATGATCAGTTTTTTAAGATGTTACAGGTGCACTTAAAGGCAAAATGTATTCTTTTTGTGTGCAGTGTTCTATATGTGTCGATTAGTTCATGCATATTAGTTATCTAGTTTATTGCTTCTGTGTTCTTGTGATATGTGTGTCTGCTATTTCTCTCAGCTCTTTCAAAAGGAATGCTCAAGTCCCACTACGTTTATGCATTTTTCTTTCATTCGGTTCTCAATTTTTTGCTATATATTTTTAAGATAAATTATGAGGAAACTAATATTTCCTCCCTTAATATCTAAGTTGACTGATGAAAATTTAGCACTAACAGCTTTCTTTGGGTTATTGTTTTACAACAGAATTTATTTCATGTGCCTCTTGTGAGCTATATATATTTTGCTGTTGTTTACTCCAGTTTGACAAAGCTAGTCTTAAGATTATTGTTTTAGCTTATTTATTTTTAATGTAATTCCTGATGGAGTCAGGTTCATATTACTATTATTCACTTTCTCTTTGAAACTTTAGTTCGTGTTTACTTCTATCCTCTCTTATTCCTTTCATGTTAGATATTTTATAGTCTATATTTACACTCTAGTATTATTTACACATTATTTTATGAGTTCTTAGTATTTATCATGTAGATTAAAATATAAATACTTTATGAATACTTGATTAACTGCCCTTGAACAATAATATCACTTTTATAACTTCTCCAGTAAAGTAAGAACTGTAGAACATGTAACTCCATTTACTGCCTTTCTTCTGCTCATGATGTTTCGAGTACTTTTGATCTATATGTATTTGGTTCTTCATCAAAGAGCATTCTTGTTGCTTTAAAAACACATTATTAATTTTCTTGTAATGCGGTATGGTGGCTAGAAATTCTCTTTGAATTTCTCTGTAAACTTTTAATCTTACTCTTAGTTTTAAAGGACGATTTCTTGAGTACAGTTGACAGTTGAATGACATGATTTTGAAACGTATGGATTCACTTGTACCTGGGTGTTTGTTTGTTTGTTAAGAAATATGTGCTACAGTACTACGTGAACCACAGTCAGTTGAATCCATGGGTATGGAATTGCAGGTCGGGAGGGCTGACTGTAGCATTGTATGTGGATTTTTGAGTGTGTAGGGGTCAGCACCCTTAGCCACCACATCGTTCAAAAGTCAACTATAGGGCTTCCCTGGTGGTCCAGTGGGTAAGGACACTGCCTTGCAGTGAAAGGGGTGCTAGTTCCATCCCTGGCCTGGGAAGATCCCACATTCTGTGGAGTAACTGGACCGATGTGTCCAACTACCGAGCCAGAGCTCTGGAGCGCATGTGCCCAGAGCCAGTGCTTTGCAGCGAGAGAGGCCACTGCGATGGGAGGCCCATACAGGCCAAAGAACAAAGATGGATGATAAATGAAAGACCAATAGAATTGGCCAAAAAAGAAAAAAGTCAACTGTATAAAAAAGCACAGTCTGGGCCCATGTCTAATAAAGGAGAGCACCAGGAGGCATGAATATAACAGCATGTATTTTCTTGAAGGGCCAACTCTTGAGAAGCCTTCCACAATATGTTTCTTGTTTGGGGCAATTTCTCTGTCATTATCCCTTTAAATATAATTTCTTTACCTATCTCTTGCAAATTTCCATCTGGAAGAGAAATTGCTAGTATGCTATACATTGTCTCTGTGTCTAGAATTTCTCTTTTCTGTATTTTCCATCCTCCTTTCTTTCCTTTGGTATGTTTATCTTCTGTTACCATGTATTTCAGACCACTAATCTTGTGTTCTGCTGTGTCTAGCATATTACTACACCCATCTGAGTTATTAACTTTAAAGCTTTTATCTTTTCAGCCCTAGATGTCCTGTATGCTTTCTGTGTATTTTAATTTTCTGGTATAATTTATCATTCCTTTAACTTCTCAATCATTTATTTTCTTTTAACAGCTTGATCACAGTTCCTCTAATGTTCTGTTCTGCTGAGTATCAGTAGGACTATCTCTGGCTCTGTTTCAATCATCGCTTTTCTTCCCTGGGTTATCAATTTTATGAACTGCTGGCTTGCAATGGGGATAACGTGTACTTCTTCCTCTGGTTTACCCTCCCATGGATGACAATCTTCTCTGTGTTTTCAGATGAGTGCTTAGTATTGTCTTAAGGTGTTATTGTGAACGTTGAAGTTAGTCATGATCTTTTCAACAAGGCTAGCCTTGCTATGCTCTGCTTTATAGGAGCCTTTCTATTGAGCCTTGTTAGCCTCCTCATCTCCCTTGCAGCTTTAGAGAAGAAGTCTATATATTTAAAGGCATCATGCTTCCTATTTTGTCTTCCCAGTCCCATGAGACCACCAGAAGCTCTGTTAATTTTTCTCCTCTCAACAGCGGGGCACACTGGGAGCATAGCTACTATTTCCAGCCCCCTGAAGAAAGGCAGAATTAGCAGATCCCCCTGGAAAAATACACTCCTGTGAAAGTCAGCTCAGTTTTCAGAAGATTTCTTCTCTCTGGAATCCTATCATCTCTAATTATCCTGGTTTTAGCACTTCTCTGATACCTTAGACTTTGCCTTTATACTTTATCCAGATTTTCTGGTTGTTTATAGTAGAATCATTGGTCTGCCCGATTTAACTTGTATTTATGCAAATACTTAGGTGTCACACACTTGACTTGACTGCCTGCCTGCCCCATTCCTCAAGGGCCTCTAATTCCTTCCATTCTCGGACAGGCTTATTACACACAATAAGAGTGCTTGATAGGCCCAGTCTCCTGCTAGACTGTATGCTTTTAGAAACATTGTATTATTCAACAGTGTATTCTTGGTATCCAGTCCTTGGTGTCTGAGAAATGAAGGATAGTTATTTTATTTTTCAATATACTGCTGTTAAAATTGATACCAGTCCAATTCTGTATTTTAATTTTCTCGTTACCATGTATTTCAGACCACTAATCTTGTGTTCTGCTGTGTCTAGCATATTACTACACCCATCTGAGTTATTAACTTTAAAGCTTTTATCTTTTCAGCCCTAGATGTCCTGTATGCTTTCTGTGTATTTTAATTTTCTGGTATAATTTATCATTCCTTTAACTTCTCAATCATTTATTTTCTTTTAACAGCTTGATCACAGTTCCTCTAATGTTCTGTTCTGCTGAGTATCAGTAGGACTATCTCTGGCTCTGTTTCAATCATCGCTTTTCTTCCCTGGGTTATCAATTTTATGAACTGCTGGCTTGCAATGGGGATAACGTGTACTTCTTCCTCTGGTTTACCCTCCCATGGATGACAATCTTCTCTGTGTTTTCAGATGAGTGCTTAGTATTGTCTTAAGGTGTTATTGTGAACGTTGAAGTTAGTCATGATCTTTTCAACAAGGCTAGCCTTGCTATGCTCTGCTTTATAGGAGCCTTTCTATTGAGCCTTGTTAGCCTCCTCATCTCCCTTGCAGCTTTAGAGAAGAAGTCTATATATTTAAAGGCATCATGCTTCCTATTTTGTCTTCCCAGTCCCATGAGACCACCAGAAGCTCTGTTAATTTTTCTCCTCTCAACAGCGGGGCACACTGGGAGCATAGCTACTATTTCCAGCCCCCTGAAGAAAGGCAGAATTAGCAGATCCCCCTGGAAAAATACACTCCTGTGAAAGTCAGCTCAGTTTTCAGAAGATTTCTTCTCTCTGGAATCCTATCATCTCTAATTATCCTGGTTTTAGCACTTCTCTGATACCTTAGACTTTGCCTTTATACTTTATCCAGATTTTCTGGTTGTTTATAGTAGAATCATTGGTCTGCCCGATTTAACTTGTATTTATGCAAATACTTAGGTGTCACACACTTGACTTGACTGCCTGCCTGCCCCATTCCTCAAGGGCCTCTAATTCCTTCCATTCTCGGACAGGCTTATTACACACAATAAGAGTGCTTGATAGGCCCAGTCTCCTGCTAGACTGTATGCTTTTAGAAACATTGTATTATTCAACAGTGTATTCTTGGTATCCAGTCCTTGGTGTCTGAGAAATGAAGGATAGTTATTTTATTTTTCAATATACTGCTGATTCAAATCAACTTCTGTTAACATATTTGAGATTATAAGTTAAATATCTTAAAATGTCCAAGTTCCCATAATTATATATGATATTCCCATACCAGTCATCCTGAGATACATTCATCTTAAAGCAGTCAGATATTAATAATACTACAATTGTCAACACATGCTGTCCATAGTTACTTCAGTTGTTTTCTTTTCAGTTGAGTTTTTTTTTCCAGTTGTGTGTTAACAGCAACTTTTAAGCATAACTTCTTTAAAATTGAGGATGCAATTTTTTTTTTTCCGGTGGATTCTACAATAACTCAAGCATTGTTGCTTGGCATCTTGTCACTGATAACTCTTAACAAAATCATGGTACCCTGAATGGTAGGGTAGAAACTATCCCAGAGAATAAGGTACCCTATGAATTAAAGATTTGTTTGATTAATTTTACATATATGGTTTAATCATTTACCAAAGGAATAAATAATATATTTGTGTTTATGTAAAATGTTGTTTGAAGATGTATGTTATTTGTATTTTTACTGTTTTCCATTGCACAATATAGAAACTTTACAATGGAAAAGAAATGTAGTAGTTATACAAGTAAACCCACATGAACATGGCAAAGTTGAAAAACTCCATGAGTCATTAAACTGACCCTTGTAGAAAATTAATAGTTTTGTTTTTGATTTTTGGCCACTTTTATTGGTTTTTTTTAACCCCCCCATGAATGCATGTTATTCAGAAGATTTCTTCTCTCTGGAATCCTATCATCTCTAATTATCCTGGTTTTAGCACTTCTCTGATACCTTAGACTTTGCCTTTATACTTTATCCAGATTTTCTGGTTGTTTATAGTAGAATCATTGGTCTGCCCGATTTAACTTGTATTTATGCAAATACTTAGGTGTCACACACTTGACTTGACTGCCTGCCTGCCCCATTCCTCAAGGGCCTCTAATTCCTTCCATTCTCGGACAGGCTTATTACACACAATAAGAGTGCTTGATAGGCCCAGTCTCCTGCTAGACTGTATGCTTTTAGAAACATTGTATTATTCAACAGTGTATTCTTGGTATCCAGTCCTTGGTGTCTGAGAAATGAAGGATAGTTATTTTATTTTTCAATATACTGCTGATTCAAATCAACTTCTGTTAACATATTTGAGATTATAAGTTAAATATCTTAAAATGTCCAAGTTCCCATAATTATATATGATATTCCCATACCAGTCATCCTGAGATACATTCATCTTAAAGCAGTCAGATATTAATAATACTACAATTGTCAACACATGCTGTCCATAGTTACTTCAGTTGTTTTCTTTTCAGTTGAGTTTTTTTTTCCAGTTGTGTGTTAACAGCAACTTTTAAGCATAACTTCTTTAAAATTGAGGATGCAATTTTTTTTTTTCCGGTGGATTCTACAATAACTCAAGCATTGTTGCTTGGCATCTTGTCACTGATAACTCTTAACAAAATCATGGTACCCTGAATGGTAGGGTAGAAACTATCCCAGAGAATAAGGTACCCTATGAATTAAAGATTTGTTTGATTAATTTTACATATATGGTTTAATCATTTACCAAAGGAATAAATAATATATTTGTGTTTATGTAAAATGTTGTTTGAAGATGTATGTTATTTGTATTTTTACTGTTTTCCATTGCACAATATAGAAACTTTACAATGGAAAAGAAATGTAGTAGTTATACAAGTAAACCCACATGAACATGGCAAAGTTGAAAAACTCCATGAGTCATTAAACTGACCCTTGTAGAAAATTAATAGTTTTTTTGTTTTTGATTTTTGGCCACTTTTATTGGTCTTTCATTTATTTATTTTCATCCATCTTTGTTCTTTGGCCTGTGTGGGCCTCCCATTGCAGTGGCCTCTTCTGCAGCAGAGCACTGGCTCTAGGTGCATTTGCTCCAGAACACTGGCTTGTAATTGGATGCACTGACCCAGTTGCTCCGCAGCATGTGAGAACTTCCCGTGCCAGGGATCAAACCAGTGTCCCTTGAAGTGCAAGGCGGACTCTTTACCCACTGGACCACCAGGGAAGCCCCAAAATTAATAGTTTTAAAATAAGTTTTGAAGGTAACTATGAATGGATATGGTAAATAGATAATACATATTATCCAGCATAGTTTTAGAATGATCTTTTTGAGGCTCTTCAAAAACAGAAATACTACAAGTTTTTAGTTGTTCAAATAAATATATGCATTCATAGTTGAAAACATTGGAAAAATTAGATTGGTATCAAAGAGTTTCTCTATTTTTGTGATCATGATAAAATTTTCCTACCTGGTTGAATTTTGCTGCTCATGGAATATAGGATTCACCTAGCTATGGCCATGTCTTTTGAGGGTCTTCCGTGTGGTTAATTTATAGTTATGAGTGTAATCTTACACTCAACATAATGTATACTGTGGTTTTATGGATTATAGTTTTCATTATAAATATTTTTCATTATAAAATATTTAAAATATTGATTTAATTTTTATTATGGTGGTTTTTATATAGATTCTTTTTGGTTACCTTAGTTTGCATAGCACTCCAGGACTGACTGATATTAGATACGTATTTCATGCAGCATTCCAGACTGTTCATGGTAAAACACTAGAAAGAAAAAACTCCACTCGCATTTTCATCTCTCCTTTCTTCTTGAGTAATTTCAAAGTGATTAATAGGTAAATGTATATGGAATTTACCTCATGCATTTTGATTTTTACTGTTTTCCATTGCACAATATAGAAACTTTACAATGGAAAAGAAATGTAGTAGTTATACAAGTAAACCCACATGAACATGGCAAAGTTGAAAAACTCCATGAGTCATTAAACTGACCCTTGTAGAAAATTAATAGTTTTTTGTTTTTGATTTTTGGCCACTTTTATTGGTCTTTCATTTATTTATTTTCATCCATCTTTGTTCTTTGGCCTGTGTGGGCCTCCCATTGCAGTGGCCTCTTCTGCAGCAGAGCACTGGCTCTAGGTGCATTTGCTCCAGAACACTGGCTTGTAATTGGATGCACTGACCCAGTTGCTCCGCAGCATGTGAGAACTTCCCGTGCCAGGGATCAAACCAGTGTCCCTTGAAGTGCAAGGCGGACTCTTTACCCACTGGACCACCAGGGAAGCCCCAAAATTAATAGTTTTAAAATAAGTTTTGAAGGTAACTATGAATGGATATGGTAAATAGATAATACATATTATCCAGCATAGTTTTAGAATGATCTTTTTGAGGCTCTTCAAAAACAGAAATACTACAAGTTTTTAGTTGTTCAAATAAATATATGCATTCATAGTTGAAAACATTGGAAAAATTAGATTGGTATCAAAGAGTTTCTCTATTTTTGTGATCATGATAAAATTTTCCTACCTGGTTGAATTTTGCTGCTCATGGAATATAGGATTCACCTAGCTATGGCCATGTCTTTTGAGGGTCTTCCGTGTGGTTAATTTATAGTTATGAGTGTAATCTTACACTCAACATAATGTATACTGTGGTTTTATGGATTATAGTTTTCATTATAAATATTTTTCATTATAAAATATTTAAAATATTGATTTAATTTTTATTATGGTGGTTTTTATATAGATTCTTTTTGGTTACCTTAGTTTGCATAGCACTCCAGGACTGACTGATATTAGATACGTATTTCATGCAGCATTCCAGACTGTTCATGGTAAAACACTAGAAAGAAAAAACTCCACTCGCATTTTCATCTCTCCTTTCTTCTTGAGTAATTTCAAAGTGATTAATAGGTAAATGTATATGGAATTTACCTCATGCATTTTGATTTCTCTGTTCACAAATGTTGTCACAGGAGAAAACAGGGTAACAGAGTATGTATTTGAGGAAAAATAACACACAAAAATAAAAACAAAAGGTATTTGTGACAAATATGACAGCCCTAACTTTCAAAGGAAAATGAAAGTAGGGGACTTGTCCTTGAAAACTGGCACCATGACCTTTTATTTTATAACCATTTACTTCCTGTTTAATGAAATTATGGCATATTTTCTCTCAGGTTAAGGGAAAATAACAGCTTTAGACGTTATCTTTGACCCTCAAACTATAGAGAGATATGAATAATGATGAAGCTGATGAAGCAAGGGGTAGAGAGCATTTTAAAGTAACCAGCTACCTATCATAAAAAGTAAAGTAAGTCAAAAAGAGAAAGACAAGTACAGTATACTAACTCATATATATGGGATCTAGTAAGATGGTCATGATAACACACACAGTGAACTCATGGAAAAACAGAATAGACATAAGGACATTGTGGAGACCGAACAGTGGGAGGGAGGCATAGAGGAAGTAACATCGAAACCTATACTGACACGTGTGGAAAAGATAGCTATGGTCATTGTGCTAAAGGAATAGGAGTACCTGCGATCACTTGGGGCGATGGTCTGGAGGGGTTGTGGTGGGGAACTGGGTGGGGAGAGGGTCCAGGGATATGCATATGAATGATCTGAGAACATACATGTTGGTGAACAACAAAACTCTGTAGAATCTTTAAAATAAAGAACAAAACAAAACAAAAAAAAGTAGCCTTCTATGTCTCAAATGGGGGCATTTAACTATTAGTGCCAAGAATCACTTCTTGTAAGTGAAATATTTAGCACAGGTCCTTCCAAAATGGATACTTTTTTTAAACCTTGATATAAAATCATAGGGCTAAAAGGGACTGTTGTAACTTGTTAGTCTAAGTACTGATATTGCAGAAAAGAAACAGAGATCTGTGGAATTTCCAAGAAAACAAAAACTTCTGATTCATCTTGCTGAAAATAATGACAGATAAATTAAATGCTAGTAGACCATAATATTTATAGGAAAATTGAGTTCTCCAAAATATTAACTCTTAAAAATACAGTTGGCACATCTATTGAGTCTTTGGAAATACTAGTTACTTACACAAAACAAATTCATATAATTTTATCTCCACTACAGAGAAAGAATAGAAATACATAGACATGTTCCTAATTCTCAAGATTATGTTTATTGTTGTATATGTGGATATAGACATACATATAAAAAATAGAATAAAAGAGTATTTTTAATGTTTTATTTTCATTCTCCATATTTACAAGATTTGACATCATCCCAGTAATGTTTCAAATTCCCAGTGATGCAGTCTTTTAGAGCTATGTAATATTATTTCTTCAAAATTAACTTGATATAACTTTAATAAATTAATAATAATTTTGTTAAAATATATCATCTAGTTATTTTATTTAAAATTACCATCTAATTATATAATTAAATTTAAGAAAATAAATCATTTTAGAAAATGTAATACTTTGTAAATTCAAATATCCAATTCTACACAAGGTTGGCTAATGGACCCACAATTTGCCAATTATAGATATAATTGCATAGTTGACATGTATGTATATACTGAAGAAGTAAACATTTAAAAAAATAAAGCCCTTAATTTATGTCTTCCAAGGGCAAGTATATGTGAAATTCTAATTGGCAAGCCCAAAATGTTGTATATCCATTGAACGTTTAATCACCTGGAAAAATACTTTCTATATCATATCATAGAGTAAGGAACAATTGCTGTTAAAATTTTTATCTTTTTGTACAGCTTGCTCTTGAAGATCAATTTAACTGAAGAGTGGTTTTAATCTTTAACACAGAGCCAGTTACTTTTTCTGTTGTCTCTTGGTTGTTTGTTTTTTAACTTTTTATTTTGTATCGGAATATAGCCTGTGAACAATGTGATAGTTACAGGTGGACAACAAAGGGACTCAGCCATCCAGATACATGTATCCATTCTCCCTCAAAATCCCTTCCCATCCAGGAAGCCACACAACACTGATCAGTTCCCTGTGTTATACACTAGGTCCTTGTTTGTTGTGCATCTTAAATATAGTAGTGTGTACACTGCTGCTTGTTGGATTGATGTCCTACCTAGTTGAACTCTTGACTGCTTTGCTGTAATGTTGATAGACACAGCAACACAGAGAAATCTGCTACTGCTACTAGTGGTCAGGGGTGGTCCAGAGCAGCCACAGAGCAAATTTAAACAAGTAGCTTATAGAGGAAGGTGCCACTTCCCTGGAGCAGACAGTAGAGAAACTGCCCACAATGTGGGAGATGTGGGTTCAATCCCTGGGTTGGGAAGATCCCCTGGAAAAGGGGATCGGTACCCACTCCAGTATTCTTGCCTGGAAAATTTCATGGACAGAGGAGCCTGGCAGGCGACAGTCCCTGGAGTTGCAGAGTCAGAAATGACTAAGTGACTAACAGAGAGTAAGGAAGGCTGAAATACGCCATTTAAACTTCTCAACCCTTATAGGAAATAGGCTTTAAGACATCAGAGAGACGTTCTAGAGTTAGCATTTTTTTTTGACATAGCATTTATCAACCCAAACTAGCAGTAACCTTTGCTATTGTGCAGTTTGCTGAAATATGAAATGCCTCAAAAGCACCCTGATTAGCAGACAAATACCTTCTGTTTCCACAGATGCTAAGTACCTATTGATTTAGCTTTACCTGCCAGTGGTCATTAAGGCCTGCAAAAAATAATGACCACAGCACCATAAATCATGATCATGCTGAAGCATTGATTAAGTACCTGCCTGTCCATGAAAGCACTTGGTGAAAGCATACGAGGCAAGTCATGTGAAAATATGAACAGTTGGGGGAGGTGATGATGAAAGAGATAATGTGATGCAGATGTGGATTAAAGCAGAAAGCAGCTGCTTTAAAGACTCTGTGTGGAATCATTCGAGTGTCATGGAAGAAGGGCAAGCAGACCCACTCTCTCAATGTGGGCTAGTGTTTGCAGGGGATTTATGCAGGCATATCCTCCACTACGATGGCGTGTGAAATATAGATCTGTCTTCAGTATTCTGTGCATCTCCACAGAATGTATTTGAGGCAAGTTTGCACTGTATTTGGGCTTTTTAAAAAATTTTTGGCCTCTTTTTATTGATTTATTTATTTTTCATCCATCTTTACTCTTTGGCATGTTTGGGCCCTCTATTGCAGTGGCCTCTCTCAGTGCAGAGCACCGGCTCTGGGCGCATGTGCACCAGAGTGCTGGCTCATAAGTGGACACAGCGGTCCAGCTGCTCCACGGTACATGGGATCTTCCTGGGCCAGGGATGGAACCAATGCCGCTTGCACTGCAAGGTGAACTCTTTACCCACTGAACCACCAGGGAAGCCCTAGGTTTTTTGTTTGTTTGTTTTTAGATGTTCTTATTTTCATAAATTGACTAGAAGGTTTAAAAATATGAATGAGAGTTTTTGTTTGGTCTTTGTATTGGGCTATTATTTAATACTATTATTTTATTTGAGTTTTCAGTATTGAGGTTTTTAAACCTTACGAGGACATAGATTTGTATCCAGTGTTTTGGCTTTCTCTTAATCACAAACAAGGATAGGGTCCTATGAAAATGACAGGGATTGATCAGTTAGAATGAACAAAGGAATTCACTTTTAAGGAGGTTAATATAACTTCCAAAAGCACAAAAAATTGCACATTGCCTTGCCTAGGCTATTCCTCTCCTGATTCCCCTTTGACAACCTGATGCTAAAGAAGAGCCTTGTGATTTCAAAGCAACTTGGCCCTAATCTTCACAGGAGCCAGGGAGCCCCCGTAAAGGCGGAGGGTTTTCTATCCACTCTGGACCCTCATTGGCAAGTGCAAGGCCACACACCTTCAAGCTGATTGAAGCAAAGCAAAACTAAAAATTTGCTCCAAAAATCAGACTCTGGCTTTAGGCTACCACTCAGAAGAGACGTGATCGTGGCTAATAGAAAGACAGTTAAACAGATGCAATCCTCAGTGCTGGCTTTAAAGACTCTGTGTGGAATCAAATTTCGAGTGTCATGGAAGAAGGGCAAGCAGACCCACTCTCTCAATGTGGGCTAGTGTTTGCAGGGGATTTATGCAGGCATATCCTCCACTACGATGGCGTGTGAAATATAGATCTGTCTTCAGTATTCTGTGCATCTCCACAGAATGTATTTGAGGCAAGTTTGCACTGTATTTGGGCTTTTTAAAAAATTTTTGGCCTCTTTTTATTGATTTATTTATTTTTCATCCATCTTTACTCTTTGGCATGTTTGGGCCCTCTATTGCAGTGGCCTCTCTCAGTGCAGAGCACCGGCTCTGGGCGCATGTGCACCAGAGTGCTGGCTCATAAGTGGACACAGCGGTCCAGCTGCTCCACGGTACATGGGATCTTCCTGGGCCAGGGATGGAACCAATGCCGCTTGCACTGCAAGGTGAACTCTTTACCCACTGAACCACCAGGGAAGCCCTAGGTTTTTTGTTTGTTTGTTTTTAGATGTTCTTATTTTCATAAATTGACTAGAAGGTTTAAAAATATGAATGAGAGTTTTTGTTTGGTCTTTGTATTGGGCTATTATTTAATACTATTATTTTATTTGAGTTTTCAGTATTGAGGTTTTTAAACCTTACGAGGACATAGATTTGTATCCAGTGTTTTGGCTTTCTCTTAATCACAAACAAGGATAGGGTCCTATGAAAATGACAGGGATTGATCAGTTAGAATGAACAAAGGAATTCACTTTTAAGGAGGTTAATATAACTTCCAAAAGCACAAAAAATTGCACATTGCCTTGCCTAGGCTATTCCTCTCCTGATTCCCCTTTGACAACCTGATGCTAAAGAAGAGCCTTGTGATTTCAAAGCAACTTGGCCCTAATCTTCACAGGAGCCAGGGAGCCCCCGTAAAGGCGGAGGGTTTTCTATCCACTCTGGACCCTCATTGGCAAGTGCAAGGCCACACACCTTCAAGCTGATTGAAGCAAAGCAAAACTAAAAATTTGCTCCAAAAATCAGACTCTGGCTTTAGGCTACCACTCAGAAGAGACGTGATCGTGGCTAATAGAAAGACAGTTAAACAGATGCAATCCTCAGTGACAATCAGGAGAGACAACACTGATGTAGGAGAAAAAATACTCTAAGGGCAAGCCGACATTCAAGCAACTGCACAGACATTGAACCCATAAACTAAATGAAGCATTAACAGGTTATACAATTTCAATTTGAGTTTGAGGATGAGGAAAACTTTTCATACTCTTGACTCAAGGATATCTTCAGGCCAAACTGAAAATGGAAATTAAATCCTTGCAAACCAGTCTTTCATCCTCTTTGGACATGGTTAAGAATTTGACCTTCAGTGATAAACAGTTGTACATTTCATGGGAAGAGCATAGTAAGGATAAACATTTTTGTATGTTTCAAAAAACAAATGCCCTGGCTCATGATTAGAGCAAACTAGTGCGTAGAATCATAGTCTTCAGTCCTCTAAAACCTGTTATTAGTTCAAAAATTACTCACAACACTTCCTCAGGTTATATATTAATTTGTTCAAACATTTATTGAATATCTGCAGTATACCAGGTAGTAAATTAGACAATGTATAAAGGAGATAAGGACCTGTCTTTGTAGTAAAGAATGTTATGGCCATAGAAGAAATTAATTTTAAATTAACATAGCATCAGCAAGTGCTGATGAGCAAATTTACTTATACATTTTATTTATCCACTAGAGGGTTTTAATGATTGCTAGATATAGGAACCACATCCATGTCAAAACTTATAAAATGATTTTTAAACTCTCCTATTTAATTAAAAATGTCATCAGTACTTTAAACAACAACATATATGAGGGCAGCCTACCATTCTAGGGTTCCCAGACAATTTCTCTAAGGCAGGGATTAGTTATGTGCAAGTGGCAACATTTCTTGTTGTTGTTGTTGTTGTTTTCCCTATACTATTAACTCCTTTTTTTGTCTTAGATAGAACTCTTCTTAAGATACCAGCACAGATTCTAGGGGCTATCACTGTTGAGCTGGAAAACAGAGGGATATTTCCCTTGGGCTGGAAGGAATGAATAGCAAGAAGTCTCTTCCTATAGATTAGTTTCTGGGACCTCAAGACTTTTTATTGAGTGAATCCAGACCAGCAAATTAAGTTATCACCTATCTCTTGACAGAGGACTGAGAAACTATGGTAGATTTTAAGAAAGCAGCTAAGGGTAAAAGAGCTTGATTTACAAAAGTAACTGTTATCAGCCTAATTTAAGTATGTGAGTAAACTTAGTACACGTTGGAATATGGAAAGTATGCAGCAGTCTAGAGTGGACTGATGGTAACTACAGAAGGAAATATTATTTTACCAATAAAGATGGGCAGGAAACAAATAAATTTAATTGGGATTATGCTTTGCAGAATGCAGAAATTCAAAATGAAAAAGTCTTCTTTTGGTGTTCTTTGTCTTTTCCCATACTATGCTAGTTTTCATAGAAATTCCTTTTCTGCTACCCACGTGGAATAAGTGTGTTCAGAATGCTGTTCAGTCCGGATAAGTGTGAAGTCAACATCCATTTTATCAGTTTCAAAGTGGAAAACTGTAGCATTTGGCAGAGCCTGAGAGGAAGAGAGATTCTAAACTAGTTGGGGATATTTTTATTCTTTTTCATGACAAGGAATGCTGCCCCAGGGTCTCATTTATGCTTTTATAACCTCAGTTCCTTACAGCCCACCTCAGTTCGATTATACAGTAACCACTGTACTGAAAGATCTCTAACGGCATTCAAATGGACTGCTGGACACTTTTTAGTGTTAGTTTATTTGAATTCTCAACATCGTTTGGCCCTGATAACCACTTTTCCCTTTCCGAAATTCTTCTCCCCTTATGTGGATGACATTATATTCTTGTTTACTTTCATTGGGTTCTCTTTTAAATGTGAGTGTCCCTAAGTATTCATCATGGCCTCTTCCCTCTCATTATCTGCACTCATTTGCCTAATTTTTGTAGCCTGACAAGTTCATATTTGTCCTTCAAGGGCCATTCAGTCGAAGGGTCACCAATTTTGGAAGCCTTCCCTTGTTAGACTCCAGCTTGAAGCTGAATGTCTCATGATCATTATTGCCCTCTAAGATGCCATTCATTACATGCAGATCTCTTGTAGCATGAGAGTGGATTATAACTGTGTACTACACTGTTTTTCATTTTCTTGTTTTGTTCATCAGATTTGGGAAGGGGGGAGGGGGGCGGGCAGGCCACTTCTATTGGTCTTTCACTTTATCTATTTTCATCCATCTTTTGTTCTTTGGCCCATGTGGGCCTCCCATCGCAGTGGCCTCTGTTGTTGCAGAGCACCAGCTCTGGGCACGTGCGTTCCAGAGCTCCGGCTCGGTAATTGGACACATCAGTCCAGCTGCTCTGTGGCACATGGGATCTTCCCAGGCCAGGGATCGAACTGGCGCCCCTTGCACTGCAAGGTAGTGTCCTTACCCACTGGACCACCAGGGAAGCCCACTGTTCATTAGATTTTAAAACTCTTCAGACAGGCATCTTTATCTTATTTTTCATTATAGTCTACCTTATTCCCAGTGTTGTCAGAATTACTGAAAAAAAAAATAAGGGAATGTTTGTTAAATAGATGAATCAATTAAAAATGAATAAATTGACATCTCTTATTGCAAAACAAAGAGTGTGTGACTTTCTTCAAATATTATGCAAATTTAAGAAATGTTAGGAATTCAAATAGGCCCAAAACTTTTTTTCTTTCATGACAAGGAATGCTGCCCCAGGGTCTCATTTATGCTTTTATAACCTCAGTTCCTTACAGCCCACCTCAGTTCGATTATACAGTAACCACTGTACTGAAAGATCTCTAACGGCATTCAAATGGACTGCTGGACACTTTTTAGTGTTAGTTTATTTGAATTCTCAACATCGTTTGGCCCTGATAACCACTTTTCCCTTTCCGAAATTCTTCTCCCCTTATGTGGATGACATTATATTCTTGTTTACTTTCATTGGGTTCTCTTTTAAATGTGAGTGTCCCTAAGTATTCATCATGGCCTCTTCCCTCTCATTATCTGCACTCATTTGCCTAATTTTTGTAGCCTGACAAGTTCATATTTGTCCTTCAAGGGCCATTCAGTCGAAGGGTCACCAATTTTGGAAGCCTTCCCTTGTTAGACTCCAGCTTGAAGCTGAATGTCTCATGATCATTATTGCCCTCTAAGATGCCATTCATTACATGCAGATCTCTTGTAGCATGAGAGTGGATTATAACTGTGTACTACACTGTTTTTCATTTTCTTGTTTTGTTCATCAGATTTGGGAAGGGGGGAGGGGGGCGGGCAGGCCACTTCTATTGGTCTTTCACTTTATCTATTTTCATCCATCTTTTGTTCTTTGGCCCATGTGGGCCTCCCATCGCAGTGGCCTCTGTTGTTGCAGAGCACCAGCTCTGGGCACGTGCGTTCCAGAGCTCCGGCTCGGTAATTGGACACATCAGTCCAGCTGCTCTGTGGCACATGGGATCTTCCCAGGCCAGGGATCGAACTGGCGCCCCTTGCACTGCAAGGTAGTGTCCTTACCCACTGGACCACCAGGGAAGCCCACTGTTCATTAGATTTTAAAACTCTTCAGACAGGCATCTTTATCTTATTTTTCATTATAGTCTACCTTATTCCCAGTGTTGTCAGAATTACTGAAAAAAAAAATAAGGGAATGTTTGTTAAATAGATGAATCAATTAAAAATGAATAAATTGACATCTCTTATTGCAAAACAAAGAGTGTGTGACTTTCTTCAAATATTATGCAAATTTAAGAAATGTTAGGAATTTCCATGTTTTGAGTACAGACCAGCATGGCAAAACATTTCACATCAAAAAAAAATTTTATTCAATATATTCTGCTCTGACACACACAATTTAGCATATATATTTTCCTATGAGTGTGATTATAGGTAAATGTATATGAAATGTCTTTGACTGTTTTGCTCACTGCGTCTGTAACTTACATAAAAATATTTTAGTGTGCCTATACAAAATAATATTAGGAAGTATAGGGGATATATCTCAATTATTTATATTATCCTAAAGCAGGAGACTGATTTTTAAAGCCTTTGAAGAAAAAAACAGGCTAAAAGTAGACCAAATAAAATACAGGGCAAATTTAAATGGGAGGGGACCTATAAAAAGAAGAGATTCAGTTGAAAATATTTTTGCCGTAACAACTGCCTATTTCCTATTTTTTAAATCACACGAAGCAAAAAACAACCAACTTGTTGATACGTGTGCCAGAAGAGAGCAGCGTTGTTAACAGAAAATTGTAGCCAATTAAGCCAACATGTGAGCGGGTAGAACGCCTGTGAGTGTCCAGGATTTACGCTGCAGGTGTCTTTGTTACAAGCATTTTCACCATATAATGACATAATTGGCCATGAGACAATTTTGCTAAGAATAAGAAAACCACTGGTTGACAGTTTTTGGTCTGACAGTTTGGTTTCAACAGGTTGAAATGCGTTAACATTTCTTCCAGCTAGCAGTGTTACTGTCTTCATGGAGCTGACAGGTGGTTATGGTTTGACCGGGAGTTGATTTCTTATTTTGAAACACACTACATTAGAGGAGGAAAAGGCCAAGGGCCTTGAGTAGAGTGGAACCCACGTTGACCATAGAACTTTGGAACATCTATCAAGGAATATGTGACGATATGCAAACAACAAATAGCAGTGCTTTTACTGCTCAGTATGAAGCTCAGTTCCAGACCTACACTCAGGAATTGAAAACTGATGACTATCCTAATGGAGAAGAAATTTTAGCAGGAAAAAAAAAAGTGAGACGCTCAATGAGGAGCCAAAAAATATATTTAATATTATGAAGGAGTGACTTGGGAGACAAGGACTTGCAAGTACAACACACAAAATAAAATCAATAATTTGCCCATTATTGGGCTTCCCAGGTGGTGCTAGAGGTAAAGAACTGACATACCAATGCAAGAGACACAGGAGACCCTGGTTCCATCTTTGGGTGGGCAAGATCCCCTAGAAGAGGAAATGGCAACCAACTCCAGTATTCTTTCCTGGAAAATCTACTGGACAGAGGAGCCTGGTGGGCTACAGTCCATGAGGTCGCAAGGAGTCACACAAGACAGAGAAACTGAGCACAGTTAGTTATACCACAGAAATACATGCGACGAAAGTTCAGCAAAGATTCATTTCTTTCAGGTAAAGAAGCTTATGGTGAAAAAAAAAAATTAAAATTGAAGCTTTGGGATCACATGTAAATCACATGTAAGGAGGCATCTGGGTAGCCAGTGCTAAAGAGGGTATGGTCAACCCCCTGTCTCACAAAGAAAGGTGTCCAGCCTAGGACAGTCAACAAGGTGGGCAATGGAAATTGACCAAATGGTATTATTCCCAGGTGAAGTTTGCAAATGCTCAGCTCATAAGAACCATTTCTACAGCTACATTGAAGTGTCTACCAGTTTTAATGCAAGATGTCAATGGTATAAGTAGACGAAGAGAGGTTAATTTATACTTCCTTTAGAGTCAGTGACAGAAGAAACATGACTCTGCTTTCAATTTTGTCATAATATATTTAGCCCACTGGACAAAAGTCTTACATGGTTTTCTTTTTCCAAAAAGAAAATGTTACTTATGACTAAAGCCTAAATTCACATGCAACAAACAGTTCAAGAAGGGTCCTCGGTTGTGTAGGGATACATAGAAATAGAAAGAAGCATATACATACAAAGAGGACAGAAGCAGAGGCAAGAAAAGTAAATTAAATCATCCATTGGATTTCAGCACTCAAGATCAAGAGTAGTTCTGAGGATGGCTTAGATACTGGCCTGAGGAGGAAAAAATAGTGAGGAGTAAGCCATGCATCTCACTTTCTGTGTGAGAACAAGACCAGGAGCATCCCCTCAAGAAATATCTTTGATAACTTGTTGTGTTGTCGGAGATATATTTACCCTTGTTTCCTAGAGGATCAACAGAACAATCTGCAGGAGACAGATATAATGCAGGAAGAAATCATAAATGAATCTCAGTGTGAGCCTCTTCATCCAGTTCAGAACATCGCCTTCTCAGGTACCTGTGGTTCTTACGAGGTGTCATTCCACCAAGTACCATTTACTCCTAGGAAAACTGCTGCTGTTGCTAGCCAATCTCTCCTGTGTCATCCTGCACAAAACTTTAGAAGTGTTCTTTACAAATTCTACATTCTACGCACATTTAAAATCATCATTTTTAAGGAAAGTCAAATACAGTAATTCAGTTACCGCTGATTTTATTCATGAGTGCTCTCAGAGCTCCTTTTTATATTCATTCATGTATTTGGCTGTGCCAGGTCTTGGTTGTGGCACACAGCGTCTTTGTGGTGGCCTATGGGATCTTAGTTCCCTGACCAGGAATCGAACCCAGACTCCCTGCTTTAGGAGCATGGATTCTCAAGCAGTGGACTGCCGGGGAAGTCTCTCAGAGGTCCTGGCATATGGAAACATACAGGTGGACTTGCTGTCTCCTCTAGGCAGATAAAGTGGTGGATGATATGGCACGTTCTGACATTCGTTACCCAGGAATTGAGTGCTATGTGTCATTGCAGAGGTTTCCAAAAGTTAAGAAAGAGAAGTTAATTTTGATTAGCTACCATCCGTTATTATCAGGCTTTAAATATTATTTAATCCACATGTATGCTCACAAAAACTTGTCCATGACTGTTCATAGTGGCATTATTCATAATAACTGAAAAGGCAAAACCACCTGTATGTCCATCTACTGCTGAATATAAAACAAATGTATGCCCAGTGGAATATTTCCAGCCAGGTAAAGAGGTTCTGATGGATGCTGAAACAGAGCTGACCTTTGAACATGTTATGCTAAATGAAAGAAGCCAGACCCCAGAGGCTATGCATTGTATAATTCACTTATTTTAAATCTCCAGAACACAAATCCCATAGAGAGAGAAACCAGATTAGCCATTGGCCTGGGAATGGGGATAGGAAAAAATTGGAAGTTTAACTTTTTCTTTTTTTTTTTCTTTTTTGGTGGGGGTAAGCTAGGGATATGTTCTAGAATTAGAGAATGGTGACGATTACACAACATTGTGAACAGACTAAAAAACCATGGATTGTATACTTTAAAGTGTTTTAAATGGAAACTTTTAAAGTTATATGAATTTTGTCTCAAACAAGTAATGGTAAAACATGATCTAATGCAATATTCAATGTAATGTTCTAAGGTAAATATTTTTAAAGTAATTGTTTTAAAATAAGAAAGATAAAAATTTGTTCTTGAATGCTGTACTAGGAAATAAGAGACTGATTACATTCTATTTAGTTCCCTTTATACATCAATGCTTCCTGAGATGAATAATAAGCAACTTTCCAGTGAATTGGGTCAGAATCAATAATACATAATAAAGGTATCTATAAATATTTCCTTACTGTATTGTTCATATATTTCATAATCTGTACTTATTTGAAATTTCCAGCATTCCTTCAAGTTGAATTCCATCATGTTTTCTGTTACTGAGTTTCTGACTTCTGTTGGACAAGCAAATTATACATCCCTCTTTAAACTACCCAAAGTGCATATTCAAAGAGTACTACATATTTTTTTTATATAAAATAATGCAACTTTTTTGATAGTATTATTTTCTTTCTTAAAGGTTTAATGATCCCCTTAAGTCATTTGCTTTTATAACCTGTATATAACTGATATAATTTTAAAGTATGTTGGGTATTTTTTAGATTAAACAAACATATCATGGTATTTCAAGCATTAATATTTTACTTTTCAGAACTTTTTGTGAGTACAAGTAACTTGTGTTATGAAAAACCGAGCATGTGTTCCTTTTGTTAATGTAGTAAATACATTTTCAGCTAAACGCACAGATGTTTTTTGCTTATAGTCTGCCACTTGGAGATTTGAGAGGTGCACTTGACCTTGGAAATGTGTTCTTTCTCCTGTTTAGTTCTTTGTAGACTAGGATAACATTGAGTTCCCAGGAAATGATGGTAATGTCAAAAATTACAGCCTCATAAAAGCTTTAATTCTCACCATAAAAATAATATATAAAGTAGAGAACTGTGAGGGTGCCTCACATATTGCAGTGTCAGGTTTAGGAGCACTACTATAAAATTTATAACACCTATCTATTTGATAGTTGGTAAGAGTACAAGAAAGTGTTGCTCAAATATAACTAGGTTATAAACAAGTGAATGCCCTGGGGGAGAAGTTTGGGGGCATTGTCTATGGTACCAATGAACGTTAAAGAGCTGGTGCTTAAAAAACCTGTTTCCTGAAGATGCAGCTCTAAAAATTAAGTAAAACATAACGAGTCAAAATTACAAACTACAGCTTGCCATACAGATACATGGTGGAGTGGAGAACTGTGATTAAACGAAGACAGAAAAACGAAAGATGAAAAGTGAATTCACCAGATATGCTACAAGGGTGACATGAGCAGAAATGGACTGAGCATCCACATGTGAGGTCCACCATGGGCCAGTTAGGCAGAGGGAGCTCAGCTTGACTGATGAGCAGTCTCATGTTCCAGGGTTTCCAGCTGAATCCTGTTCCACAATGTTCCATCTCCTGTCATTCAAATCTGAGGTGGAATAAACATTGTCTTGATTTTCTGTCTGTGCATTGTTGGAACACAAGACTAAGTTTTGAAAGCATGACACCGGGTAGGCGTATGGGGTAGAGCTGGATAGATTAACATTGACCAACTCCTCCATGCGGGTAGAATAAGAGCTGATCCACAGTTCATTCAGAAACAGCCCTTTTTTTTTTTTTTTTTTTCTAGGACTTTCCATTAAAGCAGATGTCTTTGTTGATTTTTTTTCAACATTTTTTTGACATTTTTAAACAAACTGTTTGGGCCAGGATTATTATAAAATTTACAGATTTTCTTTGGCAGGGTTGTCTGCTCTTGTGATTTTTTCCTTTATACCCACATCATGTTACTTTCTTTCTTTCTTTCTTTTTAATTTATTTGGCCACTTCTATTGGTCTTTGCTTTATTTATTTTTCATCCATCTTTGTTCCTTGGCCTGTGTGGGCCTCCCATCGCGGTGGCCTCTGTTGTCACAGAGCACCAGCTCTGGGCACATGCGCTCCAGAGCTCCTACTCGGTAATTGGACACATCAGTCCAGCCGCTCCGCAGCACGTGGGATCTTCCCAGGCCAGGGATCAAACTGGCGCCCCTTGCACTGCAAGGTGGTGTCCTTACTCACTGCACCACCAGGGAAGCCCCCATGTTACTTTCTTTATCAAATACTTTCTTAAGGAAAAAATGGTTCTTTTCACTCTGCATGTCCTTTATCTTGTCTACTCTTCTGAAACCTATTTTTCACCCAAGTCACGTATCTGTTCATGTGTAATGTGAACAGCAGCTCATGGACTTCCATAACCTGTTTCAGAGATGGATGAGGGCGGGTGTCACTGAAGAAACGACAACAAAAAAGCAAACCCCCCAAACTGGGACTTCCCTGGTGATCCAGTGATTAAGACTCCTCTGACCTTCCAATGCAGGGCACGTGGGTGCGATCCCTGATCAGGGAACTAAGATCCCACGTGCTTCACATTGGAGCCAAAAAACTAACAAAAAGAACAACCACCACTACCAAAAAAAAAAAAAAAAAAAAAAACCTATTTCACTTATTTAGGCTTTGTTAGGGAAACAGTTGTGATGCAGTTTGGTCAAAGAAATGTCTAGAAATATTCTGACTCTTTGGAGAAAGTTTTCTTGGTTCCTGTGAGAGGGCCTCTTTTTCTATCCTGTGTCCACAAACAGGAGCACCTCCATCCTTGGCTGCTTCAGTTGCTCATTCCACAACAAGCCAGGGAATTATGAGAGCCAACCTTGTGAATGCAGAGCAAGATGGCGCTCTAGTTTGGGTCCCTGATGACTTCAGTAAGCCACTGGATCAATGAAAACTGATCTCCCCTTTAGAGTTATATGTTCTCTCATGTTAATTTGTTAATTCTCATATTTTAAAGCCAGTTTAAATCAATTCTGTGTTACTTGTTCCAAGAGCAAATTACCTGAGATACACTAGTCCATATTTATATTTTACTTATTTTTACATATGTTATTAAACAGTCATAACATCCTATTTATTATTTCAACAACAGAATTTTTTTTTTAGGGCCTCCAGTTGGCTCTTGTTCTCCAGGGCCACTCTCTGGGCCTTTTCTGAGCATGTTTTGTCCTGTCAACAGCCATAATGAAGAATGGACTGTCGTTTCTGCCATGTTTTGTTGTTCCAGTGTGTGGAGGCCTAGCTTTCACCATCTCTAGCCTACTCATGCTCCCCCGACTTAATACGTAATGTCACAGACAGCTTCTCAGTGTATTATATTGCTGAGTTTAGTACAACCCACTCAGTGGATAGCTGATCTCAGTGAGTTACACGGTTTGTCTTCCAGGATCTTGCCGTCTACCAAAAGATGCTGCTGTAACTTCTTCATGACTTTATGGCGTCATTGACTGACATCCATAACCTGTTTCAGAGATGGATGAGCGGGTGTCACTGAAGAAACGACAACAAAAAAGCAAACCCCCCAAACTGGGACTTCCCTGGTGATCCAGTGATTAAGACTCCTCTGACCTTCCAATGCAGGGCACGTGGGTGCGATCCCTGATCAGGGAACTAAGATCCCACGTGCTTCACATTGGAGCCAAAAAACTAACAAAAAGAACAACCACCACTACCAAAAAAAAAAAAAAAAAAAAAACCTATTTCACTTATTTAGGCTTTGTTAGGGAAACAGTTGTGATGCAGTTTGGTCAAAGAAATGTCTAGAAATATTCTGACTCTTTGGAGAAAGTTTTCTTGGTTCCTGTGAGAGGGCCTCTTTTTCTATCCTGTGTCCACAAACAGGAGCACCTCCATCCTTGGCTGCTTCAGTTGCTCATTCCACAACAAGCCAGGGAATTATGAGAGCCAACCTTGTGAATGCAGAGCAAGATGGCGCTCTAGTTTGGGTCCCTGATGACTTCAGTAAGCCACTGGATCAATGAAAACTGATCTCCCCTTTAGAGTTATATGTTCTCTCATGTTAATTTGTTAATTCTCATATTTTAAAGCCAGTTTAAATCAATTCTGTGTTACTTGTTCCAAGAGCAAATTACCTGAGATACACTAGTCCATATTTATATTTTACTTATTTTTACATATGTTATTAAACAGTCATAACATCCTATTTATTATTTCAACAATCAGATTTTTTTTTTTTAGGGCCTCCAGTTGGCTCTTGTTCTCCAGGGCCACTCTCTGGGCCTTTTCTGAGCATGTTTTGTCCTGTCAACAGCCATAATGAAGAATGGACTGTCGTTTCTGCCATGTTTTGTTGTTCCAGTGTGTGGAGGCCTAGCTTTCACCATCTCTAGCCTACTCATGCTCCCCCGACTTAATACGTAATGTCACAGACAGCTTCTCAGTGTATTATATTGCTGAGTTTAGTACAACCCACTCAGTGGATAGCTGATCTCAGTGAGTTACACGGTTTGTCTTCCAGGATCTTGCCGTCTACCAAAAGATGCTGCTGTAACTTCTTCATGACTTTATGGCGTCATTGACTGACATACATACCCCTGAGTCTTCCCACAGGAGAGCACAGAAACAGAAACTATTTTACAATTGAAATGAAAAAGAGAATTGCACAGTAAAATAAAGTGTAATTACTGTGGTTATTATCATTTGCAAAGAAATAAAATAAATTTCAGCCTTTCATTCTATCAGTATCATGGACTTAAGAGTCTCTTCTGGAACAATTGAGGATTCCTGAGAATGTGGCTTGCTCCACAGAGCTGAGGTTGCAGAGGTCCTTCCCCTGTGCACCTGGGTGCAGGTTTAGTATGCTACTGAGTTGTTGTTTTGCACAGGAAAGCAGTCATGGAACACATGCCATTGCGAACACCTGCTCTCTCGCCATACGAATATTTTTGAACACTGCAAAAATAGGCAGAGAGTAGGTGCAGATACAATTATTGCTACAGATTTGTAATTTTCAAAGGAAAATTGCAGCTTTCATTACTGCTGTCTAAATTTAGATAAATGAGCAAAATCAGCAAACTAAGTTTTTGATGTTCTATATGTGTAAATTAAGAGTTTGCCTAAGAATCTACATTTGCCCATTTTCTGTCTTTTTCTTATTTTATTACAAATTATTTTAGAAGATGGAGATTAACAAATAAATCCTAAAATGAATTATGTTTTGTTCCCCAGTGTAGTTTATTGAGTCATTGTATATCTGAGAAGTGACCATAACACTGAGAAATAGAAGTGATATCAGATTTAAAGGAAGACCTCTCCCTTTAAGTGGAGTAATTCTCACATGATGTTGAAAAGCCAACAGGAGCTGTAGAAACTCTCCACAGAAGAATAAATAGGCACACCAAAACCTGCATGCAATCTTAGGATATTATGAATTATTTCTATCTATTTAATAATTAATATGTTAAGTAGCCTTCCCACCCCAAAAATATAAATAAAATAAAACGCTATTAAGAGGGAAGATGTATAAGCAAGAAGCCTCTGAGGCTTTTCAGTCCATGGAATTCTCCAGGCAAGAATACTGCAATGGGGCTTCCCTGGTGGTCCAGTGGGCAAGGACACCGCCTGGCAGTGCAAGGGGCACCGGTTCAATCCCTGGCCTGGGAAGATCCCACGTGCCGCGGAGCAGCTGGACCGATGTGTCCAATCACCGAGCCGGAGCTCTGGAGCTCATGCGCCCAGAGCCGGTGCTCTGCGACGAGAGACGCCACCACGATGGGAGGCCCACAAGAGCCAAAGAACAAAGATAAATAAAATGAAAGATCAGTACTAGTGGCCAAAAAAAAAAAAAAAAGAATACTGCAATGGCTGGCCGTTCCCTTCTCCAGGGGATCTTCCTGACCCAGGGTTGAATCTGCAGCTCCTGCATTGCTAGGTGGATTCTTTACCACTGAGCCACCAGGGAAGATTCATACGCATATATATGATAGTATAAATTTATCCTTTATAACCTTTTTTTCTATAAAGTAGCTTAAGTACCTTAAATACAGAGAATTCACTAATTTATCATAGTGTGTTGGCTTGTGCTTAGTTGTGCTCGGGAG
Source organism: Tragulus kanchil (assembly GCA_022376925.1). NCBI lineage: Eukaryota > Metazoa > Chordata > Mammalia > Artiodactyla > Tragulidae > Tragulus > Tragulus kanchil. Next base: position 158,765,837 of record JAIOJX010000003.1, read on the forward strand.
CCTCTATATAGAGTGTCCTAATGAAAACAATGTTTCCTCCTCACATCCAGGAAACCCATATGTTGACAGTGAGTATTTCAACCTTCTTTGGCATGAGACTCACTTTTCCACAGCTTTCTCCCTGTCACAACGTGGGCGCAGTCTTTGCACTGAAAGCAGGAAGAAAAATGAGAAAAATGGAGATGATCGACTTCTATGAAAATTACTCACTGGGCAGAACTGTGTCACGAAGACAGCCCTGGAACTTATGTTTGGAGGTAAGCGTGTTGCTGTTCTCAACAAATCTGTGCTCTTGAGGAAAAACGATGATAAGAATGGTACCCAAGGCGACTGGTGGTTTCTGGAACAATCACTAATATTTGCATCATTCTGTTTTCTTATTCAGCTGCTTTTTTACATAATGCCTATGGAATATACTTTTCACTCCCAGATGAACTCCTAGTTAAGAGAATAATTTAGGCACGAAAGGTGTGAAGGAAATGTACCTAATTCAAGTGAATGTGGGAGAGTTAATTACGAGACAATTTACCTGAGTAGATTTCGGACACAAAGACTTGAGGAGGCAGGCTTCCCTGGAAGTTATTATAATGTTACCTGTGTTTATGGTGTGCTTAACTTGTTTGCCAGACCCTGTGACTGAAATTAGCCTTATTTTAGCCTTATTTTAAGTTGAGAAATTAGCCTTATTTTAAATTAGCCTTATTTTAAGATGAGAAAGCAGCTGTTCAGAGAAGTCAAGTAGTTGTCTCAAGAACCCTCAGCTATTTAATATGTTTTGCTGAGAATTTAACACAGTTCTCTCTAATGCCAACACTCCAACTTTTAACCATTAAGCAGCACTAATTTGTCAGCAAAAATGTGGAAACAGAAAGAACTGCTTACGAGGGTGGGGAATTGATTGCAGTTCCGTGTTGCTAAAGGGTAAGTTGACTCATGAAATCAAGAGAGATGATTAAAGAGGAAACATGAGCTACTTTACCTAATAATTTAATTCAGGGGAGCCCTAGTAGGAGTTATACAAGGATGACATAGAGCAGGGCTTTAGGAGCTTTAAGGTCCATTCAGGGCATTGGGAGAGATGATTAACATTCAGATGCAGATGCAGGGGATCTAGAGTAAGGCCCATGACTCTGCATCTCTTTCTGGAAAGTCCGCCCACCCAAAACACTTGAACACTAATAATGCTGTGACCTTGGGTAGGTCAGTGATCCCTTTGGAGGTTCTGAAGAGTGGATTTTGAGGCATATATTGGGAGCTCAATACATATTTGTTGAGAAAGTTTGGCATTAGGAAAACCCACTAATAAGGTGTATCGAGTGTATTGCCAGTTAGTGAGATGAGAAGATGAGGAGGTATTGACTATAGAAACTGTTGCTGTTCTCAACAAATCTGTGCTCTTGAGGAAAAACGATGATAAGAATGGTACCCAAGGCGACTGGTGGTTTCTGGAACAATCACTAATATTTGCATCATTCTGTTTTCTTATTCAGCTGCTTTTTTACATAATGCCTATGGAATATACTTTTCACTCCCAGATGAACTCCTAGTTAAGAGAATAATTTAGGCACGAAAGGTGTGAAGGAAATGTACCTAATTCAAGTGAATGTGGGAGAGTTAATTACGAGACAATTTACCTGAGTAGATTTCGGACACAAAGACTTGAGGAGGCAGGCTTCCCTGGAAGTTATTATAATGTTACCTGTGTTTATGGTGTGCTTAACTTGTTTGCCAGACCCTGTGACTGAAATTAGCCTTATTTTAGCCTTATTTTAAGTTGAGAAATTAGCCTTATTTTAAATTAGCCTTATTTTAAGATGAGAAAGCAGCTGTTCAGAGAAGTCAAGTAGTTGTCTCAAGAACCCTCAGCTATTTAATATGTTTTGCTGAGAATTTAACACAGTTCTCTCTAATGCCAACACTCCAACTTTTAACCATTAAGCAGCACTAATTTGTCAGCAAAAATGTGGAAACAGAAAGAACTGCTTACGAGGGTGGGGAATTGATTGCAGTTCCGTGTTGCTAAAGGGTAAGTTGACTCATGAAATCAAGAGAGATGATTAAAGAGGAAACATGAGCTACTTTACCTAATAATTTAATTCAGGGGAGCCCTAGTAGGAGTTATACAAGGATGACATAGAGCAGGGCTTTAGGAGCTTTAAGGTCCATTCAGGGCATTGGGAGAGATGATTAACATTCAGATGCAGATGCAGGGGATCTAGAGTAAGGCCCATGACTCTGCATCTCTTTCTGGAAAGTCCGCCCACCCAAAACACTTGAACACTAATAATGCTGTGACCTTGGGTAGGTCAGTGATCCCTTTGGAGGTTCTGAAGAGTGGATTTTGAGGCATATATTGGGAGCTCAATACATATTTGTTGAGAAAGTTTGGCATTAGGAAAACCCACTAATAAGGTGTATCGAGTGTATTGCCAGTTAGTGAGATGAGAAGATGAGGAGGTATTGACTATAGAAACTGCAGTGCATGTAAATATAAGCTACAGAGATGAAAGAGACTGACTCAGTCAAGGGAGTCGAGGATAACAAGAAATATATGAATTGTGTTTTCTTTTCCAGCAATGGCATGAAATGTACTGATGATAAAGCTTTGAGGATTTCAAACAGGGAGAGTCAGGTCTCCATTATCCAGTAGTCTCAGGCTTCTTTGCAAGGGTATAAGGATTGTTTATGTCTATTCTAAGCAAACTCTTCTTGTTTATAAGTGCTTTCCTCACATCGACTGTAAAGTAACACATTTTTACCTGTTTTTGCTGTTCAGAGTAGACCACCGCCATAGTTCTAAAGAAAATATACACATAAAAGTCTCAGTGCGGAGATGATGAATCTCATAGCTAAGGTGTCTGGGCTGAGCACATTTCTAGAGGGCCAAATAGAAACACATTAATTGTAAACTAGCTTATTGAAGTGCATAATTGGATAATGGCAGGATAAATGGGGACTTATGAAACACATCCAGTAGCATAATAATTTTTATTTTGTGTAATGTGATGCAGGTGAAATCAGCCTAAAACACAAGAACAAAAACTGTCTCTTGGCTACAGGGGCTATGCTGTTCTTTTTGCTTATGCCAAATTTTAGAGCTTAATGAAGACAAAAAGAAGAAATATGTCTCAAGTAGTACAATTTGGCTTCAGTATAATCATAACTTCTCTTAATTAAAATATAACCAGGCTAAAAGCAGAATCTGCCTTTTCAACAACATCCATCCATCCATTCATTCAGAAAAACATATATTGAGTGTCTAAGATTACTGGATACTATGGACTTGCAGGAAAAAAAAATACAGAATGAGGCCCTTATTTGCAAGATGCTCATATTGTGGGAAATAGGAAATGAACAATAAAATTAATAGACAAATACTTACAATAATAGTAATCAAGTAAAAAAGTTTTTAAAAAAAACTAGGACAAAAAAGTTAAATTTAGTGGTATGATTAATAAAACCCGTCTTTGAAGAACTACCAGTTCAGTTAGATCTTCATTCCAAAGCCGCTATCAAGAGGTCTCGGGGAGGAATAAAAATGTCATGTAGAAGAAATGCTTAGTGTGTGAGTCTAAAGTTTGGCTAATTATGGTATAATCACAAAAGGGAAAGGATAGTTGAAATAGTAACATTGAGCAATAGGAAGGAGTCCCAGGAGAGAGAAGTGAAGGTACAGGGACTGAGTTAAAGTGCAGGAATTAAGTTGAGAGTAAGCCAATGAGCTTAGATTTGATTTTAGTGTGATCGAAAGCAAGTGACAGGTTCAAGAAAGCAAGACAAATTATCAGAATTTTATCTCTAAAGAAGCTCTTTGCTTATTTGCTAGAGAATTGTTATAAAGAGATTGAGCAAAAGCAGAAGAGAAGTTTTCAGATAGTTCAAGGTTAACTCAAGCATTCTGATGTGAACAGTAGATGCTTATATTTGCCTATTTGATATTGAAGGGGTGATGTCAAATAGTCAGGTGTAATTTAGGGAAATAGTGCTTAAACAGGTATCTGAGAAACAGAGTTGGTGGTGTTCAGTCACTCAGTCATGTCCAACTCTTTGAGACCCCAAGAACTGCAACACACCAGGCTTCCCTGTCCTGCACTCTCTCCCAGAGCTTGGTCAAATTCCGGTCCTTTGAGTTGGTGATGCCATCCAGCCATCTCATTATCTTTTGCTCTCATCTCCTCCTACCCTCCGTCGTTTCCAGCATCAGGGCCTTTTCCTGTGAGTCAGATCTTCACATCAGGTGGCCAAAGTATTCCAGAGATGTTTTAGTGAATTATACCCCACGAGACAAAAAAATTCCAGAGTTTTAGGTATTCCACTTCCTCCACGAATATCACTTTTTTCACCTCACAATGAGTTTAGCAACACAAGTTGGATCCCTTGGTGAGAAATAATAATCATTTCTTGACAGTATTTAATATCACTCTTTTTTTGAAGGTGATGAAAAATAGGATATGATATATATATGAATTTTAAACAAATTTTCACATATCTGTTTAAAATGCTACTGTATTCCAGTTTTTCCCCCAAAGTCCTCTGTGTTTCCTGTTTCCTTCAGTCTAGACAAAATGCTAATGTATCAGCTGGTAATATTTCACAACTATATTTCTGAAACTAATTTGTTTAGAGGAACAATTCCACCACTTGTAGGAATGTAGAAAGACCGTTAATTCTAGATAGATCATAAATAAAATTTTCTGAATGAAAAGAATTTCTAGAGTTTAAAAAACTTTCAAAAGGAACTTTCACTCTTATAATAACCCGTTTGAACACAACCAGTTGTTTAATAGTATATTTTCAGTCCCTCCATCAGCATGTAATGTAATTGTTTTTAAAGTGACAGGGCACAAGTGCGGTCTTGGTACAAGGTTAACTGATTTATATGTTTCTAAGATAATTTATTTTCCATAACTGTGCTTCTCCAATCAAAATGTCATCTAGACTTCCAGGGTTTTAACTGTGAAGAGTCACCCTTGGTCAGTGACTCTATGTTGTTCAGCATGTACATTAGCAAAATTATGTATTGGATCAAATAGGAAGGTCATCTTCACTGTTCTGCCCTGAAGGACGTCTCGTATTCTCATGCTCATGTCAGGCACCTTCTTCTACTGGCTACACATTGTTCTCTCAGGGCTGTTAATATTTAAACACAAACCACACTAGAGAAATGATGCTCTGACAGAGAACATTTAGGCATTAGCCAGGAAACAAGGGAGCTATTAATACTTGGATAGACCAGCAGAGCAGTCTCTGATTTTGAAACAGAGCTGTTTGTTCATATAGTGTCTTATTTTGGAAAGTAAATTCTAGAAGTCCCTTGGTTGTTATTGTTCAGTTGCTCTGTTGTCTCCAACGATTTGCCACCCCGTGGACAGCAGCATGCCAGGCTTCTCTGTCCCGCACCATCTCCTGAAGTTGGTTCAAACTCATGTCCACTGAGTTGGTGTCCTTTAACAGAAAAGAACAAATGACATTTTACAGGAGCATTGTTTCTTCTATTGTTGTCATTATGCTCACAAATTGTGATAATGTTGTCCTATATTTTATACAATATTTTGATAATACTTGATGTATTAGATAGGCACCCTATAATACCAATTACTGTAAAGAGCTTGAAAGGATATTGTTCTCGCAAACCTTTAATATTTTTTTCTTTTGCTTGTTTCTGTAAGCTAACACTAGTAAGCAGATTACTGATAGCCTTTCAACCGCGCAAGACTGGCAAAACAAAGCGCTTGTTATCTTGAAGGTTACTTTTTCAGGAGTCTGTCTGCCAAAGGGTCAGTTAAATTTAAATCCAACACCCAGATTACTCATGTTCGCCAGTAGCATACTGGTTATGACAATTTCTAGAGTTTAAAAACTTTAAAAATTTATCATTTTCCCAGTTGTTTAATAGTATATTTTCAGTCCCTCCATCAGCATGTAATGTAATTGTTTTTAAAGTGACAGGGCACAAGTGCGGTCTTGGTACAAGGTTAACTGATTTATATGTTTCTAAGATAATTTATTTTCCATAACTGTGCTTCTCCAATCAAAATGTCATCTAGACTTCCAGGGTTTTAACTGTGAAGAGTCACCCTTGGTCAGTGACTCTATGTTGTTCAGCATGTACATTAGCAAAATTATGTATTGGATCAAATAGGAAGGTCATCTTCACTGTTCTGCCCTGAAGGACGTCTCGTATTCTCATGCTCATGTCAGGCACCTTCTTCTACTGGCTACACATTGTTCTCTCAGGGCTGTTAATATTTAAACACAAACCACACTAGAGAAATGATGCTCTGACAGAGAACATTTAGGCATTAGCCAGGAAACAAGGGAGCTATTAATACTTGGATAGACCAGCAGAGCAGTCTCTGATTTTGAAACAGAGCTGTTTGTTCATATAGTGTCTTATTTTGGAAAGTAAATTCTAGAAGTCCCTTGGTTGTTATTGTTCAGTTGCTCTGTTGTCTCCAACGATTTGCCACCCCGTGGACAGCAGCATGCCAGGCTTCTCTGTCCCGCACCATCTCCTGAAGTTGGTTCAAACTCATGTCCACTGAGTTGGTGTCCTTTAACAGAAAAGAACAAATGACATTTTACAGGAGCATTGTTTCTTCTATTGTTGTCATTATGCTCACAAATTGTGATAATGTTGTCCTATATTTTATACAATATTTTGATAATACTTGATGTATTAGATAGGCACCCTATAATACCAATTACTGTAAAGAGCTTGAAAGGATATTGTTCTCGCAAACCTTTAATATTTTTTTCTTTTGCTTGTTTCTGTAAGCTAACACTAGTAAGCAGATTACTGATAGCCTTTCAACCGCGCAAGACTGGCAAAACAAAGCGCTTGTTATCTTGAAGGTTACTTTTTCAGGAGTCTGTCTGCCAAAGGGTCAGTTAAAAATTTAAATACAACACCCAGATTACTCATGTTCGGCCAGTAGCATACTGGTTATGACACCCATATTCGAGATGTTTCACTAACTTCCAATTATCCAATTTGAGAAAACAGCATCCTTCTTTTAATTTTTAATGCCCAGTTCCTGTGGGTTTTGGCGTGTGATCTGTGGGTACCAAAGTGTCAGAATATACTGACTTTAAGAGGCCACTTGTAGTTTAGACAGTAAATGACATCAAGTTTCCATGTATGGATATTTCACCACGTGTTATATTATTAAAGACATAGAAGCTTGGTGGTCCATCTCAGAGCTCAGTGGCAGTAAGGGAAAGTTGTGTGCGGGGGTTATTTGTCTGTTCCCCTCTACCTTAGAAGACACAATTTAAACTTCTAACCCTTGAGAGAAGTTTAATGTTGAGAGAAATTTAATATTTCATTTTAAGATTAAGAATTGTGATTCTAGGACTTCCCTGGTGGTCCAGTGGGTAGAATCCACCTTGCAGTGCAAGGGGTACTGGCTCGATCCCTGGCACAGGAAGATCCCACATGCCAAGGAAAGGCTGGGCCAGTGTGTCCAATTACGAGCCAGGGCTCTGGAGCGCATGTGCCCAGAGCTGGTGCTCTGCAATGAGAGAGGCCACTGTGATAGGAGGCCCACACACGCCAAAGAATAAAGATGGATAAAAAATAAATAATGGCTTTGGAGCAAAAAAAAAAAAAAGAATTGTGATTCTAAACCAGATTTTGAATGTCAAGTGAGCTCTCTTTCAGGGTAGTTTATGATCTCAGCTTAGATTTGGTACACCCAGTTGGTCTCCATTGTTCCTGGGAATCTAAGAAAAGGAACATTTTTATTGTACTTTGAAAGCTGTTCTAATGCAAACCAAAGGAGGAGTAACTGTGAAGATAGCGAAGCAATTGAAGACTTGACTGTATATTTTGGCTTGTTAATGTAGACAGAATATGTTAATGTATATGAGTAAATGACATAAAAAATAGAATGTATTATTTACATGTGTGTTTCATATATTTTGAACATGGTGCAAGTTTCTGGCAAAACAAAGCGCTTGTTATCTTGAAGGTTACTTTTCAGGAGTCTGTCTGCCAAAGGGTCAGTTAAAATTTAAATACAACACCCAGATTACTCATGTTCGGCCAGTAGCATACTGGTTATGACACCATATTCGAGATGTTTCACTAACTTCCAATTATCCAATTTGAGAAAACAGCATCCTTCTTTTAATTTTTAATGCCCAGTTCCTGTGGGTTTTGGCGTGTGATCTGTGGGTACCAAAGTGTCAGAATATACTGACTTTAAGAGGCCACTTGTAGTTTAGACAGTAAATGACATCAAGTTTCCATGTATGGATATTTCACCACGTGTTATATTATTAAAGACATAGAAGCTTGGTGGTCCATCTCAGAGCTCAGTGGCAGTAAGGGAAAGTTGTGTGGGGGGTTTGTTTGTCTGTTCCCCTCTACCTTAGAAGACACAATTTAAACTTCTAACCCTTGAGAGAAGTTTAATGTTGAGAGAAATTTAATATTTCATTTTAAGATTAAGAATTGTGATTCTAGGACTTCCCTGGTGGTCCAGTGGGTAGAATCCACCTTGCAGTGCAAGGGGTACTGGCTCGATCCCTGGCACAGGAAGATCCCACATGCCAAGGAAAGGCTGGGCCAGTGTGTCCAATTACGAGCCAGGGCTCTGGAGCGCATGTGCCCAGAGCTGGTGCTCTGCAATGAGAGAGGCCACTGTGATGGGAGACCCATACCGGCCAAAGAATAAAGATGGATAAAAAATAAATAATGGCTTTGGAGCAAAAAAAAAAAAAAGAATTGTGATTCTAAACCAGATTTTGAATGTCAAGTGAGCTCTCTTTCAGGGTAGTTTATGATCTCAGCTTAGATTTGGTACACCCAGTTGGTCTCCATTGTTCCTGGGAATCTAAGAAAAGGAACATTTTTATTGTACTTTGAAAGCTGTTCTAATGCAAACCAAAGGAGGAGTAACTGTGAAGATAGCGAAGCAATTGAAGACTTGACTGTATATTTTGGCTTGTTAATGTAGACAGAATATGTTAATGTATATGAGTAAATGACATAAAAAATAGAATGTATTATTTACATGTGTGTTTCATATATTTTGAACATGGTGCAAGTTTCATAAATTTGTAATAGGTTTGTTTCTGGCATCACGATGAAAAACTCATTCGTTAACGTATTATTCATTCAAAAGAATAGATAGCCAAAGGCTACTATGTGCCAGGCATATACTACAGGAAGTCATGGGTAATGCCAGATTATATGAACGGCTCTTCTTAGAAAATGAAAGGGGAAAAAAAAGACATAGCAAAACCTATAATGAAAGTCGCAAAATGGTATATAAAAGCAATACAAATAAAATGTTATAAAATTTCAGGGGAGAAGACGGTTCCTTCTTTACAAGTGCAAAAGCATGAAAAATGGAGAGTGTGTGATACTTCTGCAGAATAAAAAGTAACCCATGATGTAACAGTTTACCCTGGGAGTGTGTGAAAGGAAGGAACAGGGGTAAACCTGAAAAGGCAGAACAGGAAGGGATTATGAAGGACTGTTTTGTGAGACGGAAGATAGGAACAATGCCCTGCAGGCAGCAGGAATCCATTAACTGGTCTTGAGCAGGGTAATGTAGTTCTATCAGTGTTCAGGAATATTAATCCTCACCAGTAGATCAAATGACTTGAAAGAAGATTATAATAGAAAGGAAGTGCAAAGATCTGATAGGCTTCTTTCCGTTTTGTTTAATTTGGACAGAACCAGGGTTTAAAAGTAGTGGAAGAGGGCTTCCCCTGGTGGTCCAGTGGGTAAGGACACCGCCTTGCAGTGCAAGGGGCGACGGTTCGAGCCCTGGCCTGGGAAGATCCCACGTGCCGCGGAGCGCCTGGACCGATGTGTCCAATGACCGAGCTGGAGCTCTGGGTTGCATGCGCCCAGAGCCGGTGCTCTGCAATGACAGAGGCCACCGTGAAGGGAGGCCCACAGGAGCCAAAGACCAATAGAAGTGGCCCGCCCATCCCCCTCCCTCCCCACCCCACTCCCCAAAAGATAAATAAATAAAATAAATGTCTAAGCTACAAAAATTAAAAATAAATAAATAAATAAATAAAAGTAGTGGAAGAAAGGAGGCAGGGGGCCGGCTGGAGACGGATGGTGATAAAAGCATGCAGAGAGTGTGAGCTGCCTGTGGACAACAGGGAGGACCATCCCAGGTCACTGAGGATGATTGTGGAGGCAACGGGAGGGGGATTTCAAAAGAAGTGAAAGCAAATAGAGAGGAATAATCAAAACTGATTTGGCATGATATAATTAAGGCTTGGTAGACCACCCAAATAATGAAATCGCAGGCAATGTGAAAAGTCAGCTTGAATTGTGGGAGTAATTTTGACTTGGAACATACCGGATAATGTGAAGAGGGCAATAGTTGATGTCACAGCAGTGAGTGAAAGTAACCGAGTAAACGTATAGAAATCTGACAGTAAGTGACTGATATTCTCACTGCCTTCCTAGGGCCCTCCCTCACAAGAAAAAGAATGATAACAGACACACTTAAGGTGACCTAAGACCCACGGCCCTGAGTGCCTTTGCCCCTCTGTGATTGCCTTCCCTGGAGTGTGAGTGGGATTTGTAGAATCTCAATTTAACTCCTCAGACCCAGCTCATATTTTTGGTGAAATAACGACTTTTTGTAGCTGTAGGAGCAAAGACAGTGACTGTTGTAGTTTAATGTGTAAATATGTACGTGGAGAGAAAAGGTCAGTAATTTTTCAAGAGATTCTGTGTTTGTACTCATCCATTTCAAAGTGATTTTAAATCAAATTAGAAAAAATAAAAGAAATACAGATAAACATAGGTTTAAAGTCAAACTCAATTAAAATTCTTTTCACTCTCACTTAGTCTCAGATCTTATGGGTCACCGATCTTGCTGATTTCAACTACATACATCCTTTCTGCATCCCTACTAATAGTGCTTAAATTTACATCTGTATCTTTCTATCTGAAGATTTTCCGTAACTTCAAATTGACATTCCTGCCTCCAGTATTGGCCCTCACATTATGAGCTCTTTGCTATTTGCAAAACTGAAATACTGACCAGAAATAGACTCCATAAATTCAGATTTTGTCTGGTTTTTGTCATTACTGATTCTCTAGAACTTGGCAGGATTCATATACTCAATAATTTTAACTGAATAAATATGAATACATGATATTGAATACATCATGTTGTTTCTTTTGCTTAAATATTTCAAATGAATAATGTCTTAACTCTTGGTTCTAGTTGAGGAGTTTCTTTATGATCTAGTCCCTATAGCTCACCTTCTTTCTCCATGTATGGTTCACACATAAAATACATAGGAGGCATAAAAGTATTTGTAAGTTCACTTTCATTTCACGTTTCATAATTCTCCATTTTTGTACAGGAAACTCTATACTTGACTAGCTACAAAGATAACACAAACCCATCTTTCAACATCAAGGGTTCATGTTTCTTTGAAACCCTCATCTGACCCACATGAGTAAAATAAAACTGAGGACCAGCTTCCATAATAGCCTACAACCTTTAAATGTGCATTCCTCTGTTATAGAACTTAAAGATTTTATTCCATTTATTTGTGTGTACACATACTTACTTTTCATGCTAAGGTACCTTGTTTGAAGAAGCATATTTTGTTAATGTCTGTCCCTCCTGGGTCTGCTACAGTTCTTGACATAGATGGAGCTGGGCACTTGTAAGGTGCCTTTTGAAAGTTCTACTGCTGCCGAATGGGTGGCTGTGACTCTCCTGACCATGAACCTTGACACTGAGGAAGCCTCTTCACTGCTTTGTGACTCCCTCTGCCAACTCCCTTATGAGACTGTTAATAACATCTAATTCAAAGAGTTTTAAAGATCAAACAGACATTGCTTAGCATCTGATATGAAGCAAGCGCTTAACAATGCTGTGCATTATTATTTTGTTGGAAAATCACCAACTTGGTCAGAGAATGTTTTCTTTTTTTTTTTTTTAAGATTTATTTATTTATTTATTTATTTTGGCGGGGGGAGGTGGGGAGGAAGGGAGGTGGGTGGGCCACCTCTGTTGGTCTTTCATTTATCTATTTTCATCTGTCTTTGTTCTTTGGCCCGTGTGGGCCTCCCATTGCGGTGGCCTCTGTTGTCGCAGAGCGCCAGCTCTGGGTGCATGCGCTCCAGAGCTCCGGCTCGGTAATTGGACACATTGGTCCAGCCGCTCCGCGTGGGCACGTGGGATCTTCCCAGGCCAGGGCTCGAACTGGCGCCCCTTGCACTGCAAGGCGGTGTCCTTACCCACTGGACCACCAGGAAAGCCCAGAGAGTGTTTTCTTAGTTGTATAAGTTAATGCCTACCTCAGAGAATTTATTGTGATGATAAAGTGAGTAGATTATTTTGAAACGACTATTTAAATAAACGTTATTTTATAGCTGGGATAAGTGAACTGATACTTGTAAGCAGAAATGTTAGTGTTATCATGAGAGGTATAAATTTAATATTATCCCAGAGCAGGTACACTGGTGGTACAGAGCCCACCTGCCAGTGCAGGAGACATGAGACACGTCAGTTTGATCCCTGGGTCAGAAGATCCCCTGGAGAAGGGGATGACAACCTACTCCAGTGTTATGGCCTGGAAAATTCCATGGACAGAGGAGCCTGGCATGCTACAGTCCATAGCATTGCTAGGAATTGGACACAACTAAAGCAACTTAACATGTATGCTAGGGAAGGTAGGATCATGTAGTAGAATGTAATCACATGCAAGAGAGTCAAAACTAAGGACAAGAAAGAGAAGCAGTGACAAAGTTAGAAACACAGATAAGGGCCTGTGTATGTTAACTTGGGAAAAACAACATACTTGTCATGCACATGGCAATTCTCTCCACACAGGGGAATAAGTTGAAGATACTGTTTATGACCCACCCTCCCAACCCGTGACAGCTTCAGACTACAGACTAGGTAGCTCATTTGAGTTCAGTATAAGGAAGCATTTCCTAAAACTTCATTTATACAAAGAAGGAATTCATGTCTTCATATGGAGGTGAGAATTTAGAAGCACATATGCAATGATCAACTCCTTAGATGTCCGAGCGTTAGTCTCCAAAATGAATTTTCATGTGCAAGCTAAACTCTAAGATTTTTTGGTTTTGTTATATTATTTGGCTCTTTTGGTTGAGCTTTACTTCTCATTTTAGCCTAAAAAGATAAAACAATTTCTTTCCATTTTCTTACAAATACACAGTATTAGAGATGGATATTTACAGTGCCTGCCCTTCACCTGCCATTGTGTACACCATAAGCAGAATGACCAATTTCATGAAAGAAAAAACAATGAGACCACCACAATTTTAGAAGATGTGGCTTTGAAGTTCCTTTAAGCATGAGTTGTTTTTTTTTTTTTCTCCTCTTTCAGAAGCAATGCCCATCAAAAGAAGTCTGTTTCTTTTTTTCAAGCTTCCAAATGAGTTTTATAATTATTATTTTCATGAATGATTAATCCCTCACATAAGAAAATTAAGAGGATGCAAATAAGCCTATGGAATTAAATAAAGCAAAATGTGGCTTGGTACAGCAGCAGCTGTTGAATATTTCACAGTGTCCCTGATCTCTGCTGTGGGGTTGTGCCAGGTCTATGATGACAACTGAAGCACACATTTTTTGAGCCCCAGTGGAACATTTGATCAATGTTCAAGTGGCAGACAAGCCTCCTTATTACAGTGTCCAGCAGGTGTAGGCATTCAGAAGGAGGCTGTCATTAAACTATTTTGTATGTATCTGCTGATTATATTTCTCAGTTCCAAATGGCAGTATTATCATCCCTGTAGCATTTGTCATTCTTGCACCAGGTATCAGGAGTACAATGAAAGATAAAATATGTTCATGATCATGTGGAGGGGTGCTGGAATTCTGGGAAAGGTAAGATAAGAAGACGCATCCTTTCACCCAAAATGTCATTCGGAAAAAAGCAAGGCAAGTCAGACAAGAAAGTCTGACAAGGACAGTCGCTAAATATGTGTGACCAAATCTGTGCTTTTTAAAATTGGCCTTCGTTATTATATAAAGAAGCTTTCTTCATTGTCTAGATTAATAATCATGAAAAGTGAAAATCAAGTCGCTCAGTTGTGTCTGACTCTTTGCGACCTCCTGGATGAGCCATAGAATTCTCCAGGCAAGAATACTGGAGTAGGCAGCCTGTCCTCTCTCCAGGGGATCTTCCTAGCCCAGGAATCAAACCCAGGTCTCCCACATTTCAGGCTATTCTTTACCATCTGAGTCACTAGAGAAGCTCAGAATTTACTTATATTTCATTATCTAGTTAACAAAACATGTGGATATATACCATTTAATACGTAATGAAGGGCTTCCCTAGTGGTCCAGTGGGTAAGGAGGCCACCTTGCAGTGCAAGGGGCGCCAGTTTGATCCCTGGCCTGGGAAGATCCCACGTGCCGCAGAGCGTCTGGACCGATGTGTCCAATTACCGAGCCGGAGCTCTGGAGCACATGCGCCTAGAGCCGGCGCTCTGAGACAACAGAGGCCACTGCAATGGGAGGCCCACAAGAGCCAAAGAACAAAGACAGATGAAAATAGACAAATGGAAGATCAATAGAAGTGGCCCGCCCGTCCCCCTCCCTCCCCACCCCACCCCCCAAAAAATAAATAAATAAAATAAAATAAAACAAATACGTAATGAAAGCTATGTATTTCATTTCATAAATTTGTAACAATTAATAAAAGAATTTAAATGAAGTGTCCAAACACCAAGAGATTCAAAGAGTAGACCCAGAATTTCTCTTGGAATTTCTAATTCCAAAGTCTAAGGCCACACTCTGTCTACCCACATTGCATCTTTTCTGAACTTGTTACCCGAATTTTAAATTGAAATAAATAAATAGAAAACATTAAAGAAGAAATAGAGCAATATAAAGCTTTGTGAGATGTAATTGGATTTGCCCTGTGAACATCATCAATAGTCAATTTGTTTTATTAGTTCTAAAATGTGCTCTGCAATCAGTTTTATGAACTACTCTATTGGTTTTTAGATACAACAACAAAGCCAAATGTCCAAACAGCCATCAGCAATATAACTTCAACTTTTATACCATTTCCCCTTCAATACTTTCTTCTGATCCTCAGCTAGTCATAGGAGGGGATTAAAATGTAATTTTTTAAAAAAAAATCTTACACTATATAGCAGCTAGACTATAATACTTCTTTAAATTTTGACTTCGAAAGAATGACTTACTTTGGAAAATACAGTTCTTATAAAAACATTTACAAAAATCACTGTTTAAAAGATAAACAGTATTTTAAACATTAACTCTTGTTGTTGTTGAGTCACTAAATCCTGTCCAACTCTTACCCCTCAGGCTCCTCTGTCCATGGGATTCCCCAGGCAAGAATATTGGAATGTGTTTCCTTTTCCTTCTCCAGAGGATCTTCCCAGCTCAGATTGAACCTGCAACTCCTGCATTGGCATTAATACTTCATACAATAAAATAATTTCTTTGATAGCTTCCATTTTTAGATCCCTCGTAGCTCAACTTGTAAAGAATTTGCCTGCAATGCAGGAGACCTAGGTTTGATTCCCTGAATTGGGAAGGTCCCCTGGAGGAGGGATTCTTGCCTAGAGAATTCCATGGCTCATCCGTGGGCTGCAGAGAACTGGACATGACTGAGCGCTTTCACTTTTGAATTTGACTGTAGAAATTTCAAATATATTTCTGTCTACCATTATTAGAATATAAGCTACACAGCAGTTTTACAACTATGTGCGTCCCATTTACTTTACACTTGGTGTGCTGTTTGCTTAGAGTTAAATTTACTCTTTTTAAAATTCAATTAAGGGACAAACTGAATATATTAGTATTATTGTATCTTTCATGTTTTTATTACTTTACTCTTTTTGGCCATATTGTTAAAGTCAGTGAGTTTGGGGAATTTAACCCAGTATCTAAAAAATAAAAGAAAGATTTATGGTTTCTTTTGCTTTTCCTTAACCAGTTCTTCTGTAGTAGCCAGAGTGATCTTCCTAAAATGAAGATCTGTTCATTTAGTCACCAGTTCAAAATCCTTCAGTAGTTACTTGTCAAAAAATGGTATACGTTCAAGTGTCCTAACCTAACACGTAAGGCCCTTTACTGTCTGACCTGCTGTTTCAGACAATGCTCTTCCATGGCTTGTGTTTTTTTCTGTCAGGGCTTTCCCATGTCTCATATAACCAGTAAACTAATTCTTAGTGGCAAAGAAGCTAGTTCATTCTCAATCCCATATTCCTTTACTCCCTTAGTACTGGAATTAGTAGCTAGTGCATCAGTCCGTTCAGTTGCTCAGGGGTGTCCAGCTCTTTGTGACAGCAGAGTCTGCAGCACCAGCAGGCTTCCCTGCGTTTCACCGTCTCCCGAAGCTTGCTGAGACTCATGGCGCTTGAGTTGGTGATGCCTTCCAACCATCTTGCCCTCAGTTATCCCCTTCTCTTGCATGGTTGTCTAGAAAATACTATATTTCCCAACATTCCTTGAGGTTAAGTGGCCTTGCAGTTAGATTCTGGCCAATAGGGTATGTGTAGTTGTCTCCAGATCGCCTTCTGAAACCTTCCTGAAGTGTCAGTGGGAATGTATCCTTCGGCCTTCTAGTTCATCGTTGCCTCCTTCCTGCTTTTTGAAGTAGGATGACCGAGGGTCACACCAGAATCAGACATCAAAGTGTTCATCTGGAAAACCCAAGGTCATCAGGAATTTGTAATGCAGAGTGCAGACTAGCCCCAGATCGCATACTTCCAGTATCACTTTAATAGAGACAAAAATGTCATTCTGTCTTGTTTGAGTCATTGTAAGATTCAGGTCACTTGCTGCAGAAACTAATTCTAACCATATATCATTCTTCAAGATCAAGCTCAATTTTAACACTGAGAACTAATAATATTAGACTGAGGTACATACAATTGCAATTTTTATAGGTCAAAACTTATCAAATATCCTCAATTTCATATGGTCCAATTTAATACTGCTAATGGCAGTATTTTTTACTGTATCTTTTATAATCCCGTAACAATTTATATCTCTCTCAATTATACCATATCTAAAGTATTGTAATTAGGTCTTTACATTCCTATCTCTGAAATAATCTTTAGTGCTTTAAGAGAAAACACTAGACTTATTCATTCTCAAATTAGAGCATAACTCCTGGTTCTTAGAAGCTTAAGTACTTTTTAATGGAAAGAATGAATCAATTAAATATAGTATTTCTATGTTGTACCTATATAACTTTTTAAATTCTTAGCCTTTTGAAGTTGAGTTTTATATAATTTCATAGATTATTAAATTTCCAATTATGCCTTTGAATGGTGACTTGCTTCCTTGATGGGGACTGTGGTTTAGGAAAAAGATGAACAGTGTTCTATTGTACTGGGAGGTACTTAAAGACTTTTAAATAAAATCCATGTGAGTCAACCCTTCTCAACCAGTGGGTCAAATGTCTTTTTTTCTATAAACATGATTAAGGGCAAGTTAATTTATTTGCTGATAAGGTTTGGAATAAGGAAGATGAGTGATCCAGACTGTCCATAGAGAAAAAGTTCATCCATTATACAACATGGATACTCTTTAGGCCACTAGAGTTTAAATCTCTCCTGAGACCACTGTTGATAAAGGGTGTCTTAGACTATTGAAAAATTAGCCATGTGTAATTTAAATTATAGTAGCTATTGGTAAGACTTTATTTTATATGAATGATAGTTTACTTTTCTATGAAGAGCCATGTCTTAACATTTCCCCTCTACCTTCATTGAGTCAGACTAAAATGAGACCTGGAAAGGGGTATCTACTTTTTTTTTTTTTTCAATTTTGGCCTCTTTTTATTGATATTTTATTTATTTATTTTTCATTCATCTTTATTCTTTGGCCTGTGTGGGCCTCCCTTTGCAGTGGCCTCTCTCACTGCAGAGCACCGGCTCTGGATGTGTGCACCCCAGAGCACTGGCTCTTAATTGGACACACCAGTCCAGCCGCTCCTCAGCATGTGGGATCTTCCCAGGCCAGGAATCGAACCGGTGCCCCCTGCACTGCAAGGCAGACTCTTTACCCACTGAACCACCAGGAAAGCCTGGGTATCTACAGTTTAGATATAATAATGTAATATGCCAACCTTAGCATATTAAGCTGCAGAGCAATATAGATACAAGTTTGCTGATAAACGAAGTATCATTTTATGATACCCATGGTATCATTTAGAGGTAAGCTGCATGTGACTTTCAGCCTTAGATGTCTCCTTTTCAGGTAGTGAGCTATAATTTCAAGGAGAGAAGTGTGGGTCTTTTCTGCTGACCCTTTCGTCTATACATCTGGCAACTGTCTTCGTTTATATAAAAATAGTTACATATATTGATTTGGACACAGTGCAGAAAGATCAGAGGTGTTGCTTTAACAACCACCCTGTCCCTCTGTGTAACTTCTTTACTTTTTCTGCTGATTGGCAACATGTGGGAATAGTCCAGGATTGAACTAAACCTTTAACTGATGAAATCTTCCATGAAACCATCCATTATCAGATCCACTAGGAGATAGAGAAAGAGAGCGATCTTTACAAGCTAATAGTTACATAGTGTTTTTGGGAATTTCTTTAATAATCATCATCCTTGTCCACTCTGACAAATAGTAGGTAGGGAATATTTTTTTTATTCTTTCTCCTACTGTAGACATAGCGCTAATCTATTTGATAAAACACACAAAATGCACTTTTTAAAGAATCCCACTCTTTAGGCCACTAGAGTTTAAATCTCTCCTGAGACCACTGTTGATAAAGGGTGTCTTAGACTATTGAAAAATTAGCCATGTGTAATTTAAATTATAGTAGCTATTGGTAAGACTTTATTTTATATGAATGATAGTTTACTTTTCTATGAAGAGCCATGTCTTAACATTTCCCCTCTACCTTCATTGAGTCAGACTAAAATGAGACCTGGAAAGGGGTATCTACTTTTTTTTTTTTCAATTTTGGCCTCTTTTTATTGATATTTTATTTATTTATTTTTCATTCATCTTTATTCTTTGGCCTGTGTGGGCCTCCCTTTGCAGTGGCCTCTCTCACTGCAGAGCACCGGCTCTGGATGTGTGCACCCCAGAGCACTGGCTCTTAATTGGACACACCAGTCCAGCCGCTCCTCAGCATGTGGGATCTTCCCAGGCCAGGAATCGAACCGGTGCCCCCTGCACTGCAAGGCAGACTCTTTACCCACTGAACCACCAGGAAAGCCTGGGTATCTACAGTTTAGATATAATAATGTAATATGCCAACCTTAGCATATTAAGCTGCAGAGCAATATAGATACAAGTTTGCTGATAAACGAAGTATCATTTTATGATACCCATGGTATCATTTAGAGGTAAGCTGCATGTGACTTTCAGCCTTAGATGTCTCCTTTTCAGGTAGTGAGCTATAATTTCAAGGAGAGAAGTGTGGGTCTTTTCTGCTGACCCTTTCGTCTATACATCTGGCAACTGTCTTCGTTTATATAAAAATAGTTACATATATTGATTTGGACACAGTGCAGAAAGATCAGAGGTGTTGCTTTAACAACCACCCTGTCCCTCTGTGTAACTTCTTTACTTTTTCTGCTGATTGGCAACATGTGGGAATAGTCCAGGATTGAACTAAACCTTTAACTGATGAAATCTTCCATGAAACCATCCATTATCAGATCCACTAGGAGATAGAGAAAGAGAGCGATCTTTACAAGCTAATAGTTACATAGTGTTTTTGGGAATTTCTTTAATAATCATCATCCTTGTCCACTCTGACAAATAGTAGGTAGGGAATATTTTTTTTATTCTTTCTCCTACTGTAGACATAGCGCTAATCTATTTGATAAAACACACAAAATGCACTTTTTTAGAAGTTTCAAAGAAATTTCAAACCTGGTGAAAACATACTGCTTGCTTATGACAAATTTGTCATAAGTGTTCCCCCCAGTCAGGGAACCCAGGTCTAAATGACGATCCCTTGAATTCCTAGATTTCATTTTATTTTATTACAGTAACCCTTGGTGCATATAGAATCTGAAGCTGTTTGCTTCATATGTTTTGGTTCTCTTTTTCACGTGTCTCCAAAACTCACAACTGGTAATTGTTTCTCAGTTAGCTCCTTTAAGTTGCAGACTTTGTTGTGTGTGTATGTGTGTGTGTGTTAACCAGCTGTCCCTGTTTCGGAGGCTGGCACAGGATTTGGTTCAATTGCCATGATGGGGTGGATACTGGCAATTTGAGAACAGATTACTGGGTGTGTCTTAGCTTTTGCTATGAAAAACAAATAGAAAACAAAGCAAACAGACATATAAAGCTATCTCCAAAATTTTCTAGGCAGAAAAACTATTTCTAGTATTATTTCAATGTGTTCATAAAATATTCTTTGTATTATTTCTTTGAAAAATATTGAAGTTTTTTGTGGTCTAATGTATGGTAACTTTCATGAGTAATTATTTCATACTTAAAACGCATGTTCAGAGTTTTACATAAATCTACAATGTGTCAATTAATGATATAATTTAAGTTATTATCCATCCTATCTTTTAAATTTTGAGTGGATGGGGAGAATTGTAATAGTTTTTAGTGTGTGCTATTTCTCCTTTTATCAATCTTTTTGTTCTGTCCTATAAAAGTTGTTGCTGTGTCATAAACATATGCATGGCAGGACGTTGGGAGCCCTTGTAAAAACTGCTTCTAAGAATCTAAGAGTTCAAGTGAATTTCAGAACCTTCACAGTGTTGAGGAAATAATAGTCACATTTCTAAATCTGATGAAAGAAGACATCCCAGAGAAACAAGAGACTCAAAATATAACACAGACATATATTGATACACACACACACACACACGTTATCTGTAGGGTGTAGGGTTTGGTTTAATTGCTCTTGTTCTATTGTAGTTTTTTCTCCTTATGTATTACTCCTATAATCATAATAGCATTTACCCATCTGTCCTTTTCCTGTAATTCATGTTTGCTTTTTGAATGTGTACTCTATTTTTCGGAAGAATTTGTTTTTTTAATTTTTGGCCTCTTTTGTTGGTGTTCCATTTATCTGTCTTCATCCATCTTTTATTCTTTGGCCTTTGTGGGCCTCCCATTACAGTGGCCTCTCCCACTGCAGAGCACCAGCCCTGGGAGCATGCATTCCAGAGTGCTGGCTCATACTTGGGCACACCAGTCCAGCTGCTCAATGGCATGTGGGATCTTACCGGGCCAGGGATCAAACTGGTGCCCCTTGCACAGCAAGGCAGACTCTCTACCCAGTGGACCACCAGGGAAACCCTATTTTCTGGAAGAATTTATACGTTTGTTTAACTCTTTTCTTATTCTGATCTTACTTTCTCTTAATTTCCATGTTAATATTTCTCTCTTTGACTCTATTCTATATATTTTGTACTCTATTATATATATTCTATTGTATATATTTTCTTTCCACATAGACACCTCTTCATTTGCAGTTTTATGTGCAGACAGTCTGTAATTCTAGATTTTTCAGTTTTTATTTCCAAAAATCTTATTTAGCTCTTACCTCCAACTGATCAAATTTCTTTTCATAATTGCAATGGCCACTCTTACTACTTTTAACTTAGAAACCTCACAGTTATTTTATAATCGCTGATGAGTACGTCTTGTCTTTGTAGGTCTAATTACATGTTCTTTTTAATTTCATTATTGAGGGCTCACTCAGAGAATCACTACAAATTATTCAGAATGGAAGTTCCATTATAATAATCTGGTCTCTTGAAATGGTGGGGACCGGTAAAGTAGCCTTAGTTCATCTGTTTCATCTGCATCCACTGATGAACCTGATTTTACAGAACAGGAGGTTTGGAGGAAAAGCAGATGAAGCAAGGGGCTATATAGAAAACTGGAATGCTGCTTTTAAGAGAGAACATCTAATGCTTCACTTTCAAATACTTTTGTGTCCAACACTAACCTAAAGTATAGAGAAGGAAATCAGGGGTCCTGATTTTTTCTCGCCAAAGTTGGCATTTTTGCAAAGTCAGCAGAGTTTTATAAACTAACTGTCATTCATGAAGCTTATTTCCTTGTGTTTAGTGGGATTTGTTTGTATGGTTCTTAGTGCTTTGTCTTGGGGGCCTTTCTGATGGTTGGATTGTTTTCCATTTTAGCATTGCACTTTGGGCCATAGAAGTAATGAGAATTCAGGATTTGGATGTTTGGAATTTGAATATATTTTCTTCTTCTTTTTTCCTTCATAAAGACTCAAGGGTAAAAAATAAACATATATTTGGACCATATTTTGTTTTTTTATTCCTAACCTATTCACTGAGGCTGCTGTTCTTTAGGGATTCTAGCTTAATATACACTGTCTTCTCTGACCTGTCAACCTGCTCAGGCTACTGACTTTCCTTCTGAACCCAGCCAGAAAAGTACATTAAAATATATGTTCTATCATATAATGACAGAGCATTCCAGGTGGTTCAGTGGTAATGCAGGAGACACAAGTTCAATCCCTGAGGTGGGAAGATCCCTTGGAGAAGGAAATGGCAACCCACTCTAGTATTCTTGCCTGGGAAATCCCATGGACAGAGGAGCCTGGCCTCTGTCAGGGATCACAAAAGAGTCAGACACAAATTAGTTACTAAACAACAACAGTGATTAGCAGATAGTCCCATCTTTAAAAAAAAACACTAGTTTTTTCTTCCTTTGAGTTAAAACCAGATTTTTCTGACTTCCACAAAATCTCTTACTTTGTCAAGAGTTTATTTAAGGTAACCCAAGATTAGCAAATCAGAGAAGCACTTCCACCCCATTGTTGAAGGAACAAAGGGAGGGGATGGTGTCACCACAACTCAGTGGCCCAAGTCAGCTACAGTGTCTAGAACACAGTGGTCCCGTCTGGGAGGAGTTAGAGACAACAGGGTATCAGCTGCTGCCAATGATCCAAACCTGAAAGAGACAAAGCAACCCAAATTCTACTGTTCTCCAGTTTTCTAACAGTGCTGCCCGTTCTACTAACTTAGCCAGAAGTTGGCGGGCGTAGCAGCTCAGGCCTGGAGCCTGCACCCGTTTTGCCTCCTGCCTTAGGGAGCAGAGAAGAGAAACGTTCAGGAGTGAATCTAAGGTCAAAACAAGCCCGACAACCTGCCTTAAGGCTATTTTTACTTGATCCAAAAAAGTGAAAGATATTGGTCTATATTGGGAAACCAACTCTGTAAAGCAGTAAATTTTACATTTGTGACTTTGAAATTTAGTATAATTATTTCCATTTTTTACAAATGAGGGAGGAAAAAGCCCTGAGATTTGGAAAAAAGTCGAATATCTTGCCTGAGTTCATTAGGCTAATTAATAGTGTCTGAATTAAAACTTCTTAACCTCTCAACTACACTATCTTTGGTTCTTCCTTTCTTTTCTGGTAAATAACCAAAGGTCCAACCGACTGTTATTTAACCCCACTGATGCAGAATCACCTTCAAGAGAGAAAGGCAAGCTGTATCTGAGACTCCTGTGATAGGTGTAAGAAAGACCTCCTGTAGGTGTCCCAGCTTCATTCTTGGGATCCTCCCTGGGGAGATTATAAGACCCTAAAGACAAGTAATGTTTGTTGTACAGGTATCTGCATCTACAAACACCTTTGATCTTGACTACGTATGCAAATACCTCAACGAAGTGAACAGTGGTGCCTCCTAGCAATTGGGATCCTCTAGGGATTTAATTAAAGCAGCATCCAAGTTCATCTGCCTGCCACATTCTCCAGAGGCTGGTGTCTATGTTGAATTGCATAGCAAATCTGCCAGTTGTTCCCAGGAAACACTTGGCTATGGAGAGCCAGCTTCTCTTCCCTAGGGATGCGTAAGGAGGATGGGGAGAATTGGAGGTTCTACTTCAGTCTTTATCATGGTTTCCCTGTCCAGGTCAGAACTAGACAGGCAGCCACCCTCTCTGTCACAGACATTGCGTGTCTTGATTTGTGTCAGGCTTGATCTCCTGAACACTGTCCCTGTCACATGTAATTCACTGCCTTGATTGGCCTGCCCTAGTCCCTTTCATAGGGCTTCCCTAGTGGCTCAGATGATAAAGAATCTACCTGCAATGTGAGAGACTCAGGTTCAGTCTTTGGATGGGGAAGATTCCCTGGAGAAGGGAATGGCTAATCACTCCAGCATTCTTGCCTGAAGAGTTCCACGGACAGAGAAGTTTAGTGAGCTAGAGTCCATGGGGCCACAAAGAACTGAGAGACTAACACTTTCACTTTCAGTCTTGTTCATTAGAAATGTGATGAGGTCATCACAAGGGTTCCTTGAAACTTTGAAAGCCTCTGACGCTAGGCTGAAACGTGCTTTTAAATGGTCTTTAATCTATAAATTATTAGCATGGAAATTCTACTCCTATTTTTACTACCACTACTCCTAAAAACAATAGTGAAGTAATCTCATCTTTAAATCATAATCTGTAGTATACACATAGCTTTCATCAGTATCATCTAGTTTTATTCTTCTGACAATATGGCAGCTCAGCAAAACTCAGAAATAGAGGAGAGAGTCTAAAGCCGAAGGGAATGAGCTGACGAAAGGTTTTGAAACTTACAGGCATGAAGTGAAAAAGAGACATCTCTATAATATTGATATGAGGGGAAATTATTTACCAGCATAATGAAAATGAATGAAGACAGAAACATTAAGTCTAGTATGGAGATATTTTTTTAATTACATGAATATATTATTATTGACGTTCCAAAATAAATTTGTGTTTGGACTCATAGGTCATAGGCCTCACTCATGTTAGCTGTTCACTCTCCCTTGAAGGTCCCACTCCTATTCTACTTTTCCTGGACTGTCTCCCACATTTAATGTATACAGCTCTATACCAGGTCTTCATATCACTTATGAAATAATCACTTCATATCACCCAGTGATTTTGCATCTATCAACTATCTACCTTAATTATAACCTCCCTCCTCTGTACTGTAAGCTCAGTGAAAGCAAAGATTTCTTTCTACGGTTCACTGCTATACCTCCAGAAGGTAAAACAGGGCCTGAAATAAAGCAGGAACTCAATAAAGAGTTGTGGATTTAATTACAGAGCTATTAACTATATAATAGAAAGAAAGTCACTGAAACATTTTGTATTATCTTCATTTAAAAATAGGACTTTTCTAAAAAAAAAAAAAAATACACCACTACCAAATATAGAGGGCAAATATTTCTTGTAATCTGGGGTCAAACACTTTTTGGGTTTGAAAGCCTAAAATAAAATCAAATGGATTTTTCTACATTACCAAAAATTAGTGGATGTTTCAAAATTTTTCAGAGAATTAAGTCAGTCAAAGAAAGACGTCTATGGTGTGGTTCCATTTATAGGAGTCACCTGAACTAGGTAAACTCATGGAACAAGAAAGCAGCATGTGGTGAGCAGGGCCTAGGGAAACGGGGAAAGGAAGTTGTTATTGAGTTATTTAATGTCTATAGAGTTTCAGTTTTACAAAATGGAAAAGTTTCAAGGATCCGTTTGACCACAGCATGAATACACTTAGGAGTATTAAAGCATACAGTCCTCACAGATTATACACTACTTCTATTTGTCTTATTTAGAATCACTTCATTGCTTAAACACTCTATCTTTTCAGCACACATTAAAATGCAAATGCACTGAAATTGTGGGTGAAGATGGAGATGAACATAAATCCTTGGATTAAAAAAAGGCCCAAGAGACCACAAATGGATTGGAACAGGGCAATGAGTATTCACAGGAGACCAGGATTCAGTACTAGCATCACAAGATGGTTTTACATTTCAGCACTGAAGTAGCAAAATTACCCACCAACTGAAAATATCTTTAACAATTCCCCATTTGTCTTCGGGATAAAGTTCACCATTCTTGATCTGCCTACAAATCTGGGCCCTTCACAATCTGTTTCAGATTTCCCAAACTCATCATCTTCCATTAATACACCTACTGGTCCCAGACAGTTCACTATTCAACCTACAGGGCCAGGCACGTTTGCATTTCAAAAGCCGGTTTACCCTGCTTGCTTCCATTGAAAGAATGTCTTTCAATTCATTCTCCCACCTTTTAAATGCTACTTCAAAGAATCTTCCTTAAATCATTTCTTTGGAAACCCTCCCTGCTAACACTCCTCACTATTAAGACCAACCCAGTTACTCAGTTACTTCCTTCCTTATCAGTCCCTCAAAAACTTAGCATATGAAAGATGGGCAGAAGGATGAGACAATATTTGACTAGTCAGAAACTCAGGACTCCCAAATTGCAGTTTTTTCTTTCACTGGGAGTCTTTCTTCAACAGATTCCTTTGATGGACTATTTCCACAGCAGACACCAACTTGCTCATGAAGAATGAATCAACATACGAAACGATGCTCAACTTCACTTATAATTAGAGAAATGCAAATCAAAACTACAATAAGATATCACCTCACACCCGTCAGAATGGCCATCTTCACAAATCAACAGACAATAAATGCTGGAGAGGGTGCGGAGAAAAGGGAACACTCCTGCATTGCTGGTGGGAAAGTCAATTGATACAGCCTCTATGGAAGACAGTCTGGAGATTTCTTAAAAAACTAAAAATAGAAGCACCATATGACCCAGCAATCCCACTCTTAGGCCTATACCCTGATGAAATCAAATCTGAAAGAAGCACCTGTACCCCAATGTTCATTGCAGCTCTCTATACAATAGCGAGAACATGCAAGCAACCTAGATGCCCATCGACGAACAAATGGATCCAAAAGCTCTGGTACATATATACAAAGAAATACTACACAGCTGTAAAGAGAAATGCAGAAGAACCAGCCCTCATGAGGTGGCTGGCTCTAGAACCTATCATAAAAAGTGAAGTCAGTCAGAAAGAGAAGGACAAATACAGTATATTAACACATATATATGGAATCTAGTAGGATGGTGATGATGACACATGCAGTGAAGGTACGGAAAGACAGACATGGACAGTGGACATATGGACATTGTGGGGAAGGAACAGAGGGTGGGAGGCGTAAAGGAAGTAGCATGAAGGCCTGTACTATCATATGTGAAGAAACTAGCTATGGTCATTGCTCTGTGAGAAAAGGAGATCCTTCAGGGGTGCTGTGTGATGGTTGGGAGGGGTGGGAAGGGGGGGATATACATATGACTAAACTGGGAACATGCATATCTGTAAACAACAAAACTGTAAAAGGTAAAAGTACAATAAAATTTAAAAAAAAAAAAAAATGAATCACCCCTGAGTGGAACGTACCTCAGTACTCCTTATGGAACAGAAGTTGAGTTTATTAGAGTCCCAACAGAAACAACTAATGTTAAATTTAAAGTTATCACAGAGATGACTTTAAAGAGAACATAAACGTCTCTTCTATCTCCACACCATGTCCAACCTAACAATTGTCCGTGAAACTCACCAGTGCTTTATATGTGTAAGGTTTTATGGATCCACCTGTGTCTTAATGTCTGCACATATTTATTGTGATCATCAAGGACATCCTGACTTTCACGATTGGCTTATGTGTTGTGGAACAGAGACAGCCCACAGCAAGGAGCCCAGATCCATTACTGACCTGCAGAACAGAAACACCTTGACTCAGGACTCCTTGGGCCTCTTAGAAAAGAATGTGAGCTTTTCAATAAGGAAAAAATAGCCATACACACTGATTTTCAGTCTCACGTGTGTTGAAGAAACCTTTGACACTCAAGGTTTGTTTAATGACTCAGTCATGTCTAGCTCTTCTGCAACACCATGGAGTGTAGCCTGCCAGGCTCCTCGGTGCAGGATTTCTCAGGCATGAATACTGGTATTGAGATAGGAGACATGGCTCCAGATTGGGACGCTTACAGTTAGCCTGCCTCCTCTTCCCTGGTCGGGAAGGCTTCCCTGGTCGGGAAGGCTTCCCTGGTGTCTAAGATGGTAAAAAATCTGCCTGCAATGTGGGAGACCCGGGTTCAGTCCCTGAGTCAGGAAGATCCCCCGAGGAGGAAATGGCAACCCACTCCACTATTCTTGCCTAGAGACGCCCATGGACAGAGGAGCCTGGCGGGCTTCTCACTGTGGGGTCGCAAAAAGTTGGCCATGACTGAGCAGCTAATGCTACACTTCTAGCCTCCTCTTTGCATTTCCTGAGGCAGGAGATCGGTGGGCTCCTGCTGAAGGATTTATAGTCAGCCTCCTGGGAAACAAACACCCCGCCTCCAGCTACTGCTTGCTGCTGATTACTGCTGCAGGCCTCCACACTCAGAGTGGGTGGCCATTTCCTTCTCCAGGGGATCTTCCTGACCTAGGGATCAAACTCCCAGCCCCTGTATCCCAAGCAGATGCTTTACCACTGAGCCACCAGGGAAGCCCTGAGACTTAGAATGTAATAATAATATTGAGTATTTTTTTAAACTGTATTATTTTTATAGTAAGAGATTACTCACCCCAGTGGATGTGCCTCTAATGGTGGTTTTAATTTGCATTAGATAATTAATGAATTATGTGTCTTTTACCAAAGTTGTCCGTGAAACTCACCAGTGCTTTATATGTGTAAGGTTTTATGGATCCACCTGTGTCTTAATGTCTGCACATATTTATTGTGATCATCAAGGACATCCTGACTTTCACGATTGGCTTATGTGTTGTGGAACAGAGACAGCCCACAGCAAGGAGCCCAGATCCATTACTGACCTGCAGAACAGAAACACCTTGACTCAGGACTCCTTGGGCCTCTTAGAAAAGAATGTGAGCTTTTCAATAAGGAAAAAATAGCCATACACACTGATTTTCAGTCTCACGTGTGTTGAAGAAACCTTTGACACTCAAGGTTTGTTTAATGACTCAGTCATGTCTAGCTCTTCTGCAACACCATGGAGTGTAGCCTGCCAGGCTCCTCGGTGCAGGATTTCTCAGGCATGAATACTGGTATTGAGATAGGAGACATGGCTCCAGATTGGGACGCTTACAGTTAGCCTGCCTCCTCTTCCCTGGTCGGGAAGGCTTCCCTGGTCGGGAAGGCTTCCCTGGTGTCTAAGATGGTAAAAAATCTGCCTGCAATGTGGGAGACCCGGGTTCAGTCCCTGAGTCAGGAAGATCCCCTGAGGAGGAAATGGCAACCCACTCCAATATTCTTGCCTAGAGACTCCCATGGACAGAGGAGCCTGGCGGGCTTCTCACTGTGGGGTCGCAAAAAGTTGGCCATGACTGAGCAGCTAATGCTACACTTCTAGCCTCCTCTTTGCATTTCCTGAGGCAGGAGATCGGTGGGCTCCTGCTGAAGGATTTATAGTCAGCCTCCTGGGAAACAAACACCCCGCCTCCAGCTACTGCTTGCTGCTGATTACTGCTGCAGGCCTCCACACTCAGAGTGGGTGGCCATTTCCTTCTCCAGGGGATCTTCCTGACCTAGGGATCAAACTCCCAGCCCCTGTATCCCAAGCAGATGCTTTACCACTGAGCCACCAGGGAAGCCCTGAGACTTAGAATGTAATAATAATATTGAGTATTTTTTTAAACTGTATTATTTTTATAGTAAGAGATTACTCACCCCAGTGGATGTGCCTCTAATGGTGGTTTTTAATTTGCATTTATTAGATAATTAATGATATAGAACAGTTTTTCATGTGCTTATTGATTATTATCATGTTGTCTTTGGTAAAATGTTCTTTCAGAACCTCTGTTTAGTTTTAATGGTTGTATATTAACTTCTTGGGTTTTTTAAGGTATATTAATATAAAAATTATTTATGAGAGGTATATTTACCAGTAGTGTATACCAGACTGTGGCCTGCCTTTTGATTTTGATTTCCTTAAGCATCTTTAACAGAGCAGAAGTAATTGTTATTTCATGACAAAATTTTTATTTTGATGAAATGCACCATAGAATTCTGGAGAGATTTGTATGCATTTTGTATCCTAAGAGATGGGAAACTTTCTGGTCCACAGTTTTCCAGATGATTATAGAATTGTTATTATTATTATTTTGGTATTATGTTGATTCCCCCACTGAAATCATTTGAAGTTGAAGTTTTCTTTGCAGAAGAAATTAAACTATAAATTTAATATATTTAGAAGATAGAAAACTACTCAGTTTATTTCTTCATGAGTGAAATTTTGTAGGTTAGATTTTAACACAGATTTAACTCTAAGATACCAAACTCATGGGCATAAAATTCTTAGTGTATCTTTATTTCCAGTCACTACAGAATCTACTTTGCAGTCCCATTATACACGTCAGCTGTTTTTAACTCCTATCTCTTCTCCTGGTGTTTACTAATTAGCCTCAGCAGAGGTTTCTCAAATTTATTCATATTTTTCAACTATCTTTTGGCTTCCTTTATTTTCTTTATTATTTTTATGCTTTCTATGTTAATTTAGCAGCATAAAACAATGTACGTTTATTACATTACTGTTTCTATGGCTTCTATGGTTCAGGATTTTTTCATCCTTCAACCTTTTTAAAAGAGTCCCTCCCTATTCTCTTGAAACTACCACAGCACTGTTAATCAGCTCTACTCCAATATAAACTAAAAAGGTTAAAGTTTAGGAAAAAAATGCTTTAGATTGAATGTGTTATAGTCCCTTTTGAACTTGACCCCTGGAGACCAGAGGTAATCATTTTGTGTAGCATGTAGGATCTTTGTTCCCCAACCAGAGATCGAACCTGCAAACCCTGCATTGGATGCCTGGCATCTTAACCACTGGACTCCCAGGGAAGTCCTGATCTTTTAACATTTTATTGTGTGTTTATTCACATATTGAATAGGTTTTTGGAATTAAGTCATACTTAAATTGCATTGGGGTATAATTGATAAACATTAAGCTGCATATACTTAAAATATTCACTTTGGTGTATTTTGATATCTCTGGACACCTATGAAAAGAGCATCACAATTAATTTAAAAACCTCCCCACCCCTTCACCCCAGACACCAAGTGATCCACTTCCCAGCGCTATAGAAAAGAGCCTATCGGAGAACACAGGGGCATCTACTCAATGCCATGGGGGACCTGAATGGGAAGAAACTCCAAAAAAGAGGGGATAGGTGTATATGTA
The DNA here is from genome assembly GCA_022376925.1 of Tragulus kanchil. Lineage (NCBI taxonomy): Eukaryota > Metazoa > Chordata > Mammalia > Artiodactyla > Tragulidae > Tragulus > Tragulus kanchil. Next base: position 158,796,802 of record JAIOJX010000003.1, read on the forward strand.
TGACTGATTCACTCTGCTGTACAGCAGAATCTGACACCACATTGTAAAGAAACTATGTTCCTTTTTTTTTTTTTTTTTAATTAAGGGGGGAAAAAAGCCTTCAGAAATTAAAAAAAAAAGAAAAAAAGAAAAGAATTCAGAATTCAGTTTGCCTTGTGAATTTAGCTCTGTTGGAATCTGAAAACTGCTTGTTAACATTTGGGGTGGTCGTGGGCATCTCGTGATTTTCTTTTTCTGTATCCTAAGCCCTCAGCAGAAGTGTGAAATCGTAGGGCTTTGAAACTGCCAGAGTGCTCGCGGCTCCACAGCCCCAGCTGTGTCCGCACTTCGCCACTCCCCTGCTCCCCTCCTCCCAGAATGACGCTGCTTCCTTCTGAGGCTGCTGGTAAACACATTTTGATAGATTAAAATCCTCAAAGCAACCAATAACAAAAGAGAAGCCCTTACTGATAAATACTGGGGAGAATAGATGAGAAAGTGTTGGGAATCAGCATTCAAAAGACAATCTGGAGATTTTGCTCAGAAAACTTATCCCCTCCTTTCACCACAGATAATGCTGAGGGCTTTTGTGAGGAAAAGAAAACACCTGTCAAAAACATTACGGTGCTACCTCTGAATCTTTAATCTGTTGTTTGTGTCTTTTTGTTAGAATTGGAGAGACCAGTGCTAAGAGAGGCACATACTCAGTGTTCAGTAGCAGCCTGAAGGTAGAATTGCTATTTAGTGACAATCTATGTGTGTGTGTATATACAGGTATATGTGTGTATATACAGGTATATGTGTGTATATACAGGTATACATGTGTATGTATATATATACACATACATACATACACATGTATGTGCATGTGTGACCATGCATTGTATTAGAGACAGAGTGCCTTTATGAAATACTTAGTACCTAGTTACAAAATAAACAAACACCTGTTAGCTTCTGCAATGAGATACGTTCCAGATTGTATATTTATTTCAAATAGTTTATGTTTTTTCATTGCTCTTTAGAGTGCAGTGCAAATTACCACAAGTAATGGATTTTCTAACATAGGCCTGCATTTTAAATGAAAACCACACTATATTATGAAATATTATGAGCGTATCAGGGCAAACAGAGAACACTGGCAGGGGAGGACTGGAGGGGCCACAGAGGGGGAAGCGCTGATTCCTTCTGATCCCTAAGGACAGAAACCTAGCAGAAGAAAACCTTGTGCTGTGAGTCAATCCAATGCTGATTATACTTTCTATGTGCAATTTGTTTAAAAAATCTAATCATCCTCTCCTGCCCCAGATAGAACCTCTCCACCCCATGTGGTTCATATTATGTAAATGGAGTCAGAAATGTAATAGCTCAAATTTGATTATAGAGGCTTGTTGCCCACGGTATCATTAAAAGTGCGAGTTGACACGTGAGCTTCTAGTTTATGAAGCTGTACGTCATAAGCTTATTAGTTATGGCAGTCACAGCCCCTGTTTGCTTTCACACCGAAACTGGCAAAAGGCATGCTCTTTGTAGAATATGCCAACTGCTCTAACAGACAGCTTCCAAATCCCAGTGGCTGGGTCAACAGGTTTCCCACTGATGTCTCAGTGGACGGATATGGGGGGACAGGATGAAGAGAAGGCCCTACACCCCTCAGGCTCTGCCACTCCCTTGGGCCTCCCAAGCACTCTCTGGATACTTCTGCCCGTGCAGATGCATGAACCAGGAGGGACTGCATGTGTCTGTGTGCTTGCTCAGAGACATAAATAAGAGCTGTGGAGTGGCTGCAAGGGACGGCCACCGCTTCAGCTCCCTCCATGGCTTGGATCTTTCACATGACCGGGCATGAAGGGGCTGGAAGATGTGTCAGCAGTGTGCACAGAGCACACGTGGACATTTCTGAACAGCTTCCTGAAATTGGCATCCAAAGTACCCGGCAAATGAGTCACGAGCTCGTGTATCATGTGATTTGTTCCTGAAAGTGTGTGGGTATTGGAGAGAAGCATTTTCCTGTAATTTCTTAATAAATTACAGATGGATCTGAGCAGTGTTTATTAAAAAACAATGTTTTCATGGGTCGTGTTTTAAGCTTCTAGCAAAAAAATTTTCTAAATATCACACATCACTCAGAATGTAGAAAATTAACTGCATAAATGAAAAATAATTTTAAAACTATAGTTTATTCACCAGATCATCTTACTCTAATCTTATAAAGTCATGTGGAGAGTGGCAAAGGTGGAAAAGAAATGAGAAACGGAAGGAACGTGCTTCCTGTTTCTCTAGCATCCTTGGTCCCAGGGGAGAGAATGGTCGAGTCATATCTGAAGAGGTGTGAGAAGTCATTCACAGAGTCACCAAGAGCATCTGGGGCATGGATATCACTGTTGCGACAGGCTTCCCTGGTGCTTCCGATGGGAAAGAATCTGCCTGCAGTGTGGGAGGCCTCTGCTCAGTCCCTCCATCAGAAAGACCCCCGGAGGAGGAAATGGCAGCCCACTCCAGTGTTCTTGCCTGGAATATCCCATGGACAGAGGAGCCTGGTGGGCTGTAATCTGTGGGGTCATAAAGAGTTGGACATGACTGAGAGACGGACAGTACACTATAGCTTCAGGATCAAGCATCAGCCCCTTAAGCTATTATTTTAGTGAAGATGGTTAAGCACATACTGACAAGTGAACTCTTTTTTCTTTTTTTTGTAATTGTTTCCTCACTTATAGCTTTGGTATTAGTTAAATTAAAACAATAAAAAGTAGAAGGCCCCCCGCCAAGCACTCTCTGGATACTTCTGCCCGTGCAGATGCATGAACCAGGAGGGATTTTCTGTGTGCTTGCTCAGAGACATAAATAAGAGCTGTGGAGTGGCTGCAAGGACGGCCACCGCTTCAGCTCCCTCCATGGCTTGGATCTTTCACATGACCGGGCATGAAGGGGCTGGAAGATGTGTCAGCAGTGTGCACAGAGCACACGTGGACATTTCTGAACAGCTTCCTGAAATTGGCATCCAAAGTACCCGGCAAATGAGTCACGAGCTCGTGTATCATGTGATTTGTTCCTGAAAGTGTGTGGGTATTGGAGAGAAGCATTTTCCTGTAATTTCTTAATAAATTACAGATGGATCTGAGCAGTGTTTATTAAAAAACAATGTTTTCATGGGTCGTGTTTTAAGCTTCTAGCAAAAAAATTTTCTAAATATCACACATCACTCAGAATGTAGAAAATTAACTGCATAAATGAAAAATAATTTTAAAACTATAGTTTATTCACCAGATCATCTTACTCTAATCTTATAAAGTCATGTGGAGAGTGGCAAAGGTGGAAAAGAAATGAGAAACGGAAGGAACGTGCTTCCTGTTTCTCTAGCATCCTTGGTCCCAGGGGAGAGAATGGTCGAGTCATATCTGAAGAGGTGTGAGAAGTCATTCACAGAGTCACCAAGAGCATCTGGGGCATGGATATCACTGTTGCGACAGGCTTCCCTGGTGCTTCCGATGGGAAAGAATCTGCCTGCAGTGTGGGAGGCCTCTGCTCAGTCCCTCCATCAGAAAGACCCCCGGAGGAGGAAATGGCAGCCCACTCCAGTGTTCTTGCCTGGAATATCCCATGGACAGAGGAGCCTGGTGGGCTGTAATCTGTGGGGTCATAAAGAGTTGGACATGACTGAGAGACGGACAGTACACTATAGCTTCAGGATCAAGCATCAGCCCCTTAAGCTATTATTTTAGTGAAGATGGTTAAGCACATACTGACAAGTGAACTCTTTTTTCTTTTTTTTGTAATTGTTTTCCTACATGTGGAACTTAGTTCTGAGCTTTGGGTATTAGTTTAACACTATAAAACAATAAAAGAGGATTAGGTGGGTCATTTTTCTGTCACTCTGGTACCTCTTAAAAGTGGTATAATGCATCAGAGCATACTTAATTTTGTCAGGGCAAAGAAAGATCGGATTCTGTTTTATGAAGAGCAACAAATACGGGATCAGAGAATGCTCAAGAGTATACATTCCATAGCTCAGCCAGGCTATTGGTAAGGGTAAAGTTAGGGAAATCGATGGTGCGTATGACCGAATGACATTCTTGAGAAGCTGATAATATTTCACAAGGGAGTAGAATCGGCTTTGAGTAAACGAAAAGGAATCAATTTTTATTACTATCAGTTGTATACCCTTAATATTAAACTGTATTAGGTTTTCCAGACACTGCTTTATGTTGTCAAGACATCCTAAAAGTATCATTGTCATTAATATTGTTTATGTCAAGTGATGATGGAATTTAGTAAAGGGTGAGTTTGCAAATTTCACAATATATCTGACAGAAAAGATGAGCAAAATATGAAAAAGAATAAAAAGTCCCACTTCATGAAGATAACTATTACCACCCAGGAACATATCTTTCCAAATCATTTTCTGTATTTTAATGTGTTCGTACTCTGTGTTGAGTATGATGCATTGAATGGTTCCTTCCTTCACTATCTACTTCCTGTGGTACATTATGTGGTACATTGTTAAAATAAATGTGATCTGTTTTTATAAAGTAGATTACATAATTATTAGAATTATTTACCTATCACTACATAGAAAAGACCTGTAGACAAAGAGAGACTGAGACCTCCATTCAAAACTCTCCATTTCACCAGTAAAAAAACAAATGGACTCATATAGGTCCTGGACTGTAGCAGCATTTCTCCTCTCCCAGTGCTGCTTCTCTTTCCCTGGGCTGTAAAAAGCCTATGGATGCTTCAGGACGTTTGCACCCTCCCAGGAGTGAAGTGTGTTTGGCCTCTTCTTTTGAATTTTGTATTTAGCCATTTTTCTAGCAATCACTTTGTGTCATTTACAAATGGAGTCTCATAAATATTCCAGTTTGCACTTTCTAGGGTACAGAGCATGCACATTTGATGGTGTAATTTCATTTTGGTTAAAGGAAAATTTGATGCATTTGGGATCCTTTTAGTTTCCAACATGATTAAACCTGGTGTTGCAGCTCAAAAGCCCTTAGGGCAATTTATCATGGGTTGGCTTAAAGAAATTTTCATTACTTCATCTCAAGACATCGCTTTCCTTGCAAGTTGCAGAGCAGATTTTTCACTTAAAGACACTTTCTCTTCTACAAAGGACTTTCCATCACTGCCCAGATCCTCTTTCATCGCAAATGCTTTTTCTTCTTTTTTTCCTTGAAGCAGAACCAAGAGAATAATTTTACAAAGAAAAGAGATAGTTTCTTTTGCAAAGAAAGAGGTAGTTTCTTCATTTCTTTGTCTGAACCTTGGCACTAATTCCACAGAATTCCTTAGTCTTTCCATCCCAGCCCACATTTTCTGTGTCATTGGGTCTTTGTTTTTTGGCCTCTTGCGGGATCTTAGTTTTCCAACCAGGGATTGAAGTCCCACCATTGCCAGTGGAGTCACAGTCATCTTTAGGAGTCCTAACCGATGGACTGTCAGGGATTTCCCAGCGGTCTATATTTTTTTATCAAAGTATATTAGGAGCTGCAAAAGGAAATGAGGTTACTGCTCACCTCCTTATAAACACAAACAATACAAATGATGTTCATTTCCCAAAGGCTCATTGTGCGCTTTAGATTTATTTTGGTGACTGAAATTAATTATTTAACTTAATGCGTTCAGCTTCTAACCAGAAATATTGTTCACAGAGCGAATATTCTTATAGAGGGAAACAGAGGATCTTAAAGATATTGTAAGTTTTGTAAGGTTCCAATTCTGAGAAGCAGAACGTCCGTTCTTCCAGACATGACTTGCCAAATCCTCACACTATTGCTTCCCTGCCATCCTACTTGACTCAAAAGACCTGACAGAAGAGTTGTTCTGTAGAAAGAAAAGAAATGATACATTTAAATGACTTTGCATAGTTCGTTAAACATCACTATTTCCTTCTCAGACTCTCACAGAAAGTTAAGAGCTGCCTGTATCACAAACTGAGAAATTGTCTGGGGGTTCAGGCCATGTCACCTGCTGATTATATTATCATGATGCCTGTCTCCACTTCCTTATGGCTAAAATAGAAATGCTAATAATTTCTTTGAAAGTAAGCTTAAAATGCTTTATACATAATTTATCTTTTAAACTTCTTTTTAGAGATTATTTTGATTCACAGACAAAGGACATATTTATGGTTTATTTTGTCTTTAGTCTAAGAGTGTGTATATATATATATGTGTGTGTGTGTGCGTGTGTGTGTGTGTGTGTGTGTGTATGTATGTACATATATATATATATATATATATATATATATATATATATCCAACAGACTGTTTCTAGAGCATATCTGGTCTGGGTCTTCTTCTCAGTGAGTATAGTTATATTATTCACTTTACGATTTATTTATTTGCATTTCTATTCCACCCTTTCCCCACCTTTACTGATGATTTTATCTTATTTTTGTGCATGAAAGGTTGGCATGATTCTAAGAGCTGGAACTCTATAGAAAGGTAAACTCCAAGAGCTGACACTCCCTGGTCCCTCTCTAGCCATTTCCATGGACTCCCTGCAGAGCACAGATCTCACTGGTTACTGATTTTTCCTCCTGTGTTTCTTTTTGCCACATAAGTCACAGCATCAATCTTTAGGAGTCTAACCGATGGACTGTCAGGGATTTCCCAGCGGTCTATATTTTTTTATCAAAGTATATTAGGAGCTGCAAAAGGAAATGAGGTTACTGCTCACCTCCTTATAAACACAAACAATACAAATGATGTTCATTTCCCAAAGGCTCATTGTGCGCTTTAGATTTATTTTGGTGACTGAAATTAATTATTTAACTTAATGCGTTCAGCTTCTAACCAGAAATATTGTTCACAGAGCGAATATTCTTATAGAGGGAAACAGAGGATCTTAAAGATATTGTAAGTTTTGTAAGGTTCCAATTCTGAGAAGCAGAACGTCCGTTCTTCCAGACATGACTTGCCAAATCCTCACACTATTGCTTCCCTGCCATCCTACTTGACTCAAAAGACCTGACAGAAGAGTTGTTCTGTAGAAAGAAAAGAAATGATACATTTAAATGACTTTGCATAGTTCGTTAAACATCACTATTTCCTTCTCAGACTCTCACAGAAAGTTAAGAGCTGCCTGTATCACAAACTGAGAAATTGTCTGGGGGTTCAGGCCATGTCACCTGCTGATTATATTATCATGATGCCTGTCTCCACTTCCTTATGGCTAAAATAGAAATGCTAATAATTTCTTTGAAAGTAAGCTTAAAATGCTTTATACATAATTTATCTTTTAAACTTCTTTTTAGAGATTATTTTGATTCACAGACAAAGGACATATTTATGGTTTATTTTGTCTTTAGTCTAAGAGTGTGTATATATATATATGTGTGTGTGTGTGTGCGTGTGTGTGTGTGTGTGTGTGTGTATGTATGTACATATATATATATATATATATATATATATATATATATATCCAACAGACTGTTTCTAGAGCATATCTGGTCTGGGTCTTCTTCTCAGTGAGTATAGTTATATTATTCACTTTACGATTTATTTATTTGCATTTCTATTCCACCCTTTCCCCACCTTTACTGATGATTTTATCTTATTTTTGTGCATGAAAGGTTGGCATGATTCTAAGAGCTGGAACTCTATAGAAAGGTAAACTCCAAGAGCTGACACTCCCTGGTCCCTCTCTAGCCATTTCCATGGACTCCCTGCAGAGCACAGATCTCACTGGTTACTGATTTTTCCTCCTGTGTTTCTTTTTGCACAAACGAGCATAACCAGGTATATTTCTTATCCCAAATCTTTTCTTACACAAAAGACAGCACACTGTAGATATGCCTTTGAACTCAGTGGTTTTGTTCATATCTGGCTTCTTTCACTTAGCATAAGGAATGACAAACTATAGACTGTGGGCCAATTAAAGCCCAGGACCTGTAAGGGAAGAGTCATTTTTACATTCTTAAAGGGTTGTAGAAAAGAAAAGAAAATATGCTATAGAGATTGTATGTAGCTGGCAAGCCCGAAATATTTACAGAAAAAGTTATCTTATGCATGACAGCATACTGAATTTAGGTTCATCCACATTGTAGGATATAACTATAACTTTCTTTTTAAATTTTTCTTTTGACGTAGACCATTTTTTAAAAATCATTATTGAATTCATTACAATATTGCTTCTGTTTTATGTTTTTGTGTTTTGGCTGCAAGGCACATGGGAACTTAGCTCCCCACCCAGGGATTAATACCACACCCCCTACATTGGAAAGTGATGTCTTAACCACTGAACCAATGGGAAAGTCCACCTGTTCATTCTTTTCATTGTCCAATATTGTTCCAGTGCCTGAGATACCACAGTAGGTTTATCCATTTATCAGTTTATTGGCATTTGTGTTATTTCTGTTTTGAACTGTCATGAATTAATGATTTTATAAATATTCATCCACAGAAATCTTTGTAGGAGCATGTATTTTCATTTCTCTTGGGTAGATACCTAGGGGTGGAATTGTTGAGTTTTATGGTAAATATAGGGCTTCACAGATGGTGCTAGTGGTAAAGAACCTGCCTGCCAATGCAGAAGACATATGAGGCTTATGTCTTCCTGATCCAGATCAATCCCAGTGTAGGGAAGATTCCCTGGAGAAGAGAATGGCTACCCACTCTAGTACTCTTGCAGGAGAATCCCATGACAGAGGAGCCTGGCGGGCTACAGTCCACAGGGTTGCGAAGAATCGGACACGACTAAAGTGACTTAACACACACACTTTTCATGATTATTCTTGTCAATGTTTGTTATTTTCTTTCTTTTGTAGTAAAACCACTATAGTAGATGTGAAAAAGAATCTCAGTGTGGGTGTGATATTTATTTTCCTAATGACTAATGATGATGAGCATCTTTAAAAGCACTCAAAGTACATTTGCGTTGGCTGCCTTCTAAAATTATGAGCAAAAAGGGTTTATGCATGTTGAATACAAAGTGTTTAGATATGTGATTTGCAAATATGTTCTCATAGGTTCTGGCCTTTTCTTTCATTTTCATAACACTTGTGCTCAAAATGAAAGATTTAATTCTGCATACTTGGCCTTCATGAGAATTTGAACCTATATTCATGATGAATAATGGTCCAGTTTTATGTTCTTATAATGCCTCTGCTTGGTTTTCGTATTAGAGTAATATCGGTCTCATTTAATGAGTTTGGAAGCATTATCTCCTCTTCAGTTTTCTGGAAGAGATTGTATAGAACTGCTATTTTTTTACTTTGTATATAGTTTGATAGAATACACCATTGAAAACATCTTATTGAGGAATAATAATCTATAACTACAGATCACTTAATGCTTTTAATAGACAAGGCTATTTAGGTAATTGTTTATTCTTGACTGGAATTTGATATATTGTTTCTTTCAAAGAATTTGTCTGTTTCATCCTATTTGTCCTAAGGTTGTTTATAATATTCCTTGGTTATTTTTTAATATGTGTAGAATCTGTAGGAGTATCATTTCTCCTATTTCTATATTTACAAATTGTCGAGGTTTTTTTAATCCTGAAAGATGTTCATTCATTAAATCAATTTTTCTCATGGCACAAGTTTTTACTTTCATCAATTTTTCTTTATGTTGTCTATTTTCAAGTCTATTGATTTGATATGAATTTTTATTTTTGCCTTCATTTGATTTACTTTGGGTTTAATGAGTTCTTCCTTTGGTAGTTACATTAACTAGAATCTGAGGTCAATAGATTGAGCTCTTTAGTTCCAGAACTTTTCCTATGTACTGCTTCATCAGTATCCCACAAGGTTGAACGGGTGATGATTCCATTTTTTATTTAAAAATACTTTTCTACTTTTATCGCATTGTTGTTGGCGGGTAATCCACGGGGACTAATGATTAAATGATTATTCTTGTAAAGTTTGTTATTTTCTTTCTTTTGTAGTAAAACCACTATAGTAGATGTGAAAAAGAATCTCAGTGTGGGTGTGATATTTATTTTCCTAATGACTAATGATGATGAGCATCTTTAAAAGCACTCAAAGTACATTTGCGTTGGCTGCCTTCTAAAATTATGAGCAAAAAGGGTTTATGCATGTTGAATACAAAGTGTTTAGATATGTGATTTGCAAATATGTTCTCATAGGTTCTGGCCTTTTCTTTCATTTTCATAACACTTGTGCTCAAAATGAAAGATTTAATTCTGCATACTTGGCCTTCATGAGAATTTGAACCTATATTCATGATGAATAATGGTCCAGTTTTATGTTCTTATAATGCCTCTGCTTGGTTTTCGTATTAGAGTAATATCGGTCTCATTTAATGAGTTTGGAAGCATTATCTCCTCTTCAGTTTTCTGGAAGAGATTGTATAGAACTGCTATTTTTTTACTTTGTATATAGTTTGATAGAATACACCATTGAAAACATCTTATTGAGGAATAATAATCTATAACTACAGATCACTTAATGCTTTTAATAGACAAGGCTATTTAGGTAATTGTTTATTCTTGACTGGAATTTGATATATTGTTTCTTTCAAAGAATTTGTCTGTTTCATCCTATTTGTCCTAAGGTTGTTTATAATATTCCTTGGTTATTTTTTAATATGTGTAGAATCTGTAGGAGTATCATTTCTCCTATTTCTATATTTACAAATTGTCGAGGTTTTTTTAATCCTGAAAGATGTTCATTCATTAAATCAATTTTTCTCATGGCACAAGTTTTTACTTTCATCAATTTTTCTTTATGTTGTCTATTTTCAAGTCTATTGATTTGATATGAATTTTTATTTTTGCCTTCATTTGATTTACTTTGGGTTTAATGAGTTCTTCCTTTGGTAGTTACATTAACTAGAATCTGAGGTCAATAGATTGAGCTCTTTAGTTCCAGAACTTTTCCCTATGTACTGCTTCATCAGTATCCCACAAGGTTGAACGGGTGATGATTCCATTTTTTTTTTATTTAAAAATACTTTTCTACTTACTATCCTGTTTTTCTTCTTTAACCTCTATGTCATTTGGTTAAGAATTCTTTTTCCTTTTAAATTTTATTTATTTATTTATTTTTGACTCTTCTGGGTTTTCCCTGCTGCTGCAGGCTCTTCTCTAGTTGCAGGAAGTGGGAGCTACTCTCCAGTTAAGAAGAGCAGGCTTCTTGTGGTGACATTTCTTGTTGTGGTGACTTTCCTTGTTGTGGAACACGGGTTCTAGGGCACATGGACTTCAATAGTTGGGGCACATGGGCTCCACAGTTGCGGCTCCGAGGCTCTAGAGCACAGGCTCCATAGTTGTGGCTCACGGGCTTCGTTGCTCCGGAGCATGTGGGGTCTTCCTGGATCAGGAATCAAACCCATTTCTCCTGCACTGGCAGCTGAACTCTTTACCACTGAGCTACCAGGGAAGCCCTGGTTAAGAATTCTTGACCTGGTTAAGAATCATTCTGCGGGCTTCCCTGGTGGTTCAGTGGGTAAAGAGTCCACCTTGCAGTGCAAGGAGCACTGGTTCAATCCTTGGCCAGGGAAGATCCCATGTGCCGCAGAGCAGCTGGAACGGTGTGTCCAATTAGGAACCAGCGCTCTGTAGCACGTGTACCCGGAGCCAGTGCTCTACAAGGAGAGAGGCCACTGCAATCGGAAGCCCACACAGGCCAAAGAATAAAGATGGGTGAAAATAAATAAATAAAAAAACAATAAAAGAGGCCAAAATTAAAAAGAAAAGAATTCTTAATAATTCTGTCTTTAGGTCTTTTTAGTTAATTAGCTAAGCTTCATCTTTACTTTGGTTCTTGCTTTTATGGCTTTTAACATACATATTTAACATAATTCAGTTGACTCTCAAGTATATCATATCATTTCTTAAATAGAATAAGATAATTTCAAAAATAAAATATATTTCGATTTGATATGAATTTTTATTTTTGCCTTCATTTGATTTACTTTGGGTTTAATGAGTTCTTCCTTTGGTAGTTACATTAACTAGAATCTGAGGTCAATAGATTGAGCTCTTTAGTTCCAGAACTTTTCCCTATGTACTGCTTCATCAGTATCCCACAAGGTTGAACGGGTGATGATTCCATTTTTTTTTTATTTAAAAATACTTTTCTACTTACTATCCTGTTTTTCTTCTTTAACCTCTATGTCATTTGGTTAAGAATTCTTTTTCCTTTTAAATTTTATTTATTTATTTATTTTTGACTCTTCTGGGTTTTCCCTGCTGCTGCAGGCTCTTCTCTAGTTGCAGGAAGTGGGAGCTACTCTCCAGTTAAGAAGAGCAGGCTTCTTGTGGTGACATTTCTTGTTGTGGTGACTTTCCTTGTTGTGGAACACGGGTTCTAGGGCACATGGACTTCAATAGTTGGGGCACATGGGCTCCACAGTTGCGGCTCCGAGGCTCTAGAGCACAGGCTCCATAGTTGTGGCTCACGGGCTTCGTTGCTCCGGAGCATGTGGGGTCTTCCTGGATCAGGAATCAAACCCATTTCTCCTGCACTGGCAGCTGAACTCTTTACCACTGAGCTACCAGGGAAGCCCTGGTTAAGAATTCTTGACCTGGTTAAGAATCATTCTGCGGGCTTCCCTGGTGGTTCAGTGGGTAAAGAGTCCACCTTGCAGTGCAAGGGGCACCAGATTGATCCTTGGCCAGGGAAGATCCCATGTGCCGCAGAGCAGCTGGAACGGTGTGTCCAATTAGGAACCAGCGCTCTGTAGCACGTGTACCCGGAGCCAGTGCTCTACAAGGAGAGAGGCCACTGCAATCGGAAGCCCACACAGGCCAAAGAATAAAGATGGGTGAAAATAAATAAATAAAAAAACAATAAAAGAGGCCAAAATTAAAAAGAAAAGAATTCTTAATAATTCTGTCTTTAGGTCTTTTTAGTTAATTAGCTAAGCTTCATCTTTACTTTGGTTCTTGCTTTTATGGCTTTTAACATACATATTTAACATAATTCAGTTGACTCTCAAGTATATCATATCATTTCTTAAATAGAATAAGATAATTTCAAAATAGTATACTTACATTTGTCTCCTTCAAACATGTCTGCTGTAATTACATGTTTTTATTTATGTCAAAAATGCAATATTGCATTGTTTTTATTCTCTCTTGAATGGCTATTATTAAAAATAGATTTGGGTAATATGATTTTTATACCTTCTTCTCTGTAACTACCATTTCCAGTCATCCTTTGGAGTGGACCCATGTTTATAGACTGTGTCATTTTCCAGTTCCCTGAGGACTTCTTTCTCATTCCTTCCAGTGGGATCCTAGCCTTGATGTATATCATGAGTCTTTATATGTCTAAGAAAAAAGACTGTTTTAACTTTATATTTTTCCTTGGACATAGGATTCTAAGTTAGAAATGCTTATTTCTTTGCTTTTTTCCATATTTTCTTTTATTCAGTTTATTAAATATAGCTCCATTGTCTTTTTTTTTTTTAAGTTCTTTTTTTTTTTTTTTTGGCCACTTTTATTGATCTTTAATTTATTTATCTTTGTTCTTTGGCCTGTGTGGGCCTCCCATCGCAGTGGCCTCTCTCATTGCAGAGCCTCAGCTCTGGACAGATGTACTCCAGAGCTCTGACTTGGTAGTTGGACACATTGGTCCAGCCACTGTGCAGCACATGGAATCTTGTCAGGCCAGGGGTCGAACCAGCACCCCCTGCACTGCAAGGCAGTGTCCTTACACAATGGACCACCAGGGAAGCCCAGCTTCACTGCTTTTTCATTCAAAACATTTCCAGTGGGAAGTTTCTATTCTTCTTTAATTTTGTATCTCCAAGATTCATCCTGTTTTTTTTAAAAAAAAAATTTTTTTGGCCTCTCTTTTGGGTCTTTCATTTGATTATTTTCATTGATCTTAATCCTTTGGCCTGTGTGGGCCTCCCATCGCAGTTGCCTCTCTTGTCTCAGAGCACCGGCTCTGGGTACATGTACTCCAGAACATCTAGCCACTCTGTGGCAAGTGGGATCTTCCCTGGCCAGGGATCAAATTGGTGCCCCTTGCACTGCAAGGCGGACTCTCTACCCACTGAACCACCAGGGAAGCCCAGATTCATCCTTTTTAATCTGATCCTTTCACATCCAACTTCTCAGGTTCACTTTTAGACTGGGAAGTGATGTTTCAGTTAAAGTTAATTATTTCTCACTACTATGTACCTTAGGCTTCCCTGATGGCATTAGTGCTAAAGAACCTGCCAGCCAATGCAGCAGAGGTTAGGAGACATAGATTCAATCCCTGGGTCAGGAAGATCCCTGGAGAAGGAAATGGCAAACCACTCCAGTGCTCTTGCCTGGAGAATTCCATGGACATAGGAGCCTGGGAGGCTACAGTTCACGGGGTCACAAAGAATTGGACAGGACTGGAGCGACTTAGCAAACATGAACCGTGTACCTTACCCAACACCCATGAATCACACAGTGTATCAATATAGCTGTGCCCCAGTTTCCACTGACGGAGGAGTTTCTCTCACATTGTTTCCTTTCCCACCTCACATATTACCTGGAAATAAGTAAGGATTTAGGGAAATGATGTACAGCATCTGACACCCTTCGTCACATATACCTACAGTTTTTTAGTGTTTGCTGAGTTCCTTTAGTTATTTTACTGGTTCTTTCACACTCACATAGTTGCACTGATATCTTTGATCTAAGCCTTTTAAGATCATGACACTAAATGTTAGGGTCATGTGTTTTCTGCTTAAAGACTTAATGTCTTGTCTTGTCTGCAGGGTATTTCCTCACTCAAGTATCGATTCCAAGTTTCCTGGATCTCAAATGCATGGTGGCAGTAGCTGTATAAGCACTGATTTGTTGAAAACAGAGTTTTAACATATTTTTATTTTTGTTACTGGGATTTTGAGAAAATGAGCAGTATCTCTAAAAAGGTTGTTTCTTAATTTTTGTTGCAAAATTTATTGCACAGTGCTTTCCTGATGAAAAAAGAGAGAAAAATATTTTTTGTTTGTTTTATAAAATATGTACACAGCAAAGTGTCTGTTGATTTATCTCTTTTATGAATGCTCTCTGCTTCTTATACTATCTTTTTTGCTACCAGAATAAAGGCAAAGGCTCTGAGTCTAAAGATAATAGCATATAATTTTTGTGGGGCCCTAAGTGTTTACTTCATATCCAGCAATAATCTTCAAAAGATGCTATACAGCGATAATTCACAAAAATTATAATTTTGTTGAGTTTCCTTTTGTCTTCATTTCTAGTTTGTTGAACAGATTTAGTTGATTTCTTCTGATAGCAGTTTGTCATCTTTCATCAGTTTTCATAAGCATGGTTTTATGTGAACTCCAACAGCTTTATCATTCTTATACTTTACACAATGAATCACCTCAATATATGGTAGTAATTATTTAGTTAGAATTATAATAAAATGATAAAAAGAAATCATTTATGTATTTAGAAGTAATATATTTTCTAAATGAAATCAACTGTATTTATTATGCCATAAAATGTTCTGATATCATTCTAAATAACAGTGACTTAGTAATTAACTGAATTGTCTTTGGAAAAAACATGACAATCATGAATTGGACAGGACTGGAGCGACTTAGCAAACATGAACCGTGTACCTTACCCAACACCCATGAATCACACAGTGTATCAATATAGCTGTGCCCCAGTTTCCACTGACGGAGGAGTTTCTCTCACATTGTTTCCTTTCCCACCTCACATATTACCTGGAAATAAGTAAGGATTTAGGAAATGATGTACAGCATCTGACACCCTTCGTCACATATACCTACAGTTTTTTAGTGTTTGCTGAGTTCCTTTAGTTATTTTACTGGTTCTTTCACACTCACATAGTTGCACTGATATCTTTGATCTAAGCCTTTTAAGATCATGACACTAAATGTTAGGGTCATGTGTTTTCTGCTTAAAGACTTAATGTCTTGTCTTGTCTGCAGGGTATTTCCTCACTCAAGTATCGATTCCAAGTTTCCTGGATCTCAAATGCATGGTGGCAGTAGCTGTATAAGCACTGATTTGTTGAAAACAGAGTTTTAACATATTTTTATTTTTGTTACTGGGATTTTGAGAAAATGAGCAGTATCTCTAAAAAGGTTGTTTCTTAATTTTTGTTGCAAAATTTATTGCACAGTGCTTTCCTGATGAAAAAAGAGAGAAAAATATTTTTTGTTTGTTTTATAAAATATGTACACAGCAAAGTGTCTGTTGATTTATCTCTTTTATGAATGCTCTCTGCTTCTTATACTATCTTTTTTGCTACCAGAATAAAGGCAAAGGCTCTGAGTCTAAAGATAATAGCATATAATTTTTTTGTGGGGCCCTAAGTGTTTACTTCATATCCAGCAATAATCTTCAAAAGATGCTATACAGCGATAATTCACAAAAATTATAATTTTGTTGAGTTTCCTTTTGTCTTCATTTCTAGTTTGTTGAACAGATTTAGTTGATTTCTTCTGATAGCAGTTTGTCATCTTTCATCAGTTTTCATAAGCATGGTTTTATGTGAACTCCAACAGCTTTATCATTCTTATACTTTACACAATGAATCACCTCAATATATGGTAGTAATTATTTAGTTAGAATTATAATAAAATGATAAAAAAGAAATCATTTATGTATTTAGAAGTAATATATTTTTCTAAATGAAATCAACTGTATTTATTATGCCATAAAATGTTCTGATATCATTCTAAATAACAGTGACTTAGTAATTAACTGAACTTGTATTGTCTTTTGAGAAAAATAATAGTCAGAGGAAAGGAGCGATCACCTTAGTGATTTGTAACTCAATAATTTGTTGCACTTGGGTAAGGTTACAAATTAATATTGTGTTCTAGTTATTGGCAGACAGAGAATCTTGTCAAAACCATACACATCCTGGGGGTGATAGTAGTATATTTAAATATTGTGTCCAAGCCTGATGGTATAAGCAAGTTGACTCTGAACTGGAGCAGGCAGCTGTCATTAAGGAGACTGCCTCAGTCTTCTCAAGGCAGGTTCTCTGGATTATATTCTTCCATGGTTAGGAAGAGTGCCTTCCTACTGATAATTCTTATTTGCTGACTCACTTCTAAATTGGGCATATTTCTACTTGAGAGACTAATGGGAATTAGAATTTCAAACACAGTTCACCTGATGTTTACTTTTGAAATGCTACAAATATGACTCTGATCTTAACAATGAATTAACTTTCATTTCTAAAATATTTTAACTTCTCTGATATGTACGAGATTGAACAATATTCACTTCTTTTTGCCCCAACATATCCTTGAATTTATTATTTTTACTTCAAATGGATGTTTTTATTTTTTGATAGATTTTTAAAAGTATTTGAACATAAAATGGTATCATCTTTGTATATTTTTCATCTTTCTCTCTCTCCTCTCATATATATATATACATATATATATATGGTATATGTTAATTATTAATACCAATTAGTTTAGAACACCATAGGTCATCATGTAGAATAAGCCCCAGTATTATATTAAAAGCCATTTGAATCAAATTAAGCTTGAAAAAGACATACAGGGCTCATCTAATTTCAAGTTCTAATCAGTGAATTGCTAGTCCTTTCTTTGATATACCTGTAAGATTAAATGCCTTTCATTGTAGTTGCTTTGATTATTTGTTCTGTATTTTCCCAATTTTCTATTGCTCTGAGTAATTCTAGGAATAGGGGAATAAAACCTTTGTGCATTCTCTGACACCTTGTATCAGTCCTACTTCTACAATGTCATATTAAAAAGTACCATAGTTAATCACGTATGCCAGGTATAGGTTTCAACTTATTTAAGTCCAGGGAATAAATTGGGGCTGGATTTTTAATTTGTATTTTATTTTTTGTATTTTTAGTTTGTATGTTTTATTTCAAATTTGAGATTTAAACAAGATTCAGATAAAAAAAGAACTAGAATATAATTTTGTTAAATACACATATCAATGTTTAAATCTTACATTGATTCATTTTCATTAAGAGAGCCTTAATCAGGCTTCCCTGGTGGTCCAGCAGGTAAAGCATCTGCCTTGCAGTACAGGGGATGCCAGTTTGATCCCTGGTACGGGAAGATCCCACCTGCTGCAGAGCAACTGGACCGATGTGTCCAACTACCAAGCCAGCACTCTGGAGCGCATGCACCCAGAGCCGATGCTCTGCAAGGAGAGAGGCCACTGCAGTGGGAGGCCCACACAGGCCAAAGAATAAAGATGGATGAAAATAAATAAATAAATAAACAATAAAAGAGGCCAAAAAATATTTTTAAAAAGTCTTATTCCACATTAACTAATATACACATAGCATTAAGAGTTCTTCTTACTGTAATTATTAGAATTTTTAGCAAGCCTGTCATCATTCATTATGAGATACAAGTAAAAATAACAAATGAACATAAAAAATCTGAGCATTTTCATCAATCCCTTTTTCTTATCTCTTTTTGTCATTGAATTACTGAGAAAAAAAATGATCTTTCAATTTGAAACTCGTGACAACTTTGAGTATTTGATAAACGTTTTTCACATGTTGAGTCACTGAAATTAAAAAAAAAATAAACATGATTCTGAAAAATGTCCTTTGATTTATATTAGAGAAGAAACTTTCTTGATTTTTCTGACAAACTTTTATTAAAAACAGAATCAGTAACCTTCAGCAGACATTCAGCAGGACTTGACAAAGTTTTGATTGGAGAAAGATTGATTCTCTAAAGTTTGAGTGGTCAGACATGCACTGAATTTTCTGTGGTTCATTGCTACATCCCAGAAAGGATTTCTAGCCATTCTTGTCTAATGAGCTTATTAGTAAAAGGCTGAAAGGATCGCAGATTGTCTATCAAGGAAGATTGTCAGTCACAAGCTGTTAGCAGCTCTGCTGTGATTTATACACCATGAGTAAAGAACAGAATGGTGCTAAAATGCTGCTATTATGTCCCACAGCTTGTGCAGTAACACAAATAAAATATGTGGAGCAAAGGTTTAAAAGAGAAAAATAAGTTCTGAAGAAGAAAATCAAAGGAAATTAGAGAGAATAATGCTTTACCACCTTCCATTTTCTTTAGTGGCAATTATAATGCAGAGGAGAAATCAAACTTCCTGTGGCAATAATAGCCCAAGTTCAAAATGTCACTATTAAGCCCCCATTGAAAAACAAATAAAGAAACCCCAAAACTAAAAGTCTGCTTGACTGCTGTTAAGCAACAGGTAGAATTAACCAACTACCAAGCCAGCACTCTGGAGCGCATGCACCCAGAGCCGATGCTCTGCAAGGAGAGAGGCCACTGCAGTGGGAGGCCCACACAGGCCAAAGAATAAAGATGGATGAAAATAAATAAATAAATAAACAATAAAAGAGGCCAAAAAATATTTTTAAAAAGTCTTATTCCACATTAACTAATATACACATAGCATTAAGAGTTCTTCTTACTGTAATTATTAGAATTTTTAGCAAGCCTGTCATCATTCATTATGAGATACAAGTAAAAATAACAAATGAACATAAAAAATCTGAGCATTTTCATCAATCCCTTTTTCTTATCTCTTTTTGTCATTGAATTACTGAGAAAAAAAATGATCTTTCAATTTGAAACTCGTGACAACTTTGAGTATTTGATAAACGTTTTTCACATGTTGAGTCACTGAAATTAAAAAAAAAATAAACATGATTCTGAAAAATGTCCTTTGATTTATATTAGAGAAGAAACTTTCTTGATTTTTCTGACAAACTTTTATTAAAAACAGAATCAGTAACCTTCAGCAGACATTCAGCAGGACTTGACAAAGTTTTGATTGGAGAAAGATTGATTCTCTAAAGTTTGAGTGGTCAGACATGCACTGAATTTTCTGTGGTTCATTGCTACATCCCAGAAAGGATTTCTAGCCATTCTTGTCTAATGAGCTTATTAGTAAAAGGCTGAAAGGATCGCAGATTGTCTATCAAGGAAGATTGTCAGTCACAAGCTGTTAGCAGCTCTGCTGTGATTTATACACCATGAGTAAAGAACAGAATGGTGCTAAAATGCTGCTATTATGTCCCACAGCTTGTGCAGTAACACAAATAAAATATGTGGAGCAAAGGTTTAAAAGAGAAAAATAAGTTCTGAAGAAGAAAATCAAAGGAAATTAGAGAGAATAATGCTTTACCACCTTCCATTTTCTTTAGTGGCAATTATAATGCAGAGGAGAAATCAAACTTCCTGTGGCAATAATAGCCCAAGTTCAAAATGTCACTATTAAGCCCCCATTGAAAAACAAATAAAGAAACCCCAAAACTAAAAGTCTGCTTGACTGCTGTTAAGCAACAGGTAGAATTAATTTTTCTCCTTTACTTCTTTCTGTATCAAACAGATATTTTGAATTCTCCATCCACAACCCTTCATTTATAGTTTAGTTTAACTTTAAAATCAGTATTTTGTATAGACGGAGTCCGTGTATCTTATTTATAGTTAGGCATCTCTCAGCCAAATAAATTTATTGATGAAAACTTCTCAATTTGACTTAAAAAATTATCAATTCTGACTGGTATATTTTTGGTAATTCTTTCATATTCTATCTTAATTCATACTGTTATACAACTAGTATAATTATATTTGCATATGTTTCTTTTTCTGGTAATTGATTCAGGACAGTATCTAACACCTCTGTGTAAAGTAGATAAAGATTAAATATCACTGCCAATGAGTATTTATTGTAGGTAAAGTGGTTTTGAATGTCTTTGTTCTGTCTTAAAAAGGTTTATAGAATCTTTCTGTAATGAATAAACACACTTATTTGTTCTCCACACTCACACTACTGAGTTAGTTGATCTTTTATCCTGACACAACTTACTAGGTATAATCTGTTCTAATCAACTCTTGGGCTGCTGAAGGGCTTCCCTGGTGGTTCAGATGGAAAAGAATCTGTCTACCATGCAGAAGACCCAGATTTGATCCCGGGTTAGGAAGAACCCTGGAGAAAGAAATGGCTACAGAATGGTTTGTTTTTAAAGCTTATTAGTAAAAGGCTGAAAGGATCGCAGATTGTCTATCAAGGAAGATTGTCAGTCACAAGCTGTTAGCAGCTCTGCTGTGATTTATACACCATGAGTAAAGAACAGAATGGTGCTAAAATGCTGCTATTATGTCCCACAGCTTGTGCAGTAACACAAATAAAATATGTGGAGCAAAGGTTTAAAAGAGAAAAATAAGTTCTGAAGAAGAAAATCAAAGGAAATTAGAGAGAATAATGCTTTACCACCTTCCATTTTCTTTAGTGGCAATTATAATGCAGAGGAGAAATCAAACTTCCTGTGGCAATAATAGCCCAAGTTCAAAATGTCACTATTAAGCCCCCATTGAAAAACAAATAAAGAAACCCCAAAACTAAAAGTCTGCTTGACTGCTGTTAAGCAACAGGTAGAATTAATTTTTCTCCTTTACTTCTTTCTGTATCAAACAGATATTTTGAATTCTCCATCCACAACCCTTCATTTATAGTTTAGTTTAACTTTAAAATCAGTATTTTGTATAGACGGAGTCCGTGTATCTTATTTATAGTTAGGCATCTCTCAGCCAAATAAATTTATTGATGAAAACTTCTCAATTTGACTTAAAAAATTATCAATTCTGACTGGTATATTTTTGGTAATTCTTTCATATTCTATCTTAATTCATACTGTTATACAACTAGTATAATTATATTTGCATATGTTTCTTTTTCTGGTAATTGATTCAGGACAGTATCTAACACCTCTGTGTAAAGTAGATAAAGATTAAATATCACTGCCAATGAGTATTTATTGTAGGTAAAGTGGTTTTGAATGTCTTTGTTCTGTCTTAAAAAGGTTTATAGAATCTTTCTGTAATGAATAAACACACTTATTTGTTCTCCACACTCACACTACTGAGTTAGTTGATCTTTTATCCTGACACAACTTACTAGGTATAATCTGTTCTAATCAACTCTTGGGCTGCTGAAGGGCTTCCCTGGTGGTTCAGATGGAAAAGAATCTGTCTACCATGCAGAAGACCCAGATTTGATCCCGGGGTTAGGAAGAACCCCTGGAGAAAGAAATGGCTACCCACTCCAGAATTCTTGCCTGGAGAATCCCATGGACAGAGGAGCCTGGTGGGTTACAATTTATGAGGTCACAGAGAGCCTTCTGCTGGAGTCACACTGACTGTCTTAGGTTCTGTTCCCATCCTTACCAGGCGATGCTATCAGAGGATAGAAAGGAGAGTAGGCAATGGCCTAATGTCCTCACTAATATGATAACTCCAGGCAAAGAGACTAATGGTGTTCAGTAGAAGAATGGTCCTTATTACAGAATGCTCTTAATAGGATGTTCTTAGTCAAAGGCAGCTTAGTCTAGAGTCTATGAAGGCAAGATACTATTCCCAGGGTAAATAGTCCTAGGCTGGGGTATGAGATGGAGATGGTTAATAGACCACATATGTCTGGTGTGTGGTAAGAACCCACTAGCTCATATGGGACCTCATCTCGCTGGACCAGGGAACATGTTAGATGCTGGAGCAAAGCTCCAGGGACTGCCCTCCCTGTTCAGACTCACCTCCGCATTTCCTGAAACCTCTAGAACTTCTGTGAACTTATTACTGAGTCTTGATCTTATTCATTTAAGTCTGGTTTGTTTGTGTGGAGAATCAAATTCTTCATGTTATTTAGTTAATGTTATTTAGTTAACATTAGCTACTCAGTCATGTCCAACTCTTTGCGACTCCATGGACTGTAGCCCACCGAGCTCCTCTGTACATGGAGTTTTCCAGGCAATATTCCTAGAGTGGATTGTCATTTCCTTCTCCTGGGGATCTTCTCCACGCAAGGATGGAATCAGTCTCCTGCATGGCAAGCCGATCCTTTACCATCTGGAGCCACCAGGGACGCCTTCTTCATGTTAAAAAAATGCTAAAACACTACTTTTATTATGTCACATGCAAAGAACACAGTTCTGTCATTCTAGAATGCCTTCAGTAACATTCTTGGAAGATTTGTTCTGCCACTGCTCCCATGTCCATCTTCAAGTCCACAAAGCTTGCAGACTCCCAGTCCTGAAAAGGACTTCACAATTTTTATTTACATTCCTCTCAAGGTATGGCTATAGCTTACTTCTTGCGCAATTGCAGAAGACCCAGATTTGATCCCGGGTTAGGAAGAACCCTGGAGAAAGAAATGGCTACCCACTCCAGAATTCTTGCCTGGAGAATCCCATGGACAGAGGAGCCTGGTGGGTTACAATTTATGAGGTCACAGAGAGCCTTCTGCTGGAGTCACACTGACTGTCTTAGGTTCTGTTCCCATCCTTACCAGGCGATGCTATCAGAGGATAGAAAGGAGAGTAGGCAATGGCCTAATGTCCTCACTAATATGATAACTCCAGGCAAAGAGACTAATGGTGTTCAGTAGAAGAATGGTCCTTATTACAGAATGCTCTTAATAGGATGTTCTTAGTCAAAGGCAGCTTAGTCTAGAGTCTATGAAGGCAAGATACTATTCCCAGGGTAAATAGTCCTAGGCTGGGGTATGAGATGGAGATGGTTAATAGACCACATATGTCTGGTGTGTGGTAAGAACCCACTAGCTCATATGGGACCTCATCTCGCTGGACCAGGGAACATGTTAGATGCTGGAGCAAAGCTCCAGGGACTGCCCTCCCTGTTCAGACTCACCTCCGCATTTCCTGAAACCTCTAGAACTTCTGTGAACTTATTACTGAGTCTTGATCTTATTCATTTAAGTCTGGTTTGTTTGTGTGGAGAATCAAATTCTTCATGTTATTTAGTTAATGTTATTTAGTTAACATTAGCTACTCAGTCATGTCCAACTCTTTGCGACTCCATGGACTGTAGCCCACCGAGCTCCTCTGTACATGGAGTTTTCCAGGCAATATTCCTAGAGTGGATTGTCATTTCCTTCTCCTGGGGATCTTCTCCACGCAAGGATGGAATCAGTCTCCTGCATGGCAAGCCGATCCTTTACCATCTGGAGCCACCAGGGACGCCTTCTTCATGTTAAAAAAATGCTAAAACACTACTTTTATTATGTCACATGCAAAGAACACAGTTCTGTCATTCTAGAATGCCTTCAGTAACATTCTTGGAAGATTTGTTCTGCCACTGCTCCCATGTCCATCTTCAAGTCCACAAAGCTTGCAGACTCCCAGTCCTGAAAAGGACTTCAGATATTCCCATTCTTGCACTTTTGTTGACCTTATTCCTCTCAAGGTATGGCTATAGCTTACTTCTTGGCAGCAATTGCAGTTTAGAAGCGATCTCTTTACTAAGCTGGATTCCTCCAACCTCCTTCGTCACTCCCCCACTCCACCCTCACATCCTTACATCCCCGTAAGTTAAAAGAAAGTCATGAGCACAAACATACATGAGCTCGACTACATGAAAATTTTAAATTTCTGTTGAAGAGAACAATGCCCCAGGAAAACAGATGAGGAAAACATTGGTGAGATGTGTAATACACAGAGTTAATAATATTTTTCTGTAAGTAGCACTCATGCATCTATAATGTAAAGAAACTATGAAAGATGTAGAGAGGTAAAACACAGAGGAAAATGATCTCAACGGCAAATCTATATGAAACTAGTTAAAGAATCTTGTTTAGGCATTAATACCCAGAGCTACAGGTTTTCCTAAAATATTTGAAAGCCAGTTCGAAGACAAATCTTTAATGAGGACATTAGGACATAGATATTTTCACATATTGTTGCTATATCTGTAAGTAATGAGACCTTTTAAAGGTAACTTGTCAAAAGTTTAAGTGGGTATTCCTTTTATCATTTGATTTTATTTTAAGATTTATTTTTTATTTATTTATTTTGGGCGGGGGTCGGGTTGGGGAGGGAGGGGAGCAGGCAGGCCACTTCTATTGGTCTTTCATTTCTCTATTTTCATCCGTCTTTGTTCTTTGGCTCCTGTGGGCCTCCCATCGCGGTGGCGTCTGTTGTTGCTGAGCACCGGCTCTGGGCGCATGCGCTCCAGAGCTCCGGCTCAGTCATTGGACACATCGGTCCAGCCGCTCCGCGGCACGTGGGATCTTCCCAGACCAGGGATCGAACCGGCGCCCCTTGCACTGCAAGGCGGTGTCCTTACCCACTGGACCACTAGGGGAAGCCTATCATTTGATTTTGATAATAGTACTCTTATAATGAATAAAATGAAACAATATCACAGATATAAGGCATATGTGCTGGAGTGTTTATTGAAATATTGTTTATAATAATATGCAATTAGAAATGACTTAGATATAAATGAAGAGACTTTGATTACAGTGGAGTACAGAAACTGGAACCTAATGCATATCTTCAAATACATGATAGTTCTGTAATTATTCATGGGAAAAGATCCTCTTGCCATGTTAAAAAAGATCATGTCAAATATGCTGAATAAGAGGAGATAGTTGCAAAATATATATTTATACATGTATATGTATATAATTTGTGATACAACTACAGAAAGTACACACACACACATGTGCACTGTACTGATTGGAAAAGAGGCCCCAATATTTCCTGTAACTCTCTGTGATTTTGTGTATTTAATGGGATTTTCACTAACCATATATCCTTTCAAATTCTGTGTTTTTAGATAGGCAGTATATTTCATTTTGGGGATAAAAGGAAAGTGAATGTCTTTGCTTGCTTTTGTTTATTAGTTTAGCAGAACTCATATTTCCCTCATTATTATGTTGTATGATTTCGTGAAGCCACCGTAAGAGTGGGAGTGACCTGGTTCGTGACTCCGCTCCTGCTGCCGCCGCTAGCGGTGGAAGGTTAACAGTGGAGTCTGATCTTGTGGCAGGGAAAGCTCTCTCCACAGTGGACGCTGGATGTCCTGATAAGAGAGACATCAACAAAACCCGCCTACATGGAAGCACGATCAAGACAGCCATGCTCAGGGAGAGCTGAGAAGCAGCCCTTTCCATGCTGTTAGCCTTTTGCAATTACGATCTCTGTAATCAGTAACTGTCATCAGGCGCTTGATGGGGAATCT
The DNA here is from genome assembly GCA_022376925.1 of Tragulus kanchil. Lineage (NCBI taxonomy): Eukaryota > Metazoa > Chordata > Mammalia > Artiodactyla > Tragulidae > Tragulus > Tragulus kanchil. The sequence continues at coordinate 158,822,682 of JAIOJX010000003.1, forward strand.
TTGTTAGAAAGCTCGACTTTACACATGGTCAAGAAAAATCTATATTACTAATATAGAGACTTAGAATTCTCTGAAATCACTCAAAGGAACCTGACCAAAAAATTGAATAAATGAATGAATGAATGAGCACACAAAAAATGGCATGAAGAGCAGATGATCTGGTGAAGTGCATTATATGACAACTTCATCATGGGCTGGAGTGATAAAGATGCGATGAACTTCAAAATCAAACACACACACACACAAACACACACACACACACACTCACATACAGAGGAGAAGGAAAAAAATAAAGAGAAAAGAGAAGGAAAAGAAAGAAAATTCAGCCTGTAGGAAAGTCATCTGTCATCTGACTAAAAGTAGAATTGAAATATCATTTATGTTTTCCAGAGTAATTATGACCTGAGTAGACTGTGAAGAAAATATTCTCAATCAAACTACTACATTTTTTTTGCATTTTTTATTTTGATGTTTTGCTTTTACAGAGTTTTGTTGTATACAGATATGTATAATCCCAGGTTAGTCATATGTATATCCCATTCCCCACCATCCCACACCTCCAGACTGTCATAAAGCCCCCATGTATGGTCCCTTAGTCCCACAGCACATTGCCAATAGATATCTCTTTTACATAAGATAGTATACAGTTCCATGTTACTCTTTCCATATCTCTCATCCACTCTTCCCTCTCCTCAATGTTCGGTAAGTCTGTTCTCTATGACTGCTTTTCCATTGATGCTCTGCATGTGTATTTATCAGTAATATCTCACTAGATTCCATATATATGTGTTGGTATACTGTACTTGTCCTCTTTTTCGCTTACTTCACTTTGTATAATAGGTTCTAGAGTAATCCACCTCATTAGGACTGATTCTTCTGCATTTCTTTTTGCAGCTGAGAAGTAGTCCATTGTATATTTGTACCATACCTTCTTTATCCATTCATTTGTCAATGGACATCTAGGTTGCTTCCATGTTCTGCAAAGGGTGAAATAGTAAGTAGTTTTTTCAGTTGCCATGCTCAGGGAGAGCTGAGAAGCAGCCCTTTCCATGCTGTTAGCCTTTTGCAATTACGATCTCTGTAATCAGTAACTGTCATCAGGCGCTTGATGGGGAATCTTTGTTAGAAAGCTCGACTTTACACATGGTCAAGAAAAATCTATATTACTAATATAGAGACTTAGAATTCTCTGAAATCACTCAAAGGAACCTGACCAAAAAATTGAATAAATGAATGAATGAATGAGCACACAAAAAATGGCATGAAGAGCAGATGATCTGGTGAAGTGCATTATATGACAACTTCATCATGGGCTGGAGTGATAAAGATGCGATGAACTTCAAAATCAAACACACACACACACAAACACACACACACACACACTCACATACAGAGGAGAAGGAAAAAAATAAAGAGAAAAGAGAAGGAAAAGAAAGAAAATTCAGCCTGTAGGAAAGTCATCTGTCATCTGACTAAAAGTAGAATTGAAATATCATTTATGTTTTCCAGAGTAATTATGACCTGAGTAGACTGTGAAGAAAATATTCTCAATCAAACTACTACATTTTTTTTGCATTTTTTATTTTGATGTTTTGCTTTTACAGAGTTTTGTTGTATACAGATATGTATAATCCCAGGTTAGTCATATGTATATCCCATTCCCCACCATCCCACACCTCCAGACTGTCATAAAGCCCCCATGTATGGTCCCTTAGTCCCACAGCACATTGCCAATAGATATCTCTTTTACATAAGATAGTATACAGTTCCATGTTACTCTTTCCATATCTCTCATCCACTCTTCCCTCTCCTCAATGTTCGGTAAGTCTGTTCTCTATGACTGCTTTTCCATTGATGCTCTGCATGTGTATTTATCAGTAATATCTCACTAGATTCCATATATATGTGTTGGTATACTGTACTTGTCCTCTTTTTCGCTTACTTCACTTTGTATAATAGGTTCTAGAGTAATCCACCTCATTAGGACTGATTCTTCTGCATTTCTTTTTGCAGCTGAGAAGTAGTCCATTGTATATTTGTACCATACCTTCTTTATCCATTCATTTGTCAATGGACATCTAGGTTGCTTCCATGTTCTAGCTATTGTATAGAGTGCTGCAATGAACATTAGGCTACAGGCGTCTCTTTCAGTTTTCATTTCATCAGGGTATAAGCTGAATAGTGGGATTGCTGGGTCATATGGTGCCTCTATTCTTAGTTTTTTGAGGAATCTCCATACTGTCCTCCATAGTGGTTGTATCAATTTATATTACCATCAGCAATGCAAGAGTGTTCCCTTTTCTCCACACCCTCCCCGGCATTTATGATCTGTAGATTTTTTGATGTTGGCCATTCTGACTGGTATGAGGTGATATCTCATTGTAGTTTTGATTTGCATTTCTCTAATAACAAGCAACACTGAGCATCTTTTCATGTGTTTTATGGCCATCTGTATGTCTTCTTTGGAAAGATGTCTGTTTAGATCTTTTTCCCATTTTTTGATTGGGTTATTTGTTTTTTCAGTGTTGAGTTGTCTGAGCTGCTTATATAGTTTGGAAATTAATTCTTTATCAATTGTTTCATTTGCTATTATTTTCTCCTATTCTGTGAGTTGTCTGTTCACCTTTTTTGTACACACTGCTACATTTTTTTAAGTTCTAAGTTACAAAACACTTCTAAGTAGTTTTATACTTAAGTAATAGGATTGCCCAATCAAGATGTTGGAGCCTATTGAGGGAAATCAAGGAGCATTCACCAGAATGTGGATATCTGTTTGAGGAGGATACAGCGCTTATCTGAGCAACCAGATAAGATGACATCAACTCCAGAGGACAGCCTTGTCATTTAACCATCTCCTCTAGTGTCTTTACAGTTCTGATTGCTTATGAATAGCAAGAGTGAGAAAGATAAACAAATGCTCATTATAGATATATTTTAATATACTTATACATACCGTTATTTCAGAAGTAATTAAGGCAAATCAGTTTAACACTGTTTTGGAAATAGGATTTTCTCTGTGAACTAACTGTTCTGTTTCTGAAATCCTTGAAAATATGTATTGACTTTCTTCTACCAAATTCATCATGTACTATTAAATAGTCAGACTAACTGTTTCTAGAAATCGCTTGAAAAAGTAATTTGCATTTTTGAGCTGAGAAGTAGTCCATTGTATATTTGTACCATACCTTCTTTATCCATTCATTTGTCAATGGACATCTAGGTTGCTTCCATGTTCTAGCTATTGTATAGAGTGCTGCAATGAACATTAGGCTACAGGCGTCTCTTTCAGTTTTCATTTCATCAGGGTATAAGCTGAATAGTGGGATTGCTGGGTCATATGGTGCCTCTATTCTTAGTTTTTTGAGGAATCTCCATACTGTCCTCCATAGTGGTTGTATCAATTTATATTACCATCAGCAATGCAAGAGTGTTCCCTTTTCTCCACACCCTCCCCGGCATTTATGATCTGTAGATTTTTTGATGTTGGCCATTCTGACTGGTATGAGGTGATATCTCATTGTAGTTTTGATTTGCATTTCTCTAATAACAAGCAACACTGAGCATCTTTTCATGTGTTTTATGGCCATCTGTATGTCTTCTTTGGAAAGATGTCTGTTTAGATCTTTTTCCCATTTTTTGATTGGGTTATTTGTTTTTTCAGTGTTGAGTTGTCTGAGCTGCTTATATAGTTTGGAAATTAATTCTTTATCAATTGTTTCATTTGCTATTATTTTCTCCTATTCTGTGAGTTGTCTGTTCACCTTTTTTGTACACACTGCTACATTTTTTTAAGTTCTAAGTTACAAAACACTTCTAAGTAGTTTTATACTTAAGTAATAGGATTGCCCAATCAAGATGTTGGAGCCTATTGAGGGAAATCAAGGAGCATTCACCAGAATGTGGATATCTGTTTGAGGAGGATACAGCGCTTATCTGAGCAACCAGATAAGATGACATCAACTCCAGAGGACAGCCTTGTCATTTAACCATCTCCTCTAGTGTCTTTACAGTTCTGATTGCTTATGAATAGCAAGAGTGAGAAAGATAAACAAATGCTCATTATAGATATATTTTAATATACTTATACATACCGTTATTTCAGAAGTAATTAAGGCAAATCAGTTTAACACTGTTTTGGAAATAGGATTTTCTCTGTGAACTAACTGTTCTGTTTCTGAAATCCTTGAAAATATGTATTGACTTTCTTCTACCAAATTCATCATGTACTATTAAATAGTCAGACTAACTGTTTTTAAGAATGTTGAAGTCAACAGCCTCACTTTAAGTTCAGGTTCTTAACCAAATTCTAAGGCTTTGAATTTAATCACTTCTTTTATATTTGCTTTTCAAGTCTATAATAGTCTAAACTTTGCCTTTTGGTTTTTTTTTTACACATTTTTGGGAAAACTTAAACAGTTTTTTGATGTAGGTTACTTTTACAGGACAAAAGGCGTAATGTATTTATTATTGACACTGACACTAATTTGGTATGTAAAATGCTAATTAAATACATAATTAAATTATTCAGGATAAAGATAACCTTAACAGCAATTACATGCACAATGACCTTTCAATTATAAATTTTTCTAGAAGTTCAAAAGCTTTATAACAATGCTCATGTCATGTAAATATAGAGAAATAGTGAAGCATTATCATAACAGAGACATAAATTTAAAATGTTATGTGGTTTGGTTATATTGGAAATATTTCCTATCCTCCATAGAGTATAAAATGTGCTGGGAAGAAGCATATCAGGTTTAGCTAATAGATTCAATCTCCAAAATCAATGATTGACAGTGACCAGCAGCTCTGCAGAAATGATGGTTTTGAAGTTTCTAAAGTAAAAAGAATAGATTGCACTTTCTTACCTCTACCAAAATGCTGACAGCTGATCTACTGTTAAGAGTTTCCTGATGACGCTCCAAAGAGATGCTACCACCCTTCTCAAAACCATTAAGCTAGAACAAGTTCCACTGGAAATAAAAGAACAAGGGATAGTTGAAGAGAAGATTAATAATCAGAAATGAGTGTTTCTAAAGGTGATTAAAAGATGATCCCAGTAGTTGTTGATATACAACAACTGATATACAATTGAGCCATTCTAAAGCACAGGTAAACAAACCGCACTCTTGTGAATTTAGAAGTTCTGATATTTTGTGCGTCAATAAGATGAATACAGAGGATATAGCACATGAGTCAGACTCTTTATTTATCTCTGTTATTTCAAAAAACTCAGTTTAACACTGTTTTGGAAATAGGATTTTCTCTGTGAACTAACTGTTCTGTTTCTGAAATCCTTGAAAATATGTATTGACTTTCTTCTACCAAATTCATCATGTACTATTAAATAGTCAGACTAACTGTTTTTAAGAATGTTGAAGTCAACAGCCTCACTTTAAGTTCAGGTTCTTAACCAAATTCTAAGGCTTTGAATTTAATCACTTCTTTTATATTTGCTTTTCAAGTCTATAATAGTCTAAACTTTGCCTTTTGGTTTTTTTTTTACACATTTTTGGGAAAACTTAAACAGTTTTTTGATGTAGGTTACTTTTACAGGACAAAAGGCGTAATGTATTTATTATTGACACTGACACTAATTTGGTATGTAAAATGCTAATTAAATACATAATTAAATTATTCAGGATAAAGATAACCTTAACAGCAATTACATGCACAATGACCTTTCAATTATAAATTTTTCTAGAAGTTCAAAAGCTTTATAACAATGCTCATGTCATGTAAATATAGAGAAATAGTGAAGCATTATCATAACAGAGACATAAATTTAAAATGTTATGTGGTTTGGTTATATTGGAAATATTTCCTATCCTCCATAGAGTATAAAATGTGCTGGGAAGAAGCATATCAGGTTTAGCTAATAGATTCAATCTCCAAAATCAATGATTGACAGTGACCAGCAGCTCTGCAGAAATGATGGTTTTGAAGTTTCTAAAGTAAAAAGAATAGATTGCACTTTCTTACCTCTACCAAAATGCTGACAGCTGATCTACTGTTAAGAGTTTCCTGATGACGCTCCAAAGAGATGCTACCACCCTTCTCAAAACCATTAAGCTAGAACAAGTTCCACTGGAAATAAAAGAACAAGGGATAGTTGAAGAGAAGATTAATAATCAGAAATGAGTGTTTCTAAAGGTGATTAAAAGATGATCCCAGTAGTTGTTGATATACAACAACTGATATACAATTGAGCCATTCTAAAGCACAGGTAAACAAACCGCACTCTTGTGAATTTAGAAGTTCTGATATTTTGTGCGTCAATAAGATGAATACAGAGGATATAGCACATGAGTCAGACTCTTTATTTGTCTCTTCCTACCTCAGAGTCAACATTTCTGAAACACATGTCCTCAGTTGCAATTGGTTGTTTGTTAGCTGTTTAGTTAATTTTTAAACGTATTATTATTGATGCAAGACATAACTAGTACGTGTTGAAAGGGAAGAGGGAAAGTGTCAATCACTCAGTCATGTCCAAGTCTCTGTGACTCCACGGACTGTAGCCTACCAGGCTTCTCTGTCCATGGAATTCACCAGACAAGAATATCGGAGTGGGATGCCATTCCCTTCTCCAGGGGATCTTCACCAGGAACACTGGTAAGTACTTCCAGTTATTCTGTATAACTACATGAATACTTTCTGAATAATAAGTATTATAGTCTTTTTTAATCATGCATCTATTAATATTTCATTTGGTAAGATGGTACTTATTCTACCAGAGCAAAAGACCTTTTTCTTATGATTTAGGTCTTCAGATAATTTATACAGAGTGGCTCAGCCATGTCCAACTCTTTGTAACTCCATGGACTGTAGCTTTTCAGACTCCTCTGTCCATAGGGATTCTCTAGGCAAGGATACTAGAGTGGGTTGCCATGCCTTCCTCCAGGGGATCTTCCCAACCCATAGATCAAACCTGGGTCTTCTGCATTGCAGGCAGATTCTTTACTGTCTAGGTCACCAGGGAAGCCATGTCTTACCTTCTCCATAATTAAAATACAGAATTTTAGTAATTCTTTATGTGGGGCTTCCTGGTTCTCAGCCTCTATCTTGAAACAACTTCTGAGATTATTTTTCCTCTTGTAATGCATTATTTGCTCATCTGTTCTTATTTTTTATATTTAAGCTTAACCATGCACTATACTTGATCATTTGAACTGATTTCCCAAGCCTCAAGGAGAGAGGCTTCCCCAGACAACAACCTTCCAGCATCTTGATCTTGTGTATTTAGAACCAAGAAACGTGAGGAAATCCACATCTGTTGTTTGGCACCCAGTCTGGGGCATTTTGTTATGGCATATCCTTGCAGACTAATCCACTAATGCTTCAAAATTTCCTTCAGTTACTGAATAATGTATTTTCTATCAGATAATGCAGTTTTGCTTTCCTGCAATTAAAAAAGGAAGAATCCATTGTAAGCCATGTATTCTTGAAAATTGGAGAGAAAAGTGGATATTCTAGTATTTATTGGCTATGTGCGTGTGTGTAGTCACTCAGTCATGTCCAACTCTTTGTGATCCATGGACAGTAGCAGTAGTGTTTCTTATCTCCATCTGTGCCAAGTATCTCCCTCTCATGAGACTGGAAACCTCTCAGTTCACTCAACCTGCAGAATATCTTGGTGTATTTATTCCACATTATCTTTGTGCCTAAATTCTGGTCTACAGCAAATCGATTGGGAGTCAAAATTCTGAAGATAAGACTGTCTATTCTTCTTTCTCCAATCATCCATTCATCTACTCGACCATCATGAGCAAATTATTTAGACTCCAGAGCTTCAGTTTCCCCACAGGTAAAACAGTGATAAGAACAGTTGTCTTTTAATGATCCTGTGTGGAAACAATTCACATAAGCAACACATTCCTTCACACTACCTGGTACATGATCAAAGACAGTGAGCAGTGATTCACCCGAGTCATGCATAGCCCCTTTCTGTGGTTTTCTTTACCAATCTACCCCAACTGATTCTTTAAAAGAAGATATGATCCTTTCATGTCGTGTTTTAAAGTATGTCAGCAGTTTGCAGTCACTCCCAGCATAACAACAGAGTCCAGAGAGTAGCTTCCACCATAGTTCCAGCTGACTTCCCAGCATCTTTTGCTACTCACCCTGACCAGTCACTGTCCTCAAGCCAGGTGGGTTTCTTGAACCCCACTGAGGTACTGAGCTGTTTACCCTCTCAGGGCTGAGACACACTTGTTTCCTCTGCTGGGAACAAGTTCCCCTTTACTCTCTGAACTCAACTTAAAATGTATGAGAAATTTTTAGGTGTCTATCCTGCAGAACCATTTAGATATCTCCTTCAAATACAAAGTGACATCTTCTTTCCAGTTATTCCTTACTGTTATTTAGAAACAACCATAAAGTTGACCAGTTTGATGATGAATTTTGTGCTGATCACTTCTTCCAAGCTAAGTTTTTTTGAAGTTAAAGACCTTGCTTACCTTGTTGTCTGCTAAGTCTCGGCATGTGTTTGTAGAAGGGAATGGCAACCCACTCCAGTGGAAAATCCCATGGACAGATGAGTTTAGTGGGCGAAAGTCCATGGGGTCACAAAGAGTTGCACACGACTGAGCAATTATCATTCTCAGCATATGTTATAAATCATCTGACTGATTAAACAATAGATGTATATCTCTTAAATATGTAAATGGATGGGTACAGGAGAGTAAAAATAAGAATTGGTTAATGAAGAAATGAGTCTTTCAGTGCTCACTTAGTGTCTGCAGAATTGCCAGTTCCCCTAAACTTTAATCACAATTTTGAAATAGTATTTTAGTTGTTTTCTGAAGAATTTCTAAGTAAAGAAATTTTTATCACAAATGCCTCTTTTTACAAATACAATTACAATGAGCCAGAAAGATGCTGTAGCTAGCTTAGGGTTATAAACAAACTTCTTGGCCCAATATGCTATAGTACACCCTGCTTCTAATGCAAAGTCTGGAATCTTTATTTTTAGAATTCAGTGCATTTGTTCCAAATATATTTTATACAAAACTAGTTAGCAATTATTTGAAGAAAAAATAGGGAACACTTGCAGGCTTGTATTTTTTATGTCTGCTATTTCACATATCACATTCTAATAATTCTGAAAAGAACTATTTGAATTAGTGCTTTGGTTAGCAGGACTGGAGTAGAAAAAGAAAGTCCAGCATAATAGAGGTGAAGGTTACAACATTTGTCATTTATATGGCATATTTTTTTAATTCCTAAGGCAAATGTTAACACTTTTTCCTTTTGTTACTTTTCAAAAGATTCAAAAATTCTTTAGCTTGACTATGTATTTTATTTTGGACTTTTTAAAAAAAGTTAACTTTCTAAAATGAAAATTATTTGAGACTTCTTTTCAGCGATACCATAGACCATTGCTCATTTATCTCTAATATAAAATACTATATTAGATACTGTAATGCATCATACATATGTGGTATCTAAAAACATACAACAAACTAGTGAATAAAAAAAAGAAGAAGCAGACTTACAGATACACAGAACAAACTCATTTGATTGATGTGCTGATCACTTCTTCCAAGCTAAGTTTTTTTGAAGTTAAAGACCTTGCTTACCTTGTTGTCTGCTAAGTCTCGGCATGTGTTTGTAGAAGGGAATGGCAACCCACTCCAGTGGAAAATCCCATGGACAGATGAGTTTAGTGGGCGAAAGTCCATGGGGTCACAAAGAGTTGCACACGACTGAGCAATTATCATTCTCAGCATATGTTATAAATCATCTGACTGATTAAACAATAGATGTATATCTCTTAAATATGTAAATGGATGGGTACAGGAGAGTAAAAATAAGAATTGGTTAATGAAGAAATGAGTCTTTCAGTGCTCACTTAGTGTCTGCAGAATTGCCAGTTCCCCTAAACTTTAATCACAATTTTGAAATAGTATTTTAGTTGTTTTCTGAAGAATTTCTAAGTAAAGAAATTTTTATCACAAATGCCTCTTTTTACAAATACAATTACAATGAGCCAGAAAGATGCTGTAGCTAGCTTAGGGTTATAAACAAACTTCTTGGCCCAATATGCTATAGTACACCCTGCTTCTAATGCAAAGTCTGGAATCTTTATTTTTAGAATTCAGTGCATTTGTTCCAAATATATTTTATACAAAACTAGTTAGCAATTATTTGAAGAAAAAATAGGGAACACTTGCAGGCTTGTATTTTTTATGTCTGCTATTTCACATATCACATTCTAATAATTCTGAAAAGAACTATTTGAATTAGTGCTTTGGTTAGCAGGACTGGAGTAGAAAAAGAAAGTCCAGCATAATAGAGGTGAAGGTTACAACATTTGTCATTTATATGGCATATTTTTTTAATTCCTAAGGCAAATGTTAACACTTTTTCCTTTTGTTACTTTTCAAAAGATTCAAAAATTCTTTAGCTTGACTATGTATTTTATTTTGGACTTTTTAAAAAAAGTTAACTTTCTAAAATGAAAATTATTTGAGACTTCTTTTCAGCGATACCATAGACCATTGCTCATTTATCTCTAATATAAAATACTATATTAGATACTGTAATGCATCATACATATGTGGTATCTAAAAACATACAACAAACTAGTGAATAAAAAAAAGAAGAAGCAGACTTACAGATACACAGAACAAACTCGTGTTTACCAGTGGGGAGAGAGAGTGTGGCAAGGGCAATAATGAGTAGGGGGTTAAGAGATACAAAGAATTATGTATGAAATACTCTATAAGGATATATTGTGCAGCATGAGGGATATAATAACTACAAATGGAGTACAACATTTAAACCTTCTGCATCACTGTATTGTGCACTTGTAGCTTGTGTGATATTCAACATCAACTATTATATATTTCAATTTAAAAAGAGACCTAAGTCAAAGTCCACACACTAATAAGAGAAAGTGAAACTTAAAAACAACCAATCACAAATAGCCAACTGGTCTCTCCCAAATAAGGCAGCCTCTTAAGCTCTAGCCAGTCAAGTAATTCCTTTGCCTTAGCATCACCCCTATAAAAGCTTTGCCCCTAGCCCCTTTCAGAGTGCTCCTGATTGCCTTTATCATGTTTATCGGTTTACTTTTTAATGTTACAAAGATAACATCACTCCTGAAACCAAGGGATGATTCACAACCTTGGTTTTGAAGTAAATAAGTTGAAGTTGAAGCCAATTGTGAACAAATCTATGCAAGATACAATCAAAGTGATGTTACAAAAAAAAAAAAAAAAAGCTATATCAGTATTGAGAATACTTCAGTACTCTGCATTGAGAGGGAAATGGCTAGGAAAAACTTTATTTCCAGAGGTTCTCTGATCATCAAATGGCAAAACCTGCCATACCTGCATATTTTAAAACTTTGGAGACATCCTTATCTAAACTGAAAATCTACTAAATAGATAATTTCAATAGGTTTGGAGCCATTAGTTTAAAATTATATATTCATAAATTCTATAAGAACAATACACATCATGGAAGAAAAAAGGAATTCTGCTAGTCAAAAAAATTAAGCAATAAATTATTATTGTTATAAAAAATAAGTAAATAATAAAACTAATTATCAATATTAACTTGGATTCAGACCTTACCTTGTTTATATCAAAGCATTGAAATTTATTTTTCAAAATTAACACACCATATTTAACCAGATTGTTCATTTTGGAAAATATAATTGATACTGATAGGGACAGAGTAGAATAGTTAGGTAGTTGTGGAGTCCTAGTAGGGGACTATAGGTGAAAAAGTAAAACCTGGGAAAAGTTGGGAGGCCAGTAAGTTAACAATACCTCAAGAATGCTACTCCTTATTCAATAAAGCAGGAAGACCTGGGGAAGGAGGGAGCTAATGATGTATGCCTTGTGTCTGCATCTGTGTCTACTTGAGGAAGGCAGTCTTCTACCCTGCTATATGTTGCTGTCCACCCAAAGAGGAGGAGCAGAGCTTTCCTGCCTGCCTGCTTGCACCTGTTTCAAGTCCCCTATCCTAATAAATCCTCTTCTTGCCTGTCACTCCTGCCTCTCGCTGAATTCCTCCTGCATTGAGGAACGAAGAACCTGAGCCTCAGTGGGTCCAGACGTTGGATGAGTGCTGGATTAAGTCCCGGCCATGTGGGTTCAAGTCCCAGACAAGGTTTTCGGCTGGAATTGAGTCCTGACTACGTGGGTTCAAGTCCCAAGCAGGGTTTTGAATAGGTTCAAGCCTCAGCCATGTGGGTTCAAGTCACAGGCAGGGTTTTGGCTGGAATTCAAGCTCCAGGCACATGGGTTCACATCCTGAACAGGGTTTGATTAGATCTGGGCCCTGAGTTTAAGTCTCAAATTGAGGTAGAACCCTTTCAATACAATTGGATCATTAATACATGAAACAAAATAGTTTAATTTTTTAAATAGAATCTCATTTTTATTTTCTTAACATTACCATGTTTATATATGCGTGTAGTGTGTATACTATAATGGTACAGCGGTACATATTGAAAAGGTATAATTTTCAAGTCATGAGAACTGATATTTTATTACTGTCATTGTTGTTATCACTGTTATTATAACTGGTTGAAAGACCAGCATAGCTTTATGATCTTGGTAGGTTTTTAGATGATCTCTCTTTCAACTGCATTTAGCAAAGAAGTGAAAAATATAATGACTAAAACACCTAAGAAGGTAATAATTTAGCTATAATTTGAAGGAATGATTAATTTCTTATTTTGCATCCATTTGGGATTCTGTCCAGCCATAAAGACCTTACCTTGTTTATATCAAAGCATTGAAATTTATTTTCAAAATTAACACACCATATTTAACCAGATTGTTCAGAAAAGTAAAAATAGTTAGGTAGCTATGGAGGCCTAGCAGGGGACTATAGGTGGAAAAGTAAAACCTGGGAAAAGTTGGGAGGCCAGTAAGTTAACAATACCTCAAGAATGCTACTCCTTATTCAATAAAGCAGGAAGACCTGGGGAAGGAGGGAGCTAATGATGTATGCCTTGTGTCTGCATCTGTGTCTACTTGAGGAAGGCAGTCTTCTACCCTGCTATATGTTGCTGTCCACCCAAAGAGGAGGAGCAGAGCTTTCCTGCCTGCCTGCTTGCACCTGTTTCAAGTCCCCTATCCTAATAAATCCTCTTCTTGCCTGTCACTCCTGCCTCTCGCTGAATTCCTCCTGCATTGAGGAACGAAGAACCTGAGCCTCAGTGGGTCCAGACGTTGGATGAGTGCTGGATTAAGTCCCGGCCATGTGGGTTCAAGTCCCAGACAAGGTTTTCGGCTGGAATTGAGTCCTGACTACGTGGGTTCAAGTCCCAAGCAGGGTTTTGAATAGGTTCAAGCCTCAGCCATGTGGGTTCAAGTCACAGGCAGGGTTTTGGCTGGAATTCAAGCTCCAGGCACATGGGTTCACATCCTGAACAGGGTTTGATTAGATCTGGGCCCTGAGTTTAAGTCTCAAATTGAGGTAGAACCCTTTCAATACAATTGGATCATTAATACATGAAACAAAATAGTTTAATTTTTTAAATAGAATCTCATTTTTATTTTCTTAACATTACCATGTTTATATATGCGTGTAGTGTGTATACTATAATGGTACAGCGGTACATATTGAAAAGGTATAATTTTCAAGTCATGAGAACTGATATTTTATTACTGTCATTGTTGTTATCACTGTTATTATAACTGGTTGAAAGACCAGCATAGCTTTATGATCTTGGTAGGTTTTTAGATGATCTCTCTTTCAACTGCATTTAGCAAAGAAGTGAAAAATATAATGACTAAAACACCTAAGAAGGTAATAATTTAGCTATAATTTGAAGGAATGATTAATTTCTTATTTTGCATCCATTTGGGATTCTGTCCAGCCAAAAAGATATGGTAAAGCTTTCACTTGCATCCGTAAGTTTATTTCAAGATTCCCATGTTCTTCTCTCTAAACACAGCAGAAATTAATTAGCACCTTTTTAATTTTCTTGATGCAACAATTTTTTTCTTTTAAACCAAATTAATTAATTTAAAAACATATTAAGCATTCTTAGCATGTTGGGACTTGCATACCATGAGATAGATGGGATTCTTGTATTGTGCTCATTTGAAATTAGGAAATCTGCTATCAAATTGGAAAATGTTTGGTCAAAGAATAGAAGTCCTTTCATCATGGGAGAAATTGTTTTGTGTTTTATTTTTTCTTTTCAGAAGACAGAGTGATAATGAATAATGTAATAGCTATGATAATACTATTGACTCCTTGAGTTTCCTTAAATCATTCTCATTTCTAGAGTTTCTTTTACTCTTCTCTACTCATAGTTATATTTCAGGCTAAAAGGAAACTTTTTATATGATGTGAGTTTTGTAATAAGCCTCACATTATCGACTAAGCTTAATTTCCCCTGTTTTCTCTCATATATAACATCTCTGCTGCCTAAAAGCCACCCTTTGAATAAATGGGGAATAAAATTGTCCTTGTTCAGCCTCCCTGGAGTCACAGCTACTGAACCATCTGTACTGCAAACCCCTGGCTTCTGTTGTGACATGGCTAGATAATCTTAAAGACTTAAGAAAGCAGCGATTGTCGTGATTTCAGTACATTCTTCAGAGTACTTAAGGATTTGTCCAGAAAGGTCAGACTTGTGAGCTGGTGCCGGGGCACCCATTCTTCACCAGTACGCTACAATTGGATCATTAATACATGAAACAAAATAGTTTAATTTTTAAATAGAATCTCATTTTATTTTCTTAACATTACCATGTTTATATATGCGTGTAGTGTGTATACTATAATGGTACAGCGGTACATATTGAAAAGGTATAATTTTCAAGTCATGAGAACTGATATTTTATTACTGTCATTGTTGTTATCACTGTTATTATAACTGGTTGAAAGACCAGCATAGCTTTATGATCTTGGTAGGTTTTTAGATGATCTCTCTTTCAACTGCATTTAGCAAAGAAGTGAAAAATATAATGACTAAAACACCTAAGAAGGTAATAATTTAGCTATAATTTGAAGGAATGATTAATTTCTTATTTTGCATCCATTTGGGATTCTGTCCAGCCAAAAAGATATGGTAAAGCTTTCACTTGCATCCGTAAGTTTATTTCAAGATTCCCATGTTCTTCTCTCTAAACACAGCAGAAATTAATTAGCACCTTTTTAATTTTCTTGATGCAACAATTTTTTTCTTTTAAACCAAATTAATTAATTTAAAAACATATTAAGCATTCTTAGCATGTTGGGACTTGCATACCATGAGATAGATGGGATTCTTGTATTGTGCTCATTTGAAATTAGGAAATCTGCTATCAAATTGGAAAATGTTTGGTCAAAGAATAGAAGTCCTTTCATCATGGGAGAAATTGTTTTGTGTTTTATTTTTTCTTTTCAGAAGACAGAGTGATAATGAATAATGTAATAGCTATGATAATACTATTGACTCCTTGAGTTTCCTTAAATCATTCTCATTTCTAGAGTTTCTTTTACTCTTCTCTACTCATAGTTATATTTCAGGCTAAAAGGAAACTTTTTATATGATGTGAGTTTTGTAATAAGCCTCACATTATCGACTAAGCTTAATTTCCCCTGTTTTCTCTCATATATAACATCTCTGCTGCCTAAAAGCCACCCTTTGAATAAATGGGGAATAAAATTGTCCTTGTTCAGCCTCCCTGGAGTCACAGCTACTGAACCATCTGTACTGCAAACCCCTGGCTTCTGTTGTGACATGGCTAGATAATCTTAAAGACTTAAGAAAGCAGCGATTGTCGTGATTTCAGTACATTCTTCAGAGTACTTAAGGATTTGTCCAGAAAGGTCAGACTTGTGAGCTGGTGCCGGGGCACCCTGTTTCCCAGGTATAGAAGCATCTCAGAAAGCCCCAGCCTCCTTTCAGTGTGTCTATTTCTGCCCAGATATTGTTCCCCTGTTGGAGAAATGGAATTAATTAGGGCCACACTTTCCCTCAGCCTGATGACAATAAGAAACTGTCTTCCTCCAGAGAGCAGCGACTTTATGGAAGAGGTTTCTCAGTCTGCCTTTGTGTGCTGTCATCTAATACAATTAAAGGCTTTTCACTTTTTGGCTTTGATGAAGTGTTATCCTTCACCTCTCTTCATACCACAATGGAGATTGCCCTGGGTAATTCAAGCCCTCCTCTCACTGGGGCTTACCTGCAAGGGCTCCTGGACTCAGGCAGAGGACTTCAGTCCTGTGGGTACTCTCTCAGTCTCTCATATTCCAATTGACATGAGTCTGGCCCTCCAACTCTATTGCCAATGAAGAACTGTAAGAAGAAAAATGATATTTCAGTAGAGCTAAAATTAAAATATTGATTGCTGTCTAATTTATGTGTGAGCACAGAGCCATCTTTTTATTTCAAGTCCAAAAGCTTCACACTGACTCCATTCTTCACAGACACTTCATGCCGTATTTCTCTTAAATGCCAGAATGAAACGCTTGGCACTTCCCCTCAACATCCTTGAAGGACACTCCTGAGAATAAACACACCGGTGCTTTACTTTGTTTATTAATTCTCTTCTTCTGTAGGAAACTAAACCACATGCTATCCATATTGCATAAGCTCTACTTTATTTGCAAACCTTTATGAGATTTTCACTTAATAAACCTTGACACATTTTGCAGTCGGTGATATTAATAGCCACCCGGGAGCAACTTCAGTGGGTCATGTTTGATGGAACAGTAACTCCCACTCCAGGCTTGGTGACACCCTGTGATCACAGGCTCCTGAAAAACCCTTTGAATAATGGGGAATAAAATTGTCCTTGTTCAGCCTCCTGGAGTCACAGCTACTGAACCATCTGTACTGCAAACCCCTGGCTTCTGTTGTGACATGGCTAGATAATCTTAAAGACTTAAGAAAGCAGCGATTGTCGTGATTTCAGTACATTCTTCAGAGTACTTAAGGATTTGTCCAGAAAGGTCAGACTTGTGAGCTGGTGCCGGGGCACCCTGTTTCCCAGGTATAGAAGCATCTCAGAAAGCCCCAGCCTCCTTTCAGTGTGTCTATTTCTGCCCAGATATTGTTCCCCTGTTGGAGAAATGGAATTAATTAGGGCCACACTTTCCCTCAGCCTGATGACAATAAGAAACTGTCTTCCTCCAGAGAGCAGCGACTTTATGGAAGAGGTTTCTCAGTCTGCCTTTGTGTGCTGTCATCTAATACAATTAAAGGCTTTTCACTTTTTGGCTTTGATGAAGTGTTATCCTTCACCTCTCTTCATACCACAATGGAGATTGCCCTGGGTAATTCAAGCCCTCCTCTCACTGGGGCTTACCTGCAAGGGCTCCTGGACTCAGGCAGAGGACTTCAGTCCTGTGGGTACTCTCTCAGTCTCTCATATTCCAATTGACATGAGTCTGGCCCTCCAACTCTATTGCCAATGAAGAACTGTAAGAAGAAAAATGATATTTCAGTAGAGCTAAAATTAAAATATTGATTGCTGTCTAATTTATGTGTGAGCACAGAGCCATCTTTTTATTTCAAGTCCAAAAGCTTCACACTGACTCCATTCTTCACAGACACTTCATGCCGTATTTCTCTTAAATGCCAGAATGAAACGCTTGGCACTTCCCCTCAACATCCTTGAAGGACACTCCTGAGAATAAACACACCGGTGCTTTACTTTGTTTATTAATTCTCTTCTTCTGTAGGAAACTAAACCACATGCTATCCATATTGCATAAGCTCTACTTTATTTGCAAACCTTTATGAGATTTTCACTTAATAAACCTTGACACATTTTGCAGTCGGTGATATTAATAGCCACCCGGGAGCAACTTCAGTGGGTCATGTTTGATGGAACAGTAACTCCCACTCCAGGCTTGGTGACACCCCTGAGTGTCCCTAATTATCACACGGGCTCCTGTGAAATTCTAGAATGACTCTCAGAAGAAAATTAATTTTAATTAGCTTTAATTTTGAAAAATACATCCTGCACGACATTTTCCGTGGCTGAAACGGCCACAGCCTAACGTGGGATGTCCTGATGCCAAAACCGTGTCCCCAGATGCACTTCCACTCTGCACAAGGTTGGAGACCCTGCAGTGAGCCACAGCCCGAGTCAGGCCCCATGAATGTGCAGAGATGCTATTGAGAGCTTAACCTCTTAGGGGACAGAGGCATATGAATAACAAAGTAAACCGTGAGACATTTAATTTGCTAAAATACAAAAGTTTTGCCATGGGAGTGTTGAGGAAGGAGCAATTAATTTTGATGGACTATGTCCAATAAGGCCTTGAGGAGGAAGTCAGATGGCTCCTAGGCTTTGAAAAGTAAACATGATGCTTGTGGGTTGATGATGGAGGAAAGATACTGTGGAAAAGGCGCCTTTTGCTCCTAAATGAGCAAATGCATAGATCCAGAGAAGTCAATAAGTGTGAGGGAGAGCCCGGTGAGACTAGAATGATTTTGTCTTTTAAAAAGAGTATAAGCCGCGGATATGATAATTCATACGCAAATGGAGTTGTTCCTCCCACCGGTTATCTTCAGGCAAAACTCAACTAGAGTAGATCTTCTGAAATGTGGGTGTGATTTCTTGAGGCCTGTGTTGTTAGTAAGTAAAGGAATCAATATATGTTGATGTTATTAAGAGTATTGTTATTATATTAATTAACCTTTAAAATGTTCCCTGAGTATATGCCATATATAATGATATCAAGTAATTTATATTTTCTTATTTTTTAAGTTGAAGCATAATAGTTATAATTGATAACCAACAAAGACCTACTGCATAGCACAGGGAACTCTGCTCAATGTGACAGCCTGGATGGGCAGGGGACATCGGGGGAGAATGGAGGCCTGTCTACGGATGGCTGAGTATCTTCACTGTTCTATCACAGCATTGTTAATTGTTAATTCCAATACAAAATAAAAAGCTTAAAGAACTAATAAATAAATAAATAGAAGCATAGTTGATTTATAATGTTGTGTTAGTTTCAGGTGTATAGCAAACTAATTCAGTTATATATAAGTTTTTTTCCAAATTATTTTCCATTATAGGTTATTACAAGATACTGAATATACTTCCCTGTGCTACACAGAGGGTCCTTTTTGTCTGATTTATATATAGTAATGTGTGTGTTTCTGTTAAGCCTCAGAGCCTACCTTTAGGGAAAAGTATAGTGCCACATAACATCATCTGACTTCCCATTCTTTCTCTTCTTCATTTATATTTGCAGACACATCACTAAACCCAGACTGTTCCTTCTGTCACACATATGTTTGCCTTTATACCCCTTAGTTCTGACAAAGTATCATATTTGGTGGAGAAAGAGGCCAAGATGCATAGCAGAAGGAAGACATATGAGTTATTATATAGAGAGAACTTAGGAACTCATGTCACATTTAATTGTATGTTAACTATAGGGACAGAGTAAAAGAGACCCCTGGCCTCAGGACTTCACTGTCTTGTAGAGCTCTCTCTATATGTGTGTGCATATGTTTTGCACATGCTGAGAACCATGGCTGTGTATGAGCTCCATTCTATTCTAATCATCCCAGAAAAAAGGAAGGGGAGTGGCAAATTTGCCAAAGGGGAGAAACTGAGAAAGAATGTGTGTGACAGTGTCCTTTAAATATTTAAAGGACAATCAATGTGGAATATCTTGATTAGGTAGCAGTTGAGACAGGTTTGGGCTCAATAGATGCAGTCAATTATCAATAGTTAGAGCTATGAATCAATGGTAAATAGAACCTTAAAAAAATGTCTGCAGCTGTAAAATGCACGGAGCATAAATAGTCGCCATCAGAGGTTTTGAACCAGGAATTCCTCTAGGTATCTATTTGGTAACTGGCCTTAATTACCTGAACATAAATTCAACTCCAATGTCTCATAATTTTATGCTAGGTATAATTACATAGCAATCTCACATTTTTATCCATGATTTGCACCTATCTCTGGAATGACCATCCCATGTGAATGGTTTCTACATATTTACCTATTTCTCTTTTAGTTTGTGGTGGGATTAATTCCTGAAACTTCCTTCCAAATTTGTTTCTTTGTGCATCTGCAGCCTTGTTCACACATCAAGCCTGTCTTTATGCTCCAAACCACAGTTGGTATAGTATGTCCTGCGAGTCAAATGCAGCCTGCTGCCTGTTTATGCAAATAATGTTTGATGGGAAGACAGTTATTTCCATTCCCTATGTGTTGGGCAGAGTTGACTAGTTACATTAGAGATGGTACTTTTTGCAATGTGATCTATTTTCTATCTGGCTGTTGACAGAGCATGTTTGCTGTAAACCACATCTTACTGAACCCTCCAGAAAGTCTCTTCTAATTCTCACTCCAGTATGCCATCCACTTCTAGTGGTTCCAAATGCCCAGAAGTTTTGTCAGTAGTGTGCAGTGTACATAAATGTGACTTACCACCTCACCTCATCATTGTGTCCACTGTCCCTCTCTCTCCTTCCAACCCACATCATAGAATAAACAACACAAATGTCATAAAAGGAAACCAAAGTGAACGTAGCTGGATTCCCATTGCCCTGAGCTTCATTGGAGGGGACTTCTCACATGTAAAGAGGCATTTGTATTCTAAATAGCATAACCCAGTGTCTTTTCTAATATTTTCATCATTAAGGGTCAGTTCAGTTCTATAGTGTTATTGCATAATTTAATAACAGAGGCTAAATTCCCACATTATACACTTCAGCATAAATTGGCACACTGTAGCAAATCATATTTTAAAATTTACCAAACGTTAGCAATAAATTCTTTGATACATCCATGACCACAATCACATTCCTTTTAACAAGTCTGTTTCAATGTCCTAATGAAACTATCTTAGAAGGTCTTTATGCGTGTGTGCTAAATCACTTCAGTCATGTCTGACTCTTTGCAATGCTGTAGACTGTAACCTGCCAGGCTCCACTGTCTGTGGGATTCGCCAGGCAAGAGTCCTGGAGTGGGTTGTCAGACCCTTCTCCAGGGGATCTTCCCGACCCAGGAATTGAACCTGCATCTCATAGGTCTCTTCCATTGGTAGACTCTTTACCACTAGTGCCACCTGGGAAGCCTGACTTATAAAATCATTATGAGTACTTAATGAGACAAATGAATAAAAAAAACCATTTTATGAAACTTATATGTCAGATATTCTTCTAGTAGTTTATCTGTTTGTAGGTGAGCTATTCTGTCTCTGTTGCAGCTAAATGAGTAACTCCCTGCTATGGGCAGTGAGAGGTGCACAGAACCCCTCTCCACCTTTAGCTCCTCTGAAATATGCTTAGGAAGATTGCCACCAGTTTCCTGTCAAAGTCATGCAACTTCTGCATTTCCAATTCCCAGTACAAAAAGGGATAGTCATTTATGATGTGGCCTCATTGACACTATCCAAATAACCTGTTATCATCAGAGATGAATACTCTAGAAATAATCCAGAATACTTTTCTGAGATACCTGTTCTTCCTGCTTTGGGTTTACTCACTATAAATGCCAGCATCCTTCTGAAAAGTCAAGTGATATGCTTTTATACTAATGCATCCTTTTATTCTTCTGTCAACCCAATCCTCCTCCAGCCCTCACCAATAATTATCAGTTTCCTCAGGAGAATGTGGGGGCTTCCCCGGTGGGTCAGTGATAAAGGATCCTGCCAACGTACGAGGCACAGGTTTAGTCCCTGGGGTGGGAAGATCATCTGAAGGAGACATGGCAACCCACTCCAGTATTCTTGCCTAGAGAGCCCTATGGACAGAGGAGCCTGACGGGCTGTAGACCATGGGGTCGCAGAGTCGGACACAACTGAGTACTGAGCATGCAGGAAGATGTGATGGCTCTGAGTGAGCCATTAAATCTAAGATCAAGAAATTCTCTTTAGAGCACTGTTATTCCTCTTCCCAGTATAAACTTAGTTGATACGTCAGGTTCTCTCTGGAGTTTTATGCTGACCTTGGATCACTGTATGCAATTAGGTCATCGTATTAAAAATAGTCATCTGCCTTTGGGATTTAAAAACAGGCCAGCACTTTGGTGCTAACGCTGCAGTATAATGAAGGATGATGATATTGAAGGATCCTGTACCCTTTCCAGAGAAGCCCATCTCCCTTTTTCCACACATTGTTCTGGAGAATGGGGAGGCCTCTTCTGCATGGTATGGGGTAAACCTCTCATAGGTTCCAGAAGCATGCCTCTGGGTTCAAATGAGGTGTGACTTTAGACAGGGCATTTCTCTCTGTGCCTCGGTTTACAGTCTCTAAGTGGATAAGAGGACATACGTCATGTGTATGGTCGTCACTCAGCATTCAACCTCAACTGTTCTTTTCATTGGTCGTGTTGTTATTCTGGTCCTTACATACAAGAGTTGTGTGTCACTGGATCTCCTAAGTTTCGATTACTTCAATTCCATAATATGAACAGTATATTTACTTTTGAAACAGTTATAGTGAACAATGAAATCTTTGTTGAATGTGAAATTCTAACGATTCGCTGTAGAACAAATAGTCATATGTGAACAAACGGCACTCCAACTCTTTAATTTAGGATGCTGGAACATAGTTGGGGAGACTTGGATGCTTCCAGGGAAAGAGTCACCCTCATTGTGTTTATTCTGCACTTGTTTTTGTTCAATCACTAAGTCATGTCTGACTCTTTTAGACCCCATGGACTGCAGCACACCAGGCTTCCCTGTCTTTCACTATCTCCTGGAGTTTGCTCAAATTCATATCTGTTGAGTCAGTGATGCCATCCAACCATCTCATCCTCTGCTACTTGCTTTTCTTTCACCTTTAATCTTTCCCAGCATCAGGGTCTTTTGCAGTGAGTCAACTCTTCCCATCAGATGGCCAAAGTATTGGATTTTCAGCTTCAGCAGCAGTCCTTCCAATGAATATTCAGGAAGTCCTTTTAGGATTGACTGGTTTGATCTCTTTCCAATCCTTGGGACTCTCAAGAGACTTCTCCAAACCACAATTCAAAAGCATCAATTCTTTGGCCCTCAGCCTTCTTCATGGTCCAACTCTCACATCTGTACATGTCTACTGAAACAATCATAACTTTGACTATAAAGGATTTTGTTGCCTTAAGAAATAATAAATACTTCTCTTCGTATATAAAGAATGTTTCCTTTGTGTATACAACGATTTCAACATTGACTCAGCAAGACTTGAACGGGTTTTGAGTCATCATCTTTCCATGGGACTCATTTAGGAGGTGAAAGTGTATCCAGGTTATCTGGTATCTTAAATGAAAGCAATTTTAATTTAAAATACAGTGACAGTTGACTTAAAAACTTCCATTGGTATTCAAAGGTTTTTATGAAAATACCTAATTATGTTTTTTCTAAATGATTTTGCTTACATGTGATAAAAAGAGCAAATTCTTTTTGGGAGAAAATTGTGGGCTTCTCTCTCTGTCAGTCATTGTCTTTATGGTTCTCTTTTATTACAAATTCAGCATTTACTCATCATGAGCTTTTGGCAAAATTATATGTTTCAGTTCAAAATCTTTATAAGTTTCAATATCGGCACACACATAGGCACATATGTGTACATATATGTGTGTGTATACATATTTGTGTATTTATACAAACTCATATATTTGCCCCCAAGTTTCTTTTATCCCTTTTATTCTTGCACCTTTCTGGCCACAGAGAAAGAAAATAAAAAGCAAAGGAATGTTATGTTATTAGTTTTTAGCTTACGATAAAGGAAATAATAATTAAGCTATCATCTGACTCTTTAGACCCCATGGACTGCAGCACACAGGCTTCCCTGTCTTTCACTATCTCCTGGAGTTTGCTCAAATTCATATCTGTTGAGTCAGTGATGCCATCCAACCATCTCATCCTCTGCTACTTGCTTTTCTTTCACCTTTAATCTTTCCCAGCATCAGGGTCTTTTGCAGTGAGTCAACTCTTCCCATCAGATGGCCAAAGTATTGGATTTTCAGCTTCAGCAGCAGTCCTTCCAATGAATATTCAGGAAGTCCTTTTAGGATTGACTGGTTTGATCTCTTTCCAATCCTTGGGACTCTCAAGAGACTTCTCCAAACCACAATTCAAAAGCATCAATTCTTTGGCCCTCAGCCTTCTTCATGGTCCAACTCTCACATCTGTACATGTCTACTGAAACAATCATAACTTTGACTATAAAGGATTTTGTTGCCTTAAGAAATAATAAATACTTCTCTTCGTATATAAAGAATGTTTCCTTTGTGTATACAACGATTTCAACATTGACTCAGCAAGACTTGAACGGGTTTTGAGTCATCATCTTTCCATGGGACTCATTTAGGAGGTGAAAGTGTATCCAGGTTATCTGGTATCTTAAATGAAAGCAATTTTAATTTAAAATACAGTGACCGTTGAATGAAAAACTTCCATTCGTATTAAAAGGGTTTTTTATGAAAATACCTAATTATGTTTTTTCTAAATGATTTTGCTTACATGTGATAAAAAGAGCAAATTCTTTTTGGGAGAAAATTGTGGGCTTCTCTCTCTGTCAGTCATTGTCTTTATGGTTCTCTTTTATTACAAATTCAGCATTTACTCATCATGAGCTTTTGGCAAAATTATATGTTTCAGTTCAAAATCTTTATAAGTTTCAATATCGGCACACACATAGGCACATATGTGTACATATATGTGTGTGTATACATATTTGTGTATTTATACAAACTCATATATTTGCCCCCAAGTTTCTTTTATCCCTTTTATTCTTGCACCTTTCTGGCCACAGAGAAAGAAAATAAAAAGCAAAGGAATGTTATGTTATTAGTTTTTAGCTTACGATAAAGGAAATAATAATTAAGCAATCAGCGTAGTGGTTGTTACTACATCTGCGGTCTCACTCTTCCTGCTTCACTTTCTCTGCCATAGGCATATGGGCCTTCCGTTGGCTCATGTGTCTCACCAGCCTCCTTCATGCCTCAGAGCTTTTTTGCAAATATTTCCTCTCATCAGTCTGCACTCTCCCAAGCCCCATCTGTCTCTCCCTTGTATAAGTTATTCATCCTTTATTAGAGAAGATTTCACAGGCCCCCTTTTCCAAGACTTTCCCCTGTGGCCTGACTCATGGGACAGTTGTTTCTTCTTAGATCTTTTCACATGAGTAGCTACATATTATTTGTGTCACTTTTTAATCAATGCAGGAAATACATATTTGTTAACGGCATATATTATTCATTAAGGAAATGTTTCTTAACTATCTTGGCCCTGGACTGAGCACATCACTTCTGTTCCCATTCCTTGAGCAGGGACCATGAGGATAGACTCCAACAGACACAAACTCTATGTGCTGTGGCTCCTGTGTGGGCATCCCCTTCTCACACTCTTCAGATTCAATAACGAGTTATTGGGGGCAGGAATATTGGATGGCAGTGTGCCAACAACCAAGGCTAGTAAAACTTAAAAGAAGTTGCATGTGATAAAATTACTACTGAACAACAGCTAATTGACAGATAATATTATCAGCAAATAAAATTAGGTCTTCAGTTTGTATTGGGCTTCTGTGTTTCAAATAGATTTTCCATTCACCATCATATTCCACCTTTTTTAAAACAAGAAAGATGCTTTCCAAAAAAAAAAAAAATTAACCATGAATCCAAGGTCATTTGTCAGAGATAGCAATTAGATACTTGAACTGTAAGAGTCCAGTGCAGTTGCTGCTACTTTCCTAGTGAGTCTCTCTCAAAGAATTCAGTTCACCTTTTTTCCTAAAATAACTAGCCATGCTTCTGTACCTTGAACATTGTAAGTCTCTTCTCTGCAACCGAATAACACAAGAGGGACGAGACTCTAAAATATACAACTCCAGTGAAGCCAGGACTGAGGCAAATCCCACCTGCAAATTTAAAACAAGTGCAGAGAAGTACTGTTTATTTTTTAAGCATAAATTATTAGTAGTCTCATCTGGGCACTGGAAAACTGAGAAACAGAAGATTTAAGATTCTAGTTTAAGATCACAAGTTAAGTGAGGAAGTTGGAATTCAAATCCAGGATGTTCTGTTTATGAATGCCATAGCATATTTATTATATCTAAAAGTGAGGGATGTATTACCTTGTATGCTTAGGTCAGATGTTCTTTTTAAAATGGTTATAACTTTTCATTTTTTCTTAAGATTGGCATTTAAGCATAAAAATTCCTTAGAGTGTGTGTTCAACTCAGCTGAAAGATCTGGAAAAAGAAAAACAAACCTAGGCTCAGTAGAAATTTACATCTTCTTCCTAGCACTCTTCTTGATATTGCACAAATGGAATTGCTGTAGTTCCATAAGAGATTTCAGAGAACTCAGAGAAAGAGAGTCTCATTTTCTGTGAAAGAATGTGATGCTGGCTATTCACAGACCAATATGCAGACGTCTACTAGTATAATAAACCTAGTCATCAAAGAAATTAAGTTAAATTGGCAAGTTTGAATGAAGATATTTAGAATGTATATCCAGCAAGCTTGAGCAAAACATGTTACCAAAATCCTAAGAGTAATCTTCCCTCTTTTAAGAACTGTAAGAAAGATAAATCATACAGGCGTTGGGTTCGAGATCCCAGCACAAGGAAATCTACACGAAGTTGCATGTGATAAAATTACTACGAACAACAGCTAATTGACAGATAATATTATCAGCAAATAAAATTAGGTCTTCAGTTTGTATTGGGCTTCTGTGTTTCAAATAGATTTTCCATTCACCATCATATTCCACCTTTTTTAAAACAAGAAAGATGCTTTCCAAAAAAAAAAAAAATTAACCATGAATCCAAGGTCATTTGTCAGAGATAGCAATTAGATACTTGAACTGTAAGAGTCCAGTGCAGTTGCTGCTACTTTCCTAGTGAGTCTCTCTCAAAGAATTCAGTTCACCTTTTTTCCTAAAATAACTAGCCATGCTTCTGTACCTTGAACATTGTAAGTCTCTTCTCTGCAACCGAATAACACAAGAGGGACGAGACTCTAAAATATACAACTCCAGTGAAGCCAGGACTGAGGCAAATCCCACCTGCAAATTTAAAACAAGTGCAGAGAAGTACTGTTTATTTTTTAAGCATAAATTATTAGTAGTCTCATCTGGGCACTGGAAAACTGAGAAACAGAAGATTTAAGATTCTAGTTTAAGATCACAAGTTAAGTGAGGAAGTTGGAATTCAAATCCAGGATGTTCTGTTTATGAATGCCATAGCATATTTATTATATCTAAAAGTGAGGGATGTATTACCTTGTATGCTTAGGACAGATGTTCTTTTTAAAATGTTTATAACTTTTCATTTTTACTTAAGATTGGCATTTAAGCATAAAAATTCCTTAGAGTGTGTGTTCAACTCAGCTGAAAGATCTGGAAAAAGAAAAACAAACCTAGGCTCAGTAGAAATTTACATCTTCTTCCTAGCACTCTTCTTGATATTGCACAAATGGAATTGCTGTAGTTCCATAAGAGATTTCAGAGAACTCAGAGAAAGAGAGTCTCATTTTCTGTGAAAGAATGTGATGCTGGCTATTCACAGACCAATATGCAGACGTCTACTAGTATAATAAACCTAGTCATCAAAGAAATTAAGTTAAATTGGCAAGTTTGAATGAAGATATTTAGAATGTATATCCAGCAAGCTTGAGCAAAAACATGTTACCAAAATCCTAAGAGTAATCTTCCCTCTTTTAAGAACTGTAAGAAAGATAAATCATACAGGCGTTGGGTTCGCAGATCCCCAGCACAAGGAAATCTACACACGTTTCTAAGGTTGATTTGAATGAAATACTTAGGTACCTTGGGTTTTTTCTGTAGACACTATGACATCTCTAGTGGGTCTTTGTGCATATCTTCAGTAATTAAAGGGACTTTGACTCTGAAGCATTCACATCTCACACAAACATATCAGAGGTTAGAAACACAGCCTTCACTTATATCAGAGAATGGGAATTTGTCAATATTAATTGGAAATGCTAAGAACTCAGCAATAATAATAATAATCAACAAAAATAACCTGGTTTAAAAAGCAGTCTTTGACCTGGTTTAAAAATAATATTTAAATAAATAATTTAGAGAGTCAAAGTGATAGATTGTAAATGTGCCTGCTTCAATGACTCTGTTCCCCCAAATCATTACTCTATGTGAGATATAAAGTCCAGGAAGAAAAGTAACAGACGGGAGTTTCTTGAATGTGTCACAATTCACTCTTGGGTTAGGAAAATGAAGGGCATTTTGTCAATCTTCACGTGTGACATCAAAATATTTAATATTTCCTCGTATGACAATAAATATGTTACTTTTAAAAAGGATTACAAATTCTAGGTAGTATGTTATGTGTTTATTATGCTCTTAATGACATTGTCATTTGTGTGTTAGTTTTCCATGGCCATATGACAAATTATCTCAAATGTAACAGCTGGAAACAACATTTCTTTGTTTTCTCGAAGGTCTGAAGGCTCTGATAGGTTCTCTAGTCTTAAAAAGGCCAAACTCATTAAAAAAAAAAAAGTTCTCCCTTCCCTTTACTTCAGATTCTTGGCAGTATTTCAGGACCCTTTTAAGTACCACCATGAAATCTGAGAGAGTTTTCTCATTGTTAAAGATTTATTTATTTATTTATTTAGGGGGGTGGGGTGGGGAAGGAGGGGGTGGGTGGGCCACTTCTATTGGTCGTTCATTTGTCTGTTTTCATCCATCTTTGTTCTTTGGCCCATGTGGGTCTCCCATTGCGGTGGCCTCTGTTGTCGCAGAGCACTGGCTCTGGGTGCATGCGCTCTAGAGCTCCGGCTCGGTAATTGGACACATCAGTCCAGCCGCTCCGCGGCACGTGGAATCTTCCCAGGCCAGGGATCGAACCGGTGCCCCTTGCACTGCAAGGCGGCATCCTTACCCACTGGACCACCAGGGAAGCCCGAGTTTTCTCATTGTTGCTGTATCTTTCCTCTAAGCAAATGCAGTAAACATAGTTTGTATTATGCCAAATTGGTTAGTATTAATATACCTTTTCTTGTTATCAAGTTTTGGTGTATTTTAAAACTGTGCCAAACTAGACTATGAGCTATCACAGAGTATTTATTTCACAAATGCCTTATAGCATTTACAGCATCGAACAAAGTTTTAAATACACAGCAAATAGTGCTTGTTCATTTTTCCCTAATTTATTTTTGCTTTCTCTCTTATTCCTGTCCATTGATGCCTTATATCCATACAATTTTTATCCAGCTGGTGACCAGGTGAAATCTAGAACTGGAAGGTTAACAATTGTAGGCACATGGAAAAGAATTGATTATGAAAGGCAAAACAAGATTGCAGAAAATTCAGCATCATACAAAAATATCATGTGGATCCCTCACCACTAGCATTTTGTGCCCCCTGGTAGATATGTTTTGGACCAATTTGGTTGGCTTAATAAGAGCTCTGGCACTAACTAAAAGGCTTTCAACCTTCAGGGTTTAGCATCTGAACATGCTCTTAAGGTGCCAGATTGGGCTGCCCTGGAGTTGATGGGGATTTGATGAACTCGTATGTATGTACAGCATGGATGGGTGAAGAGACAGGGCCAGGAGGGCAAGAAGAGCCACTGAGAAGGAGAATTGATGGAAATAGCATCCAAATGTCCCATAATACAACAAAATTCACTGGACCCAGAGCCAACCCGTTAAGAAGAATAGTTTGAGCCGTCATGCTGAGACATCTGGCCACACTACCTGGGCCACTGATAGCGAAATAAAGACAGACCATCCTGGATTCAGTAATAATTGGGGTGACTTTTCAATGCTCCCTGACATTCTCAGTTCAGGAATATACCAGCAGGTTTCTTTGTTTGATGTGTACTTTTCATTTCATTTTAATCAACTTTAATAGCAGAGTTATACATTTAATGGCATTTCTTCCAAAACATAGAGATCCTCTTTCAAAGAGAAAATGACATTGACTTTCCCCTTACATGATATTTGGAACAAGCTAAGATGGTCATATGTAATAATCTTTTCTAGTGAAATAGTTGGAACTTCCTCCACATCAGGACTTTTCAAATACAAGCAGAAAGTGCAGTGGATAAATACAGGATGAGTCTCAAACTTGTGTGTATTGTGAATATTCCAGCTGGGGTTAGTTTGTGTTCCCAGTGGAATGGCTTATGTTGACCAGCGCTTGTAGTAATGAAGTGTTAAAACTAAAGTCCTAACATGTTATCTCCTGGCTGAGGACCTCAACCTTGGATGGTTGAAAAATCACATCTTGTGCTTAAGAATTTTTTACAAGTGTGATTTCAATGACTACACTTTGAAAGGAGAAAGTACAGATAATTTTGAATGTTTTAATTTAGAATGCATTCTTTTTTAGTATATGAATTAATGACAATTTTGCAATGGTGAATGAGCAAAGTAATAGAATTCTTTTCACTTCTATTATGGGTTAGATTTTAGATTTGTAATCAATATAAATCTGTTGAGTTAATAATGATAAAGCATGCTACTTTTTTGTATAGATAAAGAACAATGAAGCCAAATAATTTTTTCAAATAATTTTTGAACTCCCACTATAATAACTTTGGAGATCAGCAAACTGGTCTCAGGAAATCTTTGTTCTGATGGATAGGTGACATTGTTGTTTTCCAATCACTAAGTCATGTCTAACTCTTTGGGACCCCACTGACTGCAGCACCCCAGGCTTCCCTGTCCTTCACCATCTCCTGGAGCTTGCTCAAACTCATGTCCATTGAGTCAATGATGCCATCCAATCATCTCATCCTTCATTGTCCTTTTCTCCTCTTGCCCTCAAATCTTTTCCAGCATCATGGGCTCAGATATCCAAAATGACCTGAGTGCAAGTGACTAACAGAAAATTTGGGTTGCTATCTTTGGGGATGCAAATCATCTCATCTCATGACTTTTCAATGCTCCCTGACATTCTCAGTTCAGGAATATACCAGCAGGTTTCTTTGTTTGATGTGTACTTTTCATTTCATTTTAATCAACTTTAATAGCAGAGTTATACATTTAATGGCATTTCTTCCAAAACATAGAGATCCTCTTTCAAAGAGAAAATGACATTGACTTTCCCCTTACATGATATTTGGAACAAGCTAAGATGGTCATATGTAATAATCTTTTCTAGTGAAATAGTTGGAACTTCCTCCACATCAGGACTTTTCAAATACAAGCAGAAAGTGCAGTGGATAAATACAGGATGAGTCTCAAACTTGTGTGTATTGTGAATATTCCAGCTGGGGTTAGTTTGTGTTCCCAGTGGAATGGCTTATGTTGACCAGCGCTTGTAGTAATGAAGTGTTAAAACTAAAGTCCTAACATGTTATCTCCTGGCTGAGGACCTCAACCTTGGATGGTTGAAAAATCACATCTTGTGCTTAAGAATTTTTTACAAGTGTGATTTCAATGACTACACTTTGAAAGGAGAAAGTACAGATAATTTTGAATGTTTTAATTTAGAATGCATTCTTTTTTAGTATATGAATTAATGACAATTTTGCAATGGTGAATGAGCAAAGTAATAGAATTCTTTTCACTTCTATTATGGGTTAGATTTTAGATTTGTAATCAATATAAATCTGTTGAGTTAATAATGATAAAGCATGCTACTTTTTTGTATAGATAAAGAACAATGAAGCCAAATAATTTTTTCAAATAATTTTTGAACTCCCACTATAATAACTTTGGAGATCAGCAAACTGGTCTCAGGAAATCTTTGTTCTGATGGATAGGTGACATTGTTGTTTTCCAATCACTAAGTCATGTCTAACTCTTTGGGACCCCACTGACTGCAGCACCCCAGGCTTCCCTGTCCTTCACCATCTCCTGGAGCTTGCTCAAACTCATGTCCATTGAGTCAATGATGCCATCCAATCATCTCATCCTTCATTGTCCTTTTCTCCTCTTGCCCTCAAATCTTTTCCAGCATCATGGGCTCAGATATCCAAAATGACCTGAGTGCAAGTGACTAACAGAAAATGTTGGAAGCTTGTATTCTGGATCTTTTGGGGGGATGAAATCATGAAAAATCAGCTTCATTTCTTCTGTTCATTTCCTGGAATAGGAACTAAAGTCCAATGAGGGCTGTTAACTCTTGCTTGTCTTAAACCAGAGCATTTCTAGGGGATAAATACTCTCCTGGGTGTAGAGGCAGGAGAGAAAATTGATAGTCTTCTCTTCATACAGTGCATCAAATCAATAGGTCCATTCCCTTTGTAGTGGTGCAGGCTTCTGGGGGTGATGGGTAGAAAGTCTATTTGATCAGCATTTCTGGTATTTCTCAATGTCTAGGTCTAACTAAGGAGCCACTCTACAGGAAAGCTCTGACTTCTATTCAATAGAGTGTGTAGATATGATATAATAGATGAATATATTAATGACCCCTAAAGCACCAGCACTTCAGTCTAGAATTTACTTTGCTGCCCTCAGCCTCAGGCTCAGAGAGCTTCTGTAGGACTCTGTGCTAGATGCCACCTGGGCTGCCTCACCCCCAGTGTGCAGAGCCAGGCTTTCTGGTGGCTCCATGGTAAAGAATCCGCCTGCCAGTGTAGGAGATCCCTGGGTAGGGTAAATTCCCTGAAAAAGGACACGGCAACCCACTCCAGTTTTCTTGCCTGGGAAATCTCATGGACGGAGAAATCTGGTGGGCTAAAATCCATGAGGTCGCAAAGAGTTGGACAGGACTTGGCAACTAAACAACAACAGCATGCAAAGTCAATCCTTAGGATTGGGCTCTTGCCTTGTTTATTGATAGTTCTCCACTCTACTGGAATTAAGATTTTTCTACTTTGTCTTATTTGATAGAACACTGATCGCTTAGGGAAAAAAAAAAGGTTGCTTTGTTTTGTTTTGTTTATGCCGTCAGAAATTGTGTCAAGAAATTTTTGCATTTGCTAGCTCAAGTACTGAAAACAATGATAAGATGCAAATATTATTACTATTGTTTTTTAGACAAATAGGTTTAGACTATTTAGTGATTTTCCCAGTATCACTGGTTACTTTAAATTGGAACAGAGATAACCACCTGAGTTCCCAAAGGATCTCCGTCTATGAGTTAGCTTGAATTTAGATCACAACCGGTCTTACCACTGGTGCATCATTATATATTCCAATAATAAATAAGAATAATGTATTTATGGGAGGGTCATCTCAATTTAGGCCCCTGAACCTGTGCATCTCGGGATGTGAGAGTATTTGCTCATACTTTGTAATGAAGGTAATATTTGTCTTATCACTTTGTCCATACTATTTTGTCATTTTATTTTAATAACTTTATCTCCCTTTGACTTTTGCATTAGTTAAAACAGTGTTGCAGATCATTGAATTCCAAGTCAAGCTAGCTTAACCAAGTATGAATAATGACAACAACAATAAGAAAAATAGATAAATAATAATAATAATAAATATAAAGAGGAATCATTTATCTGACAAATCTAAGGTATACCTTGACCAAATTATTGAAGGGTCTAGCGGTTCATTCAACGGTCGAGTCTTTTCTTGTCTCCACTTTTTAGCACAACTGGGTTCTGCTTCGCTTCCCACGAGGCTGTGTCTGGAGCACAGTGCCACCCATCAGCCCTAGTCATGGGTTTCACCGTTTGAGTGAGGTTGTCTGGAAATTAAAAGTCTTATCTCATAATTCTTGCCAAAAATATTCAAATTGTTCTCAAATTGAGAAAGCCTGAATAATGAGCCTATTCCTGCACAGTCAGGCTGGATTGGTGACAGCGAGGTCTGAATTAAGTAACAGGGGAAAGAGCTCAACCATTTAGTAGACC
This sequence comes from Tragulus kanchil, assembly GCA_022376925.1. NCBI lineage: Eukaryota > Metazoa > Chordata > Mammalia > Artiodactyla > Tragulidae > Tragulus > Tragulus kanchil. The sequence continues at coordinate 158,856,336 of JAIOJX010000003.1, forward strand.
CTTTGAAATGAGTTGTAAGCAGGAAGTTACAAGATACATTTGTTCTGTAACCAGAAGAAAGAAAACATTTATTTTGGACAGGCAAAATGAAGTCTTGTAGACAACATGTATTTATAGTTAAATGGAAGATATGAAATAAAAGAGTACCTTAAAAATTAGGACAGTTTTTGTGCTCAACTAGGTATATTGGAAGTATATTATATTCTCATTAAATTATTAAATACCCTCTTTGGATCTTCCTATCCAGTGAAGTGATGTTCCAATTAACCAATTGCAAGTTGACTTACAGTGGAGTTATGTCCTGGTAAACCCAGTGTTCTCTGTAGAGAAAAATCTGGCCTCTTTTCTGGGAAAATGTAGAATCTAAACTCTATCTTATCATTTGTCTTTTATAAATGCCCCCCAGTATTGTAAATATCCTCAACTCCTAGACAACAGTCTAGAAACTGCTGGTTTCTCCTCTGTCCCTTAGTGGGAAGAGAGTCATTTGTCACCCATTTGGACATCAATGGTGCATTCCTAATATAGGATAATTCTAGTCATTACTGGTGACAAAAATTTCAGTGTCCATTCATCCATTCCTGGTATTCATTGTGTGATTTAATTTTTCACAATTCATTCAAAGCACTATAAATTACCACTCTCATTTTTTTCTTAACTTTTTTTTTTTTTTTTTGGAGTGGGGGCAGGTTGGGGAGGGAGTGGGGCGGGTGGGACACTTCTATTGGTCTTTCATTCATCTATTTTCATCCATCTTTGTTCTTTGGCCCATGTGGGCCTCCCATCAAAGTGGCGTCTGTTGTCACAGAGCACTGGCTCTGGGCGCATGTGCTCCAGAGCTCCAGCTCGGCGGTCCAGCCGCTCCACAGCACGTGGGATCCTCCCAGGCCAGGGATCGAACTGGCACCCCTTGCACTGTAAGGCTGTGTCCTTACCCACTGGACCACCAGGGAAGCCCTACCACTCTCTTTTTAAGAAACTGTATTTTAAATTATTTTCAATGGTGTTATATGCAAGATAACTCTAGTATATTCATCAGTGAACCCTTCTGACATTGGAAGATCTTAGAATCTTCTGTTTTCTGAAAAACTATATCTTCTTTTACAAGTAGACAGTCTTTTTTCCTGATTATTTATAATATTGATTTGACCTGAAGACCACTGTAGCAATGAACAGGACTGCAAGAATAAAAGGGAAAAGAAGGTGACAAACCAGACCATAAGGAATTGAGAGGTAATTCAGCTCTGTGTACAAGAAAAGAAACTGTCTGATTTTCTTGCCAATTTTCACAGTTATCTTTTATAGACTTAATGTTTCAAGAGTCTCCTGCTGTGATTATGCATTAAAAAGTTGAGCTAATAATGCTGTCATTAAGGTTGCTGGAGAATATGAATTTGTTAAGTTATTCATAAACATTCCACATTGTTATGCAAATAGTGTATACAGTGGAGGAGCGTATAATATGAAAGAAAATAATGGAAAATTGCTTTAAAATATCACAGATAAAATTCTTTTTGACGTTGTTGAAAATTTCCAAAGTCGAGTATTATTTATTCTTTTCCATAAAATCAATTGCTGCCAGTAAGAACTCAATACAACTGCAAAATAATATCAACAGCTTTCAAAAGGGTTTAAAAGTCACATAGATTAATAAACATAAATACTGACTAATTATAACCCTACCTGAGCTCAGAGATGAACACGAGGTACTGAGGCACCTTAGTGGGAGAATATTAGTCTATAGGGACTTTCGACAAAAATGCAGGAGACTCGGGTTCAATCCCTGGGGGCGGGGGAGGCAGATAGCCTAGAAAAGGAAAGACTACCCACTCTGCCACTCCAGTAGTCTTGCCTGGAGAATCCCTTGGATGAAGGAGCCTAGCAGGTTACAGTCCATAGGGTTGCAAAGAGTCGAACACAACTGAAAGACTACTACTTCTTAAATTCAGTGATAAAGCATCTATAGGCCTGAATTTTTTGAATCTACCTCTCTCTTCTCTGTTAGTGTATTAGAAAAGTTTCTCCTTTATATTTATTTCCAAATGTGTATTGAATCGAGTTTCCATCTGCTCTTATAATGGCACTAACATATAAGATAGTGAAATTGTATCAGTTTAAACAAGTAAAATAATACGCACGGAGAACTTGCTAAGAATTGTTAGAGTGCACATTACCATCCATATTTTCATGGCAATTTGAGCCCTGCATTGTGGCGTATAGGAGTTGAAGCTGAGGTAAATCATATATTGTGGTAGGTAGGTGAAATCCATAATAGCATTTTCTCTTATTAAGTCATTTTTTTGATTTTGGTTTTGTTTCCTGGGAAAAACACTCTGGTTTTATATTACTCCCAAGCAGTGTCCCATTCTCAATGACTTTTGAAATTCAAATAAGTTTGTTTCGGTTCTACAGTAGCATAGAAATAATTAGACTTATGTTCATTAAAAGTTGCTGGAGGGAATATGAATTTGTTAAGTTATTCATAAACATTCCACATTGTTATGCAAATAGTGTATACAGTGGAGGAGCGTATAATATGAAAGAAAATAATGGAAAATTGCTTTAAAATATCACAGATAAAATTCTTTTTGACGTTGTTGAAAATTTCCAAAGTCGAGTATTATTTATTCTTTTCCATAAAATCAATTGCTGCCAGTAAGAACTCAATACAACTGCAAAATAATATCAACAGCTTTCAAAAGGGTTTAAAAGTCACATAGATTAATAAACATAAATACTGACTAATTATAACCCTACCTGAGCTCAGAGATGAACACGAGGTACTGAGGCACCTTAGTGGGAGAATATTAGTCTATAGGGACTTTCGACAAAAATGCAGGAGACTCGGGTTCAATCCCTGGGGGCGGGGGAGGCAGATAGCCTAGAAAAGGAAAGACTACCCACTCTGCCACTCCAGTAGTCTTGCCTGGAGAATCCCTTGGATGAAGGAGCCTAGCAGGTTACAGTCCATAGGGTTGCAAAGAGTCGAACACAACTGAAAGACTACTACTTCTTAAATTCAGTGATAAAGCATCTATAGGCCTGAATTTTTTGAATCTACCTCTCTCTTCTCTGTTAGTGTATTAGAAAAGTTTCTCCTTTATATTTATTTCCAAATGTGTATTGAATCGAGTTTCCATCTGCTCTTATAATGGCACTAACATATAAGATAGTGAAATTGTATCAGTTTAAACAAGTAAAATAATACGCACGGAGAACTTGCTAAGAATTGTTAGAGTGCACATTACCATCCATATTTTCATGGCAATTTGAGCCCTGCATTGTGGCGTATAGGAGTTGAAGCTGAGGTAAATCATATATTGTGGTAGGTAGGTGAAATCCATAATAGCATTTTCTCTTATTAAGTCATTTTTTTGATTTTTGGTTTTGTTTCCTGGGAAAAACACTCTGGTTTTTATATTACTCCCAAGCAGTGTCCCATTCTCAATGACTTTTGAAATTCAAATAAGTTTGTTTCGGTTCTACAGTAGCATAGAAATAATTTCAAATCAGTTTTGGGATAGAGAAAGCAAACTGTCGTTTTGAAGTCATTGAGCATGGAGAATCATGCCTTACGCCATCTGTTGACAAAATGGAACTCTGCAGCCTGCAAGGCTCCTGAATAAGCCTATGGAGTGTATCAGTGCTGGAAGCTAATTTAGTGAGGAGAAAAACAACAACAACAACACAGCAACAAAAGAAAGCCATGGGGCGTCCTCATAAAAAGCAGACAAAAGAAAGATCAAGAAGTGCAAACCGAAGCTGAGATGTTTCTTTATTTGCACACATCTGCTTACTGAACACATTCCAATTTAATTATATAGCCAAATTACCAGCCCCTTACAGAACTATTGTCATGGTTTTCAGATTCTTCCAAGTGCCAATTTCAGTGTAACTCCCTATATATTTCCAAACAATGCTTGGAAATTTTCCTTTCTGCAATCATGCAGCATCTGAGAATATGGGCATTTATTTCTTATCTCATCAAATTTTTCATGTTAACTCTTTTTAAAAAGCCCCTGCATTTGTGTGTCAGTCTGCCCTGGTCACTTGTCTCCATATCTCCCTGAGATATTTAAAAAATAACTATGTACATTTTCATAGAAGTATTAGAGATATAGAATGTGTACTTCCTTTCTTCAACTTAATTAGAGCTAAGATTTCTGCTTATGTAATCAATAATAAGACAAAATCTAATTCACTGAATATGAATGCCACTAGTTCTAGAAGTATTATAAAAGAGAAGCGTCTTTTCCCCAAAAGTATCAATATTCAAACTTTTTAAATAATTTTTAAATGCCACTAGTTTCTAAGAATTGTTAGAGTGCACATTACCATCCATATTTTCATGGCAATTTGAGCCCTGCATTGTGGCGTATAGGAGTTGAAGCTGAGGTAAATCATATATTGTGGTAGGTAGGTGAAATCCATAATAGCATTTTCTCTTATTAAGTCATTTTTTTGATTTTTGGTTTTGTTTCCTGGGAAAAACACTCTGGTTTTTATATTACTCCCAAGCAGTGTCCCATTCTCAATGACTTTTGAAATTCAAATAAGTTTGTTTCGGTTCTACAGTAGCATAGAAATAATTTCAAATCAGTTTTGGGATAGAGAAAGCAAACTGTCGTTTTGAAGTCATTGAGCATGGAGAATCATGCCTTACGCCATCTGTTGACAAAATGGAACTCTGCAGCCTGCAAGGCTCCTGAATAAGCCTATGGAGTGTATCAGTGCTGGAAGCTAATTTAGTGAGGAGAAAAACAACAACAACAACACAGCAACAAAAGAAAGCCATGGGGCGTCCTCATAAAAAGCAGACAAAAGAAAGATCAAGAAGTGCAAACCGAAGCTGAGATGTTTCTTTATTTGCACACATCTGCTTACTGAACACATTCCAATTTAATTATATAGCCAAATTACCAGCCCCTTACAGAACTATTGTCATGGTTTTCAGATTCTTCCAAGTGCCAATTTCAGTGTAACTCCCTATATATTTCCAAACAATGCTTGGAAATTTTCCTTTCTGCAATCATGCAGCATCTGAGAATATGGGCATTTATTTCTTATCTCATCAAATTTTTCATGTTAACTCTTTTTAAAAAGCCCCTGCATTTGTGTGTCAGTCTGCCCTGGTCACTTGTCTCCATATCTCCCTGAGATATTTAAAAAATAACTATGTACATTTTCATAGAAGTATTAGAGATATAGAATGTGTACTTCCTTTCTTCAACTTAATTAGAGCTAAGATTTCTGCTTATGTAATCAATAATAAGACAAAATCTAATTCACTGAATATGAATGCCACTAGTTCTAGAAGTATTATAAAAGAGAAGCGTCTTTTCCCCAAAAGTATCAATATTACTGAAGCTTTTGTTCAAAAACTAAATTTCTGTTAAACCTATACCAGCCAGAATGGATGAGAAGTTACCCCATCCAGTTTTTTCCAATGAAAATCTGTTTCCTGGTGTAAGATTTACTTACAACAATTATTGAAGTTTTAAATATATGTATATAAATGTGACTGCTTTTAGAAAAAGTAAGGATTTTATTTCTATCAAAGATGATTATATAATATTTGATGGACTGATTGATGGAGCACAGGTACACAAACTGAGAAATAGTCCAGACAAGACTGCCAACTGACAAAACTAATTTAGTAAATCAGTCACCTATTAATCTATTCAACAAAACATTTATTAAATATGTACTTTGTGCCAAGGTATGTGCAAGATGATTTTTACATCCATTATTATATTGTTTATACACTAATCCCTTAAGTTCAGTCCTTCTTTCCTATGTAGATAACTGGTGCTCAATATTTTGTTTTTTAACTCTTCCTTGTTTGATTATGTTATATGACCACCATTCTGGTTTTCTTTTCATAGTTTAGAGTCCCTCAAATAAAATATGAGAAAACTGAAACATTAATTTACAGTAGTAACTGACTATGAATGTTTTATATCCCACTGAGATTATAAGAATTAGAATTGGTGTCCTGAAGTTTATATGATTTTTGATATTTATAATCTTCATTAACTTCATTCCTTTTGCTTCATTTGTTATCCTTCCCTTTTGCTTACTCAGAAACCTACTCTTCCTAAATATCACAACCTGAAAGAAATAAACATTATTTGAAGTCTTTTAAATGGTAGACCAGGTCTGATCCAGATCGGAATAAGGCTTAGATTATTGCGAAGACTACATGATACCCTGAGGTGTCGGGGAAAACAGCCAGTGAATCCAGGCAGAAGCCCATCCATTTGGCAAATAGTAGGTTTCTGTAGTGGAGACAGCTGCTCTCCTGGCCTTCTGGCTGAAATACACTGCGATAAAGTCCCTACATAAGAAAAGAGGACAAAAAAATGTTGGTGATACAGGGCAAATCCAACAAAATAAGACCTACAGCTAAGATAAAAGCATTTTATAACAACCTGTTTAGGAAATTGGGTCCAGGTGTCTTGAGGGAGATGCTATTTACCTTCTCTTCTTTCAGATATTTTGTCTACTCTTTCCTAGCTAGTTTTCTGAAGTACTTAACCATGAGCTATCTTTCAATAATGCAGGATAGGAAGAAAAGCTTTGTGTGCATTGATTCAGTCGTGGATAGTTGTTCCGAAAGCAGCAAGGTCTTTGGAAGAGTAGGAGCATCGTTCATTGATCAGAAGGTCAGTTCACTGTCAGCATTTATACAATAGCTTCACCCATAAAAATTTCTCTGAAGAGTTTATTCTGGGATCAATTAGTAATTTGAGCAAATAAGTAAATGAATGCCGAAACTCTATAGTATACATATTATGGTCTTATGTATGACTAGGTGATTCTGAAAATGATAAAAATTATTTTTAGTTACCTAGAATTAGGATATTAACTCACAAAAATTTTAATAATATGGTCAAAAAAGATTTCTATAGACTTCCATGTAAGGAAGGGGCTCTGCCCCAGCACAGGCTGAGGAACATCCTTAGAACGTGTGTTTTCTGGCTAGATAAACAGAGACATAAGAAACAATAAACAAAAAGCCATAGCATAGCAGATCCACTTTTGATTCCCAGTAGTGCTTAGCCAGGGCTTCCTGGGTGGTACTAGTGGTAAAGAACCCACCTGCCAGAGTAGGAGGCATAAGAGATGTGGATTGGATTCCTGGAAACCCTAGTGTCTGAAGCTCTTTGACTGAGCTCTTTGTAGAGCCTTTGAGGATAAAAGCTTCAGGGGTGGGGGTCACTGGGCAGGACAGGAACAGAGCTGGGAGTCCCAGTGAGGGCAAGAACATGGGAGGCAGCCTTTCTCAGTATCAGAAACCCAATCCAACCTGAAAGAAATAAACATTATTTGGTCTTTAAATGGTAGACCAGGTCTGATCCAGATCGGAATAAGGCTTAGATTATTGCGAAGACTACATGATACCCTGAGGTGTCGGGGAAAACAGCCAGTGAATCCAGGCAGAAGCCCATCCATTTGGCAAATAGTAGGTTTCTGTAGTGGAGACAGCTGCTCTCCTGGCCTTCTGGCTGAAATACACTGCGATAAAGTCCCTACATAAGAAAAGAGGACAAAAAAATGTTGGTGATACAGGGCAAATCCAACAAAATAAGACCTACAGCTAAGATAAAAGCATTTTATAACAACCTGTTTAGGAAATTGGGTCCAGGTGTCTTGAGGGAGATGCTATTTACCTTCTCTTCTTTCAGATATTTTGTCTACTCTTTCCTAGCTAGTTTTCTGAAGTACTTAACCATGAGCTATCTTTCAATAATGCAGGATAGGAAGAAAAGCTTTGTGTGCATTGATTCAGTCGTGGATAGTTGTTCAAAGCAGCAAGGTCTTTGGAAGAGTAGGAGCATCGTTCATTGATCAGAAGGTCAGTTCACTGTCAGCATTTATACAATAGCTTCACCCATAAAAATTTCTCTGAAGAGTTTATTCTGGGATCAATTAGTAATTTGAGCAAATAAGTAAATGAATGCCGAAACTCTATAGTATACATATTATGGTCTTATGTATGACTAGGTGATTCTGAAAATGATAAAAATTATTTTTAGTTACCTAGAATTAGGATATTAACTCACAAAAATTTTAATAATATGGTCAAAAAAGATTTCTATAGACTTCCATGTAAGGAAGGGGCTCTGCCCCAGCACAGGCTGAGGAACATCCTTAGAACGTGTGTTTTCTGGCTAGATAAACAGAGACATAAGAAACAATAAACAAAAAGCCATAGCATAGCAGATCCACTTTTGATTCCCAGTAGTGCTTAGCCAGGGGCTTCCTGGGTGGTACTAGTGGTAAAGAACCCACCTGCCAGAGTAGGAGGCATAAGAGATGTGGATTGGATTCCTGGAAACCCTAGTGTCTGAAGCTCTTTGACTGAGCTCTTTGTAGAGCCTTTGAGGATAAAAGCTTCAGGGGTGGGGGTCACTGGGCAGGACAGGAACAGAGCTGGGAGTCCCAGTGAGGGCAAGAACATGGGAGGCAGCCTTTCTAAAAATATTAGAAGGGACTTTAAATAGGATAAGGTGTGCCTTAATTTTAGCAAGTAAGAATTCCAGACAAACATAGACTAAAAATATGACTCTACTATTTCTCTCTCCCGGGGACTTGTCTAGGGAAGCCTGGTTAATAGGTCCTAATTTCAAAGATGACCTCACACATTTCCATTCTAATGTGTATGCTTATACCTTTTGCTTCCTTTTATAGCTATAATCATGCCAGAAACTGTAATGTATATATAGGAGTTTGAATATTCTCTGGTAAAGATGAGAGTATGTTTGATGAGTTTTTGGTCATTTTGATGATAACATATTAAATGCCAATTTTAATAATTGTAAAATGAAGAATTAATGCCAATTTTAATAACTGTAAAACAAAAATTATTAAATAAGAGTAAAAAATTAAGACGATTCAACTGCAGTTGGCCTCAAATTTTGAGCCTCCCCAAATAATTTAGCACTATCAACTTGAAATTTCAAAATTTGGCCTCAGTCTTTGAAAGTTTCCAAATACTGCACATTTCAGAGGAAATGAGAGGCAAAATAACATGTTTCTTTGATTAAATAGTTCCAATACTTCAAATTCTTCAAAATAATTTTTTTCTCATCTCCTACTAAATGAAATTGATTCTCTTAGGAGCTAAAGACATACTGGAGCCAGCTTTTAAGCTAAATTTTTTCTTATAGCTACTCAATAAAAAATAATTTTTTGGTCAAAAAGATTTCTATAGACTTCCATGTAAGGAAGGGGCTCTGCCCCAGCACAGGCTGAGGAACATCCTTAGAACGTGTGTTTTCTGGCTAGATAAACAGAGACATAAGAAACAATAAACAAAAAGCCATAGCATAGCAGATCCACTTTTGATTCCCAGTAGTGCTTAGCCAGGGGCTTCCTGGGTGGTACTAGTGGTAAAGAACCCACCTGCCAGAGTAGGAGGCATAAGAGATGTGGATTGGATTCCTGGAAACCCTAGTGTCTGAAGCTCTTTGACTGAGCTCTTTGTAGAGCCTTTGAGGATAAAAGCTTCAGGGGTGGGGGTCACTGGGCAGGACAGGAACAGAGCTGGGAGTCCCAGTGAGGGCAAGAACATGGGAGGCAGCCTTTCTAAAAATATTAGAAGGGACTTTAAATAGGATAAGGTGTGCCTTAATTTTAGCAAGTAAGAATTCCAGACAAACATAGACTAAAAATATGACTCTACTATTTCTCTCTCCAGGGGACTTGTCTAGGGAAGCCTGGTTAATAGGTCCTAATTTCAAAGATGACCTCACACATTTCCATTCTAATGTGTATGCTTATACCTTTTGCTTCCTTTTATAGCTATAATCATGCCAGAAACTGTAATGTATATATAGGAGTTTGAATATTCTCTGGTAAAGATGAGAGTATGTTTGATGAGTTTTTGGTCATTTTGATGATAACATATTAAATGCCAATTTTAATAATTGTAAAATGAAGAATTAATGCCAATTTTAATAACTGTAAAACAAAAATTATTAAATAAGAGTAAAAAATTAAGACGATTCAACTGCAGTTGGCCTCAAATTTTGAGCCTCCCCAAATAATTTAGCACTATCAACTTGAAATTTCAAAATTTGGCCTCAGTCTTTGAAAGTTTCCAAATACTGCACATTTCAGAGGAAATGAGAGGCAAAATAACATGTTTCTTTGATTAAATAGTTCCAATACTTCAAATTCTTCAAAATAATTTTTTTCTCATCTCCTACTAAATGAAATTGATTCTCTTAGGAGCTAAAGACATACTGGAGCCACCTTTGTATTCAAATTGAAAATATCTCAATGGTGGAAAAATAACCTTTGGCTCTGTCTAAAATCTTTAGTTCTTCTTATCAGTTGAGTTCTCTGACCCCCAGTGATTATTTTTCCGTCTGCATTAATGCAATGTGACCCTTCATAGTTTGAGATGGCTTTGATAATAGAAATTGCACACAATGCTATAGAAATATAGTGTGTACACTAAAGCAGCTTGTCAATAAAATTCTTGAAAAGTCTTTTGACTTCTGTTTCTGTCCAGGTCCAGGGCCAATAATGCTATTCAATAATGCTCTTCCCATGAGAAATCTGTTGCTATGAGGAATATCTAAGAATTTTAGCCCTAAAATAATAAGTACAAATGGTAATTTTCAGAAGATTTTTCATGTATTAAAAGAATGAAGTATAATAGGAAACATACTTTGGTTTTATTGTAAAACCCTGGGAACACAAGGCAACTCAGCCTGGGGAGGATCAGAAATGGGCAGCAACAAAGTTAGAGAAACACAGCAAAAGCCCTGATCAAACCCTACCTGACTTCAGTACAATTTCAGTTTGCTAGGCCAATAAATTTGCTGAAGGAGGAAGGATAAGAAGGAAGGAAGGAAGGAAAGAAAGAAAAAAGTAAAATATATTGGTTTCCATCCTGATAGCCACGATCCATACATGGAAATGTGGTCCTTAAGAGTCATAATTCTGGATTCTCCTTCATTCCATTGGTGAGCATTAATTCTGGATTCTCCTTCATTACATTGATGAGCATTCTTCAGCTTTTCTTGTGCAGCAGAATCATCTTTCAGATACTTTTCAGTTAGAACAGAAAGAAGCACTAAAGACAAAATTGTTATTAGGAATCAGCGTGTGTAGTTTCGGTAGACATGTTCTCAGTGGTTTGCTTCCAATGACACAAACCACTCAGTTAAATAGGTGATATAATTTCTTAAAATCTTAAGCATTTCTTTGGCTTACTTGCCTTATGGATTACACTTGTAAACATATTTACTCATTTCTACATGAGTATTTGCTCAGTAGAAACTAAGTGAGACATACTAAGGAAATTCCTGTGAGTATTATGATTTTTTTGTACACAGCATTAAATACAACCCAACTTCTATGGACACATATGGATAAATTTCACACTGAAGAAAGACAGGTGGTAGATCACTACATCTAGCCATGCTCAATTTCCTAGAAGACTGAAGAATCTCAAGATTAATAAATTGGAAAAACTTTAAATTGACCTCTTGGGTCTTAAAAGTGAACTTTATATATATATAGATAGATAGATAGATAGATAGATAGATAGATAGATAGATATAGATATATTTTTTTCTTTAACTGGGTAATTCATTTTTTCCAAGGAGTAGTAATGACTAGGCAGTACATTTTTTTGGAGTGTCTGAGCCAGCTGGGATCCAGATCCCAGATCTCAGACATTGCATTCAACTAAAAACTCACATCAAAAATTCACATTCTTTTTTTTAAAAAAACATTTATTTATTTATTTATTTATTTTGGCGGGGGTGGGGAGGGAGGGGGTGGGCGGGCCACTTCCATTGGTCTTTCATTTGTCTAGTTTTCATCCATCTTTGTTCTTTGGCCCGTGTGGGCCTCCCATCGCGGTGGCCTCTGTTGTCGCAGAGCACCGGCTCTGGGCGCATGCGCTCCAGAGCTCCGGCTCGGTGATTGAACACATCGGTCCAGTCGCTCCGCGGCACGTGGGATCTTCCCAGGCCAGGGATCGAACCGGCACTCCCTGCACTGCAAAGCGGTGTCCTTACCCACTGGACCACCAGGGAAGCCCTAAAATTCACATTCTTTAGGTGGGTTAAGACTGAGGTGAAGGTAAATCTGAGTCGTTAAAAGGACATGCATTAATTTTGAACTTCAGGAGTTTGTGAGTGTGTGTGTGTGTGTGCGTGCACGTGTGCGTGTGTGTGTGTGTGTGTGTGTGTGTGTCTGTGTGAGTGAGTTAGTGAGTGAGTGCCATATCTCCTGTATCTCCTGCCTTGACAGATGGATTCCTTACCACTGCACGACCTGGGAAGTGCAGACTTCAGGAACAAGTTGTATAATGTTAACCACTGTAGTTAACTTGGAAATATAAAAGGTGATTAGGATGGTTCCAAATCAGTACAACTTTTGCTGTTATTGAAATATCTCCTTTAGGATATACGATGAGTCCCAGTAGTTCAAACTCAGGCCGTATGAACATTAATTTTCTTGAATTTTTATAGAGGTTATAGGGTCAGGAAGTAAACAGGATGTCTCAGAACAGGCAGTATATGAATATATCTCCCACATTTACAACCACATTGTAATATTCCATTTGAGATGATTGGAGAGGGCTTTTATAAAGCTATAGTGTTTAACCCATTGAATCTTGAATCTTGTCTGAGAATATTTCACATAAGCATGTTTAAATATAATAATAAAAGATGACTAATATGCTTACTTCAAATTTTGATGAGCCTAGACTATTTAAAAAAAAATGATCATTTAAACAAAGAAACAAAAGATAAATCACCACTAACATCAAACTTTGGAAATATAGATAGCTAAAGAGAAAGTGGGACTTCCCTGTAGCTCAGATGGTAAAGAATCGGCCTGTAATACAGGAGACCCAGGTTCGACCCCTGGATCAGGAAGATCCCCAGCAGAAGGAAATGGCCACCCACTGCAGTATACTTGCCTGGAGAATTCCATGGACACAGAAGCCTGGTGGGCTACAGTCCATGGGGTTGCAAAGAGCCGGACATGACTAAGTAACTAATGCATGCAAAGAGAGACAGAGAGAAACAGATAAACAGATAGATAATCTTCCAAACAGAAGATAGGATGTCCAGCTCTTTTCTCTTCCAGGACTTTTCTCAGCTCTCCAGACCTGTTTTATCCCTGAGGGTTCACTGGACCACCAGGGAAGCCCTAAAATTCACATTCTTTAGGTGGGTTAAGACTGAGGTGAAGGTAAATCTGAGTCGTTAAAAGGACATGCATTAATTTTGAACTTCAGGAGTTTGTGAGTGTGTGTGTGTGTGTGCGTGCACGTGTGCGTGTGTGTGTGTGTGTGTGTGTGTGTCTGTGTGAGTGAGTTAGTGAGTGAGTGCCATATCTCCTGTATCTCCTGCCTTGACAGATGGATTCCTTACCACTGCACGACCTGGGAAGTGCAGACTTCAGGAACAAGTTGTATAATGTTAACCACTGTAGTTAACTTGGAAATATAAAAGGTGATTAGGATGGTTCCAAATCAGTACAACTTTTGCTGTTATTGAAATATCTCCTTTAGGATATACGATGAGTCCCAGTAGTTCAAACTCAGGCCGTATGAACATTAATTTTCTTGAATTTTTATAGAGGTTATAGGGTCAGGAAGTAAACAGGATGTCTCAGAACAGGCAGTATATGAATATATCTCCCACATTTACAACCACATTGTAATATTCCATTTGAGATGATTGGAGAGGGCTTTTATAAAGCTATAGTGTTTAACCCATTGAATCTTGAATCTTGTCTGAGAATATTTCACATAAGCATGTTTAAATATAATAATAAAAGATGACTAATATGCTTACTTCAAATTTTGATGAGCCTAGACTATTTAAAAAAAAATGATCATTTAAACAAAGAAACAAAAGATAAATCACCACTAACATCAAACTTTGGAAATATAGATAGCTAAAGAGAAAGTGGGACTTCCCTGTAGCTCAGATGGTAAAGAATCGGCCTGTAATACAGGAGACCCAGGTTCGACCCCTGGATCAGGAAGATCCCCAGCAGAAGGAAATGGCCACCCACTGCAGTATACTTGCCTGGAGAATTCCATGGACACAGAAGCCTGGTGGGCTACAGTCCATGGGGTTGCAAAGAGCCGGACATGACTAAGTAACTAATGCATGCAAAGAGAGACAGAGAGAAACAGATAAACAGATAGATAATCTTCCAAACAGAAGATAGGATGTCCAGCTCTTTTCTCTTCCAGGACTTTTCTCAGCTCTCCAGACCTGTTTTATCCCCTGAGGTTCTGTCTTCTTGCTGACTCTTCTCTTACAAGTGTACTTTACTCACAAATATTAACTTATTATCATGGCACCGTTCTAGGTACCAAGAGTATAATCATTAAACACACACACACACAAAGTCTCTGACATTATGGTCCTTATAGTGTGTGGAGAGACAGATGACAAGGAATAATTAAGTATGCACGTATGTAAAATAAACTTGGCAAGTTATGACAATTATGTAAAAAATAAAAAGGGCAAATGACCCAAGAATGACGGCGCTAGGGGAGAGGAATGGTTTTATAATGGAAAGGATCACAGGACAGGCTTTTTCTTCTTCTTTTTTAAAATTTCATCTTTCTGTGTTGAGCTGATCTCACTCTGCTTAGGTTGGTACTTTTTATGTTGTAGGTATTCAAGAAAGAATTATTAAAGGATATATGTAATCAGTTCACTAAATGCATGTTTCCATGTTCTCCCTGTCTTATTTTTGTACACTTCCTGAGCAGTCCTGGCGTTCAAAGAAGGGTAAGCTTTAAAATATACATTATGTTCACTGGTTGAGCGCAAATACTATTAAGTGTTTCAGCTTGTTTCCACATAGCCTAAATAAAGGCATAACTGATGAAACTGGCAATTTAAGACAAAAGATATTACACACTGTATTGCGACAGAGAAAATGTTCCCTAAGTGAGCTTAGCATGTGGGAACAGTACTGAGTTGACGCTTTCCCTCTTTAAAGCTGTACATCAATATCTGCTGGAGGGTGTGGATGTTCTATTCAAGAAGAAATTAACACAGACATTCAAAAACATGCGACCATAGCACAGAAATGTAGAAGCATAAAAGAACATTTTATGCTTCCGCAAAAACAATTCCTGCATTTTAAATAGGCATAAAGTTTCGAATCCACCAAAACCCAAAGGTTGTTTTGTTTGTTTATTATCTCTACTCTACAGAAACACACTAGCTGGGGAAAAGAGATTAGTTCCCTATGTGAGCAATAGTAAAGTCCTTGCTTGAAAATACCATCCCAACTCGCCCAGCCCCTCTAGATTACTGGCTCTGCCTTTCCTTCAAACAATGGCTATAACAGCATACCCTGAGGTTCTGTCTTCTTGCTGACTCTTCTCTTACAAGTGTACTTTACTCACAAATATTAACTTATTATCATGGCACCGTTCTAGGTACCAAGAGTATAATCATTAAACACACACACACACAAAGTCTCTGACATTATGGTCCTTATAGTGTGTGGAGAGACAGATGACAAGGAATAATTAAGTATGCACGTATGTAAAATAAACTTGGCAAGTTATGACAATTATGTAAAAAATAAAAAGGGCAAATGACCCAAGAATGACGGCGCTAGGGGAGAGGAATGGTTTTATAATGGAAAGGATCACAGGACAGGCTTTTTCTTCTTCTTTTTTAAAATTTCATCTTTCTGTGTTGAGCTGATCTCACTCTGCTTAGGTTGGTACTTTTTATGTTGTAGGTATTCAAGAAAGAATTATTAAAGGATATATGTAATCAGTTCACTAAATGCATGTTTCCATGTTCTCCCTGTCTTATTTTTGTACACTTCCTGAGCAGTCCTGGCGTTCAAAGAAGGGTAAGCTTTAAAATATACATTATGTTCACTGGTTGAGCGCAAATACTATTAAGTGTTTCAGCTTGTTTCCACATAGCCTAAATAAAGGCATAACTGATGAAACTGGCAATTTAAGACAAAAGATATTACACACTGTATTGCGACAGAGAAAATGTTCCCTAAGTGAGCTTAGCATGTGGGAACAGTACTGAGTTGACGCTTTCCCTCTTTAAAGCTGTACATCAATATCTGCTGGAGGGTGTGGATGTTCTATTCAAGAAGAAATTAACACAGACATTCAAAAACATGCGACCATAGCACAGAAATGTAGAAGCATAAAAGAACATTTTATGCTTCCGCAAAAACAATTCCTGCATTTTAAATAGGCATAAAGTTTCGAATCCACCAAAACCCAAAGGTTGTTTTGTTTGTTTATTATCTCTACTCTACAGAAACACACTAGCTGGGGAAAAGAGATTAGTTCCCTATGTGAGCAATAGTAAAGTCCTTGCTTGAAAATACCATCCCAACTCGCCCAGCCCCTCTAGATTACTGGCTCTCGCCTTTCCTTCAAACAATGGCTATAACAGCATCTTCTCAGTGGCAGAGTCTAGCCCATATAAAAGACCATTTGTTGAAGGGTTTGTACTCTGGTGCCAACAGCTTGTGCTCAGTAATCATAATTCTAATGTGTAACTCTTCCATGACTCTTAGTTGTTTAGACATACATGTATCAGTTTTCTCAGTC